>QYAK01000002.1:0-1351183 GCA_003988795.1 Proliferodiscus dingleyae | reverse complement strand
CCTAACCCTAACCCTAACCCTAACCCTAACCCTAACCCTAACCCTAACCCTAACCCTAACCCTAACCCTAACCCTAACCCTAACCCTAACCCTAAGATTATAACTAAAAACCGCTATCTACTACTAAGGGCAAATGACCTTTGCGAATAACTTAGGAAAGTAAGGATATTTACGTAGTTAGATTTACGTAATACATACTATTTAATCTAGATAGCTATTAGGAAAGAATAGAAAATAGCTTTTAGAACTAGGTTTAGGTATTATAAATACTAGATTATGTTATTTAGCTTAACAAATATACTAGCAACTTACTAGAAGGTTAATTATAATATACTAAGACTATTCCTAAATAAGACATATATCTATTACCTTAATAATATACTAATATACTTCAAGAAGGAGGAAGAATACTAAGAACATATAAAAGAAGTCTTAAAGATACTTATAGCTAAAGGGTTTTACCTAAAGCTATTAAAGTATAGATTTCATATAAAGGAAATCTATTTTCTTAGATATATTATAAGACTAGGAGAACTTAATATAGACCTTAAGAAAGTCTAAGCTATAATTAACTAGAAAGAGCCTAAGATAATAAAATAAGTTTAGTCTTTCCTAGGATTCGCGAACTTCTACTAAAAGTTTATAAGAAACTACTTAAAGATTATTATATTACTTTACTAGTTAACAAATAAGAGATAGGTATTCTACTAGAAAGAGGAATAAAGGGAAGCGTTTAACCTTATAAAGTAAGTATTCTTAAAAGTAAGGGTTTAGGGAATATAAGACTTAGACTAACTAAGAGTAATAGAAACAAACGCGTTAGACTATATAATAAGAGTAGTCTTAAAATAAGGAACTTAACTAGTTACCTTCTATTCGAGAAAGATAATAGCTATAAAGCTAAATTATAACATATATAATAAAGAGCTCCTAGCTATTATTAGTATATTAGATAAATAAAAAGTTTACTTACAAGAGGCTAAATATTTAGTCTTAGTACTTATTAACTATAAAAACCTAACCTATTTTATTATTACAAAGGAGTTAAATAAATAACAAGTTAAATAAGTAGAAAAACTTATAACCTTTAACTTAAATATTAAGTATATTAAAGGAATAGAAAATGCTAAAACAAATGCCTTAAGTAAAAAAAGAGAATATAAGAGTAATAAGATATATAAGACATTTGTTATATTTAAGGAAGAAAACTAAGGACTAACTTTAAACAAAAGAGAGTTAATAATAGTATTAGTTTTAAGGGACTTGCTATTTGTAAAACAAATTATTAAAGTATATAAAAGGAATGTTTTAGTATAAGTAAGCTTTATAAAAAAAAAAGGACCTTAAGTAATTATAAATAAAAGAGTATTTATCTTAACAAAAGTATAAGAGGACTTTATATAGCATTTCTACTTACTACTAGCCTACAAATACTAAGGATAAAAGAAAACATTATAAAGGATTAACTAAGATTATTAGTTCTTATAAATAAGCAAAATAGTAAAAAAGATAATAAAGGAATATAACATATATATATATAATAAATCAAAAAGGCATATACCTTATAAAATAATATAAGTATTAGATATACTAAAGAAACTATAAACATTAATAGCATAAGACTTTATAGTAAAGCTACTATTATTAAAAGACTTACTTACGAGGTAAGAATATAATAGTATATTAGTAATAATAGATTAGTTAATAAAATATATCTACTTAATACTATTTAACGAATTTAATATAATAAGGGAATTAGCGTTTGCATTTCTCTAAGAAATAATAGCTTATTATAGTATACTAGAGGAAATTATCTTAGATAAAGATAAGCTCTTTACGTCTAAATTCTAGTAAACGCTAATAGCCTTACTAAGAATTAAAAGGAAACTTTTAACGGCGTTTTACCCTTAGACGAATAGACAAACAAAAAAGACAAACTAGACTATTAAAGTATACTTAAGGTATTATATTAATTACAAATAAGATAACTAAGTCTTACTTTTACTTATAGTATAGTTTGCGTTTAATACCTTAGTTATAAATATAACTAAAATCATGCTAGTATAAGTAACATATAGATATATACTAAAGGTATATAAGATATTACTATTAGTAAAGGTAGAAAACTAGGAAGCTATAGTATAAGCTAGTAAACTAGAATTACTATATTAGGAGTTAGTAATAGATTTATAGTTTATATTATAAAGATTAGTAATATATTATAATAGAACTTGTAAAATAAAACTTACGTTTAAAGAAGGGAATAAGGTTTACTTACTTTAGAAAAATATTATTACAAAAAGACTAAGTAACAAATTAGATTACAAAAAACTAAGGCCCTTTAAGGTAAAACAAGTAAAGGAAAAGGTTAATTACAAATTAGTACTACTAGCTACTATAAATATATACCTAGTATTCTATATATTACTACTCGAGCTAGCGCTAGAGGAAGCATTACTAATACTAGTTATAGAAATCTAACTTATAAATCTAAACTAAAAGTATAAAGTAAAGGAAATCCTAAATACTAAGATAGTTAATAAAAAAGTCTTATATCTTATTAGTTAGTTAAGATACTTATAGTTGAAAAACATCTAGGAGCTACGAAATAACCTTAGCTACCTTAGGAAGCTTAAGGCATTTTACTACTAAAATCTAAGTCTTCTTAAGAAAGACTTGCTACGAAAGCCTCTAGCTCAAACGTAAGAAGCTAAGAGGTAAGAAGGTTAGAAAGGGAATTAGCTAAAGGAATAGGCAAAGGGATAAGACGTTTAGGACAAGGACTAAAGAAGAAACAGTATATAGGAAGAAGTATACGAAGGGGGCAATATCCTTTAGTATCATAGTACCTCTTAGACCAAATATACTTAAAATAGTATAAAGATTTGGAAAGATTAAGAAAATAACTATAGGACTATTAAACATAATAGGAATAGGTCTTAACAAGATACTAGGATAGTTTAATATATTACATAAGCGTAATATATTCTTTAGATTTCTAATTCGCAAGAGAAGGTATTATAGTAGAAGGGCTAGGAATACTAGGAGACATTTAGGAATAAAAAAGGGGGATAATGTTACAAGCGCTTAAGGTACTAAGTATATGCTTAGCTAGCATATAAGAGAGTCTAGTTCTAGCGCAACAAGGAAGGGAAGTCTAACTCCCCTTACTATAAGAAGGATTTAGGACTCCTTATATAACGAAGGTCTTATATAAGTAGGAATAGTTACTTATTAGATAAAAGCTTTATGCTTAACTTAATATAGTTCTTAGTATCTAACTTAGGAATTATAATAAAACTACTATATATTACTTCCTCTTATTACTACTATTCTAACCTAACGTCTAGTTGACTATACCACGTGACGCGTTCTGTAGTAGACCAGCAATCGTTACAGCACGACGCATACCATTAATAGCAATATTAAGGTTACGACAAGTTCGTCCGCGAGGAAACGGAAGGTAGGTATAGGAGGAATCATCCACGATACTCTTGGCATTAGTTGACTAACCGTGTAGCCCTATTTACTATATCTCTAGAGCACAATAAGCGACGTCGAGTCTACTGGGTCTTTTCTTCATTCTTAACGTCGGCCGGGCCAGCCATAACTTGATCTTACGAAGCAGGAGAGACAGGAACGACGACGTTAGCAAAGAAGGGATAATTATCATAAGAACATATAGTAATCTAAGCAGATACTAGAATGTAACCTTATAGCTACAAACGCAAGCTAGACATCGGATTCTGTAGAACTCAGGGTAGAATATAGTATATTAAGATCTGTCTGACCAAGTTGAATGGTTAGGTAAGTAAGGGTCTATATACTAATACGTCTAATACTAAACAGGATTCAAAGAAATATAATATCGAACTAGAAGAGATTTCCTGTAGTCGTACTAGAAGAGTTTTCTCTAATAGTATTGACCCTAAGGTGGTAGTGTTGAGCCTAATGTGGTAGTGTTGAACCTAGGTAGCCCCACAGATTCTATACTTGTAAATTATAAAAGCGGGATGTCCTAGACAGCAACTCTTACGCCGGAGATCTACACCGATAAGGGAGACCAGACTAATAGCGTTGTCGCCCGGTCTGTACCAGGGCCGTCGAATAATACTGATAATTCTCCGCAGATCTTGGCTCAATCACCGGTTTCGTCAGCCTTTAATCGCCTTCAGGCTGTTCTTAGTCCCGATTTTAGTCGACTTGAGCTGACTCATAAAAAGCCAAAATCTCCTGTAGACGAGACGAACGACGCTAGCGTGAGTGAGGGACTTTCTGTCGACCCTCTCCAGCAGTGGCTAAATGATTTTAGCTCAGATACTTCTTCCCGCCAGAGTTTGCTAAGGCTAAGAGATATGAGACAAATGCCTTCTCAGGAAGTAGAACAGCGTCTACCAGTCTAGCATTATCGCCGGCTAGTATAGGGCTATCTCAACCAGAAGGAGAGCTAGTTCCAGCTAATGCTAGCTTGGGAGCCATTGAATTACGTACTTTGAATCAAGATTCATCGCAAGAAACTCTATCTTATCGCCAGTCTGCTTTCACGTATCTGATTTCGCAATCACGTCGTGCTTCAAGTGGAAATGTACAAGAGGAAGATCAAGGCACGTTTGGTTTATCGTCTACCCAGATAACCAAGCAAATTCAACATTGTGGTATAGCCGATATCCTTGGTCAGGAATCGATGATGTCTCTTTCGTCCGCGGCTAATGTAGATTGGCAACAACTATTTACCGGAGGAGAAAAACCGCCGGTCCTAGAGCTTAAAGAGTTCCACGAAGACACTATAACCACCGAGGTAACTTGGGATATAGATTCCTTCTCGGCTCGAATCAAGTGTTTATCCGCGTGCCGTGGAATACCACTGATTGAATTTTGAAAGTGATGGAAGGCGGCACATCTTTCAGCTGCGTGAAGTGCTTCTCGAATAAATCGGTCCCGACAAATGTAGCATTAGGATACTGGCGAGATACGTCGACCTTTCAAAGACCACCCCCGGTTGCGGAGTCCAAAATGCGAATGGGATCTTCCTTGGATAGCGGCACAGTCGCCAGTTGGTCGTTCATGGCGGCCTTGTGTAGTTCATGTTGCATTCGGAGCCTCTCATACTCGTTTGCTTGGCGTGCTGCCATGCCCTTGTATAGAGCGACCCGGGTTGGGTTCGGTTGGTCTGCTGCGGTTGAAGAGCTCATTTTGAAATGGGAGGGTAGCAGTGCAGTTTGCTGGACGTGTGTTGTAGAAGAGAGGTATGTGGGGAAGCAGTTCAGATAGCTACCATACTATTACTTAGTAAAGTGAATTATAGCCTTCAGCTGACAAAGATATTCACCGAACGGTCGGGTCTAAATAGAACGCCGAGTGCCTGCAGGCTATGAGCACTTCTACCCGAAAATTTCGCTGTAGCACATAGACTCCCCAACAAGCATTTCTATTTAACATGGCTCCAGTAGTTGATATCAATTCTACTCCTCAGAAAGTCCTTATCATCGTTCCTACCGTTGTGCTTGTCTTCAGCACTCTCTCTGTTCCTCTACGGTTTTATGCACGTAATCTCGCTCAGCAGAAATACGGAAACGATGACTGGTTGACCATGATTTCTTTGGTAATCCACTTCTCACTTCTCTTTTTATGCCATTCGGCCGAAAGTACTAATACTGGAAATACCTGAAGATACTTGCATATGGACTCCACATTACCTTTTGCATCAGCGTTGCTTTTGGGGGAGTTGCTGTATCTGAGGAGTTGCTGCAGCCAGATAATTTGGTTGTGTACCTCAAGGTCCGCACCTGCACAGTTCCTTAGTCTAATGTGAGAAATGCTGACTGGAATAGACTTTGATTGCGAGTGGTGCTATTTACGGAACAGCCGTGTCTTGTGTTCAATTAGCCATATTAGCTATCTACATCCGTATGCTTAAGGTCTTACGTTGGCACAAAATCTACTGTTACATAGTAATGAGCTTGTGTATTGCCTGGTGGATAGCTTTCTTCGGAGGCACGATGGGTGATTTTGTAACGCTTCAAAAGTTATGGACACCTACATTGCCGGGAAAGTGCGTCGATCAGAACAAAGCCTGTGGATCGAGGGGTATTGCTCATATCATTCTCGACTTGATAATACTTGGCCTACCCTGGCCGGCTCTTTGGATATCGAGATTGAAGACCGCTCGTATGGTTCTGATATCTCTCATATTCTTTCTAGGCATTTTGTAAGTGCAATCAAAATTATTTTTATTCATATGGTTTTCATGCAGCTGTCAGCGCAACTGTTTTTTTTTCTGCGCATAAGCTGCATTGTAGGTCTTTTCAAAATTGACTACAGCGATTTCACAGCATCGGTATGGATGAGCTACCCCTTTGAGATGCTGGAAGTTGCAACTGGTGTGGTGTGTATGTGTTGTCCGGCATTCCCTCCCGTCTTGATGAAGGCTTCTTCACCTCGCGTTGTCTCGTATACTAGGCGGCTTCTAGACACTCTACGCAGTGATTATGACCTTGTGGTAGAGTAGGGGGACGTTGGGTTGGAATAGTGGTAGTAATGAAGTGTATATAATGTTGTCCTGTTACAGCTTCCTGATGTCAGTATACCAAAAACTATATTCGGTTGAGTATGAAGCTCTTATCTAATGAGTGACTACTCCTACTTATATAGAACCTTCGTGTACCGGATCTTTAGAATTCCTATAGGATCCCAAGGGTCCTTCTAATCACGTGACACTTACCTCGTGATCTCCTTAGTCTGATGCCTATCCTTGTCGTCGCCCTAGCGCGGTCTTCCCCGCGGTCCTAATTCGTAACATCTATGTTGAATATAACTTCCTAATATTCCAAAGACTGCATTCTTTTCGAAAACCCGAAAGTCTTAGTATTTCTCCTAATCCCAAGACGAACCCTTTAGTTAGAGTTCTAATTCCCAGTGAAAAGAATGATTTCAATAGATGTGAAAATCGATGTTGGTGGTTGTCTTGTTGCATTTACTCTCAGTCTAGGATCAGCTTTCTTAGAAAGCGCCCGCCAGTCACTCATACTTCTCTCGCCGCCGCCAAAAAGAGTAAACATTAACATGTCGTGGCTTCGTACCAGCAGCTCCCGGAAGGTTGGAAGGTCTCCCAGCCATTCAGGAAGAACACGCTCAGATACGAACAGCCTCGTGCCGTATCGTTCCATGGCTGGGATCAAGCCCTGGATGATTTTAATGCATTCCAGATCCTGCCAGTCATGTAGTACTCGGCTGAGAATGTAGGCTTTCGGCTCCAGCTCGGACGGCTGGGACTTGAAGAAGTCGTGTATCTGGAACATTACCCGCTTCTCAACCCCATATTTCTTAATATTTGCGTTAGCTGGTTTCTCATTCGCTGCCTGGTCCTGTACCAGAAATTGTAAATGGGGTAGATCCTTGGCGATACTGCATTCGATATGGCCGCTCCCGCCGCCAACGTCCACGACTAGTCCTGCAGGCAGTTGCTTCAAGGCGAAGCTTTCCACGTAGGCATCGAACGACCTATAGCTCCCCGAGTGGCTCACAAACAGCGCTTTCATACCCGCACTAAACTTCTCCATACCTTTGGCATCTGGATTGTCTTCTTCTAGTATACGCCACATGTCCCGGTGCTGCGAGTCAGCAAGCTCGATCGGAATTTGAACCCGGGACGCTGGTGGGGAGTCCTGCCATGCTTTCAGTGCTTCCACCAGAGTATGGTCGCCTTTTTGGAGTAGTTTGCCCGTCCGTAGCTGGGTATATCCTGAAAATGCTGGCATAGCCATTGACAGCGACGTGTGGGCCACGAATCCCTCTTCAGGTTCGTAGAACATGCCCTCTAAGTACGCAAATCGCAGGACACGGTGTAGAAGTCCAGCATGCACGCCTACAATAGCGGCTAGATCTCCAATAAAGATGGAACCAGAGGATGGAACAGCTTGGGCGACATGCAAACTATCTAAAGTACGCAGCACCATGATTTTACTCTGATCTGGTCCCACCCATTGCATTAGAGTCTCTGTGGGACCCAAAGCGAGCCGCATCATCTGTTCGCTTGCGTCGATCAGAGTGGACCGCGTCTTCATCAGCCTAAGCAAATGGGAAGTCAGCTTTTGCATATTCACAAATTTCTTGAAAGCATGTAAAGGCTATAGTAATATTTTTGAAGTTTTTTACTACATGATTGAACATAATGGGCTAAGGGGGCTGCAATATGAAAGACTCAGTTATCCTCACTCATCATGTGCAAAG
The DNA here is from genome assembly GCA_003988795.1 of Proliferodiscus dingleyae. NCBI lineage: Eukaryota > Fungi > Ascomycota > Leotiomycetes > Helotiales > Lachnaceae > Proliferodiscus > Proliferodiscus dingleyae. Next base: position 1,342,954 of record QYAK01000002.1, on the reverse strand, counting down.
GCGTCATGCCAATCTGTCCGGCCACTAGCTTCGAATGATGGCTGCTGCAACCCATGTTGGTTGAGTTGCTCCTGGAGGCTTGTTGCGGCCTTGAGGATGGAGTTGGCTTGCTCGACGAGCGAGTAGCTTAATTTAGTCGTCATAGCTGAATGTTAAAATTCTTTGTCGACACGCTGGTCTATGTATAAGTGTAGAAGTCACGGTACATGTACGGTTGGGGAGGAGTGGCCAAGTTTTTGAATTTCACTGCTTAAAGATTGGGACCATCGGGGAAGTCCTCGAAAACCAAGCTCATCCTTTCACCGTGATATAATGTGCTGTACAAGCGGTTCTTCAAATGCTTGGCGATCACTACCATTCCAGGCTGTAAGACTGACGTGGGGGAGATACGGATCGGAGCGAGAATTCAGTTATTTCCGTTGAAGAAGGCTGTTCCCGGTGAAAGTATAGCATATGACTGCAGTCGAAAGGTCAGCAAGGCTAATGGATGCATCGCTTAGTGAGGCTTGCATAAACAAGCCATGAAGCTCTAACATTATGATGTATTGATAGACTTATCTACTGGAGTAGAGCAATATAGCATCATCATCGTTGAATTAGTGGTTTGCTGTGACTTTGGTAATGCCCCCAGTGAGATGACTCAAAAGGAAAGTTCAGCCCTATAAGGTAACAACAGGCTATACGGTCAATAAAACTCGCATGATGCTGAAGCAATGACATGCAGGCAGATGCACGAAGTGATTTTCAAATGATCGGGCAACAAATCAGAACAGAGGGTCTTCGGTAATGAGAGTAAAGTACGAGGTTCTCGCAAACAGTATCAAGGCCCTTTAGTAATATAGTAGATCTACCGGCAGGAGGTGTTAGCATAAACCCTGTGGGGAGTTCGCAAAATCCCCTAGGTTTGGTGTGGATCCCCTGTGGTTTTAGGGGTTTAAGAAAATGTTATTGGTTGACGATTCTGCAGTATAGTAGAGCGTTTGATTACGTAGCTCACCGGGTGTGGCACAATCACGTCACGTTTAACATTTGAAAGGCTGTGGGGGTAGTGCTTCCGGGTTCCGCGGCTCCTTCATAACCAGGATCATCTCGAAACGGGACCTGCATGATGGCATTATTGAACAGATGTTTTGTTGCTTGTTCGCATTGCTCCTGGATCAAGAAGCCTATATCGTAGTTAGCTATCAGTGTTCCCAGGTATTACCAAGCAAAGTCAGCACCCACGCAAGGACAGGCGGCGATCTCGGCGATATCACAAGAACGCGTTGTACTTGAGACTTCCTATTCAATGTATGTCAGATATTCAGAATCTGACACTGGCGTCTATTTGCTGCAGATAACGATGATAGCAGTTACGTGTCGATTATATCGGAAGGATAATGTCAAATGCTCCGATAAACACAGATTCTCGGAATCGTTGTTGCCAAATTGATCAATAATCATATTCTAGCCGAAGACACCAAGCTACCGTAACTCGACAATGCTCGTTTCTGTTTTGACAGTATCCACTATAGGGAGTAGAAACGTGCTGGATTAGCTGGAAGTTTGGCAGGGGATTGATTTGTTCAGATATACTTGTGTGACAATTACTTGACGGTAGAGACTCTTCGTAATCTTTCAGACACCACTCGTGGCCTGCGTTGTGTGCAACTGCCACTCTGTAAGACTCCGGTATTGTTGAGGTATATAAAGACCGAAATTTTCCAATCAAGGACTTGTGATAGATTGTTATTTATACCTAGCATCGCTGATTATTGGTTGCACTTTCGACTTTGAACGGTTTGAATCACAGTAGTGCCCGAGAGAATCAAACATCATGTCAACCCCATCAAGTATTCCATCATTCACTAGAGTACCTACTCCAGTTACCGACTACCCATCAACCCCTGCTTCGACTGTTGAAGATGACGATCCGTCTTTGAGCGATATCGCAATCATCGGGATGAGTTGTCGCGTACCAGGAGGAAACAACTCTACAGCAATGCTCTGGGAGTACCTCCTGGGGAAAGGCGATGCCTCAAGCGACATGCCATCATTCAGATGGGAACCATACCACCATAGACATCCTCTCAATGCTAAGACGCTTGCCAAGACAACATCTAAGGGATACTTCCTAGATCGGCTAGAAGACTTCGACGCCTCTTTCTTTGCCGTGTCGCCCCGTGAGGCCGAACAGATGGACCCCCAGCAGCGAATAGCGTTGGAAGTTGCGTGGGAAGCACTCGAAAATGCAGGAATTCCGCCACAGCAACTTTCCGGTACTAACACAGCAGTATACATGGGTGTCAACTCAGACGACTACGGGAAGCTGGTCTTGGAAGACCTCCAAAACATTGGCGCGCATATGGGGGTTGGGACAGCCTACTGTGGGATTCCCAGCCGCATCTCCTATCTTCTCAATTTGATGGGGCCTAGTGTCGCCATTGACGCCGCATGTGCCTCGTCTCTGGTAGCCATTCATAACGCCCGTCAGGCAATACTAGCTGGTGAGACGGACCTCGCCCTCGCAGGTGGTGTAAACGCTCTTATTGGGCCGGGGTTGACCAGAGTCCTCGATGAGGCTGGGGCGATTGCCGCAGATGGCAAGTGCAGATCTTTCGATGACTCGGCAAATGGATATGGTCGTGGTGAAGGCGCCGGAGTCGTTGTACTCAAGCGTCTAGACAGAGCTCTCGCTGATGCGGACCGCATTCTTGGAGTGCTCAAGGGAACAGCGGTTTGTAGTGATGGCAAAACGGTGGGAATCATGGCGCCAAATCCTGTGGCACAGCAGATTGTCGCTCGGAAAGCCCTCGAAGAAGCCAAGATGAGTGCAGATACAATCTCATACATCGAGGCGCATGCAACGTCAACGCCTCTGGGCGACCCAACAGAAATGGAAGCCCTGGCTCAGGTATATGGATACACTGTTCGAGAAGACCCATGTATTGTCGGTTCGATCAAGTCAAATATCGGTCATTTGGAAGCCGCGGCCGGTGTTCTGGGCCTAATCAAAGCCGTTCTGGTCTTACAGCACGGCCAAGTTCCCCCACAAGCAAACCTAGAAAGACCAAATGTCAATATCAACTGGCAAGAAAATATGCTCAAGGTCTGCAAAGAGGCCACAACACTCACCCCCTCGCATAGCCCCAAGCGAGCAGCAATTGCCTCTTATGGCTATAGTGGCACTGTGTCTCACGCCATTATCGAGGCAGGTTTACCGCTGCGTGATGTAGTCCGACCCGAGTCTAACCCGCTCGTATTGATCTCTTTATCTGGGCCTCAGGTACATCGTCTACCGAGTGCTGCTAACGCCCTGGCACGATGGCTTGAGGCTGATGGTGCTTCAGTGCCACTGGAACACGTTGCCACGACGCTGGCTAGCCGACGTGGACATCACAGATTCCGTGCATCTGTAATTGTTAATACCAAAGCTGATGCGATCGTCGCTCTCGATAAGCTTGTCAATGGTACGGAGGACCAATGTATTGTCACTGATCGAATTGTTTCTGAGGCTGAGAAGGGCTCAGTGTGGGTATTTTCCGGTCATGGCTCGCAATGGCCAGAGATGGGCAAGGAATTATACGAGACTCAAGCCCCCTTCGCAGATATTGTTCACCAGCTGGAGCCGATAATTCAGCAGGAGATGGGTTTTTCTGTCGTTGCATCATTTACATCAGGTAGCGTGATTCGCACGGACGAGATTCAAGTCCTGATTTACATTATGCATATTGGTCTTGCCGCCGTACTACTCAGGGAGGCTGGTCCCCCGTCAGCGATTGTCGGCCATTCTTTGGGGGAGACTGCTGCCGCCGTAGTGTCCGGCGCCCTTACGATTCATGAAGGGGCGTTGATCGTGTGCCGCAGAGCTCAATTGTACCGTCAGGTTATGGGCCAAGGTGCTATGATTCTGGTGGGCATTGGAATTGACGAGACGCGTGCAAGGCTAGGTGATAGACAGGACGCGAGCATTGCAATTGACGCCTCACCAAGCTCTTGTGTTTTATCAGGCACCAAAGAGCGTATTCTTGAGCTCTCCGAAGAATTGAAACAGGACAATATCCAGGTTCGACCAGTGAGCTCCGACGTGCCTTTCCACAGCAAGATGCTTCTAGGTATAGCTGATTCCCTCCGTGAAGGGTTGAACAACCAAATTTTCCCCAAATCTCCAGAGATTCCTCTCTATTCCACATCCTTGCACAATCCTCGAGGGGAAGATGTTCGGGACGTTGATTACTGGGTCAACAACATGGTGCAGCCAGTTCTTTTACGAAGCACTGTCAGGGCTATAGTCGAGGATGGGTATCGAGCATTCATTGAAGTTTCTAGCCACCCCATCGTGATGCACTCAATAAATGAGACGCTGCACGACGAGGGCATAACTGACTTCCTGGTTGCGCCAACAATGATCCGAAGTCAGCCAGCAATGAAGAACATCCTCATGGCAACTGCGAAGTTGCACTGCTTTGGTTGTCCCGTAGCCTACACCAAGCAGACGAGACGTGTGTGGTTTCCAGAGGTGCCAGGTACAATATGGTCACACGAACCCTACTGGCGTACCGTGGGGGAGGGGGCTTCAGGTCACGCCAGTCAGGTGACAGCACACGATCCCGATGCGAACAATCTATTGGGTTCTCGTATTGTTTTCGGGACGTCGGACTACCAGAGGGTACTCTTTCAAACTCACTTGGATGAGGCCAATAAGCCATTTCCAGGAAAGCACCCGCTGCATGGGTCTGAGATTGTCCCTGCAGCAGTGCTCATAAACACATTTCTAGACGCCATCACACCCTCTAAGTCCTTGGAGAACATGTCTTTGAAGATACCTGTTCTACTATCTCCCCCTCGCGATATTCAGGTTCTTCATGAAGCTCAGCAGATAAGCATCACGTCAAAGCTCTCTTCCTCCCATGAAGATGGTTCTTGGCTCGTTAACACGACAAGCAGAATTGGCACACGTCAAGTGCATTTCTCCGTGTCCCACCTGCCTCTGGTCGAAGTCAGGAAGCGGCTGCTTCGTGTACTGCCGGAAAATTTTTCGATTGAGTACCTAGAAAAAGTAGGTGTTCCGAAAATGGGTTTCCCGTGGAGGGTCGTGGAGCATCTATACAATGACGACGATGAGATGCTGGCAAAAGTCGAGACAAATCCAGAAAACATTTCCGGGATGAACAACCTCCGCACTTCAGTTCTGGACGCGGCAACTTCGATTGCTTCCACTCTCTTTCATCAAGAGCCCCGACTTCGAATGCCGACTGCCGTTGCCCGTATTGTCACCAACGAGGAGCATCCATGTAGTCCTAAAGTGGCATACATCCACTGCAAGAAGATGGGCGACACTGCTGCAGATGTCCTCGTGTGCTCCGAGGAAGGTGCGGTTCTAGTTGAGTTTCAGGCTATGGCCTTCGCTGGTATCGAGGGCAACGAGTTTTCTTCAAGAAATACCATTGGCGGTTTGGTTCATCGCGTAGAGTGGACACCTGCCAGTTTCGCGGAGGAACCTTACGACTTCAAACATGTCATTTTCCTAGCTAGCGAAGATGACCCAGTGGTTGAGGGATACATAGAGCAACTTAGCAGAAAGGGATACACCACATCGTCGACCAGCGACGTGGACCAGCTAAGTAGAATTGATCATGGCTCCATAGTCGTTCACCTTCCATATAGGTCTGTTTCGAAGAAGACAGTCTTCGAAGCAACTTCCAAATCTTGTGCGACTCTAATTTCCATTGCAAAGGTACTAGCTCAATCTTCCGTAAAGTGCAAGCTATTTTCTCTCGTAGTCAGAGATTTTGGATTATCCGATCTAGGTTGTGCTTCAATATATGGGCTAGCTCGTATCATCAAATCCGAGATTCCAATCGTATGGGGAGGGCTATTCGAAGCAGAAGATGATCAATTCCCATTGTTGGCGTTGAAGTACGTCCAAGGCGAAGATGTCATTAAAATCGATGACGGTCTGCCTCGAACGGCGCATCTAAGGCCATTTGAGCGGGAAACAGCAAGTTCTGGGACTGCCAAAATCCGATTTCGACCTGGCGGAACTTATCTAATTACTGGAGGTCTTGGGGCTCTCGGGCTTGAAGTGGCCAGCTGGATGGTGGAGCGCGGAGCTCGAAGAATTCTGCTTGTTTCGCGCCGCAAGCTGGGGCTGCGATCGAGCTGGCACCTTGAACAGCATCGAGCCTTGATCCAGAGAATATGTGCGCTCGAAGACCTGGGGGCCACGGTTCACGTTTTGGCAGTTGACATGAGCGCAACAGACGCAGATGTAACTCTTAGAAAGGCTATTGAAGAGCTCTCGGTACCACCAGTCACAGGAGTTGTGCACGCAGCTGGTGTGTTGAAGGATCAACTCGTGGAGGAAGTGACAACAGCAGCCTTTGACAGCGTTCTTGCGCCGAAGATCGTTGGGGCGCTCCATCTGGACAGACTCTTCCCGCCGGGTTCCCTCGACTTCTTCACCCTTTTCTCCTCTTGTGGCCAGCTCCTCGGTTTTCCTGGTCAGGCTTCCTATGCCAGCGGGAACGCTTTCTTAGATGCTCTGGCAGAACAACGCAGAAGACAAGGCGACAATTGCACCTCTATCATGTGGACCAGCTGGCGCGGTCTGGGAATGGCTGCCAGTACTGATTATATCAATGCCGAGCTGAATGCACGTGGTATAACAGACATCACCAAAGAGGAAGGCTTTCTGGCCTGGGATCGTATCTCCTCGCTCCAAACAAGCCACGCCGTGGTTCTACGAGCCCTTACACTGGACGTACATGAGCCTCTCCCACACCCTATTCTCCGGGATGTCACAATGCGACGGGCGACGGCCGTGCCAGAGACGAGCCCACCACCAGCGCAACCTCTATCAGGTCCCGAGCTGAAGAGCCATCTCACGGATGTTGTCACTTCGTGCGTTGCAGCTACGCTTGGTGTCGCTGATGCTGAGGTCGACCCGGCGCTGGCGCTTTCTGGGATGGGTATGGACTCAGTCATGACTGTCCAATTTCGATCGAAGATCCAGCAGCGCTTGAAGATCAAGATGGCACCTACGCTGGTATGGAAGTGTCCGACTGTGCGCCACCTGGTAGAATATTTCGCGGAAAATCCTTAGAGTCACATTATTCATCTAGTTCATATAAACATGAAACAGATTGATCAATAAATAAGTGTGTGACATAAAGCGACGTTTGCTTACAACGCATCTCCATCATATACCAGGCTCGAGATCATAAAATTCATCGTCGGTAGGCAGAGGCATATCCCCCGCGTTCTATAAGCAGCCCACCAATCAGGTTCCCGCTTATGAAAATTTTGCAACAGTAGGTTTTGCCTGGCTGCAGCCGTGAAGTTCGGGTTTTCGTTTTTATCGTAAATTTCAGGTTGATCTAAGATGGCCTAGTCAGCAGCTGCTCATATCCGTCATATATTCTTGTGGCACTAGCAACCGCTTTTTCGTTTACGGAATTTGAGGCACTGAGCTCGCTCGGACTTCGGGAATACGGCTTGCAAAGAAAGCATAAAGCCGGTATCATGATGACCCCATCCGAGGCAAATTGCTAGATAAGCCTCTCCTCTGGGGTCGCTACCATCGATGGGGCGCCGCCGTGTGTCATGGTTTTGGATAGCGAAGATGAAAAAGAATATACCAGGTTCAGGCTTGGAAACCAAAAGCTAGCCGGCCGAGCACGGCGGCCCAAATATGACTAAGTTAATCACGAGTTCGTGAGTCCCGATTTGGGGTTCTTACTAAGTAACAGTATTACCCACAAATCCGCTTATAGCGTACTTATGGTAATATGTAATTTTCCTTTCTTTCGTCTTTATTCTAACTACTTGAAGCTCTCGAGCTCTAGCAGAAGGTCCGGATTGCAATGTATTTTAAGCCAATAAATTTGCCTAGAATATTTGTGCGTCGCTTTCCACACGGATTATTCTCGTATTACAAAAGCAGGGATGAGTGAGGGAATATGTATTAAGCTGAATCACCCAAATATAACTCTATTATCCAATTATACGGTTATATGACGCGTAATACTTTTCTTTTCTAGTCTAGAGAATGGGAGAGAATGTGACTACAGAAGGAGTGATCATTTGAGTTAACTAAAATACCAAGTTTTGGCGTATGGAATGCAAGAAAGCATGTTTAGGAATAGACTTTTGGCAAGTAGATCAGGGGTCTAGATCCGGCGCTAGATGGTCTTGCGGGATGATATTTGGGATGTGAGTATAGATAAGCTCCGACAGTTGCGTTTTTTGAGAGATTTGATGTTTAACTACCGGTTTAATACACTATTTTCTGCTACTTCAAGTCGGAGCTACGAGCATTTCCAGTGGTTGGACGACACACGTGTAAGCAGCTTCCATGAACTGTGCATCCGCCCAATTTGGTTTTCCCTTGAAGAGACAGAAAATGCACCATTTAATGATCGGTTTCATTTTCGGCTCCTCCTCATCAACTTCGTCCAGCCAATCGCGTGCAGTCAGAAAATCGGTTCCATCCAAGGCCCTTCCGTCAGCTGAGAGATGTCTTTTGCGGAGATCTGTCTGAGTTTCGATAGCTTTACCGAAGCACAGCTCCAGCAGCAGTATACCGAGAGTGATGAGGGCGTTGCGCGGAAGCGTGTAAGTCGTTGCTTTGGAAGTTTCCTTGGCGTGATGATTTTCATTCGAGGATGTATGGGCATTGGCGAAATACTGGCTGATAAATGGTTCCTCGACAAGGACATCGGATCCTTGATGATAGAAGAGAATATTCTTCTTTTCCAGCTTCCCATCGAGCCAGGGCGTAGCTTGAAGTTGTAGTAGAGAAGATGCGATGACACTTGCTATCTTGTAGCGCTTCTGTCTGCTAAGTCTCAAGGTTGAATGATTGGATAGTAGTTCATCTAGACTAATTGTTCCCTTATTGTGATATTCGCGCGATATGTCTTTACTTGGCCAGATCTCGTAGTGTTGATCCTCACTGTCCAGGAGGTAGCCTAGGCAGTCCTTATCCCTGGACTGGCTCCTCAACGCGGAGCAGAAGTCATCAATCTTATTGCTGACAATCGAGCTATCCTTGTTGTCTATAGTAAAAGGCTCCGAAGTGGTCTTTCTAAAATGAGAGTCCAAGCCAGGATTAGTCTGACTAATGTTTGCATTATTAGGAGGCAGGTCGGATGACCAACGAAGGATTTTCTTCGCCTTTACCTTTCCCGTGGACCTCCAGTTCCTGCAAAAATTAGCAAAAGTCAACGTTTCAATATCATAAGTGACGAGAAATGGCTTACTTAGCCTTATCGTCTACAAAATCCTCTGATACAGCCATTGTCCCATTGACCGTGACATTGACCTCCGCGTTTGTCGACATACTTCTGCAATTGAGGGCCGACGAGGGAGAAGCATGTGATGAGAAGAGACTTGGTCGTATAGGAAGAGAACTTTTCCTATCAGCTTCTGATATCTTGGCATCGAAGTTGGTCCTAAGCTTGGTGATGTAATTCTCCGCCGCTAGGGTGGGCATAATTGGTTGGTGTGTTGGATGTTGCTTTGATCTATTTACATGAATTGTGATTTTACGGTGTAAGTAAGGCGTAGTCAGCTCTTGCTGCGGGAGATCAAATCTCATTGTAAAGCGCGGAGACGAGTCACTACCTGCCTTAGGTTTCTGTAGTTGAAGACCCGCCACGTGGGCCAGTTCGCAATTGCATTTCCAGCTATCTTTGATGGCGGAATGAAGATTGCTAGCATGGTATCTGATACATTCAAGAAGTCTTCCCCAAGTCGTATCTCTAGACGTAGCATTGATGCCCTCGAGTGTATCGTCGGTGCTGTCGAGGAAGTCGAGCAGAGTGCTCAAATGCTTGATCTTTTTTTCAAGGCTCTCTACAACTCTTATGCCACTCTCACTCAAGCTAAATTGAATTCTTTTTGCCTGGTACTTCCACTGCTTTTCACCGGGATTCGCCCAATCGACCTATACTTTAAAGTCAGCACCTCGACATCACGTGGAAGGCTGGACATTACGCTGCCGTCTTTCAAGGACATTATCGTTTGGAGCTTCTTTGTATCCCGATTGATCCCTTTCAAGATATCCATACAAGCATCAGTAGAGTCTCCGAGCCGAGATCGCAAGGCTTTCACGACATCATCACGGGCCCAGCCCTCGTAATTAGGCGTTGTCAATAATTTCTGTCGTTCCTCTGGGTCAAGCCTAACTCGAAGCAGAAGCTTTTTGAGCACGAGATGGAATATCTGTCTCTGGATATCCACGGAAGTGATGAAGTCTCGAAAGCCGTACTTGAATCGCTTCCACCGAAGCATAGGCTCGAAGCCTTCTTTATAATGCTCGGCGGCTGAGATTACTAGAGGTAAGCCTGCAAGGACAAAGCTAATCACTTCTGCGCCAGACATATCGAGAACGGTCCGATTTTTGCTTGTGGATTTGTAGCCTTTGCTATTGTTTAGAGCTCCGAGGACGGTCGTTGAAGCAGTGAAGTTCTATCGTCAGCTCACCACCCCGACCTGCATGCCATAGCCCCCACTACTCCAACGCACAGCGCAGCATATGTGCCTCCGCATGACATTGGCCGGATAAGCGCCGTGCAACGGCTGAGAGAAATGTATCCACAATGACAAGACTTCACGATCCTATCCTATTTGACTTCAAGAGTCAAGAAGACGTTTCTTGATATCGGCACCAGACTCGTTTTGTTCGGCCGAGCGAGTAAAGCGATAGTCGACAGAATTTTCCGCAATCCGGTCAGATTTCTGTAGAGAGAGCCAGCAGATCTTACTCAGCAGCGCCATTGATAGTGCCCACTCCTAGCCTCGAGGATCAAATTCAAGATGGGAGACCCAAGCTCGATTCCTAACACTATTAACGACTCACTACGCACCCCAATTTCCTCTCTAGCATTGGACTGCCTAGCAAAATTCGAAAATTTATGCCAAGCTCTACACAGCCTCACATTGGAGGAGGCTTCTTCGACTAAATATGACCAGGATGTTGTTCTTCTTGCCGTTCAAGATTCGCGCGCGAGATTCAAAGGTTGGGGTAGTAGCATCGCCGCTTTCAAAGGCAATTTCTCATCATCTCTGGATTGTCGCCTCCGAGAAGCGCCAGAAATACGTAACAGACTCTTGAAAATACTGGAACAGCTTCAAGAGTATCTCGTGGACGGTCTGCAGTACCTCCGAAGTTCTGTTATATGGGCTGACATGTAGTAGCGGCTCAGATTATTACAGGCGAAAAGTCCAATGAAGTACTTGCAAGTGACAGCGACTCCGAAGGGGAGGCAGAAGAACGTAATGATGGAGCTGCCACAAATATACCTCAAGAGACTTCAGAGCTCAACGACCTATGTTCGGCGATTGGCTCTTCAATTAGAAATCTGCTGAAGATTTCAATACTCATAAGACTCTCATCGAATCGGGACGACTATTTGAAAGCCGCTTCTCGATACAAAGACTGGGACGCGACCTACTTCATGAACCATGTCAGAGAGAAGTACGGGGCCGCAAAAGGAAGCAGAGACTGGTTGGTAGCGCGGCTTGGGAAGTGCATCATGAGACGTCGGCAGTTCCTGCGATATCGAGAGGAGCACCACGGGAAACTAACAGGCGACTGGGGCGAAGATTTGGATGATGCTGCGGAAGAGACGGCCTCAGTCGTCATAGAGCCAACAAAGACTCAGGCATTGACCAAAGCGACAACGTTCGTTACAGATGGCGCTCCTCCAAAGAAAGATGGATCGGATTTGGGAGGCTCGTTTGGGTCCCAGACTTCATACGAGCCCACTGAGTTCGGACGTGATGGAACGCCGATCAAGCTTACAGTACCACCGCCTCCAAAGTGGGCATTCGAAGATGTGCCGTTTCAATACGGAGAGCCGTTTCAATGTCCCTATTGCTACACCGAGCAGAAGGTCAAGAATCGCGCCGCGTGGAAGTAAGATATCTAGTACAAGACGTAACGGCAATCGCTAAAATCAATAGAAAACATGTTTTCCGGGATCTGAAGCCATATGTGTGCACTTTTGCAGGATGCAACATGAGGATGTTCAACAGCCGTAACGAGTGGTTTGCTCATGAGCTGCAATACCATAGACGCGAATGGACATGTCAATTCTGCCAGCATAGCGAGTTCGCATCTGCATTCGCATACAAGGACCACTTGAAGTCATCGCATGCAGCAGTCTTAGAACATTCCAAACTCGAAGCTTTGATAATGCAAAGTGAAGAACCAGTTGGCCAAATAGCAGCAGACGCGTGCCCTCTTTGTGACGACTGGGAAGAGAATTTGAACGACTCTAGACATGATACAAGCAGGCTGTTCCTCAACGATGGAAAGATGGTCAGACCTTATGGGACCATCAAGAAATTCAGACGGCATCTTGGACGACACATGGAGCAGTTGGCTTTATTCGCAGTAATTGGGCATGGCGATGATGCTGATGACGATAGTCTAGATGAAGCAGACGAAGAAGCTTCCGATCCAAGCCAAGAAGAGCAGCCCTCACGCGAGGCTTGGGATATGGAGTCAACTAAAGTTTCGAACTTTTTTGAGCAATTCGAGGATTCTGATTCCAAAATAGACTTGTATGAGCTTAAGGAGGTAGAGATGAAAATGCTCAAAGACGAGACATTGAAAAAGAAATCTGAAGCTTCAGTGAAGAGGCTCGAGGAAGTGACGGAAGCTTTGAACAAGACGGTTGAAGAGAAGGAAGTTTGTGAAAAGAATGTTGAAGAGTGGAACCACGCACAAGAACAGGGCATTGAAAACGCCATGAAACAAATCGAGGCAGAACGCAAGAAGGCGGGAGAAAAAGCTACGGAAGAGAGAGAGAAAGTAGAAATACTTGCTAAGATCAAGAAGCTAACAGAAGACGCTGCTGCAGAGGCGAAGAAGTGGAGAAATGAGGCTGCCGCCGAACAGAAGCTAATGGAAGAAGCTGCGGCTGAGGACCAGAAGAGCAAAAAGGAGCATGAAGAAAAATTGGGGAAAGCAATAGCTCAACTACCAATGGACAAGAAGAAGCCAATCAAATTCAAGGACGTCGTTGGCCGAAAGTTCAGCTTCCCCTTCGAACTCTGCGCGACTTGGGCGGTTAGTATCATCCTTCCCCTTTTTCTTACTTAGTTAATTTTTTCCCTTCCTAGGGCATGGAAGAACTCATCAAACAAGCCTTTCTACATTCGGAAGTCATCGGCTCCATCGTCTCTCATGTTATCGAAGGGCATTACGATCTTATTGGGCCAAACGGAGAAATCATCCTCCCGCAAGTCTGGGAAACGATGATCGAGCCGGACTGGTTGATCACCATGCATATGTGGCCTATGCCCGAGCCTTCCAGGCCAAGACCATCCAGGAAGCCTCACCCTGGGATCGTAGAAATACGTCCTAGACGCGATGATTTTGACCGGTAAAAAGCGGCCTGCCCCTCTACCTCCAGCCAGTCATATTCTTAAATTGATCCATCATTTTCAAGGCATACTGTATCAATAAAATCTGATGTTGCGTCGCTGTCTGTTGCTTTTACTACTACCAATAGCATCTTTGCCATATCCTAGCACCATTGACCATGTGCGTGTCAGAGATTGGACTATCTTGAATTTACCATTCCCCCTAATTCTCAAAGTCGGCCGAGGATCTGTTCTCAGCTAGCTCCTTTTTTGCCGCCGACATCTCACTCTCGAAATGCAGCATCCCCCTGCCACTCCGGGAGTTCCCTCTGCGTCAGCCACTCCAGTTCAAGATCGACTCGGTGTGAATCTTCTCGACGTGAGAGGCGTAGTTTTATTCTTGGCAAAAGACGATCGACTGCTCAAGCGCCTCAAGGAAGAAGAAAACTTGACAAGGCCTGAAACTACCGCACGCTACCTAGGGAAGAATCCAGGAACTCTATAAGCTTTTCCATTAGAACAGGATCCTGATTCGTCGACTTCTGAAGCCAGATCTTAGTCACGTTCTTGCGTATTGAGGCTCTCCTGTTTCAATACTAAAGTTTTATTATGATTCCTCAGGCCAAACTATTGAAAATACATGCTTCCTCAACAAGCGAGCTAATAATCTTAGCGCCATCCCCGCGCACAATAGTGAAATGATTCGAAGTCATAGCCCGCTTGATTATAATTTCACTCTCAATAAGCTTTTCCCAGCCTCTAGGAGTGAAGTCCGTCTTGTCGTCCATCAAGAATCCAAGGTCTTTATTCTCCTCTGGTGTCAGTAAATGCCGGCCGGTGAAGCCAGCTAGGTTGTCTGTTCCTTTTGCAGCCCATACCAAATATGTCCTTGGAGCCTTACCTGGAGGCATTGGATGTGCCATGAAGCCCCTCAATTTGTCATTGACCGCGTGAAAATGATCCATAAGCCATGATGGCAGGGGTCTGTCCTGCACAATGCCACCAGGTTGATGGATCGTCCTCCAGTAGTCAAAGAAAGCTTGAGGAAGCTTACCCAAGCCTAAAGGACACGGCGCATCAATAAGAACAAGGGAGTGAACCTCCTCACCATCTGCGAGCAAAAGCTGTGTTGCGACGTAAGCAAATGCACCTCCCGCAGACCATCCTCCCAGGTAATAAGGGCCCTTGGGCTGCCTCCGACGTACTTCCGCAAGTAGTATTTTCGTGATGTCGATGAAGCTACCCTGCATTTCCTTTGGATTGGTCATGTATGGACAGTTCATGGCAATTACCGCAATATCTGGATGTATCCGGGGAATATTCATGTACGATGTAGCTGAGCCTGATCCGTCGGGAAACATGAACATGGTCTTTGTGTGTGAACCTAGGGTACCCTGGAGAAGAATTGACGTCGATCGTACCGAGCCTTTATCAGGAGCTGTTCGATCAGCCTCCTCCGAGTCATCTGAAACAACACTTGCTGAAGTTGCTGGGTCCGAACTCTCCGACAAGTCCGACTTCGAAGAAGCGGTACTTGAATTATCCAAGGATGGAGAAATCATTTGGCCCCTTAGGGATGATTTGAGATCACCAATAGAGCTAATTTCTGAAAAGAAGGTAGGACTCAGGTCGAGTTCTAACTCCTCGCGGAAGCGGCTAGCAATAACCAAACATAAGAGAGAGTCGATGCCGACGTTCGAAAGTAGATCATCATTCCTCAGTTCGCCTGAACTTAGTCCGGACTCTTCCGCAATTATGGCGACTGCCTTGTCAATCTTTGAGGTAGTGAATGACCCTGGCATATCATCAACGAAGGATGCGTTTGGTAATGGGCCCTCAGGCAAAGCAATGGGCAGGGTAGATGAGGCAACGGTCCCTTCATCGTCGAAGAACGCCTTGATGGACTTGATTGATTCCATCTGGGCGAAAGAAGTAGGCTGAATATCTACTTGCAGCTCCTCACGAAAGCGACTTGCAATGACCAGAATTAGTAGGGAGTCGATACCAATATTGGCGAGCAGTTGATCGTCTTTGAGATCACTCAAAGATAGACCAGATTCTTCTGCTATGATGCTGAGAGCCTTTTGTATCTTCGTAGAATTGGCCGTCACCCTGACTGGTCTCAAGACTTCCTTGACTGCCTCTTGGCGCGATGCAGGTAAGACAGTAGCAGACGGGTTGGTCGTTCGCGTATCGGCTTTCGATTTGAACATGACGTCCATCAGGCGACGTGGTACCCGTTGAACTCTGACGCCGCGAAAGCAACCGATTGGGCTATTGCCCCTCATGATAGCAATATCTCCCATAGAGACGTCCTTATCCTTTGCGCACATCCTCACAAAAGTATCATATTCTTGATCAGCTGTCAGAGTTCCATTAATGAAGACGCTGTCCCAGCCACGCACTACATAGACCTCTTGACCAAATTGTGAGTTCTCGTTGGCATTAAGAACAAATGTCGCTAGTGACAAGATACCATCAAAGATACATGGATGGAGCTCGAAATCTCCCAAAAGCCGGTTCTCAGGTGCGAGTGAGACTAAGGAGCTGGCTTCTAGATTTGTGGTGTTCAAGAAGCATTCCTTGACTCCTTTGTGACTTGCGTCGTAGTGTGCAAGCGAAGCCACCATTCTGTAAGCCATCGACATGGTGAATCGCTGAGTAAGACCAGACATGACATTGCCCTTGAGCGAGGCAATGAATGCTGTAGTCGAGCCCACAGTCTGAGATAGAAGTTGCTGCTCGTGTTTGCGGTCTCCGTATATAACTGTAGCTTTACAGTGAAGCTTATTCAAGCTACCTTCACCGGAGCTTATAAGAACGTCGACTCTTTTACGCTCCCAGACACAATTCGCATCAATTTTGATGATTTGAGAATCTAATGTGTCACTGACAATCAACGACTCTTGCATATCAAGATTGTTGATAAGAATAGCGATATTGGATGTGTCATCTGAAAAACAGTTCAAGATTGATCTCGCCACTGACATGGCCATCTCGGCATAGACAGACTGTATCATGTTAGTCCAGAAATCACACACAAGCCAGTCGAATTCTCCTACCCCTACACAAACGGCAATGCCATTGACCCTGTGCCCTCCCGCTATTGGTTTTAGACTTTGTGACTGAAGGTCAGAATGTACAACCAAATGAACAGATGCGCCCTAAAAGTTGAGTTAGCAAGAATAGTAAGTGTATTTATAGGGCAGAATATGCACCTCAAATTTAACATGGACAATCTTCTGACAGCAAGTTGTGTGCAATTGCAAGCGGGAATCCGCAGATGCTCTGGTTTCAGGCAACGGCTCACCCTTCCGTAAAGACCAATCGTGAATGTATTGCAGCCAGTAATCCTTAAGATCCCAAGCATAAAAAGGGAGCTGAACAACCGAATGATTATAGTCTCGATGATACTGAGGCCAGTTGATGTTGCATCCAACACGATATGCAGATGCGATACTGCGAGCTAGTACTAGCCAGGAGTTTTTGTTTGGCTCAAGCGATGGATTGAAAGTGAGCGGCTTGCCAAAAGTACGGCTTATTAGCTTTGAAAGAACTAAACCTGGACCAATCTCGATAATATGGCTCCGATCCTCGAGAATGGTGGCAGCTTCAGCGACACGCACAACGCCCATCAAGTCGACCACTTCGCAGCATTGACGTAGTAGATAGTCGTTTCCAATCTCTTGGTCTAGACTGACGATAGTTGTAAGCAAAGGACTTAGAATTGGAATTCTTGCAGGATTGAACTTGATGCCATGCATAATTTTTCTGAAATCATCCAGGATTGGTTGTAGTTGACTTGAGTGGAAAGCGTACGGGACATTGATTAGAGTACATCTAATGCCCCGTGACTCCAATTTCTGAGCACAAATATTAATATCCTTGTTCAAACCGCTGATAACTGTCTCTGATTCACTGTTGACACAGGAAATTTCAACATTGATGCCGTCTAGGTTGGCAATAATATCAAGCAATGCGAGTTGCGAACTGCGAACTGCAAGCATCGAATGACTCCCTGTTTCGCAGTGAACAGCCAATAACTTGGCACGCTGCCCACATATCCAGAGAACATCAAAATCCGAAAGGACACCAGCGTAGTTTAACGCGGCGTATTCGCCTAGGCTATGGCCAATAACGGCTGTGGGTTTGATGCCCCAACTCTCCCACAAACGGGCTAGAGCCATCTGTAGAGAGACCTGGGCGACTTGCACGATCATGGGGGATGCTTCTTGAAGCTTTCCCTGAAGATAGGGAATGATTGAGCCACTACCTTGCTTTCGTGCAATTGCATCAAACCGATTGATATCCGTACGGAATCTAATATTCGTTTCATATAGGGTCTTGGCCATACCAGCGTGGCTGGAACCCTGACCAGAGAAAGCAAATATGTTCTTTGGCGGACCTTGAACTCGCTTGGGAGGATTTGCAACGTCGTGACCCAGAAGCTCGCTTAGTTCTACGATTGTTTGACTTACATACGAGCTCCGGAAGTTATAGTGACTGCGTCTTGCTGTCGTTGTATATGCCAGATCTTGGAGTGATAGTGCATTATTAGAAGCTCGAAGAAAATGAGCCAGGGAGCTAATATTCCTTTCCAATGCAGTTTGAGACTTGGCGGATACAGTTATTACATGCGAAGGGCGAGTATCTGGGTGTTCGTTCGTAGCGGGCAGGGGCGCATCCTCAATGACGATGCAGGAGTTCCCACCAGCGGCGCTGAAGTTGTTAATCACAGCTTTCCGAGTCTGATATGTTCTGATCCATGAAGACGGTTCCTTAGCAATCTTTAGACGGCGTTGACTGAGATCAGTGGGGAAACTCTGATTGATCTTTGTTTTGATGCCGCAATGTGGTGGAATTTCGTTCTTTTGCATCATCAATAAGGTCTTGATGAGAGCTGTCACTCCAGAGACAGACTCGCCATGGCCAACATTAGCCTTGACAGAGCCTAGGTAAAGGTCGCTATCACGGCCACGCGGATCGCCTGCCGGCCATGGAGCAAATGTCTTGATAACGGAAGTCATTTCTCTGCTATCTCCAGCTTGCGTACTAGAGTTATCAGTGGTGGTTTTGTAACACTGACTATAATAGGAAGGAATCAAAGTCTACACGGATGAGGCATAAACATCGAACAGGGAGATAAATGTAAAAAGAAAGCGAAGAAATGATAAAGAAAACCGTGAATTTAAACCAAATTTCGCAACACTTACCCAGTCCCGTGCATTTCGACGTAAGAGACATCATCTGGCCTGACTCCTGCCATGTAGAGAACTCTAGATAGAAGGGCCTGCTGTGCTCCAGCATGTGGCCGGGTAATTGAGTCGGCTTCCGCGGAGTGGTTCGTGCCTGCAGAAAGAATACATGCGTGGATAGGGTCACCATCATTCTGTGCATCTTGCAGGCGTTTTAAGACAACGATACCGACACCTTCTCCACGGCAGTACCCGTCTGCTCCATCATCAAATGTCTTGCAATTTCCAGTGCGCGACAAAAAGTGGCCACGATCCAGACCCGCTGTTACATCTGGGTTGGTCAAGACGTTAGTGCCTCCAACGACAGCAGTATCAATGTCGCCTCTCCAAAGAGCGTTGCAAGCTAAATGAACCGCAGCAAGACTAGACGAGCATGCTGTGTCGACACTGAAACTAGGCCCACAAAACTTAAAATAATAATTGATGCGGCCTGGTATGAAGGCCCGATTGCCACCCGGAATAAAGTAAAAGTCGATATCCTGAGGGCTGTTTGTTTCGCACCAATCATTACTAGTACAACCAATGAATACACCAATGCGACTTCTCATTGTCGAAACGGTTGAATCCGGAACAAGGCCAGCCATTTCCAAGGCCTCGTATGCGCACATGAGAGCAAGCCTCTGCGCAGGGTCCATTTGAGGCGCTTCGCGAGGCGATATGCTGAAAAATGACCTGTCAAAATGACCCGGATTATTAAGCCAACAGCCATAGGGTGTGCCGCTCGTGTTTTTTCTTTTCAAGTTCTCGTCAACGTGGGTTTTTACGTCCCATCGTGTCGCTGGCGTTTTCGAATGGGTATCAATACCGCCATGGATGATATCCCAGAAGCTCTGCAGGTTTTCTGCCTCAGGGAACCGACCGGAAAACCCCGTGATCGCGATTTTCTCCTGCTTTGGATGAGCGGAAGTATAAGCACTGCGCGATATCATTGAGTCGTCAATGTATTGGGCTTCAAAGCCATTTGCCTCTGGCTTGTTTCTCCATCCCAAACCACGTCTCGTACCAATCGAGATGATTCTTACTGGCTGCACGGAATTCAGTAGTGTATCATTCATAATCGGCTCCAGAACGTCTTCGGACGGTGCTTGCTCCATCATAACTGCCTTCACAGCCATAGGGAGGAGTGACTTCAACGTCAATGAAGCTATAGGTTTCCCATCCAGAGGGGAAAGAAGGGTGCATTTGGATATTACATCTGGTATCTTTGACGATAACGAGCTGACGATGTGCTCAATATCAGCTTCTGAGAAGAGGTGTGATCCATGGTAGGGCGCGTGCACGGGCAAATATGCCGCTTGAAGATTATAAGTCTCGACAAACTCCTGCAGCAGGGACGGGATCCCCGCGACAAAAACCGAATTGCGAGATTTGCCAGATACATATGGAGCTTTCCACGTGGGAAGATTCTAACAAGGTGTATTTAGCAGCTACATCAAAGTCACGTAGAGTTTTCAATACTAACCTTCTGAGATGAAAACTCCTCAAGTTGCTGGAGAACACTGTCGTTCTCAATCTTGGTTTCAATTTCGACCCTCCAAGATGATGAAAATGACCTTTCGAGGTCTATTTGGTCCCGGACATGAGCTGCTAAAAGTCCCATACGAAAACTGGTAAGGACGGTCTCCAGGATGACGGGTACAGGCAGTCTAGTGGTCGGAAAACAACTCAAAGCTACTGCTGCAAGCGACCCTGTGCCAAAGCCAAAAGTTCTGATATCATCTGGATGTGAGGTCTCCAGCTCCGAGCTCTGCTGCCTAGTTTCCTCACTTAGTCAATCGCTCAGAAAGATTTAAATAATTAGGCCTTACCATAGTAGGAGTGCGAAATTGTGAATGGAGCAAAGAGCCAACTGTATTGCAGGGTGGAATGGCTTCGGATCATCAATGGCCAGGAGTTCTAGCAGGCTAGTAAAAGAAGGAAACTGCTCTCTTTGTGACCTGGGCAAAGTTTGGATCTCTTCCAGGAGACACAGGGCCGCTTGATTGGCGAACGTGGTTAAAGTGGCGTTGCTCTCTACCATCAGCAATGTCCGCAGATCCTCTCTGGACTGGGTCGTTTCATCACCAAAGATATAGAGCAAAGCTGGGGAAACCATTTTGAAGTTACTCCCGTTCGAGAAAACAGCGTCTAACAGAGACTATTAAAGATCTTTTCTGGAGAGAAAAGAGTGGTTTCGATTTATAGTTGCGTGAACATTCAATACACATAAGTATAGGCTGTTGAGAATGAGAAAGCAGCAGCACTTTACTTCACGTGGCATATATTCAAATAGCGCGGTTCGCAATTGGATCGCAAGACGACATGTACGGCGTCCTCAAGACGTGTTTGATACGGATGAGATGTATGTACGATAATGTTCTCTAGTTTCAAAGTATGTATGATGTCAACACTCTAAACTATATTGGATCTAGAAGATAATAGAATAGACAAAATGATCCATTCAGATGGAACACGTCAGCATTCACTTTCAATGGCTTCTCGAGTTTACGGAACAATGAGTTGTATATTCTAATTAGATCCGTGACAACCTAGCCTCAACCAATCAGGGTAGGATCACTGTCGTACAACGAGCCAAGACCAACTTATACGTCCGATGCGAACTAATAGCAGCGGTAAAAAAATGATTATCTAGCGCCGGGTCACTATGGAAAGGCTTTTCAGCCACTACGAATATTGATCACTCCGGCACAGATGCACATCAACTTCCTGATTGAGTTAAGCCCTCCGGTGATTTTTCACCCTGATCATGTCAATCACAATGTCGTTAAACCATGTGGTGGGGTCCGATCGGAACTAGGCAGCTATATCAGGCTCAGAGGGGGGGGGGGGCGCTAAATTAAAAGTAAAGGTGGTGTTCGGGATCCTGCACCGCATGTAGACGTTATAGAACATCCTCAAGCAGACTCTAGTTAGGTCATAGACTTGTAGACTGGAGTTCTAAAGTATTGGTTGTCTAGCACTCGTACCTAGGAGTTCTTGTTATTCCCTGACTTTGTATTAGCTTACAATAATTTCTATGCCACCGGGTCCTCGTATAGAAAGAGACATTTCAAATCGACAGAAGTTTCGAAAAGCATTCAAGCATAAGTCTTGCTGTTTTTGTTTCATGGCACATCAAACCCCTCTCAAGGTCGGGATCATCGGTGGAGGTATTGCAGGACTATCTGCAGCAATAGCATTGAAAAGAGCAGGACACAAAGTCGAGGTTGATGACTTACTTGTTTTCCGTACGTTGATAACAGAACGACTGCTAACTGGCAAATTGTAAGATTTTTGAGAAGAGCAACTTTTCGAACGAAGGCATAACCCTTGCAATCGCCCCCAACGCTAGACTCGTGTATGATAGCTGGGGATTCGACCTGGGGGAGACAGGCGGCGTCGAAGTATTTCAGGTATGCGTTAGCAGTGTCAAGGTCTACCAAGACTTCACCAAAATCATGTTCCCTTAAGTTTCATAATAACCTAGTGAAGGTTCGTCATGTGAATGGAGCCACGGGTGAGACAGCCTGGCAAATTCCAATGCGAGATGTCCATGAGAAGTATGGTGCGGGTCCGATATTTCTTCGCCACGCAGATCTCCATGCGGGCCTCGTCAAGCATTTGGATATCACAGAAGGATTTGACGTCAATCTCAACCTTCAGACGGATGTAACTGGAATAAATTGTGAGAAGGGTACTTTGACAACATCAGATGGATCGATCTTCGAGAAAGACCTCATCGTGGTGGCCAACGGACTCGGTGTAAGGCGCTGCTCGAAATGCCCATTCCACATTGATTCAACTGAAGTCTCTGGAACAGTGCCGCTTTCTAAAATTTATCACTGAAGAGGACTGCCCGCTTATTGATACTGGGCTCTCATTCTTTCGGTGCCTTGTACCCATCGAAGAGGATGAAGAGCCTGACATCCAAGCCCTTTTCAAGGATCAAGGAGAAGAAATCTGCTTCTTCCATGACTTCGCTGCCCAAACTTCTATTGTCACATACCTGTGTCAGAGCGGTAAAACTCGTGCCATCAACGTATTTGCGACAAGAGCCGCAGCTGGAGAGCAAGGCAAGGCAGGTAAGCAGCTTTCAGCATGCCTCAGTTTGACCCTCGTACAATTAACAAGGGTTCAAGACCGCAGCGGCCGCGTAAGCTATTCAGCCTTGGTGAACATGGCGAGATCTTTCGCTCGAGGTATTCAAACGATGGTGAGGTGAGCACTGCGCTTCATCACTCTACTTTAGACTCTCACTAATGCCGCCATAGTAAGGCTCCCAAGGATGGTATTTTCTCTTATCCCCTCAATGTACGGGATCCGTTGCCAAAGTATGTGAATGGCAAAGTGGTTGTTATAGGCGATGCCGCCCACCTCATGAGACCGGTATATCATGTTACACTTTCCTTCCTCCGCTCGTCATGCATTCTGACGTCTAAATCTAGCAACAAGGTCAGGGTGCCTCAATATCGGTGGAATCAACCGGATGTCTAGAAGTCCTCTTCACTGGCATTGGGAAGGAGCTGGTATCTTCCCGACTGAAGCTTTTCGAAAATCTCCGCCTTGGTCGATGTGGACCGGTCCATGTATTCTCTAATATGCCAATTGGCCCCAGTGGCCATGCATGGATGGTAGAGAAAGTCAGGCCGTTCTGGGATCCTACAAAACCATTGCCTGCCCCCGGCTCTAAGCCACATTCACAGCCTTTCAAAGATTTCATCTATGACTATAATGTCATTGTCGAGACTAAAAAGGCTCTCGCGAAGCAAAATGATACAGGAAAAGAAGCTGGCCAGAGATCTTTGCTGCAATTAGGGTAGCACTGTGTAGGAAATTCTTGAGTCGGTTTGAGACTTGTGACTTGCGAAAGCTAAAGATGGATCGTTGTTTCTCAAATCCATGTTTCCCAGCATCTTGTAGTGATATCACTCACAAGATCCAGTTGGTGTCTGCCTCCAGTTTTGCCATACAGCTGCTGTCAGAACTCTTCGTAAAGCTACCAAAATACTTAGTCAACGCAGGAAAACACGGCGAAATATTGCTCATGCGCCTCCCTAGGGTTTCGCCCCAAGTTCGGCATTCGGGGTGAACGTAACAAGCCCAGGACCAATAGAGAAACCCGCTAAATATAATGAGAAGGTCGTATTGGCAGTGATCCGACCACCCGGGGTAATCTCATGTGGCTGCGATGAATAGACGAAATGTGGGGCGTGACCAATGTGTAGTTCAGTACAAAGCGTTATATTCCTTCTTAAGTAAATATGGCAATCATCCACCTATACCAGCGTCCTCTTCAATGCTCTTCTAGATTTAATCGACGATAAAGCTCATGATGGGCATACAGCTTCCGGGCGGAGTGTACCATGATTCAAGACGGAGCCTGGCATCACTAGCTGAAACCAACTCCTTCCATTCATCCAGGGTGCGATACCTGCAGTTATAGTAGAGCAGCATTTGAAGATCCACGGCTCTATAATACCGCTCAGATGTCGTGCATGGAATAGGACCATCATTCTGGATGAAGTCCATGATGAGGAGCCTATTGCCTTGCTTCAACGCCGGGGAAAGGGCTCTAATGACGTTTGCCGCGTATTTGTCAGAATGGTTCAAAAGTATTTTGCGATAGAAATAGGCGTCAGCAGAAGTCTTTTGTGGCTGATAGAAATCATGGACTTCGAAAGTAACTCTGTCTTGGAGTTCCTCGGAGACTACTGTAGTCTCTGGTTCCCTAGCCATCGCTATCACCTCCGGTCTATCTTGCACGATCAAGTGGAGTTGAGGTGCAGCTTCCGCAATGGCGACCGCACAGTAGCCAACATGACCGCCAACATCGACAACTGTCCCATTTCCAAGCAAGTCCCAGTTGAACCCGGCTTGAATGTGCTTGACTGAAGACGCAGGTTGCTGGGTAGCTTGTTGTATAGTGAGTCCAAAGCGCTTTTCTCTTACCGCATCCGCAGGAATGAACTGATAGAATGGTCCATCGAATTTGTAGGCATAGTTGACTGCAGTCTGATTGAGCTCTTGGGAACCGTGGCCCCACTTTTCAAATGCGTCAATCTGATGAGCAATCATTGGAGCACAATCTTCTGTGAGCCATTGTACGAGTGGCTGCATGGCGTTGCCTTCTTTCAGTCCGAGAGATGAGACTGTATGTGCAACGTATCCTGGATGAGGCTCACAAAAAATTCGATTAGTTGCTGCAAAGCGGAGGTATTGTTTCAGCTGAAAAGAATCGACGTCGCAGAGCTTCGCTAGACTTTGGAAGTCAATTTCTCCGTGATCAGGCACAGCGTCTGGAATCTTAAAATGACAGATGTATCGCAAGGAATTGACCCATTGAAGCTGTTTCACGGTTAGCTTGAAATGGCCATGGAATTTTTGAAGCTAACCGATAATAGCGACGACTCCATCAAGCATTGATCAGGCCCTGTTGCGAGGTCATATAGCGTTTTTGAAGCATTGCGCAATGTATCTCTTGCTTTCTGCGTCGCCTCATCGCATTGGGGAAATTTGGAAAGAGCATCAACATCGAAAGCCAGTCGGCCGCTGTGGTCCATTGCGAGGGAAGCTTTGACGATCTTGGCAGCCTCAAGACAAGTGTCAGCTAGAAGCACGAGGTCTACGGTGTCTGTTGCCATGATATGAGATGAGACAGCTAAACTTCAAGAAAGAATGATTCAATGACAGTGAATAGAAAAGTCATAGAGCTTGATACTAATATCCTTAGCACAAGCGTTCTCAAGATGATGATGTCTTTAAATTTCAAGCTCGCGCAGCCCTACAGACCCGAAATAGACTGTATGCGTGGACATCCGAGTTTCCATGTTTCAAGATTAGCGCATAAGTAAAGTCATTACGCGGTCAAGCTAAGTTGATGCCGTCTAATGGCATTTAGCTCGATGTGCATATTTGGAATTTCTATAAGATTTCCCGTCACCTTCCGACTCGCATGATGTTCGCACCTTTTCCTGCTACAATAGCTATTGATTGTTAGTGGATATTGTAGGTAATCAGACGTGCTTGCCTCTGGAAGTGTCTTTGGTGCATCTGCTTATTGGTCTCCGTCTCCCGAGTACGACTTACCACTCTACGTTCTACCACCTCATCACTTTTGGATCTATCACATGCAAGTATAAAGAAGGCAGCCACCTCCGGGAACATTCGTTCGACACTGCTCGACCCTGAGAGGATGAGTTTAGAGAGACGTTGAAAGATTAATTGCATAGCGCAGCTTGCAGCTTACATGTTTCCCGAGAGGGTGGCGGATCCTTCAAAATATGATATGTCGTCCCGGCACTACTGCATGCGCAGAGAAGCCAGGCTACCATCCGGTAGCGCACCGCGAACGGAAAAGTTGCACAGATACTCGGCATAGACTAGGGTGCGGACGAATGCACTAACGATAATTCTATTGAAGTGTAATATCGTCCCGACTCGCTTTGCAGCGCTGATGTTGGCCAGCCTCTCCCGCCTCTCCCGCCTCTCCCCTCTAGCCCCACTGGACGATACGAGGATCATCGGTGTCGTAGTAGCACCGATGTCGTGACAACGGCGTTCCCGATGGCTGCGATAAATGGTTGCACGCCGAGTTATTGCAATCTCGAGAGTGCGCCAGACCTCACGCCGCCTGAGGAACAGATGAAATAACACGTTCTAGCCTTTGGGGCCACACATATCGAAACGTGGCGGGCTGAGGGCAGTATGCAAGGTGTCGAGATTCAGTTGTAGATTTACTGCATAAGCAATTATACAACCGGCGAGTAAAGGACATACGACTGATATATTATTAGCCAAACAGCCTCGTGATAGGTCATTAAGTTCTGCCAGCAAACTTACAATCCTTCTATCTTCCATCCAGCCAGCCTCATCGTAATTATCGGCCCTTTCAAGATGATATCGATGGATTTCGAGTGAGCTTGGCAACGGCGCATATCCATGGCCTTGTCTGGTCACAGCCCTACCAATTCGTACCTATAAGCCTCCCCAATAGAATAAGGCCTCCATTCTGGTATGAGGGTCTTTGCTCCCTACGTTTAGGGATACTGTCCATATAATTGGGCAGGCAGGTTATCATACCTTATGTGAGTACTTATCTACTATAACATTACAAATATATGGAAAGAACAAACCAAGATTTCCAGGATAGCCATCCAATTGACCTCTCTTCACCTACGAGTCGAACCCTCACAGTCCAAAAAAATCAAACACAACTTGGTCCCCAGTTCGTAACCGGATTTACTTGCTTCTCTATGCTTCGAATCGCTAGTAAAGCCAACCTTTCCGCTTCCGCCAATCCCAGCCCGTAGCATGCCTAAGATCATCAACATTGAGCATATCTACACCTTCACGTATCAATATATGCCACACATGGTTCCGTAGACCGATCGGCCAGCTGGGAAGATCCCAATATCTGACTTTAAGACCACGTTGATGAGCACCGTGGATCTGCCCACGGATCAGTTGCAGTTGCGGCTGGGTAAGACGGGAACCCCAGACGCGACCTATAGACCTTGTAAAGCTGGTAGAGGCGTAATAGCTATTAGCAGCGTTAAAAACCAGGGAGTCCTGAGAATTGCTGTATTTGCTCTTGTCGAAGCCTTTTCTGCGAGTGGTGAAAGCTTCTGAGTCTACGTTTCTTACAGGCTGGGTCGATTTCTCGGCGCCTCGAGTGGGATCTTGAGCGCGGTTCGGGTTCGGCCACTCGGCGGACAAGTCAGCCAGTTGTGTTAGAGGCGCATCAAAGAAGACGTCATAGTAGCTCGTGTTTGCTGTTAGAAGGTCGAACGGTGCATTACCAGTTCCAACAACTGTAACAGGTCTCGAGACGACGTCCGATCCATTAAAATGGGACAGAAAACCCTGCTCCCTTAAAGGTCCCAGTTGCTCGAAGAGTTTTGGCCACAGCGTCGGGCCGTCGGTCTTGAAATCTATTAGAAGTACAAAGTTCTGCATTGGATCTACATCGAACAATCCATTAAGGTGTGCCCGATCCTGATGGGGCCGGGTGTTGGACCCAAACTCCTTCGGCGGATTTTGCTGCTGTAGTAATCGGAGGAGCGGGTCGGTGTAGAGATTCTTGAGAGTTCGGTTGGTAGTGAGAGCACTGCGGCTATGCCCCACGTATAAATCATCATCAATAAGCCAAAGATCAGCTTCAACACCAGTACATCCAGCATTGATAGCGGAGTAGAGAGGGACAGATCGCCAGTAGTCATTATGTGAGTGGCAGTTCACCGGATGGATGTCCTTGGTTGCATCTGTGGGCCAATGGCCCCAGCCTTCAGTATCTTCCTTTGCTAGTCCCCAGTGATGTAGAATGTAGTCGATATCGTCAGGATACGCAGTTTCCAAAGCGTCTAGAATATTTTCACACAGATGGATAAGCCCGCTAATGTTAACGATGATTAGCAGAGGGGATGAAAAGTTCCATTTTGAGACAAATCTTACAGAAATACTAAGTAACAAACAACAATATAATAGAAAAATCTCAGGATCCGGGGTCTCGTAGGCCTGCCCAAATTGAAGCCCGACCCCAAGGTGTGGCGGTAAGTGCGTCGAGCGAATGCAGTATTTCGTCGCACGTAGGTCAATAAACGAGTCCAAAAAAAGCCACGATCAAACTCTCTGTTGGGCCTTTCCATATCAAACGGGTCTATCAAGCGAACCAACGGATCGTCTGTAGAGTCCTGGGAGCTGCGAGGCGAAAGGGGCGGATGAGCATTGTCCACGAACGCCCCCGTAGAGACTGACATGATCTGATAACGCTGTACAATTATGCTTATGCTATATGGTCCGTATGTAGCTTCAGAAAAAACTTTGAATACGTCATTTGCGGTTGCATGTCTCTCCTTTTTCGTTTTTGATGATTCAAGGACGCACGGCAATGTCGACAACGGAACGGTTTCCCAGGGCAAGCGCGTTGACAGATCACGGGTTTTGCTAGTCTCAATATAGTTAGAGTCAGGTTAACGAGATCACGACCTGTCCTTGACGCGTGTAGATACACAATGATAAAAATGCCATACACGTTTTCTATCCCTTGACTTGTCTTGCAGTATGAATCTCAAGCGATCATAACTTTCTGCTTGTCACGACAGGAACTAGGTTATTGAAACTAGCGATGTGTATATAAATCATGCACGATTCTAGCTTATAACTTTATCCCTTTATCCGATGCCCCGCTGAAACTGCCACAGTACCAAACGAACACATGTAGCGCAATAAGGGACGTTAGGTTTGGATGATTATACTTAAGAAATATTATATTGAGATTCAAGAAATGAACTAAGAAGCCTCCTGATCTTACATATTAATTATGATACAAATGTAAGTTTAAGGCCTATCCGCTTGTCGTTCTCAATTTGCTCACTGGTTATATCCAAACTGGTTTACGAATCTGTAGTCCGGATTTCTTGACTTTACGTAACGATACTACTTTTAGAACCAGAAAATCCTTTTGTCGTAACTCTTGTGGATCTAGTCGTCATAATCTCCTTGCTGGTTCTTCGTTCCACTGTAACCTACTAACAAACCGCTCACCTAATCGTCCTATTCGCTGGTACCTGTTTCCAAGACTCTTATGCCGAAGTCCTTTTAGGGTATCAAAGACTTTAATTTGCCACAGTTTTACCATGCTTCGCAAATCCATCTATACCAGTCCAGACTCCTTCGTAGCTTTTGTTTCCACTTTTATATCAAACTTGCCTTCGTGGAGATAGTAGTCAATCGAATAGACAGTTAGGTCGGTACCGTATTGTAGATCAAGCTCTGGATATTTTCAAAACGATAGTATTTCATTCCCGATGTTGTTTGGCATATTGTATGCTGACTTCAGCGGAAATAAATTCTATGTTGACTACAGTAGCGAGGGTAAGTAAGGGAGCATCGAAAGGTGCCTTATGTCGAATTATTCAGGAGCAACACGACATATATCAGGCAATTCTGTATTTGGCAGTACGTTTTGCTCCAATAAAACGAAGCCTAGGCCCAGAGATCTTTGTGTCATGATCACGCCAGGAAACTGTGATCCCGATATAGACAATTCTAGAAGAATGCAACAACTCGTGTAGGATGTAAGTTCTGCAAATTCTTCTTTCACAAAGTCAATAGCATCATTGAGTGTAGCAATACAAAGTATCGCAAATTCAAACTTATTCGGAATTGAGATTTGTCAGTTTCAGTGAGTATGATCGCTTGCTGATGTAGTTTAAATAGCAAAATAGTCGTCTATAGTTTAGTCCTTCCTGAATATACATTTACACGATTCTAACTCCGCCCACAGGTGTTGACGGCCCGTTTTTCCTACGTCCGATTCCAGATTAATTATAGGGTGGAGCAGAGCTTCCAGCGCGAACCCATTGAATCTCTAGCACTCTGGGCTATTCTGATAGTCCCCATAAGATTGCTTCCTCTGGATTATGCCGAACGACTGGTAAGTAATGCGTTCGCTGGGTCGTCGAGGACAAAAGTTTTTCATAGCGAGCAAATCAAGAACCAATGCTCGATGAGGACAGGAGTCTTCAGCAGGCCTCTATATTTCCTCCATTATTTTTGAATGACCAAGGAAGTCACTGTATGTTCGATGAATACATTACAAATAGTGACATTAAGTGGGGAAAGCACCAGTATAGGTTACTTCAAGTAACCTATGATACCGCCCAACGATCCGACGACCAATCTTTCCACAATTAGACACCCATTCTATATCTTTCATAAACGAGCCTAATTTTCCTTCATGAATAAAACTTTCGTAATCGGCATTATCCATCGGGTCATCTAAGACGCCTTGAACGTAGACCAAGAACCATTCTTCATGGGTAAAAATGTCTGCATACTTCTTTGTGACGCTAGTATTTTGATTTTCGCTAACATTTGACGAAATAGCGAGTCGAGTTTGTTGAGCACAGCCTCGAGTTTCTTCTAAAGTTGTGTAAGTGAACAATAGTCCCCAATTCTAGTCAATAGAGAGCGTATCGCGAGATAAATTCAGAGCAAGACCCTATCAGCTTTATACACAACCTACGTAACAAGCTTATCATACTCGTCAGTGATATTCTGATTGTCGATGAATCGCTCATCGCTGTTGAGCTCAACCTGAACGACACGGATCACTTCGTCCCTGGTCAATTCATGCCACTTGAGCCAGGAGGAATCATTTAACGTAAAATTGAAATAATAGTGATATCCGAGAACCACCGATAAAGAATCCCTACAGTGGATACTGAATCCTAACAGTGGAGCCCGGAGGCTTGGACTGGAGCTATATACGAATAATATCAATCTAAGGAGAGAAGCGTTGACCCCCACGATTGCCCCACGATTACCCCTCACTTTGTTCTCACCGAAATTATGCAGTCAGCACCACATGCCAATAATATTACGAAACATATCTACCGAAGGAACATATAACATTTAAAGAATCCCGAAGTCTCTAGTATCCCACTATTTGAAGTCTGTCCAATCATGGCTACTGCTGCTGCTCAATATGCCCCAGGCAATACCCTCGGCCAAGTTATCGAGCCTCTTGCTCAAGAGACCAAGCCCGTCAAGCACGACGTTGTCACGGAGCTAAAATACTACAAGGGCGATGGAAGTCCACCAGCTCCTGTCTACATCAGGTGAGCAGCGATCTAACATAAGTATTGAACCTATCTTTCATTAAAGCAAAAAATAGCGAAGCAAACCCTGAGCGCCCTCGCACCCCGCGCAGTGTTACTATTCATGACGTCTCTGGAGAGAAAGATAATTATACCCTTGACAAACATGGCTTTCAGTACGTGAAACATGAAAGTAAAGAGAAGGATTTTCTGTACGAAGAGAAGATCAAGACCGAGTACTATCCGGAAATGGAACAATTTATAAAGGATGTGTAGGTACCAATCCATTTGAAGAAGTTGAAAACTAATTTCATTGACTGCTCCGGATAGCACTGGAGCAAGTCGAGTTTTTATATTCCACCATGCTATTCGCCGCTTAGCTGTAGACAGACGTGACGGAACTATTGCTCAAGTGTATGGGCCAGGAAAATCTGTTCACATCGACCAGTCTTACCAAACTGCCGAGAACAACGTCAAGTTCTATATCCCAGATGAAGGAGATGAGCTGCTGAAGAAACGCTTTCAGATCATTAACGTAAATTAGCACAATCTCCTCTATACTTTAAGAATGCAATAACTCACCTCACTGATACAGGTTTGGCGTCCTATCAAGACCATCCTCAAAGATCCATTCGCTGTTGCAGCCGCCAATTCTGTACCGGACAGCGACCTTATTGCCGCTGCACGAATTTACCCGGATCGTGTTGATGAGACGTGGGCTATTAAACCTAATCCTAATCATCAATGGTACTTTAAGTATGCTCAACGACCTGATGAAGTCTTGTTTTTCAAGTGTTATGATTCAGCCAATGATGGTCGCGCCAGGAGATGCCCACACAGTGCGTTCGATGATCTAGCTCATGATGATGAGCCACCTAGAGAGAGTGTCGAGTTGCGGACATTGTTATTTTATGACTAGTAAAATCGAATAGAGCTGCTATTCGGCAAAGTATGCGCCAGTCAAACTGTAATATTGAGACTCTATTCTGAGGAAATGAACATGATACAAGCTTTACCGAAAGATTTCCATTGATCTTCATATTACGCCTAGCCACATGGACTGGGAAACAGGCCAATCAACAGACTCCCTATATGTTAATCAAGGAGATTATAACTAATACTTAATCAGGCTTTGCATTCTACAATGGACGCCGATAATATATCTGTATTATTAGAAAATGCTACTAAAAGAAAAACGTCCAGCAATAAGATTCGTCTCAGTCGCGCAGTAGTATAATCGATCGAGAGTGATATTTATGCCTATCGGATATCATCTAGCGGACTAATGGTCTCATGGTTATCTCCAACTCATCTTCCACTGATGTGGTAGTCGTACGGTATAAGGTTAGCTTAGGCCTAGTATGACAGGAACTACTGGCCTCTATTCTTAATAATGAGTTGCTAACAAAAAGTACTCGGAGTCATTAAGTCGCTTGACTGTCCTATGAATCAGTTGATTACTTGTGATTTGCGTCGCGTAAAGCCCATGCCCAAGATGGCTGGTTAGTGCCTATTCTTCTCAGGAACATGAATAAGTATGCTGACTCTACTTAATCACCAAATGCGATGGGCGGCCGCATTGGGAGTTTCTAACAATTCTCGAGCTGGCTTAGTGAATTTGAATAAGTATGGATGGTATTGTCACTGCATATTCTACCTAGGAAAAAGCTTGAGCAGACTTTTCGAGAAAATATGAGATATAAATTCTTGATCTCTGGCGAACGGGCCAACTTCACCACGGTCGACTTCGATCCCAGGAAAAAGTAATTGAGCGTCTGTGCGAACTATGCAGCTCCTCTCAATGCTTCTTGGATTGAGCCTGTAAACTTTACAAACGGGAGCATAGACGGTTTTATAGAACTATCCGAAGGCAGCTAATCTGGTCTTTTATTTGGCTTCAATGTTAATCGCGCGAGGAGGCTTACGGGATTACGAGCGAGCAGCCAACTCTGGAAGGTCAAATAGAATATGAATCATAAAAGATTATCATAATAGATAACAATCACGTTAAAAATAGCTATTTGGCTTGATTTAATCTTTCTGGCCCTCATAGCATAAGTGAACTTAGCTTCACATATCGATATGTAAGCGCAACAGAAAGCTTGCGTCACAACACGTCCATTAGCAACCATCAACTTAATTCATATATCTAGAGCTGGGAAATAGGTAGATATGACAAGTCTCTGTAGATTAGGTACTCACTAAAAGTGTAGTTTGCCTAGCTTTCCGATTGAGATGGATAGGAGCCACATTTTATTTGGTACAAATTGACTAGAGCACTAAGCAAATTGTCCTCATAGCTAATCTAGGCTACAAGGGCCCAGTTATATAAATAAAAGGCAAGAACCTATCTCAGCAAATTCCCAGTCTCTATGGTTCCGACGAAATTCTTAAATATGTAGCATAGAGGCGAATGTTATGAATATGTAGACTCTATATGATGAAATTAAAATAGTGTCCTAACTATCGGGAGTCAATAAACAATCTGAATAAACTTATGCCATGAAGTGACCGCTAATCGTTAACCCAGACTATGAATACTAGCAGTGACCCTAAGCACTACTGTAATTCTTCTACTGAACCTGCAAAGTCTCACGTCATCCCAAGTGTGAGCGTTGAATGTAAATTGACTTGGATGACCGCATCTTAGGAAGAGTATCCAGCTATCTTCACTTTATACTTCAGATCCTTCAAATCTTCCTTTGCAGCTACAGTTATCCGACAACCCCGGATTTCCGGTCTGGAGAGTAGCTCGGCGTATACATTGGCAAAATCCGACGCCTGTATAGCACCTGTCCGCGCAGCCACTGCATCAACTTCTACGCGGGTAGCCAGATACACTTCATTGAATCGAACATTTGTGACAGCATTGTCTCTGCAAGCCACGTTCGCCATCGAAAACAGCGGTCCTTGTGTGATAGCTGGAGCTGCACGAGCACCTACATCTCCTTGTGATCCGGTACAGAGGGTGAACGAAGCCTGGATCTTCTGCTCCAGCAGATATGGGATAGTTGCACGGTAAGCGACTGTTAATATTAAAGTCTGCTCAAACATTTCATGCTGAGAAGCCTTACAAAAGTTCGGTTCGAAGTTAATTCTCATCGCGTTACGCAATTCACCAATGCTGAGATCCAGTAATGGAGTGGCACTGAAGGCCCCGCCAGCTAGACTATATAATCAGCATGGTATGCGTTATGTTCCTCTGACACCTACCAGTAGCGTAGACGTGTTGGAAAGGTGGCAGCTCCCCAGCCCGAACTCGGTCAACTACGGTTTGAACACCCTGATCCGATATGATGTCTGCTTCCACGG
Source organism: Proliferodiscus dingleyae (assembly GCA_003988795.1). Lineage (NCBI taxonomy): Eukaryota > Fungi > Ascomycota > Leotiomycetes > Helotiales > Lachnaceae > Proliferodiscus > Proliferodiscus dingleyae. The sequence goes on along the minus strand of QYAK01000002.1, from coordinate 1,308,453 downwards.
TTGTAATACCATCCATCTTTTTCGTATGCTGGAACAGCTTGTTCGCCGACGCCTGATTCCTTACAACCGCAAGTACATTGTAATTAGATTGCAGGGCTCCTAACACAGCAGCTATACCTATATTGCCTGTTGCTCCAATAATTAAGACAGTCTCCATGTTCTGAATTCAGATATCGCCTATTGTCCGATGATTGTGTTATGGATAAAATTATTGTATGAGACCCACCAATGTTTGCATCTGCTAGTCGAACATATAACTCCGACCCAGCCTTTTATATGATAGGTGCTAGGGTGGATCAAGCCATGTGACTATATCGCACATCATTGTGCGGAAGAAGGCAAGACAAGATCCGACGGAAAGCCACTCTGCTCCCTGCGTGTGGACAGCAGTATCGAGCGGATTCGGACCATCCTTCGGCCGCCTGTTTCCCCAGTTTCGGATACGTTCCGTTCTCGGGAGAAAACATTATGCCGAACTAGCGACTTTACCTTAGATACTACACGGGACCATCACAACCCATTTAGCATGACTCCTCATCAAGGTTTCTGCTAAGACCGGCCCTATCTTTATTCATTTCTTGGTAAATGAAACCCGCTTACGGAGAAATGGCCTCTGTAGACAATACAGATGCAGTCAACACAAGCGAGAACCAGCCAGCTGACGCCACGAGTCCTAAAAGGGAAAAAGTTGCTATTGCATGTAACCCTTGCCGCCGTCGGAAGGTTCGTAGCCACAACCCCTAGGCAGATACTGAAGGCAGACACTAAATCTCTCGGACAGATCAAATGTGATGGGCATCAGCCAGGTATGGCTTCTTCAACTATTTGAGATAATTCTGCAAGTGAAGCACAGCCACCTTTGGCTGCAAGAGTCGGAGATGACTAAAGCCGTACCTACCCGATAATCGCTTTAGAGCTCCGTCACAGGAAACGTTCTCGCAGCTAAAATTACCAATCTGGGTTCTAATAGTTATTGTACGTGCTAATTGATTATTTCTCCATAGTGTGCAAGCAATGTAAAAACAGACGTGAAAGCGAAGAGTCGTGCTCATGGGCTGCGAACTTATTACGTGCTACACAAGCATCCATAGATTATATCAAATATCTCGAAAAAAGAATCAGCTTGTTGGAAGGGCGTGATATTCAAGGCTACGACGCTCAGTCTATCGAGAGCCTAGGCATCAACAGTGCTTTGCAAGATACAATACCACCGACAAGAGGCGGGGTTACTATTTCGCCCAATATTGCCAAATGGCAGATGTCCACTTCGTTGGGGAGATCATCGTCGATTAACACTCAAAGAATTAACACCTACCTAAAATCATCGACTTCAGGAGGCTTTTCTATCCCAGGGCCGGTCTCACAACCTCAAAGAAATATAGAGAACCATAATGCTAAGGTCATGCCGAATCACCGGTTAGATCAAATCGTATCATTAGATGATAAGCATAGTAGAGGCTTAGTCGACGGTTCTATCTCTGGTTTCATGCAAGCAGTAGAAAAGAAAGCCGTAGAGAAGCTTGGCGGAGCATCACAATCCGCATCAAATATTGCTCAAAGTCATGATATTTCATCGTCACTAGTCTCAGGACAGGAATCAATGCAGCTGGGTCTAGAATATATTCTACCTGTTCGGGAAGAAGCCGATATCCTACTCAATATCTACTGGAATCACGTGCATGATTTCTATCCATTTTTGAACAGATTACAAATGGAAGAAGACTACAATAAGATCTGGAACAATAGTGATTCTATCGTGGACAAGCGGTCGCTTTTTTGTTTGATCAATTCTGTGTTTGCTATCAGCAGCCGGCAAGTTAGATCCGTTACTCCAGGTCATGAGCGCTTGGCTGCCACCTTTTGCTTGAGGGCATACAAATTACTGGATATTGAAGCTTGCTCAGTCCGCTTAGTTCAGTCGTATCTGGTCTTAGCACTTTACTTTCAGAGCACTGAGGAGTCTCATTTATGTTTGGAGTTTTTGAGACATGCCATACACGCAGCACAGATGCTTGGACTCCACCTTTTCGAAACAAGCGAACGGGAGACCGAAAGCAGATCTCGAAACCTGCTTCGCAAAGTATGGCATGGTTGCGTCTTTCTAGACAGAGAAGCTTCTATGCTGTACTGTCGGCTATGTGTGATCGACACAAAGATAGCTGCCGTTGTCCCTCTCCCTCTGGATACGGATGAAGAAAGCCTTCGACTGGAATATGTCCAATCGCACTCTATCCAAACGCCCCAGATTCATACTGCTGACTTCTACACATCCTCTCTAGGACTATATGATATCTTACATGACGTCCTCCTCGGCTTCTACCCTGGCAGATTTCAAGAAGACATTAAAAATGGACTCAACGAATATGAAAATATCTCGTCTTCTGAAATGATCACTTCCGTTGTCAAGCTTCAGGAGAAACTTTCGAACTGGGGAAAAGGACTTTCTAATTATCTCAAGATTGAACTCTATTCTTCAGACAATGGAACTAGTGTTGAGGTTCGCAGAGCAGTAGTACTTCACCAAAGGTATTTCGACAAATAGAGGCGATTCTCAACATTGGATCCAGCTAACCATAATCTAAGACATCTCCACGTCCAATTATTATTATTAAGACCAGTACTTCAATGTTTCGTTAGTTCCGAGTACCGAAATAATAGGCAATCGGTTCCTCTCGGGAGCCGACTCTCTCATCAGATCTCTCTGCAATGCGCAACTATATGCGTTAAGATTGCTCAAGAAGCTATTGACACCATATACATTGGTGAAGTTGCAGCTTTCGACGACATGAGAGACCTATCCGCGTGGTGGATCAATGCCGTATTTCTGTACACTTCTGCGACGGTGCTTATAGCAGGTAGCCTTAGCCCTTTGGTTGTAGCTGAGGTATCGGAGGACTCAATTCACGATGGCCTCCATAAAGCGTTTACGGCTCTTGGACAGTTTACAACTTTTAGTCCCTCGGTCCGCCGCCTGACTACTGTACTACAGATCTTAGCGGAGATGATGCCACAGAACTACTCTCGATCAAAGCCAGCTTCACAATATATCGAGACTAAGACCGGGCTACCTACGACTGATGATGCTGAAACCGCAGCCACATTTCAGTACTGGTGCCCGATAAGACCAATCAGCCATGCACGGGCTCCTCTTCATGATACTCAGGTGCATTCCAACTATCGGAACAACACTCGTGCTTCTTCTCAGTCAATTCCCAACCTGGACATTGTGTTCGATCCAGATGACTTTACTTGGTTGATGAGAATGCCATTCAGTACTTGATCAAGCTTCAGACTTTTGCCTATTTGTAGACTTTTAGATAGTCACCAAGCAACAATTTCTAAAATTTGTTCAAGGTTATAAGTTAAGAAATCATTGAAAATCGAAAAGGATGGCAATAAGAATTGGCGCTTCCCATGATAATAGGTGTGTTTCTTTCTGATATGTGAATTTCCCTAGTGAACCGTCATGTTTTGCCCTGACACCACACAAATAATTAGCTTGATTTTCGTCTAGGCTATTCCGTCAGCTTATGAAGTTCTGCCGCATACAAAGAAATCGAATCCAAGGTTTTCATCACTCACGCCGGTCAAACAAGATCTAGAGTTGAGACTATCGATAACAGTAAAAACTTAAAACACCCTCTAATCGCTACTGCTTATGTATCATTCTGTCTTACTATCCACATTATTGTCTATCAGATTCAAATCGGTCCCGTGATCGTTGACCTCAAAGGGAGCAGGATCAGCGTTGAATCCGAAGTCTCCTATAAGCTCTCGATAAGGACATTGCCCTTATTACGAAACTACCGAAACATTCAAAGAGCATAGATTGCACACTTTTTTTGGGTTAAAATAGTGCAAATGAAGAAAGCAGCCGCGGCAGAAAGACATGTATGTGGACCCGCTAAGTACTTTGTTGAAGCAAGAATATTTGTTGCCTAGATACGAGACAGTCTGTTGTACTAAAGCCCACGAAAGATCGACCAAAACGCCTTTGATGCTACCGTACCTCTTAAATCATAGAACTCGGGCAAGAGTCGTTCAAATTTGTATCGATAGGCCTGGAGCCTCAACAATATCCTGTTTCCCACCGACCTTGCCATCCTTCGTACAAGCTCCGATCAAGCCATCCAGATAATTTGCTGCCTTCGCACAATCCACACACAAGACCTGCTTGTTGTCATCAGCGGTACATAGATCGGCAGCTTGGCCGCCAGCTGTGGAGATGTTAACACGGCCGCCTTCGCTCCCACTACAACACTGAAACCCTCCACGGTTATCAAGATCTGTATTCATAGCTTTTGCGTTGTCAAGATCCGTGTCAGGATCAGTGCAAGAAGGCTGGCTTGGAGTCGGATCTTTGAGACCAAGATCCTTAGGAGGAATCTCGGTGAAAGAACAAATTTGCGAGAAGTACAATTCTGAAACATTGATCAGCGGATTCACAGAATCAAGGATAACATTGCGAACCTGTAGCAGCAGCAGCTAAACCTTCTGCATTGTATTCTGGAGAAGGTAATGATTTATCGGCTTGCCATCTCGTCAGGTAGTGGCGTGCTCCCAAAAGCTCGCAGCCATCTTCATCTGGGTCTTGATAGTCATCAGTACCGTGTCGAAGCTCTCCTTCAATCGTTTCGCCCTCCAGTCCACCAGCATTACCGACAGCGTCAAGATGCGTCAACTCGTGTAGGAGAGAATGGCCTATATACGTTAGTTCAAGACGTGAGACTTCCAAAAATTGCAACACACCAATCGTTGCAAAGAAGTTTGCATCTTTATTCTTGTTGCACCACCCTGACGCAGTGTTATCTCTGAAGGGTACCCCTGGATTTTGTCCTTTGCCCGCTTCGAAGAGAAAGAATCTAGTTGACGCAGAGGTGAAGAGCAATTTACAAAGTTGGATGGTCTTTTGATCATTTGGGCCTCCCGCTGAGGATGTTGTAACAGCAACTCTTTTGGTACATTAGAAGCAAACAACTATTTAGGGATCGAGTACTCACGACTTATCCGTGCATGGGCTACCAAAGTTGCAAACAAACTTGACACTATATGCCTGATTTCCTTCCGAGATTACTAACGTAAGCTTTTTGACATTAGCATATTACCTGTCGTTTTTATCAAAGTAGTACAAATAACTATCAAAGTTAGTATTCTTATATTAAGGAATCCTTATTAGCCTGCCTAGCTTATGCTAGATGATTTTAAGGTATATCCTTAGCTCTATCTGCTAGAGTCATAGTATTCGTAATTACTTAATTAATTACATCTTTCATTATTAAAAATGCATTGCTATATTTGTTTCTAGATAGAGGCACCGCGTTATAGCTATTATTAATTTCAAAGGCACTAGTTCTCTTAATCATTTGAGCAATCTCTAATACGAGCGGCAGTATTAAAATCTCTCTTAACGTGAGTACCTTCGAGAGGACCAGCACCTCGAATTCTAAGGCGCCTTAGATTTTGACTGTCTGGCTCGGTATTGCAAGTCCCATCTGGCGGATGAGATGGCGGCGGGTTACTACCCCTTCCTGAATCTTGGGCAAGTGTAGAAGAGACGAGTAGGCCGAAACCAATGAGCGAAATGGAAGAGAAGCGCATATTGAGGTGATGCTGTACGGATAGTAAAGCGAAATGCTTGTCTAGTGAGAAAGAGAAACATGTTTGTGATCGCACCTTTATATACCTCATCGAAGAGCTCTACCATAAAAATATCTACATTCTCTGTTCGACTTTGCTCCTTCGCTCTTCCAAGAGTTCGAGAATAAGTGACTTCCTGGCAAGACTATTTTCAGCAATAGAAGTCAGCCGCCAAAAGGAGTCGCAGTAAGTCATCGTTGAATCCCAACAACCAAAGTATAACTTGACAAGCAAGAAATAAGATATGTTTAGCTCCACACAGCCGCACTGTCTTCAGAGGCATTGATCCCATTGTTGTAAGCGCTCACCCAGATGAGTAAGAAGAGATCCTGTGGAGAAATTAAGCGCTCTGCAGCAAGGCAGGCAGGCCATTGATGGTCCCAGAGACTCAGCCAGGTAATCCTTACAATCCTCTAAGCGCCCTATCGAGAGATCTGTGTGACACACCTAAGCGTGAAGTTAGCTTATGCTATACGCCTGACTTCTAATATGAGTGGTGCTGTTAAGCGAATCTCAAGGATTCCCTTCCCCGCCAATTTTCCTGCTCCTCCCACCTGGCTTCAGGCCCTCATCAATGAGGGGTCGTTTAGGTCCCTCCAATGATCTGCTGTTGCACAATTGGGCGGTGCAGATGGAGTGGCTGAGGAGACCCTTGCTAGAAAGACCTAGTGGCTTAATGATAGCCATTAATATCAACACATACCGGTAAGCTTACTGTTGCTTCACCCATACCACTCTACACTGATTAGGCAACAGGATGCGAGTCACGTAAGTTACGTCATGGGTAATAAAAATCAACTTGAAATCAATTTAGCACTGTAATCAAGTCATTCAGCTTATCACGATCATACTCTCTTTAAAGCCTTGGGCAACTACATTGAACGAACGATCTCAAATACGAGCTTTCTCTTTTTGGAAATTTTGGAAGTTTGAGATCAATCGCGCCACATCTAACACAATTCTGTACGGAGAACACAGTGTGGGAACTAATCTCTGATATCATAATGACGGACAGTGCACGTGGAAGTGGCCGTGGTGATACACGACTTTTCCGTCCGTAAGTTCCTGGTCACTTTTGACTGAAGCTGAATCGAGATAATCACTAATGAGAGACTAGATCAGAAAACCCAACAGTAACTGTCGGCATCACCTTGTCAACCTCTTCTCCTGCTCTAGATTCCAAGTCAAATGACCCCTTTTACCTAATCGTGACTGCCCGCATTCTCACCACCCCTCATCCATCTGTACCTGTTACCCTAGCCACGCACGAGAATCCCTTCAGTCCTCTACCCAATCGCGCATTCCACAGTATTGTTTGCTTAAACTCAAACTCGGCTCCCAAGCACATCGAAATCTATCCACCTTATATTCATCGCTACGTGTTCGAAGCTCCTGATCTGAAAGATGATTGGCATTTCATTACTATTCCTGCTCTGGAGCCAACTACACCCTCCTCACAAACGGAGCCCAGGACTTTCGTTGTGAAACACGAAGTCCCCAGAGAATTAATCTTGAAAGCACATATCGAAAAGGGGGAGAGGTACAAGGCGAGCTTCACAAATTTATGTTTGGGAACAAAGTGGTGGATGTTCGGAGATTTACAAGACGATTGGGTGAAAGATACAAGATTTGTACGCTTTGGAGAACGAGCATCCGGGTCAAAAGAAAAAATAGGAACAGATGAAAGAGGGAAGTGGTTTAGGAGTGAACCACCAAGCGACTTAGCATTGGTAGTTGAAAGGGAGGACAATGGGGCAGTGGAATTTGAGGTCATCTAGTCCTGATTAACACAGGGTTCTAATATAGGAGAAGGAGGCGGATGCCTCCATTCATGTACGTATGTCATCCTTTCAAAATATGTGGTCTATGAACAAAAGTTTAGTTGGGTCTGATCAAAGATTCCTCCAGATAATCCATTCAAATTTGCTGCTCAACCCTTCATTCACAAATAACCTCATACATATATAGGGATCTAGTCTCAATTCAAAGGCTGAAATCGGTCGAACACAGCGACGGCTCCGTCGCCCTCCTGGATTCCCCCACCAGGGATGAAAATAGCGTTGCCAATAGACGCTGCACCTGTACCATGTCTAGGTACCTGCATAGGCGGAAATTTAGTCCAGGTGTCAGTCACGGTGTCATAAGCTTCAGTCTGCGGGAAAACACCGTTTGAACCAGCTGCAGGATTGCCTTCCCCACCAAATGTGTATACAGTTGTGCCAATCTTAGCTGCCGCAAGACCACCACGCGCTGTGGGCATATCTGCTTTCCGGACCCACTGGCCGTGTGTATCGGAAAGATCCAAAGCGTATGTCGTGTTACGAACATTGAGCTGACCGTGGTCCCTCCCACCAAGAACGTACATTACGTTATCTATCACGGATCCTCCAACATGATCCCGTCTGGCTGGAAGGTCGGGAAGGGTTCGCCAGTTTCCCGTGTGCGTGTTGTACGCTGTCACTGTGTTTACCGAGTCTTGGAGGCCTCCTGCTGACCCATTCAGGGATCTCATTCCTGCAGCGAGAATAATTTCGTCGCCTAGAATGCCAATAGCTGAGCTTCCGCGAGCCTGAGAAGCAGGCATGGCTGGCAGCTCCGTCCACTGATTCTGCGAGGGGACATAAACAAAGCATCGAGGAGTCGCGTACCAGACCGGGCCATCAAGAAGTGCGCCTAGGACAAAAAGTTTACCATTTACAACAGCTGCATTAGCATGGTTGAGTGGAATAGGCAGGGGAGCAGAGGCACGCCATTGGCCAGTGGCAAGAGAGAAGACTTCAACGGTAGGCATTGTGGGTGTAATACCAGTACCGTTATCTGGAGGAATTCCGCCAATGATGTAGATCTCGTTATTGAGTGTGGCAACACTGAGCTCCTGCCGAGGCCCACTTGCAATTAGGGGCAACTCTATCCAGTACGAGGAAGCGCATGTCTTAGGACTCGCAGCGTCGGACGAGAGTGGCGTCACGAGTGTGACACTCGACAGTAATACCAAAGCCATTAGACATGCTCGGAAGATAGACATCTTTCAGCAGCCTTTGCGTCAAGAATCAAGAGAATTAAGAGTCTGCACAGCGTTCTTTCTTTTCTTCGGTGAAAGAGGTACGATTATAGGACCCACTGTAGTTATAACTAAGGAGTAAGCTTATGCTACCCACTAGATGCTAACCGGAGTATGTTGCACACAGGCCAACAAAGCGTTAAGGACATTTCAATGATGCACCGACAGAAAAAGGTAGTCATCTACTCCGGGCTTCTTCAGCCGCAAATGTGCAAAGGATAATTTCAGTTGACGTACGGGATTGAGAGTCTCACTCCCTCATGTATATATGATGCTTAGAAAGAAGTCATTTACAGTGTTGAACGTGGCAGATCCCAGCGTACAATACCCTGGGAAGCCTTCAGAGTACTGATACATTATGTTTATCTCGGTCTTAAACAACATGGCTTTCTTCTCTCTGCTTTCAAGTAGCGCTTGGGGTCTGTCATCTCCATCGCAACCGGCGAATGCGGTTGCAACGTACGAGGCGCCAGCACTTTTCAACTTGACAGCTTTAGGAGCCCGCCAGGGAAATTCGACAATCGAATGCTGGCAGCTCGCCAATCCATTTGTAATTACCAACCAGACTGGTGTGCCCGGTGCTGCTCAAGTGCCACTGAGTCCCAATCTCATTAACATGAGCTATACTGTCGCTCCTCCCCAATTCTATCCCATCCCGCACAATGCTCCTGCCATCCAGTGGGGCATGTTCATCTCAGGGCAAGCACACATCACCATCCCTACTGGTGACTATAATGCAACCATCGTCGGTGGCAAACACGGGTTGATTATTGCAACGGACACCGCTGAGAGAAGCGTCCTGGGTCATACTACTGTTTACCCTACCGACGATCCGACAATCCTGATTCAAGTCCCTATCAAAAATGGTTTAATTCCGAAACATAGGGTTCTCCACCTAGGGCCTTGTACTGAGGAGGAACAAGTGTAATAAACACACCAATAACTTTAAATGAGGGGGAAAGGAGCAAAAGCGGTAGACAGGAATGTTGGACAGACAGGGGACAAGGCTATAAGATTCAATAAGGTGTATTGATGCAATGCAAGTTTTAAAATTTCAAAAGTCTTTGTGTTCTTTCCATTCTTGATATGACCAGAAACAAGTAGAAATTCTACGTCTCTACATAGCTGTGGGGCTCATCTATGAGAATTTGCGACGTTAAGCAACCGCATCTACTGTGTGTGAACCCAGTTTATAATTATGATTTTCTAGTATCCCAAATTATCTTGACACATTATGCAACATGAATTGTCGCATTGGTTTCGGGCGGCGCTGGGCCCAATGTGTTAAGAGCTGGGTTTCTGGATTAAGATTAAAACACCTACCATTGGCACATGAACAGTGAATGAGAGGCTATAAGAGTATATTGTTTATAGAGATATGATGATTCTTTCAATGCAGATCAAAAGATCATTGCGATAAATGACCGGAACCCAGGTAGTAATATAATCCGGGCCGACAAACACCTCCCAGACTTGGGATTCCACCTGCAACAGAGGTGACACCATCTAGGTATGAGACGACAATCAAAAGCATATATTATTGGTCAAGTAAGCTTACACGGTGTCCTTCTAGCGTTACAAATCGGAGCCGAAAGAATTCGCTCTGGTTCGTCTCCGGACCGGAGTACACAATCTTTCCGAGCGACTACCGTTCTAGAGACGTAACACCACGAGATATAGTTTTTCGATTATATACACCACGCATTTTAAATGTGTTGCGCGCAAAACCTTGAGGACTTAACTTGATCCAGATGGCAATCTTAGATCTTTTATCGTTGCCAGGCCAACTGTCTAAATACCTATCCATTGTTGTTAGTATCTTAGGAGTTGGCTTACTCATATGGATAGCACGCGTGTACTTCAAGCTCGCGCATATTCCAGGGCCATTTTTAGCTCGCTTCACAAATGGAGTTCGCCTCTCATGGGTGGTGAGCTATAGAGCCCACGACATCCATGTCGCGCAACATAGAAAGTTTGGTCCAATTGTACAATTTGGGCCGAATATGGTATCTGTTGCTGATCCTGCAGAGGTGAGCACGATTTACGGATATTCGAAACCGTGGTTGAAAGTAAGCGACAAAAATAGCGAATTTACATGCACCAGCTAAACCAAATAAGTCTGATTTCTATCACGCACTTTTGATGAAGTCCCGTGGAAAGGGCACACCCGGTATCTTTGCCACTCAGGATGAAAGTATTCACCGCACTCTCAAGAAACCGGTTTCAGGGGCATACTCGATGAGTAACCTAGTTTCCTTCGAGTCATATGTCGATTCAACTATGCGAATCTTCTGTGAGCAGCTGGAAAATCGCTTCATTAATGGCGACGGGAGCGTAGGAAAATCGTGTGATTTTGGGCAATGGCTTCAAATGTTTGCCTTCGATGTGATTGGAGAGATCACTTTCTCCAAGCGCCTCGGTTTCCTTGAAAGCGGAACAGACGTCGATGGAATAATGGAGTCAATCTGGAAGATGTTCCAGCAAACCTCCCTGGTGAGACAATTGAGAAGTCATTATCCATGTTTAATCTCGTCTCACTGAGTAATAGGTTACTCAAATGCCGTGGCTTGAGTCATTTTGGACTAATAATCCAGTGCAGAGATATCTCAGGGGCAATGGTATCAGTCCTGGAGTCCGGTTTGCGATGAGACGCATTGAGGAACGGCGTCAGCTTCAGAAAGTATCCCAGAAGAATGACTGGGACTTCAACAATAGAGACTTTTTATCTCGTTTCATAGAGATTGAGGCGAAAGATAGAACCACAGCTGATACGTATGTTGCGTTTGCTTGTAGATTATCACTGGCTGATTCGGTAATTAGCGCATTGCTTATGTGGACATCCTCCAATATTACAGCAGGTAGCGACACGACTGGAATATTTTTACGGACTTTGTTCTACAACCTCTTCTCACATCCTACAACACTTCGTAACCTTCTTACAGAGCTTGATCGAGCTGCAGATGAGGGTAACCTTGACACTCTTGCCTCTTGGAGGCAGACGCGAAATTTACCATATCTTGATGCATGTGTTAAAGAAGCTGGTCGAATCCACCCCCCATTCGGCCTTCCATACGAGCGTGTGGTACCTCGAGAAGGAGCTGTTATTTGCGGAAAGTTCCTACCAGGTGGCACTGTTGTAGGCATGAGTGCGTGGGCTGTTCACCGCGACAAGGCGCTATTTGGCGAAGACTGTGACGAATGGAACCCAGACCGGTGGCTTTGCGATACGGAGCAGCGAAGAAAGATGGAGAATTCCCTACTTACCGTGAGCAATTTTGTCCTCTCAAACCCCGCCTTTCTCATGAATATTCCATCATGGAGATTTCTCCCACGCTTCACATTGGGCGGTAATCGCTGATTATGTATCCATTTTGTAGTTTGGTTCAGGTCATCGGTCGTGTTTGGGCAAAAACATCTCGTACCTGGAAATCTATAAGCTTGTCCCTACCATTCTAAGGCAGTACGAGGTAATTACAATTATCTAGCAAAGTTTTTCTTCTAGAAGCTAAGTCTCTTTAGTTCGAGCTCTTAGGTCCAGAGGAGGGGGGTAATTGGGAGATACAAAACAGATGGTTCGTGGTGCAGTCTGGGTTTCTAGTGAGACTTAAAAGAAGATCAGGGAGAAAAGAGACGCTATAAAGGCCACGTAGAACACCGGATAGTTTTGGATTAAATCAGAATGATAGGAGTTTGTTCTTTCTAGTAAATGTATGCTGATGCAGACGATACTCAACATTAGCATGCTAAGACTACCATAATGAGATGATGGGTTGTGAGGCCAATATATCTATTTAAATGGATAAGGAATATTGATCTTTCAATCAAAGTGTCACCAAGCTAGCGAACGCCAGAACAATACTGTTTGACTTAGAAACCTTTACCTGGCTTCAAAATTAGGAAGCAGGCAACTGGGATTGATATTGATATAAAATGGCGGCCTCTATAAGAGCGACTATAGCTACATCTACTTATAATAAGAGTAAGTCATACTCAGCAGTGTACTCATCCAATATTTGAAACCATAGCTAGATTTGAAGCTGATCTTGTAGAAAGTCGGGGTACCTGTTGCCGCTCACATCAAAAGAAGCTAGGACCATATCAATATCTCTCAAAAACTCCGAGCTCATATCTACAACCGTCATATTCTCCAAGACTCTTGCTTCTGTTGTAGCCCCAGGAATTGGCACAATTGCGGGCATGTTATCCATTCTTTCTAACTGTTTGACCCAGGCCAGAGCAAGCTGGGGTGTTGTACAGCCTTTATCAGCCGCTATTCTGTCTAGCTCGCAGACTAACTGAAGATTCCTCGAGAAGTTCTCTGGGAAGAAGCGAGGATAGCTGTGCCTAAAGTCTCCCTCAGGTATGTCATCTGGCTTCTTGATCTGCCCCGTCAAAAACCCTCGACCAAGTGGGGAGTAGGCAATAAGGGGGATGTTGAGACGTGCGCATGTCTCTGCCACACCATTAGCCAAGACGCTATCCTCCCAGAGTGAGAGCTCGACTTCAACAGCGGCGATAGGATGGACTTTTGCAGCTCTTTCTATAGAGCTTGCACTACACTCGCTCATACCAATTCCCCCTATCCTCCCGTCCGCGACAAATTTAGCAAGAGTCTGGATGGTCTCCTCCACCGGGACATTTCTATCCACTCTGGCACATTCGAAAATGTCAATGCTTTTCTTCCCGTCTAGAATTCGGAGACAGTTCTCAACACTGGCTGTCACAAAAGCTTCGTCACCATGCGGGTCCAAATTGTTCAAGTCGTTGCCGCCTTTGATACAAAGCACAACCTTTTCAGCGTCTTCGGGATATTTCGTGAAGTACCGCTTCAATAATTGGAGCGAATTGGCTTCCGGAGGACCATAAAACTCTCCTCCATTCCAGAAGTTTGATCCAGAGCGCAAAGCTGCTTTCATTGCTGCAAATGCTTGTTCGTCAGATGCGGGATTTGGGCGCCAAGTCAATCCCATCAAGCCGAACCCGTAAGGGCCTATCTCTCTTCCCACGATTGAAGCCATTGGATTAGTGTAGAAGACTGGAGATTAGACAAATAGTTGGTCTTGGAGAAAGTCTTAGAGTCGGAGGGATGAAGAATCAATATGGGGAGTTTTTATCTTTCCAACGACGCTACATCTTTGGGCGTCCGGGTCTCGATTGCCCTGGAGCGTCACAAAAGCTCCCCCAAGGAGGACTTGCATATCCTAGTGGGACCATTATAGATCAAACTTAATTTTCGCCAGTTTAGATTCGCTCTCACTGAGGAACGCTAAGCTAGACCTTTGAGGCTGTGTAACAGTCGAATTGAGACTGGGGGAGGACCGGAGTATCCGGACTCACGGCGTTAGAGCCTAATGATGGGAAAGAACGCATGGTAATAACGAACTCTTGGTACCCTTGTGAAAGTTCTATGCCAAGTTCGGACCCACTGTCTATTCTATCATTATCAGGCTCTAAAGTTTCCTTCTCATGATACCACGTCTGCGCCACCGCTTGGCGAGAACCTGCTGTACTCTGGCAACTTTCAAAGGTAGCGTGCGCTATTTGTTCGTGTATAATTGGGACGTAGAGATATGTAGTGATCTTCTCATTTTTTCGATGGGTATCACCACGTCTCATTCTTACTGTACGAGCTTTCCGCATCGAGAGAGAACACCATGTTAGCTTCCTTGGTCTTCTTCTGGGTTATCTTTGCACATGTCGCAAATGCAAAACTCGTGCAACATACATTGAATTTGACATGGGGAGTAGGGGCACCTGATGGAAACGCCCGAGAGATGGTCCTCACAAATGGTGTTTATCCGGGCCCGCAGCTAATTTTCGACGAAGGCGACGAAGCGGAAATTTTAATATACAACGGGTTGCCGTTCAACACCACTGTCCATTGGCATGGACTGGATCAACATGACACACCTTGGTCCGATGGCGTTCCAGGTTTATCTCAAAGCAATATTCGGCCAAATGATAGTTTCACATACCGATTTACAGCCAGTCCAGCTGGCACCTATTGGTATCATTCCCACTCTCGTGGCTTATTACAAGACGGACAAATTGGTGCTCTTTTCATACGGCGAAGCAACGAGACTACTTCGCCCTTTTCTCTTATAAGTGACAATGCAGCCGAGATTCAAAAGATTGAACTTGCTGCTCGCCAGCCAGAGCTCTTACTACTGTCGGATTGGACTAACTTCTCCTCCAAGGTTTATTTTGATGCTCAGATCAAGACTAATTTAGACTTATTTTGTGTCGATAGTGTACTAATCAATGGAAAGGGTGCAGTCAATTGTCAGTCTCAGGACTTCCTAGATAGCTTAATAGGCCCTGCATTGGCCGGTTTGCTAGAGGGCACAAAGCCTACGGATAAAGGCTGCATGGTACCCAATCTCGATGAAATACAAGGAGATTATTACAAAGATGCAGATCTATCACAGCTTCCACAGGGATTGAACTCTGGATGCCAAGCTACGGAAGGCCATAGATACACATTCATCGTCAATCCAGCGAATGGATGGGTGAGCCTGAACTTCATCGGCGGACAGACACTCAAAGGCCTGATTGTATCGCTCGACGACCACCCAATGTGGGTATACGAGGCTGACGGCAGTTATGTAGAGCCTCGATTCACCGAGATCCTTAACGTCTACCATGGGGCGCGATACGCAGCTATGATAAAACTGGATAAAAACCCAGGAAACTACACTCTGCGCGTATCTGTGAACAACGCAGATCAGCTCCTTACTGGTTATGCGACAATGGTGTATAGCAACGGGGAGAGCACTCCTAGTCCAATTCCATATCTAACTTACGGTGGTCTACCAACAAGTGATTCTGTCTCATCCTTAGATCGGGATCCTCTCATACCTTATCAAGTCCCACCCGTTGCATCTTCCGCACAGTCAATTCATTTTACTTCATTGAACAGGATGCAAACTGCTTGGCAGTGGACAATGAATGGACACGAATTATACAATGAGGCTCTCTTTAACCTCCCTGAGCCACTACTCTTCAACCCCAACAGTTTAGCTGGCCTCGATGAAAATCTAGTCATTCGGACTCTCAACGGTAGTTGGGTCGACATTGTTCTCCAAACCACCTGGGATCATCAGACTCCAACTCAACCACCGCACTCCATTCATAAGCACTCAAGCAAGGCATTTATTATTGGTCAAGGTGACGGCACCTTCAATTGGTCTTCAACGGCAGAGGCTCTCGAAGCTTCTCCACAACTATTCAACTTGGTGAATCCAGACTATCGAGATACATTTGTGACAACACCTGTCAAAGAATCATGGATGGTAATTCGCTATCGGGTCGTGACGCCGGGAGCATTTCTGATGCATTGCCACATCGAACCACATCTTGATGCTGGTATGGCAATGGCGATCTTGGACGGGATAGATAGATGGCCACAATTGCTCCCTCGTAAATACTTGTAGCCTTACAATGAACACTCATATCTCATGAATATATCTTACCAGTCTCGCCAGCCCGGATACTTGGTCCATGATGATTCTGCAGGGAGGAAACATAATCCGGCTCGCTGTGCATCAAATTATGCCTTGATTTTAGACGTTCTCTTCTGTCTCTTGCTCAATTATGCTCATAATAATCTCTTAGTACTTAGCAATTTGTATACGAGGCATCCCGAGAAGATAATCGTTCTGAAAACACTAGTCACTGGGAGAAACGCAGATCATAACCTTCCCTCTTTTATTGAATATTTTGCCAAAGTAACATCAGGATAAAGAGTTAGTCACGCATATGAGAATCTATTATTTTTGCAATATAAAGTTAAAAATAGGCTCAAATATAGTCTCATGACTCAATCGTCTAAAAGTAATCACATGCCTCATTGATTCGCTTCGAAATATAAGGGATCTAATCACAAAATTAACGACTGAAAAATCTTTTTGGGCCCCAGATTGTACAGCTTACATTCTGTGGTAGAAATGATTCGAAGTGATTGCCTGGGATAGGCAGCACTTTGATCGCTCCTCCCACGAGTTCCTCCCAGCTTCCGATAGCAGCTTCTCGTACACTCTGATCGCTGAGCCAGGGGTAATGGATACCACAAGCAGTGGCTGTATCCATAGTGTCTTCACTTCTCAGATATACTGTCTTAAGGCTGCCACCAGTAATAGACTTGAAGCTACTTGCGGAAAACTCGCCAAGGAGTCTAGCATTCTTACTGAACTCAGCTATGATATTGGGGTTTCCAGGATTGGTAAAATTCCCGACTATGTGTTCGACGAGTTTCGTAGGCAATGGCTCATGATTTCTCGGATAGGGAGAATCTATTAAAAGAAGACCCTTGACGTTAAAGCCATTCTGACTTAGATACCGAGCCACCTGGAATGCGACAACGCCCCCAAAGGACCAACCTAATCAGAAATTCAGATCGTGATGTAACATAGATGAGATTACTCTTGACGTACCTCCGACTATTATGTTCTTCTCTTCGGATGAAGACAGGCAAGATGCGTAATGAAAGGCCATGTCCTCCAAGCTTGTTAGGGAAGGGGTCTCCCGATGACGAAAGTCGGGATCGTAGAAACCGAAGACGTTGCGGTTTCTAATTGAGAGTCTAGAATACATGCCAATCTGTCCGCTTCCATCATGAATAAGGAATAAAGAAGTCTTTCTCCCCTCGCTCCTGTGTAGCGCTCGTATGTTTGGCTGCGAAATGACCTTGAGAGACTTGTAAACACCGGCTGGCATGGTCTCAGCCTGCTCGTGAATGTGAGTTTTGGATCTCGGGCGTAGATTTTGGGGGTATAGACTCGTACTTCTGACTGTCATCAAACTCTGTAAGAAGTCATCAAGATCTTGCAATGTCCCAAATCGTGAGAGGTCAGCTTGGTCAAATTCGCCTACAGGATATTCTTCCTTCAATCGTGCTGCAATTTCAATCTGCATCAAAGAGTCGATTCCAAGACTACCCAGTGATTGTGAATAATCTAATGTGGTGGTTCCATAGACCTCCCCAATAATCTTGGCCATTGTGGAATGCACTGAGATATTGGTTTCACCATCTTCAATTCTGACCGATCCAGACGTTGAGACTGATTCAGATGTCACAGCATCTGAGAAATTTAGGTCTGGAGTTGCTATCTCTCTGCTTGTAGAATCAATCACATATGTGATTAGCGCCTCTAGCGTTTCGCATTGAAGTAAGTCGTCCGAATTCAGATCATTGTGAGGAAAGGCTCCCCGTAGCTTCGAAGCGATCTCAATGTGCATTAAAGAATCAATACCTAATGAACTAAGCAACTCGGATTCATCGATGTTTTCGGACCCATATAGCTGCCCAATAATCGAGATCACAGCAGCTCTAGCACCATTCCCACGACTTGAAGTCTTCGAATCATGAGTTTGAATAGCACTAGCTGGTATCTGGGGTCCGTTTGTTGTAGCCTGCAAGGAAGGATTCTCCATCATAGAGACATTGCCGTTCGATGCTGCGACCGATTGCGTGGGTGAAGCGTTTCTTAGCAATCGCTGAAATGTCTCACGTCTTAATTTTTTGAATTCTATTCCTCGGATGGCTGCGACGGCCTTCCCTTCCTCGTTCAACGCAATAGCATCTGCAATGATCGCCCCTTTGAGATTGTCATACATAGTGCAACATAATGTGAATTCTTTGTCATAGTCTAATTCATCGAGGACCTCTATTGAGGTGACGTGACCACAGATACAAATTTCCTCTGTGGACACACTCAGATTGGCAGAAAATCCTGCGGCATGAAGCAGCGTATCAGTGAAAACTGGGGGTAGACAACAACGACGCCCGTGAGAAGTAGGAGGTATCTTGAAAGTCCCGATACCTTCTTCGTTTGTGTTGGAAAGGCTGAACTTAGACAAGCTCTGGTACTCTGCTGAGTATATAACAACTCTTGGGAATATTGTTTCGTATATCATTCTTCTATGGAACGTGTTGTGAGTGATTGTTCCTTCTGAAAAATGACGTCGCTGGCGTTTCGATGCAGCTGTGTCGCGAAGGAAGTTTCGTTTCAGTTCATTATTTACTGACGGTGCCAGATTTGTCGTACAACACTGAACCTCTTTCCCATTCTCGACTAGATTTATAGAAACATTTAAATAAGAGATGGAATCCTTAATATCCTTCACAGGGTAGAGTCGAACGCGAACGACTTGACTCTCATCTTTCGGGTTGTATATGAGAGGATTCGAAAAGCTGAGAGCCAGACCAGTAAGAGGCAAGTTCGTACCGACTGGAACAGATAAATTACCAGCTTCGAGGGCTAGTTCAAACAGCACAGAAGCGGGGCAGATAGCCGTACCACCTACGTTATGACCCTCAATATGAGGTTTGAGAATGCTCATGGTTGTCTCAAAAACCAACTCCGAAGGCCCAGACATTCCCGCTGTCATATTCTGTCGCGGCAAGAGCATGAAACCAGTGTCTTTAAATGAGGTAATTGAAGGTTCTTGCAGAAGGCCGCTCTCCCAAACCTCGCTGTACGGGACAACATATGGCTTTTCAATCATTGGGTGGCCTGGTAAACTGTCCATTTTGGCTCCAAGGTCAAAGGTTCGACGCCAGTTCACATCGTCGTTCATCTTATAACATGCGGTCAAGATATCATAGATCAGTTTCCAGGAGTCCTTTCCTTTCTGCATCATTGGGAACAACTGACAGGCTGGTTCGTAATAGTCCGTCAACATCGGAAGGGTAGTTGGGTTGGGCCCTATCTCAATAATGAGTGACTCGTGGAGAGCTCGCTCTTGCTTCAGAGAATTGAGAATCTTTTCGAATTGCACAGGCTTTCGCGCATGTTGGGCAAAATAATCTGAAGTGAGATCTTTCACATCAACGAACCGACCGAGAGTATTTGAAGCAACCGGCGTAGAGGGACTAGATAATGAGACCAATTTGCCATACTCAGTAAGAGGCTTGACGACGGGTTCCATTGTCTCGGAGTGAAAAGCAAATGGAACTTGCAGCTCTTTAGCCTTGAGCCCGGAAGCTTTGCAGGTACGCTGGAGCGCCGCAATCTGTTTCAATGGCCCCGAAACGACACAAGACTTTTGACAGTTGTAACAACCAATTGTCAAGTCAGAAAGCGCTATATCCTTAGCAATTATCGCCTCAACTTGTTCCCCCGGAAGTTGGCATGCAAGCATTCCAGTGGTCTTTGGAGTACAGTGCTCCAACATCAGCTCGGCACGCTGGGCCACGATGCGTAGTCCATCTTCTAGTGATAAGGCCTCGGAGTCAATCAGTGCAGCATATTCTCCAAGGCTGTGACCGATCAAGAAGTCAGGTTTGATGCCAAATGTTCGGAGCATTTGAACCAACGCATATTCTAGAGCTACGCAAGCAGACTGTTCGGTAACGACCTTTGCAACAGCCTTATCGTCTTTGTCTTCCGTTCTGCCGAGTATATAGTCACTCACCCCTTCATATCCCATTTCTTTTAGTATATTGTCACATTTGTGAATAGATGACCGGAACAACAGTGAGGAATTCATCAAGTCTCGACCCATTCCATGATACAGGCTGCCCTGACCAGAGAAGAGAAAGACAATTGGCTTTCGTTGATTCGTGACTTTGAACTTTGGCAGATCAACACCGGCCAACTGTTGGCTAAGATCAATGATTGACGAGCACTGGACTGAGATTCGATGGCTGTATGGCTGTCGTCTTGCTGTGACAGTATAGCAAATGTCCTTAAGAGCAGTATCTGCCGGAAGACGTGGAAGAAGTTCTCTAAATTCTTCAACGGACCTGAACAAAGCCTCCGCAGACTTGGCCGAAAGATTAAAGAGATATTTTGTTCGGTCATATATATCCAGTTTTAGATGAGAAGGCTCAACTACTTCCTCCAGAATGAGTGCAGCATTCGATCCAGCAGCTCCGAAATTGTTAAGTAGAGCTCTTCTTGGCCGCGATTTTCGAGTCTCCCAAGGGGTGCATTTTCTGGGAACGAGAATGCTTCCATCCTCCAGATTACCGAGTTGAGGATTCAGTATGTTCAGATTTGCTTGTGGTGGAATGGTTTGCATTTTCAGCATTAGTATGAGTTTAGCAAGCCCCGCCGAGCCCGAAGCGGCCTCACAATGACCGATATTCCCCTTTACGGAGCTTACGTGCAACGGATTTGTCGTTGTATGAGCATTTTCAAACACCTCTCGTAATGTGCTGATCTCTCGGGTGTCTCCAGCCTGAATCCTAGTGTTAGATTGCAAAACAATAAGTAAAGATTTTGTGGGGTTCGGATCTACCTGTGTTCCTGTGCCGTGTGCTTCGACCACGGAGATGGAGCTGGGATCCAAATCAGCACCTGCTAGTAGAGCTCGAATTAATCGGGCCTGTGTCTCGCTGTGTGGATGCGTAATGGAATGCGAGTTGCCACTTTGGTTCACTGCGACGCCTCTAATTACACCATGGATCCGATCATTCTCTTTGATGGCATCTGAAAGCCTCTTGAGAACGAACATTCCGCATCCTTCGGCCCGACCATAGCCGTCAGCAGCTGCGTCAAAGGGCTTACATCCATCTGTGGGGCTGAGAAAATGGCCTCTATCTAGACCGAGATACATCTGTAGCATATCAGGAGCAGAACAAATACTTTGACTCGTGTTAAACTTACGTCAGGACTGCTGATCACGTTCGCTCCACCAGCAATAGCTGCTTTGCAATCACCGTTCTGCAGTGCACGGCAAGCCTGATATATTGCAACAGTAGAAGAGGAGCATGCTGTGTCTATAGTCATGGACGGGCCGCTGAGCTTATACATGTACGAGACCTTTCCACTATGGAATGCTCGAAGAGTGCCTGAACAAGTTTAGTCTTTAAAACATGTTTTTCGCCAGGCTTAGAATCCGTTCCTCACCTGGGCTGTAATACACGTCAATATCATTCTTGAGGTTGTCCACATAATCCCCAGTTGCTATTCCCACATAGCATCCAATTGAATCTCTTTGAAACGTAGGAGTTGAATCCGCTACATATCCTGCATCGTCCAAGGCAGCTTGCGTCGTAGTCAATATTATACGTTGCTGGGGATCCATGGAACGAGCTTCTCTGGGTGATACATTGAAAAACGAGCTGTCAAAAGCCCAAGGATCGTCCAGAAACGCACCCTTACGCGCAGACATGGTCCGCTTGCTGGTAGACCCGTCGGATTCATAATATCGAGCCACCTCGAATCGTGAATTCGGAATCTAGGCATTTTAGTATCCGGACGATCCTAATGCGGCAAAGGCTTCCGTTGGGCTTATTTACCTCTGATACTACATTAAGTCCCTGTGACAAGGTTTCCCATAGCTGTGCTTCGCTGTTGGCCTTAGGAAAATTAACGCCCATGCCGATGATAGCGATGTCATTTCCCCTGGCTTCATATTCATTTCCAGTTTTGAACATAGACAAGTCTGTGAATATTATGTTATTCTTAGACGCTTTGCTCTTCATATCAGCAAACAAAGAGTCCGAGCTAGGGCCAAAAGATTGAATTTCGCATATACACTCGTCGTGCTCTTGACCTGAGTTGATCAGATCTAAAAGATTCGTGGAAGTCGAGACCCAATCAACAGGATGAAGCAAAATATTCCCAATGATTGTCTCCGACAATGCCGGAACTCCATCACTGTCATTTTGCATGAGGATTCCAGTACGAGACGAGCGTAATGGAACGATCAAGTCTTTCAGGCCGGGAAAGGCAATCTTCCGGACTAGCTGATCTTTCAACACCTGTCGGGAAACTTTTGCAAGATTTTCTCCGCCGTGATACCAAGACTGAACATTGGAGAAGTTTGTCGTTGGAGCAGCGACGTGACTTTTGAATTCTACAAGTTCCTGGGGTGGGCCCGTGATTGACACCACCGTCGCCGAAAAGATTGCGGAGACGCAAAGCCGACACTCAGGGTTCAGAGACTTATAATGTTGAAGATCCCGCTGAACACCCTCCACACTGTGTCCCATGGCAACAAGTGACCAGGTGGATCCGTTCGAAGACGGCGGCCGGATTCTGCGACTCTCTAGAAAAGATCTACACCCCAACCAAAAGGCGAGGCGGAATGCTTCAACTGCAAACGAGGAGAAGTTTGATTCATTCGTGGAGCTCGCTACGACGGCCGCTGTCAGCAAGCCAGAACAGAAGCCGTCTACCTCAAGAACGTCTTCGAGACAGGTATTGAATCCCTCAGGGCGTCGGCTTGTTTCTGCGGCATATTGGAGAAATTGGGCGAGAACTATAATAAGCATTTGAACTAGCGCATGGCTTTGCAGAGAGGTACTAGGACTGAGCAGGTCTAGGGGTGAACGGAAGACGCTGGGATCAATAGCAAGTTCGTCGTGCGTCGATTGATCGAGGCTCTGGAGCTCGTCTAGAAAAGCAGCGTGACAGCGGGATAGTAGAGAAAGAGCGGTTTGCGAATGGTATACGCTCTCTCTGATCTTGGATAAAGCTCGGGTAGAATATAGATATGATGCTCCCTGCCCTCCGAATAACACAATTCGCCTCCTGGCACGGGAAGTTGCACGTGTAGCTGTCATTGCAGCAAGTTTTGCAACGACTAGGTTGCAGACTTGCTGAGTAGAGGAGTCATACAGCTCGAAATGAAACCAGTAACTGTGCAGACACGGATTTATCTAATGAAAAAGGTATGACACATGAATGAGAGTTCAGATCTCCTCCAGTTCCACTCACCGATTTACCGGCCGCCGAGGAGCAAAAACAGTAAGTCCATTCCGGTCTGAAATACTAGACCGGAGTAGGGCTGAGAGAAGCGAAGTCTCGTCCTACCCAAGAGCTCCTCATATGGTGCAATGTGTACTCCGGTCCACAATGATCCAGCGGCCTTTGTTACATTTCTGGTGGAAGTTGGAGGAAATGAGACCGATTATGATACATTCCACGGCCTAGATATAGATGATTCATGCAGGACCATCCAGATCAATTCAACAAGAATTGTGATCATGGGGTCCGTTTCGCAAAATTATTTTCGAAGAGCACAATTTGAGGTGATAGCCAACAATGATTCAAATGCCACTATAACCAGTTTGCCTGACCTAGTCTTGTTCAATGCTATCAACAATGGATCCAATACTTTCTGTGCTCAGGCAAGAAGTCAACCAGGATCCAGGAAGAAGTTCGATCTCATTGAGGTGACCTATCAGGAGCTGGCGTTGAGCGTCGAGAACTGCTGTGCACACATATTGGAGACCACGAATGGCGTACATGAGGCAATGGTTGGACCAGATGGGGAAGTAGAGAAAAGCAACCCGGTCGCGTTGTTGCTTGAGAGCGACCTGACTCTCTTTGTCTATTTGGTAGCATTATTTACGCTAAATATTCCGGTTAGTCATCACCTGAATATTGCAAGCCGTATGCTAAGGCTGATTGTGTTGTCAGTGTATACTTCTCTCGACAAGGCTCAATTCAAAATCAGTCCAACACTTGATGAGTGCCGGCGGATGTCGAACAGTCATTGTATCAGAACGAACTCGCTTGAGTGTTGATGATCTCCACACCAATAACGTGGGACATGCAGAAAATATTCTTGTTGACGTCTCTGGATTCGAGTCATTTCTACCAGACAATAAGCAGAAAGCAAGAGGAGACTTCTTGCATTTAGAAAAGTGTAAAAATGCTGTGAGAGAGAACGACACCAACGTAGTTATATTGCACAGTTCCGGAACTACCGGCTAGTCCAAAACCTTGATGAAGAAAACTGTCTTTGCTGACTGGTGCGTAGGTGTGCCAAAATTGATTCCCCTCACACACCGCTACATTTTAGGATATGCCGGCTGTCACGAATTTGCTGCCGAGATAGACATGGCTCAAAGAGGCTTTAATGTCTCAACGCTGCCCCTTTTTCACGTCAGTGTCGTCAAGAGTCGCATCTGGGATCGCAAGACTGACAACTTTCATACAGGGGTTCGGTCTCCTTGCACCCTGCCTGGCTCTCTCCATAGGGCTAGCAGTTCTCTTTCCACCTGGTGAAACGATTCCAAATGGAAGCCTACTGATCGCTCTGATCCGAGATGGCCCAAGAGAAGTTGCATCGGCCATGACAGTCCCCACGATATTGGAGGATATCACAACATTGCCAGATTTCATCACCAACGTCGTACCATGCCTTGCTAACCTCGACTTTCTCGCTGTTGGAGGAGGCGGCATCAAACATACAGTGGGACAGAAGCTGCACAGCTATGGTGTCCCTCTTCTGAATCATTTCGGCGCAACGGAACTTGGTGCTCTGGCACCAATTTTCTGGCCGACAGATGGCTACAACTGGAGATACCTTCGGTTGCGTCGTGACATGAACCTCAAACTCGAGTGCATAGACGGAGACACAGAATCTTCCAATGTACGCAAACTGATAGGATGCCCATTTGGGTGGACTACCCAGTTCGAGCTACAGGATCGGCTCGAGATCAATCCACTGCAGCCTGATATTGAGGTTGCAATACTTGGCCGTAATGACGATTTAATCGTCCTCTCAACTGGAGAAAAGGTTCTACCATTCATGCTTGAACAGCATCTCGAGTCACATCCATTTGTCAAGCATGCCGTGGCTTTTGGTAATGGCCAATTCGAAGTTGGTGTGCTTATCGAGCTCTTTCCAGGCAAGCAACAGCCTGAGCAACAACTTGTTGACATAATATGGCAAGAGGTATTGAAAGCCAATAGCTTGGTGGACGACCATGCTCAAATATCTTCTCAAGAATTCATAGTTATTAAGGCTGATCAAAAGAAAATCCCACTCACTGATAAAGGGTCCATACGGCGCAAGGAGGTTTACACAATCTTCGAGGCTGAAATTGCCGCTGTGTACGCACGAGCACTGAAAAGCGAAAGCACCAACTCTACTATCAAATTTGACCTAAAAAATCCAAAAAAATCTGTTAGAAAGCTTGTTCTCAATTGCTTGCCACCCCATATCGAGCCGGAGAGTATGAAGGACGACGCCGATTTCATCCACAGAGGAATGGACTCCTTGCGAATTACACGGCTCCGTCGTAGTTTTACAAGCGCTTTGAGAAGTGCAGGCCAGCCAGACGATTTGCCACGAGATCTCATCTATTCCTATCCAAGCATTGAGAAGCTAACAGGAGCTTTAATCGATTGGCTCCAAGGGACACTCTTAAAGTCAGACCATATTCCCCAGATGCTGGAGGTGGCAGAAGACTTCGTCAACGACTTTGACATGGAAGTGCCAATAAAAGAAATCAGAGTGTTGGTGACTGGGACCACAGGCAGCCTCGGAGCCAACATCCTACAGCAGCTTGTTGCCAGCCCCAAGATTGACAAGATCATCTGTATGATTCGCAAACCATCGATTCGCGATGGCGACTCAGTGCAAGATGCTCTCTTTGAGAAGCAAAAATCGGCCCTCCAGGAGCGAGGCATAACATTGGCGGCCGATGAATGGTCAAAAATAGAACTCCTATCCTGGGTACCAGGAGACGAATATCTGGGCTTGCGCCTGTCAGAGTTTCAGTCTCTAGCAAAGCGTGTTACTCATGTGTTCCATGGTGCGTGGCCGATGGACTTCAAGTTGACACTTGCTTCTTTGATTCCGCATATCAAAGCCTTTCGAACCCTAGTCGAGCTTGGACGCCTCGCACATTGTTTCAATCCAGCTATGAAAGTAAGGTTAATCCTCGCCTCATCAATTGCCGCTGTAGGGCGCTTCGAGAGCGATCGAGAGGCGACAGTGGCTCCTGAAGAAATAATGGAGGATGCCCGTATACCGCTCCCCTTCGGCTACGCAGAGGCGAAGTGGGTGTGTGAGAAGATAATGCAAAGCGTGCATCGACACGTCGCGGGTATCAGCCCAGTGGTGCTTCGAATTGGTCAGTTGTCCGGTTCTAGTATCACAGGCGTCTGGAGCTGTAAGGAGCACCTTCCTGCTCTGTTGAAGTGCTCGCAGACCATCGGATTCCTGCCCGACTTGCACGGGGTAGGTGAAGTGCTCAGAAAACGCCAGCAGCTTTACTAACTCCCATAGTCCGCATCATGGATCCCCGTAGATCGAGCCGCGCAGGTTGTTTTGGATTTCATCCTAGCTCCACAGCTTTCAAGTCTCGTATATCATCTCGAAAATCCGATAAGGCAGTCGTGGCAAGACATTTGCACGGTGCTGGAGCGTGACCTTGCACTGGACTACAAACACCGGGTATCATTTGCATTGTGGCTCAAAAAGTACGCCGAAACAGATGATGTTTCCCAGGATTTGATCGATTTTTTTGAGCACAACTTCTTGAGGATGTCGGGAGGTGGGTTGAGACTCGACACTGTAGAAGCATGCAGGGCTTCCCATTCGTTAAGGTCGACTGGTGATGTAGGGCATGGCGTAATTAAGAAGTACGTCAGCTATTGGCGAAGCATTGAGTTTCTTAGATAGTCAAAGCCTCACAAGAATACGCAAACCATGTTCGTGAGCAGTCATCGCGATTACGGAGGAAATTGAGCTCGCTTCCATATTTCTGCACAGTAACCTCATACGGTTAGCGTTATATTCTTGCCCATATGCCTACGTTCAAACTGGATGGTAATCCGACTTAAACCTTCGAGGTAGCAAGACTTATTGTAGCATGTATATTGAAACCTCAAACTTCCTTGGGGTAGTTCTTGCTTGCCCATCACTATGCTTTTAAGTCTTGCTTACCTACTCAACACATATCTTGTATGTAGTGTCGACGTGATGTTGAAACTTTCTCGGACTAGGGGCACTAACATTCCCTCAAAGACCCTTCTTGAGGTTAGTAGGCTCTTATCAACAGCCAATAAACATGTGCTTGAAATAGTACAATGATTCTTTCATCGTCATCGATCGTGTAAGCCACAGGTAAAGTCAGCACATCACTTATAAAAGACACGTGGTGCAAGAAGTGCTGCAGACCGGAGTATAGTGCTCGGAGTCTGTACTACACGCACACGTCAGACCAACGTTGGCATATGTGTGCCACTTGCATCTGAATTGCTCGTAACATCGTAGTCGGTATATCAATACTATCAGTATCGTCTTCGCGCTGCTTGAACTAGAAAGACATAACGTTCTGTTTGTTGATCTAACTCATCAATGGCTAGGTCACTTTCCCCCACAACGTGGAAGAACGGCTTCGCGGAGCCGACAAGTGTTAGTACATGGGCTGATGCTACTCACCACGTTACCGGCCAAAGAGAGAAAGCGCATTATGCTACCCCTCCATCGCAAGAGCCCCTGACCTCCGCAGCTCACAACTCTTTTGGACTCAATGTCTCGAGGACTTGGCCAACGCTCTACAACGGCACTGAGTCACCTCATGGCAAGCCAGACTGGTGGCAGCCATCGAAACAGGTCGATGTTCTCATATGTGGCGGTGCGTACATACTGTATAGTGACCGTAAGCGAGCTAAACTCGATGTCTGTTAGCGGGGCCTTTTGGTCTAGAGGTCGCACTCAGTCTGGCGAGACAGGGTCTCAGCTTTCGGATCATTGGTGGGTTCTCGATGAGACTTCTGGACACAAAATCTTGTAGCTGGAGTGTCAGCTGATTGAGTCAATATAGATAAAGCAGAAGCCCCATTGTTGGCTGGACGAGCCGACGCCATCCATCCTCGAGCACTCGAGGTACTTCAATCATGGGGACTGGCTCAGGAATTCCACGAGGAAGGTCCAATCTTCGACCATACGGCGATTTTTAGAGATGGAAAGAAAGTCTTCTACAACCGAAGCTCTCAATGTGATTCTAGGTATCGCGGCCTACACGTGATCACACAAGGGCAAGCCGAACGAATCTATATCAGAGATCTTCTTCGTCACAGACATCTCGTGGAGAGATGCTCTGTTGTGGAAAAATTTGAAAGTCTGATTTCTGAAAGCGAATATCCAATCAGCGCCATCGTACGCAACACAAAATCCGGGGCCAAAGAGAATATCAATGCAAGGTACTTAATTGGGGCCGACGGTGCCTCTAGCAGCATCCGCGAACAGCTGAACATACCCTTTGATGGAACTACTACAGATATCTATTGGGCTATCACGGACGCCATCTTTGAAACAGATCACCCATACATAACCACGTTCGGGTTTGTGATCCGTCTGATGCTACAAATCAAGCTGAAGCCTCTATTAGATTCAACATTAGTAGCGAACACGGAGCATGCATCATCGTTCCTCGTGAGGAAGGTTTCACGAGGTACGTTCATTTGCAATTTTAAAATACAATTTTCAGGTGGACTAGGCTAAAATGAAGATTAGAATCTACACTCAGATCAGCGGCGAACGAGCAGAGCAACTCGCATGTAGACGCCAGGAAAGGGCTAGGGTATCTTCAGTCGGAGAGACTAGGATCTTCGATCACGATATCACTGTTAATGAGGTCCTAGAACTCACAAACAAAAACTTTGCACCTTTCAAAGTCAAGTTTGCGGGACCGATCAGCTGGTTCGCGGTATGGAAAGGTAAGACGCCCTTGAAGGAAGTCATCCATTGTGATAACAATTGTCGTAGTCAGCGAGCGCGTGGCTCGGTCATTTTCTTCATCGGATCTGAGGGTTCACATTGGTGGCGATGCCGCGTGAGTGTTCTCACCATCTTACTGATTCAGTAAATTATTAATTTGCCTTGCATAGCCATGTCCACAGCGTCCTTGGGGCTTTCGGCTTCAACTCATCTATCTATGACGCTTCCAACCTTGGTTGGAAATTGGGTCTGTGCGTTAGGAAACTGGCTGATCCTTTCACGCTTCTGCCTACCTACGACTGGGAGCGTCGATTGTTTGCAAATCGTGTCGTACGCTGCTCCGGTACCTATTTACGCTACCTTTGCAACTCATCACTGCCCCTTGCTGCCTTGCGGGGTCTTGGAGACGAATTAGAGAGATATGAAGACGGTCTACCGATTCCCGAGCAGACAATCGAGTCTGACAAAGTGTTCCTTGGGGCCTTCTTCAGACGCAACGCCAAATTTCTTCTGGGCGTAGAAACGCCGATCGTACCTTCAGTGATATGTCAGACAAACAAAGATAGTGAAGCACAGCGACCGACGACAATTCTATCTGGAGCCCGTGCACCTAATCCACGCGTCTGTTTTGGAACTGGGTTCACATCGTACCTCTACGACAAGATGATGGGTGCATCGAAGTTCCATATTCTTGTTTTCTGTTCAGATTTGCTGGGACCCGTGAGAGGAGCGCTCAAAAAGTTCTCGGAGCAGGCCTTCAGTACCGAAGGATTATTCGCTCGCTTTGGTGGTTCAGAAATGTTCAACGTTGTCCTCATAGTGAAGACTTTGCCCCACGAACTTGAGGACTGTATCCAGGACCACCCTGAGCTAGCAACAATGAGAGATCGATCTTCGATCGTATTTGACGACAGAGCACCGGATGAAGATGCACACTACTGGTACGGCATCAACCATTCACGTGGTGCTGTAGTCGTGGTGCGGCCTGATCTCTGGGTTGGGACTAGTGTCTGGCCAGAGCAATCTGAGCTGCTTGAGGGTTACTTTGGGCAATTCCTTCTGGGAACAGCTCAGGTTCCAAAGCTACTTCCGTAGAAACAGAGCCATATTCTTCATGCAACGGCCAAGCGATTGCCCGCCATACCTATCGCACAGAATGCGGCAAAATTAGTCGGTGTAGGTCTATCTTCAGACGTTAATGTAATTCGTGATTAAAGAAATTTCAAGTGCCTCAAGGTAGCTCGAAGTATGTTTCGGTGTGATATTAAGTTTCCCTTTCCGGAAATTCTTCGGCACCATCTTCATATTGAATTTATATAGGCCACCATGAAGAGTGATACATGTTTACGATAATAGATTAGCATCCCCCTTTGTCAAGACCAAGAATACCTGCAAGATATCCTCGCTCTATGACCAAGAGTGGAGATCTCACCCATCGCGCTCCTACCCCAGGGCCCTGCGCGAGACTTCAGGTATTTGCATTTCCCTCAATTTCGGAGGCATCACATTAATCCTATGTTTGCACCGTATTTAGAGAACAATATTAGTAAAACAAAGAGGATACCCCTGGAAAGCAACACCATTGACAAAATATCGACTCGGTGGTACTGAATTATAAATATCTAAGAGAGAGCGGATATCTTTTTCTGCTATACATGTTCTCTGATCTGTCTAAGTGTCACGCTACTCTTTAGTGGATGCCATAACATCCACATGGGGTGAATTCGAGATATCCCACTATCCTCTTCTTATACCACTTGTATGCGCCATCCACATTGCACATGTCTTGCAGCAAGCATAAATATAGCTCCGACCCCCATAGCCACACCACAGAAAATTTTGAGATAAAGATATTCGCCGTTGTTTCGCGCAATGAGAGTGCCAGCTATTGGGTTGCCAATCAGAACGGCAATACTGATAAAGCAAAAGCTTGTCCCCATACGCATACCAATTTCTTCAACCTTAGAAATTTGCTGTATCAAAGTCGGCCCCATAGATACAAAGGTACCTGATGTAAAACCAAACAACACGGAAAAAGCAATAGTTGTAGTCGCATTACGCGCAGGAATCCACAGCCCGAATACTAAGAGCGCCGATAGAAGCATTGTGACAATCATTACATTGAAACGTCCAAACTTGTCGCCTAACCAACCAGGGATCACTCGCCCGAGTACACTATCAACATGTGTTAGAGATCACACAGATGATATGCTGTCAGGACACGCTCGAGTTAGCATTACCTTGTACCATTCAATATAGCTAATTGATAATTCGCCATGTCCGTCTCCATTCCATAATACTGTGCTGCCGAAATGAGAAAGTTGAAAGGAACAAAGAGTCCTAGGAAGAAGAAGAACGAGCCTAGAAAATTCAACAGAAAAAGCTGCTCCCCCAGTGGTCTCACAAAATCTATCATTGCCCATGGCTGGGGCTCGGGCCTCTTTCGCGGCTTCACGGTCAACATGGCAAGCAAAAGTAGAAATAAGAACATGAAGGAGCAGATACGCATCGTCCAGCCAAACCCAACGGTCCGCATCAGCCGTGGAATCATGATACTATGTCAAGTTAATCGGTAGGATTACGCAAAGTCCACGTGAGAAAGTTGACTGACGGGAGTATGATGCCGCATGCAGAAGCACCAGCGGATACAACGCCGAATGCAAGCGCTCTTTTGCCTAAGAACCAGGTACCAATGGGGTTGTTACCGGCATAAAAGATAGCAGCAGCACCAAGAGCACTACACAACGACTGTGCTAGGAAAATCTGATAGTACTCCTGAGACAAAGATGTCATCATCAAGCCAAAGACGTGTGCAACAGCGCCCATATATAGCAGAGGCGCTGATCCATAATTGTCGTAGATTTTGCCAAATATTGGAGCGCTGATATACATCATACTTGCCTCAGAGAAGTCAGCAAACAGGCTGGAACATATCTTTCCCGCGCACTTACCTCGACAGAGGTAATCCATGCCACTGCGCTTGGTGAATATTCCCTTAATTTCGTGCTCTCATAGTAGCTCTGAAAAATTCCGATGCAGTCAATCCAACCAAAGCTAACGAATAGACAGCACCAACCACCAAAGATTACACTCCACGCTGTGCAGCCACCGTCAGGTATAGAGTCACATTTTGAGTCCTCGGGCGCGGTAGGTGGGCTGGAATTTCTAAGAGAATCCCCCGCTGTTAGGTGGGAGGATAATTCTATGGATTTGCCCTCAGTATGATGCTGTCCTGAAGTCCTACTAATTTGCTCTGCCAGCGGCACATTCGAAACTCTAGTCTCGGGTTGTCCCAAGCCCGTAGTCATCGACATCAGGAATACTAGACGAACTGTCGATATTAGGGGAATGCTGTAAAACAAAAATAACGGAAATATCTTAACCTCTGCGACGACGGTAAGAGAGTCTACAATCAATTACTGGCTGCTCAAATGCATTTTGTGCTGCTTTTTCTACAATGAAAATTACGGGTTGCCCCAGTATTTCAGCCCCGAGTACGAAAAGCTCCCTATAAGTTGGTCGTGGGCTAATGGTCGAATCTGATTCACCGTGCTTGTTCGATCTGAGACCCACCGAATACAACATTGTTGCCCGTGATTGAACGCCTCTGATGCAAGGGTGGACCGGAGTACAACTTAGTTATCAAAGGTACTCCTACCGTTTCATTGCATCAAGCCACCATAACGCCTGTTACAGCGATATCAAGCACTGAATGCATTGACGGCACAATGAAGCAACTAAACTTGAAGCTTTCGCTATTCCTTCAATTTCCATGATCTATGTTCGTCTGGTTGTTCACATTGCAAAGCTCAAGTAGAATCTGCAGTACTGTGCCGTGCCGTCTGACGGTCCGCCGTCTCGACGGCGCGGGGCCGTTAAGACGGCACGTTGGGCGGACAGCATACCTCCGACAAGTCCCACCATTCGATGAACAGAATTTCTACCCATAGCCTTTGCCATTGCACGATGTACGACTCGCTCTACCCGCAGCAATAGATTATGCGATGTTGTATGGAACGGTGCCGCTCTACTCCTCGTCATATAGACTCTCACGTGCGAGAAGCACTCTGTCACTGCTTCCTAAAGTAGTGCAGTTTCCATATGCCAAGTCAGTGCTCGTAGCCATATACATAGAGCTGCACGAGTAGAACTCGATGAACTATCGCAATCTCTTCGAGTATAATCTCATCCTATTCCTAGACGCCTTCCATATATCTCACAGCTTATTTCTAGATGTAAATCTACAGCGAACAAAGCTCGTGGACGATGATGACCTTATTCCTAACGCCAATCGCATGTTTCGGAATGGAAATTTCCTAGTCCTTTAAATCACATGTGTCATACACTCTAAATGTCATTCTGAGCACTTTGGAAATTGACCATTGCTCTTGACGTGACAAGAATATTCATGACTTGCATCACCGTATCCGGCTCTGCCCCGTCGATGGTGATTGTGTATCTGGAGTTACTTGGACTTCCGGATCCCTGTGTGCCGCTACTCTCTCCGATAGATTGCCGAAATGACCCATCATCGTTGTTCATACTCGCTGTAAGAGAGGAAATCAACGTTTGCTTTGATCCTACTGAGTTGCTAGAGTTGGCATTGAAGTCATGCTCCGAAGGCTGGAGTCCGTACTTGTTGGTGCGCATATCACCCATATCTGGACTTAGATCATCCGGAATGATCAGATTGCTTAGCTTTTCAGGAATTGCTGGGAAGTAGACTATCTCCTTTGCTGTTGGAGTAGGAGTTGGGTCGGTTAATGAGTGGGAGTCCAGACCACTGAAGTCGGAAAATTCCCAGGGAAACGGCTGAGTCCAGTCTTCGAAGCTGTCAAGCTCGGCCATATTATTCTGAGAGATCTCCATATCCATTATATCTGGATTCGTATTCTGAACTCTATCTAAAGTCTCTGAGTTTGTAAGCTGAACCCCCCCGGTGGTCAACTCGCATTTGGGCGAACTGCCTCGGTCATCTATCTCATCTGAGATATCCGAACCAGAGGGCGATTGCTGCTGGTGGGGGCAACAAGGAGGGGCATTTGAAGGTGCCGATAGGGATTTGCGTGAGATGATGGTATGCCTATTTGCCGTCCTCAGCAAACCCCTTGACCATTATAGAAATTTATACAATATCTTACCTGTTCTTGACATTATTTGCGGACCTGGATACGAAATGAAGTGTTTGAATATCTTTCCATGATGTACCGTGATGTTTGACTGCCCTTAGAAGAAGCTGATCCTATGCACAGTTAGCAAAACTACTTCTTAGAATAGCTGGCCTACTAACTTCTTCGTTCGTCCAAGCCTGACGCTCCAATTTTGGGTCCAAACAATGATTCCAACGTTTAGAGCATTCTGTTTCAATCAACTGTGAATGAATTGGCTACGAACTGAAGTTGGTGCTTACGTTCCGCACTTCTCGTTTGCATACAAGTGCCAATCACAGCCCACGCCGGTCCATATTCTTCCACAAAGTGCTTCAACTTGTTATCCTCATCTTCTGTCCAGGTTCCCTGGGATAGGAATAGACTTGTCAGCTGTACGAAACATGAGTATATATTGATTCTTGTATACCTTTTTTAGGTTTCCTGCTGCGTTATTGTAATATCTTTTCCGGCAGTCCTTGTTTGTTCGGCCTGGTATGTTTCTGGCCAGTACATTCCAGTTGGTGGCCCTGTTCTCATTTTCTATTGATATCTTTCGTTATCGATCAGTAATGAGATGAGATGACACGCCACTTGCCTGCTGCCTGAGCCGCAAAGCCTTCCCGAAGTAACTGGTCTTCCATGGCAGTCCACCTCCGTGGAGGGTCTTTTGACATCTTAATTACGACTTCTAGGCCGATCAATTCTAACAGATCTCGCAGTGAAAAGTGACCACTTCGCCCCGAGGAAGAAATGAGAACCTGTATTTTATCACTTACTACCGAGGTCACTACCAAGCAGCTGAGGCTCTTAGCTGATTATTTAGCTCTGCGTCTAGTCATGGATTTGGAAGGTGAGGTAGTACATCTGCCTGCAGAAAGATGGTCAGACCGACTGCCGATAACCTGCTGGTGATGATTATTGCCAGACGGACGAGCTCGTAGATCACCCAATGACTTCAAAGTTGCCTAACCCCACGCGGGGCATTTTCTTCTCCAGCCAACCGTTCAAACTCATCTGTTCATTGAAGGGCGCAAGAAGCATAGCGGTAATGCAGCCCGTATGTGGCTGGCATGTGCCGGGAGGGATAATTTAACTAATGCGGCATCGGACTTAACTAGATTCCTTCTGCCACGCTTGGTGTTACGAGAAAGGTACTCTTACGCTGAAAATTATGCTTTGCACTTCACCTTATTTCTTCCGAGATACTACCTATTTAAAGTGGGTACACTTAGCAAGATGCCTTCAGCATGCGTGTACTTGCCATATTCTATTTAGGGCTATGTAAAATTTAGTTTCACAACGGCTGATAATTTCCTTAGTATTTACAAATGCTGCCACTGACGTTTTCTATCCTGATGCTCTACAGCCATAAAGCTCCACTGAGTCTGATTACTGCACACCGGCGCCACCCGTCTGATAGCCATGAAAAAGCCAAAGCCCCAGAGTCAACAAAGGCGCCAGCTCTCATTAGGCTTCTAGAACGCCTGGTGTCGACCCACGAATCTTCATGTTTACGAGGTATTAGCGCCTGGACCCCTATGCACAGGTGCTACTAGTAATCCAATCGTGAGATGCCAAGACCTCAGCTCATGGCTGCAAGGCCCATAACAGTAATAGTCTGAGGTCAATGACCACACTACTCTCTAAAATTGGCCATGTTCCATGAGGTGATCAGTGATACGCACAGGCGTACTCCGGTTCCACAACTAAGGTTGCCAGTCGCATTCTAGCACCGGCCTACTCATCAACGGGAACGGGTCTTCGCAGTACGGTAGCTGGGTATTACCCGCACCCTGCCCATGCCAATAGACTTCGCCAAGTCTTCTACCTACCGATAAAACAGACGTCCGAGTCATCGCAGGAAACGGGTGTCGACAGGGACAGACCTAATTGGTAGATTATGCACAGTTGTATGTATGAGGGTACAGGTATGCCCGACCTTAGCCGATCAAATAGACAGCCCCCTGATTTTAATCGACGACGAAGCTAAGAGGACTAGGCTGCGTTCCATCACTCTATGATTTGGTCAACTAACCTGGATAGACTATTTGCACTTTGAATTTGGTGCACAAATTACCAGGTCTGCCTGCAGCTTGTCTACCAAGATGCTCATGTTCCAGATTTTTAGGTCGAGAAATCGCCTATCAATACCATTTAATATTCTGAAATTATGATGCTTCCTATGACTAGGTCCGTGTCACGGTTTAAATGTCTGACAACCAGTACCTTTTTCTTCTGCTTACACTGTTGACAACAGACTACGTAGCGATTTTCTGCTAGGAGTACATAAATTGACGGGATATTCAGGCACATCAACCAACTGTTGTAAATAGTGGGGATGTCACCTTCGGTAGCTCGTTTTCCCTTCTACATTAGGAATATACGCTACTTCATGAGTAGAGCGTTGCAGATCAACCAGTGGCGGCCAATCATGGCCATTCCAAGTGCTGAGGAGCGTTGGTCTATGAGCCGTTTAGCGGTGAACGCGCTAAGGTAGCCCTTCGGAGGTGCTGTGAGCTGCATTTCAGTGGTCAACCTTTTGTCCTACTCCGGACTACGAGCCTGCGAGGTCTACAAAGTTACCATGGACTCGAAACGCATAGGCAAACATATAGTATTGACTTGAAAGGGGGGCTACCTATGCCTATCGCTGCATCTCATTTCTCTACCCCTCAGTTCACTAATGTGTAAACTATTCAGTTCTATCAATGAAGATGGAACGGTCGTACTCTGGGTTCGTTATGAAAAGCGGTGTGTCGTAGCTTGTCAGAAGAGGTCATCAGATTGAATGACAGATTGTCTATAAGAATGCTCATCCAGTCGGAATAATACGCATAGCATAAGCCCGGCTTCAGACATTTCTACGTCACACGAAGCATCGCACGAAGCCTTACGCTATCGGCTACCGGAAGATGGCTGTTCTTAGACGCATTCTTCATGCCGCTTTGCTAGCTGCTGTGGCGCCACCCTTGGCATCACTACCTGACAATCATAGAGGCCCTAAGTGCAGCGCAGATACCTACAACGTTCCATGTTACTGCCCAAGTGGGACTACCTTCAGAAACCTAACTACATTCGGCGTTATTGGGGCTCCAGCGATTGAAGTGCAGCAGATAATTGGTAACTGTAAGGAGAAACATAACTTTTGCATATAACGAGCGAGCTGAAACGTCTGACGAAATTCCCAGTTTTCAATTCATCATGGCAAGGAGGGCCAGAACCATTCAGGACAACAGGGAGCCCCGAGGTAGTGGGTGCAACTCGTACCTACAACTTCACGACAGCACATAGCTATTACTACTTCACCGAGATAGTGAGGAACATACTAGCTCAAGTCTCCACGTGTACTTATGCTCAGTAGCTTACGGCCCAAGAGACCTACCCTGATGGTTCTTTCGTGTTCGGTTTTGGTCAAGACAGTTAGTGCCCGCGGAGCGGTACTATACTACCTCCATCTACCCGCAACTTACATTCTATAGAACCAGCTGTAGTGAAGGTGCCCGACTCTGGAGGAGCAGAGTTCCACGGCGAGTGGGCCATTGTAAGAGGTCAGCAAACGGTTGTCGGTAACGAGACAGCCATTAGCTGGAATAACTGGCGTTGCGAGATCGGCATACCATATGGTACGTAAAACTCTAGAAGTGACTAGATTATTCTTCTGGATCAAATACTAGTATAGGGTCTTTCAGGAGACTTCTGACGCTGTCCAGATGCACCCACGGGCCATGAAAGCTCACTGGTCACTGTATCTTCCTATCTTCAACAAGCGGGTGCTTTGACCGGTGTCTCAATTGAACCCTTCAGTATCGTTTACACGGTGAGAAATGATTAATAGGATCCAAGTTTATTGTTCAGAGAGGACTACTTCCAGGTTGGGAATATTCCTTCGAAGACAACTGCACATAAGCTTAGAAAGCGAGCGGTAGAATCATCATAGTAAATGTGTAAGTAGCAAAAATGAATATAAAAAAGTACCCTTTCGATCTCCCAATTGAGAGACCTTGAAGACCCCAAAGTGCCTATCCAACCTTGACTTATCTCTAGGGTAGTCCAAGGGGCAGTGTTGTCGAACTCGTGTCGCCAGCGATTCCTAATACTTGGCCACTCCGCTCACCCGCGCCACCCCACTTGACCCCACTGCCGTAGTCACCTAGGATATATCAGACAATGTAGCGGGCATAATTGCACT
The DNA here is from genome assembly GCA_003988795.1 of Proliferodiscus dingleyae. NCBI lineage: Eukaryota > Fungi > Ascomycota > Leotiomycetes > Helotiales > Lachnaceae > Proliferodiscus > Proliferodiscus dingleyae. The sequence goes on along the minus strand of QYAK01000002.1, from coordinate 1,270,001 downwards.
TTGAACTTACAATACCATAGAACGTTAGTCAAGCCTTTGATGCAGTTTGCAATTGTCGCAGCTTTCTGATCGGAGGTGTCGGCCTTGGCCTGATTGTAGTCTGTCACAATACCACTGATCTGCAATAATTGCGAGGACTCATACCATAATTTACCGTCGATGGGATATAAGTTGGTTTGGCTGACATGGTTAACCTGGTATGTGTAGTGTCCGATCCAAGCATTGCAAAAAGTGCTGATAGGGTTGCTGGCGGCACTTGAGCTGAAAGAAAGCAGACTATTTGGCGTACCGGAGCCGTAGCATTTGAGACTAGAGGGCTTATTTGGGTCGCTTGTCTGACTGGGAGCGGACGTAGAAGTCGTACTAGTCGCCGGGACACCAGTGGAAGAGGTACTGGTGCTAGAGGAGCGAGAAATTGTAGATGTGGAGAGCCTGGAGCTTGAAGTCACAGAGGCAGTTGAAGTGTGGGAAGATGTTGAGCGAGAGGTGCTGGCAGTAGCCGAAGAACTGCGAATTGAACAAGCTGATCCATCACGCTTCTGGTTTCCTGAACAGGGAACCCATTGGTCTTCACCCATGAGTTTTGACTGCATATAGGTACGCCAGATATGTCGAGGTGGGTTCCACTCTTCGAAGGTATCGGGATCGTCGCTCTGCGCATTGCTATAGAGCACCTGGGCACACCCATTTAGCTTTGAATCAATCTATCTAGCATTGCTATCACCTACCATTGCTTTTCCGTATACATTACTTTTAAAAAGCTGGTCATTCATCTGTCGCTGATAGACAAACGTATCGATGGACACACTAGGCAATATCTCATTGAGCGACGAAGTGATCTGCGTGACTCTGCTAGCATCTTTGGGCATGTTAGCAGTGGCAAGATAGATGATATGTAAACTTACACTCTTGAGGGAAGTTGCCGCTGCCTGAGTCACCGGGTCCATTCAAGTTATTCTCCTGCGGGGCTGTCGTCATGATATAGATCTTGGTGGTGGAACTGTCTGCAAAGGTCGCGGCGTGGGGCTGGATGTTATTTTTCAAATAGTCGAGAACGTCTGCCTGGAAGCGGTCGTTCTCCCCTGTGAAGGAGAAACTCGGCGTCTCCCAGAAATGGCTTGCCCAAGCTCCCAGACGGGAGACGACAATAACAGACGTGCAGCCCTCCAAGCCAGTAACGTAGATATTGTGCTCCTGATCATCAAAGGCTACAAATTGTGATGACGATACCCCTGTGGCGCCTTGTGCAGCAAGCTCAACCGCGAGTGTGTTTCTACCATGTCATTAGCAGATCGAAGATTCAACTGAGACAGAGACTCGGGAGAAGATAGATATTGTAGAAACCGGGAGCTAACTGGTTGATATTCCAAGCAAGAGTGCTCTGTCTTTATTTTGTACAGCTCACACTCTCCTTGATAAATACTCCCGCTCTTTGAATGGAAATAAACATACCCAGCACCTTTCACGGTGTTATAGAGATCCGGTATAGATACCCGCAACCCACGCGTGATGACAGCATTCAGCCGCAAAAAGTCAACAGCAAGGAGGAAGAAATATCTGATGGAAAAGCCCGCTGAATATTGAGGACACGATGAAATTCAAGCTGATTATGCAAATAGAATAGCATCCGTCAAAAATATCTAAGCGTCAGTCAGTCTTGATTAAAGTGTAATGACACCAACATTTCGTTGACAATGCTTTCTCTCTTTTCCGCATTGCTCATTATTTCATAAATTTGGCGCATATCTAGAAGAACTCTAGGATTTCTATTAGTAACGCCAACATCCTATCTTCCCCGGGCGACTCTCAATAAATAATGTCAGACACCAACTCCAGCCATCCCGGCGCCAGGCAGCGACCGCTCGCGCTGGTGCTCAAAGCCTGCCAGACCAACGACAAGACATTCGTCTCACAGGCCCTCGCTATCGCCTCGCTGCCAGACACCAAAGAAACCATCTCGGAAGTACTCTCGCAGGCCGTTAGAAAATCCATCCGCCGCAACGCAGCCGAAGTCCTGAGTTACGTCCTAGAGCACGGCGCCGAGGTACCTGCCTATTCAGACCTGAACGTCGAGGAGCCGCCACGCAGAGAGATACTCGAGATTCTACTTGGCCATGGATGGGATATCAACGCACGAAGAGCCAACGAGCAGCCGTTTCTGTGGCAGGTGGTTGGTGACGGCGACATGGTGGCCTGGTGCCTCGAGCACGGCGCGACTCCGACTCCCAAGGACGTCCTCGGCTTGGAGACAACAGACGACGATGATGCTCGTCGCGCGTCCGATCAACTCGGCTGTCCGTCCATACTCGACCTCGCGGCGAGGCAGAGCTCCGTGGCCACATTCGAGCTGCTGAGGTCTAGAGGTGCTGTGCTGGGTCGACGCACACTGCACTTCGCGGCGCGAGCAGCGGTTGGCGACAAGAGTGGAGGAGCTGAACGACGACAGGGCAACCTGGTGGACGAGGAGAGAGCAACGCTACACTCAGAGCGCATGGCTGTGCTCGTCCACCTCGTAGATAGGCTCGGGCTCGACCCCAACACCCTGGACCAACCTGCTGGCTGGACGCTGGGAAATCACTGGGGGACACCGCTTTGCTACATCGCGAAGACCAACCCCAACTGGGACTGTAGTGAACCAGCTCGCTATCTGCTGCAGAAAGGTGCAGATCCCGATCTCGTGATCGAGCCTGCTGGATGGAGTTCTGTAGAGCTGGCGAGACGATCTGGGAACCAGGGATTTTTGGACGTCGTGGAGAACTGGAGGAGGGAACAGCAACAGCGAAAAGGCGAGCAAGTGATCCCGTGAGAAGAATATATATACGAACTTTGGCATGTGTTGAAATCCCCAGTAAAAAAGAACAAAAAATTGGAAAGATCCAAAAAACACTTGCACCAGGTATCAAGTTTGAGAGTTAACAATTCAGACGCTCAGTAAGCATTATAGCCTTAATCAACGGCTTGCTCCTCCACGACAGCCTGATGCCCATCATCATCTACTTCTGTTCCGGCTGGGGTTCTTCACTCTCTTCCGTCTTGCCTCCTGCACCGAACATCCCACCCACATACCCGCCCGCGCCCTTTGCTCCATCCGTGAGCGTGCTGCCTGCTGTCTGCGCCCCTCCTACGACACCCTCACCAGCGCTCTTCGCGCCGCCGGCGATGCCCTGGCCAGCACCGACGACATAGTCCGTCGGCCCACCGTACGTGCCGTCTTCGTCCTTGCCGCTCCTCTCGGCCCTGTTGATGCCCTCCCTGCTGACCAGGTTGCCGACGGGTGCCAGGAAGCCCTTCTCGCCCACCTGGTTGGCGGCCAGGCCGTGGATGTCGTCTTGGAGCTGGTCGACCTGCGGGATGCCGGTCACTTTTGCTTTGTTGAGCTGTTCTATTTCATTCCCATTTGATTAGTTATATATTTTTGTACTGTACATAAAGTATTTATTATGTGAAGGTGAAAGTGTTCGAGTAATTATACCTTTTGTAGCGTACGAGGCCTTGTTGTCGCCTTTGCCAAACCATTTGAGGTACTGGTCTTCGATCCAGGGCATCCATCTCTCGTATTGATCGTGGTAGGCTTCCGTTGCCCACTCGGTGTATGTCTGCTTGGACTTCTGCTCGTCGGAGAGGTTGGAATATAGATGTCGCTTCTCCTCCTCGCTGTGTTCCGGGGCCTGGCCGCCTAGCCCAGTTGCGTTCTTGATGGTTTCCATTATTCGGATCGAAGATTTGAAGCCTTCTAAAATGCTCAAAATTGGGGGTTATGATGGATGTAACAGTATACTCTTGGATATTGAGAATATATGACTTGATAGAATTAGTCTACTATAACTCATGACGTATGATAGGGATGTTTCAGATTCATCAAGCCTGTTTTTGTGGGGTGCTGATGCCTTGCAGCGATTTTTGCAAGGATGCAAAACCGGGTTACGGTTCAGAATCCGCTTCTATCCTTATCCTTTCGACTTCACCCACTCACATCTGACAATAAGACCAGACGTTGATTTTGACTTACGTACGTCCATACGTCTAACGGGCGAGATTAGATTGGTGGGGAAAATATGTAAAATGTAATATTCGTATGATAGTACACATATGGCATCGTGAAAAAAAAAATCCAACTTCTATTGGATACAAACATGGGGCACACGCTCTTGCGCGTTGCTTACTAGATCATGTAAACATTTGCCTGGACCTTGGAGTCATCTGCTGCACGAAGGTGAGCACAGGATACTGAGAAATGGAAATCCCAAAACAGGTAGAAAGATGGAGGTACTACCTCTGTGAATAATAGAACGACGATTCATCTCACAACAAAGTTCTGGTACTAGGCCAAAAGCTATAAAATATTCTAGCTATCAGTAGACAGGGGTATATCTCAACTATAGATCAGCTCTAGATCCCACCAAGCAGCACTATCATCTAACCATCTAGATGCAGCCAAAAAACAAAAAAACGCCCGTATATGCATACATGCCCAGAGTGACCAGGCTCAAGAACGTACAGAGTCCTTGTCCGCCTCGCTATCGCTCTCACTCAAATCGACTGGTATCTTGCGCCGCTCCTCTGTCATCTCCCTGTATGTACTCCAGCTGAGAAGGAAGAAGGCCGCAATGATAAGAATGCCGCCTATGATGGCTGCCGGGGAAAGAGGAACCCCTGTCCACATCCAATCTACGATCGCTACGAGGAAGATCGTGAGGAGTGCTGCTACGCTGGAGAGCACTGGACTTGTGAGGGAGATGAGGACGAGAAAGCTGCCTGAGAAGGTGGCGTTTGCGAGTACGGATATGAGTAGCAACCAGGCAGTCTTTCCTGTCGGAAGCTCGAATATCTCCAGGCCGGTGATATGGAGGATTGGCAATGGGAACCACAGGACGAGAAGAGTGAAAGATCCAATCAGGGAGCCAAAGGTATTGGCAAAGATCATGCCGCGTCCCGGACTGACGCCTTCAGGCGGACAAGCAAGCCGCTTGTACAAGACCTCGTACAAACCATATAATATGCTCCCCACACCAATGATAAGATTGCCTGCAACTCGATTCTGCGCCTCCTTCTCCTCTCCGCCTCCGACAGAACCCCCTGACTTCCCCCCGTGTTTCGTCGGCGTAGAGTCCCCGTACGCAACCACCAAGACGCCAATGATGGCCACCAGGACCGCGAAGGATTTATCGAATCTCAGCTTCTCTTTCAAGATCGGGACGCTGAATGCGTATGCGAAAAAGGCAGAGCAGTTGTAGATGGCCGTCAGGTCTGACGGGCTGGTCAGATTGACAGCCACGTACCAACTTCCACCCGCGATCGTCAAGGCGCTCGTCACGAACGCCGTCATCCTTAGCATATACAGGACCGGCGATCGCTGCCCCCTCGGCACGGACAGGTCCTGCAACTCCACCATCTGCGCCGTCGTGCGGACGAGATATACGTGCCGTCGCCAGAACGTATGCCACGGCATCTTCCATTTCTGTAATCGTAGTATCAAGAGCTGAAACGGCCACAGGAGCGACCAGGAGCCGTGGGTGAGATACCTGTTTCTATTAGAACCCTTATTTTTTTAAATCCCAGAGAGAGACGGATACTCACAGCATGCAATATGCCTTGTTCCACCCGAGCTCGTGCTGTATATATACTGCAGTCTCTGTCTGCACTACAAAACTGACCAAGCTTAAGCCCAAGAAGAAGGCCGCATATGTATATTTCTTCCGCGTTGCCAGTTTGGCCTGGGTATCTGGACTGCGACTCCGCATTGTCGAGCGCCGGCTGAGGAAGGGCGGGGGATGTGATGGAGAACTGTAGCCGGTCCGGCCTCGTTCTCGCTCTCGTTCTCGCTCTCGTTCTTCGCCATCTTTACCTGGCAACAAGGGTTGGTGGGAGCGGCCATCTGTGTGCTGCCTGTGGAGGGCGGGACGTCTGCTGTCCATGTCGTCTTCTTCTTCTGCGTCCCAGTCGCTGAAATCGTCGTCGAGGTCTGCCAGCGGGGGTTTGGACGCGCCGTTCTGATGACCGTTATGGCCGTTGTACTTGGAGTCGAGGGAGTCGAGGGAGTCGGTCCGTGATCGATTCTGCGAGTGATTTCGTGATGAGGAATGAGAAGCAGAGGCAGAGGCAGAGGCAGAGGCTCCAGCTAGGGTTGAAGGACGAGGTGCATTGCCGTTGGCTGAAGGCGGATGACTCCTATGAGACATGAGACATCCACACGACGACGACGACGACGACGAGGCAGATCAGAAGAGAAAGAGAAGAGAGGAGAGGAGAAGAGAGGAAAAGAGTGTGAGGCCGTAGATAAGTAGCCAGTAGCCAGTAGGAGCAAGCAGGGAGTGTGCACTGCTAGGACGGTGGGCGTGGGCGTATGCACGAGGCTGTCAGATGCAGAGGAGGAAGAGTGACTGAGTGGTGGAGTTGGTTTGGAGGAGTGGAGTGTGACCAGGACAGACCAGGACAGACCAGCATAAGACAGGAGAGTAATGGGAATGGAGTCTTTTCTGCGTGACAGGGAGCCAATCGAACCGCGCTGTCGGATCTCTCAATTTCTCAATTTCTTACTGTGAATTTATTATTTACGGAAACATCCGACCTGGAATCCTGGCTCCCTCCTGGCTGTGGCTCCCTGGTCCTGGTCTTGGCCTGAAACCCCAGATCATCTTCTCCCAGTCTACACAACAGCAGCCCCCACGCAGGATTCCGGTCACGTGGCACCGTCCTTTTCTTAGCATCCCGAATGGTTCTATTTATATTTTTATAGTTCTTACAATAAAAGCCCAATCGATCGATGTGTTGAAGGAAGCCGAGAGACAAAAGACTCCTCGAGGGGCTGTAGCCTATAATTTCCACAGTTGGTGCTTGCTTGTGCTCTTTTTTGCAGCTTGGAGAAAAGTGATTTGCAAATGCCAGACAGACAGGCACTAGCACGAGGAACTTACCTATTGTAGCTATGAGAGCATGTGCTTTGGCACAGATGCAGATATTATATTACATTACATGGAGACAGAGGTAGTTACGATGGCGCAATGGGTCGCAACTCTTGCCGCTTGGACTCTCAGCTAAGACGTAGCTGCACAGAGGCCCATCCTAACACGAGCATATACGGCCCTTCACAATTATATTTTGCCCAGTGTTTGTTCATAGAACCCTGAAGACGAAAGATACGAGGGTTTTGAGTAGCCCAGGAGAGAAATGAGCAAGATTTATGAACCCGGATCCCTAAGAGCTATCAACATGCCTCTCTTGCCGCACTCTCTCCATTCTTTCATATGTACTATACTTGAATTCAAGTATTCCATCCAAACCCTCTCTCCACCCTCTAGTAAAAAACTAATTCATCCAAGGGACAAGTCCAACATTGGACGCAGTTCGTAACAGTCTCGCAAGATCGAGCCGTCCTAATTTTGTAGATAATCACGAACCCATCTATCTCCCAACGCCGCGCTAAATTTGCACACACACACAAGTTTGATGATAAACTTTTTCAAACACATTCACAGAAAATCCTTCTTCCGGCTCGTCCGCGTGTACTGGTTCAGGCGCCACTCGACGTCTCCGTCCTTGTTCTCCAGCGTCCCGGCGCGGATCTCGAAACACCGCAGGGTCATGCGCGGCCCTACCTCAGCCAGCTCGACGCTCTGGTAGCTCGTCTTGACGAAGACGTGGTGCCGGACCTCGATGCTGTCCTCGATGTTCTTGAACGTGACGACGCGGCTGCCCAGCTTCGACTTGTGCGTTGGCGCTTCTCGCGGCGGGAAGATGTGCTTCAGGATCTTGACGATGCGGAGACCGAGCCGGGAGGTGAAGCCGTCGAAGATCAGGTGCGGGTAGGATTCGCTGACGGTGCCTCGGGAGCTATTGGGGATGTCGTGGCGGAGGACGACGTTGTGGAGGGAGAAGGAGGCTGTTGGGCCGTGGGGGAAGTGCGAGAGCGTCAGCGCTGTTGGTGTGCCTCGATGCTCGTGGAGGAGAACGATATCTGACAATCCTGACGCCTGAGCTGATTGCACGAGGTTTGGTAGGATCACGTTGCCTCTGTTCAGTCGTATGGATGTTGGGAGCAGCAGTCGGACTTCCTTTGCAAAGGAGGAGAGTCGAGTGGATGGGTCCCGCGACGTGGTAACCAGGACCCGGGGATCGACGACTCCAGATAACTGGGAGTATTCATCATCCAGATCAAGCTCTTCATTTGCTGTCCGGTCTGGTCTTGATTCATCGTACTTGTAGTCTTCGCGCAGCTGCTTGTCGTTCGCGGTGGCAGGATCCAAAGGTTTGCCAGAAGCTAGTGAGGCGCGAAGCTTTGCTCTCTTCTCTGCAATTTCGGCATCTCGAAGAGTCAGCGCCCGTCGGTAGAGGTAGTCTTTCCGCTGGCGTGCTTGCTTGCGCTGCATCAGGTCAGTTACGGTCCGAGTTGGACTTGGAAAAGAGATGCTGTAGCTATTTGGTTCAAGAAAGCAGAATATGATCAAGTTCTATCTTGAATTGACAGCTCCAGAGGTATTCCAAGACCAGATATAAACACTTACGTTCATGTTGACCTGAAGTCTCCCGTGCAAACATCTATGATCTCTCCTCTTCTTTTCTTCTCTTCGCGGCTCAAATATATTTTTCGCTAGCAGCCCCGCGATGGATCCACGTTCTTCCGTGCGCGGCGGCAACCTCTTCGACCCCAAGATTTTCTTGCCCCTCCACAAACAGCACCAGAGAGAGAGCAGAGGAAAGGCTCTACCGCATCTCACGATTTTGTCTGCGCAAGGACAGCAAACTTGCCAGAATCCGCACGTCTCGACGATGAGGTGAAGTCCGCGTGAGCGCCTGTGACACAAATTCTCCCGACTCGCGCCACACAAGGCTGCTTCAGAAATAAACTCGCCCCAGAGTAAGAGAGCTCAGCCGCAGCGCTCATCCACCTGTGCATGCAAGAGACTGACCTTCACTGCTTCAAGAAGTCAATAGCACCATGGAAGGGGCCTTCACCCATCTCGGAAACCACCTCATCTCGGACTCTGCCGCCGCGATCAATGCGGGCGCGGATGATCTATCAAACATTGACCCGGACGAGAGCCTGCTGTACGGACAATATGGGGGGCGCGGTGGCTTAGGAGCTGCGAGAAGACGAGATGACGACGACGATGATCATCAGACTGAGGCCTTCGATGATGATGATGCGGAGAGCATGGCCAGCATGCCGGTCGATGGCATGAAGACCCTTGGTCTACGCGGGGTGGAGGACGAGAAGGAGCTTCCTGCACATGCTTGCGCGTACGTATCATCTTGGCTCTACTCTTACTCGTACTAATCTAGGTAGGTACTGCGGCATCCATTCCCCAAGCTGTGTTGTCAAGTGTTTGGGATGTAGCAAGTGGTTCTGCAGTGCTCGAGGCAACGCGACGTCTTCCCACATTGTCAATCATCTAGTCCGCGCGCGACACAAGGAAGTCCAGCTTCACCCGCTATCAACCCTAGGTGACACCGTCCTCGAATGCTACAATTGTGGCACAAAGAATGTTTTCCTGCTCGGCTTCATCCCCGCCAAATCTGACACCGTTGTCGTTCTCCTCTGCCGACAGCCGTGCGCCTCCACGCCGTCCTCGAAGGATATGAGTTGGGACATCTCAAGATGGCAGCCGCTTATCGAAGACCGATCTTTCTTGGCTTGGCTAGTGTCTGTGCCGACAGATGCAGAGCAGCTTCGTGCCAGGCACCTGACCCCTCCAATGATTGCAAAGCTCGAGGAGATGTGGAAGGACAATGCAAGCGCTACTATTGCCGACCTTGAGAAGGCTGCAGGAATCGACGATGACCCTGCTCCTGTTCTCTTGAAATACGATGACGCGTACCAATATCAGAACGTCTTTGGCCCACTGGTCAAGATCGAGGCAGATTATGATCGAAAGCTAAAGGAGGCTCAATCCGAGGATGGACTCGTGATCCGATGGGACTATGGTCTGAATAACAAACATCTTGCAAGCTTTGTCCTCCCGAAGATCGAATTGGGAGACGTTAAGCTTGCTGTCGGAGATGAAATGCGCCTGAAATATAAGGGCGAGCTACGTCCAGTCTGGGAGGGAGTTGGGTACGTCATCAAGATCCCAAACAACCAGTCCGACGAGGTCACAATCGAACTTCGAAAGGTCGGTAATGAGAAGTCTGTCCCTACCGAGTGCACTCACAACTTCTCAGCCGATTATGTCTGGAAGGCTACCTCCTATGATAGAATGCAGTTTGCTATGAAGACCTTTGCCGTTGACGAGATGAGCGTCTCTGGATACATCTTCCACAAGCTTCTTGGTCATGAAGTCGCTGCCGCTCCCATGAAAATTCAGATGCCGAAGAAATTCAGTGTTCCAGGTCTCCCCGAATTGAACAGCAGTCAGATCAATGCTGTCAAGAGTGTTCTTCAAAAACCACTTAGTCTCATTCAAGGCCCACCTGGGACTGGAAAGACAGTCACTTCAGCTACGGTTATTTACCATCTTGCCAAAGTAAATGGTGGTCAAGTATTAGTCTGCGCTCCTTCTAACGTCGCTGTCGATCAACTTTGTGAGCGGATCCATCGCACTGGATTGAAGGTTGTTCGTCTCACAGCCAAGTCCCGTGAGGATGTTGAATCATCCGTCGGTTTCCTCTCTCTCCACGAGCAGGTACGCATGAACGATAGCAACCTCGAGTTGACCAAGCTCTCTCTGTTGAAGAATGAACTCGGTGAATTATCTAGTCAGGATGAGAAGAAGTTTAAGACCTTGACCAGAGCCGCGGAGCGCGAGATTCTGAGCAATGCCGACGTCATCTGCTGTACTTGTGTTGGTGCTGGCGATCCTCGACTGGCCAAGATGAAATTCCGAACGGTGCTCATCGACGAATCCACTCAATCTGCGGAACCCGAATGTATGATCCCATTGGTTCTTGGGTGTAAGCAGGTTGTTTTGGTTGGAGATCACCAGCAGCTGGGCCCCGTCATCATGAACAAGAAAGCTGCCAAGGCTGGCTTGAACCAGTCTTTATTCGAACGCTTGGTTATCCTAGGTCTCAATCCTATTCGACTCAATGTCCAGTATCGCATGCATCCTTGCCTCTCCGAGTTTCCATCGAACATGTTTTACGAGGGATCTCTTCAAAACGGTGTTACCATGCAGCAACGACTTCGCCGCGACGTCGACTTCCCGTGGCCCGTGGGAGATACCCCGATGATGTTCTGGTCTAATCTTGGCAACGAAGAGATTTCGGCGTCTGGGACTTCCTACCTCAATCGTACTGAAGCCTCCAACGTTGAGAAGATTGTCACTCGTTTCTTCAAAGCAGGTGTGCAGCCGCAAGATATCGGTGTCATCACTCCCTATGAAGGTCAACGATCCTTCGTTGTAAGCTCTATGCAGAATACTGGCACATTCAAGAAGGAAAGCTACAAAGAGATCGAAGTTGCGTCTGTGGATGCTTTCCAGGGCAGAGAGAAGGACTTCATTGTGCTTTCTTGCGTTCGGTCCAATGATCATCAGGGGATTGGTTTCTTGAGTGATCCTAGACGTCTCAATGTGGCATTGACTCGTGCCAAGTACGGCTTAGTTGTTCTAGGAAACCCCAAGGTTCTCTCCAAGCACCCTCTTTGGCATTACCTCTTACTACATTTCAAGGAGCGCAACACACTCGTCGAGGGCCCGCTTTCCAATCTTCAGACGTCACTTCTTCAGTTCAGCCGTCCCAAGACAACATACCGCGGACCGCAACGCTATCAGATGTCCCACCCCTCATTCAATGGGCGCTCTGGACTCAACGGAAAGAATCATCAGGATTTCGATGCTGGCTCTATGATGAGCTATATTCCTGACGATGTCTCTTCTGTGCATTCGTCGGCGCTCGGTGGGGCTGGCATTGGATCCGCTTACCCGCAAATGTTCTCCAATTTCAATGGCGATTCTTGGCCCGGTCTCGATGCCAGAGGTCGTTCCAACGGCCAGAAGTCACGCGGCCGTGGCGCAGAGAGCATTGCTGGCGAGTCTGTCGCGGCAAGCGAGCTCACTGATGCTACTGGCAGTGTCATGGAGGGCAAGGGCATCGGTCAAGGTGGAGTGAGCCTCGGATCAGGCCTCGGTGATGCTCAGAAGCAAACCAGCTTGAGTCAGTCCGACCGCCTCAAGCGCTACGTCGAATCCGGTGGCCGCGTGGCTGACTACAAGACTGGTGATGCGGGAAGCGTGTTCGGAAGTAGTTCCTTTCTCAGCGGCCGCCGTCTGGACGACGATGAAAAGAGTGTATCCACTGCGTTTGCTAGCCAGGTCGGTGGAGGCTATGATTGATTGATTGATCAGCTCTCAAGAGTCCTTTCTTGGACGATAAATCTGATCGAAACACGGATTACCCGAGAAGACACGAACTGTCTTGTCTATCAATCGGCAGCATCACCACGCCAGATGAAAGAGGGTCTGAGAGCTTTGTCGACTCACAACAGGCTCCGATATCGAAGCGTGCCCGACACACCTGGGGCGGGAGGGGGAACGAGTAGTTGGCAGATGGTTTGGAGGATTGCTTTGAGGATTGGTCTTAGGGGATGCGAAAAAGGTGGTGTGGTTCAGCTGTAAAGCACTTTTGTTGACTCATCCGCGTGCTCCAGATTTTTATTGTAGTGTTGCGTGTGGAATAGTGCCTTACAGATAGTCAACACAGGATCTAGCTGCTATTCTTGGTTTCTTTAAATGTTTGGAAAGTTTGTGATTGAATTCCGCCATGCAATTCTATCGCTCTGGGAGTATGCAAGTGCACCTGTATGGATATCCTGGCTTTCTCTACAGTTCTCTGCGTTGGTCTATGTCTTCTTCTACTTTACTATCTTGACTGCCTTTGTGCTAAAGACATATAGTACATCACTTCTCGTACTGCTTGAAGAATCCCCTTCTCTCATATTTCCACATTTTTGTATCTCCCGCATTCCCACACGCCGTCCACCGCATCTTCCAGAATGAGTATTCGAGCCTCAGCGCTCCCCTTCCAGCATGCAAACACTATCTGACAGCGCAAGCCCTTTTCTTGACTGTCGACTGATATCCAGAATCCCCGATGACAACGCCCCAGAACTGAAATGCGAAAATGCCTACTGTTCAGACTGGAACTTCAACGGTCTAACATTCCATCTGCGTCATTCAAAAATTCATCAGGTAGTTCGTTATCCTTCCTATTCATGCGAAGGGGCATTGATCTTGACGCTCATACCAGATCCCGACCCTACGATATAGACCATAATATCTTTTAGTTGCGCTGTCGTACAGACGAGATCAATACTGACTTGATGGGGTCCATTCGACATATTAGTATCTAACGAGAGCACCGAGCTCATAGTCGAATAGCCTGTTTCAGCATCAAGACAGCATGGGCTAGGGCCGGGCTCCTCGGTGTTGAGTGGAGATGAGGGTGGATCCGACAACACGTCCGTTTTCTGAAGGAAGTCCTGGCTTATCGTTCCCCCTTGAGGGCAGGCAAACTGTCAGCTGGGTATCCAAAGCAAAACAACACAGCGCTGAAGGTGGGAAATTACCTTGGGTTGATGACGTATCGACAACCATCTCGAGCGGAGAGCTTTGAGCGACATTCCAGAACCCATCACTCGCAAGATCCAAGGCCTGCGTATCAGCCGCATCTGCATCCCAGCACTCGAACCCCTCTGAGAAGTCGAACGAGCTACTAGTATCGCAGAACGTCGCCCACAAATCAGACATGCCAGAGTCCGCGGCCAGCGTGGTATTATCTCTGCCCTGCGAGCTTCCGCCGGCAATCTGGCATAACTCTTCAACATCACAGCAAGTCTGCACTTCTCCCCCTTCATCGATCGTTCTGTTACTTTTATCTCCCTCCTCCTCTTCATTAGGTGCGTCGTCACAAGAAGTAGAAAGGGCCACGCTTTCTCGTCTGGGATGCAGCCTGTGATCCTTCACCTTCAGCGCCGCATACCTATTCTTCAGCGCCAGGCTCGATCTTCTTGGCTCGTGTCCGGCCGCGATACGACTCCACTCGGTCCCGAAGATCTCCACGCCCCTTATGAGACTCTTGTCCTGTTTCTCCCCAATATCAATCGTCAGCCCTCTTTCTCTTCTCTTTCCGATAGCAAAGATTGTCATCTAATTACCTCTTCAGCACTCCAGTCGCAATAGCTGATGTCCGGGTCGAGGACTTGTGTCCAGTGGCTGGCGCACTGATCTGGTGTTCTGGATCCGACGATCTTGGATACGAGCGCCCAGTTGGACCCGTTCATGGCGACTGCGCGCGTGAGGCTGGAGTCCTCGGCGGCTGTCCAGGGCCCTTTCGTGTTATGCCGGGAGAGGGAGTTCCAGTAGCGCTTGCGGCAGTCCTTGTTTGTGCGGCCAGGGATTTGTGCGGCGATGGAACGCCAGAGGAGTGGTCGGGAAGATGATATAGCTAAAAGCGCATGCGTTGAGATGCTGGTGAGAAAGCAAAGGGGGGAAAGTGAACTTGCCTAGAGTGACGGTGCGAAGGAGAGCTGCGTCTTCTTCTGCAGTCCAGTTGCGTCTTGTCTTGCCCATTGCCTGGATAAATTAGAAATGTCTCTTCGCATTCATAATCAGCTTTATCATAGATAATTATTTAGAAGAACTAATTTCGTACCCACCACAAGACTTTCACCCAAATCTAAACTAAGCTTACTTGGCCGCATCCGGCTCGTGAACTGTGACTGATTATCTAACAGTACAGGACCTTTACGAGCAATGTAGACCATAGAATACTCGATAGGCCGTCGGTCGGACACCGCTCATATCTTGAAGACAAATGCGTGAACTCGGCAGCCGTCGGAAGCCGGGTGGACGCGAGTCTGCCCAATATCAATGGATTTCAGGCATTCTAGAGGCTAGGGATTTCTTAGAGAGGTTTCACAAGATAATCATAGGGAGATCAGAAAATGATAGGAGAGTCTATTGACACTCTGACATCACGGGGTTTGTGATCTCGGATAGATCGCCGCAAGCCACGCACAAGAACCTTCCAAGTCATGATAGTTATCAAATTCATTAATTCAGTCCTCAATATTGGTACTTGGCATCCATATCAGTAATCTTTAGCCAAATGGACGCTTCTCAATGCGAGTAAACATTCCCTCTTGCTTGAAGAACCAAATATTTTCGATTTTAAAAAGTTTTGGGTCGATTATATGTATCTGCGTGACTGTCAGAGGGAACAGTGGAGTAAGAGAGACAAGAAAATAATTACATCATAGTTCATAATTAGAAATGAGATCAGCTTCTTGACCTCCAGCATCCCTATATGCTTCCCAAGACAGATACGCCGCCCAGCACCAAACTGAGGTAAAGTCAGTAATGATGGTGACGGCAGACGATTAGGCAAAAGAGCTAACGGTCAAAACACTCTGTATCAACTTATTCTTATACTTCTCGTCACCCTCAAGCCATCTCTCTGGCCTCCAGAACTCGGCGTCTTCACCGAAAGTAGCTTTGTGCCGATTGACTGCGTATGGGCTACCACCCACGCACGTCCCGGCTGGAAGAAAATGCCCTAGCACTAAAACTCCTCCGTCAGGGACGACGCGCTCGAAAGGCAGAGCGAATGGCGGGTGCAACCTGATGCCTTCCCAGACACAGGCGTCGAGATACGGCAGTTTTTGTATCTCGTTAAATTTTGGATAAGGGCGTGAGACATTCGCATTGAGGAGCTCAGCGTAAAGGATCTGCATTGTGTGTGGGCTGGTGAGGAGATGGAACATAGTCGTGCGCATGACGGTGCCTACAGAGTCGGACCCTGCAATAACATTTGAGAAAGTCCATCCTGAGACGGCACTGCAAGAACTGTCAGTCGGCCAAAGCTTGCGCCTTTAGGGCTGCGTTCTACCCTTCAGGTATATCTGTCTGACTCTGCTGGATATTGATATATTTCGATAGAAAATCTTCGTTTCTCCCAAATTTCACAGAGGTAGTGATTTTGCTCTGCGCTAGCTGTTCGCGTCTCTCTCTAATGACATTAGCGACAAAATCAGTTATTTTCAGTCCTGGCGAGGTTCTGATGGAATCCGCGATATCATTCTTATATAGAACATTATCAAGCCAGGGTATTTGCGTCAGCTTTAATGGTCAGTAATCTCTGGCCCTCAATAACCAAGTAGACTACCCACTGGTGCTCTGTTTTCCATAAACGCATGTATTGCACTCAGCATGCCACTCTTGTCCTCTCCTTGATCAAGAAATCCATATCGCTTTGAAAAGGTCATTGTACCCATGACATCGAATGCAAAGAACTGAAGCCAGCTACCCAGATCGAATATGTTTCCATTCTTTACGAATCTCTTATCTAGGTTGTTTAGTAAACACTGCAACACTTCATCGACATGACACTCGAAAGTCGATGCGCTCGATACAGAGAACATCGGTGCGATAGGACTCTTCAACATTTTATGCACCACTTCATCCTGTGTATTGAAGACTCCTGTTAAGAATCCCCTTTTTCTCGAGTACGGTGTTAGAACGCCATAGAACGGTGACTAATAATGGACGACTTCTGATCAGCAGGTAACATGAGAGTTATATCATGACAAGACTTTACCTTGGGGAAGCCTGGCCTCATTGTGTATACGATTGGGATCGCTTCCGGATTCTCAAACATGACAGTATTTGGTCCAGTCCTTACCACCTCGCCATACTTCTGATGCAATGCCTGATGAAACAGATGCGCACGCTTTGTTGCTACCCACCATACCTTTTGCAAGTTCGTAATGCAACCTGGAAATGGACCAGGGATGTGTCTAAGGCGCCAATACGTTCGAAATGTGTAGACTCCTGCGGCAATAACAATCACGCCAAGAAGTAATGAAATGTTGCTTATCGAGACATTCCGTATTTGAATCGCATCCATAGGCATGAGCCGCCACCCCTCGGAAGGAAGGTTAGACATAGTTCGTTACCAAAAACAATAATTCTGACTTTTTATCAGCCTTGGACGTAATTGTCAACGGTAAGTGGTACTTGAACTCGCTGAAACGAGTTGCGAGAAATCTCTGTCCTCAGAGAGCAACGCGACAAAGTTCTCGGGGGCAATAGTTTCGCATAAAACTCTATGATATAAGGAGACTGATTAGCGTTGCACAATAACGTACTTTGGAGTACACCAAATCCAAATGTGAAAGAAACGACATACTATCGCAGCTCCATTAATGACACTTGCATGAAATCAGGTTACGCAAGCCGCTAGTGCTTTGCCTCGCAGCTAGGTGTAACTCACTCGGTTTCCGGAGCTAGGTCCAACAAAGTATTGAGGAAATTTGGCAACAAGTAACACCGAGTAAGAGGACTTCATATCTCTGTCTATTATGTACACATTAAATTGTCTTCCAGTTGTGAATCCTATCCATCTCTGTGTCATCTCCTAGTAACTCAACGTATACCTGGAGCACTACGTCAAATCATGGACTCGTACGGCCACATCAGAGGCTGCGGTACCACTGACCAGCGACGTGTCGTATTGTTTGGCCCGGTGATCACGAGATGGAGTAATGAGAGTCTTGCTAAATTGCAGTCTTCATTGCTGATTAGTCAACCGTTGCAATCTCTTAGACAGGCTTTGATCGAATTGCCATCTACGTGGCCCGCACTCGAGAACAGTTTCGCTGGGCGGAACTTTCACGGACACGAGAGCTTTTGTCAGTTGAGGGACTTCGCTTTGGGGAAAGAAATTTTAGCGCCTGACAAACTCTGCAACATCCATCTTGCCCCATTGACTATTGTTGAGCAAATTAGCCAATTTCTAAAGCTTGCAGAAGCTAATGGCTGGGACCCTATCGTAAATGGAGGATTGCCACTACCTACCTTTGCTGGTATACAAGGCTTTTGCATCGGATTTCTCTCAGCGGCTGCAGTTTCGTCGTCACATTCGTTTAACGATCTCGAAGTCTACGTGGCAAACGCCATCCGCCTTGCTGCATACACTGGTGCTGTGGTCGACAACTCCAGCAGTTCAGCTGATCCAACTGTGGCCATATCCCTGCGTTGGAAAACTGAGTCTGACAGGACCTACTTAGAAGCTTGTCTGGACCAATGCCCCGAAGTAAGTTACCTTGGACATAAACTGGACACCAAGAATTAGCATTCAAGAAAAAGCTTTCTGACATATTGGATAGGCTTTTATTTCATGCATTACCGACGAAAAGACCGTGACCGTGACACTTCTGACCCGCATTAAGGAATTTTTTTGTGATCGAATTAGTAGTGCGGAAATTGTAAGTAGTGGTATTGGTCTAGAGGGCTGCTATCATAATTCAAGACACGCTGGCGCCGCCAGATATTTGAAGAAAATATGCGCTGCAGATCAAAAACTGCAACTTCCACTCGCCGGGGCCTTGCACACTCATCTGAGATCTACAGCTGACGCTGAGATCATACGTACCGGGGCTCTCCATGATATTGCTCTTGACTCAATACTATGTCAACGAGCACATTGGTTTCAAACCGTTAGCAAAACTAAAGCTGAGATTGGTAGTGATAGAGGAGTCGAATTTCTTCTTATTGGTAGGGACTTTCATGCTCCACGGTCACTTTCGTCCTTGCACTTCAGGGACGAAGATAGTAGAACCAAAAAATCGGAGGAGATCGCTATTATTGGTTTGGCTTGTCGTTTTCCCCAGGCAGACTCCTTGCAGGAATTTTGGAGACTTATTAGCACAGGAGGAACAGCGATTGGCAGAGTTCCTCTGGAGAGGTTCAACCCTAGTGAAGTGCATCGAGAACCTCGTCTCGGTCAATACTGGGGCAATTTTCTCAAGAATCCGGAGGTGTTCGACCACAGATTTTTTGGTATATCCGGGCGTGAGGCGAAATCCATGGATCCACAACAGCGCCTCGTCATGCAGGTAATACTTTTCAGTTCATTGCAACTTCATTTCAACAACACGTACGGGCCGAGTTATCGGTCTTATGGTCATAGCAGAGATATTCCTTGAAGTTTATGTTGCCGTTCAAGATTTCAAAGTACTGATAGGGGTGCTCCTAGGTCGTGTATGAAGCGCTTGAGTCTGCGGGACACTTCGTTCAGCCTTCTGATAAGCAAGCAGCACAAATCGGCTGCTATCTTGGAGTTGGAAGTGTCGACTATGAAGATAATGTTGCTTCTGAGACTGCGAATGCTTTCTCAGCTACAGGTACATTACGAGCTTTCATTAGTGGGCGAATAAGTCACTACTTCGGTTGGACGGGCCCATCAATTACATTCGACACTGCTTGCTCATCATCCTCGGTAGCCATTCATTCTGCCTGCAAGGTGAGTCGTGATCCTCAGCAATCCCCTAAATTTACAAGTACTCATTGAGACACACAAGGCCTTACTCGCTGGCGAATGCGCTACAGCTGTAGCTGGCGGCGTCAATGTCATCACAAGTCCTATTCTATACCAGAATCTAGCAGCTGCATCCTTTCTGAGCCAGACTGGATCGTCGAAGGCATTTGACTCAGGGGCTAATGGTTACTGCCGTGGTGAAGGTGCCGGTATCCTTGTGCTCAAGCCACTCTCACGAGCAATTGCTGATGGGGATTCGATTGCTGGGGTTATTCTTGGCTCAGCTGTAAATCAGGGATCGAATTGTAGTCCCATAACAGTACCCACCTCAGACTCGCAGAGAGAGCTCTATGAACAAGCGCTGTCAATTGGTGGAATAAGTCCTAGTGAAGTCACTTACGTTGAAGCGCATGGAACTGGTGAGGATTGCCAATACATTCTACACGGCAGATAATGAAGCTGATTGTAAACCTACTAGGGACCCCAGTCGGGGACCCCATAGAGTACGAAAGTGTTCGATCTACCTTTAGTGGTTCTCAACGAGAAGAAGTGCTGTTCTTGGGCTCCGTAAAAGACAACATCGGTCACGCCGAGGGAGCCTCAGGGGTCGCAGGGGTAATCAAGACACTTCTTATGATGCATTATGGAGTCATCCCCAAACAAGCAAACTTTGTAACCCTCAATCCTCGTATTGAAACTTCACCAGGCGACTACATCGTAGTCCCAAGGGACACACAGCCATGGACTGCATCGAAACGCATCGCACTAGTGAACAATTATGGAGCTGCTGGCAGCAACGCCGCTCTAGTGATTCGTGAGTATTCTGTACGTGCGAACCTGATACAATTAGATTGTAAAGGCTTCACTCCGTCGATTGCTAAATGTGCTCCGGTGTTCCTTTCCGCCAAGTCGCATGCGAGTCTCCGGATGTATGTCGAAGCTCTAAAATCATATATCCCTTCCAACGCTGGGGCTTGGAAAGACATAGCATATAATGTAACGCGAAGACAGAATCCAGCTCTAGAGTACCGGGCTACATTCAATCTATCGACCCAGGATGATCTAACTTCGAAGCTAGCAAAATGCGAAGAGAGTATCAAGAAGTGCGGGCAAGCATATCCCATAGTATTATGCTTTGGTGGTCAGACTGGACGCAGTATCAATCTTTCCAGAGAATTATACGATGAATCAGAAGTTTTTCGTAAGAATTTGGTGAGTTCCAACATAGATCATTTCCAACAAAGTTGCACTTTCTAACAGAGCAGGGCTTTAGAACGAATGTGACTCCATCTGTTGTGAACTTGGCTTGCCTGGACTATTCCCTTATATCTTTGAGACAAGCCCTGTCAACGATCTTGTTGCTCTCCATTGCAGAATATTCTCATTGCAGTATTCGTCTGCTAGGTGCTGGCTCGATTGCGGGCTTAAGGTGGATACTTTGATCGGCCATAGCTTTGGACAGCTGACAGCTTTATGCGTAGCAGAGTCTATTCTTCCCAAAGACGCTCTGCGATTAATTTCCGGACGGGCTCAGCTTGTGCAGAGAAGCTGGGGCAAGGATCCTGGCTCCATGCTAACTATCGAAGGCGATCTTGAGGAGGTCAAAGCCGTAGTCGCACTGGTCAACTCGTATATTGGATACCTCGTAGATTTTGCGTGCTTCAACGGACCACGAAGCTTTGTGCTCGCTGGTGACACAGCATCAATAGGAAAATTAGAGCAGATTTGCCTCTCGCCAGATTCAATGCGGCGGTTCAAGGTGATGCGGCTACGAAATAGTCACGCCTATCACTCCCATCTTACAGACAGCATCCTGCCAGGGCTCAAGAAAATTGCCGAATCAATTGAAATACGCAAGCCTCGAATTTCAGTAGAGACGTGTTCGAAACATGCAAATTGGGCGCAATATAATGCAGAAGCTGTGGTACAACACACCAGGGAGCCAGTGTATTTCTCCGACGCGGTTGAAAGGATTACTGCACGACGGCCGTCAGCAGTCTGGCTTGAGGCTGGCTCGGGGACATCTATCATCACAATGGCACGTCGGATATTGAATAAGCATTCAGACCCCGAGAATATCCTCATCACTATTGACCTAGGATCTGGCGATGCGATGGAGAGTCTCACCAATGCATCCACCCAGCTATGGATGGCAGGTGGCAACGTCCACTATTGGCCTTTTCATTATTCTCAGCAAAATGCTTACGCGAGACTTGACACGCCACCATATCAATTCGAGAAGAGACAACATTGGATCCAATACAAGCCAGCTACGACAATAAAATCGAACAAATTAATAGAGAACCCACCTTCAAACGAGCCACAGCTCGTCATATTGATGGACCACGGTGTCGAGGGCGGATCCTCATTCTCAGTTAATATTTCCCACCCAGTATTCGAGCTTGCCTCACGTGGACACAATGTCGCAGGACGGGACGTCTGCCCAGCAGCAATGTACGTTGAATTGGCTGCCCGATGTGCTGAGATAATATTTAGCCACAGCTCGAGACATGTTCCACGAGTTGAAGAGCTGATTATGAGCGCACCTTTTGGAAGAAATCAAGAAGCTTATCTCTCGCTAAAGTTGGTTGAGATATCGAATGGCACTTGGAACTTCGCAATCCTAAGTAGATCCATTCGCGGTGACGAGACTGAACATGCAAGAGGTAGAATAAGCATGTGCACGACTGACGACCCCTCCACGTCAATTCGAGCGAACCTCCTTAAAAAATTTGTCAGAACCTCTCACTGGGATCATATTCTCGATTCGCCTTTAGCAACAGGAATGAAAGGTGACTTGGTGTACAAGATTTTCGGCCAAGTGGTCGAGTATGCTCCATTTTATCGCGGGGTAAGATCGTTGTCTGCGTTGGACAATGAAGTTGTTGGAATGGTCGTTACGCCTGATCTCCCTAACGGAATGGAACGTGGAGTCTGCGATCCTATTACTCTGGATAACTTTCTCCAAGTTGCAGGTATCCATGTCAACTGCATGTCTGAACGCAAAGATAGTGAAGTCTTCATGTGCACAGGGATAGAAGAGCTCCTCTGCTTTCCAGCTAGTGCGGAAGCTACTTCAACTACGAACTCTTGGACAGTATACTCCAGATACGAGAAATTAACCAAAACCAACATTGTCAACGACATATTTGTCTATGATACCAAGTCGAAAGATTTAGTATTCAGCATACTCGGAGTAAAATTTCGGTCAGTTCCTTTTGAGTCTGTAGTCCGAAGTCTCTCCAAAATACACAGTACCATTGAAGAAACTCGTCAGACTATTATGGATGTCTCCGGAGATTCAGCATATCAGTCAATTATACATTCACCACAACTAGAAAACGTTATCAAGGTTAAATGTGTTGAGGGTAGCTTGAAGACGCTTAATAATGCACCCCAAGTCATGGAGGTAGAAGAGTCTGATGTAAGCGGGACAATTCAGCGACTAAGAGTAACTCTCTCGGAGATTATAGAGATACCCGTCGAGGGACTAACAACTAAGTCTAAGCTGGAAGAGCTTGGAGTAGACTCCCTCTTGGCCACAGAAGTCTTGAGTGAGATCAAAAAGAGATTCGGCGTTGATATTCCGGCTGAAAAATTTCAGGAGGTGGACGACGTCCTCTCTCTTTGCCACCTAATAGATCCAGACAGTTGTGTCAAACACAAATCAGTCGCTAGTAACGCCGTGAAGATGCAGATCAACGGAGAAGTACTTACGAATGGCTCAATGGCTGCGCCCCATCCAACAATTAGTAACGACAACGACGTCGAGGACGTTCTGGCAGTCGTTGGCCATGACTTGTTCAGTAGAGTTAGGCATACGTATGAACAACACGCTGCCAGCACTGGTTTTGCCGAATTTTACAAAGAAGTTTCTCCGTTACAATCGGCCCTAGTCGTCCAGTTTGTTGTCAACGCCTTTGCTCTTCTTGGATGTGATCTAGCGGCACTGAAGGTCGGAGACATAACTCCGCCAATTCAACACATCCCAAAGCACAATAAACTAGTTCCACAATTGTACAAGATCCTAGAATCAGCCGGTCTCATTACGAAGGAGGACATAAATTTTCACCGCACTGCGCTAAACACGCCAGAGATCCAGACTCCGGCTTTACACGCTGCCATAATTGACAAGTTCCCCCAATACACCTCCGAAATTGATCTCCTTAATACGACAGGCCCCAGGTTAGCTGACTGCTTATCTGGGGAAACAGATCCGATTGCATTAATTTTCCGCGACACCGCTTCACGCGCAATCCTTGAGGATGTGTATACAAACGCACCAATGTTCAAAGCAGGAACAAATTTACTTGCACAGCATCTGGTGGAGGTCTTGGAAAGTATTGGTGGTAGTCGGGAAATCAAAATCCTGGAACTTGGTGCCGGAACTGGAGGAACTACTAAACACTTGGTTGAGAAACTAGCAGACCACAGGAGAAATTTCTCATACACATTCACAGATCTATCTCCTTCAATGGTGGCAGCTGCTAAACGTAAGTTTTCCAAGTATTCGTTCATGAAATATACAATTCTCGACATTGAGAAGGACCCGGCGGCCCAGTTTGCTTACGAATATGACATAATCATCTCTACGAATTGTATTCATGCGACTAAGGACCTAGTTCAGTCTACTACAAATATTTGTAAGATGCTACGTTCTGACGGGATGCTGTACTTGATTGAACTCACACGCAACCTGTTCTGGTTTGATCTTGTCTTTGGCTTGCTAGAAGGCTGGTGGTTGTTCAGAGATGGGCGACAGCATGTTCTAGCCGACGAGACGCAATGGGATCGGTGTCTTCGAGCAGCAGGTTTTGAATGGATTGACTGGAGTGATGGACCGTCGAAAGAGTCGGATATCCTCCGAGTCATCGCAGCATCTCCATCCACAGCTATATCAACGGCCAGCTCAAGATTTAACCAACGTGAGACGCTAGAGACAGTAGACTTCAAAGAGATCGATGGCTTGAAGCTCAGAGCTGATATTTATTACCCGTTTGAAAGATCAAATTCAAGTCGAAAGCTTCCTGTAGGTGAGATGATATGCGTCGTTGTTGTGCCATTGCTGAACATCTTCCAAGCTCTAATGATTCACGGCGGAGGACATATAATGATGTCGCGAAAAGACATCCGACCAGAGCAAACTAATATACTCCTTCGTAGTGGGTTTTTACCCATCAGTATTGACTTCAGGCTGTGTCCGGAAGTCACGCTCCCCCATGGAGCGATGGCTGATGCCGTCAGTGCCTTGGGATGGATCCAAAACACACTTCCTACGCTTGCGCTGAAACGACATGATGTGCAGGTAGACCCAGAGAGAGTAGTTGTTGTGGGATGGTCCACTGGTGGTACACTTGCGATGTCTCTAGCTTGGACAAGTGCTTTCAATGCCTTCCGTCCTCCCGATGCTATTCTGGCATTCTACTGCCCTACTGATTATGAAGATTCTTTCTGGGCCACACCTAATATTCCAATAGGATCAGAAAGTACTACCAGCGGATCTCAACTTCCAGAATATGAACTCGACGACGACACCTGGGCTGGAGTGTATAGTCATCCTATTACCAGCTATAGTGTCTCACCTGCAAAGCTAGCTATAGGCGGTTGGCTAGCACCTAGCGATCCACGCAGTCGAATAGCTCTCTACATGAACTGGCATGGGCGAACTCTCCATGTGTTGTTGAATGGGCTGGACAAACAGGGCCGCAGAGAGCCTTCGGCGCCCAGCTCGAATGACATCGCAGGAATTAGCCCTCTGGCACACATCCGCAACGGCACGTATGCGACCCCTACCTTCATTATACATCCTCGTGGTGATGACCTTATTCCATGGCAACAAGCCCAGAGAACATGGGAGACGTTACGTGCAAGAGGAATTGATGCTGAATTGAGGATCGTCGAGGATGTGCCACATTTATTCGATATGTATCGCTCGTATCAGAGAAACAATGCGGCGCGAGAAGCCGTAGCTGATGGTTACAGGTTTCTGTGTCGATACGCTGGCTTGAAAATGACTGATTGATCAGTGTTTAACATGTTGCAACAGAAGGTGGCGGATTCACCGGCGATTAATTTTAGTTCCTTATATTATACGGCCACAACCTCAAACTCTCTACATATCACCAGTGATCAAAGTGTAGACTAAATCATATCTTGTAAATCATTCAAATTGGAGTCTTCTTCTAGATTTAGATATTTATGAGAACCAAATGCCACTTGCTTGGATTCTCAAGCCCGATCCCTTACCCCAATCTTAACATGTACAAGGTCAAAAGAGTCTTAAAATCTTGTTTATGAGTTCTCACAAAGTCAACTATCTGAAATGAATTCATTCTGGAGATTTGATCTTAAAGTAATCGTCAAAAAAACCTTAAGCTTCCTCTTGTATGAAACGTTGGAGGCGTCTTTTTGCTTGAAATAAATTCTGCTTACAGATACGACACTGATGCCTCATATATGAAGGATCTTGTCTCATCTCTCAATAAAACACCTGCAGTGTCATTCCGCTAAGCCACCTCAAGCACCCATGAAATTATGAAAGACAAATAGCATATCTTCCAAATTCCTCGTCGTCCAACAACGCTTCTATTTCTTCCTCAAATAGATTACCCACAAACTCGACGCTCCCATTTTTATTCCTTGGCATCACAAACAAAAACCGGTGCCCTCGATTAATACGTTCCATCAACACCCGACCGGCGACCGGTACCCCTCCATTGCCGAACAGGCCATGTCCAAAACAGATACTCGCCGGTGGTAGCGTAATAAGAGATGAAACAATCATATTGTTATTGTCGGTTGAAGATGAATGAATCTTTGGTACAAGATCATTAAAGTCGGCCGAGTTTCTCATCAGAGTATACATATCTAGCAGCTTGGACGAGCTGACCATTGCAGTATCGTTACGAATTGTCGTGGCCACCTTCGCAATACTGTTGTCAGGCGAAGTGAGCGATGCGATCGTCAGTGATACCTGAACAAAATAAGTGACGTTACCCAGATAGGTCTCTGGAAGGCCGGAGGAAAAGTTAGGACGTCCATCGCAGATCAATGTAAGTTGAGACTGGGAGTCAACATCAAGAGGCGATTTATTGCCATTAGAATTTGAATCTGTCGCCCTCCGTGCTGTCAAGCGGGCTCTCATGAAAGAGCGCCAAACTAAAGCCGTGATTGCATCATTAGCAGATACTCCAGTTACTCCATCCGGCTCTCTTCTACATTCTTCTTGTAGAGCTATAAAATTCGATGGTGATATATAGAAGACTTTTGATTTTAAGATGCGGGCGCTGACTATAGCGCTCGATTTGTCTTGGGGGTTTGAATGACCGTTGGGAGTCCGTAGTGAGCCATTCGAAAAATGTACAGGATCAAGACCGGCCAATTGCCATGCCTGTGGGTCAATATCTGATGTGCCTTGGTACTTGGCCCACACTTGCTCCGGGAGGTCGCGCTCCAAAGCCGCTGGCGTTACGTCTACTCTTAGTCTGCTCATCGGCTCTTGTAAAGCGCGGCAATGCTGAGACCAAACTTTAAGAATATTGAAAGCGGCCACTCCGTCACCAGCAACATGGTGTAGTGCAACGGTCAAGATGCACGCTCCCGGTATGAAATTTGCCTGACCGACATAGACTTCCGGACAATTTCTGATATCAGCATAAAAAGGTGATGTCCAGATAAGTTTGTCGTCGTCCACTATGTCGGTGGGAAATGCGGCATCTTTGATCTCGTCATAGCTTAAAGAGGACTTCAGCTCGTTGAATCTGAGTTGATACGGCCATGGACTGTCGATGCCCACTGGATCGTGACGGATCTCCACCTGGCCCGGACGCCAGCCGATTGCATTCGAAGACTGTAGATATAGCTTGCCGCTCAACCAGGGTATTTGAACAAATGTCTTATGCAGTCCTTCGTGCAATAGTCTAAATGCGTCGGTTGCGTTGACTCCTTGGTTGAGAGCTAAATAGTAATTTACGTAGGAGTAGGACTTAGGCCCCCGGTAATCTAGAGGACTGATCGGAAAGGAAACCTGCCCAACACCCATATTGTAAAGAATGGAGAATTTTTCCCTACCCGAGAACGCTGCGGCTAGTCAGCTAAGTCTATATATTACTTGACATCTTGGATTGTATTGACCGAATATGAAATATGAGACATACTCGGGGCCAGGTACGATGTTATGTGTGACGTAGCTCGGAATGGGATCATAGATGTTCTTGCCGGTGACCGAACTCTATATTTCGGTCCCAGTGAAGTTTAAATGCCGTTCTACTATGGCTGCCCATTGTTATAATCCCTGGAAAATGACTGCATCTTCTTTAGCTATCTCTTAGCTCCTTAGTACAACTGATCTGTTGTAGAATTAACCATGGGTGGCTAGGGTCGTGGACTGTTCATCTCTTCCACTTGACCAAAATTTCTAGTCATTTTCTATGACCATCCTGCTAAAAGGTATCCTGATTTCTTAAGTTGGGTTCCATTTAAATTCTCTGTCGCCCCAAACCTAGATCTAGCAGCCCAGCCATAAACGCTTGAGGGCAGGCCAAGTCAATCCAAACCAAGCTCACTTATCAACGGGGCATATCATCTATGAATATTTAAGAATGATTCAGATATGCGAAAAATACACATAAGGCAGATGAAAAATTACGCTTATTTATATCTGAGCATATGACATTAGACCATGACACAGCCCGCCCCCTCTACTTCATCTAGGGTCACAATCTATTGGATTGTCATGCCACCAGGGAGTTCCTTGAGCCCTAAACACAAAAATTAGCTAGATTATATTGCGGTAGCGAAACTATACTCACAAGTTTTCGTACCAGTGTCTTCCACGGCCTGCTGTGGCTTGGTGCAGTTGATAGCAGCCTCGCCGGATTGTAACTTCAGAACAGGACAGGTCTCGCTAAAACAATTCGTTCCAAGAGCATCCATGGCGCGCTGAAGGGCGCCATCTTTCCACCCGAACAGATAATCACCATGCGCACCGAACCCAGTACTAAATAGGGAGGTCAATAGCAAACCACATGGGGAGTGAGTGAGACCAACGGATCGCCGAAGCTATAGACAAGGGGCTGCTTGCCATTCTTATAGTATGAAGGATCAAGAAATTCCGATGTATCGTACATGATCTCATACATAACTTGCGGGATACGAATAGGATGAGTACTAGGGCACTGATCGCCAGCGAGTGCTGATCCTGGCTGATAAGCCACATGGCTTCTGTGGTCGGGGCTGTCTAAGTTCTTCCCATCCCAGCATGAAGGGAAGATAACGGTGGCACGAATACCACCCGGGCACGGCGTTTTGGGGAAGTCTGCTGTGTCATGAGAATCGCAAGGGGCACCGTCACCACCCGACATCCGTTCACTTTTAGCAAGACAGCGATGGCAGATGGCAAGGCTTCCACTCTGCTTGCTACGGAGTGTTGGGTTACCCGCCAGCATTCGGAACCCCTTTAAGATATTTATTAGTCTGTATTGGTGGTAAGTGCCTTATTTGACCCACAGGATTCATCACAGTCACGCTCTTATTGCTGCCACTAAAGGCGTGCATGTAATAAATGGTAAGACCTCCATCCTGCTCCAACAAAGTGCCGTTCAAGCGGCCGTTGGCCATTTGCGGAACCCGTCTGAATGTGCCATTCTCAGGAGACTGGAAGTAGATAGAGGCGGTCCAGTAGTTGCTGAAGTCCTCGGACAACTTACAGGATGTACACCTAGATGTTGTAGAAGGATCGCTTGTCGCAGGGTTCATCTGTAGTATTGCAGTTAGGGATTATCTCCCCTCGGAATGCCAGGTGTATACCATACTGTGGAATTGAAAGAAGCTCCGCCCACAATTTGATGCATATGTGCAGATGGGACTATTCCGGGGTTGACGAGGGGATCAATACGGTCGATAACGAGTTGAGAGCAGCCGAATCGGAGAAAATCCGATCCTCTAGCAGCCCCCGTCTGCGCACATGCATCCTGAGCAAGTAAAGCGACAAGCGCGACTGTCAGATAAATCATATTTTGTAGAAATTCAGGTTCGATCTGAGTGGAATGACAACGACATTAATGATTTGGTTATTCGATTCCATCCCATCAAGTTCCAGCTGTTTATATCTGAGAATACGTCCTATCTATTCTAATCAATGGCACATTGTAAAAACAGATTAATTAGGATCAATTCTAAATTAACCGAACTCATCTACATATCGTCTTTAGAAAAGCATAAATTCGTCAACGTCCAGTGATAGAGGCTTGTTGAAGTGCCGAAAAGGTCAGCTATCTATTTTATCTGCATCCTTTACCCGAAACTTTCAGGGATTGCCAGACCCCAAGCCTGTCTGTATGTCACATACCAGGAAGTTCTAGGGCGCATGGTTATAATTAGGACCCGGTTCAGAAGCAATCGCAGAAACAATGAAAGAATTTATGAGTCCGATGATTATTCACATGGGACTATGATCTGATTGGCTGATGATATCTTGATATCTCTCCACAGATGTTGCGTCAGGCCGCTCCTAGTCTGACGAACATCATAAGAATAGTAAGCTCTAACGGTGGTCCTTATTTTGGTCCTCATTTGATCAACTCTTGCCATGAAAGGAGGGACAGTTCGATAACAACATTTCCTAACGGATGAAAGGTACTGCAGCAGAAAACAGTCGATTCTCCGGGATAATATATATCGAAAACTACTACAACACCATGACATTGAACTTAGCGTCGAATCTTTAAATAAAAAGTGCTCACATTCATCCGAGGCTCTGCAGTGAAGTTCTGGAACGTTACAAGGTTCGAGACGCACCTTAGCAGACCATAGGGTTCCTATCTTATGTCTAGACGATCAATCCACTCCTCTCAACAACCAACTTGGCAAAGTCGCTCAAAGATGTGCTTTGAAGAATCTCGAAGACGGTCACTTTAGCTTGAATCACTCCACTCAACCAGTTTCTTAGCTCTACAGCAACCAATGAGTCCACGCCAAAGCTAGAAAGACCCAAGCCAGTATCGATCTCACTAGGCTCCAAATTGAAGATGTTGGCTATTTTGTTGACTAATCCACCTTGAACTAGCTCATATGCTTCGGCACTAGCAGATACAGTAGTACTGAGTGCTGCTTTCAATGTCTCATCAGGATTGCGTATAGTTGTCCCATTCGCATGAGACGCGCTGGTAGAGCTCCTGGAGCTACCCAAGCGCAGTGTCCCGAAACGCTTGTCCTTTTTAATTGACGATCCTTCTGGTGTCAGATCGTATTGCGCTAGTCCTGTAATTACCTGACACTCATTGGAATTCTTACGCAGCGGTTCACGTATTGCAGCCTCAATGAGCAGTAGCACTTGCTCAATTGGAATGATATTCGAGCCAAGGTTTCTCTCAACGCGTTCACGCATACTATCACCAGCTTCGGCCACAACGCCAACTGATCCGACAGCCCCAAGATCTATTGCTACAGCAGGTAGGCCAATAGCGCTACGGTGGCGTGCAAGAGCATCTTGGAACGCGTTCCCAGCGGCATAGTTGGCCTGGGACGAGTGGCCAACAACGCCGACGATGGATGACAACATGATGAAGAAATCAACATGAGTCAAGTGTTTATGCAGATTGCTGCTACCAGCAACTTTAGGCATGACACTGCTTTGCCATTGTTCATAGTTGAGGAGCTCAAATATTGTGTCCTGATACATGTCAGCTATGAACTACAGTATGATCACGGAGCCACCCACATCTAGGTGCATAGCTGCTTGAATGACTCCACGAATTGGGGGCGCCGTGCCGTCACAGTCTTTAAGGAGCCGAATTAGAGATTCTTCCTTTGAGATGTCGCAGTCGCAAACGAAGACGTTACAGCCTTCTGCTTTGCCTCGTGAGATAAGATCCATAGCGTTTGGATGCGACGTAGCGCTGCGAGAAATGATGAGAATGTTTTTGGCTCCATTTTCGATCATCCATAGTGCTATAGCATTGCCAATACCCCCAAGACCACCAGCAATTATGTATGTGCCTTCTTGGCTGTTCAAATTGAGCGGGAGCGGACGGGTAATCACCTTGACTTCTTCTTCAGCACTGGGAACAAGAACTAACTTTCCAGTGTGCGTTCCTCTCTGCATTTGTCGCATAGCCATCTCCATCTTGGAGATAGGGTACGAGCTGACGGGGTACACAGGTTTGATAACTTTCTTTTTGAAGAGGCGCATAAGTTCTTCGAGAGCATTCTGCACGACTCGTCCTTTGTATTCACAGTACTGAAGAAGATCAAGCCCAGCAATTGAAGCAGAACGACGGAATGGTGTCATATCGAGCCGTCTTGCCGCCTCCATATCAACCTTACCAATTTCCACAAATCGCCCAAAGCGAGCCATGCAGTCCCACGTAGCTTTTAGCAAGGGGCCCGACAAAGAATTGATTACAACATCTACGCCCGCATCGTGGGTTTGTGACATGATACCTTGAACGAATGAAGCATCTCGGCTGGAAAAGATGTGATCTGAATCAAGATGATAATGCTCCATGAGAAGATAACGCTTAGCTTCGGTGCTACAGGTTGTGAAAACCTCGGCTCCAATTACCTGTGCCAGCATGATTGCAGATTGGCCGACACCGCCCGTTCCGGCATGAATTAAGACTCTTTCACCTTTCTTGAGTCTTGCGATGTCAAACAAGGCGATATATGAAGTCAGGAAGATTAACGGTATTGAAGCTGCATCTTCCCAGGACATATCGTCTGGGATCTTTGTGACGCTGGTCCAAAATGTCCGAACCGAGCTCGCAAATCGGCCCCTCATGGCGCCACAGACTCGATCACCAATCTTGAGACCACTCTTCTCAGTATCGGAGCCAAGATCAGTAATAATGCCACTGCACTCATGTCCTATAAGCGTTTCATCTAGTTGACCCAACGCAACCATAACATCCCTGAAATTCAAGCCCATGGCACGAGGCTCGATCTCTACCATGCCACTAGGAATATCACTCTCAGTAATGGCAGTGTTGTCAGTGAAGTATATATTGCTCAAAGTGTCCGACTTGTCCGCTTCCCACACCAAGGGCCGCCCAACTTGCCAAAATGGCTGCAGTTCAGGAGTTGAGTTGGCTGGACTCTCACTCGAGGCTTTGTCCTGGACCTGATTAGGATATATGCGGGGCACATACAGCGTTGAGTCTTTCACTGCGTATTCCCACTCCATACTGGCGGGCTCAATATTATAGTTGAAGCTTTGTTGCAGTACATGGACAATATGTGGGATCTTATCCTGCGACCATGGACTATCGCTCATCTCAAAATCCAGTTGAACGTACCGCTTGCTCGAGTCTTCCTGTTTCAAAGTCCTGAAGAGCCCCTGAGATTGTGCGTACAGTGGCGCTTTAGCATCTATAGTGCTGCTGCAACTAAGCCACAAAGCTCCTTGACCATGTACCAGGACATCTCGGAACTTTCCAAAAGCGGTGGATTCGATATTGCTCAACAAAGGCCTCATTAGCTCGGACATGAAAAGGTAGACTACGTCTGGTCTGATCTGTGCATTATTGAGACTTTCAACAGTGACTGATGCACCTATCTGGTGTTCAATAACCTCGGCAAGTTCTTTCATCCACACCTGCAGAGCGGAGGGAAGTTCCGTGTAGATCATGCTTATTGACGAAGGGTAGGCTGGGTCTGGATCTGTGGCGGTGCTGACGATTACACCCGTAGATTGGAACTGTGATTGCTCACAGTCTTCAATATCAAACTCCACACCTGTGAAGCCAGTGGACCTGAGGGTCTCATCCCAGGCCTCGATGGACAGTATTGGGCTCAGCTTGCGTACCGGTTCCTTACTTTGCCACCATGCCGGAAGAGTCCCAAAGATAAGTTGGATATCGAGGCAATCCCGTGTATTTTCGATAAGACAAAGCTTACCGCCTGGTTTCAGGAGACTGCGTACAAATTTTATAGTCTTCGTGAGATCCTGTGCTTCATGAAGCATAGATGCCACGACTAGGTCGTAGCTTCCAGTTTCAAAAGACTGGGCATGCAAATCGGAGCCCAAATCGAGTATCTTGTAAGCCATTAAGTCCTCCCAGTTTGATAACTTCAATTTAACCATGTCGAATAGATCCGAGGACACATCGGTGAAATCATAATGACCCAGAAGAGACCCAGAACGACCTTCAGCCCTGGCAGCAAAACCTTCAAGAACAGCCATTGTCACTCCTCCCGCACGACCTCTAAATTCAAGCACTCGAGCACCTGGCTGTTTAGTAGCGTACAATTCTATGATCTTCTCCAGCTGCTTGTAGGTGCGCTGCTTTAGCCGCGGGATATCTTCATGATAATGGTCAAGGAGACCGTCTTGCATCATCAGCTCACGAGGATCTAATTCACCTCGAACAATGCTGGCAAGTCTACAGCCGACATGGCAGACCAGCTTACTGCCTGCATCTTTTGTCTCCAGGTCATCAACAAGTCTTTGCTTCAGGCCCTTGTTTGACTTTGACCATTCCCGGCTTCCCGGGTCTAGTTCACCTGCTTCACCGCGTTGAACAACTGACTTCATCCAGTCGTAAAAGAGCTTAAGATGCCACTGCCACTGTTCCTTGTCTTTTGCTCCCTCAAGAGCAATTACAGCATCGTAAATGAAGCTGTAAGATACGCGGTTGAGATTCTTCTCATACTCAACCTGAGTATCATCCAAATTAATCATCATTGTGCTTTTGACACTGGTAGGAACGCTGTGTAGGATGTCTAACTCCCACCGGTTTTCCGAGCATACACAAGGGAGATGAGAATCAGTACTTTCTTTGTCTAGCGCTATTGCTTGGCCGTAGAAGTCTTCCATTTCAAGCAATGACGCATGTTCCTCATCACCATTGTCGTTGATGGCAATGGCGGTCATTCTGGCTCCACGCCTATCCGCCTTGACTGTGTCGACAAAGACGCGAAGTTTATCGCCACTTTGTCTATGAAGATCCCGAGGAACGAACATGTTCCGGATGGATCGAGGAACCACCATGGCGTTCTCCTGTGTCACCTCAGGAATTGATATATAAAGAGCTTGAATGATAGAGTCTAGCGTGGTGGGGTGCAAGACGTAAGTCTTGTCGCAGTCCGATGCAGCTGACGAAACAGCCAGGACTGTAATAGATTTTTCACCTGCCTTCCAACTTCCGTCCAGATTTTGAAATGACGGGCCATGCTGGAGCTTCATCTTACGTAACCTAGTAAATGTTGACTCTGGATCTACACTTGCCACCTTTGTGCACGGGTCGAAGAAAGTTGCTGATTCCGGTGCTTTTCTAGCTAGACCGTCCACCGGCGACTTGACTGGGACTTGAGTTACCGTGATAAAACCTTTACAGTTTCTTATCCATGCTGCATCCGATCGAGAGATAGAGCAGACTTCAAACTCGTACCAGCCTTTGTGTTCAAGTTCTTTCTCGCTACACTCACGAAGGCATAGTTGCATTTCAACACCAGCGGAGGAGTCAGGTATGGTCAGGGCGTTCATGACATCTATTTCTCGCAATCGATAGCCGTAGATGCTCTTTTCGGAAGGATCTGTCAGGAGACGTACCGCCTCGATAGCCATGGCGACGTAGCCAGCACCTGGAAGGACAATCTCTGAGTCGATCTGGTGATCTCTCAACCAGGGAACATCAGAAGGGCGTAGAAAGTTCCTCCAAATTGGTGTCAGTTTGTTCCCACCTGAATACGGCGTTCCAAGAAGCTCATGAGGCGGAAATCTTTTGTGACTGTGCTCGCTATAGGTCCTTGAGTCTACCCAGTAGGCCAAGGTGTGGTTCCAAGGGTATGATGGAAGATAAGGTACAAATTTGCCATTCCCATGAGCATTAACGCTTGCAAGGGAAACAGGATAACCTCGACCAAAGAGCTCACAAACAGTTTCTTGCATAGTATCAACGGCGTTGACAGACCTCTTGAGACACGATACGTATGGAATTTTGCGCTCCATCAATATTTGCCTTATCGGACCAGAAAGAGTGCTATGGGCGCCAATCTCGACTATCAGGTCGACGTTCACATCTTGAGCTTTCGGTCGATTAGACTCCGTTGATGGATTTGTTCCAAAACACATATTCTCGAAGGCTTGAGAGAAAAGAACTGGATTAGTCAGATTACGAACGAAGTGTTCGGCTGTTAAGATCTGTGGTGACGTGAGGATGTCGCCCGTCACTGGAGATGCAAATATAGCCCCGGTCCAGCTCAATACGGTGGGAATGATGGGTTTGAGGCTGTCTTTGTAGTCCTGGGCCATGTGTATCATGTGATGTGAGTGGTATGCTAAAGGCACGTTAAGCTTTCGAGCAAAAATCCCATCCTTTTCGAGGCGAGACGCCACTTCATCAAGTGCTGGTAGATCTCCTGACAATGTAATACTTTCGGGGCTATTATGGCAAGCAACTACCACCTTACCACCAGATACATCTTCGAGGTACCCCTTCGCTTTTTTGGCACTCAGACCAGCTGCAAGCATGCCTCCTGCGAGAGACATTCGCTCATGGTACTTCTGAGCAAGTTCACCGCGATAATACACCACACCGAGAGCTTCCCTGAATGATAATGCTCCGACACAATAAGCGGCAGCGATTTCTCCGCTTGAATGACTAGTCACAGCTGAAGGTATTATTTCCCAAGACTTTAGAAGGTCAACAAGACACAGCTGAAGCGCTACGCTAACCGGTTGGCTCAGTCTAATTTCATGCACCCGTGTCGTCTTGGCGTCGCGCATGAGCTCCTCTGTTCCTCTTTAGAATGGCCCATGCTACATCAAGGTTGAAAATAGCTGACTTACCGTAGAGAGACCACCCTGCACCATATTCTTTCAAAAGCAGATCAGCTTTCACTATGGCCGCACTGAACACGGGATATGCAGAGATTAATTCGCGACCCATAGCAAACCACTGAGCTCCCTGCCCATTGAATACAAACCCAAGCCGGGGCTTTGTCATGCAACGCGAAGCCTTGTGACTAAGTGTTTCTAAGATCTCTGCCAGTTGCTCTAAGCTTCTAGCTCTGCTTGCGGTCACCCAAGAAAACAAAGATCGCCGCTCCGCCAGCGTATAAGCCAGGTCTATCGGTAGTGGTGCTTTGCTATCTCTAATTGACTCGCGAATGTAAGCAGCCATGTTTCTGTTCATGGCCTCAGACGCTGCAGAATCCTTAGCACTGGTAATATAGATTAGTGATTCATCCCCATCCTTCAGGGAATGATCAGAATGACGTTCATTCAGCCATTGTGATGCATCGGGTGCAGCCTCTAAAATTACATGTGCGTTGCTGCCCCCGTAGCCAAAATTATTGATTGAAGCCCTAAGTAATTTACCCGCGGGCCAAGGAGTAAGACTTGTTGGTACCTGTTGTAATATTGGTCAGTCTCATCAGAAGTAGCCTCTAGAGAAGTTCTAACCTTGAGATGCCAGCTCTCAAGAGGAATTTTCGGATTTGGGTTCTCGTAGTTCAAATTTGGTGGAATAACTTGGTCCCTTAAAACAAAAGCAGTCTTGATTATCGCTGCCAGACCACTGACCGCCTCAGTATGTCCGACATTCGTTTTAACACTTCCAACAAGGGCCGGATCATGAAAGCTTCTGTGCCTGCCGAAAGTTTTGGCAAGCGCTTCTGCCTCGATTGCATCTCCCGTCTGGGTTCCAGTCATGTGTGCCTCGACATAGCCAGTGTCTGCCATTTTGATTCCAGCATTTCTATAGCACTCTTCAATGAGCTTCACCTGCGCTTCTATTGATGGTGAGGTTATTGTAGGCGTCTTTCCATCCTGGTTCAACCACGACTCTCGAATCACTGCGTGGACGAAGTCTCCGTCTCGTAATGCAACATCCAGTGGCTTTAGCACGAGCGTCGCGACACCATCTCCTCGTCCATATCCTTCTGCCCGTTCGTCCCAAGCAAAGCATTTGCCGTTTGGTCCGAGAACACTAAATAGGACTTAATCAAGCTCAACTTAGACAGACAAAACAAGTGAACGTACCCAATTTTTGATAAGGCAATGAACATATCAGGAGAAATGAGCGCAGACGCAGCACCGACAATCGAAATTCTCGACTCCCCCGATTGCAAAGTTCGACAGGCTTGATGTAATCCAACCAAACCAGTTGAGCAACCCGTGTCAATTGTCATGCTGGCTCCCTGAAAGTCATAGAAATGAGATATCCTGTTTGAAAGCATAGCAGTGCCGTTGCCTGTCAAATAAGAGGTCGGCATTATCTCTGCATCTTTCATAAGAAGATTTGCATAATCCGTTCCATTACTCCCACAAAAGACGGAAGTATCCGAGCCAGCCAGTTTGTTGATGGGGATCCCGGCTAATTTCTATCAACCTTCGCCAAGAAGTAATTGTCTTAGGGGTTCGTTGTCTCACCATCTTCGACTGCTTCATAGACGGATTCTAACAGTAATCTGAGTTGGGGATCCATAGCCTACAGGAGATTCAGTTCCGCATGCATAGTTGCGGCTGATATTACTTACATTCGACACATCCTTTGGAAAGTTGAAGAAAGCCGAGTCAAATAAGGAGATACCTTCTTGGAAAAAATGGCCACCTTTAATGTTATGCTAATGACAATCAGATGAACTGGCCCTTTCTAGAAACTAAGATGCTGATTTTGGACCTACACGGCCAATCTTTTCCTTCTCTTCGTCGTAAAGAGACGTAGCATCAAAACGCTCAGCGGGTATCGAACTCCAACAGTCTTTGCCGGCAACGCAAAGATCCCACAACTTAGACGGGCTTGTGGCGTCTCCTCCAAATCTACAACTCATGCCGATGATGGCGATGGGAAAACGTCTAGAACCGGAAGATGGCTGAGAACCGCGGGTTTCATTGTTAAAGCAGCTGGTTTGGCCATCACCGTTGGCTCGGCCGTTTGTATCCGGGCATTGAGCTTTGCAGGTCGTGTCCTCCTCAGATACATTGCGATGGATAGCCATACTTTGTGAACATCTAAGAGGTGGATCATAACACATTCGCGTAATGGCCGGCAGAGGTTCTCCAAGCTTTTCTACGTATGCTTGAATTATATGAACAATTCTTTACACTCGGTGTCCAGTAGAGGAACGAAAATTTCTTCCGCTACGTTCTTGAGATTTGTACCTCCTCTGACGCTTGCTTGTTTTCATTTAGCTTGTCTGACAAAGAGTACGTAATCGTCAAGAATGAAAAGCCCGATAGTCCAACTTACGATTCGTCGCACAGGAAGAGACCGCCAATGCCGAATAACCTCCAATATTCGAAACCGGCTGAGAATTTGCATTTATTTATGTCGGTAGCCGACGCACCTACCAAAACACACTCTGCGTTACACAGCGCCTAGGCTTCTAGCAATCCTTAGCCAATGAAGTGCCCTGGCAGCCGTATAGGGTGTTGACTGATCGCTCACCTTCAAGGAGATTATTGTAGCATCTTCATGTGCTCCATTTTTGCATAATCCTGCATCTCGAGTGATCTGAGAGCCGCTCATCATGCATAGAGAATGTGATTTTCATGTCCTTCTGCAAATGCATTCCTTCGTGTCATACAACAATATAAATTTCTGCGCAAGAATTCGTCATTTTGCTATAGAAAACCCTGTCCACTATATTTAAATTGATCTGGAGATTAGCTTGCTCAAAAATCGGTTCTAGGCCGTATTGGAGCCGAGTAAATATGTTAGCCTGTTGTGTAGTCACAGGTGTCACCATATCAGCCATTCTCTATGTATCAGTGCATGTAGAATGTGTCCAACCCAAAAAATACTTCACATGAAAAAAGCCTAACCTATAGAAAAGTTAGTTATCTTAACATGTCGACACAAGGATTTATATTCACTTCATCAACTTAATATTATCACTTCCAAGTAATAATCATGCAACTTCCCCACCCAGTCGCACTGCTCTTCGCCTTTACTTTTTCCCTTTCAAAGTGTTCCGTATCCCAAGCTCAATCTTCTTCTCCCTACGATAGTCTGGGCCGAGAATTCGATTATATTGTTGTCGGTGGTGGGACTGCTGGCTTGACTGTGGCCAATCGATTAACCGAAAACCCATCCGTGACTGTAGCTGTTATTGAAGCAGGCAATTTCCTAGAAGATATCGTGGGAAACTTGACCCAAGTCCCAGCTTACCAGCCGTGGTTCCTCACAGCTGGAGTGTCCGATACTTCGGTCGAGTGGGGCTTTGAGACGACACCACAAGCCGTTCGTCCTTCTCCCAGATCCCATTAACTTGTGACGCAGAAAGTGGGCCTGATAAGTATGACTTTAGGGTAGAAACGGTGCTATCTCACCATATTACCGCGCAAAAGCAGTGGGTCCCTGTTGCATTCTGTGGGATGGTTTCACTATTAATCGTATTCAGTTCGGCGGATGCAGCACGATCAACTTCCTGTCTTACGCACATTCAACTAAAGGGGCTTTCCAGCTATGGGCGGACATGGTTGGTGACCAGTCATATACATACGAAAATGTGGTTCCATTCTACCGCAAGAGCATGGACTTTGCGCCCCCCAACAGTCATGAAAGATTTGCGAACGCGACCCCGTCATACAATCCAGCTGATACCGCTACCGGGGGGCCGTTAGGTGTATCTTACCCAGCCTATGCTATGAGCTGGAGTACCTGGGTGGCTAAGGGCATGGATGCAGCTGGTATTCACCAGACAGATGCTTTCATCAATGGGAATCTGAATGGAGCATCCTGGGAGTTAATGACCATCAATCACCAAGACGGGTTTCGCGCATCTTCTGAGTCGGCATTCTTACGTCCTTATCTCAACCGAAGAAATCTTTTCCTTTTCCATTCAACTTTAGCGGAACGGATCTTGTTCGACAGCCGCCGAGTAGCTACAGGTGTGGAAGTAACAACATCCCAAACTACGTACAATATCTCCGCCAATAAAGAGGTAATTGTGTCTGCTGGAGCCTTTCAATCGCCACAACTACTGATGGTTTCTGGAATCGGACCGGCCGCTTTGCTACAACAGCAAAACATCGAAGTTGTCGTGGACCGGCCGGGCGTGGGCCAGGGTATGAACGACCATATATTAGTCTTTCCGGCTTACCAAGTCGATCTTGCATTAGATCCGACGATTACAGCACAGCAAATATATGATTTCAATACATTTGCAGCCGGGCGCTTGACGAACCCTGGAGCGGATTATTGGGGGTTTGAGAAAATACCGCCAGAGCTACGAGCCAATTTCTCGGCGGGAACAGCACAATGTGAGTAACAGAAGCCTTTGTTAATATATTCTTTTGGATCATATCTGTCAGGATCATGCGGGCGCTGACATAGACGTGACGGTCTTAGCTTTGTCTAACTTACCAGCTGATTGGCCTGAAATGGCATACGTCATTCTTCCTTTCGCCCCCTTTGGAAATACTTTACCAGGCAAGTCTTACGCATCCATGATCCCAGTGTTAATGGCTCCCCAATCTCGAGGCAACGTCTCAATTATATCGTCTCGAATGGATGATCCTCCGCTCATCAACCCAAACTGGCTCACAACACAGGCCGACAAAGAACTTATTGTAGCTGGCTTCAAGCGCGTGCGTCAAATTGTGGCAACAAAAGCCATGTCCAGTGTGGTAGTCAGCGAATTGACCCCTGGGTCAGATGTACAGACAGATCCTCAAATCCTTGATTATATTCAGAGCATGTCAGTATCGATGTCCCACGCACACGCTACCTGCCAGATGGGTAAGCCTTGGGATCCTTTAGCTGTTGTAGATACGTCCGGTAGCGTGTATGGGGTTCAGAATTGTGAGTTCATGTGATACGTACTTCAAATCAGACACTGACTATTTATGGCTATGTAGTACGCGTTATCGATGCATCAACGTTCCCATTCTTACTACCAGGTGGGTTGGCAGTCAAAATTCTATACTTCATCTGTGGGGCCCAAGTGATCAATGCTAACCTAAGATCATGACTTGTAGCGGCGTCCCCTCAAACTCACATTTGTCAGTGTTCACACTCTTCAAGATCCGAATTTTTGCCTAGACTGACTGATGATAGATATGCTAGCGGAGAAACTGGCAGACGAAATCAAGAGGCGGTGGATTTAGATGTCCTACCTCATCGAAAAGAAAATAGCTCTGCATGGCTGAAGGTCAAGGTTATAATAGACTAGTTTCTTGGCACTCCTTCCTTCCTCACCGGTTTGTCTACAAGTCTGGGAAGGAAATTCGGGCGGTTCTCTATTTAAACCTTGATAATTGAGTATTATGCCCATCTTTGGCAGGTATTTTATGTTCAGCAACATGTACTGTACTAAATGTGATACGGAAAACATAGCTTGAATCATATCGTTAAGCTTTCTTGAAGCGATTCCTGTTAGGCTTACTGGATTCAAATCCAATGCCCAACTTTTGAAGCTGATCGAAATATCTCTGTAATCAAAGATCCCACTCAATTTCGAGCTTATGTCCCTTAATTTCAGCGTTAAACCACTCAATAATCTCAATCCTCTCTTGGCAGGTCCTCGCTCCTTCAAGGACCTCGCTATCGATTATAGCCAGGATAGTCTCCCGAATCTGGTGCAGTGCTAAACTTTTCCCTATACAAGCCCTAGATCCTGCACCAAAAGGGAGCATACATTCTGCCATCTCCGGCGTTCGCAGCCCGAAGCCTTCCACATCCTCCAACCACCTTTCAGGCCGGAATTCAAAAGGTTTCGGAAAGACTTCCGGATCATGATGGAGCACATAAGGAGCACAGCCAATGATAGATCCGGATGGGAGATATACAGATCCTACTCCGATGCTATCGCCCTGCACAACGCGAGTGAAGCGAGTTGGATTTGCCATGCCTAGCCGCAACCCTTCTTTTACAACAGCATTCAGGTATGGTGTCTTCCTTTTTGTGTCTGAAGAAACGTCTCGAATTTCTTTGAGCAGCCGGGAGCGGATGTCAGGTCTTTGTACGAGGTGGAAAAGAATTGTAGAGAGCATGACGGCGACAGAATCAGCGCCTGCAAAAATGATAGCTTTTGACTGTACCGCAACTTCACTAGACTCAACGCCAGCTGCCAAAAGTTTGCTCTGATATGAGTTCTCTGTTGTACTTCTGTCTGAGACTATTGAATTTCGAACGACTCTGTCCGCGAATTCATCAATCGTAGCAGCACTTTTCCTGACCGCTTCAGTATTGTTGAACTTGGACGACACAGCATACACGAGGCGAAAAAGTGCATGAGGTAGAAGCGAAAATCGTGCGAAGGCAACAATGGCGAAGATGAAAGGATTGGCAGTCAGTTTGGTTCGCTGGCGAGCCTTGATAGAAAGACCATCCAGTTCACGAAGCCCTCCGTAACGCTCGTTCAAGAGGTACTCAGTTACGACATCAATAGATAGCCGAGCAGACAGATCCAACAGGTCTGCTTTGATTCGATCAGATTGGTAATCTTTTGAAGCTGTTTTGAGCGCTCGGATATGCTTGACAAACTCAGCTATGCAGCCCCTAATAGAGCCATCAGGTTGCTCGCTGGCACTGCGCAAACGCGATTGAGAAAACAAACTTGCTACAGCTTTGGCTCTCTTGTCTCTGTATCTCGTATCGATGGCGGAGAATATTGACACCACAGATCCAAGGTTGAAATTCATATATCTGGCGTCTTTTGGGTAACCACCGCCAGCAACATAAATACCGTGAATAGCGGTAGGGTCAGAGACTGAGACAGAATTTGGAGCAATCCTGAGTACTTTGGTATGGTATTCTGTATGGTAATGACGGAGCATACGACCTTCAATCCCAAGGTAAGACATAATGTAGATTGGAAGAGAGCTGACTCTACTAAGCCAGGGACCGGGGATGTGGCTCAGCGGGTGGAAATAAAGGCGGTATAATGCTCGAGACAACATAAGGGCCATTAATCCACGCACCAGTATCAATAAAAGTAAGTTCATGATTGCTCTGAAGAGTTGGTATGTACTGGGGTTTGCTCCTTTACTGCATTGATGATTCTTGACAGGATCAATAGTTGGATTTCTAGAGTGACCAGCGGCCTCATCAAGGTTAATTCTAGAGTTCTTAGCAAAGAGACCGAAGATGATAAAGATCTGACTTAAGGTTTAGTATGCGATTGATTCGCAATGGCGCATCTCACCATGTCCACAGAGAGCCAGCCACTGGAACAGTACCTGCACAGCCACCAGGACCAATTCCCTCACAAGTGACACAACCCGACTTAATTTATTTTCTAGATAGCTTGCAATTGGTGGCGAGTGTTATACAGAGCAGGTGTAATTCAATATTCGTCAATTATTTACTCGGGACCACGGTAAAACTGTGGCCCCGCACTACTGTCTTGCAGACTTCGTTTCCGAAACCATGAAGATGGAGCGTAAACATCAATTAGAGGTCTTTCAATTTACAAATTCTATTTTCTATTAATTCAGTCATTTCATTAAACAATCAGATAGCCGTCTAGAAGTCAAAACTACTTCACAATATGGGTCAGTCAAACCCAACAACGCCCATTAGAGCCAGTCGAGACATCGGAACGGGGAGCAAGTCCTTCAAACAGATATTGAAAGACTTGGAAGAAATAGACAGTACTGTTTTCACCAACGATGGTGAAAGAGCACAGGCTCTGTTGGCAAGCTACGCCATGTTGAGTCGACTAGAGACTCCCTGGGAGACCATTGTAAGGCTCTGTATGGGACAGGTAACGTTAGAGAGAACATTAACCAGAATTAAGAGCTGAAGTAATACAGCCAGCTTTAGGAGCGACCTTGAAAGTAGTCAAAGATCTTGGCTTGTTTGAAAAATGGCATCAACATGGGTATGGAGCCATGACCAGCGATCAACTTGCGTTATTTGTGTCCTGCGACCCTGTACTTCTTGGTCAGT
The DNA here is from genome assembly GCA_003988795.1 of Proliferodiscus dingleyae. Lineage (NCBI taxonomy): Eukaryota > Fungi > Ascomycota > Leotiomycetes > Helotiales > Lachnaceae > Proliferodiscus > Proliferodiscus dingleyae. The sequence goes on along the minus strand of QYAK01000002.1, from coordinate 1,225,914 downwards.
GCTCAATCTTTTATGCCCCTACAGTATCAGTTTATACGCAGCATGGATATGACACTCACTGAGGATGGGTGCTGCAGCTCGCCTGCTCCGACATTTAGCTTCGAACCATATGCTCCAAGAAACTGACGAGGAGCTATTCAAACCAACGACTTTCACTCTAGCTCTTTCCCAGCCAGTGTTTGGCGAGTGGATTGATTATTTGTAGGTCATATGTGATATCCAGAGGCTACAAGTGCTGAATATTACTTGAGGTACGACGCAATGATTCCGTGTTTTTACAAAATGCCTGATTATCTCGCAAGTACGGGTTACAAGAATGTGGTAAATCCGAGAGATGGTATTTTTCAGTTTGCAAAAGGCTTTCAAGGTGATCTATTTGAGTACTATGATTCTCACAGACGAGAAAGTAACACTTTCAATAATGTGATGGGGGGCGTAATGGCGCACCAGGCTAGCTGGTTGGACATCTTCCCACATAAATCACTCGTTGAATCAAGCACCGAAGGACCTCTTCTTGTTGATGTCGGTGGTAATGTTGGACATGATTTGGAAAGATTTTGCAAAGTTTATCCTCATTTGGCGACTAGAATGTATTTGCAGGACAGGCCAGAAGTGATCCGGCTTTCTAAATGTCCTGATACTGTCAACAAGATCAGCTACGATTTCTTCACCGAACAGCCTATTAAAGGTAAGAGAATTTATTCTCAAAAGTCTCTCCAGAGCTAAATTACCTTAATTAAATAGAAGCACGCGCATATTATATGCATGGCATTATTCATGACTGGTCTGATGAGCCGGCCCGCAAGATATTGGCCAGGGTGAGAGAGGCAATGAGGGCCGGGTTTAGTACGTTGCTTGTACACGACCATGTTATCAAGAAAGGTACTCCGCACCCACATACCACGGCCTACGACCTTTCTATGATGGTCAAAATTGCAGGAGTAGAGAGATCAGAGGGTGAATGGAATACACTGCTTCAGTCCGAAGGCTTTAAGGTGGTCAAAATCTGGAGTTCGCCTCTTGCCGTCCAAAGTGTCATCGAAGCAGAACTTGCAGACTAAATAGATCGTAACAAATTGATTTAAATATCATACAATGCTGTCGTACTGTTACATTAAGCTTTAATCGTCCGGGATTTTCTTGGCAAATATCAGATAGAGAAAAAGGGGAGCAAGTGATAAGTCACATGGAAAAAACCGGAAAGTAGTTAATGATAGCGACCGTCATTGATTTCATGTATAGAGACGATGCAAAACTAAACGCCAAAGTTCTCTAGGCTAAAGCGGATCTGTTTTAGAGAAAACTTCTTCTATTTCTTCCATTAGAGATCTTGCTAAATAGATGTCATAGGAAAATGGATTTATGTAGTGTGCGGTAAGCGAGAGGCTGTGGAATTTCTTGCGTGACGAGATGGTCCCGGTCCCGAGTATATAGACAAGGACCGGCACCCATCATACTTGATTTGTACCGGGCTAGACAATAAGATCTTTTATCTCTGGTGGCTTTTGGAATACCCATGGTCTGCATTTCTCATTTACATACTTTCTTGCTCTGAATCTCGTCTTATCATGGAGACTAGTGATAAGTCCTCCTGCTCAAAGACCTTATCAGACGCAGCTATACCTGCTTCTACATCAACAGTAGAAGTCAGGGTTCTAGACACGTAGGTCTCTTCGTGGTGGATAGATTTAAATGACCTGAACTATGACTGAGTTACTATACTGGTAGAAATACGCTTCTTTACCTTGACCCAGAATTATTTTGGAAATCGAATATTGCGGGCCTAGACGGGCCATATTCACACGTCCCAACCTACTGCTTCCTTATCTCCAAGGGCAATTACCACTTAATTTTTGATCTTGGCGTACGCACTGACTGGAGGAACTATGCACCCCAAATTGTGTCGCTCATCAAAGCTACGACTCAAGTCACACCAGGAACGGATGTTGCATCGATGCTGGACAGTGACAAGAGCGGCCTCGGCATCAGGAGTAAAGATATTGCGGCAGTGATTTGGTCACACAACCATTTTGATCATGTTGGCGACCTATCCACATTCTCTCCTTCGACTGACTTGATCGTGGGACCAGGCGTCAGTGCCGTCTCGTGGCCTGGGTGGCCAAGAAATCCCAATGCGAGTGTGCTCGACAGTGATATCCAGGGACGAGTTGTTCGAGAGATTGATTTCCGAGGAAATAATCTCAAGATTGGCCAGTTTGACTCTCTAGATTTCTTCGATGATGGTTCCTTCTACATTCTAGATGCACCAGGCCACGCAGTGGGCCATCTCTGTGCATTGGCTCGTACCACGGCAGATCCAGCGTCATTTGTCTTCACGGGGGCTGACTCTTGCCACCATCCAGGAGTGCTGAGGCCGTCAGAATTCTTGCCTATGCCGAGTCTCACTGCGCCGTCATCGATGGGAAATGATTTGGAATCTGGCGTTGCCACATGTCCTGGTGCTGTGCTCCAACAACTCAGTAGAGGAAGAAATCCTAGCTCACCCATCTTCGAGATCGCCGAAAGCCCAGTATGCTCGGATCACAATGCAGCGAAGAACACTGTGCAAAAAATCCAAGAGCTCGATGCTGCGGATGACGTGTTCGTCATTCTGGCTCATGATTTGTCCTTGCGTGAAAAGATTCCTCTATTCCCGGAAACTATCAACAAATGGAGAGAAAGCAAATTGAAAACAAGAACGAGATGGCTTTTCTTTAACCATATTATGCAGCCATCATGCCAAACGAGATTGTCCAAGACGTAAGAAAACTAGAACAGATAAATGTATAGATTACAAGTCTTACAGCAAGAACGTAATAAGCTCTGGCACTGTACGACTCGTCCTTAACATTGATCTACACGCTTCTTCATATTATATTATTAATTTGAGAATAGAGAGAAAGTAAGAAGCCAGGAAAAGCATTTCGGAACACCGATCAGAGCCACTTGGCGTTCCGACCTCCACATGGAGGCGAATTCGGCACCCGCCGATATCGGCAGTCTTCATCATCCTCTCCACGTATTTTAATATTTGAATCTGTTTGATAAGCTTATTTCAGGATCTTGCAAGATCACTGTTATTTTCTGCTATTGTGTGTCAGGTGCAAATGCTGTACGGTTGAATATTGATTTAGGTATGCCAAAAGAACGAGCAACCTATTCTCACGGCCACCATAAGTCCGTTGTCGAGGATCACGCACGTCGCACCGCGCAAGACTCCGCGAGCTACTTGCTCCCGCACATCAAGGCTACCGATCATATACTTGACGTAGGCTGCGGTCCGGGCACAATTACGGCAGACCTTGCATCTTTGACTTCCTCTGGCAAAGTCGTCGGCTGTGACGCCGTCGAAAGTGTGGTGAAACAAGCCATCAAGTCCTGCAGCATGTGAAAGACCCAGTAGCCATCCTCAGAGAGATGAGAAGAGTTTGCAAAAAGGATGGTCTTGCTGCAGCACGGGAAGCAGACTACAGAATGTTTGGTTGGTACCCCGAAACACCAGAGATTGCGAGGTGGATGGACTTGTACCAGAAGGTAGCCAGAGCGAACGGAGGGGAGCCGAATGCTGGTAGATACTGTCATGTGTGGGCCACAAAAGCTGGCTTCGCGCAGGAAGCGATTCAGGTAACTTGGGACGTGTGGAGATATTCAGGGGCGCGAGCAGAGCAGTTTAGCAGGAGTTGGTCAGGTAGAATACTGCAACCAGGATTCTTGGAAACTGCGGAAAGAGAAAAATTTGCAACAGAAGATGAGGTTAAGCGCATCTCTGAAGCTTGGCTTCAGTGGGGTAATCATGAGCAAGCGTTTATCGCAATTCCCCATGGGGAAATAATATGTCGGAAGCTGTAAGATAGGTCACTGAAGGACGTGTATGAAAGGTAAATACGAGTCATAAGTCGCTGTCCTGTCTACCTTGTGCAACTGGTTGTTTGGAACGGCAATCAACGTAACGGTGTGTTTTTTCCTTATATCCTCTTCGATTGACAAATTTCCTCATCCGGCGTCTTTCAAAATAATTTTTGCTACTTCAGCCAAACTCCTTTCAACCTTAACCCAGTCTCTATCTTCCAAGCCTTCAAACCTTACCATCTCACCATGCACCTTGCTCAGATGCCTCACGTTCTGTTCTAATTCTCTTGAACTCTGTCGGTATCATCAGCTCGCTCCTTCACTCTAAAAGAGATTATTGAATTCCTACCCCTTCTTCACCTCCGCTACTGCTCTCAATGAACCACCCCACCCAAAATCGACCTCTTTCACTCAGCTCACCGAAAGATTTCTCGGTGTTGGCCAGCCACGTCACTTCATTCCTCAAATTTTTCATCTCATCACTCAATCCTGCTGTCGCAATAGCCAGATTTCCCCAGCCCGCTCCACTGACGTCCCTAGGAACGCCAAAGAAAAAAACAGCTCTGGTGGTATCGACAAGGCTTTCATCCATAGCCAAAACGCTTTTCAGCAGCGCTCCACCGAAACTGTGAGCAATCCATACGATGTCCCGCTTCCTGTATAACTTCTTGACTTCATCGACAAGGAAGTTGGCGATGCCGCGGGCACCAATAGAATCTTCGTCTGCTTTACTATAACCAAGACTTAGGACCTGAATTGGAGTTGTGAAAACTTGGGGCAGGAGATCGCGCAGCCAGAAGCATTTGGACAAGCGATGGGTCCAAGAGTCTATAGGGGAGCCACCATGACCATGCAAAGCTATTACACTATTTCCGTGTCAATACGGACGCGCAAAGATGAGGACGACTATTGTTACATGATATCGGGATTGGAGTCTGCGTAAATCTCATGGAGTGCGAGGGTGGCTAGAGTAGAGCCTCTTCCCTCCCCTTTCCTAGCCGTAGTCTTCGGCGCAAACCGAGTGAGAAGGTTTTTCATGTTTCCACTGCTTGCTCAAATCAGACTGGTGAATGGGGGGGCTGGCAAACTTTGAAGCAAGAAATAAATAGGCAACCATCAAAAGCGCCACAAAGTCGATCAGGCAGCAGTTTTATGTTCGTGTATTATCTATTATTATTTCTTTTATGATCCTCCATTAACATAATAATTCAACGTATAGTTGAGGAATGTACATTGTGCCATATCCTGGAAGCCTGCACTCAGGCTTGGGTAATCAAGCAGCTTCATTTGGTTGCCTGTCATACCGGTAACTTCCTCCCACCTCCCCGTTCTCACAATCGCCCTTATTGTTGGGAAATAATTTCTCATTTGGAGGTAACCCATATTCGGATTCGGGTCCCCGCTCTTCACAAAGGACCCGAAATAGCCAGAAGTGAGTTGAATGGAATGTAGATCGTCTATATCTCGCAGAGCGCCGAGGTTGCCGAAGACCCAGGGAATATCTGAGCCATGAAGCTTGAAATAAGGGAGGTTGGGGTTACCGCGTGGAAAGCCAGGAGTGACAGGTGGACCGCCAAGGTTGTTGGGGTCATAACCTGATATGGTCCGCTCCATTTGGTAGTAATAGCTGCTCTTGAAAGCACCTGATTGAGACGCAGCATACATCGTAGCTTGATCCACGCAACGAAACTGATTGTCTGTGGCGACGCGTTGAGAAACGTTGAAGGCATCCAAAGTCAAGTTCCCTGTATCATAAAAGGGGAAGAGTCCAGAGGCAATGATAGATCTTGCTTGAACGGCCGTGATGGAAAGTGCGACTTGAATCCCAGCCTGGAGCGAGGACACCGGTGTTTTTGGATAAGTGGAGAAAGAGGCGCCATCGTTCGCAACATTACCAAAGATGACGGGGACATGTGCTGTGCTTGCGTTCATGTTGTTCACTATAAGTTGTTCGGTGTTCACGTAGTGGCCATCCTGGACGACATATCTCGCCACACTTGCTAATTCAACGAGTTTCAGGGCCGGAACAGCTTTCAAGCAAGAAATCTGGCTGAAAATCGAGGTCCGATTGCAGCCTGCAGAACGAAAAATATTCTGGCCTGCCAAGGCGTAAGAGGCGTTAATGGTAAGATAGGAGCTATACGTTGTTGCGTAGTCACTGGGGAGGCCTAGATCAACACCGCCGCCAAGATTGGACATAGCCACTGCTCCTTGGAACTTCCCAATAGCCTGGGGAGAGCCCAAGAGGACCCTAACAGAGCCTGCACCCGCTGACTCGCCTACGATGGTGATTCGTTTCGGGTCTCCTCCGAAGGACGCGATGTTCTTGATCGTCCACTAGATTTGTCAGTTAGATCTTGTGCATTCATCGAGATCACTCACGTCGAGGGCATTGATTTGATCAGCGATTCCGTAGTTGCCAGTGATGTTCGTTCCTGGAATCGCCAGAAACCCCAAAGTAGAGAGCCGATAGTTGATCGTCACAACCACGATATCCTCTCTCGACGCCAGATTCTCTCCGTCACTTCCAGGATCAGCACCAGTGCCTCCTGTAAATCCCCCACCATGAATCCAGAACATCACCGGCCTCAAATCATTGGTCGAGCCTTGCTTTGGGATATATGGTGTTTGGATATTCAAGAACAAACAATTTTCGCTTCCAGAGATGGGTTGAGCGCATTGGGCTCCATAGGCCGTTGCATTGATCGTCTGTCCCGTCGGCGAGTACGGCACAGAATATACCCATCGCTCAGGAGGATCCGCGTACGGGATGCCTAAGAAGCGGAACGCTTTTTGATTTCGATAGCCAACATACGTGTTACCTCCAGAAGCAACACTAATCTGGTTGGTCGCCGTGGCGAAAGACGTTCCTGGTTGGGAGCTATTACTCGACTGTGTACAGAGGACGGGCAGCTTGATCTCGCCAATCGCAGCCGGGTAGAATTCTAATTTGTTGGTCACATACAGTATGCCATCTTGAATGTAATAGGCCTGGTTGTGAGAAGCGCGACCGGCGAACGCGTTGTATTTGAGGGATTGTAGGACATCGTCGTTGTGGGCTTTGATTTCGTTGCTAGAGAGGAGCGACTCGCTCAATGACGCGCAAGCCGCAACTGTATCTTTCTGATCGAGATCATCGAGAATAAAGAAGCCGATGTGATTAGGATCATCAGAGGCGTTGAGGTTGTTCTGGTAGTAAAGAGTCAACGACGTGTCTAAATTAGAAACCGCTGCCGAACACGCGATAGTCGCCAGCAGCAGGACACACAATATGAACGACATGATGCCAAACCAACCTACATTAATTTTCCGGCCTCCATCTACACTTTAATGCTTTCGCTGTAGATGCTCCCCCTCATGAACGGAGATCTAGTTTGAGGATCTCTTGGTAGTGTCCCGAATCCTGGATTTAGCCGGTGCTTCCGATGGGCATAAAAGAGCAAGGGACCTGCGTCGTCGCGTCTGGAAGTCAATATGCTACCGTCATTAATAAGTCCTCAGGCGCAGCTAAGCCCGAATCCATCACTTCATGGGACGAAAAGCAGGGGTGTTTATCCGGTGCAAAGCCCGGGGAAATGGATCTTCCGCTACATTATGAGGTTCTACGAGAGGGGGGCACTTTGGGGGGCACTTTATCCGGCGCCGTGACTCCGAAGCGGCTCGGGGAGGGACATAGGAAAGACAGCTCCGTCTGGCTCCTCAGCATCTTGCACTTCTTTGGGTCATTTTACATTGCGATTATTGTTGATGAATACTGCGCGTGTATTTGGATGAGCTGACGGTCTTTCAACTACCGCGGAACGCATTGCTTGGCATGCCTCGCTTCAGTCTGGCAGGGGAAATAAGCGTTTTGATTCTGTCACAGAATCTTCAGTAGAAGCAGATCAACACCCACTCGTATACAGATGTCATGTTTGATCGCCTGCAAAGCATCTCCGCATCACTTGATCGACTGCAGAACTGCAGGTGCTCCCTCGGATGCTCCTATCAAACGGCATAATACACTTCCAAAACTTACCTAGCACACAACTTTGTGCATTGATCTTCGCAGGCGCCATGCTGGCTTCGTGGATATACATCCTGTGGAAAGTATATTGCATGGGCAGAAGTTAGCATTGCGATATTAGTAAGAATATATTCATCCCTTGCAGCAATTTCAAGTCCTCATAGCCAGCTTTTCCCACGTTATCCTCAGCACGAGGTTGGCCATGTCCATAACAGCAGGTAAGCACGCGACATATCGAAGCCCTTACTTGTTCGCCTAAGCATACAGCTTGCATACCATCGGTAACGCGTATCACCGTGCGCATAGACGAATCTGTGCGGGTCAGAGACATGATTGGCTGTGCCAGCTGTCTCCGGAATCGGACTCGTACGAGTGCTTGGTCTATTCTATGTACATCTACCTGTATTCAACCACTAGCACTGTATAGTTGTCATCTGTATTGATACATTTGATATCTAAGCCTGCGCTTGGCTTGTTATCATTCCCAATGCATCCTCATAGCCACAATGATGAAGTCCAGGGCGTGACTAATCATAACCTGGAGCGTGTCCTACTGCTAAGTCAATGCTATGAATGTAAGGGTTAGAGAGGGTGATCCTCAAAAGAAGCTTAAAGATGGTGCAGGACGATGAATTGCAGCTAACCAGTCCAAGCACAATCCGTGGGACTTAGTGTGACTTGGAAATCGATCAAGTTAAGTCCGATACGATACCATGGTTTCACGGCGATCGGAAGCGTCTTGGAAGTAGATGTTGACTCAAGAGAATCTTCTGCTGCTGTCAACAACTGTGTCGTAGATTTAGCTCTGACAAATCATTTTAACGTCCTAGTTCCTGCTTATGACTTAATTAAAGATTCGACGTACAGTCTTTGGTTTCGTCGACGGTCCCGTATAGCTTCAGAAAAGACTGTATCCGCGTACGCTCCAAGCTTTCATAGCTTTAGACATACCAAAAGCCAATGTCGTATAACTATCCGGCAGTCAGGTTTCGGTCTAATTGGAACAAGTGTCCCGGGTGAGCACGACCCGTGAATATCGGAGGGGCTTACCCAGTCGACGATGGACCTTTGAGTCCGAGAACAATGCGATGGTAGAGTAAGGATCTCATAGCGAAAGAAAGTCAACTTATCTCTCAAGCCCTTTGAATTTCCAATTTTAAATATAAAGTTTTACTTATTCAAAAGTCCTTCTCGCTAGCAAAGTTGGAGAAATTCTGCGGTCGGTTGCTGGGGCTACTACCACAGCCCGCATCTAAATCTACATGCACTCTACTCTAGACTAATGACAGGCAGTTTAGGAATACTTTGAACACTTTGTAGTCATTCGAATATAAGTTTATCCGCTAGACATGGTCGAAGAGACCCCTATAGACTTCTAGTCCGAAGACGACCACCATATCCTGCACCCAAACGCCTTCCGTTCCCCGCTATGCTTTATTATTTTGGATCGTATGTACAAAAGATTAGAACATAATATTCAACACATTACATATGACCGTCCAAGGCCTGCTGGACAAGCAACGGCCAGCCGAGGATAAAAGCCATGCCTGGAAGATAGCTGGATAAATCTATCAGTTACTGACCACACTTGAGAGGCAGAAAAAAAGATGTACTTACATTCCGGCTGAGCCCGCTATTCGCTTAGCTTGTCTACCCCAGTCTGCCTTTGCAGGTTTCTGTGTGACAGCGTCTCGTGCGAATGGATGAGGCTCGAATGATCTAGCGGCAGCGCGAGCTCGGGCGCCGATCGTCATGGCCCTGCGTGGAGCAACGTTTCGAAGGAGAGGTGACATTGGTGGCATTTTGAGAGGATTGTGTTGGCTATAGTATACAGCAGAGCTGAGAGGAGATTTCTTGGAGGGGAGATTTGGTTTGGTAGAGATGAGATCTTTCTATGTGTATGCACTGTGCAGACTGAAGAGACATAGCTTTCAGCCGAAGCCAGATCAATTATATACTCACCGTATAGAAAAGGCGTGATGTAGACCTATGACTTGAGAAAGGTGACATTTTCAAAGTATCGTACGAAACTATTCACAAGCTGAGCTGGAATCAGGAGACTTCCCGGTTCAGCAGCCAATAATTGGAAACTAGAATAAGCATAGGACAAGTATAGGACAAATTGCGAGGCGCAGCCGATGTTGTGGTGCGCTTATGATGTCCTGCGCGTAAATAATCCGGACGACGAGCAGAAAATGGGGCGTTTGCGGAATGAAGTGGGCTGATGATTTTAGACCTTTCGCTAGGAATGTGGCGCCGCTCAGGGGCTCGGAGCCTCCCGATGGTTGCCAAAAGCATCACATGACCCAGCCTCCTTCGCTCCGAACTTCTCACAATGAGAATCCGAACTTGTTCCCAAAGACCCTCTAGAATGAAAGGCGACTCGTGATGACTCATCAATTAACACTCCTCAAAGATAGTTGCCTAGCCTTCTTGATTTCCCACATTTACCTAGACTCTGCTCTTGCGATTTCGTTCAGTACACCAGATCTAGACACCGAAGTTGACCAAGCCGAGCTTCCCATCTGCCCCAACAACATGCAGCATCCCCTTTCCCATCTCCGACTTTCCTCTCCTCGCTCCAACAGCCCACGGCATACCTAGCTCATCGATTCTCTGCCTTCTCCAGTGCTTCAGCCCGTGGCGTCCCAGACCATCGTTGATGATCCTCGACCGAAAGAAATTAAGGGACAAGAGCTTCGGTCGGATGGTACAGGATAGGTCGGGGGATTAGTATCGACTACATCTAGGTCATCAAAACCCAGCAAAATTGTTACCTCTCTCGTCATACTCCTGGATGAATCTTCGACCTGCAAAGGGAGGATCGACACCTTGGCCTGTGTCGAAGTCATATAATTGACCCAGGCTCCAGTCTTGAATATCTCCAGCTGGAAAGTTCACATTGTTTGCGAAGTCTGACCAAGATGGCCTGATATTCTCTGCAAGGCCAGAAGTGTCAAAGTCTGGCTCATAGACGCCCACAGATTCGGTTGAGTATCCCACGCTTGGTGAGACTTCATTCATACCGGTGAGACTGATATCTAGAACGTCTTGAATAACGTTCATGGAAGGTGGAACAGTTTGCGGTGGCTCTTCCTTAGGCTCATGAGGCGTTTCGGCTTTTGTAGACTTCGGTGTCGCACCCTTGTTACCATCTTTCATGAACACGATGCTGGCATCTAGCATGCCGACGGTAAACTTCATGAACTCCGCCCCCTTACTACTGACTCTCAATGTCCACCGATATTCCGCAAGTTTGGATTTATAGGAATCCGACTCTTCTGTACTCTGGCTTGTAGCCCACAACAAGCTCCCGAATGTTGCGATGATTGCCAGGTTGACCTTGGACGCAAAGTACCAGAAACTTTGAAGATGTGCTGCCTCAAGCTTATTGATTAATTCAATTGCTGAAGTGAAACGCATCTTTGCAGCCGCTCTTGTTATGGACCGTAGGTTTTCGTCGGCGTTACTAGCATCAAACCTGATTATAGCTCGGTGAAGAGTGACCTCCACTGCGAAGTATGCTAAGTGTAGCGATCCTGAAGGAACTCAGTTTTGCATGTGATAACAGTCCAAACACTTACCTGCGGAGGAGAGCTTCCTTGCTGTTGTCTCACCTACTGATAGACATTGCGGCAATTTCGAATACCACTCCTTCAGCCTTAGCTGGATCGGCTTGGCTTTCTCCAATGTCACCATTGTGGCATTTGCTCCCTCACTCGCGAGATCTGACGCTGAGCGAAGAGAGAAGAATGTTCTAAGGATGTCGGTCAAGATATCTGTGAGTGAAATCATACTGATAAAGATCAACCTTCCTTTCTCAATCTCCGAACTGCCTTCTTCGTCATCGTCGTCTTCAGATGTCTCTGGGAAATCTCTCGCTTCAACTGGTCTCACCAACCAATCATCTTCATGAATTAGAGGTGGTCGACCATGAATCAAGGCTCCCCATCTATCTTGCATATACAGCGCCCACGCAAGTCTCTTCCTCAGGCTTCTCTCCCACTCAGGAATTTTCCATGCGGAGGAGTCTAGATGAAGGCCTAAATTCTGAGCGACTGCCACAAGCTGGCCGGTCAACGCCCAGGAATCGCCATCCGGTCGTTGAAGAAGGAGCAAGCCAGCTTGGACTGTGGAGAGTTTCGGTCGATTTAGAACATCACTCATCATTTTTGGCGCAAGCTTTTCAAGTTTCTGTACATCGGGCTTGGGGAGATTCACAAGATCGGGGCTGTAAGACCACCAATTCAACGCCAAGATATACACTGCGGCTAGAACAGGAGGCGTGAACTCTCGATACGTCCGGTCATACTTTTCGAGAAACACTTTCTTGTGCATTATCGGGAAACTGGGGTGAACTATTCGGAAGTATAAATCAACCAAAGCCCGGCCATGCGGCTGGACAATGCTTTCGACGAGATCGAGGTTGGCAAGCTCGTCATCTACTTCTGCCTCGCTCTCGGATTTCATGATGAAATGGGTCTGCTGACTGACGCGACGAAGAGTTCCTGGCATGCTGACGAATTCACCCCGTCCATTGAAAGGAGAGAGATTGATAAGACGAGTATCATATTCCGTGGTCTGACCGAGATACTGACCATGTTGTCGGTTTTGAAGGCCGAGCGTCTGCTTCAAAAGCGAAGGCCCAGTAAGAGCATTGTAGTCGTTGATAGGTGGTTTGGCATGGATATCTAAGAGTTTGTTAACTTGGAAATGATGACAACTGAGGCCTCTGTACTTCGTTCGGCTTCTGGTGACCTAATCAAGACTCGTCAGAATCGCCTACATTGGCTGGCACGTGACTGTCTTACCGTGGTTTCGAGCCATCCGTAGTCTTCTCCTCATCATCTAGCTTCCGCCTTTTTCTTCGTTGTGGACTTTGCACAAAGGTACATTGTTCTGCTCGAGATTGACACATAATACATGTTTCAGAGTCTTGAGGTATTATACATCTACTCTTCCGTCTTCTGCACGCATCGCATGGCCGGTCTTTCCTCGTCCATCCATTGGCTGGAAATTTGGATGCCGTTGGAGCATTCCCATGGGTCTCAGCTTGCAAATCTGAGGCCATATAGACACAGGTTCAGAGCCTCGATGGTACGAAGAATTCACAAAGCATGCAGGCACAGAAATGGTCATATCAGGTCGTACGTTCGAACAGTCCCAGAGCACACTTCTCGAGAGATAAGGAGTATGTCACGTGTTCTGGTGGCTGCGCTAGGGGAACGCGCTAGCTACTTTGTTTATCTCGCAGCGACGCTCTCTGACTTCTGTATTCACGATTCTCAGAATATTTGACCATACGCGCTCGGTTTGCACTTTCATCTGTCTCAATGACTGTTTGACATCGTTGTTTTTTTAATGTGGCTTGACGCTATCATTTTTTCTACACTAAGGAAGTCTCCCATTGTTCGTCACCTTCAGTATGGTGCAAAGGCAGACAGCTTGGACTGAGGACACATAACATTGATGAGCTTCCGAAAGGTATCTGGCATACTTTGGATCTCAGTATCCCTAAGAGCAGCGGCAATGGTTGACTTTGAAGTCTTAGCCTTGTAGCGACTCTATTCTGTGAAGCACCACCCGCCTGCTGTGGAAAACCTTCAAGTATGACCATAGATCACCTAGAGTTCTTCTGGTCAAGAAATGACTGAAGCCACTCACTATCTATCGTGTGCCTATCTTAAAAGAACTGAGACATGTAGAGAATCCTCAGTACGCCGCGAAAGCCTATGCTTAGTCTGTGGACTATCCGTCTCTAATTTTTGTATATTGCATGATCTTCCGTCAAAACACATTCAAAATATTCTCGAACAAATCATTCATCTTCAAATATCAGTTATGAATCAAGAACATTGATAGATGCTCTCCTGCTTATTCAATAGCTCTCTCCATCCTGTCTTAGCTGTTGGCGGGTGCCCCTTTCACTTTAGCTACGATGATTCTCACTCGTTCAAGGCAATTTATGAATGTGGCTTAGTCACAAGTGCTTGATATTAGCCATATCTGATAGATTTTGGAGGTGGAATATTCATAGTCGATACACTTCAATAGCGCCGCATTACCCCGCCGTAGTACCCCACTGCTGCACCTACATTTAGAGCCATCCGACCTCGCAAGCAATTTAAGCTTTGGGTATTTATCTCGATTCTCGCTCTCAATACTCCAGTTTCTTTCTTAAACGACACGAAGCGAAAGGGAAAAGAGAAGTCATCAGCAGTCATGCCCTCCTTTAACATTCTCGTCTTGCCCGGCGACGGCGTAGGGCCAGAAATCATTCCAGAAGCAGTCAAAGTTCTTGATGTCATCTCCAAATACACAGACGACGTAAAGTTTAACTACCAAGTAGCCTTGATGGGCGGCTGCAGCATCGACAAACACGGCGTAGCCCTGACAGACGAAGTGCTCGGGCTAGCGAAGAGCAGTGACGCAGTGCTGTTTGGCAGCGTAGGTGGGCCGAAATGGTAGGCGGGCCAGAATAAAATCATATGAAACATAAGTTTAAGATGTTTTGATGTCCAACGTCTTGTTTCGGAAATCGTTCTTCTGACTGGAAGTAAAATATAGGGGAGCAGGTAGTGTCCGCCCAGAGCAAGGCGTCCTAACTCTTCGCAAAGAACTCAACGCCTTCGCTAATCTGCGTCCTTGCCGCTTCGCGTCTAAATCGCTCATCCACCAGTCGCCTCTTAAGCCTGAGATTGTAGAAGGTGCGGACTTTATTACCGTCCGCGAGAACTGTGGGGGCGCTTATTTCGGGAACAAGATTGAGGAGGAAGACTTTGCGTCTGATCCGTGGCAGTACTCTAGAAAAGAGGTGGAGAGGGTGGCTCGCATCGCTGCAAGCCTTGCGCTGCAGGAGAACCCACCAGCTCAGGTCATCAGTTGTGACAAGGCGAATGTACTTGCTAGCAGTAGACTGTGGAGACGTGTCGTTACAGACGTGTTTCAGCGGGAATATCCACAGATTAAGCTGAGCCATCAACTAGCAGATAGTGCTGCTATGTTGATGATGAAAGATCCAAGGAGCTTTAATGGGATTGTACTGACTGATAACACGTGAGTTTACTTTTCTAATTAAACTCACACTACGAGGCTGAAGGCAGATCTAGCTTTGGGGATATCTTATCGGATGTAAGTAGTGTAGTGCCCGGGTCTCTCGGACTGTTGCCTTCGGCTTCAGTCTCAAGCATATCAAAGGATTCAACGAAGGTGGGGATATATGAACCAATCCATGGAAGCGCGCCAGATATTGCTGGTAGAGGTAAGTGTGTCTCCACCTGTTGAGGAATACTGCCTTAACAAGGTAGGAATTGCGAACCCCATTGCAACCATTCTCTCTGCATCAATGATGTTGCGATATTCATTTGGACTGGTTAAAGAAGCGCAGGCAGTCGATCGAGCTGTGGAGAAAGTGCTGGATGCTAAAGATATTGGCGGTCTTGAGGTTAGATCTTTGTGAGTGACCGATCATTAAATCTTCTTGGGATAACTCCTACTCGTTGCATCTCAGCTCAAGGATCTCGCACCAATTACCATCTGCTAATAACATCTCTAGTGACTTGGGCGGTACAGCTAGTACGGTCGAGGTTGGAAAAGCGATTTGCGATGTCTTGGAGGATCTACTGCATAGCGCAGTGTAGTGAGCTTTGGTGACTTTTAGGAAAAGCTTGTTGTCTACCGGATCGACAGACCATGGCGAAAAGATCACCGAATCTTCTCGCTAGAGGTTTGCTAGTTCTATCCTGAACAGCAGAAAGCATCACTACCGTCACGCCACAGCACCTAGGTCCATGCGAATGTAGTATCTTGTACTGGCACATAAAGAATTCCATTTTATATGGTGTCTAATCTAACAGTCATTTTTTTGAGAACAGATATTAAACAACATCGCGGGTCTTATAGGGCAGACTCGCACTTCGACGCTCGGTAATTGTTTTCTGGGCCTCCGGAGAATACAGAGTATTCTTTTGCTCGCTTTCTTTTTGACGCAAAGTCACGTCTTCTACTATTTGCGAACGCTGAATCTGAATTTAGGATATTGTATGGCTGGATGCTCTATGCTGCACTAGCAAGACAAGGCGAGGACATTCATGCGGCATCCACATTTGCATGCAATGTGTCTATCCATCGTAATGCGTCGGTCTGGCCGACGTATAAAAGTTGCTGGCATTTCCATGGTGTTTCGTTTCGTTGTCCCAATCGGAAGCGACGCGGAGGAAGCTGAGCATATGCGCAGGCTGCCGACCCACTCACGTGCATCTAGGGCGGGCTGTAAGACTCAGCCCCAGGGATTGATGTCAAACTATCGCCAGTCTGCCTGATTCTAGCACCTATCATACTGCAATAGGATTATCGTAGGCAGAGATCCTTGTGAAAGCTTGTGGAAGGCTCGCCTCATGACTCACTATGGCCGAGATGCTAAGCTTACAATTGGAGTGTTTAAAGGGATGTGCCGCTCCAAGAAGACCAAAGTCCACAGTTCAATTTATCTTTCATCAAAACCAGTCCTCAAAATTTCACTATGCACACCTCAAATACCAAAACTGGGGAGGAGGGCAAGAACTATGTTCTCGTTGGGGACGACACTCCGGAGAGCAGTAGTGCCACCACTACAAAGGACGGACCAGCTCAATGCCCGGAGATTGTTTATAAGGTCCAATATAAAGACTTCTCGGGAGAGATCAAGGGAACGAAACTCCTTGATGCTCCATATAAGTTAAAACAGACATCGTGAGTTATCCATAGGTCTTCAATTAAACAGCACTAATTTCTCAGTTATGGTGATGACGGCACACCAATACTCGAAGTCCTGTATAGTGTCACCGTATGGTTCCCGAAGATCTACAAAAAAGGGAAAGGAGACGAAAAGGATTCACTCGAACCAAAAAACTCGGATGAGAAGGAAAATTTTGATGAGCGGTCAATGGAAGAAAAGGAACTGATCATACATTCTGAACATATCATCAAGGCACTACGATCCATTGTCGACTACTACCCCGGCCAGTCGCTACTCGGCGACACCATCTCAATTAAGGAGCCATTCAGTATTTTAGTTCACTTTCGACAAGAGCTACAAGAGTACAAAGAGACTTGTGATGATGCAGAAGCTTACCACCATCTAAGCGTCCTTCAGAAATACCTTGAGGATAATTTAGGTGACAAAATTCTCGAGGAGGACCAGAGGTACACTAGACCGACGCCAGTAGCAACATTTGAGATGTTGTGGATGCTATTCAAGCCAGGTATGGATGTTTACGCCCAGCTAGATGAGCAACGTGGCGGCTTTGTGGTTCAGTCGTGTCAGCCGTTCATAGAGGGTCTTAAATATGGCCGTATCGCACCATTCAAGATCAAGATGTGGTACCTGGATTTCGACGGGCGTATGGTGGGACGCAGAAGCCACGAGGTTATCATTGCTCCGTTCGATGGTGAACGGGAGATCACCTCCTTGAAAGCTGTCCCGGCCAAGTTCATCGATTGCAACCCGGAATTGTCCCCGAGAAAGAAGCTCGAGGACCGAGGAGAGAAGTTTTATAGCATGTTGATGGGAAAGCAGATGGACTATAAAGGATTCAGTATGGTTGCGGACAAGAAGCCTAAGCGTTTCCATGAAGGACGGGTTGTCGTCGACCAGGGTTCATTCTACACATATGCAGACTGGGAAGACACTGAGAAGCATCCTGCTCCTAGTCTGGGCATTGACGATGACGATTCTGGTATTCTAGCCGGCCTGCATTATGACTGTAACTGTCAACAATGCACGAACACCCGCCGCGCAGCATCCGCGAACACCAAGTGGGGATCATACGAGAACATCGACCCTCGGGATAATCCCAACCTCGCTGTCACCAGAAATGATGGCTCACTCGATCGCCATAGATACTTCTTATGCCCTCGACGAATCATGGGCTTCGACCTCAAATCAAAGAAATGGCAAGCCCTGGATGTCGACTGCTGTCGTGCCCCAAAGATCAAATCCGAAGCCATCGAAAACCTTGTCCTTCCCTCTGATAAGCAGGAACTTATCAAAGCTCTAGTTCACAAGTATAGCTCTTCCCGCAACAAGAAGAACAGCAAAGCAGAAGATACCTGGTCAGCAGATCCGATCCCAAACAAAGGCGAGGGTCAAATCTTCCTGCTGCATGGCCCTCCTGGAGCAGGAAAAACCTTCACCGCCGAATGCGTGGCGGAATTTACATCTAGACCGTTGCTTTCTCTCACATGCGGTGATATCGGCACCGACGAATTTGCCGTGGAAGAGAATCTCAGCAAATGGTTCAAGCTAGCTGAGATTTGGGGAGCAGTAATGCTTATCGACGAAGCCGACGTCTATCTCGAGCGCCGCGAGGTCAACGAGCTCACTCGGAATGGACTTGTCAGCGTGTTCCTCCGCGCCATGGAATATTATCGTGGCATCTTGTTCTTGACTACGAACCGCGTAGGACACTTCGATCCCGCTTTTTTCAGTAGGATTCACGTATACATTGGATATAAGCCGCTTGATGCCGAGGGAAGAAAGCGCATCTGGCTTCAGTTTTTCCAGAAGCTGGAGACTGAGAGAGGGGACGAGATCAATGTCAAGGCAGGCGCGAAGAGATATGTCTTGAGTGACGACGTGCTGAAGGATATCGAGTGGAATGGACGTGAGATTCGCAATGCGTTCCAGACTGCTGTGGCGCTCGCTGAATACGAGGCGGAGCAGAAGTTGAAGAAGCGCAGCAAGGAAAGTGAGGGTGAAGCTGCCCAACAGTCACTTGAAATTGAACTTAGACAGGATCACTTTGAAAAAGTGGTGGAGATGAGTGACAATTTCAAGAAATATCTCGGCACAGTGGATGAGAGTGGAAAGGGAGATAGAGGCGATGACTCGATGCTCTGAAACCTATACATTAGAGGATGTCATATATCGACGCGAAGCCGTCGTAGTTTAAAGGAAGAAACAGCAGGGCTGGTAGATTTTTCTTCCCGAAATAAGATTAAACTATAGTATAAAGTTAGACCTACGTCTGTATAGGAGAGCAATTTTGTCATTCATCTCTCCCCTTCTTCGTGTGAGGAATATTTCACGAGAAATTTGTGCTCCCATTGCAATTCAGTCCTATGGTAGGCAACGCAGTGTCCAGGCCACGGTCATTGAACGGAAGATTATAACCATAATTATCAATTCAAGTTGTCATGATCATTGTAGCAAAAGTTCCTTTCTGGGCTAGCTTTGCGCGGTCCACCCCTTTTCGCTAAATAGCGTAAGCAAGGTTCGGGACAGGCTTCGACCATGACTTCGTCGTTGGTCTTCGGAGCACTGGAAATGCTTTCTTTCTAATCATATATCAGCTCTGAATGATTATGGATTAGTCTGTGAAGTAATTACGCCAATTTCCGAAATGTTCATGCCGATACTTCCGGACCTGCGCGCTTTTTGTCCTACTGTCTATATAAGCTTGTTGGTACAGTACAGATATCTAGGAATCTTCATATTAAACTTACGATTTTCATTTCACTCGGTATCTCAGTTTCGAGAGTTACTCTTGATAAAAACACAACCTTCAGCAAATCGGGCCTTCAAAATGCTTCCTTTACACCTAGCTATACTCGCTCTTGCTGGCTGGTCCTACCCATCTGCAGCTGCACCAACGGTAGCACCCTATGTAAATTCTACTGGTACACTTGGGAATGCTTCCATTCCACCTCTGATTGCACTGGAAGAGCACTTCGTCTCCCAGACATTCCTCAACTCATCATGGACCTCTGCGGGCGATGAACTGGACTTCGACGTCTACCCGAAATACATGCAGGATGCCGCTATCGACATGGGCGCAGGACGCATAGAAGCCCTTGATGCTGCAGGTATTGCGGTCCAAGTAGTCTCCCAGGTCCCTTCAATCCACGTCCCACCCGCGAATCTCTGCATCGCAGCCAACACCGAGCTTGCAGCGAGCGTGGGTCCCCACTCGGATCGACTTGCTGGCTTCGCGCTCCTCCCGATGCTCGACCCAGCTGCCGCGGCAGCAGAGCTGGAGCGCAGTGTCACAAAGCTAGGATTCTTGGGAACGCTTATCCCTCATCACGCGAATGGCCGATACTATGACGACGCTTTTTTCTGGCCTGTCTTTGCCAAAGCGCAGGAGCTCGACGTGCCTGTGTACATCCATCCAACCTGGGTCTCTGACGACCAGGCTTCTCACTTCATGGGGAACTTTTCTGATATGATGGCCCTGACGCTCGGAGCTTATGGCTGGGGCTGGCACGCGGATACTGGTTTGAGCTTTCTCAGAGCATGGGCGGGTGGCTTATTCGATGCGTTTCCAAAGCTGAAGATCATTCTCGGTCATGATGGTGAGGGCATTCCATTCTGGATGAACCGTATCAAGGTCTTCCTGGATCAGGTTGAGCCAAGCAATTCGCGGAGCTTGGAGGATGTATGGGCTACGAATGTGTGGGTGACCACAAGTGGGCAGTTCACGCTACAGCCTTTCAGGAGTATGTTGGGGTCGGTGGATATGTCTAGAATCATGTTCAGCGTCGATTATCCAATTGCAAATAACACAGATGGTGTGCAACTCATGGAGGAGCTGAAGGGAAGTGGGCTAGTATCTGATGAGGAACTTGCAATGATTGCGCATGGGAATGCGGAGGCTCTTCTGGGTGTAAAAATATCCGCTTGAGCTGGTATAGATCATGATTCATTCTAACTTCCAGGCACACAAAGCATTCTCAATCTTTAGAGCGGCTATCCTGGGGAAACTGTGCAAGTAGCCCTTTCTAAAGGAGTCCTCTATATTTTTAATTCGGATAGTTATCATTTCACACACCATGACATATCAATCGACAAATTTTCTTAAAGGTGAACTTACTATCTCAATCTTGATCTGAGTCTCATTTGTAGTCTTGAGAAGTATGGTCGAATTGATCTTGCTACAAAGTCTAGCAAAATCCACCGTCCATTTTGTCCAATGCCAAGCCCAGTCCTCAGTTACCAGCCATCAACCATGACCCTTGAAACCCGAACGCCATCCAATGATAGTATGCTGAGAAATATGTACAAGAATAGGACAATGCAATGCATGAATGTACGAGATGAAGGCCCTTGACTACAGTTTGACTTTCATCTCCACCGGAAGCTCCCCTGATGATGTGCAAGTTTGCAAGGATCATGCAATATCTGAGTTTTATTCACACTGCGACCACCACTCAGAGGTAGCAACACAAGTGTACGGCGACTGGCACGTCGTGGATCCAGTATAGCCAATACCACCACACTAGATGACGTTAGATGAATATCCTTTTCACATCGAGTTCTTGAAAGGACGGATTCTGTATGGAACTATGGTAGAATTACTAACCTGTCCCCATTGAGCAACTGTTCCTGTCGCAGTAGACGTTGGCGATGTGGTGGTTTGTGTGGCCGTTGCC
Source organism: Proliferodiscus dingleyae (assembly GCA_003988795.1). Lineage (NCBI taxonomy): Eukaryota > Fungi > Ascomycota > Leotiomycetes > Helotiales > Lachnaceae > Proliferodiscus > Proliferodiscus dingleyae. The sequence continues at coordinate 1,204,649 of QYAK01000002.1, read as the reverse complement.
GTGGTCGAAGTGTGTGACACGGACGTGCTGACAGGTCCCGATGAGCAAGCCACGCCATTTACCAGGATGTTCTTAGCTTCTTGCGCATAGTTGCAGCCATTGTTGACGTTACTGTCGGAGAAGCCGGCACTCCACATCATAACGCCGCCAAAATGGGAGTTGCTTTTGTACTCGCTCACGAGTGTTGCCAGCTGGTCGGGCGTGATGTAGTATACCTCGCCAGCTGTCCCGCCATTGGCGGCCAGTGGGGCTGCAGGGACGCCAATGAATACTTTTGCGTTGGCAGAAGGTGTACCTGCGATGTAAGATACCCAATTGTTGTAATTGAAGGGTGCATTGCCATTGAAGCCGAGAGAGCATGGGTCAGGAGCATAGTCATTGTTGTTATAGAATTGAACCCAGAGGTAGTCAAACGTGGAATTGCCGATGACCTCTCCCATGTTAGGCTCCGGGATAGGACATTGAGGAGCACCGGTAATATAGTAGGTATTGCTGGGGTCAGAAGCAAAGTTGGAACGAAGAGTTGAAATCATATACTGGAAATACTGATTGCCCTCGTTACTCTCTAGATCGAAATCCCAGCCATTGACGAAAGTGCTGCCAAAAGGCCTTGGCGTGCTGCTCGAGGCTGCATTACCATAGGCGTTCCACAAGTTCTGGCCAATAGCCTCTGCTTCAGCCGCAGATGATAGCGACCACGAGCTACTTGCACCACCGAGGGAAATGATGACTTTGACACCGTTGTTCTTGCATGTCTGGATAGCTGAGGTTAAAGCGTCACAGTTCTGGCCGACTCCGGCACTGGTAATGAAGCAGGACTGTCCGATCGTGCCTGATGCAATGGTGTAGCCATTGCTCCCACCAAACTCGTACAGAAAGGCCAGTACAATGATATCAATACCAGAAGTCGCTGTACAATAAGTAGACAGATCATTGTTTTCGACGGTCCCGCCGCCATTCTGGCCCCAGTACACAACGTTCTGGGCACCGGGGGCTTGACGGGGTGACACATGAGGGATGGCTAGAGCAGCACTGGCCAAAAGGCCGATACCAGCAAGTGTAGAAGTGAGATGCATCTTGATAGAGGCTGAACAAAAGTATGTACAGAGAAGTATAGATGAAGGTAATGAGTGGACTGGTTCCGAAGCGACCTGGTATATCTGACACAGGCTGAACCGAAAGGGCCTTGAAATTAAAATACGAATTAAGAACAGGCGAAAGGGTCATCTTGAAATACTTATGAACCCATGGAAATTGAACTTGGACGTTCCTTGCGTCCAAGAGGTATCGATACATTCCAAATCCATCACTGACTCGCCCTCACGCGGCAAACTTGCAGACAGACGAAGGGCGAATGGTGAGCGGACGAAAAGGAGACGTTACATGAAAACACATGGCGCTTGGTAATGACCAGCTCTTATGAGTTGTAGTAGCTGCCTCTTATGACAACGGGTAGGGGAAGGATAGGTGAGTGTCGGCCGGTGGGAAATGAGAGAGTCGTCGATAGTGAGATTCGACCGGAGACTTGGGCGCGGAGGCTATTGAGCTGCCGAAATGCGACGTTCCTGGCGCCGTCCATCACATGCATGTAGCGCACCCACCATCTGCAATCCCTGGGTGGCCACCATTGCAGGCACAAAGGGTCCGATCGCGTTCGCGTTCAACATGTTTGTCGTTTTCTCTAGATCAAACAGAGTCGTCGACGACATAGATGAACATGATGAATAGTCCATGACTGGTGCAGGTGCACGCTTTAAGAAGACTGACGATCACAGCTTCTCCCGGTGGCGTGGCATAAATCTCGGGATATTTCATCTGGCCAGGGAGCAGAACTACCGCGTATCGTAAATCGAGATTACCACAGTACGCGCCTCAGGGGGCCAACGCGTGGGGTAGAACCAGCTACGCTTAGGATTAAGATCCCGGCGCGTGCCTTCCGTGCGATCACGCACGCCCCCTTATCTGCTGCGATCTGAGATGGATAAAAGAGGAAGGTAGCTGGGAATAGATCACGTCGTGTGATGGGTGTGGTTGCACTTGACAGACACTGAAACAGTAGAATAGCTGCAGAATGCTTTCGGACATGACAGCTCGATGTAGAAACATCGCCAGGAGTTAAGGCTGCATCTTGTCAGGTGATCTGGCAATCAGGGGTATTAGGTGGCCAGAGTGTCCCGAGTCGAAGCCATCTTTACGTTATCTCCTTTCCCTTTCCCTCAATAGCTTTCCCATACGTCCTTTCGCAAATGTAGCCCACTTATGGTAGCAGCACGAGCACCGCCATCACTAGCCAAGTGTAACCAGCCGAAGTGACTGCAATTGGGAACTGTGCTCAAATGTCGTCTATCGATTTCGTTGCTTGTACTGTGCATACAGAAGGTAAGGTACCATAAGAGTCTTCCGCTAGTATACATGTCCGGAGCTCCCTCTCAGCTAGAATACAGCAGAAGATAAGTGCCATTGTGGAAGAAAGAAAAAAGCGAGTAAACGTTGACGTTAACACGTAATCTCTATACCCCGTTCGTGACTTTGTAGCTGCTGGCAAGAGCCTTTGCGTCTTCCAGCGCGGCAGCATGATCTACTTCCCAGATCCATCCCATATTATCCTTGAGGTCTACCTTTATATCTTCTACATCCATGAACGAACCGTCGTCTCTTTGCAGATCTAGGCGCATGCCATTCATTCTCGATCTTCTGACTACTCCTTGAGATATCACTCTCCTCGATTCGTCATACGCTTTAAAAGCATACCTGACATCAGATGCTATTTTTACAATGTCTGAGGAAAAGAGTCCGGCTAGATAGTATGCATCTTCGACGGCCATGCCGGCTCCAGCTCCAGAGTGAGGTGTTGTCGCGTGTGCTGCGTCGCCTGTAATGCAGAAGTTGCCTTTGACATACGTCGGTGCAGGCGAATGGTCAAACAATGCCCACTTGTCCGGTTTGTCGATAAGCTGGAGTAGTTACATCAGCAAAAAGCAGGTATAACAGCCAGTTCAGTCAGTTCTTACCTCAATTATCCCTCTAGCAGGATAGTCCCATCCTTTATAATCGTCCAATGCTTCTTTTCGAGTCGCTGGAATAACCCACTTATGGTCTGTCCAGGGTTTTCCTCCCGCATCTCGAAACGCCACAATATTCAATAGTTTGCCTTTAGCAATCGGGAACAGCAAAAGATGACCGCCGGGTCCTGGGAAGATTGTTCGATTCCTGACCGCCTCACCCGCGACAGCGACGGCTTTGTCCATACTGACCACTTTGCGGTAGGCGTACTTCCCTGTGAAGACGGGTTTGGCACTCTGATCTTTCGCGCCGAGTAGAAAGGGCCGGCACGCAGACCGCACCCCGTCACAGCCTATCACTGCATCGGCCTCGATTTGACTCCCATTTTCGAATCGGACCTCTAGCTTTCCCCTCATGTTCTTACTCTCCAACACACCTATGCACTTCTTGCCAAACTCCTTGCCTACATGCTCAGGGAGCAAGCTGACGAGATTATCGAGGAAGTCTGTCCTGCTGGCTCCACCATGCTCGAACCCCTTTCCCCCGCCATGTAGCTCTGCCACCAAGTCCTTCCCGCCCTCTGCGCTCCGGACGTCAAACCAGATGTCCCGCTTTGAGGGCCAGGCGTTAGGAGTTTTGATGCGATTGAAAGCGTCTGCTAACTCCGGCCCGATCAAGGCCATTGCTTGCATGGCATTTGGCGCGAAACCTAGGCATCTGTCGATATTTGTTCTTTTCAATCTCAATGAAGAGGAAAGGAAACGAGTGTTTTTGAGGCTATCGATAGGAGAACCACGAAATAAATCGAAAGTAGGTTAACTTACCAACTCCTGCACCAATCTCAGAGAACTTCGACCGCGCTTCATAGAGTGTGATCTTCCCTATCGCCGGATTATGTTCTTTCTGCTTCGAGAGAGCAATGGCGAGTGTTATGCCTGCTATGCCGGCGCCAATTATAGCGATCGATATCTTTTCTTGTGACGACATTCTTCTCTATCTCTTTCCCTTTGCTTCACTCTTTTCTCATTTCACACCTAAAATTTATGAAAGAGACGACAATTTGAATTTGTAAAAAAGAATTCGCAATAGTTGTAGGAAACCTAAAATGCCGAATCTGGCATAAATAAAAAGAACAGAAACGGCATATTTTTCACTGTTCTGCTTACATGGATCGTATATGGCTCGGCTTTCCCCCCTCATGTCGATCGTCCCAATGCGGGGTAGAGGGTAAGCTGTTGAGCCTGTTTTGTCATGTATGACGCGCCTGTATTTGTCATTTGTCATTTTCGGCTTTTCGTGCAAGTGGTTTACAAATAATAAAAGCTATTAAGACTGGTAGGATCTTGAGTGACATCGTGCCTCGTTTGTTTTTCGGTACCGTGAAGGCTTGGCTGTCCCAGCTATAGATCGCTTGTGGGGTTTTAAGCTTTCGGCCCCGCAGCAGGGCTGGCCCGCATGTCCTCTTCGCCCCACTGGTTCACACTCACTCTTTCTGGAGAAGAGCGTGGGGAGTAGATTGTCGTTGTGAAGATTTGTGCAGACTTCCTAAATTTTATGAGATGAGGAAATTCTATCTTTTGAATCCAACTGTTGCCAGAAAACCATTGATTTTACCGAATATATTAGAACTCCAATCCGCTTCGATACATACACGTTGTGATCTTGCAAGACTGCCCCTCGTCTTGCTTTGAATTTATAGCTAACTTGAAGTAAGCGGCCGTACAATTGTCTACTGACTCTCCTTAGCAATCTGTTGCAGTGCCTTGACATATTCCCCCACCTCCTTGGCCCCCACAAGAGACACATCTCGTCGCTTCCCCTCAATGGACACTACAGGCACACTATCAACACCATTACTCCTCGCCTCCCTCAGCAGCATCTTCACCTCCATCATTCCATCACTCTCATCCTCCACCACCGATTTCGCCTCCTGATCCTCAATACCTGCTTCATGGCAAGCAGCCAGCAACGTCTCCCCACTACTCGGATGCTTCTCTTCTTCAAAGTACTGCCGGTAGAGTGATACGACAAGTCGATCTGCCACTTCAGGCCCTTTAGTCTCCTGGAAGTGCTGCAGGATGCGGTGCGCGGGCAGAGTGTTGGCGACGTTGCCGCCGAATTTGTAGTCAATGCCCGCTGAGACACCGTACGCTGTCATGAGGGTCGTGTACATCTTCATCTTCTCTTCCGAGTCGCCGTAACGGGAGCGTTTATACCACTCATACTTGTCTTCGCCTTCGAGGCTGGCTTCGGGATAAAGTTGGTAGGGGAGGTATTTGAGGGTGAAGGTGACTTTCGCAGAGGCGTCTGATTCCCGAAATTGACGAAGCGCTGGAGAAGAAATAGTTATTTATGATTGGTTCCAGCTAGAGTAAGATGTTATGGGAGAGGGAGGAAAGAGAGCAGAGGTATCGTATCGAAGGCAATCATGTGACATGACGCTGGAAGTGAGCAAGCCACGGCACGCGTGCGAGAAATTACCTTCATCGAGTCTATGCAGAATCGTTGGAGTCAGAGCTACGAGTCGAATTCTCAATGTTGAGAAGTTACTCACCTTCTCTTGGCCAAGTATGTCCTACGAGCCAGGGTCAGCTCCAGTTGTCTTCGTATCTAGCAATTGCTGGGATAATGCAGACAGACAGTATTGCAATTGATAGTAATGGATTCCTCATTGAAGAGCGAGCTTACCAAGGACATATTGTATCTAACGTAAAGTTTATCGTTGAGTCGTACATCACCGTGGTGCGTTTGGTGGGCTAGAGGACGCGAGATGATGTAGGATAGATAGCTATCGATGAGGGGTAGGATCTTGCCAGCACACTTCCTGTACAAGACTTATTCTTGGACAGGCTCAGATCTCTTGATTGAAGACACTATGTTCTATCGAATAATTTAGGATTGAGTTCTTGCAGAGAGATTGGAGAGAGAATAGATAGTATCGCTGGGTAGGTCGGGTTTGTTGGACCTGAATTAGCACTAAGGTTAGCTGCCTTTTCCCCGGATTCGCTGAGTCAGCCAATTCAAGCCGACCATTACCACCATCACCATCCTTGCCATTGAGAGCGAGGTCATACACCACATCAGCGGCACAGCGTGAGACTTCAAAGCCCTTTACTGGTCGACATGGTCAGTCAGAATGACTTCCTGTGCTCCAATGAGTTTTATGGCTGAATTTTTGTATACTGTGAACCGTATTTCTAGCTCATGGGACGTGCGAAGCTACAAGGACGCTTCAAACAACCCAGAGTCCACCAAAGGATCCATCTCAAGCAAAGGAAAATTGATTGCTGGCGAAAGAGTGTCGATATACTCAGCGCAACCTCGGTGGCCATTTTTCTGAGCAAAGGTCTTGGCTCTCTCAATCTTCTCAGGCAAGAAACCTCTTCCCTCTGCCGCGTTCCACAAAAATCTAAGCATTTCCACACGACCGTGCTCTGCTGCCCCTTCGAATGCTGTTCGTCCTCTCCACCTAGCGGGAGCTGCGTGAATCTCAGCTCCGCAATTCACAAGTAGCTCAGCAATCTTGATGCTCCCACTGATGGCCGCCAGTTGCAGCGCAGTTGCTCCTCCCCATACTGCTGGCTCTTCATTGACGTTTACTTTGTAGTCTAGAAGAAGCTTGACCATCTTAAAGCTTCCGATCTCGCAGGCATGCTGTAGAGGCGTGCGGCTCAGGCCTCGTCGCGCCGGTCGGTGCACATCAGCACCCATGGCCACAAAGAGCTTCACCATATCCTCGATCCTAGTCTCAATTGCGACAAGTAGTGCCGTCTTCCGAGTTAAATTCCCGCTGGAAGAGCTAATGAACTTAAACACGATGCTGTTTGGATCGCCACGATTGATTAATTCTCGAACTAGAGGTAGTCGCCTGTCCGCATGCTTTGTATATATGATGGCGTGGCCTAATGCAGTCGCCGCGTATCCATTGTTGCCCTCTTTGTATACGAATTTGTGCACATCAAATCTTGCGGCGAGCATTTTCTTGAGGAGCGTCGCGTCGCTTCGTTCGAAAGCCTCAATCAATAGAACTCCACCAAACGATGACTTTCCTCCGGGATATTTCAGAGAAAAAACCCGAAGAAGCGTATCAAATATCACATAATTCTTCCGGATAGAAGAAAGAAAAGCATTTTCGTCGGCTGGATCAGCTCCATGAGCGATGAGTAGTTGGATCATATCATCATCCCCACTTTCTACTGCTGTGGCCAGAGGACTGTTTGCTGTCTCGAAAGGTCTACCTATAGGATAGCCATTCGGTGAAGCGCCACTTTGCAAGAGCAGCTCTACCAGATCTTGCCTCCTTAATTTCACCGCCTCTGTCAGTGCTGTGCCGTTGCCACCAGCATCAAGGTTATCTCCTGCGAGGATCAGACCTTCGATGACGGACATGTCGTTCCGAAATTTAGCAAATTGTTTAAGTAGTGTATATGACCATGAAACGTTGCCATCGGGCTCCAAAGGAAGGTCATTCTCCAAGATTTTGTCCAAGATTACTATGTTCCCGTTTCTTAGAATCTCGTGTAGGGTTGTAGCATCTATTGAAAAATTAGTTCCATAGCTATTAGCTCCTGTATCGAGAAGCATCAAAGCGGCTTCGATTCTGTCATTGTAAATAGCTATATTCAGAGCATTCGATAAAACCGTTCGGCCTTTCCCCTTCGGAATATGTTTCAGGAGTTTCTTCATATAGTTGCAATCCCCAACTTCAGCTGCTGCCGACATCGCGGCTTCGAAATGCTCCTCTCGGTCAAGGTAAGATAGTGCGTTAAGTTTTTCAATTTCATGGATAAGGCTCTTGTTTTGCGAGCGAATAGCTTCTGCTAAAGACGTGGAGGGACTGGTGATCCTACGGTCACCAGAAAGGTCATTTGTCCATATAGGATGGATTACTCCACCAACGCTGGCACCCTGGGCTAAAAGGAGATTGAGCAGCTCACGATCACCATTACTGACAGCAGCTATTAAGCCGCAATCTTTTATGGTTGTGTGAGGCAGAAGAAGCTCAACGAGTTTGCGATTTGTTTTTTTCACCGCTGTATAGAGAGTATTTTCCATCCGTATCTGGTATTCTGTTGGACAGCGCCCGCACTTTTCTGACTGGCAATATTCTAGAATTTTTTTGACGAAATATGTGCCAAGCTCGTTCTCTAAGTAGTAGACGGCGTCTTGCAATATGGAACTTCGGTATCTGAGCGTTTTCTCAAAGCATTCGTTGTGATTTGCCGGTGGAAGTCGTGCAATTAAGTCACGAAGAACGTCCGCTTGTCCCCACTTAATGGCAGCTGCGACAAGTTCTACTCGTACTTCTGCATGACCAAGGAGAAGAGTTCGCACGAGTTTTATATCAACTGCTTCGAAACTGCCATGCTTCCGGATTGCAAGCTCCAGCGCCCCACGCTCTTCGTCGTAAGGGCCTGAATCGTACGTTTTGTTAACGTCTGCATTAGCTACAAGAAGTGTCTTAACAATGCCAATGTGGCGGAAATTGGCGGCGAGTTCGACTGGAGTGTACAGCCGGCTATGATTACCGTGCTTACAAGCAATTTCATTTACATTGATCGTAGCAGGCGAGTTGTGAGTGGCTTCAAGGATAAAGTTGACAGCCTCCTCGTCGCAAGCTTCAATAGCTGCTTGGAACATATTGTATGCAAGACATTTCGCCTGGACAGGTGGGCACGACCTCAGGCATTCGATAAAGCGAAGATTCATGTGATCATGTCTCTTTAACGATTTAAATATGGCTCCAGCTGGAATATCTCGGAGCCCAGCAAACCCATTTGCGAGTGAGTATAGGATTGCGGTATAGAATTGGGAATCGAGAGAAGTGTCCTTCGAGCTAGTTTCCTCGGGCCCCCAGGACCCGTTCCAATGTGTATCTTCCGGTAATAGTGAAAGTAGATTGTCCAGTATAATATCAGCGTCAGGTAAGTATTCTCCGACGTTGATCTTGGAATCTCTGAACAAGGTCTCACTAGCATCTTGGTAAAGAGATTTAACAAGATCCAATGGAGAAGGGAGTGGGCGTCCCCGTTGTGCTATCTGTCGCTCCTTTCCAGCTCTAGTAATTTGTAAGAATTGAGATTCAGAATGTAATTTCCGCGTTGGCGTCGCTAAAAAGGCTCTTTGGATTAGGGAGAATGGTGACTCCAGATTCCAATACTGCTGGTTGTAGTGATTTCCAGAAAATCGAGACCAATCTCTCGACAGGTCCTCAGACTGCTGCAAATAGCTGAAATCGAAATGATCAAACTCTCCATTTTCGAATATTTGATTTATGTCGGTCAGAGCACGTGGGCTAAACCTCGCTGGCGAAAGGGGGCCCGACAGCTGTGTTTGTTGATTGGAGAGTAAACGATCTTGGTGTTCGTATGTATACTCCAACAGAGGCGGATCTTCCAGTTCTATGATGGGATCCTCATTTAGAGCTAGGTCTCGAGATCGCGACAAGACTTCGAGACCTGATGGACGGGCAGCATCATCCTCTAGGCTTGCTAGAGGGATCTGTTCTTCCACCTCCCAATCAGCAAGATCGTTGGCTAAGGAAGATATGGTTGTCTCGACAGTATTTTGGCGTGTACATGTAGACCATTCACCATCTGCTCCCCGAGTTTCGATGACAAGCCTGCTTGAATGAGGTAAATTGAGTACTAGCGCGCTGTCAGTCTATAACAAAGTCATATTGCAAGGACATACCATCAGGAGCACTTGAGTGTAGATTCCAAAATCCAGAAAATGCATGGCGCTTGCTTCTCTTAAGATGTGCCTCGCTAACAACTTTACCAGAAAGTTTAACACGACTTTCGATTCCCATTTCATGAAACTCGTCAATTTTCGTGTGAACTGCCCTCCATACTTCCTTTTTGAGGTTCTTGGGCTGGTCAAGTGATTTGACATATACTTCCAACTGGGCGCGGCTAAGGGTTTCCAATTGGTCAGACTTTATGGAATGGACTCTCTGGGTGCTGACTCTCACCTAGCAGTTAAATTATGTTCTGCCTGTAAAATTTTTTGCACGCTGGCACCCTCGCCCTTTTTGTATAGAGGTAGTCCACGGCCATGATAGAGATCGAGAATGATATCTTTCTTCCGATCCCATTCCTCTTTCGAGATCCTTTTCGCTGGAGTTGTCATCTTGAAAGTCTCGAGAATATCAAATAAGGACTGGATAAAACGCGATAAGAGTCACAGGAGTTCAGAGTACATTCAGATGCAGGGTTCAATTAACATTGTGAAAGGCCGAAGACTCTAGGGGACGACTACAGCATTTCAGCTTTTGTCAAAGTAAGGTTTTGACAGCTTCCCGGGTTTTGTCAATCAAGGTTTGGCAGATCAGGCTTTGTCAACTCGGGTTTTGTCAAGTCAGGCTCCGCTGAACGAGGCTGTCAAGCCAGGTTTTGCCAGAACCTATCACTGGTGCCACACCATTCGACATGAATGCAGTGTCACCAGGGCTCTACAACGTCAACCGGGCGTATTTTCAGTCTGGGTGCATAGATTGCGCAAAGCTTCTAGCACATATCTAATAATGCAAGCCGGCACACTGTAGTTCGGAGCGCGCCACCTGCAGGCCTAAAACTAGGATTTGCTTGACGAAGTGTTTAATGAGGCTAGAGACATCGCCTTATCTCCGATCGATTTCTGCGAGCATATGTAAGGGCGAGATCTAAGTCCGAGTGCAAAACCTGCGTACGGGACGCGTGATACACACACAAGTACCAGTTGTTCTACGGCACTTTCACTGCTCTGTTGACCATGGGCGACGAAGACAGACTCCGTAATTGACAAATTTCTAAATTGACAAGGTGCAATTCTGGCTCTTTCGATATAGCATGCTGTAACTTTGCTGGCCGGACACGATGAGAAGCTATATCATGCAAGTCATGTGGTCTCACACTCACAATTCAAATCTGTCCGTACCAGACAAAGCTAATCGATTGGCCACCCAAATAAAGTTATGTTACACATATCATCCAAGGATTTCATCTAATTTAATGATCAAGACCTTATTTTACACCCTCCAAGCACTGCCTTCGGTAGGCGGTGCGATCAAAACCTTATGGTTTTGTCACGGCACAAGTATAGCACAATGACAGAAACATGAAGAGTTTGTCATTACAGATCCTTTATAGAAAGAGGAGGCCAAAACATGAGTTGGGTTGTTATAAAAGATGGCATCAGGAATGGACATGCAGGTTGTTCATTTCAAACTTGCAAGACTTCGAGCAGTTGTTCTTGGATTTGGTCAAATTTTTCCATCAGTTTACCATCATTTTTCCAACGCTGTTCCATTAAGTTACCATCAGTACACCATCAGTTTACCATCACTTTTCCATTACTTTCCCATCAATACCCTCCACATAAATATCAACCTCCGCCCACCTCATCACTCAAAAACATCAGAAACATACTCCTACCATGTCCGACCCAAACACCTCCGGAAACGGAGGAGGAAGCGAAGAGTACGTCCCGCTCCCTGATTATTTTTCCAAAGAGGTAATTAGACAATTCCATACTAAATCCCAATCACCACACAGCACTTCCAGCTATCAATCCGCCATGATGCAAGACTACTTGCACTCCGAAGCGACCATCACTGAGCGTATTGCTATGGGTGGTGGCAGCAGCAGCTCTAATGGTGCTTCCCAGGCAAAGCATATTAAGGAGCAAGGAAAGAAGAGATCGAAGAGGAAGAAGGCGGATAAGGTTGTGAGGGAGTTTGATGCAAAATGGGAGAGGGCGGGTAGGCGCTAGGAGGCTTTATTATTATTCATTCTGTTCTGTTCTCTTTTGTTTTGGATTGGATTACTTGTCCGTTTTTGAGATTCTTGTTATGGAGGGTGTGGTGTGGGTGTGGTTTTGGATGTAGGAGAGAGTGAGCTTTGATTTTTGAACGATATACAGACTGAGTAATGAATGATATTGATATGTAAAAAGAGAATCCATGATGCTGGATGTGTAGAATGAAAGCATATGAATGAGTAGTGGTAAGATGTTCTTGAGTTTTGATACTTTACGGTGATAAATATAGGAAATGTGAGTGGCTAGCCTAGGCTTTAAAGTGACAATTGTAAATTTGGTATTTCATTTTTTTATGATACCATAAAATACATGATTGATCAAGAAAAAGATTGTTGAGACTGAATTTCTAACAGTCAAGGATCATTTAGTAATATCTTGTTGCCGAAGAAAATATTATCAAGTGACTAGACGACCCCACCGCTGTGCGGCCCGGCATTGAGGGGGCAGCTGCTGGTGTGGCGCAGTGCGGTGAGATCATTTTGGGTCTGCGGGCTGAGTAGCAAACCACATGCAAAAATCAAAAACATGCGGTATCACAATACGTGCAACATCTCGTGCTTTGCGATGGAATGCGAACTTCAATTTGTCATCTTTGTCATCAAGAATAGCAAATGCTTGAGAGTGTGAGGCATGAATCCTGTCCCACCTCTGGTATGCTCAGTCCGAGACGCAGGTAGCGAGAAGCGAAGAGCGAAGAGCGAAGAGGGAAAAGCGACAAAGGAAATAGAAGGGAAAGAAAAAGAAAAAATAACAATAATACGAGTTTGATGACCGGGGGTGAGAACAGTTGGATGGTCTTTTACGTCTGATACTATATTGTCACGAGAGATGGCCAGCGGTGACTCTGGAATGCGACCGAGAAAAGGCCATACGATACTTCACGATATGATACGATGGTCTAAGAATAGCACACACCAGTTTTTCCAGTCGTATCGATAGCATGACAAACGCTGGTGCCTTGTCCCTAGTCCCTAGTCGCCAGTCACCAGCCCTATTGTACAGTAATGCACTTAGCTACTCGTTATGCAGCGGAAGCTCCGAGAGAGAAAGAGAGCAAAACCAGCAAAAAGCGGTGTCTTTGCGGTGTCTCTGCGGTGGCTGAGTGGTTTTCGCAGCATCTGTCAGCCGGGATGACTCGTTTTGATTCGCTGGTGGCTGCGACTTGATGCTCGTAGCTGAGCCACCGAGCCACCAAAGTCTCGTTTATTCGCCCTCGCCCTCGCCCTCGCCTCCCCTGCCCCTGCCTCCCCTGCCCCTGCCTCCCCTGCCCCTGCCTCTCAGATCTGCCCGCAGCGAAGCGAGACATCTCGCAGTTCGCCCCTGCTTTGCTTTGCCTTTGCACGTTCGTTGCGTCACGCAAACTATATTTTTATTTTTGGTTCTTACTCTCAACTTGACATATAAAGCAACAGGTTGGTCCTTTCCTTGATGTTCCTCTCTTCACTCTTTCCGTTTTCATCATAACAAGTACAACTCGGCAAACCTTTCCAATTTTTCCATATTCCTCTCTCCCATCTCCTTGCAACTGTCGTTCAACTTCAACTTCAGCTACAGTCACTTCTCGTGAGATTCAAGATCCAAGATCCAAGGTTCAAGACAAATACATTCGCTCTATCTCAGCCAATTCACCACTCTCAGCCAAAAATGAAGTACACCACTGCTATGATCGCAGCATCTGCTGTCGCCGCCAATGCGCAGTTCACCATGTCAGTCTTCCACCTTCACTATGCATCGAGCTCTGGCTAACATATCACAGAAACCCCAATGGCACAATCACCTGTGCTGCCTCGAATCCAAACGGTGCCTTCTGTGCTTCTAGCTCGCTGGGCGGCCCCATCATCATCCGCTGCAAAGATGGCGTTGGAGAGGCCGGAAACTGCAATGACAATCTTGCGGGCGAGCCACCTATGGGTGTCAACTTCGCCGAGTGCTACCAGACCTCAGCTACAGCTGGTGATGCTGCCTGCTCCAAGAACTGCGTTGTCTACCCATCCAGTGGCGCACCTTTCACCCTTCCAGCCAGCCTCTGCACTCCGAGCGTTTCCTCAAGCTCCAGTGCTGCTCCATCCAGCTCAACCACCGCGTCCACATTCACATCTGTACCAACTGGCTCAATCACAGTCACATCTACTGGCACTTCAGTCTATACCTCAGCAAGCACCACCGTGACTCGGACGTTCACGACTACATACTGCCCAGAGAGCACGCTGTCGACCGTCCTCCTCCCATCTGGAACGGGCGTGATCAGCTATCCTGGTGGCGGCAAAAATGGTACAACTGGTGGCTCTGGCTCTGGCTCCGGTAGTGGATCAGGATCAGGATCAGGTGCAGGTACTACAGGCTCCCCAACAGGAACTGGAAATGGTGGCTCAAGCAACGGAACCGTCACTGGCGGAAATGGCGGATCTGGCAGCAGTGCAACCGCCACTCCAGTCGGCCCCACGTCAACCTCGCCCGCTACCATCACCAGTGGCGCCATCACCAACTCCGCTCCTGCAGTCCTCGCACTCGTGGGCCTCACTGTCGCATTCTTCCTCTGAACACTTCGCTCACTCATCACAAATCCACGACATGGCTTTCTTATCTGTTTCAATCATCGCATAACTAGCATTTTGCAGCGACGGCGCATATTGGCGTTATCATCTCATCATAAAAGAATAGACATAGAACCGCGATCATCGCCCGCACATATCGCGCATCATACACTTTGCGCCCAGAAGAACAACCTCATCTGGCTTCTTATTGCTATCACAAAGATCTTTTGGAGGGCTCGTGCATAGAAGATGCAAGCCCCATACTCTCTCTTATGCATGTATGTATATAATGTTGATGAGGGCAGACCCACAAACGCTCGCCTCATGACTCCACGAGACCCATGACGCTGGGTGGGATTTACATAGCTTGGCGTTTCAGAAGAGTGAATGAGACGGACAGTAGATAAATACATAATCTTAATATAATCTTAATTTACTTCGCTTTAACACACGGTCTACTGTCCTCTCCCCTTCTTTCCTGTCCGCGGCGCCTATTTCGTTTTTATTCGCGTAAGATATCCATGGTTGTAACCGCATTCTCATCGTGATGTATTATAAGATGGCAAATCCCCCCCGGACGTAGAATAGGCCAAGCAACCAGGAGAGGGTGGAGAGTGGGAAAGCTTCCGCTAGCCCAGTCTTTACACACCATATTCCACGCCGAGCTTTTCCCAACATGCAAAAACGTCACTCCAATAATTTCCTCACCAACGTAAACAAACATCAGGTCCATCAGGTCCATCAGGAGAGAAACAAGAAAACGTCTTGATATAACCATATGAGAGAGCTCCCAGGCTCCCAGACACAGAACTACTTCAGTAGAACACGTTCAGGGGGCTGAGAAAGAGCCACTAGAAGAATCATTCATTATAATGAATATTGGCCTCCGCTCCTCTTTCAATAGGACTTTTGGAAAAGACTTGAAGAAAAATGGAAGTAGGTGATTTATGAATTGTTAATTTTTGGATTACTGCTTGTATATATATATATATATATTGTAGTTGTCAAGGTTTTTGAAAAAAGGAATTTGATGAAACGCGGACGAAGAAGGAGCGTGACGAAAGAGAAAAAGGTGCACTCTTGTACTCCGTCCGGATGTACTATACGCTTTGAGGAAATAACGTCCCCCCCCCGTTTGCCTGTGAGAAAAACATTGAGTTCGATTTCCCCGATTGCAGACTAGTGTGTCAAGGACCAGTCGCGAGCCGAGCGAATAATTATGGTTTGTGGAACTTCATTATGGAGGGTGAATTTAGCGTGAGTAGGAGACTGAATGAAGGTGGATAAGAGCGACAGTAAATTTTTATTTCCTTGACAGCAATTCCCCACCTTTTAGTTCACGAAGAGACAGATTGAATTTGATGTTTATTGGTCTATTATAGAAAGATGAAGGATAATAAGTGTTAATGATGTACTGTAAACTGTGGGTTTACTACAGTCTGTCTGAGAGCAGTGAAATTTTCAGATACGATGAAACGATACGACTTTGTATTCTGGTTGATATATTTGATTCATGTAGTCTAATAGAGTATGGTGATGAGCTTTTGTCAGCCTAACTGCGCTAAGCCTAATTAGGTGTACCAACGGTAACCTAGGATATTCCTTCATCAGTAGACAAAGTCTGTACGGGGGTTTGGGGGAGGTGTGGGTGGGGTTGGAGGGTTGTGTGTGCCATTACACCAATCTAAAGATGAAAGATAAAGGTTCTTCACATTTTAAGTATTTGAAATTACGCATACCAAGATTTATATCTCGTGGGGAAAAAAGTCAATGTAATGTCCGGCAGACACCCCTTTTCCGAAACCGTGTTTCCAAATTATATTATTGTATATTTGTATATTATATATAATAATGATTCAAATATTTTGGTATAACGAGTGTCTTTTTCAATAGAATAAATGCTGATGCCACTGGTTCTAACCGTCTCAGCTATACTTCTGTAGCAAGTGCAGCAAGAAGAACTGGACTGCCATTGTCCTGAGACGACATTCTCCATATCGTCGTTCCCGTAGAAGTGCCAATCTGGCTTTGAGTATCCGCCAATGGAGGCTTCTTCCGCCGTTTAAGTGACTCCAACTCTTTCTGTGAAGAGCGCAACGGCGTTTTTGGACTTGATCCGAACATGGGTGAGCTCGTCTCGATCGCGGGCGTGTCTAACTCGGCCAGTAAGGCTTTGATGACTGATGCTCTGTCGTCGTCTTGCCCATCTGGACTGAAACCTAAGATTCCAAGGCTCGAAGTCCGCACGCTTAGTGTGATTTCGATCCCGTATCCCAGCAAGAGCCTCGTCGTCTTGAGGAATGGGTTCGATACACTTGGTGGTGCTATTGGCAGTAGGCCAGGTAGTAGAGAGCGGATATTATCAATATTCCTTGAGCAATGAATCGAGTCAGCTGAGTTCATCAAGGCCAACCCAAGTAGCTCGTTGGCAGAATACGCGCTCGCGCGCTCGCTTACCAGAGACCACGGAAAATGTCAAAAGTCTGCAACCCCGAAGCCTTGAAAGTAAGCTGTGCATCATTCGCTAGAAGATGTAACGGATTAACTGCAGCGTTGGGTAGAAATTCTGACCCGCCATTTGTCGTGTTCCTAATGGCACTAAACACAGCATTCTGCGCCTGCTTTCCGGATATATTGGGCTGCACCTCAGCTGGTGGTACAGAGCTGGTGAGGGCGTCTGAAAGTCCCTGTGACATACTGTCAAAGTGCTTGAAGCCCAGCGACTCCCAGGTCTCTTCAGCAGCCTGATTCAAACCGACACGCACGGTCGTGAGAGCCTCTCTATTCTGGAACCCCTCAATCCAGCTGCTTACAGTATCCTCATAGTTCGAGAGATAGTGCAGTGGCCTAAAGAGTGAAGATGGGGAAGAAGAGGCTAAAGCTGAATCAGCTGATGTAGAAGATGCTGCTGGTGACATTTCAGCACTTGTGCGACCGCCTCGGCGCACCGAATGATCAGTCAGTGTTGCTGGCATGTTGCTTCTGAAAGTGGATCATTATTAGCACCAAGATCTAGCTTATGACAACAAGTTCCGATACTAACTTACCCAACTACATAGTTTGTCGGCGACCGTGCGGCCAGCATGCTTTCTAATCGGCCCTGGACATCTGACATGGGCTCTGATCTAGTTTTAGCAAGTGCAGCTTGAGCGAATTTCAAGTCCTCAAAGGCCACGTTGTACTCAAAGGCGTATCGGTTCATCCAATCGGCAAAACTGAGATTGGGATTTGAAGTTAACATGGCTTTGTACTGGGCAACGTCGGATGCATAAGCTGCTTTCGTAGCTGCTAGGCACCATGCTACCTCTGCGTGAGCCTTTGTGGAACGTGGTTCGGGCTCCTGCGACTTGTAAGCGAAGAGACCCATGATGATTCCCAGTCGTGGAATGAGAAGAACAGGTTGTCTTACGTCTTTCAGATGAAGCAAGTATCTTCAACTAAGTCAGTCACGCTCTAATACTCCATAAAGCAATCCTTCTCATTCTAGTAATCGATACGAAATACATACTGATTTTGCTTTTCAAAATAGCTACCAGAACGATCGAACCCGAATACCGGACTATTGGGATCTTGGACAGTGTCTGCTGTTCGAAATAATTTCTCGTTCGTGATTTCTTGCCCAACAAAATCTCCCTCAGGGATCCCATCCGTATAGGGCACCGCGACAAATATCGCTTTACGCGTGGTAGATAGGTTGCTGTCACTTGTTAGGAATGGTCTCAAGCTGACTGCGAGGGCTTTGTAGAACAAAGACTTGGGTGATCCAGCCACAGAAGTCACGGCTTTCTGCATGTTTTTGTGGAGCGGTCGATTGCAATCCAGCTGAGCGAGGAATGACGGAAGAGTGGAAGAAGAAGAAGAAGAAAATTGGCGACGGATATGCGGCTAAATATATGCCTCTCAAATGGGCTTCAGCCCATGTGGGGGATCATGATCGAATGGAAAGCACTACAACTGTATGGCAACAACATCCACGCTTTCTTGGAGGCCTAATTAGTACAAGTCTAGAAGTTACTACGGCGGGACTGGAGGAATGGAGACAAGCACATGATTAAATTGCCTGCACATTCTAGAAATTCGCTACAGGAATTAGAAGAGCTTTACGAGTTATGAAACGCATTTACGGTATTACGTTTGTATATATTACATGGTACTATGGCCTTAGATTTCAGATGGCCAGGTTAAACGAATCGAACGTGTTCTCTCCTCAATGATTTCGACTGTGCTATAAGTATGTTCATTTTGCCTTGCCCAGAGCCGACAATTTACGTCCAACAACTCCGAGGACGACTGGATGTCCACTATCTTCTCCAGAAATCGAGAAGCTACTGAAGTTGTTCTGGTTGTTTGAAATGTTGTAAGATGTGCTGTGAGTGTTTTCATGGTCTGCTTCGGCTCCAACAGGAATACCCAAGATAGAAAGCGATCCTCCGGCCGAGGTAGTGCGTGAGTAGAGGTCGCTCACCATCTTCGCGGCAGCTGAGCTCATTGAGATATCTAGACTAACGTTGTAGCCCATGATGACCTGCGAGACGGCACAAGCAGATGGAAGTGAGAAATTGGCTAGCAAGGAGACGTCCTGGAAGAGGTTGCCGAAATCTCCGTCCCTAAAAGGGTCTTTTAGGTTGCATGGATTCCATTTAGCGTACAGGAGCACTTACCAGCCGCCAGCCTTGACGTCAAATGCTTTGATTCCGGTGGCGCGAAGATTCACAGTGAGTCCAGATCCTAGTTGCTCAAGCGACAGATGCTCTTCTTTCTCCACATTGTTGACCGTGGCTCGAGCACTGATGAACCAGTAACGTACTCCGACCGAGGCACTTGTCTTGGAGAATCCAGAGTCTTCCCAAGACTCCGTGGAGCTCTTTGACGTGTTGATACTGATGGTAACAGGCTTGGCTGTTCCTGAGTCAGCAGCAGAATTGGCAATCCACTGCTTGACAGCATCAGTGTAGCCTTTGGCAATCGTGTAAAAAGGCTTATACTGCGGGATTGCGTTTGGATCCAAAGTTGTTCCATTGATTGCGTCCGCTTGCTGATCAGAGACCGGCATATTATTTCTAAAGCTAGATTAATCTTTTTTCGATTGGGATATAACCATTACCTACCCTGGGTTAGATTCATCTTGGTCAAGAGCTTTGTCAATGTAACCGATCTTGCGGGTAAGTTCTTTGGCACCAGGACCATAGACTTCGATCATTGCGGCACCTCTAGCCGAAGCAGCTTGTTGCAGCTCACTGTTAAGAGAGTCATAATTTGAATAGTTCCTGCTAACCCAGGTTCTGAATGGCATCTTCTCTTGTTTATTGCTATCCGCTTCGAAAGCAGCTTGGGCCCTGGGCCTCAACTCGTCCATTTTGGTTGCCAGATCAGCTTGTTTCTTCTCAGCATTTTGAAGCCGCATCCAAGCACCAGCGTTTGCATTTTTTTTCTAGCACTAGTCAACCCCAGTTCTATCCAGGATACGATCCTTTTGCACACGACAAATCATCACGGACTAATGAGACCACTGTGTGGTTCCCAGACACTGCGCCAGTGTTTGAAAAAACGGGCGTAGGTTATGATCATACTGTAACATTGTGTACTAAATCACTGTAATTTCCCACTTCGGATGGAGACTTCGAATTCGTATCGATGACGGACACAAAGTTCGTATGGCGGGCTAAAGGCTATGCATATTACGATAAGATCCTTGGTATCAACGTCTTTCTTAGCGAAGGGACGCAAAGTCTAAGGGAATTGAACTATACATACGGATCGATCTATGAGTTATGGAACGAGGGTTTTGGCTTCAAACATTACAGAAGCGTGGCAGAAACAATGGGCGTCAGCAGTGAAGCCAAGCTCCGCCACCAGGGTCGAGAGATGAGCCTTGAGGAGGCAGGCGAGGTGACACGCGGAGTGTACAACATGGCCAAGACAAAAATCAAGGATATGCCTCACCTAAACATTGGCGAGCAGGTGAAAACAGCAATTGGTGTATTGGAAGAAGGGAAACCTTTGCTCATCGTCTCTCACAGCCTTGGATCGAATCTAGGGGTGCTTGCGAATCTCCAAGCACTTCTGACTAACAACAAATTCTCCAAGATATATACAGTCCACTACGGCGCAATTCCAACCGTCCACCCAAAGTTAGCGACATCTTTGGATAAGCTGGGAGTCAACAGTATGTCGATCTATAACAGAGGGGACCCCCTCTTGAAGTATTCTGAGGAACTATTTGGATCTGACGGTGGATTCCTTGGTGAAATGTCTGTGGTGAGTACAAGCAAGATGCAAAGAGAGCGAGTATTCATACCGTGCACACAGTCTCCAGGATATAATTTCGTCAACGTCGGCTACCCAAATGTCACTAATCTGAACCGGTCCCCGAACAAACTCTACGTAGAACACCAGATGGATTTTTATCAGGCCAGTTTCCAGAAAGACGCCCAACCAAGACTTGTTCTTAAGAAAGACGAACCAACATACGGGCCTGCAGATGCTAAAGACATAGTCGCGCAATCACCAGCAGATTTCTTGGCTAATAAAGAAAAAGAGAAGGTAGACTTGAGCAAGATCATACAGGGGTTGGATTTTGCGGCCATAAAGGAAGGCGACAAGTGATTGAGTGGTCACGTTGATGCTGTCGATATACAATTCACGGCCAAAATCTACTGATAGTGGGGCAAACAATAAGAAACATCTTGTAAACTGTGTTCTTTTTTCGCATCATTTCAGCTGTACCTGTTCGGGAAAAGCATGCTATGATCCGTTTTATATCATCAACCCTTGTAACTAGTGCTTCAAAAGGCGTCTAGACAGTTTGCATCAAAACTCAGCCTGACCGCGTATCTAATA
The DNA here is from genome assembly GCA_003988795.1 of Proliferodiscus dingleyae. Lineage (NCBI taxonomy): Eukaryota > Fungi > Ascomycota > Leotiomycetes > Helotiales > Lachnaceae > Proliferodiscus > Proliferodiscus dingleyae. The sequence goes on along the minus strand of QYAK01000002.1, from coordinate 1,183,473 downwards.
CGTGTTCGACCAATAATGCAGACTACAGAAAGATAGTACGCAATCAAGCCTTAATGACTCAGTAGATAAGATTATCATTATTGCTATCAACCGTCTCTTTCTCTTCTCTAAGCGAAGCGTCCTAACGAAAACTTGAAGTAACAATCGAGTTCTTTGTGAAAATATTATTCTGAACCTACTGCCGCCACAACAGCACGATTCGCATAAAGAAAAGGCCCGAAGTTCAATCAATAGTGCAGATGGTGTTGGTGTTGGTGTTGGTAACGGTACTGATAGGGTTACGGTTCCTTGTAGATTCTTATCACGCATTTGTTCTACGAATCAAAGGACAATCTAGCGTCTTACCATGGCACAGCACTGCCGACTATAATTAGAGGCTGAGCGTTTGCTGCAAGGGCATTTGAGATACCCTAGTTCCCCGCACCAACCAGCGCTTCCGCATGTCAGACCTCAAGATCCAGCCTTACAGAGGCGCCAGTTCACTGCCGAAAAGCTAGGCTACCGGGGAAGCCTGCTCTAACATCAGGTCATGCACTGTTAGGAACATTTTCCCCCACTGTAGTACAAATTTGATTGCTTTTAACGGACTGCATACTATAGCTCTTACCGAACGGGCAGACGATCGGTCGGCAGAACTTTGCTTGTTAATGAGTAACGCGATATTGCAGAATGTGACTGTGCCTGAGGCCGTACCATAGAGCCAGGTCGGAGACAAGGAACAACTTTCCCTCCTGACTCCATCTATCTTGTTCCTTACTTTATCTGCATGCCGACTGGATAGTGACTAACCCCTAATTAAACCCTGACTAAACATTGACCCGACACCATGGCAGCCTTCTCTTTCCTGCTGACTTTGGTACTTCCGCTCGGAGTATGGATTTCTTACGTGGTGTACTGTCTGGCCCAAAACTACTACGCCGCTCGGAAGGCTGGCTTGCCACTTGTGATACTCCCCATCGATTCTGGAAATCCGCTCTGGATGAGCGTTGATACTAGAATTTTATCAATATTCAGACGCCTGCCTATTAAGTTCCAAAACTTCACACGTTTCAATTGACGAGGATGGGAGATTAAAGATCGATTCAAGGCACATCAAGAGCTGGGTGACGCATTTATTCTCGTTACGCCGGGAAGAAACTGGCTGCAGCTTTGCAGTGCAGAAGCCGTGGCCGATATCTTTACGCGGAAAGCTGAATTCACACGGCCCACGGAGATGCTTGAAATGCTCAACATTTTTGGACCAAACCTAGGAACAACTGAAGGTCAGCAATGGCAACGTCACCGAAAGATTACGGCAACCTGTTTTAACGAGAGCAACAACGGACTGGTATGGTCAGAAAGTATCCGTCAGGCTATTGACATGGCCCAGTACTGGTCGTCGCACCCCTCAATCGATAGCATCGCCGATGATACCAGAACGTTATCATTACATGTAATGTCTAGGGCTGGTTTTGGCAAATCTTATCCATTTCGTGGAGCAGCAAAAACTCCCACTCTTAAAGATTCCTCAAGTTACAAAGAATCCCTAAAATTGATTCCAGATAATTGTATTCCTCTTGTTGCACTCGGACCCAACAATCTGAACAAGCCGTGGCTTCCCAAGAGCTGGAAAGACCTTTATCAAGCTACTGTCACATTCAGAAGATACATGACTAGTGTTTACGAAGAAGAGAAACAAGCCATGGCCCGTGGGAAAAAGGGAGAGAACAATCTCATGACATCACTTATCCGCGCATCTCAAGCTGTGACAGAAACCGATGCGGGCAAAAGCGGAGCGGATACGCCGTTTACTCAAGGCGGGCTAACGGAGCAAGAAATTTATGGCAATATCTTCGTGTTCAATTTCGCTGGTCATGATACCACGGCTAATGCAATGGCCCTTGGCATGGCCCCTATCGCCACGCGGCCAGACGTCCAAGACTGGATTGCCGAAGAGATAGACATTGTGTTCAGCAGTCAATACCCGAGAATATCGTCATATGTTGATAATTTCCCTCGTCTGAAACGCTGTTTGGCTGTCACAGTGCGTCAAGAGAAAATATGTTCTTTATTGAAACTCATCCATTGACTTATAATAGTACGAAATAGTCCGTCTCTATACTCCAGTAGCGATTGTCAAAACCACCGGGCCAGAGTCTAGACATCTTCGAATAGGCGAGATGACATGCATCCTTCCACCTCACACGATGATCATTCCCAGCTACTCGGCATTGCACACCCATCCTCGCCATTGGGGCTCAGACTCTCTCGACTGGGAGCCTTCGAGGTGGATCAAGTCGAGCTCTGTTTCGAAATCCAATGACAATATCATTGCAAGCACTCTGACCTCAGAATCTTTCATCGAATCTCCAAAAAATGCAAACCCTTTCGTAGCCTGGTCTGGTGGTGCTCGTGTCTGCCCGGGCCGCAAGTTTTCGCAAGTGGAATTTGTGGGAATGCTGGTCGGATTATTTCGCGAGTATAAGATACGTCCGGTGAGGCAAAAAGATGAGGACGATGCAGCGGCAAGAAGGCGATTGAGTGCTTTCATCCAGAAGGATGCAGGGTTCAAGCGACTCCTTCAGCTGATGCATCCCGAGCAAGTGATACTTGAATGCCAGAAGCGGAGTTGATTCCACTCAGTGGCTATAATGTATCCTATGATAGAGCTCCATGATTACTCACAGAGAAGGGACATTCCTATCATTTACTATGGCTAGGTTGACAATGAGTCAGGCGATGAAGAAAGTTGCTGAAGGATAGCACAACGGTACGGAAAGGAGGTTGGCTGGCGTAAGGCATAGTTGTATAAGAAGCGAGTGCTTCATACAATGAGCTTAATCGGAAGAGTGACCTAACCATTGATATTAGGCACGTTACGATGAGTCGAGGTGTTTGATGCCCTGGCCGAAAGGCTTTCTTAGATATCTCTATCGCAGACAATAGTTGCTCTCTAGCGGCACCTCATCTGCCCTGGTTCTCATATGCGACTGAGAGGCGGATCATGTTTGCTAACATATATGGATTCTTCTTTCCTCAAGATTTGTTTCTTAATTTTCAGTGCTTTCGAGTCTAATCTCTTAGTCTCCATCCACCGGTCTTTGGTGAAGAATGTCCATGCCAGGTCGCCCATGGTTTTCAACGTCTTCGGATGTCCCCCGCCTAGCGCCTCCTTCCTCCTCTCAATTAAGCACAAATGCAGTTCTTCTGCATCTCTATAACGGCCGTGGGCTTTATAAACCCATGCCGGTGAGTCCAATGTTGTCAAGTGAAGTCCGATCATCTGATAAAAAGTGACGAGCCCCTACTTGTGTCGATCTGCCGTTCTTGGAACCAGCAGACTCGAGATCTTCATATAATATAAGCGTCCAGATTTAAAGAATGAACAATTTCGAGGTCGTGAAGACCCTGGTAGTCTGAATAGCGAATGTTTTAGCAAAAAGTTACATCAAGAGTCGGTAATTCTTTGCATCATGGTTCTAGCATGGATCATTGCTGCTGAGTGTGGTAGTAGAAATAGTTCTACAAACGCTACGTTGACTTCTAATGAAGGTTCAAGTGCGGAGGAAAGATAAAGAAACGTTCATCCTTCGTTCTACATAGCGTTGACGTCTCGTCAGTAGTACCCTTTGATGACGCTGTTGCCCGGTCTAAGCCGAATGAGCCGCAAAAATGGATCTTCTGTCAATATTTAAATCATTGTAAATTAGAGGGAGGTTCTAGATCATGTTTGACGCACGACTTAGTTGAATAGTTGTCGTGCAAAACTCTACTCGAGCTTATGAGATTAGGATTAGAGGATTCGGGTTAGTTCCGGGTGCTTGGAGAGGCAGCATGAGCTCTTTTTAGGGTTCATTTCAGTGCATATATTGAGCATATGATAAGCTTATAAGTCTAAACGAAAGTTCAACAATTGTCAGAATCTCATTTAATTTGATTAGTTAAGAATCTGACAACTGTCAAGCCTTTTTTCGACAATTAACCAGCTGTAGGCTCTATTCAACGTCTAGAAGGGGTGAAGAGCTGCAGTACCTAAGCCAAGTCACTATCACTGATTTGCGGTCAAGGGGTGGCCCCATATAACCATTTGTAATATGGGAGCTGTGGAGACACAAGATATTGCATCATACGAGACCACGAGGTTTGAAACTTACGTTAAACAGGCATTAGCACCATTTATATTTGGACAATGTGGAAGCTGTGCCTGATTCTCTAGGGAGCCAGCAAAAGATCCCCCTGAGTATGATCCGGCTGACTTATCAGGATACTCAGGGCTCAGCACGCAGCTCAGGTTAGAGCAGCGACTGCTCAGGTCCAAAGACGGAAATTGACTTTGGTGGGCTCACTTGTCGTCTGATATTATATCTGTAATCTAAATACCCTATAATGAAGAACGTGGGAAAATACTGACTCCCGGTGACGTTTCGAGACATACGATTCCATTAAGCTGAAAGCTGCAAGAAGCCACTGGTGTGCTATTGATAATCACTACTCGGCGTTCCCGTCTTTCCTGATTCCAAACCTGCGATCGACAGTTCGAGCACTGTAATCAAATATCGAAGGGTAGGCAGTGGACGGAGTAAGCGCTTAGAAGGTTTCGCAATCTTTAGTCACCATAAAACGGTCAGATGGACTGAAGAGACCCGGCTACCGCGCTGAGCGTACTGCAAGAACGTTCCCGAGGTCTCACCAATATATAAGCCAGTGCAGTAATTCATCTCAAGTAAAGCTGATTATTGGTAGTGGCTCAAGACTAAGTGAAAGTAAGACCACTCGTTGCTCCGAGCCATTTTTATCCTACGTTGCACCATGCAAATCGTTTTATTATTTTCTTCCTCTAGATCTCTGCCACATGATTACAAGGCAGTCTCGCTCATGCATTAAGCCATCCCTGGGATCGCCAGGAACCGTCTAACTTTAGGCTGACTCCTAACTCTAAAATAATCCTTGATAGCCTTATGCTAATCGCCGATCTTGATAGCGATTTGGTGGTTGCAGGCGGCTCTGAGTAAGCCTACTAAACCGTTAACACTAGTCCGTGGCGTCGCTATAAGCTGGCCGTATCCAATAAATATAAACGTCGCGAATCCTTTCTATTAATTTATTTATTTATTCAGTTTTTTTTCATTTTACGAGACGCTCTGATTTTCTCATAGTCATACCTGGTGTTCTAAATGACGTTACTTGTATGTCCCGTGTAAGCTTTTAGCAGAATTGAGACAACTAGTCAATGGGAGTAAGCTAGGATTTAAAAAATAGTTTCGTTCTCTGCAGAAGTCATGACCAGGAAGCGAAGTATTCGCTTCATCGCTCCAATGGTATTTTACAGTAGGAGCTAATATTATGCAATAGCCTATTGGCTGTGTGATTGGATGACGTGAATACTCCCCTAACGATTTCAGCCTTACCTCAATAGATAGGAAGAACACATGGGACACAAAGAGCATGTATTTGATGGTAAATAAGAGAACTGAATTTGAATTTAATTGCTGGAAAAGATACGCCGTAGTTTTCAGACTAGTATGGGAGGAGAGGGTACACAAGAATCCACGCTAGTCAGGATCATAAACCGTACTGGCCCAGATGCATTATGTAGGAACAGACATTTCGATGTCGAGATTTCTGTTAACTTATATTTGATCTTCATTGGCCTGCTCAACAGACTATAACGCCGACATCTGCATGCCTAGCATGCTCACCCAATAGTTCCAGCGGCAATAACTCCCTGGAGGACTACTGGCTTTTCCGTGCTGAAATTGTGGAGATCACCCATGACCACGGCTCCTGCCTCCTTCATAGCCAGGCCGAGACTCTGCGGGCTCTCCCAAGTCATGACGGTTTGTAACGAATAGCCAGTCTCAGGAGCCAGCTTCACGGCCGACCATTTTTGCAGGCCGTACTTAGCCCAATTCTCCTGAGCCAGTGCTATATGTTTCTCAAGGTAGTAGTTGTAATCAAACTTGTCGGCTGGAGACTGGTTAGTATAGCTCTTTTGCACATACCTCACCAAGCTAGGACACACGTCCCCACAAAATGTCTCTCGATGAGCTTGGTTTCTCGATAATAGGAATTAAAAAGAACCGGGTAAGACCTACCACCAGCGGCTGGAACCGGGTAGAGAAGTGTGAGCATGGTAGTCATTTTGGGAAAATTTGACAGAATTTCTTGGGAGTGGCTTGGAAAGACGCTGCTGGTGTATCTTGAATACTGCCGGAAATGATGGAAGTCGAGGAAAAGATGGAATCTAAGTGGTCTTAAATATGAGATTGATATCCCTTTGCATGAAGACTCTATAAATCAATTATCCAGCGGGAGAAAGACACCCCGCTTTGTTCCTTAGCTAGTATATTGTCTTCCAACAACGGATCCTCGGCGCTGAAGCTGTCCGGACCTGGAGCTTAAAACAAAGTGCGAAACTACCGATGCACGTCAGCTTATGTCAGCATATTGATGTGCCACCAGTGCCTCTAGCGGGAACGGGGCTGGCGTTGTAATGGCGTTGGTTGCCAATCCTACGGGACGAAATGCTGCCTCTTACCGGGGCCTCAGCCGCACTCGGGTCCCGTAGCGGGCTATCGGTGGCTGGACCACCCCGCAACTCCTCTTCATTGATTATAACTTTGCATGATCCTGGTTGAGGTGCCGCATCTCGACACTTTTCAGCTGGTCTTAGGGCCGATATACACTTTCTACTAGTCAAGTGGAATGTGAAGGATCGACCTACAGTTCACGATTATTACTCTGCATACACTCTGTTACACCACAGGACCAAGGCATGCAGTGGTGCAGAATCGTAACTGCAATCGCGAACTCGGAAAGTTGGAGGCTTACATGTGATTTGTTTGCTGATTTTTGGATTTTGTCATGTGGAGTAAAAGGCTACGGATTTGGCAGCAGATTTATCGTGTTTTTCCTGTTGGACCAAGTACTGAGGGACTTGCCAGTGCTGTCAAGGTCCATAGAAATTTACTATCTTGGCATAATGATACGTTTGTCAAGATTTTATCCAATATTATCCATCCTCTACTTCAAAAGCTCACATGTGTTACTACTTCCTACGCTTACGCTAGAAGAACACCACTTTCCTTCTATTTTGTTCAGTCATTCAACATCTCTCCCCGTGAACTGCAACGAACAAATGACCTTAGTCTAAGCGATCGAGGGGTACATTCTTAGGATATGTATGTATTTGTTGTGGTTTTTTAAAACTTACGGTTGATTAAGAGAATGATCTGGTTACCTGGTAAATTCCTTCTCTTAGCTATCACCACATCATCGTTACCGGGCAATATAATTCTGTGCAGACCTTGCTCTGACGTCATCCTGGATGGAACAACCGACTTTGATTGTGGCTTGAGTTGATTGACCACGTGAAAATAAGATACTACAATCCTATGTTGATGTAAAGGAAAAGGAAAAGCTCTTTGTTCTGGCAATGCTACAGACTATTAGACAGTCGTAATTACATTCGCTAATCTACATTCAATGTAGCTATCTGCTGCAAACTTAGCAAGAATAGTGATACTTCATGATTCCCTGCGTAGAATTTCATTGAAGTCTAGCCTTTCATGTATCTATACATGTTAAGTTCACTTCTTCAACCAATTCAAAAAGGTGTCAAAGCTTGACAAATAGCCAATGTGACCGATATAACCGTCGGGTCGAATGAAGATATATCCAGGTTGTTTGGAGAACCCAAACTGCTTATGAAGATTACCCTCAACATCGACACATCCTTTTGCATGCTCGCTGTATACGGTATGAATTTTTGCCTTTATGGAGATCTGCTTCAGGAACCGCTCGCTCGCATTCCGAAGTTCCGCCTCAGAGCCTGCGCCTTGAAGACCAGAGAACAGGGCCAGATGATACGAACCGGGGGTCAAAAGTTCCTGAAACCATGTTTCACCATCAGGATTGCGAATTGCCCCATCAATAGCTCTATAACCTCCTCTAATCTTGCCAGGGAAGCCAGGAGAGGTCCCGACAATGCTGCTCTTTCGATACCTAACCCTAAGCTGGGAATCGAACTTTGCCAACTTTTGTGGAGAGACTTTGTCCATGATGGGGAGGAGATAGGGTACAAGAAGATTTCGAAAGAATAAAAAGACTGGATTCTTTGAGCATACGAATGAAAGACGCTGGTCCGAGTGTGCAAGGAGTGTTACACCGATGGGATGACGCTCTTCGTGATAGGTGTCAAGGAATGAGTCTGGCTTCTCTCCGCGAAGCACTGCCGCAAGTTTCCAACCAAGATTGACGGCATCTTGCATACTTGTGTTACCGCCCTGTCCACCAGCCGGGCTGTGAATGTGTGCAGCGTCACCAGCTACGAGTAGTCTTCCATCTACATATTTATCAGCCATCTTGTGGTGGACATTGAAGACGCTGAGCCAATCGGGATCGGAAATGCGCATTTTGTCGCCACCCGGAAGAAATCTAGCCAACGATGACTGAAATTCCTGTAGAGACAACTCTTTTCCAATGTCGTCTTTGGTGCGAGACGCGAAGATACGGCGCTTTCCATTCTCGAGCGGAAAAGACACTAGCATGCCATCTCCAACACAGACGTGCATCTCCTTGTTTGCGAACTCCGTGATGCTTTGCGATGAGTCAATGGAGGCGTCACACAGGATGAAAACCTGCGAATACTGCTCTCCCACAAACTTGATACCATTCGCCGCGGCGCGCACCACACTGCGAGAGCCATCACAGCCAACCACGTACTTGGCATTGAGCGTCTCCTCGGAGCCATCAGAATTTTCGACTGTAACACTCACACCCTCTTCATCCTATACCAATTGATGAGAATCTGTACCAGAGTTGTTGAGAGATTGCATTCGTGGACGTACCTGCATAACTTTTCGAGCAGCAATGTTTCTTTCCACCTTAAAACCGTACTTTGCCAACGCGTCAGCCATGAAGAGCTCAAGCTTATGTTGAGAAATCAAGATGGGCCAAGTGAAAGCTGTGTCAAGGAGCTCAACATCCTTAGTGACAACCGTCTTCAGAATCGGCTTGCGGTTCATCCATATCGTATTGCCGAAGTTCTCGATACCTGGCGCCATTAGACCAGTGCGAACATCGGCATGGCGATTAAGCAGCTCAAGTGTTCGTGGCTAGCTTGGTGTCAGTTTTTCATAATTGTCCAACGTGTACGAATTGTGCAACAAACCTGTAGCGTGAGGCCTCGACTCAGCTCGGAAGCTTTAGAAGCCTTGTCAATGATGCGAAAGGGTATATTTTCAGCAGCGAGCTCGAGTGCAAGACCAAGGCCCGTTGGTCCAGCACCGATGATGAGAACATCTGTAGCCGACATCCTGACTGCTGGAAAACACGTGGCAATACCCAGATTCCAAGGGCCGGAGGGCAAGTTTTCTTACATATACCAAAGTACTATAGCTAGGAGCTCTCTATACCATGACATGAACGAGATAATAGACTAAGGTGTCACGCCACATCAGCGTCCCCGGACTTTGACCCGCACTTGTATCTGCCCGGCCGGTATATCCTAAATTAGATCTGTTGCTATTGTTCCTGTGCTTGCGACTTTGATTCTCAGGAGATCTTGAACTGAATAAAACACTATACGTTCAAAGTTGCAAAGTAGACAATAATTTGTTGGAAAGGTCTTTGTGACAATGGTATTATAAATATCGAGTGACATTGCACTTTCCTTTTCAAGCTTACTCCTCCCAATTCATGTAGACATGACTCCGCAGTGATTAGTCCATTTCGAGCCTCCGGGCCAAGTATATAGATCCTGCATGAACGTTTATAGATCCTGTGATGAACGTTCTCTTCGTGTACCAATTGGGAAATTTAACAAGTGACCGGGGTATCCGGGGATCGATTTTTACTGCATAAGCCCGAAGAAAAACGTGTCTGAGGATCGGGTTCGGGGACTTAGCTGCATAATACCCTGCGATACACGTGCCAGAGCACAGGTCAAAGCTTCATCAATACTTATGATGGTTTCTACAAATATTTGGGTATGACATGATTTATTCGAGCAAACATTTTGGCGGTTACTTTGCAAATTTACAGTATGTCTACTAAGCAAGTCAACGGTTCTCTGAATGGCGCCTCTGAGAAACTACCGCTCGAGGGATTGAGTTCGACTATAAGTGAGAATGCTAGTATTGTGAGCCAGTACCTCGCATCAAGCCACCTTCCACAGCCATCTCGATACGCGGATGGACCCAGCGTAATTGTACCTGGCGATGCACCACCGCCCATCCAATTAGCAAGACAGAAGCTCCTCGCAGCTTCGCTTGAGCTTTTGCAACTCGCGACGGGCCCCAGCGACTTTTTACCCAATCTAGCCACAGGTGTAAGTTTAAATCCTGCACATCTTCGGTTCCCACATGACGAACACAAACGACATCAGACCACAAAAAGAGGAATAGAATAGCCCAAAGAAGAAAAGAAGAAGACAAACAGAAAAAACACAAATCGCTGACTCAGATCCTCAGTTCCAATACCTCTCCTGCTTGGCCTGGCTCTGCCAGTACAAAATTTTCCACCTTGTCCCTCTAGATACGTCCATCAGTTATGATGCCCTCTCCACCGCTTCAAAAGTCTCTGTGCAGCGTCTCAAGTCTGTCATTCGCATGTCCATGACTTCAGGCCTCTTCCGAGAGGATGCTGATGGGTCTGTGGTACACTCGGCTACTTCAGCCCTTTTGGCTCGCGACCCCGTCGTGTACTCCTACGCCACATACATGGTCAATGGCTCAGCGCCAGTGGCCCAAAAGATGGCTGCTGCTGGGCTGAAGTGGGGGCCTGACTCGACCCAGTCGTATGAAACGGCGTTCAACGTCGCGTTTGAGACAGACCTGCCATTCTTTGACTATCTCTCGCGCAACTCAGATAAGATGGCTGAGTTCTCGGGATATATGCGAAACGTACGAAGTAGCGACGCTATCGCACTTCGTCATTTGACTGCTGGATTTGCATGGGAGACTGTACGCAAAGATGGCGTGGTCGTAGATGTTGGAGGATCTGTAGGTGGTGCAGCCATCGCGCTTGCAGAGAAGTTCCCTGATCTCAAGTTGGTGGTACAAGATCTGCAAGCTAATGTGGACAATGGACGGAAAATTTTGGAGTCAGGACCCAACGCGTCTCTTGGAGAACGCATTACGTTCCAGGGACATGACTTCATGACACCACAACCCGTAAAAGATGCGGATGTGTATCTCCTGAGGATGATTTTGCATGACTGGCCGGACGCTCAAGCGGCAAAGATTGTGCAAAATCTCGTGGACGTAATGAAAAGTAGGCCCGGCTCGAGGTTGCTTATCATGGATACCGTGCTTCCTAAGCCTGGGTCTGTACCTGTGTCCATAGAGCGTCTTGTCCGAGTAAGGGACCTGACTATGCTCCAGTCATTCAACAGTAAGGAACGGGATCTGGATGATTGGAAGGCATTGCTTGCGGACGTTGATGCCGAATTGCAAATTGTTAATGTCGTGCAACCATTTGGCAGCGCCATGTCGGTCTTGGAGGTGGCCCTTGGTAAATGAATTATCTACTTGTAGTAACATAGACTCTCAACACTATCAAAACCTATAGCCCCGCTTTTACCCTAAGCTACGAGTGCTCTGCATGTTTGCTAAAGTGCAAAAACTTCATACCATGCGAGGGGATTTGGGCGATTGATAACTGCGATAATTGGTGCTACCGGCCGAGGTCGCCAGGAATGTTTAGTATATGCGACCATATATAAAGGTGCCGATATGACTTTACCGCAATGCCTCTTCAAGGATCAGAAGAAACGAAGCATTCAATATGAGTAGTATAGTTAGAGAGGCTGACGGTAGCATCAAATATCAAGGTGGCGGCGGCCTTCATTGTCAATATGTGTCAGTAAAGTTGGAGAAGTGATAAATAGTAACTTATTAAGCGAAGGAGATATGTCTTGAGAAGTATTGCAGAAGGGAAGGAGGCTTATGGGAGATGAAAAAAGGATAGCAAAGATACAATTACATAACTGGCAGTTCTTGTGTTTCAAAATTAGTTGCGTTCAAAAATTCCGGCCTAGATACCTTTCAATACAAGCTGAGTAGCTCCTCTGCATTAAGCATCATTCTGTCAATTACATTGCTGTCAAAGTAGCTTGAATGAACGCACAGATTCTCTGCTCATATCTTCTACTCTGCCCCTGGTGCAACCTCGACAATAATCTTGCCCCTGGCTCTGCCCGTCTTCAATCTTTGGTATGCTTCCCTCAAATCTTCAAACTTGTACTTTGAGTCGATAACAGACTTGACTTTGCCCTCAACCATCCACTCAGCAATCTGCGTAAGATGTTCACGGTTGGGTTGACCGAAGACAGTGAGATGTTGTCTTTTTGCACCACTCAAGAATTTCGGCATGTATTGCGCCGCGGTGACAAATCGTATAAAGCTGAGGTGATGACTCACTGCTACCGTGACAAATTTTGCGCCAGGACTCGTGTATTTGTCTGCTTGCCAGAATAAATTGTGATCGTTGCCAACGTAGTCCACGACAAGGTCATACTTGTACGGCGAGTCTTTGAGAGCCTGTAACACGTTCTGTTTCTTGTAATCAATAACTTCATCAGCACCGAGGGACTTGCAATGCGTAACATTGGCAGTAGAGCAGGTCACGGTCACATGGCGTCCTTCAGCTTTGGCAATTTGGATGCCGAACCCTCCCACCCCACCAGATCCGCCATTAAGGAAAACTCGGGAGCCAGGTTTAGAGTGAGGTAAGATAGATTGATAAGCGGTGAGGCCAGCAATAGCAATGCCGGCAGCATCGACAGTGGACAGTCCTGCTGGTATAGGCACTATGTTATTGATGCTTGCGACCCCATACTCTGACATAGAACCTCCATACATAAAGTTTGCACCAGCTCCGCCAAACACGAGTTGTCCAGGCTTGAGCGCAGATCCTGGCGCAGGCTTAACAATGTAACCAGCAAAGTCATTTCCAGGAGAAGCAGGTTTTGGAAAGGTCGTCTTATGGAGGGCTTGGAACTCGGAAAGCCTATAATCAGCTGGATTGAGACCGGCAGCAATAATTTGGACAAGATGTTGGTCAGCCTTGGGCTGGAGCATGGGAACAGTATTGAGGGTTAGGTTGTTTTCGAGACCACCTGCTGTGGACAAGTACTGCCAGCTGCGAAATGTGGATGGAATACTCTTGGTAGCCATGACCCTCGTCTTGTGCTTAACTTGAAGGTTCGTTTCGGGGAAACCGTCTCTCAGAGCTCAAGTGAACAAGCTACAAGCGCCAATCCAAAGAAATTTGAGTGGGGAAGGGGTAGACTAGGAGAGTGCCCGACGAAGAGACATTGTACTTCAATGATAGGCACCCACACGTGAGATGTGGCTGCAGATGATCGGCCTTATATTGGTCCGATCATGTGTGTGCTCTTTGTGTTTCGGATCTTCCAACCAACGAAGCGAGGGCGGCACCAATCGAGCCAGAGCCTCACTCTCGCCATCGACGCGGACCACATGCCAGGAGAACACGATACGAAAAACCTTAAGCACAAGCACCACTACTACATCAGCCCAACGGGCGGAATCGTGCAAGCATACGACTATCTAAAAAGCCAAAGATATGGGAAGCTATTCAGTGTAGAACCTTCAACGCCGTGTGTAATTATGAGCTAATAGAAAAATCTTGCAACGGTGGACATCAGGGATAATACGACGCATCAGATTAAGGTTAAGCTGCCAAAGTAGGCGTTACTAGTGCGCACTCAAACAGGGTAATATTTACCGCAGTAGAATATTAGGTTAGGCTGCCCACGCGTGTGGCGGCAATGAAATTCACAATTTGCCTATTCGGGATTGCAATGTCACCCGCATCGCAAAATCCCATGGAATTTGCCATACCAATTATTGTATCTATGTGGACGCGCTATACGATCTGTATCAATTGGTGCAAATCTCTCTAATAAGTGCGAGCTCATGTCGGCTTAGTATGATGCCAAAATCTCATGCACAGTACATACGTAAGGTAAGGGCAGGATTGGACATGCGGCCCGCGAACAATTTGGAGCAATCATTTGGTGCGCTACTTCATTTTACGAAGTATAGCGTCACTCCTCAAATACATCTAGCGACTTGATAACGTGGACCCTACATGCGCCGCCAAGGCCACCGTGTGGCATTCCTTACGAAGTAGATCAATCCAGGGGTTTGACAGGGTAGGCCTTGACAGGCGCTGACTAGGTTGTCACGCCACTGAAGCGTTGGCGAGGACTGCATACTACCACACGGGAGTGGGCAGCCTGGCTGGAAATCAGCCCCTCATGGGCGAAATCCAGAGCCTTATCCTTGGGAATCTGCAAAGTTCTTCCCTGTCTGCGGTAGTGTAGCAAGATTGATAGACATATGCATGCAAGCAATTGCTGATCCCCCTTAGCGTCATGCATCTCGCATGCCAGCTGTGAAGTAGCACACTTAAATCTTCGTACAATCTTATGAAGAGCAAGCTCTATTTTAAGTCACTAGATTATGGTTTTCTCGGGTGGCGCCGTTCCTGGTTGAGAGAAGTAGCGGTTCGGTGGACCGGTAAGGCGTTAGTAATGACTTAGGCCCAGTAGAGGTAGACCAGACCTTCAGATACTTGGTAAGCCCATAGCGCTGTGCCGCTACCACACTGGCCCGAAAGCTCCTACAGTCCCACGGACGAATTGAAGCAAGCTGATTGGTCGTATCGTACAAGTCTATCAATTGCTTATCATCTGTCATTATCCAGCTCTTTGGAATCACAAAAGATCCCTGCGCTGATTCGCCTAGATTACAGATCATTACTAAGGTCTAGATTGATTGAGACTATATTTTGACGTTACCAAGAACAATTCACGTAAAAGTCTCCCTCCTCTTCCCCCATCGTGCGCTGTGTCTGAAGATATGGCGGAAAGCGCAATGATGGGTTTATATAATGGTTGATCCACTAATTAAGTCTTCTCTAAAACCCCTCTTTTGATAGGTGAGCAAAGCTCGGGAATTGACCAGTGAAAAGCTTCCAGAGACACGACCAAAAACTATCAGACTATTTGTCAAAAGAGGCACTAGTGGTTACCACATGAGAGAAAGGCGCTCGCCCACTGTTACCTCTGGCCTACCAAGCCCTGGGCTCGCGTAAGGCTACCAAGATGGTCCCACTACAGCACTGCGTGGTAAGCCTAGTCTCTACGAAGTATGTGCGATTGCAGTGAGGCAGCAGCTACGAGAGCCACGTTTCACGTCGTGCATAATGCAACTTTCTATGTGCTCAAATCAGGAAAACTCCTGCAACGATAAAGTAAAGCACCACCTAGACTAAAGTCAAAGCCTTATACGAGATATTGTATGACCAAAACTCCACTTGGACATTATCCACGAGCCCTTGAGCTCTTGGTAAGCCAAAATCACTGACATGTAGACACGACACTATGCATAAGTGGACTGAGAACAGTCACACGTTTCTTGATACGCACCTAATCACTCATAATCCGCTTCACCTAGAAAGTTATCATTCAGCTCCATTGAAATTCCTACATTACTCATGTGTGCCAGACTTTCAAACTGAAGCTGTGTTCGTTAATCTGTCCATGCAGTCAGCTGACTATCGACTAATAATAGGTCTGCCGCTTCCCATTGTGACAGAATGTGAGACCAGGATAGCTGAGCCGCGACTCCGCAGATGAACGGTACGATACGACAATAACATAAGATCAGGATCCCTGAGCCGCGCTTCCTTCTGCAGTCTAATGGCATATTGTGCACGTTAAAAACACTCATAAACCACGTGGTAGTACAATGTATCAGCCTCCTCTATAACAATTTGTCGTCATGTCTAGTAACACACAAGAAGCACCTCAACAGGTGAAGCTACGGTCTAGTTGTGATGAATGCGGTGTGGGTAAGGTGAAATGTGACCGGCAACATCCTAAGTGCGGACGCTGCGTTGCTCATGGAGTGGACTGCGTTTATGGAGTGTCTCAGAAGATCGGGAAACCGCCGAGAAAGAGAGTACGAAGATGTGACGACGACGACGACGTTCGAAACACAACTAGCTCCAGATCGTCTCTGAACGTTGCCAACTCCCTCGTACACTCTTGCTCTTGTGATGGCAGTACTGTGGGGTGCAAAAAGTTTGAGTCCTCTGTCCGCCAAGACCTTATTCTTCAGGGCATCGCAGGTACGCACCTTGAATCATAGGTGTTCATGAATACGTATTGATCTAGTGTAACAGGGGACTCAAACTTTCTCAACCCCGCTGTAGATGGGTTTCTAACTCCAATGGACGACTTTTGGGATCCCATAAAGGACAGTAGCCACGACTACGACATCCACAACCGCAGTCACAGTCAGAATAGGAATAGCCCAATAAATGAAGACAGCCAGAACAGCAGCAGCTCTTTATTCGACTTGGATGGTTCTCTTAAACATTCGTATGGCCATCTCTCCGGATCATCTATTCCAAATTTTACCAACCTAGCTTTCGACGGCTGGAAGGACAAAGAGCAATACAACATGCCGCAATATACACCAATCGAGGCAACGACCAGGCACAAAATGCTTTGCGAGTCGGTAACGGAGAGTCAGCCGGGTTGGCCTCAATCAGAGACAGGAGGAAGCTCGCCCTCGAGCATGAAAGGCCATGACTGCCATCGAGAAGCCCACGACTTGCTTAGGCGATCATCGACGGCGACAGGCAGTGGTACTGATCTTATGGCTTGGGACCATTTATTAATCTTGAATCGCGAGGCCACCGAGCAGCTCCGCTGTCTTCTAGACTGTTCCTGTGCTGGATTGCCATATCTGATGATGCTTTACGCATCGCTCATCTCCGCCATTCTGACACGATACCAGCACGCGATAGGTGATACATATTGCGCTACATCAAACCCTCTTTCTCCACAAAGTACGCCCGGTACTAGCGAAGTAGATGGCAGCACGAAGCGGACGGTTCTATCAGGGAGACCTACGGTAGCACCAGCAAAGATTGTCATTGGAGCCTTAAGCGTGGATGATCACCGGGTGCAATGTGCCTTGAAGATCCAGCTTCTAGCAAGCGAGGTGCGAAAAACCGCTCAACTGTTAGAGCAATTTGCGTCTTATGACTTCGGTGGGCCAAAGTCAGAGGGCCGATCCAGTGGCAACGACATCAGTGGATTACATCAGAGCTTGAATAAGTGGCTCCAGGGCGAGTACTCCAAGATTTTCCAGATAATAAGGACCAGATTAACGGAATTGAATACTTGAGGGCAGAGGGGAACGTAATTTCGTGTTTATAGATGCACATTCTAAGTGCAATCACAGCGTATATACAATATTCCCGGGACTTCTCCTCAGACACAGAAGAGACACTTAGACTACTTTCGGTAGATCTTCACGTACGGCATATCTCTAGACGTAGAAGCTTAGACAAAATACATCAAACGGCTTCTAGATTCATATCTGATTTTCTAACGCTGATTAAACATGTTGGTATACATTGTGTATAGTAGAAGGAGATTTCAGTCTGCTACTTAAAAACGAGGCTAATGGACGTTTTGGTACGGACCGTTCCTCAACGCCGCAAAAGTTGTGTTGGTCCTACCGGGAGCCTACCGGCCCAATATTGCTCCACGACCGGAAGATATTCAGGATGACGAACACCACGGGACGGTTGAAGGAATGGCAGCTGGCTGATTATCCCGTCCACCAGGCGCCATCCTTACGCTGCTTTAACCACCCATCACAAAGCGTCAAATTCGGATCTTCATCCATGCTTCGGCAGCCGTCCCTGGAGCCCCACGGGGCTTATCTTGAGCTGGACTTAGCCAGGGGTTGCCCCAGACGTGCCCCAGACGCTGGAGTTTCATTTGTCGGTTAGATCAACGTGGCAGTGGGTTAGGTTAGCTGCATGCTCTGGACAAGGCTGGCAGATTCCAGCGCTCTCTTAGGCCGGTCAGCGCAATCCACATCTCGAGCCCGGACTAAAATGCATTGCCTTCCCAGTCTTCGGGGAGCGTAAATCGTGCCTCATTCGCTGGAAGACTGTACTCTCAGACCTTCGTACTCGGTGCGTACCATAAGTCAAGCAAGCCTGGAGCTTGCATACGCCACACTGAAGCTTTCCTGTCAATAGCACGTAAGGTAGGAATGTACGTAAGCCTTCTTGATCTGTATTTCTCCTTCTTCTAAAGTTTAGCTCATACGAGAAAAGCTATTGCAGGCCTGATCCAATGAGATATTTGGAACATATCTGACAAACGGGCGAGATGAGAGCCATGCCTCATCAGTGACTTTGTGTATTAGCCAATAAGGAAGTGCAATTTCTTCAAAACTCCACGAGAACGCGATCAGTTGCAATTGTCTTGAGTATAATTTTTCTCTGAGTCTCTTAACTACATGATAGAGTGAAATCGCTGGATCATATACCATTAAACCATTAATGCGTGTGTTACATCGTTATGGTGGATATCTCTACGGTCTTAATCATACAAATATGCAGCTCCCCAGGGCACGTGATACACAAAGCTACCATCCCTACTATGATCCCCTGACTGCCCGAAGAGAGATTCTCTCAAATCAGCCCATTGGAATTGGCACTACTATTAGCTGGAGGTGCAGGTTGAATAGCATCCCAATGCTCGGCAATACAACTTCCATCATACCGATAAAAATCCCCTATCGCATCAAAACTCGTGCTGTTATATGGATAGTACTCTAACTTCCAGTGAACAAAACCTATACCCTTGTCGAACCCCTGATGCACGACAGTGATTTGCCAGTATGGTGCATTCGCCGACAGGTAGGTGATGCTAGCGTTCCGTCCAGATGGGATGCTGGGGTTGTGTTGAATGTACGATTCAAGGGCGTGTTCCGTGAATCCCTTGGTAGCGTTCTTCTGGATATATACAGTTTGTACAAAATTGGCAAAATTGGCAGATTGCTGTGAGGGAGTTGCCTGTCTGCCTGGGACGCAAGTGAGGCCGTTTGGGCCCTCTGGACTAGCCAATGCTCCTGAGAGGTTGAGGAGAATGACTGAGCTTGAAGCAAAGCTGCCGAGGATTGAGAAACGCATGATTAATTATGTAAGGATCAGTTGTGGATATGTGAGAGTGTGGTAATCCTCAAAGTTGTCAGTCAACGTGATCGATGGTACATGCTTAGATGATATAAATACTATGTTATGTGTGCACTACCCGGGTCATCACATTAAATGAACTAGCAAAGTTGCTGACCACCCCACATGGTCAAGGCAGACTTGACGAGATAGTTCCAAAGGTGTACTGATAGACTTTTCGAATATACCATCTAACTCACTACCAAGAATGCTAAGCCAACCGTGTGTCTAACGAGGCTTGTAGGCTTGTAGCGTGGTGGCCAATAATCAATGCCCGAGAACCAATTGGGAGCTTTAAAATGTAGGTATCCCGGCCTTCCCGACAGTAGTCAAGAGTACAAAAATAGTTCGGAAATTAGGGTTACGAAAGTCTATGGGGGTCGCAATCCAGTGAGCTGGAATTGCCACATGGTCAGAGTGCAAATCCGGAATCTTTCCGATCTGTCAGGCACGGCACACTCTCGTCACATCCCGTCACTATTACGTTGATCTCCGAAATGACACCGATCTCACACTTCTAGCTACTAAAATCTCAATCAATATTGGGCGTCAATAATGTCACATGTGCTGATCTAGATATTCGCATTTGACTTCTCTGCAGGCGAAGTGCTGCTCTATCCAGCTAATACACTCCGAGACAGCTAGTCTGGCGCCAAGTTATGTCGAACTTACTCTAAGGTCTCTATAACAACACTACATCAATCGTTGGCCTTACGTACTGGTCTTTTTATAACGTCCTAAAGCTTCACTCCATATTTTTTTTCTTCTCTTGATGTGTAGTACCACACAAGTGATTTGCAGTATCGATCTGGTAGTAAATCTAACGAGCTTTCCGCCGTTCATGCGACAAAAAATGAAAATCACATTCAGCCGCGATAGTGCTATTCTACTCTCATTCAAGATGGCAGACTTGTGAGGCGCATCCTTATTATATAATACATGAAAGTAGCAGATTATAGCTTTTAAAGAGCCAACTAGTAACCTTGACAGGATGCTTTCTGAGATGTCAAGTTTGCATTTTACTCTTGAGCGAGAAAGAGAAGCTGTCTCTTTTAGAGAAGAGAACTAGATAGTGTATAGATCTATTTACTACAACCGACGGCTACGGACGTGTCAACTATTTGAGCAAATATATCCTAGAAAAAATGAAGAACATCAACTACTTAATAGCTTGAGAGATTCTATGTAAGCACTCGAACGTGAAAACCGACGAGCCCTGTACCCAGGACAATAATCAAAAAAATCTGAATGTCCAAAACTATTATACTTGAATTAACTCTTTAGGCAGAGCCGAAGACTTAGCAGTGATTCTGTTGCAAAGTGTTGTAATCGGCACACTGGTAAGCACGTCAAAGACCGTGATGACTGATTTTGTCTCCTTCGCAATCCAGTTGACAATCTCAATGGCGACAAGTGAATCAAAGCCATATGAATGTAGGAATCTGCTCGTATCGACCTCGGAGGGATCTGTCTGTAGCATTTTGGCAACTTGCTTTACAAGCGCCTCCAGCACTGAGTCGGCAGCTTCTTGGAAAGACTTGGCGTGACTGATTAGCGTGTGAGCAGGAAGTTTATCACCATTAGCTGTGGAAGAGGCGTGATCACGCAGTCCGGTGTTGGCCATGATAGAAAAGCGAGGGTCGTCTAGGTAGTAAGGAGTGTCAATGCCAGCCAGGGTGACGCTGCCTCCCGTGGCGAGACCTGTGACGACCTGAGGAGCAAAGGTGCCCGCCGTGTCGCGAGCAATGACTCTCTCTATCAGTGCGTGGAACTCGCCTTCCCTAATCCCGTACGGCTCTTCCCACTCTCGGAAGTTATCTGTCATGCCCGTCTCAGCAAGCACACCAATGTCACGCATTAGACCAAGGTCGATGGTCGTTGAGTGTTGCCTAAGGGAACGACGATGGTACGCTAATGCATCCTCGAATGCTCCGGCCGACGAGTAATTGCTCTGTCCGCGGCTTCCAAAGACGCCCGTGAAAGAGCTGAGGGTAATGTAGAAGTCAAGGTCATTGGGAAGATGCGTGTGGAGGTTCCAGCTGCCTTGTACCTTGGGGCGTGTGCTTTCTACCCAAGCCTTGTGTGTCATATTGACGAACAAGCCATCGCGGAGCACCATGGCACATTGGAAAGCTCCCCGGATTCTACCTAGTTCTTGCGTACAACGATCAATCGCGTCTGCAACTGCGACTTCATCCACGACATCGCACTTGTAGACCCGAACTTGAACCTGCTGCTGCTCAAGTTTCTGGACGAGAGCTTGAGCGTTTGTTGAGTCGGCCCCGGAGCGCGATAGGAAGCATAGCTTCTGAGCACCAAGGCTAACAAGTTTGAACGCCAAGCTACGTCCCAGCCCACCGAGGCCACCAACGAGCAGGTAAGCTTCTTCGGCTGACAGCTTGGGAGAGTGTACACCTCGTGGAATCAAAGAAACCACATTGTCTTCGCCCCAGGTCAGCGTGATCTTGCCTAGATGCTTGCCTGCCTGCATCAAACGTAGCGCATCCTCGACCTCGGACACTGGGTAGCTGATTAAGGGTTCTACGGGCCGGGTGATGCCACGATGAATGAAGTCGAATGCGCCCTCAAGAATGATGGCCATTAGATCAGGTCGGCTCTCCTCAACATGTCTAAGGTTAAAGAAAGTGAAGGTGGCGTCTTGTAAGAAAGGCCGCATATCTAGGCCTGTATTATTGAGAATGTCCATAATTCCAATCTCGACGAAGTGTCCAAACGGCGCAATACAATTCCACGTCTGGCGAAGGGCCTCGCCCGCAAGCGAGTTAAGCACAACGTCCACGCCGCGGCCATTGGTCATGCGTTTGATGCCCTTGACAAAGCTAGTGTCTCGTGAGTGAAAGATGTGATCCTCACGGATGCCATATTGCTCAATGATCAACTTCTTCTTAGCTTCGGAGGAGACCGTGGTGAAGACCTCCATGCCGTAATACTGCGCGATCTGGCAGGCAACCTGGCCAACACCACCTGCTGCTGCGTGAATGAGAATCGACTGCCCCTTTTGGACTTTGGCGACCCGGACCAGCGCATTCCAGGCCGTTGCATGAACGACAGGGATGCTTGCCGCGAGCTCGAAAGACATGCCTTCGGGGATCAAGGCGCAGAAGCTAGCTGGAGCTCGATGGAACGTCCTGTGAGCTCCATATCCGGACATCATTACTTTGTCGCCGACTTTAAATTTAGTTACAGAGGATCCGACACGACGAATCACACCGGAGGCTTCCAGTCCAAGGGCTGTGTCGTTCATCTGGCCCATAGCAACCATAATCTCACGGAAACTAGGAAGAGATGTTAGCAATCCTGCGAAAGGTATTAGCGGTTTAAAAGTACTCACTTCAGCGCAGAAGCTTTTGTCAGGATTTCAACGAAATCTGGCTCAAGCTCAGCTTCGGCTGACTTATCCAGCTCTAGACAGACCGAGCTCAGATTGCCTGGAGATTGCACACAAAGTTTCACGGGATATTCGATTTCTCTTAATGGAACTTTGGTGATCATCTTTGCCGCCTCAGGGAGCAAGCTGTCAATCTCTTCATTCAGAATCGTATCTTCCTCAGCACGACAGATTTGTAGAACATTTTCCTTAATCGTGAATTCGTCGTCTACGCCGGTCGAGAGGAAAGCTTTGACCATCAAGCCTGCTAGATCTTCCGCGGGTGTGGAGAGAGATGAGGGATCATCCGCATGGAGGACTCGCACGTCCAGGCCTGGCGTCTCGTTCCGAATAACGCGCACAAGACCGTCAATCATAGCATTGCCAGGATCGTCGAGTGCCGTGATCCAGAACAGGCTTTTGGTATCGAGAATCAGCTTCTTGAGTAAGTCAAAATCGGCCGCGGCCAAGTCTCTGAGAAGAGGCTTCTGAAACTCGAGTAGTGAGATGCACGATTTGCCCGCAAGAGCAGATACATCTTGACCCCATCGGAAGATGGGCGTTTCGTAGTGATGCTCTTGGAGCCGATTGACTATATTGGAAGACACTGAAAGAGCCGTCTCTGTTGGATTCTCAGCCAAAATGATTGTGACTTCTGGCCCGGCCGATGCCCCTTTGGGTCCGTTAGCCACTCCATTAGTACCATTGGTTGACTCAATCACAGTGCCGTTAAGATTGCTAACACCGTTCTTCTTAGCAATAACAAGGCCAAGACCCGCCTCTGCGCTATGGAACTCGGTCGTCTGCATGTTATTGCTGACCAGCACAGGCTGTATGCTGCTCAAGATGCATTCTGTCGTCACAAAGCATAAAGTACCTTCCTGCTTTACGACGTCGCACATGCGCCCGATAGCCTCTGTAGGACTTTCTGCATAAAGGCTTAGAGCAGTATTAGACACGACAAGGATGTCGTATTGGCTCATTAACACATCTTGCGGGAGTTCTTGTCTAAAATCCAGGACCTTGAGCAAATCTCGCTGCTCAGTCTTCTTGATCAGGGTCTCATCTGGAACGACTGTATTGACGTTCCATGTCTTGGCTAACCTTGCTAAGTCGACTTGCTGAAATAGTAGACTGTCTGTCTCTGTGGCAACTTCAAGGACTGAAAGCACGGGATTTGCGTGGTGCATTAAGTCGAGGAACTATATTGATAAGTCAGTAGATGAATTACCCCCGAGCTACTGCTGTAAGATACAATAATCTGTAGAATTCGGTAATAGGAAGAGAATGCTTAACACATACTTCAATCAACTTGGCTTCACCCGTAGGTAATTTGTAGAGAATAGAGGATAGTTCCTTCTCGGAAAGAAGCTCAATCGCGGGCTTCCACATTAGATTGCTAGTGAGTGATTTGATGTTGCTCGAGGAGGACGCGCCAGCGATTTCTGCACAAGTAAAACCTTCAATAATTATCGTCGGATGCTGTTTATCATGATCGAGCATGACAATCTCGGCATTGAGCTCGCTTAGTCCGTGTCGGTCAGCATTGGAGAAACCAGGCAGAATTGTGCCGGCTTTATAAGGAATGTTGGCCGAGATGGTGACTGCATCAATGGACTTGGGCACCATGGCTGTCTTTGGGTCATAGGTGCCTCCCTTGACAGCTGCGAAGGCCAGGTGGAAGACAGCATCCAAAGTGCCTGGATGGATAACATAGGGACGACCTGTAATGCCTGGGATGCGGACTTCGGGAAGCCGTACAGAACCTACGCTCTGACCATCTCGATTGCGAATCTTACAGACATTCGTGAAAACAGGACCGTAGTCAAGGCCCCAGGATCGCATATCGGCATAGAAACCATCTGGATCTAGACGACTGGCACACTTTTGTTGCGCTTCGTCATACTGTCCTTTCAGAGCCTGATGTTCTAAACTCCTCTCGTGGCTCGCTGCGGATCCTTCCGCAGGTTCATACTCCACCATCATCAAGCCGCAGCAGTTTTGCACCAAGGATTTACCGTCCGGAGAAGTTGTGACTATAAATTCTGTCCATGTTGACGCTGAGCCCCTTGTGCCGACCACGTGAGGTCGGAGCTGGACCATACACTCTAGATCGGTATCATCGGTCAAAAGACCTGCTGCGGTCAGTTGGATATCGCGAAGGTTGAAAGACGCGATTTGACGAGTCTTGTCAGCGGTCTGAGCGGCTGCCTCGATTGCCATAGCAATGTATCCCGCTCCTGGGTAGAGTATGGATCCCTGTATTTTGTGGTCAGAGATCCAAGGAGCCTCAGACAATCGGAGGAAACCTTTCCAGAGGAATTCGCCTTGCGTGGAGGATGCGCTGCGAGCACCAATGAGACCAGGCTTAGGCGCATCTCTAGCAAGAAAATCAATATCAATTCGAGAATCATGCCAGAATCTTTGTGAGTGGTTCCAGGGGTACGTTGGGAGATCAATAAGAGGGCTTTTGAAATGTAAGTCGCCATCACTATTCACCTCCCGGATGTTCACCTGGCAACCCTCCGTGAATAGGGCGCCTGCAGTATCCATGGCAGTGTCGACGGCATGCAGATTGCGGGTTAGAACTGAGTAGTAGGGGATACCGGTGATGGAATTTGCTTTTAGGGTCTGGGTCGAGGGACCTTTCAATACTGAATGGGGTCCGAGCTCGAGCAGGAGATCTACTGAGTTTTCTTCCTGGCGTCTGTCTCCAATGATGGGGCGAACCATTTCATGTACTGCCTTGGAGAATTGAACTGGTGCGGTGATACTGGCGACGAAGTGGTTGACGTCCAAGAGACCGGGATCAATCAAGCCACCGGTAACGGTCGAGAACATGGTGCAGCCACTTTCAGGAGTAGCTATAGGCTTGATATCGCTGGTGAAGGCGCGGTACTCATCGGCTAAGATCGCCATATGGTGCGAGTGATACGCAGTATCAACTGCTAGCTTTCTTGCGAATATGCCTGCTTCCTTGAGCATACCGAGAAGCTGGTCGATGCCCGTGCTATCCCCCGCGATAGTGGTACTGGTTGGGGAGTTGATACAGGCAATGACTAGTTTTCCATCTGTAACCTTGCTTATCCATTCCTCTGACACTTTGTCTGACAAACCAACAGCCATCATCGCACCCTCGATCTTAGGCGCCTTGATCTTCATTCTAGACGCGACGTAACCTCGGTAGTAGGCTACCTTCCAGGCATCGGTCTTAACAAGCCCGCCACAGGCATACGATGCAGCGATCTCGCCGCCTGAGTGGCCAACCACAGATGTGGGCAGTATGTCCCAGGACTTGAGCAGGTCCACGAGAGCGACTTGTAGAATGGAAGTCAGAGAGTGGCTGTATAGAGCCTGGTTTATCAGCGATGTCGATTTGGCCTTGAGCATCTCCTCTTTCACCGACCAGGGGCATCCACAAGACTCTTGAAGATATTTGTCGGCTGCCTCGATGCTCTCGTTGAAGACCTTGTATGCCATGAGCTCCACTCCCATCCGAGGCCACTGGGCTCCCTGGCCCGTGAACACAAAGCCAATCCGGGGCTTTCTGGAGGACTTGACCACTGGCTTACCAACTTCGTCATCACCCGCGGTTAATGAGGCGGCGAGTTCATTTGGCGACGAAGCAATGCTAAACGTCTTCCACTGGTGACGAGATCTTCGTTCGCCCAACGTATAAGCCAGCGCGGTCATGAACTCCTCAGTCTGAGCTCTGTCATGAGAAGTATTGCTCTGATATTTGGCTGCATTGTCCCGTATGTATTTTGCAAGGTTCTTTTCGATTCTCTTGAGCCCGTCCTTATCCTGTGCGCTCCAGACGAATAGGCGAGGAGTCGGACTGTCGGGCTCAGGCGCATGAACAGTCTTTTCAGCAACAGAACCATTGGTGCCATTAACACCATTCGTATCGCGGACACCATTCGTACCATTAATACCATTTGTGCCACTGATACCATTTGTACCGTTAACGCCATTCGAGACATGTGTATTTATAGCATGCTTTCTGGCTGCTAAATAATGCTCTGCGTCTTCCAAGACCGCATGCGCGTTCGATCCACCATAACCAAAGGAATTGACGCTGACACGGCGCACGCCACTTGTGGGCCATGGTGTCAATTCTGTCGGAACTTGTACGTTCCACTTATCCCATTGAATCGCTGGGTTGGGCTTATTGAAGTGAATATTCGGTGGGATCAAGCCACTCTCAAGCATGAGCACTGCCTTGATGACACCGGCTACGCCAGCCGCTGCCTCCAAATGACCTATCTGTGACTCGAGTGGTTAGGACGTGCTATGATTGACCTTGAGATTTGGACATCGGGAGTTGACTAACATTTGGTTTCACAGATCCTACCATTAGTCTGTTCTCTGCGCTATGCATCGAACCAATCGTAGCTGCCAGGGCTTCCATTTCCTCGAGATCACCAATCTTGGTGCCGGTACCCTCAAAGGTTGTTAGCATGAGTCAGTAGTCTGGAGTTTGGAATTAAAAGCAGGCACGGATACATACATGGGCTTCGACGTATGTTGTGGTGCTGAAGTCCAAGCCAGCTTTCTGGTAGACCTCTTCTATTAGAGCCATTTGTGCCTCTGCACTAGGCATCGTGAGTCCTTTAGTCCGACCGTCCTGATTTGAACCAGTCCCTCGGATGACTGCTCTTATTGGGTCTCCCGCAGCAATGGCATCATCTGCCCGCTTTAGAATGACGCAGCCCCACCCTTCGCCACGGCCGTAGCCGTTAGCAGAAGCATCGAAGCTCTTGCACTTCCCATCGGGTGAAAG
The DNA here is from genome assembly GCA_003988795.1 of Proliferodiscus dingleyae. NCBI lineage: Eukaryota > Fungi > Ascomycota > Leotiomycetes > Helotiales > Lachnaceae > Proliferodiscus > Proliferodiscus dingleyae. The sequence continues at coordinate 1,156,243 of QYAK01000002.1, read as the reverse complement.
GAATCCATGATTGGACAAGAATATGAACATCTCAGGATTCAGTAAGCAACTACTGGCTCCAACAATAGCGATATCAGACTCCCCTGTGCGCAGACTCTGGCAGGCGAGATGCAACGCAATCAAACTAGATGAGCAAGCAGTATTGATTGGGAATGATGGTCCTTTCAAGTCCCATAACCAAGATATCCTGTTAGCTATCGAGGCTGGGCAATTGCCTGTGAATGTATACTGCGGCGCATTATCGAGGTCTCTACATATCATGTCGCGGTAGTCAGTTGTGGTGTTTCCCATGTAGACCCCGGTCCGCGTCCCAGCAAGTTGCTGAAGCGTCATACCAGCCCGTTCTACAGCCTCGTATGCCACTTCCATCATGATCCGCTGTTGAGGATCCATAGCGTCGACATCGTGCTTTGGGAGGCCGAAGAAGCCTGCGTCAAATTTGGAGAGGTCTTCTTTCATGAAGTGAGCTCCCTGCGCAGCACTTGTACTCCGCCTCTTATCTGGAGACCAGAAAGCATCCATATTGAACCGCTCCCGCGGGATATCACTCCATGCCGCTGGTGATCGGACGCACGTCAGTAAGCAGAGCTCCTCATGGATGTGGGATGCACAATCTCACATTCGCCCTCGCAAATCGATTGCCAGAAGTTCTCGAGAGTATCGCCATTGCCAGGCAACCTACACGACAGACCCGTGACGGCAATGGAGGGGTACTCTGTCATCTTTGCTGTAGTCTCTTGGTTCCTATCATATGTCTGGTTCTTTGATTATTGCCCGCAAGAGTCGTGAACGTCGACAGGAGAAAGAGGCATCAATGTCGACAAGAGTCTAGGGGGTCTTGGATGGGAGAAATGTGTAGCTCGATGGCTTGCTTGGGAATTTGTAGAGATAAACTCCTTTACTCCGGGACCAATAACGTGAGCGTCCCATTGTATCGATAAGTTCACTGTATCTATCCGATGGCTTATTGCACATGTTTGCTGAATCATTCGCGCCCTCTAAGAACGAGAATCACTTGGTTTGAAATCCTACACAAGAGGAGCCACGAGCAACGTCGAGGATGGCGCTGACTAGTAGCTGACCCGTGACCCGAGCCGCTCAGGGAGTACATCTACCGTGGTACCTTATTGCCCGAGGAGTGAGCCCGATTGGCTCGGTTAATATTAAGGGGCTCCCAGCTCTCATTACCCTGCCGTATCAGCCTCGGGGCTCAAGGGTCAGGGGTCACACCCGGCGCCACGTTTCCACGTGGAGAGTCGCACCCTACGCTTCCAAATCCATTCGTAGGGCCCTTCGTGATGTGAGACTAGCTGCATTTCTGTAAGCAAGATAATGTAAGCTACTAATTATGATACATGATCCTCAATCTGGCCGGGCCCCAGGATGGTCCTCCTTGCTGATCCGGAATCATACCTAGTCAGCTACAGGAGCTAGTAACCTTATTTGACACTCAGCTACCATAGATAATCCGTATTAGGTCGGGTCATACTCAAGAATGGCTAGATGAAACGATGCACTCTGCCCGACCCGCCCAGATTCAACACTGCCACTGGGCGGCGCACGATTCTGGAATTGATAACTATCCCAGAGGCTAAGATTGGGATGAATTTATGACCCGGAGGACGTGAGACGCTCGGGAAATAAGAAGGGAAATTTGCGATTGGTTTGCCGTTCACTTCGCTTCTATATGATCTTATCTTGCGTCGTGCCATGTGAAAGATTGAGTCCAAGCGTCTCCCTTTGAAAACGATGTATGGCAGCGAGAAATTCCATCGCCGTGGTTATTAAGGAAGCTTCATAGAACTAAGTAGCCTTTCTACCAGAAGTTAAACTTTGCCGCCAAAAGTACTTTCTGATCTTCGAGGTCACCCACGAAAGCCTTGATCATGTCAGATAGTCTGAAGCTGTGCATTTTTGGCGATCAGACGTGCGATCTTAAACCACACTGGAAAGAGCTGTTCCAATTACGCTCCAATCCATCTGTGGAAGATTTTCTTGTGAAGTCATACGACGCTGTTCGCAGGGAGATCTGGAAACTGCCTGTCGATGCCAGGCATAACATTCCGCGCTTTACTTGCATCAATGATCTAATCCTATCAAATCAAGACGGTGCCAGACGATGTCTTGCTATTGACACGGCCGTCAGTTGCATCTACGAGCTTGCAAACTTTATAAGGTAAGAACAGAAATTTCAACACATCACCTGTTTGCTGTGAAGACAAAGACGCTCATTTGTTATGTAGCCAAGCAGACGCCTGGTATCATGGAGGAGGAAACCTCATCGCCCTGGGTCTCTGCCTTGGAGGTCTACCTTCCGCTGCTGTTTGCACCAGCCGTACCACACGAGAGCTTATTCCCAGAGCTGTAGAAGCCGTCAAAGCAGCATTTCGAACAGGCTTGCATGCGAGTGAGACAGCAAGTCGTCTGGTACCACGAACGTCCCACGATGAATTTGAAGGCAACTGGTCCATACTATGCAGTGGATCCACTGCTTCTTCCGAAGCCCTAAGCAAGTACTGTGAGCGAATGGTGTGTACTCGTCCATTCATCTGAAGTCATCTGGCTAGCTGTTGTAATCGCTAACCTTGCTTTCTCCATCTACTAGGCTTTGCCGTTGACCGCCAGCCCTTATATCAGCGCTTTCTCTTCAAACGCTATCACGGTGAGCGGGTCACCAAGTTCACTCGCAAGGATGATTGAATCGGATGAATTCAAAGGCATAAAATCCAAGAAGCTTCCAGTACACGGTCCCCTCCATGCTTCCCATCTATACACGGAAGCCGACATCGACGAAATTGTTGATGGTTTGGGCTTGGACTGCGGCGCTGAGCGTTCTGAACATACTACCTTCTTATCAAGCACTGGTGCTATGATTGAGGGCCCGAATTTCCCTAGTCTCCTGAGAGCTGCTGTGGATGCGATAGTCGCCCAACCAATGCGGTTCCCTACCATGCTCGATCAACTGCAGGCTCATATCCAAGCTGTGAACCCAAAGTCATTCGACATGATTCCTATTGCTACTACCGTCGATAGACTTGTCTACAACACTTTCAAGTCGACTCCGCTGTCATCACTGGTGGCTCCCCCACCCCCACCATCATCCCAGCAGAAGTCAAATTCCCCTAATACCCCGCCTCCTAATCCTAAGACCCCCAAGCTCGCCATCATTGGTATGTCGGGACGCTTTCCTGGTGGTGCCAACTCGGTGGAAGCTTTCTGGGATTTACTTTACCAAGGTCTAGATGTTCACAAGTCTGTCCCACCGCGTCGTTGGGATGTTAATACCCACATCGATCCCACGTTGAAAAAGAAGAATACAGGTGCAGTTCCATGGGGTTGTTGGATCGATGATGCCGGACTGTTTGACGCACGCTTCTTCAACATTTCACCTCGGGAGGCCCCTCAAATTGATCCCGCGCAACGCCTTGCTCTGATGACTACGTATGAAGCTGTCGAGCAGGCCGGTATCGTTGTGGACACCACCCCATCCACCCGACCGGATCGAGTGGGCGTATTCTATGGTGTAACAGCCAACGACTGGGCCGAGACGAATAGCACCCAAGATATCGACACATACTTGATCCCAGGTGGAAACCGAGCATTTATTCCCGGCCGTATTAATTACTTTTTCAAGTATAGCGGCCCGAGTTACGCTGTTGATACTGCTTGTTCATCTGCCTTGGCTGCCATCCACATCGCATGCAACTCGATATGGCGAGGTGATATCGATACAGCTATTGCTGGTGGAACTAACATCATGACAAACCCGGATCCCCATGCCGGTCTTGATCGAGGGCACTTCCTCTCACGAACAGGCAATTGCAAAACCTTTGATGACGGTGCCGATGGCTACTGCAGAGGAGAAGGTGTTGGTACTGTCGTGATCAAACGTCTCGATGATGCCCTTGCCGATAATGATCCTATATTAGGTGTTATCCTGGATACCTACACCAACCACTCATCGGAGTCGGAGTCCATCACACGACCCCACGGTGGTGCACAGCGTGCTGCTTTCAGCAAGATCATGAATCAAGGCACCTTGGACCCCTACTCTATCAGCTACGTGGAAATGCACGGAACTGGGACCCAAGTCGGCGACGCCACAGAGATGTCTAGCGTTCTATCAACATTTGCACCACCACTAGCTGAGGTCTCACGGGGCAGACAGAAGGGCGAGTCTCTACATCTGGGCTCTGCCAAAGCTAATATCGGCCACGGTGAGGCTTCTTCCGGGTCATCAGCCCTCATAAAGGTGCTGTTGATGATGCAGAAGAATATGATAGCTCCGCACTGTGGTATCAAGACGAAAATCAACCGCAAGTTTCCAACTGACCTGGCGGAACGAAATGTGCATATTGCCCTGAAGCCGACCCCGTGGGAGAGGAGCTCTGATCCTTCCAAGCCCAGAAGAGCCATCGTTAACAATTTTGGGGCCGCGGGTGGCAACACGGCCATCTTGCTGGAAGACGCACCACTCAGAGTGGAAAGTAATGAAGTTGATCCACGGAGCGTTCACCTCATCGCTGTGTCAGCTCGAAGTGGCGCATCTATGCAAGGCAATCTCAAAAGCTTACTCGGCTACTTGAAACAGAATCCTGATGTATCAATGGGACAAGTGTCATACACAACTACAGCACGTCGAATGCATCATCAACACCGTGTCATGCTCTCTGCATCGCGTGTTGAAGAACTTTGCACACAGTTGGAGACGGCACTTCAGAGCAAGGCAGGAATGACGAGGCCTAAGTCTGCTCCCAAATATGTCTTGACTTTCACTGGTCAGGGCGCACAGTTTCCTGGTATGGGCAAGGAGCTGCTGGCTCATATTGGCTTTTTCCGCAAGGAAATGTACCGACTGGATCAGATGTGCCAGAGCCTAGGTTTCCCATCGACTTTGCCAGTCATCGAAGCAGATGAGGGTCAAGACATCAACACATTTACACCTGTTGAGGTTCAGCTGGCAAACACTTGCATGCAAATCGCCTTAGGCAAGCTGTGGGAATCATGGAACATCCGCCCTGTCGCTGTTGTGGGCCACAGCCTAGGCGAGTACGCTGCTCTTAACTTTGCTGGCGTTCTCTCAGATGCGGACACCCTCTTCCTCGTCGGTAAGAGAGCCGAGCTTCTGCAACAGAAGTGTACGCGAGGCACACATGCTATGCTTGTCGTCCGAGGTTCGTTCGATGAGATTAATACTGCCCTTGGAGATTCTAAGGACACTATCGAGTTTGCTTGCATAAACTCACCTGTGGAGACTGTACTAGCGGGAACTAAGGAGGCCATTTCTGAGGTGACAACACTTCTCACCAGTGCAGGCAAGAAGACCACTCTTCTAAGCGTGCTGTACGCCTTTCATTCCGGTCAGCTTGACCCTATCCTTCCCGATCTGAAAGAAGTCGCTCAGAGCGTCACCTTTTACAAGCCAAAATTGCCTGTGCTGTGCCCGCTCAATGGGACTATTGTCGAAGAAGATGGCATTTTTAGTCCTGATTATGTAGTCCGCCATTCTCGCCAGCCGGTCAACATGATCCAGGCGCTTTTAGCAGCACGCAGCAGTAAGCTTATCAACGACATCACCATGACGCTTGAAATCGGTCCCCACCCTGCCATGGGGGGTATGGTGCGGGCTGTGCTGGGCTCACAAGTGCCAACGCTTGCGTCGTCACAGCGTGGCAGACCCGCTTGGTCAACCCTCGCTGCAACTTTGAAACAAATGTACATGGCAGGTGCCGACGTCAATTGGACAGCATACCATGCCGGCTTCAAGGCTTCACACAACGTGCTCTCACTACCAACGTACAGCTGGGACTTGAAGGATTTCTGGATGACTTACGCAAATGACTGGTCTCTACGCAAAGGTGACCCTCCGTTGGTAATCAACGGTGGTGTTCCAAAACTTGAGACCACAACTATTCATAGAGTAGTCGAAGAGACCGAGAGCGAAGGCAAACTTCATCTAGTCACCGAATCTGACATAACCCGCCCCGACCTAAGCTCATTTATACGGGGACACGAGATCGATGGAATTCCGCTGTGTACACCAGCAGTCTGGGCAGATATTGCACTAAGTCTCGGTACCTACTTTCTCCAGCGATACCGCCCTGGTGAGACAAAGAACACTGTGGATGTAACAGACATGACCATTCTTAAAGCATTGATTCCGGCAGCCGATGCAAAGGAAAAGCTCATACAGATTCATTCCGAGGTTGACTGGTCGTCTAACTCTGCCCATATTAAATTCATGTCCTTTGATGTACGTTCTCTCGTTATTCCTAGCATATGGTAAACTAACAGGCGATGAAATAGAAGAAGCAAAAATTGCAAGAGCACGCCTGGTGCAAAGTTGTCTTCAAGGATGGGTCTCTGCAAGAGAAACTCCAGAAGGATGTGCCTAACTTGAAGCGAAAGTTCCAAACCCTTAGAGATGGGGTCGTCTCCGGGGCTACCTCCCGCTATACTGGCGCAATGTGTTATCGTGCTATTCGACCACTTGCCAAGTTCCATCCCGATTACAAGGCCGCCGGCGAGGTTATTCTCAACAGCAATACTCTAGAGGCTCTAAGTCATCTTAGCTTCGCTACAGTGAAGAGGACCGGTAGCTTTCACACTCACCCAGGCGTGATTGACGCCCTCTCGCAAAGCTGCGGTTTCATCATGAACTGCAATGATTATTCTGATTTGGACGGAGACGTTTTCATGAATCATGGATGGAGCTCGTTTCAATTGTTCGAGCCCATCAGCTTCGATGAAAAGTATACAACTTACACACAGATGAAAGATGGAGGGGATAGTCTGTGGTACGGTGACGTTGTGGTCTTGAATAGTCAAGATAAGGTTGTCGCCTACGTCGGCCACGTTGCGGTTCGTCTTGACATTCTTTTCTTCCATCCAGGATTCCTTGTACTGTAAGCTAACTGTATTGCTCCAGATCCAACAGGTCGCTCGACGAGTTTTGAGGGTTATCTTGTCGATTGAAAGTGGCACTACTTCCAAGGCTCAGAAACAACTACCCACAGCTCCTCCTGCACAGACCAAGGAGGTAGCACCCAAGGGCGCTAATCCCGCTCGCGCTCCCGCACCCTTTACTCAGGTCAAGAGGGCGCCACTTAAGGCTCCCGCTCCTACTGCTGCTCCTGTTTCACTCCCAATTCCTATACCACAAGAATCTCGGGAGACCTCCGATAAGCCTCAGTCTAGTGTTGTCGGAAAGATCTTAGCAATTATGGCTGAAGAGAGCGGCCTTGCAGAGACCGACTTGACTGATGACACGTCTTTCGCTGACATTGGTGTCGATTCTCTCTTGGGCCTCACTATCTCTGCCCGTGTCAAGGAGGAGCTCGAACAAGAATTAGACTTTATCGCACTTCTCTTCGACTATCCTACAGTGGGCGAGCTCAAGGCCTTCTTTGGCGGGGAAAGCAACACTTCCGGCTCTTCTTCTGCGTCAGGAAGCATGACTCCAGACCCCTCTACTACTTCAGAAGTTGCCAGCTCGGACATTACATCTCTCGATTCTAGTCCTTCTTTGACAGACGGTGATGTTGTTGACGTAGAAAAAGAAGTGACAACAGACAAGTTCGACTTCACCAGTGCTCTCCAGATCATTTCGGAAGAAAGCGGAGTTGCAATTGAGGACTTCACGGCCGACACTGTTTTTGCCGATGCTGGCGTTGATTCTCTGCTGTCTCTTACCATTGTTAGTCGATTCAAGGAGGAGCTGGAACTTGACATCAAACACGAGTCACTACTCCTCGAGTGCCCCACAGTAGCCGAGTTGGAGAAAGAGCTTGTGGGAGAAGAGTCTGCCAAGGAGAGCAGCCAGCCAACGCCGACTACAGAGAGCAACGGAACGGCAAAAGTCAATGGTGTGCATCCACAGCAACAGCGTACTCCAGCCGAGGAGGCAGCCCTGGCAGCCAGGGAGGCGGCAGTGGACAAGTTCGTCGCCAAGTATACAGCCGGATACTCTGGACCAGCTGCTGCTTCTGCAGTACTACCACTGCCGAAGGACGATGAGAAGGTCGTTTTAATTACAGGTGCTTCGGGAAGCTTGGGGTCGCACTTGGCCTGGCACATCGTTCGGATGCCTGATGTGAAGACGGTCATTTGTATCAACCGTCAGCACCGAGAAGAGCCTTACAAGCGTCAGATCAAGGCTATGAGGGACAAGGGCATTCGCTTCCCTGAGAACCTCCGGCATAAGTTAGTGGTTCTGCAGACCGACACTTCAAAGCCTATGCTAGGCCTAGGATCTGATGATTATGAACGACTTGTGAGCACTGGTACCCATCTCATCCATAATGCCTGGCCTATGAGCGGTAAGCGCGCCCTGGATGGATTCGAATCACAGTTCCAAGTCATGAGGAACCTCATTGACCTGGCATGTGATGTCGCTTCTCGGCGTCCTGCGTCCTTCAAATTTAGTTTTCAGATGGTCTCTTCTATTGGTGTCGTCGGTCTTTACGGGAAGGAGAACGGTAATCCGACAAAGAAAGTTCTCGTACCCGAAGAACGGTTCGGAATCGACTGCATCCTCCAGAATGGCTATGGAGACGCCAAATGGGGCTGCGAACGCATGATCGACGAGACCTTGCACAAGAATGACGACCGGTTCCGTGCCATGGCCGTTCGTCTGGGCCAAATTGCCGGTTCCAAGACGAGCGGCTACTGGAACCCTATGGAGCACTTTGGATTTGTCATGAAATCATCACAGACCTTGAATGCCCTGCCCGATGTACCTGGCAGCCAGCTCTACTGGACTCCAGTCAATGACATGGCAGATACTCTTATCGACCTTGTGATTTCGGATCGCACTCCCTACCGGTTCTACCACCTCGAAAACCCCGTTGGCCAGCCTTGGAAAGAAATGAATGACGTTCTAGCAGACGCACTAGCCATCAAGAATATCATTCCCTTCGAGGAGTGGGTGAAGCGTGTTGCAGCCGCTTCGCCGCGGAACAACCCAGCTTCTAACCTTTTGGAATTCCTAGACGATAACTATGTTAGGATGTCGTATGGCGGCCTTGTTCTAGATCCGAAGAACACCCTCGAGCATTCTAAATCGCTTAGAGCTGTCGGCCCAGTTAGTGAGGAGGTGGCTCGGAAGTACATTCATATCTGGAAAGAGATTGGGTTTTTAAACTGAGGGATTATTGGAAGTGTTTGAATTCAGGCGTAATATCATCCTTTGTCTTGTATTTTAATCTTTTAGCGGAAAGCTATATTTATAGAGTACGTACTTTAACTTCCTCCTACTCTTTCGCCCATGATTGTTTTATTGATCTTGGGCCGAGCCCATACAACTGCAATTGTAAAGAACATTCTGTGCAATGCAATTGTCACCATGCTCTCTAATTTTAAATCTCACTGTTTTGGTGGCTGTAGCCAGCTGAGCTGCAAGGCTGAACTGCATGACTCGTAAGCATTCTCAAGTAGAGGAGCTTTGTAGAAGGACGCAAAGAAAATCTTTTTCTACTTATATTAATACTATCATACCAACATGCCATACAAATCCTTGAATTATATCTTTCCTCTCGAAGGCTCGACTTTAAGTGAAAAGCTTATACCCACCGAACATGCGGCACTGCATTTTGAAAAAGTCCACTCGGGTCATACTTCCTCCTAGCAGCTCGCAACTTTGCAATATTAACAGCTCCATATCCCCCAATTACATCCTGTTTTGATGCTACGTAATTTAGATATTTGACATTATTATGCAGTCCTTTTTTCTGCGCTTCCTTTTCAATTTCTGCAAACATATCCTCCGCCAGCCCAGTAGCTTAGCGACTAGTCTAGATTCTTGTAGATGATATTCCCAGTTCACGTGTTCAACGGCTTCGATTTCGACGAGCCCATAGTTGAACAATTGTCATAAAAAGTTCGTTATTCGTGTTAATCCCTGCTAGGCTCAGCATATACCTTACAAACACTCTTTCTATATACATTTCCCATAAATATAATAAAGATATACCTTAATGGGAGGCTCTCGCCGCCCCCCTGACCCCCGGAACTAACCCCAACCCCTAAACTAACCCATAATCCTACTTGTAATTAAGTCCTACTTGTATTAAGGCTTTACACATGCAGAGCACAAGCTCTGCATGTGTTCTGCATATACTTAGTATATGTAAAGCACGTACAAGTAGCATAAGCCTAGTTAATTAAGCATGAGTTCAGCATATGCTCAGTTCACTATTATTAAACTTTACGCTAAAGAAGAACCTAGCAAGGATCAACACAAATAACGAACTTTTTATAACAATTGTTCAACTAAAAACTGCGTAATTGCCGGAGATATACTTCGAATCACCCCAAAATTGTTGCACAGGCAGGTCCTTTTCATCCATTGAAAGAGTTCTACAGCAAGACTCATTGACAAACAATCCAGATATGTTGCATATATCCTCATGCATTAGAGGGGCGCTCAAGATAGAGTAGTGCGCCAACTTACAGAACTAGTCGAGCAACGCTTGAGCGGGGTTCCCAATAGCCAGAAAAAACCCGTGGGTTCGCTGGGTCTGCCAAGGCAGTAGGCAGACATTTAAGTACAAGTAGCAAGACTATGTACAATAGATGACCAACACCACACGTAAGAAATACCCAAGCATAGTCGACCAACTCATACAACACGTACTATAGCTCCTCTTCGCCTTAGTAAACTAAATGCCTATAATAAAACTTTCACTCAAATTCTAACTAAACAATTTAAAACAAACTTAAAATAACTGATATCCTTTACTCTTTTTAACCTGTGTAAATGCCCTAAATACATTGTCCCCCCATGGGAGAAATCAACTCCTCAAACCTCCGTAGTGGTGGAATCGACGAGCTACCCCTTTTAGATTCCTTCCTCAAGGAAACTTCACGTCCACAACCGCCTACAATACGCATCCTGCCCGCTACTTTTTCTCTCCCTCCCTATCCTTCAACTTTCTTTATTAACACCCAATTTGGTCACGATGCCCCGTAAAGTCCTCCAAGCCTTCACCTTTGCCGATGTCTCCACTGTGCCACCCCATGACTGGATCTGCATTCCCACACAATCCGCAATGCGGGATCCACCTAATTATCCTTCAATTTTAGACTTCAATGACTCCGGATTCGTTGGTACAGACGGGAAAGTAGCAGAGGATCAGAGATTCGAGGTGGCGAGGAATGATTTTACTTACTGGGTGGGGTGAAGAAACCTTGGTGAGCATGATGATCAGATAGATAAGGGTAAAAAGAACGACAGCTAACAGAGATGTAGTGTGGGAAGGTTCTATGTGTCAGTATAGGTGAAGATGATCTTTTGCACATTTTCTGGTGAAGTATGAGTTTAAGTTTGAGGTGCCGGAGACTTTCTCGTGGGATTTTGCGGTTGTGCCACACCTAAGAGCGAGATTGCTTGTCAAGGAGAAGGAGCAGTAATAGGCTATTGTTATGAGGTAGGGAAAGAGAAAGGTCGAAAGAAAGCACAATTCGTTTCCGCAATGAGCACTTTGATTGGTATCCACTTTGTATATTAGTCATTCGTAAGAACGAGATCGTTATTGCAAGACAGAAGCTTTATCTTCGAACACGGAACTACTGCTATTAACCTGACTAAACAGCAGAAAACCAAAATGATCAGACCACTGGAACTATCAAAATTATACACGACGTCGCCGTTTTCACATAGACTTCTCCCAAGCGTCGTTTCTGTATATTTTCGATAACGGTGAATAGTTCGCGTAGAAAGTCAGCCGCAACAGAAACAGGGCTCTGGCACATCTGGTTCAAGATCTCCTTAGCACGGACGTAAGGACCATACCGGATGTCCTGGCCATCATCAAAAAGTAACTTGGGGCCGTTTATACTATTCGTAAAAACCACTATTACTTGAAAATTTTAGCGAAAGGCAATCTCACCTTAGAATTCAGATGCCATCACTATAAGTACATTTCATGACATTTCTTGATTGTGTTAGTATACTTGCTTGATTGACTTGATTTGGCCTGTACTAATCTAGCTGCCAGGCCATGTAAATATCACTTCCAGGATATAGAGAAGTTTTTGCTTTTCAGAACTCTTTCATTTATGGGATTCTAAAACGTGACCACCGCATGATTGTTCCTATCTAAGGTTTTATGACTAGTCCAAAGACCAGTTGAGCCCAAGGCCCTCAGATCACATAGGTCGCTTCGTAACACCTTACTACTAAGCAAATGAAGCTATATGTAAGATTTAGAGCCCTAGCACGTGACCGCCAAGTCCGAATCGAGCACTCAAGCCCACCACAATGTATACCAACTGCCAATCCCGTTCAGCGACAACACCTCCTCCTCACACAGTGGAATTGCTTGTAGAATCAATTCGGCTGCTTGTTAACCCTAGTTTGCGTTCCCTTTGTCACTCCTACAACTCCAGCTACGGCCTCGAATTTATAGGCCTGACCTGATGGCAGCTGGTTCATAGCATAAATTTCCGGCGTGAACTGGCTCTCTGTCAGAGAGGTAAAGGACGCTTTTATCGCTGTCTTGAGCGTGTTGTAGTGAGCCTGGGTATCGGAAGCGATGTAGACGGATTCTACATCCTCCACCATTTTGGCGGCTGCTGCGCCATCAGCCGCCTCAGCGCCGCAGAAAATATGGAAGGCGGAGGGGATGCTGTTTTCTCCCCAGAAAAAGACGGCACTGCATCCGGTCACGTCGACGACGGAGACCGAGTCGCCAGACTTGACTACGTTTGATAAGACCCATTGGTTCTCCTCCAATAGAAATGCCCCGTTTGTCTTAGGAGTATAAGAAGGAGCAAGAGTCCTTGGTACAACACGAGCATTGCGGGATCTTTTGACCGAGTAGGGGGTAGCTCTGCCCACATTTCCGTCGACGATATCGATACCGCTGCTAAACAAAAGATGGGGAGATTAGTATCAAGTTCACGTCTTTGGGATACAGATATTTGTCGTCTTGGAAGAGCCTATCTTACCGGACATTGACACCTTGGAGCATGCCAAAAATACAGGCTACATGGCCGAGTGCTACGAGAACGTTGCTAAAACGCATTTTGGTTATAAGTGTGCGGAGAATGAAGGTGGAGGAATGAGAGTCTGGTAATACAAGTTCACAGGTGTGTCAATGAGGATGATGAAGATGAAGAGGGTTGGTGATAAGTTGAACTGGCAGATGGACCTATTTATCTGTTTCTTGGATATCTATTTTGATCTCGTATACGTGTTAAGTCAACTCTTGAACATGAGGAGGCCTCGTACTCGGGGGGCCAAAGTCTGAAGACAAAGGAATGCGGCACGAATTCATCCCAAAGATATGCTTCATTAAGATTGGTCTTCATTGCATAGAAATGATGTAATAGAATTATGTCTGACCATCCTCAAGGATTTGATGGAAATGAACCAGCTGGTTTTGTTTCATGTATTACAGGGTAATGTTGGTCAGATTACATCCCCGCACATCTATATGCGGAAAAGATTCCCTTGGTTCTACGGAGATGCATTTTAATAACGCTATGATTGATCATCCGGCTCAAAAAGGGCCTAGTTTAACTTAATTTTGATAAATCTAGTGCTCCTCTCTTCCCGCCTGTGAGCTTCCCGCCTGAAGGTTTCCTATTCTCTTCCTTCCCATCCTTTTCTCTCTCTTTCTTGCCATCTACTCAGTTTTTATTTTAAGTCTGAGGGTGGAGACCACTTAGCGTGGAAGTCATGAATCTGGTAGAATCCTTCACTTCTGGTGGTTTATTACCCTAGTGTTTATCATTTTTGCATGAGAAATGCGCAAGGTTTTGTAATCTTAAGCCTTATGTTTTGTTGACTTATCTGGGCTGTGCAAATGCGCGAGTTATTAAGTGCAAAGTACTGCGTAAATGGACTCGGAAGATGACTGTTAACTCCTGCCGTAGCATTCAGTAATACTCTATGATTTTTTGAATTAGACGTCATTTGCATTTTCTTGTTTCATCGCTTACCATACAAGTCGGTTTTGACCAAATCTAGTCAGTAAGGGGAAGTACAAAGTAGAAGGAAAAACGTCCACATTTAACATCCCAATCCCTTTTTCAACCAAGATCCCCCAAATATAATCTCTGAAAGTGACAGACCAGGCCGGAGTATCCCAGTATCTAGCTTTTAGACCTTTGCTACTTGCTGCGCTAATTTGGGTACTAATCTTATCTAGCTGCGCCGGACTGAATTTCCAAAGCCATTGCTTGCCAAGATGGGCCATCGAGACACTTGCGTAGTAAGAATTTGTATTGTCGTAAATAGGATTTGAAATATCATTCAGAGGAGCATCATAAAAGATGTCGCGGTAGGTGTCATTGGAGTTGAGAAGGTCGAAAGGTGCATTTCCACTCCCGACTACGATAATTGGGGCCCAAGTGATCCCAGTCGAAATATTCCAGTGAGTAAGCCATCCCTTCGAACGCAAGCTCTCAAGTTGTTCATTTACATAAGGCCAGAGCTCGGGACCGTTAGATTTAAAATCCAGGAGAAGGGTCAGCGTGGTGTTTGGACTTGATTGGTAAATGCCAGTCCAATCTCTCGTGCGACCATCTGATGTATCAGAAATGTTGTTCAAATTGTCGAGAATTGTGATAAGAGGTCCTGTATATAAACTCTCGAGTGTGCGGTTTTGCGTGAGGCTGCTTGAAGTATGTCCTACTAGAAGGTCCTTACTGCCTGCTTCTGTTGGAAGATGTATGTCTGCTTCTACACCAGTACAGCCAGCTGCGAGAGCTTCATAGAGTGGGACAGAACGCCAGTAGTCATTATGCGAATGACACGGTATTGGAGTGATGCCTTGGGTAATGTCCGCCCTCCATGGGGAAAGCAGGTGCATGGAATCTTCTGGAGATTTCCAATTGTCTACCAAAGAGCTAACTCCGTTCAATGGAGAATTAGGGGTAGTTCGTTTAGGCAGGCCTAAAGCCAAAGACACCCAAATTCTAAAATCATATGCTTCAGTACTTGAAATTTAAGAAAAAAAGATAACACAAGAAACTACTTACAATGAAGCAAAGATTCCAAGAACAAGCAAAAATGCAAGGACCCGAAACCACTTCGTTTTATAAACTTTCCTCTCGGAACATGATCGTATATGCCGTTTTTCGTCGCTCCTGAGTAATTGTTTCCAACTACCACTGCTAGAGCTGCTCTGTTCACTAAGGCTAACTTCAGATGAAGAACTTGAACGATTCAAATGTGCTGAAAGTTTTGAAATATTAGCCATTAAACAATGATGTTTGTTGCAGAGCTATGCGTACTAAAGTCTAGAACAGCCATCACTAGTTTGTTCTTGTGAAAGGTGATGAGAAACTTTGATGAGTGAAAGTAGATGCGTGATGATTCGTTTGAGTAGTCAAACACACAGATATTATGAAAAGTATCACATGGAGAAAGAATTCAGATATCCTAGAATGGTAGACGTCGATACGAAGGATTGGCCCCTACCTCGGCCACAACCTCAAGTGCAACTTTAATTTCCTACCATTTTTCATCCGAATCCTAGACTTAGGATCTCGACTAAGCCTCGTAAAATCCTTTGTTAGGATTTCTACTCTTCAAGATCGGCGCGCGGAGCCTCAAGAGTATTTGTTTCTGAAACAGCGCCACCAATCGCTTACTAACTTAAGGATCGGAATAGGGCCCGCTCGACCACGTAATTGAAAACTGTATTTGTTGGTCAGCTCTATTTTCAACCATTATTCATAATGTTGTCCCCAATTTCTTAGTATTCCTGCAGCTTAGATGCACGCAACACTACCCGAGATAGGTATTGATGCGCGTAAGCAATGCAACGCAGCCAGAAGAATAGCACCTGACTTCAGCCGCAGTCCCATGCACAACTCTGAAACCTCCGTATTAGCGATGAGGAATCCTAACATTAAATCCGTTCCTTCAACCTCGCGTCGTATTACTACATAGAGCTCATTATATTTCACATCACCATTTTCTAAGAATCCGTCAAAGTGTACCTTTGGTCAACTTCAGGATTCTATTTCTCGTGGATGGATTCACACTTGAGCCTTCGAGCTACGCCTCTAAAAAGCATTCACGGTCTTAGTTCCTTCAACTGCTACTCATTTAGCCTTTCTGTGGTCTTCACTCGGAGTCCCGGATGAGTCGGATCCTAAAGATCTCTATTCAGGATTTTTCTTAGAAATCTAAGGATCTTCAATACCAGTCATTTCGGTGATTTATTCTACTCACGTCATATCAAGTAATCAAGGATTGCATGGCATTCGCTCCTTTGCTCACCGAGGTTTGAGGATCTTGTCAATTGCGTATGATGCATCCTTTCTTTAGCATTTGATCAAGGTCAGAAAGCCTAGACTTGACTTAATTAGTGTATAAGAAGAAGGTTATAAGTCCTCAATTCCCCTCTCAAAAAGAGTTCTGTATCATTCATCATCGACAACTTCTTTCTTCCACTACCAACCAGAGCTAACAAAGCATCAACACTTTCAAATTTTTTATCTCAACATCTATATTCATACCCTACATCTTCAAAATGGTTCAATTGTCTATCATCGCCATTGCTCTCACCTCAGTCCTTTCGGGCTTGGTTGCTGCAAATAGCTGCAAGACTGGCGGAATATATTGTGGTACTTCACTACTACATAAGGGTAAGTCGTGATTATCTAAAGATAATTGATTCTTAGATAAAAATTCTTTATCCCGTGCCAACATTGAAATGCTCGTAAATTGACTCTTTACGATTCACAGGCAATTATATCACAAACATCAACACCGGCCTTGCTGCCCAATCTTTGCCCCAGACAGTCTTCAACCAAGATAACTCTCTCTGGGACTGCACCCACAACGGCCAGATCCAATTCAGTGTACTTTGTTTGACAGGGTGTTTGCCAAACGGGTCTAGTGATGACTCCTGCCAAGTAGATACTGCTAAGAGAGACGTTGGCGATGCCAAGAGAGATGTTGGTGATGCGGCTGAAGGACCCGCTGCTGCCAAGAGAGACGTCACCGGCAAAGAATGGGTTGCTTGAACAATGTATGATCGTGTAAAGCTTTGGGCTGGTTGATGGGGGAGCAGCCAATGGTGAAGAGGGCAGATTGTACAACTGGAGGCGACAAGTTTTCTTTTCGCGAGTGTGATGAGATGTGTGGATGAGTTTTTTTCGGTTCATGTACTGTTGTTTTGAGTGCTTTTGCTCCATAGTCGATTCAATTCAACTCTGGTGTCTATAAAATATTCCTTCTTTCTCCTATCCGCAACTTGATCTTTATTCCATTATGAGAGTTGTTTCAAACTTCGGATCCCACGAGTTGACAATAAGAACTATAAGCCACACAAGATACAAAGGAATTGTCTACAAAAGCAACGGTCCAACTAGCGGAGTTGCCACGGAACATAAAACATTTATCAAGTGACTTTATTACTGGGAAAGGCCTAGAGACTTAAAGATAAAAGGGATAAGTCCAGGAGCGGAATCAAAATGTAGGCAGTAGCGCTAAATAATCATCGCCCCCGTATTACCACATGCGTGGATGCGGCGCACGTTCGCAGGATGTGCACGACATTAAGGTTGTCTCGGGATCACGCACCCACCAGGCTCACCTATATATAATAATAACTCTGCCCCTCCTATGTACTATTATTCCGCCCGCTGTGTAGCCGCCAACCCTTTCTTTCTTTTTTTCTCGACCAAATTCTAGCTCTTTCCCCCTACTTTCATAGACATAGACATGGACATGAACTCCGTCAAGCTGGACCTACACGGGCTTCCGCTTGAGATATTGCAGCAGATAGCAGGTCACGTGGATAGATCTCATCGACCGAGTCTTTACGCATTCGGGTTGGCAAGCAAGACTTGCCATAGTGCGACTCTTCCATTGATCTTCCACCAGATCCACCTCACCATCAGCAGTTGCGAGGCCTTGCAGCGCGACATTAATGTCCTTGTCGCGACCCTCAGCAGAACCGAGTCCGCGGGCCACGTCCGCGGACTCAGCATCAAAGGATCATTCCGCTTGTCTGGCGCATCCAGGATCGAGGGGTATAAGTCCGGCACGAGCGACCGCCAGAGCTGGTTCGAGACGACTGGCGTGAACGAAATCTTGAGCGGCGAAGAACCGTATTTTCCATCACCGCATGTCGTCTACGACGAGCCTGTCATCGCCAAATCGTCCGAGGAGGATCTGGCATGGGCGCCCGTCGTCGGTTTGATCCAAACGCTGCCACGTCTGACCAAGTTGATATACGACTGCCAGAATCAGTTTCCGCCAAGCCTGCTCGACGCCCTCCATGATCACCATCCCCAATGCAAGCTCTACCACCTTACGTTTCGATTGCGAACCCTACTATGGGGCACCCCCTATCCGTACGAAATGGACTTGGCCTCGTCTCCGTGTTTGTATAGTGTCAAGGTTGAATGCTGTCGGCGGGATTCCGAGGGCGACGATGATTTCAACCAAGAAGCGACGATGGAGCTTGTTGCCGGTCTTGCGCCTAACCTGAAGGAAGTTGTGGTGGTGAACCTTACGCCGGAGAACTCGCGGAGATACTACCGCCGCCCGCGGGAGCCATGGCGAGGTCTCCCAGGCTTTGTCTCTGGTCGATCTATCGGGTCCTTAACCTCGCTGTCGCTACTCGGGGCCGTGGACTTGAGATCGCCGGATCTCCTCAAGACTTGGGCTAGGCACACTGACTTCAGCTGCCTGCGTCATCTGGCCCTGGGCGGAGGTTACGGATGTGAGGGCGTAGGGGTAAATGACGAGGTGATGGAGTGGATCGCTCAAAATTGCTCGTTCCCGCGATTAAAGGCGCTTCGCATTCGTATGCAACGCGACGACATGGACGCTGAGAGACCCAATTACGCCAACAACGCTAGTACCCTTTTGAGGGCATTCGAGCCGCTCGATCAGCTTTCCGTGTCTGGCCCGTTCGAGCCTAAGATCCTAGACGCTATTCTAGACCAACACGGGCCGATGTTGGAAAAGCTAACTCTACGTCCTTCCGAGCAGGAGTTCACTCCAGACGATCGTCGATTTCGACGAGACATACCTATGACATTCACAAAGGAGCATATTCTGCAAATGCACACCCGGTGTCCGGCGTTGCAGGAGCTAGCTATTTCGGTCAAACGTACACAATCCAATACGCTCGAGGCTGAGATGTACAAGGGTTTCGGCCAGATGGCACGATTGAAATCGCTCTTCCTTACCCTGGACTGTTCTGACTGGCGGGTGACGCGAGACGCCGATTCTCGAGACGACCCTTCATTCGATGCATTCGATCGCGAGAGCTGCAAGAACTTAGAGTTCTTGAAGAAGGGCCATCTGCGCGAAACGCTGATGAACTGCGCGGTGGACGAGACGTTGGTCCGCTCGATCTGGGAGACTATCTGCAGGAGCAAGGTAGGCCGAGAACTGGAGTCTCTCAAAGTGTGGACCACGGGCGGCGGCCACTGGGGCACCTCCTTGAACAACGGCGGCATACCACCCGTTGTCAACCATCTGAGTCGTTCGTGGCTGGTTGAGCGGGTTTGTCGAGACGACGGGGATGTTATCAATGTTAGAGAACTGGGTCTGAAAGTGAGGGAGGCACACGACCAGGAGCAAACAGATGAGTATAGACGGCGAGCGGAGTACTTGCGGAAAAAAAGGGATATTGTGATGGAGCCGGGGGAAGTAGCAGAAGACGACGAAATCGTGCAAGTATTTCGTCGTATCTGGCCCCGTAAGGAGGGCAGTAGGGATTGGCGTGATGATTGGTCAAGTCTTCCTCTGCAGGTTTGATGTTTCTATAAATATGAGTAAATATATTATGGCTATTATATTGAAGCAGAAGAGCTTAATATACAAGAAACAAAATATTTATGTTGGTGACATTATTATTTTTTCCGAAGAAATTTGTTTTTAAGTGTATTGTGATTTTAACGGTTTTCTAACATATTATTTATAGTAACGATTAATTACTACAGAAAGGTTTTTAAGAAACATTAGATGAGCCTCTACGGCACATAGAAGTTTAATGTTCCTTGAGTACGCTCCGTTGCCAAGATCTGGTGTCTTTATCTTCCCTTTGATGTAACTCTTGCGGAATGTCAGAGGACGGTTGTAGCTGCATCCACGGATGTGCTATAGTCTGACGAATGTCATACCGTCTGAATTGGTGGCATGCAAGGATATTCGTCAACAAATTATAGGAACAAGCGCTTCCTCTATGTATTGTTAACACTCTACTCAGCTGAGTGTTATACACTTTATGAATGTGTTCTCTAGCATGATATGGACCGAATTGTGTCATGAGCATGTTACTCCCATATGGTAACACCCCATTTATCATTGCATACTTCGACAAAGTCAGTAGAGTACATTTTTAGATTGATGAAAAACATAAACTCACAAGGATGACACCACAGCTATAAACATCAGTCTTTCCAGGGTCACAACGGGAAAAGCAACGGTGAGTTGAATTGCTTGTCTCCAGTAACAATTCCGGATCTGTGAAATAAGGGTTGATGTATTTGCGCCCAGTAAAGTATTTCTGCCTTGTCTGCAACATTGAAAAGTTATGATCTTGCGAAATGGCGATAATTTCTGCAATGCAGAATCCTGTGATGACTATCCGATGTTGATTGGATTCAAACAGAATAGTATCGAGTGTTAGATTATGGTGTATGGTAAGATTATCGTGAAGATAATCAACCCCTGAGACTATCTGCCTGAACACCGACCAAGCGATATGCTCTGGAAAGCACCAGATGCCGGCACCTTTCCTCTGCTGTTGGATATATTGTAACAGAGTGCAAGATGAAATGTATGGCATGACAACCACAACTTGCATTTCGAGTTTTATGAGCTCGTGAACACGAATGATGTTATAGTGAGAGAGATCTTGGAGAATGGCGACTTCGAGGAGGATCTCTTGTTGACGAGTGTGCTCGCTACGTAATCTCCGGGTGGATGGGGCTTGCATCACTACTTTGATTGCAAACTAACAGAATTAGTTGGGTTCGTACGAGGATAGAATAAACTTGCTGCCTCTTCACTGCCGACTTTTCTTCCTTTTATGACAATCGAAAAGGCATTCTGGATAAGCACCTTGTCCGGTATGTATTTTTTATCTAACAATGGTACAAGTTCTAGATAAACTTGTGGATAGAGGGTTGGACCTTCCAATTCGATGGGTGTTTTAAATACTTTGTCGGAGTCAACTTCTGTTTGTTGTACTAGGGAATCCATCGAATTGGGTTGGTTCGTCAAAGAATAGGTCGGAATTGGGTAAGAATTAAGACTACTATTGTCTATCGTAGCAACCATGATCATAGTGTTTGGGTTGATGAGCTCGTCATTAATCTCCATCAAGTTCTCAAAAGTAGATAACATTATCGAATCTCCAACTTGAGCGGTTTCTGGTATTGACAAGTCAATCAATGTGGAACATATCGGCTCCATCTTGTCATCCGACATTGGAGAAGAGTTCACCAGTGAGTCCTGAATCTCCAGCATGAATTGTGGTACAATATGTTCAAACCTAGATAGCATCATGTCATCAAGGGCTTTATGTAGTTCTATCATAGAATCATCGGGCTCAGGCTGTGAAGATGACTCTGCTAAACTATGTCCTTGCATACATCGAGGCTCC
Source organism: Proliferodiscus dingleyae (assembly GCA_003988795.1). Classification (NCBI taxonomy): domain Eukaryota; kingdom Fungi; phylum Ascomycota; class Leotiomycetes; order Helotiales; family Lachnaceae; genus Proliferodiscus; species Proliferodiscus dingleyae. Next base: position 1,134,656 of record QYAK01000002.1, on the reverse strand, counting down.
TTCAAGGAAGTTGTCGAAAGCAGTTCTGCAACTTCGAACTTATGTACTTCTGGGCCTGTAATGTGAACCCGGTTTGCGGGAGGGCCAAAATGATAATAGTTAGGCTCTGCTGCAAGCTCGTGCCGTTGTCGATCCATCGAAAAGCTACGGAAACTAGTAGAGCTTTGCTCGGGGCTAGATAGCTTCCGGGAGTTCTGAGTAAGTAGCTCGCCCTCACCGTGCCTTTCGTCGGGGGCTGCGAGGAGATTAGGGAGTATTCTCTCTTCAGCGACGGAGATTTGTGAAAATTCTTTTTCTTGAGACTTCTGCTTCAATGCGCAATGAAACGCTTTTCGATATGTTTTGGTATTGATTACCTCGAAGTCGAAAGCAAATTCGATATCATCGATCGAATCATCGATGCTGTTGAAGTTCGAGGATCGTCTTCTAGAATCTTCAGCGCTTCGAAGACTAATAGCATCGTTCGAGACTTGATTTAGTACTCTTTGAGAGTCGTATCTCTCAAGTAAATCTTGTATTTCACTACTGCTTCGCCTATCCTCTCATAAACATATGTAGCAGGCTTTCGAAAAGATTACCCACATTTGCAGTGCTCCGAGCAGTAAATTAATGGCAGCTGCTTGGCTCTCAATATTTCGGAGTAGATCTTTCATCTCTTGATCATTCCAGACATTTTTCAACTTGCTCAATTTGCTCATAGTACCATGTTGATTTGGTTTGTCATCCACTAAATCCTGTAATCTCTGGTTCAATACAGTGAAGACCAATTGGCAGGCTCCGAAGACTGAAGAAAAGTGTTTTGAGAGAGCCGAGTCCCGCTGTAGATGATTTGCTCCCTTAGGGCCGTGTGAAACGATATCTTGGACTTGGAGAAGGGCGAATTCGACGCATGAGCATTGTGCTGTCAGGGAAGCAACAGTGATGCTAGCTCGAGAGTATATATTGTGATAAGTGTTGATAGCTTGTATGCCTTTAAGAGCAGTACCGACAAGGCCCTATCGAATTTGTTGGCTGTGGCATCTAGAGATGGAAGTGGGACTGGTGAGCACTTACAGTGACAGCTGACACAATAGAAACGGGATCCACCATACTCACCCTTGACAACCCAAAACTGCAATATGAGCTAGTAGTCCGTGTTGATGGAATTACGTTTCCAAATTACAGCTATAATCGAGACTAGAAATCGCGAAGCTACAGCCTTGAGACCGAAAGACCGTAAGACGTCGGCCAGCCGCGACACGATAATTGGATGAGGTGGTATACTAGATACTAAGCATATTTGTGGGGTTAGTTCTAGTCGAAAAGATTTAAAGAAAGACAAACAAAGAGATGCCGGCGAAGAGCTCTCGAGGGTTTCCCTACGCGTCCATGTATGGTAGTACGGGCTGACACAGCCTTGATAAGGCTTTCTCAGCGCCATTAACATGGATGTGATTGGCGTGCATATGCATCCTGTACACCACAATCCAGATTTAGGCTCGAAATTTGCGCAGCCTTCTGAGCTATCCAGAGTCTATGTGCCAATCATTTGATCGACGTAAGCTAAAATAAAAGACTGGAACTTTTGATGATGCAAGAGAATATTTAGCCTAACAGCGTTAGGGTAAGCTCTTTTATCACCGTTGTAGAAGTAAAGTGGCTTGCGCTAAGCTTCTTGGTCTTAACAATAAAGTTCCTTCTCAAAAAGATAGCTGGCTAATAATTTCCTCGTAGTCTAGTATCTCCCCTATAGCGTAAAGCCCTTCCCGCAAAGTCTTGGACCTGCTGGTCCGCTACTTCTTTTTATTCTACCGTCTGCTTACTAGTTTTTACTCTCCCTCTAGCTATAGAATCAATCTACAAAGAGGGCCGAATTGAGTTAGCACTCGAAGCCTTTCGTACGGGCCAATTAGAGAGTGTACGAGAGGCCCAGCGACTATACGACGTCCCACGCACGACGCTTCAAGACCGACAAAATGGACGCGTCGCGCGTATTGATTCTCGACCAAATTCCTAAAAGCTTACCGACGTAGAGGAGTCGCTATTGATCAGCAGATCCTGGATGGGGAACCGGCGTGGTACATCACCGACAGCAGCTATTATTCGCAAAATGGCTAATACACTCCTTACGGAGCGCGTTAAGGGCACGTCGCAGGCGCCACTTACCGTTGGCAAGAACTGGATCTCCAACTTTATAGAACGCCAGCCAGCACTCTAATCAAAATACAACCGGAAACATAATTACCAGTGAGCAAAATTTGAGGATGTAAAACTTATTTTGGAGTGGTTTGAGCGTCTACATCAAACAATTGAGCAATATGGAATCGTTACAAAAGACATTTACAACTTTGACGAAACTGGACTTATGATAGGAATTGTCTCTACTGCAATAATTGTCACTGGTGCAGAGAAAGCTGGAAGAGCCCTTTTCACATAGCCTGGGAATAAGGAATGGGTAAATGTTATTGAGTGTATTAGCGCTCAAGGTTGGGATCGTCTACTGCTACTGATTTCTGCAAGAAAGGTCTACATTTCAACCTGGTATAAAGACAACGACTTACCACACAATTGGGCATGGAATGAATGATAATGGGTGGACTAATAATGTACTTGGAATGACTTGGGTCCAAGACATCTTTGATAAGCATACAAAGGCTTGTACAGTTGGGAAGTACCGGCTTCTTATTCTTGACGGTCACAGGAGCCATGTAACGCTTGGATTTGAACAGTATTACCTTGACAACCTTATTATTCCACTTTGCAAGCCGGCGCACTCATCGCATATCTGACATCCCTTAGATGTAGGCTGTTTCTCAACGCTGAAGAATTCATATGGGCAAGGCGTCTTTGCAACTATTCGGCTTGGAGTTAACCATGTTGATAAGCCTGAATTCCTTTTCTTATATCAACAAGCTCGTGTACAAGCTTTTAGCTTAAGTAGTATCTACAGTGAATTTTCAGCAACAGGGCTTGTTCTATATAAGCCAGATCAAGTCTTTACACGCCTCCAAATTCAATTCCGGACATCATCACCACCACTATTACCAGTATCTAATAAAGAGGCCCCATGGAGCACCAAAATACCTCATAACCTTTGCGGGCTAGAGCAGCAAGCAAAGGTTGTCAAAGCTACATTTCATGCCGTACGACTAGCCCTTTAATCCCCACTATCCAAGCTCTTTCTCAGTTTATTAAGGGTTGTCAGATACTATGATTCCTTTGATCCTAATCCTGTTGAGTCACCTCCTGGTGTCTCCGAGATATAGATCAAAGCTATTCTTAGCAGTGGCTTGGGTACCTGAAAAGTGTCTCAGGCATCTATATTCAACAAGCTAGACCAAGGTCCATATCAACTTTATTATACAAGTTCGTCGAGCTCAGCTGTCTAGGCATGAGCATTTTTAGTTTAGTCTTCAAAAATCAATCTCCTACAGAGCCACGCTGCTACTAACATTGCGAAACCCCCAACTCTTAAAGCCCAGCCAGTTGCGTCTGAACTCCCTGCTTGGTGCGCCACCCAAAAGACACCGCTGCATATCAACGCCGCAACTAGTTGGGGAGCAGAGATGGCTAGATTATGCAAGCTCAAAATGGTGCCTGTATCATGATCTTCCCCCGCTTTGCCATTATGCTTAGTGATTTCCGCACCAATGATAGCAAATGGAGCCCAAAGCGTCATTGCCCAGGATAAGCCAACGCACCCAATGACATATGTGCCACCAGTTGGTGAGGTCACCAGGATGGTTGAGAACATTGATATTGCGAAAAGTAGATGCGAGGCCATCCAAACACTTGCGACGTCAAACTTTCCGAAAGACCTCCTTTGGATGATCGAATGCTTGTCATGATTCAAAGTACCCGTATTGAGAGACACGAATAACGGGAGGATGCTATTCGCCAGGACGGCAACGATTGCGAAGATAAGGCTGGCGAAAGTTCCAGCATAAAGGCCGTCTTCATGAACGCGATCCTTTGCAGTTGAGGATAGGAAGCTATCGCCAATCAAGATCGGCAGGCTATCTTATGGATGTTAGTTTCGAGCAAGTATTGGGATTATGACGTACTTACAAAGGTCACTTATGTAACTGTTTCGATGTCAGCCCGTGTCAGGCAATTTTCTGACAAGTTGAAATGAAAACTCGGTAACGTACGTGGTGCTATAGAAAAGAAACGGGTACCAGCCCATCCATGCACAAAATTGAACCTGACATACTCTGCGAATCCTCCATGGCATCGCTCTAGAGGTGCGTGATAATTGTCTTAGAAAAGACGTAAATTTTATATTCTCTCTAGGCGTTAGCAACATGCTTTCTGGGTCATTCTCTGAGACTGCAATGCAACTCATTCCAACTGTAATCGCTAAAGAAACAGAGGCAATCAGACAAAGCCCCTGGAACTGGGTTATCGAGGAAGATGGGAACAGACTTGGCAAATCCGTGAAGCCAGCCAGATACCCAACGATATTTCCAAGCCCCGTGAGACGGCTTGCCCAGGCACTGGCTTGTGCTTGTTGATGTCTTGCCCAGTTCTCGATAATTAGTGTTCTGAGGCCCATTTGAAGGGGTTGAATAGAGATATTGAGAGCGTAGATTCCAATTGTCGCAAGTATTATGGCAACTGTTCTAATGCCATCACTATCGACATCTCTGTTTGAGGATATCAACAGTCCTTTGAGAGTGTCTCCGGACCAGGCGAGAAAAAGCAAAGATAAAATGGTTGCCAATGCTCCGCTGAGAATATATGGCCTTCTTCGGCCCCACGGGATACGGCATCGATCACTGAGCACTCCCATCAATGGCTGGATAACGATGCCACAGAGAGGTCCAGCTATCCACACAAGCGCGGTGAGCGATTTCGAAAGTCCCAGTGATATTAATAATGGCTGATTGAATTGTCAATCGCATGCATGGACGAATTTCTGATTCAGATCTTCCAAGAATAAGGAGTGTCGGGGCTATAAGATACAGTATAAAATACATACCGCACCACGAGACGAAATGACAGACCAAACAACTTGAAGACTACACAAAGAATTAGGACTGCCTGGATCATGGGCTATCTAGAAAGTGCCTTACCCACCAAGCCCGCATGTTGAAGCAATCAAGAGTGGCTTGCTCAAGGTGTGCTTTTGAAACTCATTTTCCATTTCCACCTTTTCTTCATCTGGTATGCTTCTATAGAGGTGGTCGTTTTCAAAAATAGTCTTATGCGATGTCTCGTTGCGAGGGAGCTTAAATGCTGGCGACATGTCTGTTAAAAAATCTATAATCTGGCGAAAACCCAACCAAACATACAAAAATCCAGAATATCATCCATGTAGTGACAGATAAATCGGCATCTAGACTAATGTTTAACGAAATAGACCCGCTAATGGCTCGCCATTGAGAGTAAAGGAAGACTGTCCGGAATATAATGCTGCTTATACAAATTCCGGAGGGTAGATACCATCAGCCATGACCACTAAGCAATGAGATGCGGCATGCCATTAGAGCTTGAGCTCAATGGCAAATACTCCAATTTCTTCGTCATATCAGAGAAATTGACTCTTTAGAAAATACACAATCGAACGTTTACGATTCATAACGTACTTATATGATATAGTATTAATACCGTTAACATTGATTAAAGACCTATCCTACTCTCGAACAAAATGACTCTCATCCCTCTGCTTTCTTATTACTAATTTTCACACTTCTGATCAAAATCACTCACTTGCTATAAGCCCACTCCACAAGTTATAGCTATCCGTCAAAGGTGCCCCGTATATCGTAGCTCCGTCTAGGTAATTGTATATTAGAACTTGACTCTTTTCTTATCTGCGATATTGTACTTACCACTCGAGGTGGTCCAAATTGCTATTAATCCGCCAAAAGCAGCGGATGAAGCCAGCCATAGAACGAATATGAGAAAAGTGATTCTTAACGGACAAGTTCTTTTGGCTCGCCGATTCCTGAATGAATCATTATCGAATGTTGAGATTGCACGTTGAAAAGGAGACTGAAACAGTTCCATCTCTATAATTTAAAAGGGGAGTCTAAAGGTGATCTTGGGTAGTCGGTTCAAAATGTCTCTACGAGTTTCTTGAGAAACAAAGATTTGATGCGCTTTGTCGGAAGCGGCACGTCTGATTGTGTGTTATCTTCGAATGTGCGCCTAGACAGACTCTCACTGGCTATGATTAAGCGAGCAAGGCCGTAAATATCTGTAAGTCCGGAAGCAGCGCCGGAACCTAGTAAAGAGAACGTCTAAGGTTCCGGAGTGCTTTTTACTGCTGTAACTCTTTACTTTTACCCCCCGGTGCCGGAAAGAAGTCAGCGCTAATTTTTGGTGAGGGCGACGCCAAACCTGACTAACGACTTTATTCCGACTACGACCCCCCCGGCGCCTTGATATATATGAACTTCCTTAATATGTAACTACACAATTTTTTAGAGCTTGTTCCAACGATTATCTTGCTGCAGATTTTTGTCATGGCTGAGAAAAAACCACTTTCCCCTTCAAAGTATGAGCTCCTCCGAGATGGATACGACGAAAGTTCTGAAGTCGGCGAGGAACGAGAAGACATCACTTATGATTCTTTCTATCCCCGCGTATACAACAGATATTCTCGTCGTTTCCCGGTCATTTGCATTGGCATTTGTTTAAGTTGCTTCGTTCTCAGCTTGATAATTCTCGGGGTATCTGGAATCCTGCTGCGCATACGTCTAAATCAACCCGGTTCAACTGGCGCTATTTCCTCTAGTACTCCCAACACCTTTCAAACCCACCACGGCATATGGGTAGAGGAGGGGCCTGACGACTATCCGTGTGGCCATACTCCTGCGGAGGCTGTTGCCCGTGGTTGTAAATTTGAGACCTTGATTACATCTTGGCAGCATCCAGACTGCTTCGATGAAGAGCTCAACACCGAAATAGTGGCACGCTATTCACCTTTGCCTTTTTACTGGAGCGATCGATTACTCCCCGAAGGCGAATACCCAACACCCGAAATGTTGCATGTCATTGACCCAGAAGACATGCCGTATCATGAAGGTCCGTTCTGGACTACGAGAGAGTATCACACTTGGCACTGCAGTTATGCGTGGATGAAGATGCATAGGGCAGTGGAGCACGGGCGGAAGTTGGTAAGTCGATATCTCGGAGGAATATTCCCGAATTCAGTTGATTCAAAAATTGATGCATTGCTTCAAAAGGAAATTAAGAAATTGTCCCTTTTGAAAAACTCCTCTTAAGACTCCTTTTGAAGCAACCTCACTTCCTTTACAAACATCCAAGAAAACATACTAACTATGTTATGTCGCAGGACAAGTATTTGTCGGGCTATGTTCATACAGAGCATTGTGCAGGGTTGCTTGTAAATTCTAGCCGACCTGGAGCAGCAGAGCTGTCTTCAATTATAACTTTCGCACCCGGAGGCTTATTTTATCCCAAATGTTGATTAAGGGTATCAAGACGGGAGAATCCAAGTAGTAGATTAGCCATTGTAAAGGAATATATTTGAATTAGATTGATTTTATTGTGAATTATTTCAGACAACTTGCACAAAGAGGATTTAGACCAAAAATAAGTTAAACGAAGCGTACTCTACAGCTCTGCAAATCGAGTTGAGATAACGTAGAATTGCGTTGCTTTAACTAATAAGATTAATCTACTTGACGGAAAAATGCCATTGCTATTCATTCTCTTTGCAATTCGTCTATTGCCGACAGTTATCTGTCAGTTATTGTCGATAAATCCCCTGTTTCACTTGCTGCGCTAGAAAATTTCTATTACTTAATCACGGATTAATTTCTCAATAGAACTTGACTGCTTAGCTTTAATACAGAACTATTCAAGCTCAGCCCTCAGCAAGTCAATTTAGAGCAGTAGAAAGCATGCATCTACCAAAGAGATTTGATATTCCCCTTCTTATCCATGACTAGCTACCGTGCAGTATCAACTAATCAAATATCACACTTCCTCGCTGGTGCTATGTGACAAGATATTACACTTAATCCTGGGACAAAATGTCACGCTTGTCTTGAGATAAGATATCCCTCTTCTTGTCCTGAGACAAGATGTCACGCTTATCTTGAGATAAAATATCCCTCTTCTTATCCTGGGATAGAATGTCGCGCTTGTCCTGAGATAAGATATCGCGTTTATCCTGGGACAAGATGTCGCGTTTATCCTGAGACAAAATATCCCGCTTGTCCTGGGACAAAATATCCCGCTTATCCTGGGACAAAATATCGCGCTTTAAAACTTTGCATGTAATTAGCGATATTCTAAGATTTCCTAAGAACGAGTTTGCATCCATATATATATATATACATACCTGGAGCGAGAGGCAACGCCAGAGTGGCACTTGCGAGGGAAAGCCATGTGAGGAGAGTTGACACCTTCATAATGAGTGACGTTCTGAAATGCTGATGGGGTGGCAAATTGGGAGGGCTTCGACTATTGGAAGTGCTAAGGTTATTGCGGAATACTTAAAGAGATTGAAGACTTATCGAAGGACTCCATCGTCATAGATAGATAATAATCTGGGTGAGGAAATCCGGGCGACGAATACGGAAGTCTAAGAACTGCTTCCGATCCGGAATGGTGAGTGAGTAAGTGAGCGGGCGAATGATCAGTTCCGGGATTTCTACATCTTAACAATACCTAAGTCGTTTATGTCGATGCTTGCTTTTTTTTTCGGAGCTTGGAGCTTCATCTAATAAGAAGCGGACGCTCCGGATTTTCCCAACGACCCAGGGTTACCAGTAACGGCTCGGAGCTGTCAAGGATTACAATGCATAGACAGCAAGTTTCACGCTACTTAACCTTGACCCCTCGGACTTGTACACTAAAGGATATACTAACAGTAATTACGAGCCGTGCACGTGATGAAAACAATACGTGAGATCCAGCAACCATAATGCCGACAATGACAGCCGACAACATGGTACGCAGCTCAGGCGAGTGCATATGTTTCGTCTCTGCTCTCCGGGCTTCTGAAAATCTTCACCAAGTACTCGCCAGGATCAAGACTCAGCTGCTCGACCAGATTCTTGGTCCTACCCGCCAAGCTGCCACTGTTGTCCAGCAGTATTCCACTTGTTCCTTCTGTACGGATTCGTCTCGGTTTTCCCTCTATGCTATTCTGCTACGACAGGCAAATGAGTGCTATTCGGCCCTATTGCAACGCGAGTCAAAGGCAGACTCTAATATCTCATCACAATCCCAGGGCAGAACGATCAAAATCCAAATAGGTGCATTTGAAATTGACGCACCACTCGATGCTGCTTTCCAGGCAGTGATTCTTAGCGAGATCAAGCATTCTACGAATGCTGTTTCTGAACTCGAAGCTATGTTACAACCTGGCGGGATTAAAGGGGCGAAAGAAATGTGGGATAAAACAACTTGGGCGTATCAACATAGCTTGGTTGTGGCTTTGAAAAACGACCTTTCAAAGACGCGAGATGAGACTTTGAAGATGGCAGAGAGATTGTAGGATAGAACGGCAGGGTATTCTGGTAATAAGTCGTTGAGAGCACTGTTCTCGATCGGCGCAGTTCCATTGATCGCCAAAGCAAGAAAAGACAGCTCTTCAAAACATTTTCAATAGTACCACAGCCTCTAGTTTCTATCCTAAATAATGAAATACAGTTACACTACCAGAATGGCTAACAATTGTTTTGACGTTTTCAATGTCCCTCCCTCTCCCTCTCATCTTACAGCTTTTTTAGCCCCTCTCTATCAACCTTCAAAGTCCCATTATGTCTCTCCCACGCCCATTTCCTGATGACCGACCAATCCCTGCAACTATGTATCCGATCCCCATACACATAATTCGAATTTATACCTTGATAAAATTTGGTAGGGTTAGGAGTTGTGTCGCCGGAACATTGGATATGTTGGCGGAGATGGATCAGGCAGTGGTCTAAGTGTTCGGGGCCGTGGGTGTGGTCGGGTGGTGGGTAGGAGTCTGGGTAAAGGGCTACGCGGATTGAATTCTGTTTCGAGGGAGGGGGTTAGTGATTTTTTTTCTTCGCGAGGGGAACATACGAGGCAATGGAGGCTGTGGAAGACGTCGAGCCTATCATTTCGTCAGCATTTCCTTCTTAAATCATATTTCTTTCCACCCTTTCATCTTTTCACTCCTTCTCTTCCCACTCTTTCTACGTCACTCCAGATAACACTTCACTAAACTAAATCAAAAAGATGAACATACCCAGTAGTAAATCCTCCGTGAATCTTATCCGCAAACTCCATATATCCCTTCCCCCACAACTCCTTCGCTTCTTTTTCAGTAATAGCAAAATATCTTCCCCCATTCAACACTTCCCATGCCTCATCAATCTCCGGTGATGGATAACCTGTATAAGGAGGTGATTCAGGTACCATACTTTCGACACCATTAGAATCGAAAGAGGGTGAGCCGCTGAACTGGACGGGTACTATTGGGGTCTTAGGTATGCCTGGTTTTTCGTCAGTTACTTCGTAATGATTTTGTATGTTGTATCTCGATTGAGGAAAAAAGGAGAGGGTAGATAGCAAGGGGGAGAAATAATGAAAAGATATCTAATATGATGAATCAAAACCTTCTTCTCCTCCTACTCCTCCTCCTCCCCAAGATAGAAACGATCAACTTAATCACTAACCTAAAATCTTATCCGTCCTCTCTCTCTCCGTCTCCCCAGTCCACCTCCCGCCGTTTCCATTACCACCATTGAATAGCAACACTGTCGCCAACAGCGCAAAAACAAAGGTAAAAAAAATCCACGGCGTCACGTTGCCCTCAATCCTTGCTGATCGAATCGATGAAACTTTTATATAGATGTTTTTGAGCTGTGATATTGGGGTTGGAGTTGGTGTTGAAATGATTGCTTGGTTTTGATCTTCGTGATGGAGATAGACTGTTTCTTTCTCCATTGATGATTGTTCGAGATCGTCAGAGGAGTCTAGGCGGTTGTATTTGCGGAAGAAGGGGAGGGTGAAGGTTGGGAAAGGCATTTTTAGTGTTAGCGGGTGGAAACGAAATGTCGTTAATGTGGATGCATGTATGTACGCATGTGTTGGTTGAGCCGTCAACGAGTGAGCCTTGAGGAGTAGGAGGAGGATGTTAGAGTTTGGATGGAGTTGATTATGATTATTAATGAGGTCGCTCTAACATTAATATGAGGCTTCGGCATTTGGTACAAATGGCCGGAGCCTGTGCCAAATGCCGGCTTTAGCTTAATCTGAACAGTGGTCCCGGCTTTATCAGTTTCGCCTCTCGCGGTCGCTTGTCTTTAAATGACCTCAATTTCTCATAACTGCTTCTAGGCTCTAGTCCTGTGCTCCAGTGGGATTTTTTGTTCTTTTAGCATTTGCATCTCTTTCACAATGAGATGGCTATTAAATACTTATTTACATGTGCTGTTGTTGAGTTATAAGTGTTTGAACATTGCATCTAATTTTCCGGGGGTACAAGCACTTCCTGGACCCCGCTGTACTTTGCGTCGACTATTTCCATGATGAGCATTGTCTGTACTGATGGAGAAAGTCGGCCCTTGCAGTGGAACAGCGTCGAAAATGGATTGATTCGAAGACTTCTGACATGGCTCAAATCACACACTGTTCAGAAAGCATCGCTAAAGGTATCGCAGATTCAGAGCAGGTCGATTGTAGAGTACCGACATGGACGATGACCGAAAGTCCGCTCATGTTTTAAACATGTACTAAAATTGTATTAGGCAATAAAATGGGTGATAAGATGCTGTACGTACTATAAGGCCACTATTGAAGACGACTGCAGGATCTTATAATCAGTGCCGTCCATCTGCCCTTAACGTTGCTTCAGCCGAATGCCGTGGGTGAGACATCACCACAATTCAAGTTTTCGACACAAGAATGACTTTGGCGCGAATAGCTACGTCTTCGATGCACTGCTCTTATCCTGCTCCTCCGCCCGGCGCTTCTGTAGCGCCATGTCCCTCGTCCTTGTCAAGAGACAATTCGCCTTCCTTGCCACCCAAAACACATAATCCTCCATCTTAACTGCCTCGCCCTGCGGCGGGCCGGCCTTGTGTACCTCCATGAACAATGTTGGGTCGTGGGCAACACTGCCCGCGGTCGCGCGGCCAGGGTCGATGATCCCGAGCTCCGTCTCAACCGCCACGCGGTAGTTCTCGATGAGGCCGTGCTGCATCGCCTGGTTATCAATATCGCTGGAGTGCAGGAACGGCGTGTAGAGGAAGAACTGCCGTGCCACCGCATGCTCAAAGCTCCACCCATTCTTGAGCCAGCGCTCCAGACGCCACGGGCGCAGGTCGGCGGGGAGGGAGAGGCACTGCCTACAAAGGCGCAGGGCAAGCGGTTGGCAGTACCGCTTGGCCTGCACCCTCTCTGTGCCTTCGAAGAGGTGCGAAGATGCTTGGTCGAAGAGCAAGATGAGGCCGGAGCAAAGGAGGGGGAAGTCTGGGGATTCGGGCGGTGGCAGGAACTGTAGAAGGTCGGTGGGGAGGTTGTCAACACCAATTGTGAGGATGGGTCGGATGGCGGACTCGAGGCAGGCTGCTTTCCAGTCATCGTCGTGATCGTACTCGCCGGTATGGAGATGGTAGCCGACGTGGCTGAAGTTGAGGGTTGAGCCTTTGGGCCAAGGGTACTGAAGTTCGTGAACTTTTGTAAGGAGGGTAGGGGTGAGGATTTGGTGAAGGTCGGGCCTCATCGTTGTAGACATTGTAGACGTGGTTGATTGTCTGCTAGATGGTTTTCATGAGGTGGTTCGAGGATTGATATGGTCATCCGCTGAACAATCTTGACAGGCCTTTCTTCTCTCGTCTTGAAGTACGATGAGGTACGATGGGGCTTTTAAGTGATCTTAATGGCTACGTGCTTTGGTAAGTAGTAGACGAAAACGCAGACGCAAAGATTGAAGAAGACCTACGGCCACTTCCATTGTTTCAGAAGACGAGCAGTTGATTACCTTAGGCCGCCATCCTACTAATTATTTACTGCTGCCTGAGGCGACATAATATAAAAAGGATGTAAGCTCGACACGGAAGATATACAGTAACAAGCCCTCCCTGTTGGTTCTAGGTGCCCTCCCGAGCTTCTAACTTAGCTTGCAGTACCGCCTGTACGTAAGAATACAAGGGTGCAGTCCATAAGTTAAACTTTACGTTCAAATGTACGTTGTGCATACCCGACCTGCATGAGGAATTGGCGAATTATACGCTCTACATCGCTGGGCCTGTAGAGGGGGTATGCGCAATACGCGGGAAGCTTGGAAGGGTAAAAAGAACGACAAGGCATGAGCAAACGGCCGCTAGTACTATGAGCAAGAGCGCCTAGTCGGTCATGCTTGTACAACCTTCCTAAGTGGTGGCTACCGTGACCGTCTAATACAAGTAATCGAGCTTCGGACGGGTGGGGGAGAGCGGTCTGTGGAATGAAAACTTTCTGTAACCACTCCAAAGCAGTAGCGTCTGTAGTCTATCCAATTTCGGTTGCTATGAACTGCTATCCTTTGAACTCATTCAAATAATCTCAAATTATTATTGTTGAATTGTTTTCCTCTTGAAAATAACTAAAAACTGAGTGCTCCTGCCCTTAGTACTACTACATTCAATGAAAGACGTCCACGCTTTAGAACCAGGGTTTTTTTTTGAATGAATTGTTTCTCCGTATTCCCGACGACTAGTCCATTGTTTCCCATGCTTTCAAGAATTCCTTATTCGTCCATATTCGAACGGTGACGCGGCTTGATGGTTTGGACAGCGGGGGTTACTAGTTTCGATTATCACTTCTTGATTACTTCGGATGTAGCGCTATTGACGTGTACAGATTCGATCCGAAGCTATCTTTTAGTTCTTAGAATGGAATTACGTCATAAAACCTAGCTATCTAGCGTTTTCCTAGTGGATAGGTATTGTTCCTAGCATGCAGAATCTAGCCCGCAAAATCCTTGATTTGCGCATGAGTTAGTGGAAACCCTAGGCTTTCTTAGGCTAATACCCGATTAGCAAGATGCTTCTCCTGGACTGGAGAAAGCTTATGCTTATGCTAGTGAATTTCTTATCTCAATACATGACCTTTTATTCTGTGCTAAAGTATGCCCTTAGGAACTCCATATTCTCTGCTAGCTCTAGCTACGGGCATGCTTCCCACAATCGCATGTAATGTTCCTTGGATGGTTCCTTTGAAAGTTTTAGGCTTCATGATCGGTTCTAGCCAAATGCCAAGTTCTAACACGATTGATTTGAAAATGGTGGAGTTATTCTAATATGATATCCCCCTCCCCTCCCCCTCCCCTCCCCCTCCCCTCCTAAATAAACGTTATACAGTAGGTTTTTCAAGGATAGCAACAAAGGCAAGATTACTGGTAAATCGGGTCGAATTCTTAGGTGGATCTTGCCACTGAATACCTGAGGGCTTCTATTTCAGGGGCTCTGACCAATAAATACATTATCTTATCGATTTGCGGGGAATTTACGTGATTTAACATTATCAAGAGGGGGGATAGCATAATATCGTCGGTAGGGTGGTAGCGGTGAGCTAAGCGAGGTGCCCACTGCAGGGGGTTTACCTTATATACGAAGGATGCAGTTGGTGAGATCGGTATGATCTCAGATAATCCCTGACCACCGCCTATGCATGGCACTCCTCCCACACATCAAGGCCGCTTCAGAGGAAAAAAGGACCACACGCCGAGCTGCCAAAAAGTGAAATAGTAAACCAACTAATCAACTGCCCCCCGTATGAAGCATGTCGGCCATGTAAGACTTTAGCGTCACATTCGGGTCCTTAGTGCTTACGCGACGAGTGCGGAGCAAAGATGGACGATCTACCTGTGAGATAGCTGAGGGTCTGGAAGTTTTATATAGTTCCAAAATAACTTCAAGATCAAGCCATCTATCATTTTCCTACTGTGGCTTTTTCATTTCCCCAGGCTTTCCACAGCCAATCGTTATGAGGGAATCACAATCTTCGTCGACGACACATCGGCGACTAAATGATGAAAACCAAAGAGTTACACGTACTTTCGTTACGGTCAGAGCCTGTGATCAATGCTACCGTTGCAAGGTGCGTTGCTCCGGCGCCGGCCAAAACGATTGCGAACGATGCCTTCAAAATAGCAGTGTTTGTACGTACAGTCTTGGTAAGCCGGTGGGAAAGCCTTCCAAGAATGGCCGTGGAAGAGAGCCGCGAAAGAAGAGTCAGCCGGCAAAACGATTGAGGAGTTCAAGTAACGACACTGAGCCGGACAGCTCTGGAGTAACAGAAAGTCCCAATGGCCGGAAACGTCGCCACATAGAGAGCGACATACAGATATCTCTGGTAAGAAATCAATAACCCCTCCGAAATTCTCCTGTTGAACCAGAGCTATCCGAGGGGTTGAGGAGATGAGGGGTAGTAGACTCCTGCTGAGACAACGATTGCTAACGATAGTAATCCAAGGATGGCGATTGTGTGAAGAGTAACGGCACTGTGCTAACGTTCGAGGATCCTCCTTCGTTCTGCTATCCAACCGATAACGGACATTTAATTTCACACATGGGTGACACGGGATTGCTCTCCCCTGTTGGCCTTGGCATGGACTTTGACCTGGGCTTTGATGATATGAGCTATTCAAGCTTCCTAGGGAATCGTTCGAGGCGTAACACACCGGCGCCAATATCCATGCCAGCTTTGGGTCCAGATACTCTTTCATCTCCCGTTGAACCTTCGCCGCCTCAGCTGTGGACGCCGGCTTTTCTCAAACTTGCCTCGGATCTTTATACTGTCCTCCAATCTACTGTGCTAAGGCTCGACAGTATCCTACTTCTCGCACGGCAAGGGCTAGATGTTGTGACATCCTGCCTGTCTAACAATAGCTCTATTGATAACGTTTCGGATATTTCAGCTTCTACGATGAGACCATCATCGCCTAATTCCCTTCTTGCTTGCATTTTCCTTGCACAACAGGTATCTGCAAGCTATGGATCCATAAGATCTCATATTTCTTCGAGGCGACTATATTCGCGCCCTGAATCTTTAAAACCTTCAAGGTCTGCCTCTATTTCCTCTGCATTGGAAATCAGTATCGATAAGGAAACTTTTGGAGAGAGCTTTTGTATCGGAGATTTCAAGGTTGAGGACTTTGAGAGTCAATGCAATCTAGTGGAAGCAGTTGTTACTGTTGAAATTAAGAGATTTAGAGAAGTATTGACAGGGCTTGAAATGTGGGCTAGAGAGTTGAGTAAGGATGGAAAATGCGAGGGAAAATTGGCAGAACTGATTTTGAGGTCTTTGGCAAAAAGCCTACCTACTAGTAGCCGGCCTTCTAGTGCAACAGGATCATTTGAAATGTCATAATATGTGCCATGCGAAATAGAAGAAATGACGGTAGAACTAGGAAGTGTTCTCCACGAAATTGTAGTTGTATTTGTTTGCAACATAAGAGGTAAGAATTTACATCCCCATATTGACAAAGATATAACAGAATTAAACACAAATGAAATTCATGGTTCTGATCGGTAACAATATCAGCGCACCTCTGTTCTACATTCGAATAAGATATCATCACCATCATGCACTTACGGGGCCTAGTAGTTTATAATCTACAAGCATAAAACCTTAAGTATATATTTCTGATCCCTAATTCCAATCGCCAGTCCAACCTATTTCTTGGCTATCCTAAGACGACCCAGTCATTCCTCCAATTTGAGCAGCATTATCCAATCTCACACACTTTCCAATCTTCTTAACTGCCCGCGCAGGCGCATCTTCTGATCTCTCCAAATCGTTCAACAATCTATTACAGTGTGTTAAATGATCCCATTTCGTCAGCTTCTCATATACATAAACTTCACTATTCCTCCCCTCGGCCATTCGCATCAAGGCCCTGAATCCCAGTCGCCAGAGATATATGCAGTGAGCGCGATGATACACGTTGTTTGTCCACACCGGTGCAAGAGAGCTTAACAGGTCAGGCTCTTGGGGTAGGGGTTCAGTGTGGTTCTCGTGAGTCCACCATGGCCAAGTGCCTGTGGCACGGTATGGTGCAAGTTCGTGCTCGGGATCTATGGAGCTGAGAGCTAGCTCTTCGTCGTAGCAGGCTGGAGGTGTATAAACAAAGGTCATCATGTCGAAAATACAGCCAGCTGCCTCGGCTTCTTCGAAAGTGTTGCCGCAGCTCAAGAGTCGTCCATCGGGGGTATATTCGAGACCAGGGATACGCCCAGCAGCCTGAGAGTCCATTTTTGATGTCTGGACCCTGCGAATCACCATGAAAGTAAAGATGCCGAGAGCAAGCAGCGTCAGAAACCCAAGCACTAAATGTCTTGAATAGCTTTTCACACGATTCCAAAGCTTGCCACCGCGGCTGTGCGCAATGGGTTGCAAGCCGTACCGCTCTACCTCCTCGTAGCCACCATCTTTGTATGGCCCTCCCTTTTCGGCATCATCCATCCCCGTTATGGAGCTAGTCGAGGAAGTAGCGACCTCTGGAATAAAAGGGATAGACTCTTCAGCTGACATGGCGAAAAATAAATAATTTTCAATATGAAAACTTTTTGTATCTATTGTATACGAGTTCTTGCTGTTTGAGAAAAATCTCATATGTGGAAGGGTATGCTAATAGAAAACAGATGTAGTGGTAGTAGTTTGCCTTCTCTTACAAGAAGTGACTAGTCCTTTCTCTCTGGAGCGCGGGGTGTTGAAATGGTAGACATTGATTATTTACCGACATATTGCGGTGTCCGACATTTGAGAATTGATTTTTTCAGTCCTTTACACCAGAACACCGGAGAATGGTCAATCTTTCGTGCACTTTTTGACCTGTAATTTTTCATTCTATTCTTTGCGGAGCTTTCGATCAAATTATTTTCCGGAACCACGAACACCCTTGTAAATCCGGAGGTATATGACATCGGAGTCAACAAATATCGGAAGCACGCACGACAACTGACATATCACTACTAACCCCGGCGAAAAGCGTATTACAGCCCTTCAAATATATTGATAGAAATTATAAAACTACTGGTCATTCAGAAATTCTACATTCTTAGTCCCTCGACCGATTTGCGTTCAAAATGTCTACCACGAAGCAAGAGTACTCACGACTTGGGAATGAGGACTTAGAAGAGGATATAAGCCATTCCATTCCAAGACGGAATCGATTTTCTCCGCTCAGAGTCGTTTTGTATGTAGGAGGTGTTCTTTTTCTGATTTTAGTAAGCACTTCTGCCCTGGCATTTCTTCCTCCAAGAAAAGCTTTGCGCAATGGGCGCTGGGATCCTCAGATTCTGATTCCGAGCAGTAAGTAAAGCCCTCCAACTGATTCTTGGACGATGATATTAAGCCAAACGCTCTAGTTCCGTCATCTACCGTCGCATTTCATATGTCGGACAAATGGGTACGCTATGATGACGAAGGCAACGAAGCTTGGGATCATCTGATACCAGGTATTTCTCACCTAGCAGCTGCTACTTTCTTCATGGTTCAAATTTGCTTACGCTCTATCTAGTCAAATTCGGGCTCGTTGCAGTGGAAGGACCAAGTCACTACGATCTGCAAACAGGTCATATAGATCCCGATACTGACGGGAGCGAGGCCTGGTTTGGCCTTTCGGTTTTTCATCAATTACATTGTCTACGCGCCCTCCGCGACTTGGTTCGTGAGCAAAAAATAGGCGTACCATCGAGACATTGGGGTGGACCAGATCATCTCGAGCACTGTTTGAATATGATTAGGCAGGGCATTATGTGCTCTGCTGATACCACTCTAGAGTGGCCACTCTATGTAAAGGAAGGGTTTGGAAGCGACGGCCCCATCACAGGTGAGGGGATTACACACGAGTGCAAGAATTGGGACTCTGTGGTGAATTTTGCGGAGACAAAAGGGGAGCCTCTTAATAGTACAGTGAAGAGAATCCCGCTTTGACAAAGTTATATTTCTAGCATATTCGATTATAAATGGTGGTAGAATGGAAATAAACTTTCAAAGAATCCTCCTGCGATGATGGCAATAGCTCCTTAAGGGCGAAAGAGAATTCCCCGAATCTAAAGTGCCTGCAAATGCAACGTCTGCCAAAGTTTCATGATTCAAGTCATTTCACGCGATACTTGAATCAACGAGCTAATTTGTCTGTCGTGAATAAATTAGTCAAGCAAACAGACAACCCTCTCAAAATTGTACGTGCAATTGTGCATGGTTAGCTAGCACAACTATCCTCAAATTCTTCTCCTCTGTCGAATCATATGCCTAACGATATACTTGGTATGATAGCTCCAATGACTTACCACAAAACAAGGCCTGTAGAGATGATCCCCCAGTAATGTCATTCTCTATATTATCTAAGACTAAAACCAAAGCCAGTCCTTGCTGCAGTCGCAGACGAGAAGGTTAAGAGCCCCATATCTTCTACCACAGTGGCAACACAATAGAAATGAACCTTGTGGAAGTCAATGTTCAGGGGACTTTTATTAAATTTTCAAAAATTCGTAGAGCGAGAAAAATCGACAGCCCGATTTGAGATATTAGTTAGTTATATAGTTATAAAGTTAGCTGGCCTCATTTAATGAAGCGCTTAGCCAGGCTTTTTTTATAGAAGAATATCTAAAGAAATCTATTTTTATTGTGATATGGGCGTAGTTACGCCTATCACATCTAGAGAGAGAAAAAGACAATTTACAACCGAAAACTATGTGGACATGCTCTCTCCTCACTTAAAAAAAGAAAAACAAAACCATTCACAGAACCTTGAAGACTTCGTAAGGGGAAAAACGACATACTATACTCGGACTTTAGTTTTAGCAGACCTCATCTCGTTAGGGAATATGTAGAGCGTCGCCATTTTGTTCAGATTATTCACGACGCGATTTCTGGACGTTGCGTGCATAGGAAAATAGCTCTTGCGGCGTGCGTGCGGAGATTATCGAAAGCTGTTTCCCCCAGTTGTGTTCGACTTTTCCTCCTGACTTGTCGATGATGATGATCAGATGTCGGGTGTTGTAGTAGAATTTCCCGCGGGAGGAGTCTGATGTGAGATGGCAGCTTAATAATACCCGAGTCGGACTAATCATCAACCACAGCATTTCGACGACCAGGGGCAAATGTAGAGCCCATTTTTACAAATCCTATTTAAATTTTGCGGAGTTAACCATGTGGAAGGTTATCTCCATTTTCGCTGTTAAGCAGCAAGGGAGGGCTCGGGGGAACTTATACTGGGTGTAAATTAGACGAACTTGCGTTCGGAGTAACAACTAGATCTGGCTGAGAGTTCGGCCGACATTTGTCAGAGGTAATTAATCAGAGATGATTAATCAGATGATGATGATGAGATGGGAAGTCATGGGATGAATATAAATTGATGCCTCTTCCCCGCTAATCCGATGGTATGAAAGAGGGGGGCATATAAGAAAAGTGTTATCTTCAGAAACAAAAATGCGTCTCCTACACACCCTCGCTCTCTTCCCCATAATACATGCCCTCACAACCCCGCTCTCAAAACACAGCAACATCAGCACTCACGATATTTGGGACGCTCCAAATGGGACATGGATAGAGAACATAGCCATCCGGTGCAACGACCATCTCCTCGTCACCGTGCTGGAAGGGGAGACGGGAGTGTGGGAGATCGACCCTTTTCACGACGACACCTCGCCGGCTCCAGCAGCAAATCTCGTCCATCGGTTCCCTGAACCAGCAGGTGATGTTCTAGGCATCGCTGAAGTCCAGCCAGATTTCTTTGCTGTGATCACGGGGGATGTGCCGATTAGTAATCTATCGCTGAGTTCGGACTTTAGTGTGTGGAGTGTTGATATGACGGCGGTGGGGAAGGTAAGAGCCAAAAAAAATACAAATTTTCCTTTCATCTCGACAAAGAGAAAGTTTATATATATACATTTTTAAGATACTAGTACATTTCTTCCCGCATTACTGACGCCTTTTTTGCAGGATGCAGCAGCTGCAACCGTGACCAAAATCGTCGATATTCCAGAAGCAAAGTTCCTCAACGGGATGACGCTGCTCCCGACAGAGAACAACACAGTCCTCATCAGCGACTCGCACGCCTCGTGCGTCTACAAACTCAACGTCCAGACCACAGAATACAGCGTCGTGATATCCGACCCGGGGACCATGACCTCGAACGGCTCCACGCTACCAGGCATCAACGGGCTACACGTTCGCGGGGATTTCTTATACTACACCAACTCCGTTTTAGAGACATTCAACCGGGTGCAGATCAATGCTGATGGGAGCGCGGCTGCGGCGCCGGAAGTTCTGGTGAGGGGACTGTTTGGGGATGATTTTGGGTTTGGGCCGGATGGGGAGTTTGCGTATGTGGCGGAGAATCCGGGGAATGCGGTGTATAGGGTTGCGAAGGATGGGGGGCAGGTGGTGACGGTGGTAGAGGGGGTGAGTGTTGAGGGGGATACGAGTCTGGCGTTTGGGAGGACGGAGAGGGATGCTAGGGTGGCGTATGTGACGACTGGTGGGGGGCTGTTGAATCCGGTTGATGGGCCGCCTACTGGGGGGAAGGTTGTTGCTTTGAGGGTTTTGGGGGATTAGAGTGATGACAAATGTGAATAATTAGAAAGAGTAGTAATATGGTTGTGTGGAAAAGAGTTCTATAAGTGGTTTTATAGTTAAATGAAAAGTGCCCCCCATGAGTCTGGTTTGGCTTGTTTGGTAAGAAATGTGTATCGGACATCTATTGCTCTAGATTTTAGCAGGCACTTGAACTATTCCTCATGAAATAAGATTATTTCATACAGATGAAGCTTTCCATTTCCATCAATAAACTAGCCAATTGCCGCAGTTCCCAGAATATCCTAATTGCACTCAAGGTATAAATACCAAGACTGAGACTAGATTTGCGTGTAGAGTTTTCATGATATTTCTATTATATCGACACGTGAGGAACGACAACTTTGGCAAATTCAAATTTTCCGCTGCCGCCGACTGGGACTGCATATCATTGAAGTGATGTTGCGGTCACAGTATTGCCGAGTACGGGGCAACTAACAAACACCACTCCTACCTATGGCGTATGAAGCTCTACCTCGCTATCTCTCAATTGTTTTACAGCTCCCTACAGACTATAGAGTCTATGCTGTTTCATTTATAGGAAGCAAACGCATATTTCAAGTTTTGAGAACTATAATACCCAGCAATAGCCGGCTCCATTTGCTCTCATACTATAATACTGTGGAATTCATTAGGTTCGGCACTGCCACATTAGGAATCTTTTAGTTCGATATTAGCTTTCGATATATCCGATTCTATTATTAGATGTAGTAGTATATGTAGCCTCAATTATCTGACCATTCAACTTGGTCAGACAGATCTTAATATACGGTATTCAACAATCCTGAGTTCTACAAATACAATCAATGACGAGGTCTTCACCCACTTATTGAATATCAATACTGCAAATGCTGCTTTGATCATCATGAGTTATACCAAAGAATAATTGCAGGACGCCTTTGGTAACTATAACTGATTTTCCTGATAATCGACGTCGACATAGAGCATAGCAATTCCCATCACAGGTTCCAGCTTCGTCTCTCCTTCTCCCATCGAATGCATTGGCTCATGGATCCGAGTATCGTATCTCGCTATGACTTTCCATTCATCGCCAGGTCGAGTATATCCAATATTCTGGCAATACTCGATCCTGCTGACATGGCCCCCTTTTCCCAGTTCGGTTGAGGGAGCCACGCTATGTTGGGTGTAAGAAGCTGTGCAATTACACACAAGCTCTACATTCTGGTAGATCTCGACCCCAAGACCTCCGTCATGGACATGAGCCCCGACAAGGGAGACGTAACCAGAGTATTCCGGTGTGACGCTCCATGAGAAGGTATAGTTGAACGCCGAATTAGAGTGTGCAGGAACATCATTGCTAATGCAGGTACCTACATCCATCCAGACCGGTCGCAATTGATGGAGATAAGGAGGTTCAGCTTGTTCTGGACCGTTGATCGATGTGTACTCCCAACTGATTGTAAGATATACGGTCTTGGAAGACTGCTCGTCGGTATTCATGATTTCGGAAATGAGCACAACTTGAGAGTCTTCAGCCAGGATGTACCCTCCAAGGGTAGTTCTTTCATACTCTAATGTCAGTGAACAAAATTCTGAAGTTAGGAGACGAAGAGAAACATTACTCATTTGCACCGATCAACACCTCCATCCTCTCGTTACCGCTACCGAAGAATCGTTCTCCGAGACTACGTTCCCCGCATGTTGCATCACCAACTCCTTGTCTCTTCAAGACCACATGATGCAAAACCATGTTCGTATCACGATCAGCCTCAGTTCCATCTTCATATTGAAGCCCTGCTCTCATCCAATGGACCCTTGCCGGAAGTGGTGGAAGCATTATATCTTTTTCAAATACTGCAAGCTTGTCGAGTGATGGTATAGTGTATGGTCCATAGCGGATTGTGTTCCTCTGTGCGCCGTACTCAAGTAGATATTCAGCTTCTAATACCCCGGTCGTAGATGTTTGGGGATGAGTGGATGCTGGCAGGCTGTCGCGAGAAAATATGAAGAGAGCTAAAGTGACGGCACCAAGGAGCAGTCCCACCAGGAGAAAAGTAAATTGTACCGTTCTGCGTCTCTCATCCCGTTTCTTCCATGGACTAGGGCCATCTAATGGATCCTCTATCAATGAATATTTCATCGAACTTTGTATCATCTGGATGTTTGTGGGAAGAGTCCGAGAGAAAATAGACCATAAGATGTGAGTACTTGCTCGGGAGTAGTTCAATTCTCATTTCTTTTACTGCCGATAATAGATCGCTCCAGAATCAATTCGAGGTGAGAGTCAAAATTACTGCAATCTTAGAGGGACAACCATATCCTTCAAAGCTGACGTTTTAGCCACCGTTTTAGTCACCATTTCAGCCACCATTTGCTTGTATCTAAATAGTCGATCTTGCGAGCGCATTCTATTTCAGGAGAACTTATATATAGAATTTTGAATCAAGTGTCGGACGAAAATACGAGTCCGTGACCGTATTTCAGATGCTTCGCTCACTTCTCGACTAGTATGCCCTTAGATTCCAGCATTGGGCTCGTGATAGGCGGCGATTATAGTAAGCATTAATCCTTCAGGCTTTAGTCCACCTCCAAGATCGCAAATGGTCCGAATTAGGAACTCCGCACAAGACACACTGAAACAACTATATTGATACCATATGAAAGTAATATTTTCCGACAATGTGTATATGTATATAAAGGCGCGGTATTATCGCCAGATTGACACTGGCAAACAATCGCTTCATATCACATCATTACAACCGCAAAAACCAAAATTTACGCTTTCAGGGGGCACGAAGTAATTTCATCTCATCATGAAGACCATTGCTATTCTTGTTGCCGGCGTCGGTATGCTATTCGTTACTCCTGGCCTTACGCAGCCTGTTGCCCCGGTCCAGAGAGCTCCTGCTCCTGTCGCCGTGCGTGAAGCAGATGCAACTGCAGAGCCTGTCGTATTTGCTACTCGCGAACCAAATGCTTCCCCAGAAGAGGAGTAAGTGATATACTTTTCCCGATGCTGATCTCCATTAGCTACACTCTGTGGAGCCAGGCGAGCTTTTGCTGAGGTAGCGTGGAGGCTACTCAAGCGATGATGGTTACCACGACCCTGCTCTATCATTGTACTTTGATTGTGAGAGAGAATACAATAATCAGCAGATTTTTTCAGACGAGATACTGACTTTTCCCTTTTAGGGTCGAAGCTCGTTCGGGCGGTGGTTCAAGCGGCGGTAGCTGTTCCGTCATGTGAGAGCTCGAGACGAATCTAGGCTTTTAGATGCTATATAGATAAAGGGAAGAACACGTGAGAGGATATTTTTTTGACATTCAAGAGTATAGTAAACAAAGAAGCACAAGAAATAAAAACAGAATTGTGACAAGATTTCAAAAAAGACGAACATGACTTGATTTGAGACGTAGCTTGAGATGCCATCTCTTACTTCTTCTAAAATATATTCTTAACATTTGATACTATACGGTTGATTAGGTGAAATGTATTGGGGTGTGAAAGAACTATCATATAATTTAATATGTACAATACCCGTCTGGATATATAGTAAAGAGTGGAGAAGGGCAACACGGATCGAAAAGTTCAAAATTTAAACAAGCAGGAGAAAAAAAAGCTTCCCGATGGTTTCTAGCTGATTCCTAGCAGCAACAGCGGTACTATCACTACAGTTTGTGCGGAGGCTAAGCCACATGAGCGTCGGTGACGTCTGACATTCTGCTGAATTGTGCTTTCCATTTCAAAGTGATGAATGCCGCTTGAAATAAGCTTATCTTCCAATACCACGTAATTATGGGGAAGCTTTATCAAACAAAAGTTGCGGGCATGCAAGGGTAGATGATGCACATAGGAAAGAAGCCTTTGCATCATTAATTTATTAGAAGCAGTACAAGATGACCAAGCGAGAGAAAAAAAAGTAAAAATAAATAGCAAAAAAATAAACCAAAATTTTTTTTTTGAAAACAGCCTACTTCAAAAAATTAACAGGAATATGCTTGCACAATGCCTTTTGTTACATAGATGATTGAAAATAGGGCCCAAAAACGAATAATAAACCCGTTTGTAATTATGTTAATTAAACCTACTCCAAAATCCAAAATGGAACATGAAGACTTTTCCTAACGACAGCAAGCAAAAAACCCATTGCGGGCCGAAGCCAAAATTTCGAAGACCACCTATGCCATGTTCCATAATAATTTACCATTGCGGCTAATCAATTAGCTAAAATGACAAGAAAAATGGTAAAAAATTGAAACGAGAGAGAAAAAAAGGCCCAGGAACATCGTTCAGCCCGCGCTTAATTTATCTACTACCATTTGGTAATTTAGCTGTTTTGGGGCATGATTTATTAGGGTATGTTATATTCTGGGATTTTCATACCAATTTAATACTCCTGCCTGATCGACAAGTCAGGGCTTCAAATACTAAAAATAAGGGGGGTTTGGCATGATTATTCGGATGTTAGTGTTAGGTTCTAGTGGCTGTTTTTGTTTTTTTGGGGGGGGGGGGGGGGGGGGGACCATTTCGAACTTTGGGAAGACAGACGGATTCTTGATATACGTACGGTATTAAAACCTGAGTTCTATATTTATACTAGAAAGATATGTGTTCGATATTTTATTCACTTAGACAAATATGAGAGAAGCGCATAATTAAATATAAACGTGAATAGCAAGCTAAAGAAAAAATAAAAATAAAAATAGAAGCAAACGAAAGTAATAATACCCGATCTTAACAAACCGAAAAGAAAAAAAAAAAGCTTGCTTATCCTATTTATTTATTTATTTATTTATTTATTTCCCGAGACCCTCTTACGAAGAAGACAACAACACCAATTTCAGTGGGCTGCGGCGGTACAAGAGGGGAGAAGAGACGTTTGGGAGAAAGCTTTTGCCACTCTCTTCCCACTCGTACGGGCCGCAGCATGCTCTACTGGAATTGGTGTTGTGGCTTTACATATGAAAAACATGAATGAATGAATGAATGAATGAATACTTGAACCTGAACGTAAAATATAAGTAACATGACAGCAATACCCACCTCAACAACAAAAACAAAAATTCACTTCCGTAATTCCAGTCAGTCAGTCTATA
Organism: Proliferodiscus dingleyae; assembly: GCA_003988795.1. Lineage (NCBI taxonomy): Eukaryota > Fungi > Ascomycota > Leotiomycetes > Helotiales > Lachnaceae > Proliferodiscus > Proliferodiscus dingleyae. Next base: position 1,108,094 of record QYAK01000002.1, on the reverse strand, counting down.
GAGCCCCAAAATCTGCGACATGAATTATATGGCCAGGAGTCTTTTTGATGGACGCTGAAGAAGCCTTTGCTGCGATCTTTTCCCTGATATTGTTAAAGAAATCTCTTTGTGTCTTTGTGGGAGGGGGTGAGGGAGTGAGGGAGAGCTGAAGGCTTTATATACTTACTCCGTTCGAAATAGGAGCGATTTTCTTACTGTGATGTGAATGAATGAAACAAGGCATTTTGGTCCTGCGTATTCAAAGTGTGATATATAGATAGATAGTTGGTAGGTGCAAAATTGGGTATCATTTCTCTCGAAGTCGTTCAATACTTGGCATCAAGAAACATCATCCGCACTCCCCTTAGCCTGCCACGTCCTCTTCACGAGCCTCACCCACCTCCTGCGTCTCCATTCGCCACGACGCCCCTGACCTTTGCCTTCATCACTCCCCTCGCCCTCCTCCCAGCTCGGCAGCACCACCCGCTTGCCACCCCCCTTCTCCCTGCCCCTGCGGTCCTTCCCGACGTCGTAGTCCGAGTCGGAGTCGTACTCGACCTCGTAGCGCAGATCGTACACCCAGCGCTCGCCCTCCGTCTCGACCTCGACGCCTGTGATGATGCGCTCCTCGACCCACTCGCGGCTCCAGAGGTCCAGGGCCCACTTCTTCTCGCTCCACGCCCAGCCAGGGGGGGCGCGCACGTCGTCGAAGAAGCGCGTGCCGCGGGGCCGCTCGGCGCGGATGCGCGGCGAGGAGAGCGGGTCGTGGGGCGAGGAGCTGAAGAGCCAGGCTTCCCACTCGCCCGAGGCGGAGCGGCGCTGGAGCTCGAAGATCTCGACCTCGCGGGTCTGAGGCGCCGAGTCGAGGATGATGTCGTGGGCGATCCAGGTGTTGAGCCAGGACTCGGCGGCGCGCTCGCGGGGGGCAATGTGGGTGGCGTGGGTGGTGAGGAAGAGGCGTTGGATGGTGGGGTGGCCGAGGGCGGTGGTGGCCCAGCCGAGTAGGAGGAAGATGATGCGCCAGGGGAGCAGGTGGGAGGCAATGGAGAGGGTGAGAGCTGTGGTGATGGCGAGGAGGAAGAGGGCGGAGGAGAGGCGCTCGTTGGAGAAGTTTGTGGGTGGGGTTAGGAAGTGGATGATCTTGTCGTGGAGGCGCGAGAAGTCCTCCATGCAGTTTTGGAGGTCGCGCATGTTGCGGAAGAAGTCTTTGGAGAGCTCTTTGACTGGTTTGACTGTTGGTGCTGGGGCGAGTGGAGGACCAGTCGTGGAGTAGGGAGTTTGCAGGTTGGTGGAGATGGTGGATGGTGGAGCTGGATGCCGAGCTACGAAGGCTGGTATGAGGAGACCCAAGAGGAGGAGGGCGAATGGGAGGACGGCGAGTAGGTACGGATCGAGACAGATGAATGTGTACACGGCTAGAAAGGAGAGTGTATGCGTGGGATGGACCCAGGAGAGGAGGCGGATCAGCTTCGCCTGGAAGACAAAGACGACACCAATGCGAGCGTTGAAGCGGCGGAAGTTTGCAGACATGGTCGTGATGTTGAAGGACGGGCGAGATATGAAGTCGGAAGGAGAGGAGGCGGAGTTCTCTCGAGATGATTCGTCCTCAGTAGGTATTACTTGTTGGAGGAGTCTATTTTCACATGTCAGCTGGGACACATCGTGGGTTAGAGATGGATAGATTGCTACCTCTCCAGCAGACGATCCTGCATGCTGGATGCGCGGTCTGATGCGCGGTCTTGTACTCTCCTGATGTTTCCTTTGAGATTCCTTCCGTGCTGCTTCAATCGATCTCTCGTCCCCTCGTCTGCACTGCCGCCGGCCTCGTCGGAGAGGTCATCTCGAGGCTCGAGAGTCACGACGGGGATAGGATCGTCGCGGTTGACAAAAGCATCTGGTGTGAAGTCGTCCATCGTTCGTGCTGCAACCAGAGCCAGCCAGCTCGCTCTGTCAAGCGGGCGAGATTGGAAGAACAGCAGAGTGGTTGGTGGTTGGAAGAGGATGCAGATGTGGAGGATGAAGTTGAAGAAGGATTAAGCTTAAGTCTGGAGGTTGTAAGATACCCCGCTCCCGCTCCCGTTCCTGCGTCACTAGTTGTAGTGAGTGGGTGTGTGGCCTTGCATTCTCGATGCAGCCACAGCGTTGGCCACGATGAGAGACGGAAAGAGATCAAATGCGACGAAATGCAGGAATCATTTCTCACACGACGTTTGTTGTTTGCTGGTTTGGAAGCTGGAAGCTTGTGACAATGACGACGCTCTCTGCTGCGCTCATTAGCGCGACAAGCGACCGGGCTTTCTTCTGATCAGGTCAGGGACCAGGCCAGGACATGGAGATGGACATGGAGATGGAGATGGAGATGGAGATGAATTCATGATTCAAGGTAGAACTCCTGTAAGGGTCTATCTAATGTCGCGTGAAACTGAGCATGGCTGGGCTGGACAGGACATTACGGATAAATGTTGCGCTTGAAGGGAACCATAGATTCACACAGTGGAATTGGAGTATTGGAATATTATGATATCGAGATTGCAATGGGATTTTGGGAATTTTCCCAATCTCTCTGGGCCCTCAATCCCTTACTCGGCTTATTTCCTGGGGGGCCACCAGCCACCAGCCATCAGCCAGACCCTGGTGCACTTGACCAGTTCGCTCACTGTGAACAATTGCTGCTATACATTAGTACAGCTCTGATTTCTGCAGCATGCGGGTGAGAGGTTCAATGAATCTGTCGTCTGTTCATCAATTTGACCAGATAGTCCAATTGGGTTAATACTAGATCGACTTCCTTTTGCTTCAATTGATCTGAGTAGATCTCTCCTCATCCCGAAAGGGGACTGGACTGGACCGGTCGCTGTGTTCAGGGGGAGGGAGTTGGCTGGTGGGAGCAGCCGGCGCCCCGCGCTCAAGCACGAACCTGGAACTGGAAGCTGTTTGGTGGGAGAGACTACGACTGCACGTGTCAGGGGTAAATTGGAAATTGGAGAAGTGGGGAGAGAAAGAGAAGAGAGGAAGAGAAAGAGGATTGTGTCTATTGATGCTGTCTGTGGATCGATATTGATCAGAGAGAGAGAGAGAGAGAGAGAGAGAGAGAGGATATGGTGAAGAATGTAGCTTATACAGGTCGTCGTGATGAATGATTTAATCAACAACAACAACAACAAGGGCAGAACCGAACCGATCCCCTTGCTCTCTGCAGGATTCCTTGCACGTCAATTAATATCTACAATCTACAACCTACAATCTGCTGTGCAGTCCCCGAATCTCCCATAATCGCTCATTCCTCTCTTCGATCACGTTTGGTGTGTGCCGTGTTGTATATTCTTCTGTTAGATCTTCCTCCTAGAAGGGAATCAGGAGATCTCCATAAATGTACTGTACATATCATCCTCGTTCTGGTCTTGTCTGATCATCGCCCTGCGTAAACACGCTCACACCCGTGGAGCTTTGTCTGCTTTACTTGCTGGCATATTTGTATGATCTGATCTGATCTGATCCTGCACGGCATTTAATATGATGCTGTTGTTGATATATGTGCGACCCTCGCTCTGTGTGGCTGCTTGGACTTGGATGGGGCGGCCGCTTCTTCATTCGTCTAAGACCCGTCTCTTTCTCTCCCCCCTGTCTCTCTCTCTCTCTCTCTCTCTCTGCCTTTGGTTCATCAGGAAACGGCAGCCAAGCGATCAAAGGAGCATGAACATCTGCATCTCGTCTACTCAACACCACCTCGCTCAAACCCTCGTCTCCTCAGACCACGACCACGACTATCACTCAGACCCAACTCACCTCGACTCGACTTTCTACAGCTTCAATCCGCTCACCATCGACGACATAGACTATCCTCGACTCTCCTCTACCCCTAGACGGGAGTGCATCTGCCATCTGCATCGTCCAGGCACGCGGACCCGACCCGCCGTTGTCTGTGCGGCCAGCTTTTTCCCCTACTTCCAGAAAGCTTCCCGCCGACGCAGAACCAAAACCCCCCCGCGACTCCATTAGAGCGCACTTGGAGATGAGATGACCACTTGATCTCCTCGGCCCTTGGACGGACTGAGCTGCGCGACGGACAACTCTCCCTCCCCACAAGAGCGTCGTCGCTGGATCGTCCAGGCGACCTGGGGAGCGTCTCAATGATTCGGGAACAGAACGCTCCCTCGGGTTCAAGGTCTGGCTTCGTCCAGTCGAAAGCGTAGGAACTGAATTCCTTTTCAAGTGGTGAATTCCCCCAGTCATGCTGATGGTGTCTTGCAGTCAGGAAAATCTCACCTCGTCCCCTCGACCGCATGGTCCCTCGACAAAAGAGCCTACCCTTAATGCTTCTTTCCACAACAATCACTCGCTCTTCTCCTTTGGCACCAACCCTCCCGCCGATGATGATCACACGAACAACACAACTACATCCTTCGAGTTCCTTCCTTCTCCAAGTTTCGACGATCTTCAGAGCAGCATAGCAACAGCTACCAATGGTTTCCTGACCGACTTTCCAGATCCACCGAGCGGACAGAGCCTTGCTGGGACCAAGCGCTCCGTGGAGGATATGGTGGAAGGACGGGGATCGGGTGCTGGCCGTGGGATGACTGGCCCACGGCCAGCACGGACAAACTCCCTTTTGCGTAGGCAGAGTACGTCGACACGCCAGAGCAGCATGTCATCAAACGCGTCGGGGTCTCTTGGAACTATGGATCCCCCAACCGCTCCTCTGGCGATGCGTACTCGACGCACCAGTCAATACCCTCCTGTGTCTGCGAGCGCTACAGCCAACAGAGCTCCTCGCAAGTCCATCGGGCCAGGCTCCATTGATACCGACTTTACTAAGACGGCTCCCAAACGACGCCCGAGTCTAACGTCAAACACACCAGCGAGTGGTTTGTCTGATAGCGGTGGGAATTCTACCCGGGCTAATGTTGGTGGCACTCTAAGCTACACAGCTGGTGCTCACGGACTGACTGCATCGCGGGCGGCAAAGACGAAATCACTTCAACCACCGTCGAGGCCCGGGCAACCAAATCTATCGGTGAAAACCAGCACTCCCGACCACAACAGATCTGCTTCTTTTGCAAGTAGATCACCTGGGAAGCCAAATGGACAAGCACCCAGTACGCCGTCCTCTTCCGCAAAACGCATGTCTGTTGCGCCCGGCATGCCAAATTCTCATGCCAGCGGGCTGGGCGCGAGAACAGTGAGTCCTACAGATGCTCGCCGGGCAAAACGATTGTCCATTCTCCAGAGTGCTCCTCCCGTGCCAGGCACACCGCCTCAGCCGCCTGGCTCGTCAGCCATTCGAATGTCCTCTCGATCTCCATCAATGCTGCCACGAAAGGTTCCGACACCACTGTCCACTCGCACCACGCCTGACCTTACCCGTAAATCCTACAGCTCCGGCATATCGATAGGATCAAATGCAAGCTACAACAATTCTCAAACCTCTTCGGGATCATTACAGTCACGATCTTCGCAACCTCTGACATCGTCTCGATTACCCACACTCAAAACAAGAAGTGTACATAGCTCGGCTGGGAATAATGAGGAGGAAGAAGTCCCGCCAGTACCAGCGATTCCAAAAGCCTACGAGTCACCCAAAGACTCCCCCATCGAAGCCCCATTCTTCAAGAGAAAATCAAGTCTTCCCTTCGACACTAGTAGTATCAATAGCGTGTCGACCAATAGTTTGTCCGGCAAAGCTTCGATACCAGAACCAATGAAGACGGAACGGCCATCAAGAACCCGGAAGCAACAGCAGACAACTTCAAATTCAGATGTGGATAATCAGACCATGCCTATAAATCAGAAGAAGAAGAAGAATCTTCAAACATTGAGGCTACCCCCGTTGAATGTGCTTCCTCTAAGTACTCCCACGGCCGCCAAAATCGCCGCGCTTCAAGAGCCGTCTTTCTCAGATGGCCAAGTGACCCCACCACCACGCCGAGCGACTACAAAGACTCCCAGCACTCCGATGACTGCATCCAAGGCGTCGGGATTCTTTTCTCGGAACAGGTCAGAGAAGAAGTCGGACCAGAACATGAGGAGCAGTAGCGCGATTCATCATGTGCGGTCAGAGTCTTCCTCGCAGATGGGCAGCAGTTCTGAGTCCTCGAAGCCCATTCCTATGAATGGTCGGCAGCCCAGACAAACAGTCTCACCATTCATCTCTTCGTCCCTTCCTAAGCATAGCGGGGAGCACTCGTATATGGCTCGATCCAAGACGAGCGGAGACTTCATGACACATGATGAACCTTCGGAGCCTGTCAGGCCTGCGAGACTCACTGGTCCCAGAGCTCCAAAACTAACCAAGGCAAATAAGACCGAGACTCCCACAGATATCTCGAGTCCTGAGGAGCCAACAACGCCTTCATCAGCATCTTCCTTGCGCCGGAAGTTGAGCCTTGGTTGGAAACGAAGCACGTCGAAGAGCAGCAATAACATTTCACATGCAGCAAATGAGCGAGATTCAGAGTATGCACCCCAACCACCGAAACATGATAACATGCCGCCTCCGAAGCTACCTGCTTCCGCCACTTTGAATGGTCTCAACAATTACACTATTCCGAGCCCAAGCCCTTCTACCAAATCCACTACGTATCTCGATTCGAAGAGGAGGAAGAGCTCAGTCTCGAGCCTGAACAAATTTGGTCATGACCGGACAAGAAGCGACTCCTGGGGTATCAGTGGAAGCCCGAAGAAGGAATCGGCATCTTCGCAGAAATCGGGCAAGGCGACCCCTACACCTCGAAGTACGCCATCTGTCATGCAGAAAATGCTGTCGTCCAAAGCGTCGAGCAACTCAATCAAAGCTCACGATCCCTGGACCGTCGATCTTGACAAGCAAGATCTGGTTGCGGAAGCTGAGATGAGAAGGCTCGCTACGAAGCGGAAAGACACTGAACAAGCGGCTCGCGTTCTGGATGGTCTGAGGAAGCGTGCCACCCGAAAAGAGCGCGTCTCACCTCAACAAGCTCTTCAAATCGCTGCCAACCTCAATCTGTATGAGCGGGGCGAGATAATGGATTACAAGGATGTCTACTTCTGTGGGACGCAAAGCGCGGCCAAGCATGTGGGAGACTTGTCATCAGATAACGCCAATTTTGGTTACGATGATGAGCGTGGAGATTATACGATTGCGCAAGGAGACCATCTGTCGTATAGATACGAGATTGTGGATATCCTCGGGAAAGGCAGCTTTGGTCAGGTCGTGAGATGCATTGATCACAAGACTGGTGGATTGGTTGCTATCAAGATCATCAGAAACAAGAAGAGATTCCATCAGCAGGCTTTAGTAGAGGTCAACATCCTACAGAAGCTGCGTGAATGGGTAAGCATTGATCGGTTTGAGGATTACTTCACTACTAACATGCTCTAGGATCCCAATAACAAATACAGCATGGTCAACTTTACGGAGAGCTTCTACTTTCGCGGCCATCTTTGCATCTCTACTGAGCTTCTGGACATGAATCTCTACGAATTCATCAAGTCAAACTCCTTCAAAGGTTTCCCCCTGGAGGTTGTTCGGCGATTCACAAAGCAGATGTTGAGCAGTCTCTTGTTGCTGAAGTCGAAGAAGGTCATCCATTGTGATCTCAAGCCCGAGAATATACTTCTCACTCATCCAATGCACTCTGAAATCAAGGTCATCGATTTTGGATCCAGCTGCTTCGAAAACGAAAGAGTCTACACGTATATCCAGTCACGATTCTACCGCTCGCCTGAGGTCATCCTGGGTATGACCTATGGCATGCCGATCGATATGTGGAGTCTTGGTTGTATCTTGGCGGAATTGCTTACTGGAGTTCCCATATTCCCTGGTGAGAATGAGCAAGAGCAGCTGGCCTGCATCATGGAAGTATTTGGTCCGCCGGAGAAGCATCTAATAGAGAAGAGCACGAGGAGGAAGTTGTTCTTCGATTCGCTTGGCAAACCTCGTCTCACAGTGTCGTCCAAGGGGCGTCGCCGTCGGCCATCGTCCAAGACGCTCAGCGGGGTGTTGAAATGCGAGGACGAAGTCTTCCTTGATTTCCTCTCCCGCTGTCTTCGCTGGGACCCTGATCGAAGATTGAAGCCTGATGAAGCCGTGCGCCACGAGTTCATCACCGGTAGGAAGACGGTACCGTCCGTGTCACGCACCATCTCGAGGACCGACTCGCCGATCAAGTCCACTCAGACAATCATCGCAACAGTGCCTAACAACCGCCCTCTTCCCGAGCCACCGGCCACGAGCTTCAAAGGCGGCAACTCAATCCGCACACGCGAAAGCCCGAGCAAGCCTATTGCGGGCACGAATACAAGCCGCCGCACGTCCAACGTCAGCAGCCTGAATGCTTCTACCTCGAGCACTGGGAGCAAGCGTACCAGCACGGGCGCTGCTGTGATGCCTGCGGCTGGTGGAAGCGGTCTACCGAGAGTCACCAGGAGCGTGAGTAAGGATCTTGCTTCTGCTGGCGCCACGGTCGCCATGAACAGACGATGATTGATTTTTTTTTGGAGTGGAATTGGAATGGAATGGAATTGAAATGAAACTTTCATATACAAGACAAGACGGGATTGGGAAACAGGGCTTTTTGGGGGCGATATGGGATGGTCCCCCCCACCTTTTTACAATTTAATGTGCATAGTTTGCGGGAGGCGTTTTGCTTCTTTTTTGAGATGTGTGGTTCTTCGAGCTATTTTATCCATCTGCTTCTTTTCGTGCAACTACATACCCTTTTTGTTTGTTTTTTTTCTTGCGTGGTGGTTGGTAGTGGTGGTGGTGGTAAAGGTCCCGTTTTTTTTGATGTGATGTGATTTGATGTTGATTTGAGTATAAAAAAAGAACGAGACGAGATGAGACAGGACAGGGCGAGACAAATGGGCGGGGGTGGCTTGCAGTCTTGACTTGACTTTTTGTGTTTTTTAATTGATCGGATCAGATCGGATCGGATCAGATCAGATCAGATTAGTTGGTGTGGATGTGGATGTGATATCGAAGCGGAGTAGGTGCTTTTTTTTACTTTTGAGTTGAGATGGGGGGATGGGGATGGAGATGGGGGATGGTGACACGGTGCCACTGTGACTGTGATTAAAGCTGGGGGACGGGGATAGGAATAGGAATGGCGATGGTGACACGGTGACTGTGATTGACATATCACATAGCCTTAGTATATAGAGAATGAGGAGGCCCCTTCAGCTGTATCCTAGAGAGTTTAGGGAATTCATGACACAAAACAAAACAACAGTATGCTAGGGTTAGTGATGATAGGGTAGTGATGATGAGGGGTAGCGATGGTAGGGCTCTATATCTCTGTATACTAAATGTCCCCTTGCCTTGCCTTACTTTGCCTTGTCTTGGTAGCACAGAAATACTGTACCTTTCATGAGCGAGCGAGGCAGCGAGTGGAAAGGAAGGAAGAGCAGAGTAGTAGAAGAGAAGAAGAGAATCTCTTGAAGGACTTGCTTGATGAGATAGACATTTTTTTCTCCGTGTTGTTTTTGTGATTGTGATTGTGATTGTGATTGTGTGTGATTGATTCTGATGATTGTGACTGGTGATGACTTACAAAACTTCACCCCCGCCTTTCTCTCTCTCTCTCTCTCTCTCTCTCTCTCCTCGTTTTAGTGATTGGTGGATCTTGGCATTAACTAGTAAGTAGTAAGGTAAGGTAAGTAGTAAGTAAGGTAAGTAGTAAGTAAGGTAAGTAGTAAGTAAGGTAAGTAGTAAGTAAGGTAAGTAGTAAGTAAGGTAAGTAGTAAGTAAGGTAAGTAAGTAAGAAAGGGTAAGAGTAAGAAAGGGTAAAAGGAGAAGAGGAAGAATGGAAGTGAGGGGTTGTGATGGTGGGATGAGATGGGTATACGATAAGATGAGTATTGAGAGGGAAAAGGAAAGAAAAGGGGGAAAGAGGGAAAGAAGAAAGGAGAAGAGATGGGGTTATGTGTGTGAACGTGTGTGAATATGGAAAGGATATTCGTGAAATGAGGAGGGGATGTTGTTGGATGAGGGGTCAAACCATGTCATATTATTAGGGAACTTGCGTTGGCGGTGAAGTATTTTTTTCATTCTTTCTTTCTTTGGTCCAAGACGTACGTGAAATGAGGATAGGATAGGACTTGAGATGTGATTTTATATGTATATGTAAGGCCGACTGACAGGGCTGAATTAAATGATGGGGAAACTGGAATAGGTAAGGTACGTAGATACCTAGGTACCTAGCCTAGGTACCTAGGTACGAGGTACAGTACGACCTAAGCGTGGCTGCGCTGACGTCCTTGAAGCGAAGCCACTTTGCGTCATTTTCCACCCACCAATTTGCATTCCATTGCACCTGACGGGAAGACGGAAGACGGAAGACGGAAGACAAGAGCCTTGCAAGCTTACCTTATCTCATCCTTACTTCGTATACTAACATTACTGCGCCACGCAAAGACGATCCGACGCCTTGCGCAGAACTCCCCTCCCCTCCCCCCGGGAGTATAAATATTTGCCAAGAACACAACCACCCCCACTCACCGACTTCTCCTATTTATTGTTCTTTGTCTTGGCGACGTTCGCTTAAGCTTAAGCTGAGAGAGAGAGAGAGAGAGAGAGAGAAGCTAGAGATATACTACAAGGAGAAGGATTACGGAGAAGAGAGAAGGAGGAAGCCAGAGAGACACCACCATCATCATGGTACCCTCAGAAAGCGACATCGCTAATTTCCTTGCCTTCGCTCCTGATGCGGACGAGGGGAGGGCGTTTATGTTTCTAGAGGTAAGTTATGAGACAATGAAAGCAGGAACGCAGCATGATTTCTTCTTCTTCCCCTTCCCACATTTGCCCTTTCGGTTTTCGAGTCTTCGTCTTGCATTTCTTTTGGTTTCTTGGTTTCTGGCTCGGGATCGATTTGGTAACGGATTATAGAATGCGAATTCTGTAGAAGAGGCCGTCACGCAGTTCTACGAGAACCCAGACAAGTATTTTCAGAGTCAGAGTCAGAGTCAGAGTCAGAGTCAAGTGCCTAGTGTGCCTCCTCCTCTGACGAGCAAGGGGACGAACAATGGTGATACGGACAACGACGCGCAAGAGGTGTCCAAATCCAAGCCGGCTTACTCTCCTCCGCCGTATGCGCCGCCGGTGGGCAATGGAGGAGGGAGAGCGCAGTATCGTTTGCATTCGAATGCGGTTATTGAAGCTGGGCGTGTGCGCGCAAGAGATGAGGTATCATCCCTTTCCTTTCCTCTGCTTTGCTTTCCTTTCCTCTACTCTTCCCTCCACCACGTGACAAACATATGAAACTAAACAAACAATCCTCCCCTTACAGCAAGAGATGCAGAACCTGCTCCAAACCGTGCAGTACGCCAACGGCATCTACAATACGGACATCGAGCCCGAGCACGAGTTCGATGGCTACTGCTCCTGCGACGTGCACCGCTACAAGTGGCGCAAGATATCGCGCCTCGGCGTCCAGAACATGTGGTCCACCGCCGTCATGTACCCCGGCGAGAAGGCCTACCACGACTGCTACCAGAACACGCTCTTCAGCCGGAACCCGTACCGCTGGCGCGTCATCAGCCCGTATGGCAACTTTCAATTCTCGAGCTACTACGTGCAGCGGCCCAGCGCGGGCGCGCACGCGCAGAATGTGAGGCAGACTATTGCGCTGAATGCGAGCTTGAATGCCGAGGCGCAGGCGGCGATTGATGCGAGGGAGCCGGGGGTTAGTATCTGGGGGATGGATCAGCCGGGGGAGCTGATAGGAGGAGGCACGGGGGAGACGGAGGAGGCAATGAGGAATCTGAGTATTGCTGAATCTAGAGGAGCAACCGATGGAGAATTTCCTGCTGAGAAAAAAGGTGCGGTACAGAAGCGTCAGAGTCTCGCTGGCCCTTTGGCTGAGAAGGGCCGAGCTGCTGCTGGTCCTTCTGCTTCTAAGCGGCAGAGCATTGCTGGTCCAATCTCCGGCGCCAACGGGGAGGGCTCTAAGCCTTCTAGATTCGCCTCCTTTAAAAAGGCGCTGGGCGTCAAGTCGCAGGAGGAGAAATCAGCTGCCAGGGTAGTGAAATCGAATCAAAAGGGGCGAGAGTTGCGAAATGCCGTCTTGGAGGAAGAGCAGGGCAGATGGCCGGATCAAGAATGGCGGAACATTGTGTCGGCATACCAAGAACATGTCGGGATGGCGCGTAAAATCGCGGATCTGAGAGCTAGGTTTCCCCTACAGTATCTACATCTTCTTCGGGCAGGATACTTTGAGCCTATCCCGGTGGCATGGGCAGACCAAGCTTCCAATCCGCTGAAGTTCAGTATCGAGGCGGCGGTCGGATGGAGAGGGATCACGCCTGCGTGGAGAGGATACGAAGACACGGCTGAGGAGCGTTTATACTGGGTCTTGAATCATAGAGAAGGTAGTACGGGAGCGAGACTGAAGCCCGATCAGATCTCTGCTATGGACATGGCGCGTGCGAGGATGGCATCTGCAGTTGAGCCACCGCCAGCGTACTTCTCTCCTAACGATACGTGCCATCTCCAGCATACGTCTGAGGGCTACTCGAAACAGGTCATGCCTGCACCGTTCCAGCCCTTTGATGCACCGGAGACGGCTAATGATGATACTATGATCCTGCTTGATGTATCGGGATCCATGGATTTCGACCCTCTGAGACCAAACTACAACCAATATCTCATCACGGGCTACTCGAAATCAACTCAGCCTAAGAATAAAGGTAGGTACAACCCCCCTCTAATCTATCTGGTTCCATTTGACAGCTTCTCTCAGATGTCGCTCGAGCCATCATCCGCCGCTTCACAGACGCAATGGCTAACCATGACCACAACTTTGCCGGCTACGAGCTGACCACGTTCTCCACGCACGCAACTCACATCGGCACCATCAACCACCGCAACCTAGACACCATGTGGTCACGCGTGCGTCTCGGCGGCGGCACCAGAGTCATGACCGGCTGGCAGAAAGTCAAAAACCTGCATTTCCAGAAACACTCTGCGTCCGCAACGCACCACCCCGTCTACGGCTGGCAGGCCGGGCCCGCGACCCCAACTCTGCGCCTACTGCTCCTCCTAGATGGCGAGGCAACCGACATGGACGAGTTCGAGCTCGAACTGCTCGCCAGCCCGTGGGCGCACGTCACCATCTTCCTCATCGGCGTCGACGGGTGCCCGCACCACCACCGGCACGCGAACGAGCTGCAGCGCATCAGCGAGGTCAACCACCATGTCAGCTTTGTCGATGCGCAGGGCAACACGCCCGAGCGCTTTGTCACGCATGAGCTGCTGAAGCGGCATCTGGGATACGAGGTGTCGATGCGGGAGTTTGAGGAGCTGGAGGCGCCGCCTGCTTATGATGGGTGATGTGTCTGTGACTTCACTACGGCAGGCTCTTTTTTTTTCCTATCTATTTCGCGAGCTCCTCACTTCGCGTTGACGTACCCTTGATACTCGCAAATCGATTTGCATAATGGCCCTCGAGATCTACTAGTTTTGTTCAGAAATTGAGTGGTTCGCGGCTTCGATCTCTTTACCTTCCCCCGCCTAAAACGTGGGGTCGTCGGCTACGAAGCTCAATCCGGTAATCGTAGGAGAGCAAAGCCCCTCTTTTTTTCTGCGAGTCGCTCACCTCTTGGTCATATGGGGTCGCTACATCGACATATGCCCTCGCCGAAACATCTATTTATTTAAGACGATGGACACTTCTGCACCTCTTCTCTATCGATTATTTCCCTCATCAGCTTTTATACACGATGTTATCCCGCATCGCGAAACCCTTGCCCAGAAACGTTGGGGGAGTCTATAGATTCAGCCTATCAGTCAGAAGACTATCATCACTCCCAAAAGTGGTCCAGGTGTCACGAGAAGAGAATCAAGCTGGTGCACTTTCATGGAAGAATCTTGAGCTTGCTACGAGAGCGCTACATCATGACGGGCTTGTCGTCCTGGAAGATGTCATTCCGCACGACAGGTTAGATTTTCTGAACCGGAAGATGGTTGAGGATGCTCTGGTCTTACAGTCTGCTGGCGATGCAAGCCCTTTCAACTACAACAAGGGGTAAATCTACCTCCTTCTCTTAGTCACAGACTATGTGCTAAATTTCCGAGATAGAAACATCCAGCAAGACCCTCCGATGCTGAAGCGGTACTTTGACAAGAACATCTTCCTCAACCCAGTAGCTACCCAAGTTACTTCCTCCGTCCTGGGTCCTCGTCCACGACTCTCCTTCATATCCGGCAACAGCGCCATGCCACCAACACCCGGCACAGAACCCCTCTCGCAGCCAGTCCACTCAGACGCCGACTTCGCGCACCCCAACTCCCCCTTCGCACTGGTCGTAAACGTCCCGCTCATCGACATGACGCCCGAGAACGGCACCACGGAGGTCTGGCTCGGCACGCACCTGGATTCCGGCACGCATGTGCAGGAGGGCGAGCACGGCGAGCGGGCGAGCGGTAGGATTAGGCAGGACGTGCTTGCGGAGCGCGCGAGGGCACGGCCGTGTTCGCGGCCGGTTGTTAGGAAGGGCTCGATTGTCGTCCGGGACTTGAGGCTGTGGCATGCTGGGAAGCCGAACTTTACACGGAGTGTCAGGGTCATGCTTGCGATGATCCATTTTGCGCCTTGGTTTAGGTGAGTCTTTTTTTTTTTTGAGTTAGTTTTCCTTCTGGATGTATATTGGAGACCTTATCTTTTAGATTATGGGGGGGGAAAAACGAAAAATGAAGAAAGGGACTTGGCTGATCAATCTGCTTATTTGAAAGGAATGCGATGCAGATCAACTTCTCCGAGGCGTTGAGGCCGCAGCTACAAGGTCACAGGGAACTTCAGATCCAGGGACGGTATTTACCTGAAAGGGAGATCGAGGATACGTATCTGAGGGGCGCGTATGGGAATGCGTATGATTTTGATCAGAGGGATGGGCTTGAGGTTGAGTTCTGAGTTCTAAAAGGGGGAGAAAGGGGGGAAGAGAAGAGAGAGAGAGAGAGAGAAATATGTGACGTGAAAGGCATGATTAAAAGTACAGTACAGTACAGTAGAACCCGGTTATGAGAATTAACCTCGCTGTGAGAATTTACGATCTGGGACCCTATCTTATATTTCTTTATGTTATATTAAAGATGAAATTCATACCAGTTAAGTACTCTCATTTAAAAAAAGAAAAAAAAGGAGGTATTCGAAAAGCCAGGCCAGGTTAGGTTCTTACTTGTAGATCAAATAAATACAAAGGTGCTATGCTGATCAAATCAAATTATATTATATCATATATCCGCTGTCGCTATCGCCCAGTAATCTTGCAGATCGCTGATGATGGTATGGACTGGCCACGCGGTCGGGATGCTGAATTCCGCCAGCATAGCGACCAGCGCTTCTTGATGGTGCTTTTCTGCTAGGTATCGACCACCTGGATAAAGTTAGTTAGTCAGTAAGTAAGTAAACTGATTAAGTAAAATAAATAAGTAAAATAAGCTAATCTCAGCTCAGTCCCAGTCACTTGTCTCTTTTCTTTTCCAATGACGTTTAAAGCGAAGGAATATTTTCCAATCAAATCAAATCAGATTAAATGAAAAAATTCATAAAGGATTTGATTTCTTTGCTTTAAACTTAACTTACAGAATGCAAGCGGGCCGAAGGAGTTGACTCGTGCGGGGATATCATGGTTCGTAAACGCCATCCCGCAGATCTTCAAGGCTGTCATTCGGATGGAGCGCTGGTGAGGATCTTCTTCTTCTCGGTTACCGAGTGGGCTGCTAAACTTCGTTGCACCACCTTGTTGTGGCACGGGCACAGGTCTGTAGAGGCATAGAAGCATCTCTGAGATGTGATGGTATTGTTGTGCTGCGACTGAGGGGGTCGGAATTAGTGATGCGGTGTTAGCCCATATCCCTTTTCTAACCAACAGCAGAAAGGAAGGGAAGGAAAGATGCGCGCGAGGAATTGGATGGATGAGGAAAAAGGACTGTGTTGCGAATACTACGTACCATGGCAGGGGCTGACGAGCCATATAGATGGGAAGGCGTTGCCGGCCTTGGGGGCTGTTGAGAATGGGGTGAAGCTAGCTGGTAACTCGTCTCTCCAAGCATCAACCTCACGTCTCAATTCCTGCCAGAGCTGTTCTCTGTCTTCAAATGCCGCTCCTTCTCCTCTCTCGCGTCCTTTCTCTTCTCCCTCTTCATGACGATAATCCCCAAAACAGAAATTGATAATACGAGCAAGTACGTAACTGATGGCATTAGCCCACATGTCATCATTATCCGTCGCTATATCCCTTCGCGCGGCCAACGACCACTGGAACTCGGTGTTGGTGTTGCGGACTGGTCGGCGACATTCCAGCGCTACGGTTATCTCTTCGCGGAGGTAGTTCCAGTAGCCTGCTGAGGCGAGCCCGCGGGTGTGTAGGTCGATGGGCTCGTGTGAGGCGAAGGAGTAGGCGCCGAGGAGGTGATGCTGTTGTCTCGTGTCCCCTTTTTGGCATTCCGTTTAGTCTCGACGCAGTCTCTCGGTGAAATTGCAAAGCAAAACCACGGTTGTTACAAGCACACAAAAAGGAAGAAAATTTAAGAAATCATGTCCACATCTGATATCTATGTATACAGTTACTTACCATTGAGAATCTCGTAAGATCGTAGCAGGCAGGTGGCAGCTAAGTAGTCACCTGTTGCATCGGGGCGGTAATCACGCGTCGTGGCGAGGAGATCGGCGACGCAGGATGAGTGGTAGACGGCTGCTAGTTCTTGCTCTTGCTTTTGATACTGGCTGGAATGAGATAGTCTGCTCTGATGACATGCCGAGAATGTAATTAGGGCTTTGAACAGGATGGGTTTGTGCAGGGCGTGGAGCGGAACGATGGTCCCGAATAGGTTTTGTGAGTCGTTGAGATCGTACCAGGATGCGAAGAAAGAGACGTAGTGGTGGAAAAGGGATGCTATTTTGAGGTTTTGTAGAGCCTCTCGGGGAGTTGCAGAGACTGAGTTTATGGCTTCTGCTAGATCTTTATCTGGTTGGGCGCGGGCGTCTGTAGTCTGGTTCCTGGCAGGTTTGTTGACAGTGATGAAAGCTGGTCAGAGGATTAGCTGATATTCTCTGAAAAGTAGGAATGGGAAGTTTACAATCTCTCGAGGCTAAGGTAGTATACTCGCTTTGAATGATGAATCCCGTGTCCGGAGGAGGTCTACGACATTCCCGTCCCGCTTTGTCGCATCTGAGGCACTTTGGAAGTCTGCCATCGCCTGTCCAACAATCTTGGTTACCCGAGTTCGCATTAGAAACACTGTAATGTCAGACACTCACATTTGACCTTACGTTGACGACACGTCATGCTATATTTCGTCAAATCATGTCTCTTATTTTAGAGTGAGATGTATACCAAGCTAGGTACGGCGTCAGCGTCATTGTAGAGATATAGCTGAGCTCGCGCCACTCTGCTAGACTTACAATTCTCGGGTGCTGGTCTGGGCATTGTCTGTCATTTTTAAAAGGATGACAAGAGGTATTCTTTTCCGCTTGTTGTATATCTTTTAGTTGTACCGAATAATTATAATCGGCGCCGAATCCTAACCTCAATACTTCAGCCAAGAGTGTACCGAACTTAGGTACCATAGCACTAACTACTCTGGGTTGTAGTACTATGACTTGAAGTATACATATCCCGAGTGCGCAGATTCGATAGTTGAAAATCCAGAGCAAAACGATTTGTAGGACGTCTTCGCCTAACAGGCCGAGCGACCTAGAGGCTGTGTACTCATAGGAGCGTTCCCTAAGTGCCGTGCTATCCTAAAGCATTTCTCCTAGTCGCCACGTGACTTAATGCTAAGAGCTGTGAATACCTCGGTTTGAAAGTTCTCGCAACTCTGCGAATGGGATTATATTTGCATGCAATTTCGGAACTTATTATCATTATTTTCGGTGATAATATCACGCTATGCTGGAGTAGATATCGTACAGGCACTTTATCCATACCAGATCTAGGAATCGAGCCTATAGCTGGATGATTGTCGAAAAAAGCTCGGCAATCATCAGATTCCTAAGTAATTAAATAAAACGAGATTCTGACAATTGTTGAACTTGAGTTTAGACATATGAGTTTAATATATGCTTAGCATATGCCTTAAGATATATCCTAAAAGGGGCTCACGTCGCCCCCCAGCCCCCGGAACGAACCCTAATCTTAACCCCCTAACCCTAAGAGTTGAGCTTATGTTCAGCATATGCTGAACTCACAATTACTCAACTTTAAGTGGGTCACGATTATCGAGGTTTGTACGACGATTATCTAACTAGAAGCTGGTCGGGCCTTTCTATCGCCGCATCTCAAATTTTTATAGGGTAAATGCCAGGCATTTTTATGAGCCAAATTCTCGCGGGTTTAAGATTTCTATTGCTCCAAAGAGCACATTTACCTACGCTTCTTCTCAGAACCTTTACTTCTTCTGCTCGGCCACTTTTCTCTTATACTCTTTCAAAATTCTTGAAATGACGAGATGGCCATTTGCTACCGCCAAAGTCGCTGCTCTCTGACACCGTGCATCACTCTCATCTCCGTCAGTATCGTTCATCAAAAGCAACGACACCACGTCTAGACGGCCATGTTCTGCTGCTGCTTCTAGAGCAGTTCTCCCTCCTGTTATCGATGGCGCGGCATTTATCTCAGCCCCAGCCCGGAGGAGTAATAACATAATAGACATCCTACCCTCCATCGCCGCAAACTGGAGTGCAGTACCACCATAGGATTTTGCCGCCAGTACATTGCAGTCTGCTCCACGCTGTAATAGTAGGTTGATGATGGGGATGTTACCGTGCTGAACCGCTGCTTGAAGAGCGGTTTTTCCCCAGTCTGGACTTGCAGGCGCATTTATGTCAGCGCCAGTGTCTAGTAAGAGCTTAATGGTGTCGATATTGAGCCCATCAAATGCCTGCTGAAGAGCGGTAGGTCGATCTGGCCACTGTCCATTCACATTCCGCACGAGCTCCCCGTCTTGTCTCTCAGGTAAGAATCCATTTAATCGTGAAGTAGCCGCTGAGGTAACGTCCTCGTCACGTGAAAGATGAGGATCCCCTATGATATTTGCGAATATGGACCGTGCCTCTTCGTTGGAGGTGTGAGGAGGCAGAGCACTTTGGGCTTCATCCTCTGTTTGGATATACAGGCTCGAGTATCGCGTGGTATCATCACCGGGAAAATCGAATCCAGAGCCTGCCTGGGGTGTTGCTTCGATGTCGTGGAAGCTCCATTCTTGCTCAGAGAGTGGCCACTGAGGAATGGGTGAGTTGATGCTATAGATGCTAGGAAATTCAGGAGGGTTCCAATCGTCGCAAGGGGCGAACGCAGGATATTGTCGATGAAGTTCTCTCCATGGAAACTCAACTAGTGGATATTAGAGGGAATCAATCAGAGTCGTAGAATGGGCACAAACCATCTCTCTGAACAGCTTTCTCGAACTCAAACCAGGGAATATGGAGGTAGTCCACAAATCGTGGCCTCCATTCTCCTCGTGGCGTGCAAACTTCGACACCAGTAGGTGGTTCAGGACTTGGTGCTTGAAAATATGAACTTGGGAACTTGTCAAGAGCTCCCTGGTTACAACTTACCTATGTTGAGTGTACTGTAATAGGAAGGAAGGGAATACCTTGATAACTCCTTCTGGACTTTCTTGTTTGGGATCAGTTTGCCGTTAATATATGTCTCGCTCTCCTTGTCTTCGTGCTTTCGCTTCTCCAATTTTCGAGCCACGAATCTCCATTTGTCAATTGTAGAGTTTTTTGAAAGGTTCCATTGCTTAAATTTCCGGGTATATTGAGCTTTCCTACATTCTATGTCAGTTTGATTGTGTGTTTACTTAGAACTTGGGTGACTAACTTTGCAATGAAGCCGTGGTCTTGCTCCATCGAAGACATGACTTCGATAAGAGTTTTGTTCTGGTACAGCCCCTCAATGACCTTTTTATGTACTTCCCACTCAGCGTCTGTGATCTTTCGAGTGTCGGACATGCTGCTCTCGTTTGATAGACTTCGCGAAAGATAGACAGTGTTGCGTGAAAGTTGTAATGAGTTTGGTCAGATTTTGGACATTAGTATATGGAGAAGATAGATATGAGCGTAAAGCACGAGATTGGCTCAGCCCAAAGTTCGTCCAAAAAGCGGGGCTGGGTGTGGACTTCTTACACGCTGCAATCCTATTGGTAAGGCTTGCTTCACATAGGAAACTCGCAAGATCTGTGCGCGGAAACTACAGTTCAACCGCTGGGGACCCTTGCAGCTCGCCCGGCTTGTATGCTCGGATCCTACGTCTGTCAGGCATCATGATTGGATATTTCCACAATATGTCATGCCATCCTAGCCACTAGATGTCAAGAAACCGCATTGGACACAATCCGGGGCCAGCTGATTGTGGATTCCCAAAGTTCTACATCCAACTACATGCGCAGCTTTGGGATTATGCCAAGCGAGAGTTCGAAAGCAAACCCTCCCCCGGAATTCGCGACAGTCTAGGTACTAGATTTTAGTATATGATACATGAAACTTTAGGACAGGATGCATTCTGATGTCGACGGAGTCAACTGAAAGAGACGCAATACGTACACTCTCTCCTCTAGATGGCGCTCTCCACCGAGGGAGTTATTACCATCCTCGCAATCATTATCAATCTTTCACCGACCGGCCTTATTATTTGGAAACTATTCCGCGGGGTGAGGACAACTCACCAGCGTGCTTAGAGTGAGCTGGTAATCTGTAGTGGGCATAGTCCGAGGCTATTCACTAACGGCTATATAATTTAGACGTAGGAACCAGGAAATGAGAGACCTCGGTCGCAAGAGCTCCTAGCTGTCTCAGCATGACTTCCATCATCATGACAGTAGTCTCTCGAATTTCGACTTGATACTAAAAGTATAAATAGCCTGAGGCAGATTGTCGGTACAGGTTGAGAGCAGTGAAAACATACAAGAGAAGCTCGGCAACACTGGTTGCACAGTGAACCGAGAGACGGAGATCACGAGGGTTGTATCATGTTACGGACACTATTTTGTTGAGATTCAGGCTATGATGGTCACGTACAACATATAAATATATATATACATACGAACGAAGAGTGATATTGAATTGACTGCTATTCTACAGTTGTAGGTAGCATGTATTTATAGGTGCTGTAGACTCAGGATACTTCAACTAATACGGCATAGAATCAAGGCTTTTCAGCTACAGTTAGTCGGGTCCGCTTGCTCGCTGTGTCCTTCCCATCTCACTAATGACTAGGCAATATACCTGACATTTTAATACTTAGGGTTCTAAACTGGGCGTAGAAGGCAAATACCTGACTAAGTAGAGAATGACTCGCAAGTGATTAGCATCCGAGCAGAGCGGTAATGCTGACACACCGCGTTGAAAGCGACGCAGGTCAAGATTCAGCGCTAAAGTTCTATTTTAGGATGCTATCTACTGGATTCTGACTTGACGTGAAGATCGTCTCTGTTAATGTAAGAACAGCCACTTCAACGCGAGAACTCGAGTTCAGAACTACCCTCAATGGATCCAGTGTTTAACGAAATAAATATCTTGAACCTCGGAATTTTGACTCCCGAAAAAGTGAAATTGTAAGTCGTAGTTTCATCCCCGGTAGAGTTGGTGACCGCAAGAGACTTGTCATATTTGTAAGCAGTTGCCTTGCCAAATTCAAGCTTCAGCAGCATTTTGTCTGCTGTTAGATGATCAGTCGTCCAAACCTCGATTTCGTTGTCTATTTCTCGGAGTCGATATATCCGCTTCTCCACTTCATCTTTTGAGGCAGAGGATTGGCCAGACGGCTCAGGCTCGGTCTTTTTATGTAGGATGAACAGGTATTCGGCATCGAAGCCCGCAGTAGTGGTACGCCGAGGATGGAAAGTCGCCGTCAGTGGCAGCGAATCGAAGACCGGGTCCAGGTACCCTTTACTCTTGGCCTTCCAAGTCCCATGCAAGCCCATGAAAGCCGCCCGTGCTGCAAACGCGCTGTAGTTTGCAGACGCGTCCTGCATTTTCTTGATCTTACTCATAGTCTTTTCTGCTTCGGCGCGGTCACATCCATTGTCGACATACCGAGCAGGACTAACCATTCCGGCTTTCGGTCCGTACTGCAAGTCGATACGCTGGAGGTTAAGATGTCGAAAACACTCTTCCATGAGGCCAGGATAGTCGCCGAAGAAGTTTTGGGCTACTGCCGATGGGTCATCTTTCATCATGGTTCTCAGCTCTGTCATGAACGTATAGATCTTCTTAGATTTCTCATTTTCACGAGATTCATCTTGTCGGGGTATATGGTGGTCATCAAGAGACCATTTGTGTGCTATCATGCGAGCTTGGGTCTCTACAATGCCCCAGTATGAGCCATACGAGAACCCAATCAATGCCAAATTATCTGGCGCTGCATCTGATGAAGTGGAGCCGTCACTATTAAGGAGGAGGGGTAGTCGAGGACACGAAGCATCGAATCCGAGGCGGTGTTTGATGTCGTCAGATAGGAAGCTGAGGGCTGGCGAAGCGGAAAATCCAGTCGCGTTGACGATAGCGGCAATATCCTGGACTTCGATGTCCGACGAGCTCTGCGTTATCTTTGCCCTGACAAAACCAATGATTTTCTACAGCTTGTAAACGCGAAATCAGGCATAAGGTACTGGCGGAGGCTACTCACTTGCGCGCCATCCCTTTGGTGTGCTACCGAGGTTACTCTCCCCAACAGAGGAGTAATGGCGCCAGATGCAACAAAACCGGCATAGTGGTCACTCACAACCGCATAGGGGCCTTCGAACGAGCTTGTGTCTTCTTTTCTCTCGTCGGAATTTTTGCCTTCGTCTTTTGCTCCATTCACGAGTTTGTCCAACATGATTGCCCGCTGCTTCGTCTTTTCCGGAGTCAGATGTCCGAAAGCGAAAGAAATTGGGTCATCTTTCCTGGAAGACAAGTCATTGATAATAGTATCCACAGGCAAGAATGTAGGAGGCGATCCGTTTCCCGGCTGAACAAAAGGAGGTATAGCAGATATAGGATGTGGTGCCACATGTATAACATCCAGTGGCTGAATACCTGAGCCATCAGCAGAGTATCGTGCATCAGACATCTGCAGGGCGATTCCTGCTGCCACTTCCGCGCCTGAATGGGAGCCGCCGATCACGAGAATCCTGCCTTTCGAAGGCTGTTGTCCGGTGAGAGAGAGATCACCAAGCCTTCGGAATTCTGAACTATGCAGTATCGGTACCGGGCTGTTCTCTGGAGCCATATCATCTAAGATGGACCGAATCGATGTAGGATCGGAAAAGAGACCGGATGCAACGAGCAAATAGTCATATATCTCAACCTTTTCCCCCTCAGTCTCCAGATCCGTGAGCGTGATTCTCCAACCAAGTTTTATCTGCTCCGCAGATTTGACCTTTGTTTGGAAATGGATAATATTATCGGGTAGGAACTTCTGTGCATAGCATTCCAGGTAACGATTGACTTGCCAGGCCTTCGGAAAAGTATTCGGTGCAGGTTGTAGCTCTAATGTATCCCATGCTAGATCTGAGAAGCAAACGGTGAATTGTGATAGATTGGTGCTCATATCCGGATTGATAAGTCCATGCTCTGGGTTTGCTTCGACTGCCCAGAGACCGCCCACGCTGTTGGTTTGTTCGAAGACTGAGACTTGGAAAGTTCCCGGAGGATGGGAATGGAGAAGTGTCTTGGCGGCTACCAGACCCGCTGGACCAGCTCCGACTATTGCTACGGATCTCATGCTTCTGCGGTTGGGAGTGCTGAAAGGGGTGGTGGGTGATAGTGATGGATGCCGTGAAGTTGAAGTTGGGGTAAGGGACGCTCCGAGCTGGTCTTCTTGCAGTGCAGTGTAGTTATTGTTGGTGTATTCGATGGATGGCCTTGAGATCAAAGGGCATTCGATACTTCATCAAGTCCTGCAGTACCAACATGTTTTTTGTGAGAAGGAAGGTAGCCACGACCGAGAGGGTAGACTTACGATCAGGGAATACGTCGTGATTGGCTTAATTCACTTGTTTATATCCCGGCTACCTTGGCTACCAGGCTGCGGCCAGGAGTGACTGATCTGATCGATCTCGTCACCACACCCACCGGAAGATCGGGGCGATGGTCATGCAAGTCATTCAGCAAGAACTGCGAGGTGCAAGTGTAATGTAATGCAACGGCGTCAAAAAGAAGTCCGAATGGTGTCCGAAAGGGGCGTAGTGCGTTGGACCACCACCCAAAGCCAATGTACAGTAACACAAGATACAGCCTCACCGTTCTGATATCTCGTCAGGTGGTTGGTTGGGTGGCAACGCATCGAGCAAATCCAGGGGCAAATGGGGGCGACAGAAAACACGTTGTGCAACTACAACTAGAATCGGATTTGGAAGCTCAGTAGACTGTCTGTTCCGTTAGTCGTTTATTGCAGCCATTCGCACAAAGCCTATGAAATCTTCACTTTCTCTAGGCCCATTTTCAGTATATTCCAACCCAGATACCCTGCAACAAGAGCCCGCAACTTCAAACAGCCTACAAGCTTAACGGCTTCAAGATAGCACGACTTGAGTACACAATCGCGCTCATGTCGTCCATCTCATGCGGAATTGAAGCCGTATGTGATGTCTGTGAGCCCGTCTTACGAGAAGAACTCGTTCCTCGAAGATTCTGATAGGACGTGGATCGTTCTGGCTTCTTTCTGGACAGTAAAGTACGATACGTGGGAAGTGCGCAGACGATGACGGCAATCGTAGGTTCACACAGAGCCCATACAGCATTTGCATTGGGGAAGTCTGACGCATAGGAACCAATGGTGTAAACAGTCCGCAAAATATCAAAGAGTATGTCAATTATAGCAAGGCCTGCAATGCTGGCAACTCCAATTTTCTTCCCTTTGGATAATTGGAGATTTCGTAGCATCCAAAGAGGTAGAAGCATTGCTATTTGTGAGCGATTAGACAAATGAATGCCAGAACTCCGATCAGAATATGATCTTACTAAGAACATCTCCAAAGGTGTTAAGTGCACACCACATGACTTCAAATGCTAAGACTGTTTCAGCGCTCGTAGTACTGCAGGCCTCTAGTCTCAGAGTCAGCGAACGAGAAATTTGCTGGGTAACGACGGGCGTAGATGTTACCAACGTTCGCTACCTTACTTGGAGTTCCACAGCCCCAGAAGATGGCGAAGAATGTAGCCAGGAACGAAATCAATGTGTATGCCGCAACACAGTTCCAAGCGATTCGGAACGTTTTCGAGACGTTGAACAAAGTCCAATACAGAGCCAAAAAGGTAGCCTTGACAAGGTAAATTGTAATCCAAAAAAACACTATGTTAGCGGTGTTCAGGTTTTGTATGTAACGCAATTGGTCGTCGTCTGCATCGTGACCGCCAAGGCCCAACATAAATAGCTGATAGGCGTACTGAATCGGAAGGTATGCTTGGTATGTTGCCATGAAGCATAAAAGAGCGACAAGAGCTAGGCCATTAAGAATGTCGTCGAGTTCCAGTAGTCCTATCCTTCGCCATCGGATGTAGAATCGACCGAAGGTGAGGCAGATTGCAGTCGAAGCAAGCGTCCAACCCACCGCCTAGCGAATATCAGCATCACTTAGATCACGACTTTCGAGAACGGACATTCAGCCCCTCGATAGGGACGACTAGAACCATGACTTGGTGGTCCAATCAATAACTTGATCAAAGATAGAGATAGACAATCGGGATCAAATTGAGAGGCCCGAAGTCAAATCCGAGAGGGTAGAATCGAGTAAACAACTTATAACGACGTCGACACTCCACACGGGGGGTGCCTGGAAAAGGCGCGTGGTACGGTGTAGGGAATCTTTTCAGCTCTACTTGGGAGTTTGTACTCCTTTGTCTCGGATATAAATGGATTTTTTTTCAGCGGTCTGAGCCAAAGAAAAAGAAAACTGACGATAAACTGATTTAGTTACAAATGAAATTAGAAGATATGTGATTGGTAGATGGCAGAGTAGTTGTTTTCCATCTACCACGCAGCATGCAGGAGGGCGAAAACGCCAGGACTGGCAAATACCAACGCCAACGCTAGACTATGCTATATCACCCACCCTCGGAGAGTGGTGCAAAAATTCGTAAATGCGACCTTGACGGGTGGTCGCATTTCTAGGTTATTATCGTTATCTTTCCACGAAGTCACCAATGTTGAGGGACAGAATTATCTCCAGCAAGCTAAGGAGGGAAGGAAGGATTGAGTTGTGAGACCTCACCTCCTAGGTACGGCAGGTACTAGCTAGCATAATTCAATCATAACGCCATTTCATCTTGTCACATCAACATCATTATGGTTGCTTTGAAGCCTAAGCACCCAAGTTCCTGCTCATTCGGATACATCGTCGCTATATTTTCCTATCATAGCCTCCACAACAGAAAGATCGTCCTTGTATTTGATCACCATTGGCGGCACAGTGTCTGACATGTGAGACCTTGCTGTCATTGGGGTTCCATTGTGACTTACCTCCGGTAGGAGTGGGTGCTCCCAGAACGGCAGGAAGCATAGCGAGGAGGCTAAGCAGGGAAATGAATTGCATCTTTGAGAAGGAGCTTGGTGTCTGGTCTGAAGAACAGCTTCGGGACAAGAGAAAACCTGTTGATATCTTAGGATGGAATTTGGTATTCCTGGGGCCGGGCCGCGGGGGTGATATTTATGCACTTCCTACCAGTTATAGTCCATGGTTTATACATCCGATCTTTGATGCACATGCAATCACTGCCTAGTTGATCTAGGGTCACGCTCATGACCAAGAGCAGAGGAGGGTGTGGGGCAGCAGTTCGAGCTCAAGCGGTCGAAAATCTTGCACAATTACACGCAGAGGGATTGGTCACAACCGGTACTTTGGTATTCCTAGGCTGCAGTCTTATCTTTTCGGATTTGCCACCGTGTACCCGATGCTCCAGCCTCAATGTCGATTCCTCCTGCTGAAACTGATTATCATGGTTAGATCTGTTACTTGGCTCTAGATGATGAATTCTTCAGCGAACATAGAAGAGAAGAAGCCATTTCCAGGTGGAGAGAGGACCGAGAGCAACGAAGAAGAGGGCGATATGCTTACGAGTGAGATAAGACCTTTTCGGCCGCAAAGTATTGGGAAAAGATACCACAGCGTATGGAAGAGAATGTGGCCATGGCTGGCACATTACATTTTGCTCATGGTATCATTTGGAGCTCTTTCAAGATCTGTGATTATCAGAAATTCGCTCTCTGCACATTGTTTGGAGGCCCGACGCCAATGGTGTACGTCAATCCGTTTCCCGAAAGCTGCCCACTCCACTAACTCTAAATCTCATATATCTAGCAATTGTGATGGATCCTGTTCCTGAACAGATTCATTTTGAGCGTACAAGAGGAAGCTTCAACCGCTCTTCGTCGCGTTTCAAGGGGCTACCATCTCCCGCTGTCGATTTAGCTTGGGATGAGATGACAGAATGTAGGTTCCTGCATCATATCATGAGTAGAACTAATCATCCAAATCAGATGGAGCTCTAAGTATATCAGAAGCCGTATTCGAGAAGTTGAATACGTCAAAAAATGCCGTCAAGATACCGCCAGAGTATGGAGGGGGTAGACAAGCTTATCTCGAAGTCTTTCACCAGCTGCATTGCTTGGTATGTCTAGCCTCACTTGTTGAGGTGGTCTTCTCTCCATATGGGATTATTGGGAATGCACTTTGCTAATATCTCTCCACGGATCAGAGAAGCCTATGGTGGCATACATACCCAGACTATTATACGGAAGCCGCTGAAAACATAAAGAGAAACGACGAAGAATGGCATGATCATATGGGTAAGTTCTTCAGTGTCCTCTACTCATTGCATGGTTTCGATGCAGGATCAACTAAACAACTTTATTGCCAGATCATTGCACGGAAATGCTTCGACAAAAGCTTGTGTGCGATGCAGACGTACAGGTGCTCACATATAACTGGATAAGGGGTCATGATCATCCGCACCCAAATTTTAACACCCCACGACATTGTCGAAATTTTGAGGTCGTTCAAAGTTATGTCTTGAATAACGCTATGAACGGCTCGAAAATTCCTGGAGGTCGCCTCCCAAAACCGAAAGACGGCTCTGTGAGGGAGTACGAAGAAGCACCCTTTGACCCTCTTGATGATGGGTGGCCTTCTCAGTAGACATCTCTCACCTAGACACTACTTACTTCGAAATGTATTTTATAGTGACATGAATAGTCAAAGCGGTGCATAGTAAGACCTGCCTTGTTCTAGAGATTTAACGGAGACTTGTCTGTTTCAACTGATCTAAACGATAGGACGATCTACAACGAGGGAAATACAAGGCCAAAGATCTTGATTTTCGATGAGGCAACGTCCGCGTTAGATGCTGAATCAGAGCGTACTGTGGAAGTCGCCATCAAAAAAGCTTCCGCAAACAGAACCACTATCATCATTGCTCACAAGCTTTCTTTCGTCCAGCAAGCTGATAAGATCGTGCTTTTGAAGAATGGGAATGTTCTCGAAGAAGGCACACATCAATCTTTGATAACTCTGAGGGGCACATATTCACGTCTCTTGGAAGCTCAGGAGCTCGATGGCCTGACTCTGAGAGAAGAAAGAACTCCCTTACACCCTAAGGTTCTCTCTGAAGAAACGATATCTGCCCAAAATTTGGGCACGGCGAGGTCCGAAATGGGGTTAGATACCAGCAGTCTGGAAACCAAAATGGTCCCTCCTCTACAGATGTCTTTACTCCAGTGCCTATACTCACTGTTCAAAGAGAACCACACGCTGGGATGGCTGTTCATAGCACTTGTGCCCATCTCTGTGCTAGCGGGAGCTATATACCCCACTCAAGCTGTCTTGTTCGGAAACACAGTCTCTGCCTTCGGCATCACGGATGATATCCAGGCTCACGAGAATTTCTGGTCTCTCATGTGGCTTCTGGTCGCCGTGGGAACATTTGTCGCATTCTTAGCAATGGGCATTATCTCTTCGACGATGAGCTGCATTGCTAAGTACCATTACCAGACGGCTTATTTCGATGCAATGCTACGACAACCTCCCCAATTCTTTGACCAAGGAAACTTCACATCGGGGGCTCTAGTCGCTTCTCTCTCCTTACACACGAGCCAGATACAAAGTCTCTTGAATGTCCTGGGGTTTCTGCTCGTGGCGTTTGTAAGTATTACATCATGCAGCATTCTAGCCCTAGCCACTCAGTGGAAACTCGCCCTTGTTGGATTATCAGGTGGCATGCCCATCATCATGTTTGCAGGTTATCTGCGACTTCGTTCAGGGGCTAGGAGAAGCAAGAGCCTGTCTGAGCCCTTGCTCAACAGTGCGCAATACACTTCTGAAGTTATCGGAGCTGTGCGGACAGTCGCAGCATTGACGATGGAGGAAGAAGTATGCCATGAACTTGATAGGAAGATGATCAAAGCCATTCCGCAATTTTATAGACATATCTTCACAACAATGCCTCTGTTTGCATTTTCTGAGAGCGGGTACTTCTTAGGTACGTAGAAACAAAGCCAGCTTGAAGATGGCACTTCGAGGAGCTCTTGCGCTGACTTTCAATAGGACTAGCGCTAATTTTCTGGTACGGTGGTAACCTTCTAGCCAATGGCAAAGTTACTTCGACTCAGCTTTGGACTATCTACTTAACAGTCTTTGCCGGGGGGCAGGGCGCTGGTGAAATTTTTGCAAACTCAAACAGTAGGTACTTCTCAATATCTAGTAGATTCTTTTGACGAGAGCAGGTATATTCCAAGCCAAACTGGCAATTAATACGGTTACTGAACTCATGAGATCCGCTGAAGAAAGAGACCAGGCATCTTCACAATCACAGGTACGCGAAGAAGAGGAAGGGCCCCTCAACTCGATCGAATTCCGCGATGTAGATTTCAGCTATCCAGGCGCACCCCATCATAGAGTTCTTGAGAACATCAACATTTCTGTGAGCTCAGGACAGAGCCTAGCCATCGTGGGGCCCTCCGGATCAGGAAAATCCACCATCATCTCCCTGCTAGAAAAGTTCTACAAAGCAAATAGCGGTTCAATAAAGATCGGTCCATACGAATTGGACACACTTGACACAACGAGCTACCGCAATATCGTATCTCTAGTGTCGCAGGACACGGTTTTGTTTCAAGGCACGATCTGTGAAAATATCCTGCTAGGGGTTTCAGAAGCGGAAACAGATGACGAGCGGCTACAACTCGCGGCCAAAGACGCCAACATCCACGACTTCATAGCTTCTCTTCCCGAAGGCTACAGCACGAAATGCGGCAATAAAGGCATGTCGTTCAGCGGGGGCCAGAGACAGCGTATAGCAATCGCGCGTGCACTAGTCCGGCACCCTACCATTCTGCTCCTGGATGAGGCCACGAGCGCGCTGGATTCGTTGCGTGAGATGGAAGTACTGGAAGCTCTGAAGAAGATCAAGAGAGAGACGACGACGATCACCGTGGCTCACAGGCTGGCCACGATTAAAGAAGCGGACTTGATCTTGGTGCTTGTGAAAGGAAGGGTTGTTGAAAGAGGAGCGCATGCAAAGTTGCTGGAGAAGAAGGGGGCGTACTGGGCAATGTGCAGGGCACAGGCTTTAGATCGGGAACTTTGATCTAATCTTGACGCTTCACTTAGGGGCTTCTCCTGTCATGCGATTGGCTCCGGTTCATCTATGAGTGGTGTTGTGCGTCATGAAGTAGTGCTCACCTTTTCTTCCCCGATCTAAATCATATACTGCGAGGATTAAAGCTCCTAGTGGTACAATGTACAAAAGGGAGCGGAATATGTGCATTGATTTGTATATGCATCTTCTATCGCTTAGAGCCATAGGCTTATCCTACCTTCTTATGCCTTCGTCGCTTCATGTACAATAATGGCCATTTCTCTGACGGTTGAAGTGAAGTCGAAGCACCGGCAACACTCGGTGTCGGATCTTCTTGGACTTCAGACAAATCCGAATCAAGTTGTTCCGAACCATTACCAAGTCTTTTCCCTAGCCTTTTCGTAAGTTTATCCCACGTTCTCATGATGAGACCCAAGCTTCTTGCAAGAATGAAGGTGAAGACGAGAAATATCACTACTAAGACACCAAACAGAGTGCTAGTCCAGCTGTCATTGACGATGCTCATCGAGAAAAGCGCCTAGGTAGTCAGCTAAGTCCCTCGTCCTAAGGAAATAACGTACCGCGACGAACGATAGAGGCA
The DNA here is from genome assembly GCA_003988795.1 of Proliferodiscus dingleyae. Taxonomy (NCBI): domain Eukaryota; kingdom Fungi; phylum Ascomycota; class Leotiomycetes; order Helotiales; family Lachnaceae; genus Proliferodiscus; species Proliferodiscus dingleyae. Next base: position 1,076,981 of record QYAK01000002.1, on the reverse strand, counting down.
AGTATGCTATAGTAATGTACGTCAAAATTCTGATTGTATCATTCTGCTTGAGTGCCGTGTGCGTATCTTCAAGATTGGAGACCGCAGATATCTGCACGGTCAGTATTGATTACTTCGAGGATATCAAGACTTACACCTTCACGGTATCTGGATATCTGCACAATCTTCTGTTCAATGTTGACGTGAACTGCGATTAGTCGGCCATATTTCTTCTCAAACTCTTCGATCCGGATCTGATATTGGCGCTCGAGATGTTCTTCCCGTCGACCGGGTCCCTGGCCCACGTCAGCTACGACCACTCTTTAAGAACACACTTACCTGGCTTAGATATTTCAGCATCTTCTCTCTCGCATCCTTGACCTTTTCGATGGACTCTGAAAGCCGGTCATCAAAGATTCGTAAGGCTTCTAGAGCCCATAACATCGACTTTAGTCTTAAAATAGCGTCTTCTTCATGCTCCCAATCGAGGCCTTCTCTCAAAACTTGTCGCTACTATATATTAGTATCGATGATACTATTAGGGAGTACACGAGATTATTTAAACATACCCCGAGCTTGATAGCCACCTTCAACTCGTCCAGAATAGCTTCGTATTGATGGGCCAGGCTCTGACACAGCGCACCGAGGAAAAGGAGAAACACCACGCATCGGCCACTTGATGGCTGGTGTAGGAACTCGAGGAACGTACTTCTAGCCTCTTCATCGTATGTCTTTTTAGACTCTTCCGATAGTATCGTGGATATGATTGTGCATATCCATCGACTACCAGATCTATCACTCGAAATGACAAGCGAAGAACAGCCCTCTTCTATTTCCTTGCTGGCTGCTGCAATCGACTCTTCAGGTTTCCACCAATGACTTTTGGCCTTCTTCTGGAGTCTTACGCTGTTCGGCGGAAACGGAGCACTGTCTCTACCTTCGCTGAAAGTATCGGGAGGCTCTCTTCCAACTGCTTTGAGTCCCCAATACGAGAGCGTAATGCTTGTGGTCCAGGTATCACCTCTAAAGTCAGAAAAAGAAGACGAGTCCCCAAAATGAGCGTCAAAAGTATCTATGGCATGAGTATGCCACATGTATATGAAGGCTTTGACGATCGATGGAGAGCACCGTTGAATAAAGCTAACAATCAGATCCTTGCGGTGAATCGTAACGGGGCAAACTTACAAGATGCGGTTACGAGCCTGTCGATCAACAAGCTAAATAGGTCAGCATTTCATTCTGCACCTAGAGATCTTTAAATATACGCACACTGTCGTTAAGTGTTCTAAGCAAATCGCGTTTTAAGGCTTCCTTGCTTTTGAAAAGTAATTCTTTGTCCGGCACTGGTCCAGGGGCCTTCTTCAAATCTGAAAACCTGTGCTGAAGATCTTCAGAGAGTGTCTCGAATTCGGGCTTGGTCTCATCTAGCTGACCGTTCAAAAAGGCAATCCAGAGACCAAAGTCACTAAAACGCGGCTGCTTTCTGAGTCGCCCAGCCGCGGTAGATTCGTAGACTGTCGTCCACAGAGACATTTCAAAAACCGAAATGTACATTAACTCGTCGGGATGAAACTGATTGAATATATTTTCCACAGTCCACTCCGGAGGCTCGAGTGCTGTTGACAGGGTATCAGGTTGAAAAGCATTTTCCTTCCATTGATTGGTCAAATATCTTCGAATCCCCGTCCGTAGCTGAACTGTTTTTGTTTGGGCTGACCGGAATAGCTCTGGAGTGTCATCGAGAGACTGAACCCAGGTATCTGGATGAAGGACGAATGCAGGCTGACATAGTTTCCAGTCGAAGATAGATATGGTGTCAGGTTCTTTCTTTAGAGCGTCGAAAATTCGAGTCTGCTCATCCAATTGGCGTCTTATTAGATCCAAAACATTTTCATTCAGAAAGTCTTTCTTGTCGTGTGCATCATTCTTTCGGGGTGAGTTATCGTCAAGCTCTCTGTCATTTGCAATCGGACTACGCGGAGCAAAGCTATTACGGCGTGAACCACCCTTTCCGCCTTCGATTCTAGCGCCAGTTGCTTCTTCGGGATTTGTAACTTTCAGGGCATTACTCTTCAGGCGCATCTCTAATACCGTAGCGCAGATAATGCACGAGGCATCAAGATCCCACCACAAGATAGCTGAGATGGAGCGACTCATATTCCAGGAGGGCACGTAAGTAAAACTTGACGTGAGAAATTTCAAACAGTTGCTACGATAAAGTGCTGAGTCATCGTCTTCACTCTCGAGGCTATTTGAAACCATCAATCGACTGTGGTGGTTTGTACAATTCAGCTCCCACGGAGCTGAAGTGGGAACTCGCCCAGAGATCTCTTGCCCATATATTCTCCGGCCAGGATTAATGATAGTGGTATACTGGCGTTCCGAGATTCGACGACGAGCTTGCGCTGAGCAAGACAAGGGGAGTTGTTCGTGCTGGGGAGAAACTAAGTCTAGTTCTACAGCTAGAAACGCAAGCCTATCGCTAGCTTCGTCTTGATCAGAGTAAGAGTCGATTTGGGTCTTCCTTACAGTTGCCATACTCTTTTCAGCCTTCTTACGCCAAAGTCTTGCTTCCACGGAGGTTTGTTCAATGCGCTCTGACCACTTACCAGCGAGAGATGGTATTTCGTTCAACGTCTGGCACAGTTTGTTGAGGCAACCATAATGATACCACAGCAATAGATTGAGCTTAGTGGGCTGGTCCATCCTGTTCGGGTCTTCTTTACCACTATACTGGTCACCTAGGCGATCTAAATTTTCTTGAAGAATCGTATAGAAGGACATTGGTAGCGATTCCTTAAGATTTCGCACCACGAACCAAATCGTAATCAATGGATAAAGTGTCCTATCCGGTTCATCGCATCGGGATGGAGAGAAGCAGCCCAGCCTTACTGGACCCACGCGAAAAGGAATTGTCGCGGGCGACGCGCAATAATTGTCGAACAAGCTGACATTTGCAATCCATATTAGGCAATGATGAATATGATACCTTATCCTAGCTAGATACAAAGATCGAATAGTCTCTATCATCTGGTCATTCTCTACGGCTGAAGGTTCCGTATTGAGACTCGGGACACCATTTCGTTCGGGGCGAACTGGTGCCCTTTCATGCTTAGTGGCCAAAAAGATATAGGACTTTACGAGAAAGCGAATTTGCCAACTAAAGGTTGTTAGTCTAAAGAAGTGAGCTTAGGAATGTTTAGCCTACAAGGATCGCTGCATATCCACTTCCTGCTGGCCAAAAATGCCGCCTAAAAGGGCTATGCCTTTATTGGTTTCAGGGATGCGGGATTGTTCATGAAGTTGTAGAATCAATGTATCGTAATCAGACTGTAAGCTAGGTGCCATGATATTCATTTCCCCTTCATCCCTGTTGCCTGGGGTATCTATAGAGAGTTTAGATGCGGACGAACCAGGAACAGTGGCGTTAGAAACATTGTGGTTCGCCACATCCTCATTTGGCGTCATAATCGGAATTTCACGTTGGCTTTCTGATTCGCAATCGCTCGGGCTGATTACTAGATGTGGCTCTCGAGTTGTGACTTGAGCAGCAGCATCCTCAGATTCAGATTCCGGGTGTGCTCCGACTTCATGCAAAGGATCGGGTCCATCACTTGGCCCTGACTGAGATTGAGAAACTGCCGACGCTGGTTGGATTGCATCAAGAGCAGGGGCAGTATCTTCCACCGACTTTAGAACCCGTCTTTCAGAACCTGATTGATCTATTGTTGGGTTTGGTAAATTCTCGTTTCCTGGCTTCGTACTTTCCTCGCGTTTGTCAGAGTACTTAGAATTAGTGCTCGAAGGCCTAGACACCAGCGGAGGTGGCGGTGGAGGTGGCGGTGGGACGAAACGCGGCAATGGTAATGAAGTCACACTGAGAATCTGCTCTAAGCAAGCAGCAGATGTGCATAGATCGAAAAAATCATCGTCTGTATTGAGATCGATCCTGTCTAGCCAAAGCCTATCTGTCGCATAGGGCGAAGACTTATCGAGCCCCAGGTACCTAGTTAGACTCGCCGAGGACGACAGATCCAATGCAGATGGTTCAATTTGACTCGGTTTAAGTGCAAAAGTCCCCACCACGACTGTTGCTTTACCTGGCTTCAGTGGGATTTTGCTTTCATAGAAGGCATCGACTTCTGATTGTAGTCCTGGAGGTCCTGGTGGTCTTCCTGGTGCTGGTGGCGGTGGTGGAAATCTTGGTGTTAGGTCTGGAGTGCCGGAGCGAGGAATCGCAACCTTTTTACCATCCACGAATAGCTGCATGTCAAGCCTCTTGTTAAAGAAGATGTTCGTACAAGTTATGACATGGGGATCCACGAAGCTAGGAGTCTGGATAAGATAGGGGCAGTGTCGAGCATCAACACTTCCCTGGCATCTACAGCCAATGCGAATTCTACCACCCAAACGAATTCTCGCATAACGATCAGGCACCTGCTCTGCCTCTTCCTGTATACTAGGACCATCCAGAATGCTTGGCGAAGACTCAGACATATCATCGGGCCCTGGCTGTACGTCAAATTCTTCATTGCCTTCTCTTGTGCTGCGGTGTTGGATGTGTCCAGGCTTCAATCTCAAGACCTGATAGACGACATCATCCTTGACGAAGGAAAACGCTATGCAAGTCCCATTTTGACTGTCTTTGTCACGACTAAGGAGATCATACTCAGTACATGGCCATCGAAAATTGAAAAAGCCTTGAGAATCTGCCGGGCCCAGTTGGTAGTAGGAATCTTGGTCGGTAATTAGTTTTAAGCCAAATGTTGACTTGCCGCCATGGCGTCTCTGTGCTCTGGCAAGGATGGCGTCTGGCCAATTTGCAAATGATCCACGAACATACACAAGACCGCATTGAGTGTCTGGTGCCGTGATCTGAAGGAGCTCGTTGCCGGGATTGATAGAAGCCGTATACCCATTGTTACCGAAATCCAAAGATTTATGTGGACGGTCATCCTCAAGAGATGTCCAGGAATCACCTTATCAATTGGTCAGCACCGATGTAGCCAGACGACGAATATCTTGCCGTTTGTTATATCTTCCATCCACTCCCAGTCATCGAAATCTGCTTCAGCTGCTGGCTCGCCTGCTCCAATTCCTTCCCCACCTTGCCCTCGTTGCGAATTGGCTGCGCTACCTTGAACCGGGTCCTCATCGGGAGATGAGGCACGAGATATCGACATTGGAATCTGAATTCAGCCCCAACATAACAGAACAACGACAATTTCAAGAGGTACAAGAGGGAGAGTGAAGACATTGCGACGGCGCCGCGCAAAATTTGGGGATTGAGCCTCTCAGTAGCGCGCATGACGCTAGAAGCCAATAGCTGTTGGGTGTTAGGTGGTCATTTCGGGGGCCATGCAAGCTGCCTAGATCAGTCGTCAACATCGCCGCATTAAGGGAGACTGGGGTCAGTGAAAGAAAAGATGCTCACTGACTGGGATGTACCCCCTGGTCAAGAAAAGTAAGCGATGGCATGAAAGATTTGAGAGAAAGAGCTCCTCGAAGTAATAAGAGAAATGCTGTGAAGCACGTGATAGCAATCAATAACCGCAATTCGAAAGAAAGTAGAAGTAGACATTCGAAGATTTGACTAGCTAAACCCTGCAGCAAATAAGCATATCGGATCTACAAGTCCCCAGCTCTACAGGCTTAGCAAGCAGTCACTAGTACATGAAAGGCTGCAGTGCTCTTAGAGGCTCAAGTTTACAGCTGTTGCCAACAGGCCTTGGGCTTGTGCCGACACCTGAGCAGCCCTGAAACCTATCCATGCGCGAGGAGATGTTCATAATCTCTTTGCCCATATCAATGCCTATACAACCTAAGTTTATAATCTTAAGAGTCGAGAAAGATAAAAAGGGCAGGATTGAGAACGAAGTGCTTCACAACATGTTTGAAGCAGCTGCAGCTACAATAAAATTAGCAGTAGCCTTACCGCGAAGACTTTATTACAGGTTTATCATTAGACGAGAATTGCGCCCCAAATTTGGGGTACTGGAGTTGATCAGGTCACAAGACTTTTACTGACCGATCAGATCCGCCTTGCTGAGAGCCCATCGCCTGATTTCAGGGGTATAGAGGCGAAGCGAGGAGGCTGTGCCATACGATCTGACATTATTCTCAATCTCATATTAACTATAACATTGACTACGTATCTTCACTCACCTTGCCTTCAATGTTGTGAACAAAAGCTGCAACCGACAAGATGTGTGGGGTCCTCTTCACTTGGTGGGTCGGTCGAAAGAACAATGGTGCAATCGAGCAAAATGAGGTGCGAGGCTCTGCGGTCAACACACGAGTGGTGAAATTGGCGCCAGTTGCTGGAAAAGAAAATGGTGGCACAGAATCGGTTTCAGTCCCGGCGAAGGGTGGGAAGAATAATGTTACAAGGACAGCACTTGGAGGGATTGCGAACATGTCATCGGGTTTCGCCACGGCATATAGCAAGTGATCATATACCAAACGATCACTTGTGCAAGGTATTCAACCACCTGAGTTCAACAATATGACTAGACCACAGAATTTGACTAATGATAACCCTAATATAGGTGATTCATGATCTATTCTACTGAGCGTAAGAAAGCGCAAATCATTCCGCTAGGTGCAGCATGAATCATTTCCGGAATTTGTGGAGATGTTTGCCCAAATATCTTCATTTGCACCCAAGATGAGCGGATTTTTGACCTCAGCATTAATGGATTGTTTCTTACCGCGACAAAAACACCAATGCCTGTTTATTTTATCGAACTGTTTCTCAGCGGCTTTTCTCAAATACGACCTCGACAGCCTTCCTGTCCACTTTGCCGCCAGTTGCAAGGATGCTATCGGCTGTCGTTCCATTCCCACGAATGTGTTATTCTTAATTCATATTATTCTACAACATCAGAGAAGTGAAATGTTGGGGACAGATCCTTACCTTGGGCTGAATCTGATGACTGAAAAGGATGTCTGACTCGATACGCGCGGCGATCTTGGAAATAAATCGATCTTTGATGTCAAAAGTATCTATAATGTGAATAGCTGTTAGAATATGCATCTCTTTTTGAGAGAAGTTATACCTTTTAGTATTTGACAATACAGAAAATTATATGCATTATCTGATACGTACTTCAATCTGGTTATTTTTACCTTATCCTAGAGCTGCAGTTATGTCAATTTTGAAGTAAACTTCTAGTAGCGATATGGGTCGAAGCCATCTTGGTCCGAAACTTTCATGCTTACTCTCTTTGTCGACTCTGAAGGCTGAATTTGGTTTTCTCTTGGAAGTTGCGAATATCCTCGTTGAGCGAAAACACAATTGAGGCGCAGCTTGCTGCCTACAGGTGTCGTGATCGCCACTACTATTTGTGTCGCTCAGTGCTCTAATTACCAGCCTCGTCTCAAGTTCACCACAATCGCAAAGTCTCTATGACATCCAATACCGGAGAAACTCTCAACTTTTGTAGAAGTTGTTTTCTGCGGCTAAATAATGCTTCAAGACAACTCCAATCCTCTGAAAGGCCCTTCAAACGGCATGAGAGCTGGTGGAGGTATAGTTACTCCGATGCTGACGAATTCACACAAGATCATCATACCGTCACAAATTTGAGTCAGCGAGCAAAAGATGGCTGCTGACTATGTTCTCACATCCTACGAGCTTTCACTGAGGAAGAGGCCAGACTTACTAATTGGGTCTACGAGGGTCAACAAGATACAAGTTCAGTTGATGTTCATTGCAGCACCAAAAATCAGTCGCATCAACCTAAGCAGTTCGAGCTTGACTCCAGCCGGTCTTTGTTTGATGGTGAAGTGACGAAACAAGCTACCATCAGAATGACTAAGGTCGAACCCCCAAGAATAAATATTCCCCAAGCCACCAATCGAAGCAGATTATACCACGGCCGGATAGGCGAGTCTTCAACAAGTACTTCTTCGGCTGCAAGCATGGATCAAGTGGAAAAGTGGACTAAGTTCTGCATGAACTTCCATGAGTGTTAAAAAATAAATCGAGCAGATAATTTTCTTCCGACTCGGCTTATTGAGCTTGTGAGGGGAACCGACAAACTCCGTCTCTGTCACTCAGATCAGCTTTCACCAGACACTTGCTATGCGACCCTCAGTCATTGCTGGGGAAATGTTCCATTTTGTCGACTTCTACAAGAGAATATATCCTTATTCATAGACCATATACATTTCTCTATCTTGCCGAAAACATTCCAAGACGCAGTGTCTGTACTGCGTTTGCTTCACATCGACTATCTATGGATCGATTCATTATGCATCTTACAAGATTCTACTGCAGATTGGGAGATTGAATCGGCAAAGATGTCAAAGATGTATTCCAATTCATATCTCAACCTTGCAGCAACTGCGTCTACCAACTCTCAAGGAGGACTCTTTCGGACCAGAGCTCCGTCGTATGTTGAAAGCTGCCGCTTTACCCCTGGGGGTGAGAGACATGGGCTATATGTTACTGCTGATAAAGGAGAGCCCGAATGGGATTGTGAAAATACTTTCGACTGGGTCACTGCTATCGTTGAAGCGCCTCTTAACTCAAGAGCCTGGGTGTATCAGGAACGAGCATTGGCTCCACGTATCCTGCATTTTTCATCCCGCGAGATTTTCTGGGAATGCAATCATATGAGGGCGTCAGAAACGTACCCGGATGGTCTACCAAAGCAATATATCATTCCAAAGCAAAAGAACCTTCTTCACTCCTATTCGCGCCAGAAGAAAATAGATTTCTCGCAGCAGACGGAAACCATTGTTTCAGCAACATCGCTAGGGGCATTTCTTGATACATATATCTGTGCAAGCGACAATTCGCCTCTCGACATGTGGACGCTAATTGTAGAAGATTATTCGTCAGCTCATTTGACATGTAGAACAGACAAGCTAGTTGCTATCTCCGCTTTAGCTGAAAGCTTCTCTCTTGGATATCGTGACAAATATCTTGGGCCACCAGGTCCCTTCAAGAATTCGCCGTTAGATAGTGCAACAGATACCGAGCCCACCAATCTGAGATACCTTGCCGGCCTCTGGTCCCATCAACTCCTCAACCAACTTCTCTGGCAGGTCAAAACTCATGTCTCCACCTACGAACTCGGCCCAACTTCCTACGTTGCCCCTTCCTGGTCATGGGCATCTGTTTCCTCAGCTGTAGATTATTCACGCATTCGTAAACCTCGCCGGAACCAATCTACACTCTCAACGATCCGCAATGCGAGTACGTCGCCATTCAGCACCACATTTGGTTCCGTCACCGCTGGTTGTGTGAAAGTATTAGGGCCACTATTCGAAGCACACTTCGAAACAAAAAGCTATCCAATCAAAAACGATACTCACGCCACCGAATTACGAGTCGGAGATCTTCGTGAAACTCTGTATGCCTCACTAGATGACAGGCGAACTATGGCTCAGAGCAATTTCTTCTGCTTCTTACTCTTGCTGTCACTCTGGAAAATGCGATCGTATGTCGAGATAGAAGGGTTGCTCCTTATTCCTATAACGCCGGGAATATATAGGCGCGTGGGAACTTTTTGGGTTATGCCTGCGCATTTCGAGGAGCTGTTTAAGGGGCTAAGAAAAGGGCAGGAGGAGATACTCTTTGAGGAGAAGACGAAGAGACTTGTGCCATTACTGGATCTTTGGCAGGATGTTGGGAAGTATGTGGAAGGGGATGCATACGAGAAGCTGGAGATAGGATTGTTTGAGGTTGAAATTATTTGAATCTACAGTATATATTGTCTTTAAGAAATTCATTTATCCTTACAAAAGAAATCTCCTCAGTCAAACGCTTAGTGTGGCGCCTACCAACGGCTTCTGGAGAAGCTGCTTATTGTGCAGTTCGTGATGGCTTTGCAGTTATGAAAGCACAGTGTCGGGAATCCAAAGTTGTTCTGTGTCCTACAATTTCTGCTCAAGACGCACAAAAGGTCCAAAGCGACGTGGTAAGCATAATAGAGTTCAGGCAGTATACAAGTTCTCGAGCAGTGATTACAATCTTAGCACAGCTCAGTCAGGACCATCTCTGACGTCTTAACGGAAGCGCTGGCTTCGTCTGAGGCTGATCACATGTTTGAGGAAGATGAACTATCATGGTAAACACTACATTTGTGGGTATATATACAGTACACCGTTACAGCCAACCAGCCATTCTATAGTTTAGGCATGAACACCTGGATATATGACCTCCAACACCGAATGTTCTATTGACCTCAAAATCTAGAACCACTTGTTTAATTGTCTCTTCCACGCTGGCCATGAAGCTCTCTCAGCGCGCTCAGCAGCCATCTCCTCATTGAAAGCGGTGAGATCGAAATCACGTCTGCCTTCATCGATATTGATAGCATGAAGGTCCACACCGAAGCTCCACTCTCTCTTCCAGAGCTTCCAAAACACAAAGAACGCGATGACGATGGGTGCGGCAAGGTATGCTTCAAAGAAGCCCTTCGCGTTGGGCTTTCCGTCAATAGGGAATAGAGCCACGTAGAACTGGGCAATGAGGCAGAGCACATTCAAGCTCAAACCAATCCAGGATCCAGTAACGCCGAATGCTGCGGCAAATGGCAGGTCATCGACAGTACGGCCGTGTATAGCCCAAGCCCTTCGGAAGCAGATATGAGCGAGACAGATTGAACCCCAAGTGAAGAAGTTGGAGAGACCTGAAAGAGCGAGCAACCAAGTGAAAATCTCGCTACCCTTCTTGGCTTCGTTGATGAAAGCCAGGCATCCAAGGAGAAGGGCCAAGGCAACTGCATAGACAGGACGACCTGCCCTGTCAACCTTTTTGAAGAAGCTTGGTGCCATTCCCTGACTGGCAAGAGCTTGTATAGTTCGGGTAGAACCGTATGTGCAAGAATTTGCGACGGAGATGACAGAGATCGTAATGACAGCGTTAAAGATCGAGGGGAGGACCTTGATACCAGCGAGTTGAAACGAGAGAACGAACGGGGAGTAACGAGTATTTCCACCGGTAGCTGACGACAAATTCTCGCTGTCGGAAGGAACGATCAGACCCAGCAGGAAGAGCGAGACGACGTAGAACAAGGTGATACGCCAGAACACCTGTTTAGTAGCCTTGGGAAGAGTCTTTCGCGGGTTGTCAGATTCTGCGGCAGCGAGACCGACTAATTCCGTTCCACCAAAAGAGAATGCAGCAGTGACGAACACCGAACAAAAGCCCTTGAAGCCATTGCGGAATGCGCCAGGATTGTGCCAGTAATGAGCCCCAATATAGCCTCTGGTATCGGTGGGAACTCCGCCGCAATCAATGATGATACCCAAAAGGATGAATCCAATGATAGCAGTAACTTTGATTACGCCCAGGATGAATTCGACCTCTCCGTATCCCCGGACTCCAAAAAGATTGATGGCGACAATCAAGACTAAGAAGATAGTAATCCAGACACCGACATTGATTGAGGGGGTTCCAGTGTTGTTAGGATCTGTCCAGAAAGCAATCGTGATACCAGCGGTGGTAAGTTCGAAAGGCAAGACAACCAGCCAGTTGAGCGCATAGTTCCAGCCCTAGATAAGTTAGCACGACTTCAAACGAAAGTCACGAGCGCGAAGGCTCAGGGAGGATGCGCTGCTCAAGATGATACATACCATGGCGAAACCCCATGCCGGATCAATGAAGCGAGTAGAATAGTTATAGAAAGAACCAGCGACGGGATAAAGAGCTACCTCGGATTAGCAACCAGTTCGCACAATCATTGCTGCTTCTAAGCACATACCAGCAAGTTCTCCCATTGCGTTGACCGTGAGCAGAAGCATGCCACCCATGATGATGAAATCAATGACCAGCGAGCCTGGTCCACCAGAGTTGAGCGCAGAACCAGCACCGACGAAGAGACCAGCTCCAATAGAGCCACCGATGGCAATCATTTGCATATGTCTGTTTTTCAGGTTCCTCTTCAAGCCTCCATTTTCACCCGTCTCAATGTCGCCGCCTTGCGACGTGTGGGGGGAGCCCACATCGGAGGTGTATTTTTCATGAGCGAGTTCTTTGGACTCCATGGCTGCTGCGGTTCCTACTTTCCAGGACACAGTCTGAGTGGAGGAAGACTTGGTCGACTCGACTTCCCAGGTGTGAGGAAGGAGGGAGAGAAGGGGAATATACGATCTGTTTCGCATCAAAGTCCCGGGAGAGAACGAGGCTTTAAGTATCCATCCAGGGGCCTTCCAGAGCCAGGCGGGAAGACTTGCATCCACCTCCCTCAAGCTCTCTAGTGGGAACTCAGTGCAGCCTTGGCACCTGTAGTGCCGTCAAATACCCACGCATAACTGGCATGGAAACCACGACCTGTACGCTAGATACTCACCATGGTGTTAACTAAGGAATGCACCCCCGAGGATCGTGGGCAAACTGAAAGCGTGCGGGAGGTTGTACTGTACGGCATGGCCGAGAGCATGAAACTAGCACCAAAGCAAGCATTCCATCAAGCTCTCTCGGGTCCTGCAGGAGCCAATCCCCATCCAGGCTTGGAGTGCTTCCTGCAGCATCCCGGTAGTCTCATATTGTCGATCCACAGATAAGAGTCGCGCCCGCCCGTCATGAGAGATGATTCGACCAATAAAGCCACTTTCATCCAGACGGGAGGCTGGCGATCCCCCGGCAGCATATATTTGGCAGTATCTTGACCAGCGAGTGGCTGAGCGCCATATACGTCGCCTCGAAGTTGGCGGGTTTTCTCCAGGAGTATCCAGCAGTTGAGTCTGAGATGGTCGCGTGTCGCCTGAATGAGCTGTGTCATTAACAGCTCGGGGCTATCTATCGGAAGCAGCCTAGTTTTCCCTGGGGAACAACCTTGCCCATGTAAGATACATGGATCACCTGTTCAGCCGAGTCAGGCCGAAGAAGGAAGTCTTCTGGAAGGTTGGGGTTGAGTCTAATTAAAAGGCTAGCCCTTACGCCGACCGGCCACCGGTGGCACCGAGCTAGGCTTTGCTATCACGCCTCGCGGGGGGGGCGTTCGATGTTTCTGATCGCTGATTTGTGAGCGGCCTGATATCAGCATAGGTGAGATCCAAGCGTTGCGTATCTCAATAACGTGATGGTTGGGTCCCGTTGTGGCGAGGAAGACACAAGTAATCTGAGACGCTGGAGGTCCCTGCGCGTGGTGGACCTCATCCACATCTCGAATGATACGCAGTACCACCGTGATAGTATGAGAAGTGGCGTTACGTACAACATCTTTGTCCTTGTCCCGCCGCGTCATCTGCAATAAGTTGTACAGGACGCCCGTATCGCTGGCGAGGATATTCGAACAACTCATTCTCGTCTCACATGGCTACACACACATCACACAAATCCGACTAAGTTTTCCAGCTGCATAGTCGTGGTACTGTCCTGTGCAAGTCTCGATTGGTCAAACTACCAATAAGGCACGCCACAGTACATTTCAGATATTTTGTCGCCCCATGCTGCCACAATTCATTGTAAGCCAGCGAGTCGTCGTCGTCTACCCGCGCTGACAGCCAATGGTGGGTGTTTCCAGCGGGGCCTTGGTGGCCCCGACCGCGCTGAACATGCACGAAGTATGCACCTGGCCTTCTGGAAGCTTGCCTCTTTGAGCCAGTTGCCTTCAGCTCGCCTACATATGAAAGATCTTTGCGTCGGTGACCCTTGGCTATTGACGGCTGATCTATGATGCCTGTGCCAAAGGACCGCAGGAGATACTTTCCGCCAAGTGAGCCCCTGAAGAGGGCATTGGTGTGAAAATTTCAGTTCCAGCATCCTTATATACGTGGCTTTTCAGTGGCTTAAGCTGCGGTTATGCTTACCTCATTGGTAAGGTGTATGGGACACACTTCAAGCAGGTCACCTAACGGGTGATAATCGTTAGGCTGAGGAGATTTAAACGATCGCCCGGTTGGCAGACGGGATGGTACTTGGCCTGGACATCAAGCTCACGCGAGCAAAAAGCCAAAAGCTTAATGGACGCCGTAAACGAGAGATATCTACAGCACGAACTGTTCGCTGCTCAGCTCAAGAATGATGTCTCGGCTCCAGCCGAACCGACTTCCTGGATGCCTTCTGCCTGTGAGTCAAATTTTACCACTGTCAGAGTTTGTAGCGGTGTCCAGCTCTTGAGGCTCTGACATGCTCGCTTCTGCTGGTCAATGGCACGGCCAAGGATCATGGAAGGCTATCGAGCTTCTAGAAGTGCGAAATGCTTGTCTGATCCTTCGCGCCGCGCCCTCGGTCTATGGAGACGAAGATGAATCCTTCGACTCCCCTCGAACCACTGTTGGAGCATTGCAATCCTTCAAGATGAAGAATGACTGGGAGCATCCTTTAGGCTGTTCGACTATCGGAGCTTTGCTCTTTTTGGTAGTTTCGTGCTCTAACATTGGTTTAATATAGATCTCTCCCAGATTACGGGGTAGCAATCAACCCTAGTCAAATTATTCCCAGGCGCCTACAATCCTTGGAGACCATTTATTGACATCTGCTGTGCCGCATGGCGCATCGTGAGAACACGAATGTGGTATTCTTTGTAAAACCCTTTGCCAAATGGGAGCTAGGTCAGAATCCATTGATTGTATCTGGCCATGATAATGACGTGTCATTCTCCTAGTCTCCTTGCGAATGACGAATTTGAGAGCAATAGATGATGCCGAGTTCTAGAAGTATTTTCCGATTCAACGGTCGCCATCCACGGCCGTTATCATCACTTGACGCTGCTGCCGTGACCTTTGTCTCATTCCATTATGATGGGAATGACCATCGAAATAGATAGCTAAGGAGAGAAAACGATGAACTTCAAGATCTTGAACCAGTTCCGATGGACTTCTCGAGACTTTTACAAGCCAGTTCCACATTACGTGAAATTCGAACTAATGGAACGTAGAGAAAGCAAATAATGAAAGTTATATGAACTTTAAACTAGTCAAGGAGCAACTATCGTCGCAAAGAGGGGTCGAAGTCTCTTGATGCAAATCTCTACTGCCGGCCTATATTTTTTTAGAACGAAGTTTTAAATAAGTCATGCATTTCAACTCGTCGCTAGCTATAAGATTCACTGTTGTGCGAGTATCGTTATTTAAAAGGAGTTTCGCAGATTACAGAAAAGCCAAGTGGCCTTTCGTTCGTGTATAACATATTCTGCGAAATCTGCAGACCCATGTTCCACATTGAGTGTATGTGAGCTGCAGCTTCCAAGATTGTCGGAGAGACAGGAAGACGTATCCAAAATGCTGAGAAACATGATACCGATCAGGCGCGTTGAACCGAGATACTTGATCACGAAGTGGTCTGGAAGAATGCTCCATGTGGCGAAAGGGAGCAAGTCGGTTGATACCTGGTGTCAAGTCAGCCTTGTAGAGTATCGACTTACGATGGACTCTACAAAATTTCGATTATCCGTCAGGCCCAAACTCGATGAACCACTTTATCGACTTGCGTCTTAAGCGAAATACTCATGCATTCTGGTAGCCCACTCCGGGAGCGGCGGCGCATCACCCTGCTTGTCGCATCCGGCTTTGCGTTGTAGGTACTCGAACTGTCTAATCAAGCTGACAATATCAAGTCGCTGGCCGGGAGACCACTTTGTGGCAAGTTGGATGGCCTGCTGTAGCTCAGCCGAATAGACGGAGGGAACCTTTAAAGGGTAAGTACGGTTTCGACATTGGGTCCCTTGGATGTAGAGACGTGTCTCAACAGATGCTGGCTGAGCACTGAAATCTAAATGCGCGAATTGCCCTTCGCATTCACATAGATTGAAAATGCTGACCCCAAGAGCCCAGATGTCTGATTTCGCACTATGACGGTAAGGTTTCGGGAAGTTCCATTCATCAAATGAGTTTTGCGGATATGGATTGTGACACAGCTCTGGGGCAAGGAAAGGCAAGGTTCCCAACTTGCCGCCCTTCTTCTGGTAGGCATCACAAGACGGATGGTTCAAGGGATAATCTTCGCAGGCAAGCCCAAAGTCGCTCAGAACACAATAAAAATATTTCTTCGATCCCACAGTCGACCTTGATCGAAGAAGCACGTTGTCCGGCTTCATATCTCTATGTAGGATTGGTACCCAACCTCGTGGCGGAGTTACTCGGCCTTGGTGAAGATGTCCAGTCCCGGTCTGAAGATAGGCAAGTCCGTCCAGCAGGCCGCCAAAGGCATGCCAAATGAAGGCTTCAGGTGGTAAGGGGCGAGGATTGCTCCCTGCGCGATTTGCAAACTGCTCGATAATGTAGGAGAGGTCGCCTCGGTCACAAAATTCAAGATAGAGTGATGCCGTCTTCAGATTTGTTTGATCGACAATGAATGCATTTGAATAACTCGTTAACGCCGGATGATTTAGTTTATGGATCATTTGTATCTCATTCTTAATGCCAGGAAACTGCTTCTCGTTGAATCTCTTTTCAATGAGAAGCATGGCAGGTCTGGCGCGCATCCGGACAACAAAAACACCACCATTCATACCACCCTTAGTCCCATCACCTGGGTCAATGACGTGTATCTGTTCATACCAGTGGCGGACATTTGTATTGCCAATCGGTGCTCGCCGCATTAGTGACAAGTCTCCGTTCGTGTTTCTCTGTGAGGAGCCTGCAATTTGTTGTGCCATGGGAAGATTTCTGGTATGATTTGCTAG
This sequence comes from Proliferodiscus dingleyae, assembly GCA_003988795.1. NCBI lineage: Eukaryota > Fungi > Ascomycota > Leotiomycetes > Helotiales > Lachnaceae > Proliferodiscus > Proliferodiscus dingleyae. The sequence continues at coordinate 1,060,419 of QYAK01000002.1, read as the reverse complement.
CGTCTCGTCATGAAATCTAGGGTCTCTCGAAGTCTGGTGTCGAGTTCTCGGATTGTAGTATACGGCCTGAAAGGTGCCTTCCGAAGGGCCGTTCGCCAGCCTCAAGATCCATGGGTCCGGTAAAGGCCCAAGGGTCGGATGCACAAAGCTAGCATCTGAAGTCCCGTCCTTTTCAAAGGCGATACGACTATCTTCATGTTGAACGGTAACATGCCAGTTGCCGGGAAGACGTAGAACTTCAGGGGAAGCTCTCAGAGCCGTCGCCCAGGCTTCCATGTCCGCTCTTGAAATCGTTGAGAGAAATGGTATTATAAGGTGATGAATTTACGGAAGCAAAAGTTGACGGTCAGGAAGCATGTAGTTTGTGGGTCAAGTCTGAGCATTGAGTGTTTTTTGTTGAAACCTCAGATACTTGTGAATGGTCCATTTATCAACGGGAATAAGGTTTGAAAGACTGGTGAATGACCTTGGTAACTGGAGCAACCTCGAAGTTGTGATTGTCCTAGTAAAACTCTCAAGACGTATTTAGAATGGAGATGATGCCTTGTCTTGGACAACCACTTACTGTCGACCTCGATATAACATATAGCGTACTGAAAGAGGCAAAGAATGATTGAAAAACAGGATTGGGAAGGGGTAAGATCACTACATCGGCAAGCCAGCGGCAAGGATGAAGGTAGTAACAAGTCCAGTGTACCTTCGCCTCATCGCATTGTGACAGGGAGTGACGAGATCAACAATAGACATGTTGACACGGAGATAGTGGACCAGGAGGACATCAACCTTATTCTCAAGGAAGTCGATATTGAGAATCTCTCAACAGAGCAGTTCATCAAGCTTGTGATCGGGCGCCACATAATCAAGCCAGATGCCATTAATGAAGCAGATGACGATGTCTTTGATCGGCCAAGAGAGCAAACCGAACTGGAAGCATTTGAATGGTGGAAGAGAGTCTTGGACTCAAAGAAAGAGCCACGTAGCGACGAGACATCTGAGGCTGACGCGCTCTATTCCAGACTCCAGAACGAAGTAAAACACCGCGCAGATGAAGTGCTTGAGACAAGAGCTTTCTGGAATGAGCTTAGAGCACAGCTGCACATCCACGATGAGGAAATATATCCAGATCTGCTCTCAATAGATCCGGACGGTGATACAGATGCATATGGCTTAGACAATTACGGACATGGGCTTGAGAACTTCATGCAACGTGGTAGGAATATCGCAGACCGAAAAACAAGGAGATGGGAAAATTAATGGCTGTTATCATGAAGGAGGAGGGCGGGAGGAGCTGGTCGAGGGAGAGGAGGGAAGGAAACCAATTTTGACGCTAAAATGGGCGAAACGGAAGTTGCCGCCAGCGACTTCAAACACGTAGTCGTGATATTGTGTGCAAGTGTACCACATCGCATCGCGCCCACAATACCAAAGAGCTCATCATGGATCCGTTTTCCGCAGAGGGCGAGTTGCTCAACTTGCACAATTATTTCCACCAGGGTCAATGGCAAGAGGCTGTAGATTTCGATACCGCAGGCCTCTCTCCAGAGAACGCACTGCCAGCTCGTGTATTTTCCCTCCGCGCCCAGATTGCCCTCGGACAGGCAGAAGAGGTCATCGCAGATGTACAAGGAGAAAAAGAACCTGAGCTGCTTGCTGTCGGTGCGCTCGCCGCGCTTGCGACTGGCAACGAGTCGAAAGCCGTGACGACGGCAGAGAAGCTGGCCCAGGAGTCTGCCGACAATTCTACGGTTCAGGTACTTGCTGGCACAGTTCTTCAAGCAGGGGGCAAGAGTGAGGAAGCTCTTGCGTTGCTCTCGCAGCATCAAGGGAATCGTAATACTATCCACCCAGCGACTTCGAAAACAGAGGCTAATCATTCGCTGTAGTGGAGGCCGTGGCTCTGATTGTCCAGATTCACCTTCAACAAAATCGCACAGACCTAGCTATAAAGGAAGTTCAAGCCGCAAAGAGATGGGCACAAGACAGCCTTCTCGTGAACCTTGCGGAGTCGTGGGTGGGATTGAGAGTCGTGAGTTCTACTTGCTGAGCCCCAGATTTCTACGATGTTAAGACGTCTGCAGGGTGGAGAAAAGTATCAACAGGCATTCTACGTATATGAAGAATTGGCACAGGCTCCAGCGACAACCTCGACTCAAAGTCTTGTGTCTCAAGCAGTTGCCGAAATCCACCTTGGTCGATTAGATGAGGCAGAAGCAGCCCTTCAGCAAGCGCTTGCGAAGGACCCAAAGAATGCGGAAATCATTGCAAATAGCGCTATTCTAACTATCATCTCTGGCAAAGACCCCAAAGAGTTGATAAGGTTCGTCATGCTCAAACTGGCATGCAGTCATGCTTTACTGACAATGACTTTACAGTGCTTTATCAACAGCTGCGCCCCAACATCATTACCTTCAAGATCTCCAGGAAAAGAGTGATTTATTCGACAAAGCCGCTACAAAATATTCGGCCAAAGTCTCGGCATGATGTCCAAGGTTGGGAACGCATGGGGCGTTAAGATGGTGGGATTCGCATGAGGATATTCAGGGGCTGATAAAAGTGGGCGATTTGAAGCCATCATCCCATCCAATTATTCGTACACAATGCACGGCGAGAGCCAATAAGAATCATGGCTTCAACAATGGCACTGCAGATACCCACTGTCTGCAGTCAACAGCCCACACAAATGGCATATTGACATCACTGGGACTGTACAGGTGAAACTTATCTCATGCATAGCCCCCAGAGACACAATGCAGACCACATGTTCAACACCTCAAGATAAGAAGCAGTTTCTCTGCGAAATGACGCTCCCCATGCAGTGAGCCTGGGAGTCTCAGGAAGTAGTACTTGAGCAGCTGACAGCCAGCGAGCCGCCCACACCGACAAATTGACGCGCATGTCACCTCACCGATACGCAGCATGCAGTTATGCGGCAATGACAACAATTCGGCCGGACTGCTGAGGCTGCATTGGCCAGGTGGGTAGCCAGTGCTCATTCTCTTGCCAGCTTCATGAATCAATAATACATGACATCATGTCCACTACTCGAAATCTCCATTTTCATCTCAGAACTGGAGCCAGAAAGCTCTGTATATGGTGCTTCTACACCTCACATTGAACAACACAGAGATAAAAAGTTCACACACGATATGATCTGTGTGCGATCACGTTTCTCTCTACGCTTCCCAGACTTCACGTGCTTTTTCAAATCCAGTTCGAGCATTCCCCTGGCCTTCCCCTGGCCTTCCCCTGGCCTTCCCCTTATCGAGCCAAGACTGCCCCTCCACACCCAAAATGCCCCGCTTCAAGCGAGCCCTCCCATTTTTCACCAACTCCGCGACAACCTCTCAAGCACAATGCGGTCATGGTGTCGTCTACTCTCGAGCAAGCGCTCAAACATCCAATGAGAACACTGTATCTCCTACAATTAGCAAGGATTCCGCGCCATCGGAGAACTGAGAACTCGATTGGAGTCGAGAATTGGATAAGACCCCGCGTCGAGACCGCCAGGCAAGTGGCTTAGATCGTGTAAGAAGCCTCTCGTTGGCATCGTGAGATGCAGAGGCCAGGGGCTCGAGCACGTTCCGTAAGGACAGAGTTGTCTCTTGTCTTCATGATAAGGCCCACAGACCAAGATAAAAGGCTCATGCCCACATTTGAATCCATTTCATTCTCCAATTCACCTCTCTCTCTCAACACATCACCGATCTCGCGATCTTTCTGCCGCACTAGTCTAGATACGCTTGTATCCACCAGCGTTGGTAATCGAACCCATCGTCGTTATCCTTAAATACGAAAAAATTCTCGCAAGATGCCCGTCGCCATCACTCCTCCAGCGGTCACGCCCAAAGATATATCTTCGGTCCCCAGAACAAGTTATATGCCCACGATGGCACAATTAGGGACTAAGCGAAAGATCATCTGTTTCTCAGGTACGCATTGCTGATCTGTTGATCGTTGCTTGTCTCGTCGCTGCGTAGACACAGCAAGCGCCGTCATCCAGACTGTGTCACTATGAGATCTTCCCCTTCTCGCACTGGTTTCACCAGAAATATCTCTCCACCTTCTCGATATCCACATCAGTCAACATGTCTCTTTCTAACATATGTCAACAGACTTCGACGGTACGATCTTCATGCAAGATACGGGCCACATCCTCTTCGACGCCCACGGATGCGGCTCTGTCCGCCGCAACATCCTCGATGAGCAGATCAAGACCGGCGAGCGCTCCTTCCGAGAAGTTTCGGAGGAGATGTGGGGGTCGCTATCCATCCCATTCGAGGACGGCTTCTCAGTCATGGAGAAGAGCCTCGAGATCGATCCCGACTTCCAGCAATTCCACAAATTCTGCATATCGAACAATATCCCTTTCAATGTCATCAGCGCAGGGCTGAAGCCAATACTCCGAAAGGTCTTAGATACGTTCCTGGGGGAGGAAGAGAGCAGGCATATTGAGATCGTGGCGAACGACGCCGAGATCAAGGACGACGGGAGTGCGTGGAAACCACTCTGGAGACACGACACGGAGCTCGGCCATGACAAGGCGCTCAGCATCACGGAAGCGAGGCGGGAAGCAGAGCTAGCATGTGAGGATGGCTCGATCCCGCTCATCGTCTTCATCGGCGACGGAGTCAGCGATCTCCCTGCTGCCCGGGAAGCCGACGTGCTGTTTGCGAGACGCGGGCTGAGGCTCGAGGAGTACTGCGTCGAGAATGGCATCAAGTATATCCCATTTGATACCTTTGCCGATATCGAGAAGGAGGTGAAGGCCATCAGGGAAGAGGATGAGCGTCGGACGGGTGGTAAGGGCGTCCCCGTCAGGTTTAATCCCAGGGCCAACATGTGGAGGAGGGTCAGCAGTAAGAATGCTGTAAGTATAGACCCGAGACCCTTTGGATAATTGACTTTGAGTGGAAGGCTTACTTGAGACATTCTAGGTCCCGAGACTTGTTGCTGCTACACCGAGCAAAGAGGAGAAGATGTTCCTCTGGCCGGACGCCTTCTCGGAGTACAAGCCCACTGTCGCCAGCAATACCAATACCATCACCGAGGCCGTGGCCGCCTGATCCGACTTCTACATCTCTCCAGGGCGTTTTCTCTCTTCTTCAATCATGTTTGGATATCCGGCTGTGAGCGTAAGCATTGAATGGCGTTTTTGATTTGGATAGTGATTTGCATTTGGCGTGTCTAAGACTCAGCGTTACAATATATCGAGACTAGAAAGAGAGAGCGCTATAGAATAGAATGATCTTTCAGCAATCTTCAAAGGAACTCCTTACATATTGATCATCTGTTCGTAAAACTATTGTGACATTTTTAGACTTAGCCAGATACCTTGTCCTACGCATTGATCTCGATATCAAAAACATCTGACATCAGCAGGAGCAGCATGCGGCGCCGTGCTGCGAGCCATTGCAGGCAGATGCATAGCCCAGCAATCAAGCATGAGATAATTGACATCGAAATTGTTTGACTCGTCACTCGGATTCGAGTGCGAGACTACCTAGCTAGGTATATTCGGATTCCTTTGAGGCGGAGGCGGCGCGCTCCGCGTACCTTCTTCCGGTAGGGCGTTTTCTTGATCAGTGGTCGTAACGACTACGTCAAGTACAGAATCTGGTATCTTATGTCTTCTAATTAAGAACGTGTTCTCCATCCTTACGATGTGAGGTCAATTGTTGCATTTCTATCGGCATGCAGGCCGCAATCTTTCCTTTTTCTGAAGAGATATCGACTCTCTTTTGTAGCTGTATTTGTTCTATACTTAGTCCGACCCCCAGCGGAACACTCGGGTATAAGCGTCACACCCATCATCACAGGAGAACTTGAACCTTTCGTGACTGTGCAACATATTTTGGATATTGTTAATCTCGTTCTGGAAGCCTCTTCACTCTGACTGCATCTGCAAAGGTCTTAGCAGCTCATATACAGTTCTATTCTTTTATTCTTTTTTTTTTTTTCAATCTCGAAAACCACAAGAAGTCGTCCCGGCGGTGGGGTCAAAACCCCGCACTGCGTGGTAAAGTGAGTATTACTCTACCGTCGACCAGTACGAGTACAAGTACCATCTTACCTCCAACACCATCCCTGGAACACATCCACGTCTGTCTGCCCCCTCCATCTCTCCCTCAGCCACTCAGCCAACCAGCCCGCCAACAGCTCGCATTGCCAAGCATCCTTCACCTTTCAGCTCTGCCCAGTGTTCCAGCGCCAGCCCTGCCATTTCCCGCACCGCACCGCACGAAACAGGCAGTCAGCTCAGCTCCCGCACCATTGTAAAACAGCAACTGCATTGCCTGCTTCTTGGGTCTTGGCCCAGCAGCGTGGCCAGCGCCGGCCACAGTCCATTCCGTCCCGTCACGTCTACCCCGAATCGTCGACATCATGGTTCGCAATATCCTTCCCAACCGCCTCAAGTCGTACGCCGGCGCGAACAGTGCTTCCAACAGTCGCAGCACGAGTCCGAATCCAGGCAGCATGAAGAAGACAGTGTCGGGAGGTTCTGAGTCGGGAGCGGAGGCTGCGAAGGCCAATGGATTGATGCTGAAGGTCGTGGTGATGCGGGTAAGCTCCCATGGTCTATGTGCTGAGCAGCAGAGGCGACAGCAGAGATGGTGCAGAGGGCTATATTAATGGATTTCACAGGCCCGCAGTCTTGCTGCAAAGGATAAGAGTGGCACATCTGATCCAGTGAGTATCCTGTTCTATTCCACTATTGCTGCGAGAGCTACCCCAGACTGGGCAACCCACTAACGGCACCTTCACAGTATTGCGTCCTCACAGTTGGCGATACTCGAAATGCTACACACTCAGTACCGAAGACACTGAACCCTGAATGGAATGTCACCGTCCAATTCCCCGTATCGAGCGTCAACTGCCTCCTCTTCGATCTCGTCTGTTGGGACAAGGACAGATTTGGGAAAGACTACCTGGGCGAGTTCGATCTGGCTCTCGAGGAGATCTTCACGGGCGATGCAACTGAAGTAGAGCCCAAATGGTACCCTCTCAAAAGCAAACGACCGGGTGGGAAGAAGAGCAGCAACGTCTCGGGCGAGATCCAACTACAATTTACCTTATTCGATTCCTCGAGCCTGGGCGCGCAGCCTGCGCAAGTTCTGGAGAAATTCCGCGCCCTCGCTGGAGTGGACATATCCGATACTAGCCCTCCTTCATTCGTTAGGCAGAACAGCCTACCAATTCCAAGTGGAGGGGAAGGGGAAGAGACTGAATATTTCGATGAGGACGAAGATCTGGGCGATGAAACGGATGATCCAACAAAGCCCGAATCGGCCGAGAAAAGACGGCGGAAGTTGAGGATCAAGGGGTTGAGAAAGAAGAAACGGGCTGGAGCTTACGCCTTTGGCGGTGAGAGTGAGGTTGTGGGGATAGTATTCTTGGAAATAGGCAAGATTACAGATCTGCCACCAGAACGAAACATGACGAGGACCTCTTTCGACATGGATCCATTCGTGGTCGCGTCTCTTGGAAAGAAGACATTTAGAACACGTGTGGTTCGACACAATCTCAATCCTGTGTTCAACGAGAAGATGATCTTTCAAGTATTGAGGCACGAGCAGAATTATTCGCTCTCATTCACGGTGATTGATCGAGACAAGCTCTCCGGGAATGATTTTATCGCCTCAACAGTCTTGCCAATCAAGGACATTACAGCTACCGCCCCGGTGGCCAATCCAGAGACCGGTCTGTACGCGTTGAAAGATCCGCCGGAAGCCAGCGTTTACCCCGCGGAAAAGAATAGATCACGATTCAAACTGCCAATGTCACGATCTTCCTCATCACAAAGCCTGAATAAGATGTCGCGGCCCCCTTTGACAACGAACAAATCAGCTACCAATGTGTTGACAAACACCTCCAGCGCTACAACGCCAACTCTGGGACTTGCTCCTACATCCAACCCTTCCAACCCTTCCAATCCTGGTGGACTGCAACCAGGCGATAACATACCACCTCCCAATGCTGTTGATGATGACGAAGGCTCCAATGGACGTGGGGATCCAGACCTGCACTCTTTCAATATCCCTCTGAAACTTAAAAATGCCGAGAAGTGGGAAGAGAAACATAGGCCTTCTCTATTGATCAAAGCCAAATACGTTCCATATCCTGCTCTCCGCCAACAATTTTGGCGATCAATGCTTCGCCAGTATGATACCGATGAGAGTGGTAACATTAGCAAGGTCGAGTTGACCACTATGCTCGACACACTTGGGTCTACCTTGAAAGAGTCGACCATTGATGGCTTTTTCAAGCGCTTTGGACACAACGCAGTGAATGGTGAAGAGTCCAATAATGAAATGACGTTTGACGAAGCGGTGATAAGCCTAGAGGACCAGCTCTTCGAGAAATCCAAGCCGACGATGGGTGACAAAGTCAGAGGTTTGATGCCAGACAGCACCACGATGAAGAGTCACCTTCCCACTCAACTTGGTGGCCCGCGACCACAGGTACCAGCGACTTCATCTGTGTCAACGTCCAATCAACTTTCTGTGCCGTCTGCTAACGACGTCCTTCCGACTGATCAGCATCCTTCTGCCGTAGAAGCGCTGAGCGTGGAGGACCTCGGTGCGGCTGGCGAAGAAGGTGATTTCTTAGACCATGATCTCAATGACAAAGGCGAAGAGCACGTCGTTGAAATCAGAGAGTGCCCAATCTGCCACCAGCCGCGCTTGAACAAGCGTTCCGACGCTGATATCATTACGCACATCGCTACCTGCGCCAGTCAGGACTGGCGCCAAGTTAACAATATCGTCATGGCTGGATTCGTCACATCGAGCCAGGCGCAGAGGAAATGGTACTCGAAAGTCATCACCAAGATATCCTATGGTGGCTATAAACTTGGTGCAAATTCCGCAAACATCCTTGTGCAGGATCGCCTCACTGGTCAGATCAATGAAGAACGTATGAGTGTCTATGTGCGACTGGGAATCCGGCTATTATATAAAGGTCTCAAATCTAAAGACATGGAGACAAAGAGAAGTATGTGCTCAATGGACAGTTATGGACTCTTCAAGAGACATATCTAGAACAGCAGCTAATTCACAACTAGTCCGGAAGCTTCTTCGTGGCTTAAGTTTCAAGCAGGGTACCAAATATGACGATCCCGCTTCCAAAGCTGAAATTGAGAAGTTTGTCGCTTTTCATCAATTGGATATGAGCGAGGTGCTACTCCCGACTGAGCAGTTCAAGAACTTCAACGAATTCTTCTACCGAGCACTGAAGCCTACCGCGAGACCATGTTCCGCGCCTGACAATCCCAGAATCATTGTCTCGCCCGCTGATTGCCGATCAGTAGTCTTTAACAAGATGGACATTGCGACCAAGATCTGGGTCAAGGGACGAGAATTCTCCATCGAGCGACTGCTAGGCAATGCATATCCTGAAGACGCAAAACGCTATACGAATGGGGCGCTGGGAATCTTCCGTCTCGCCCCACAGGATTATCATCGCTTCCACATCCCGGTTGACGGCGTGCTAGGTACACCCAAACCAATCGATGGCGAGTACTACACTGTCAACCCGATGGCCATCCGCTCTGCGCTTGATGTCTATGGCGAGAACATTAGAGTCATTGTTCCCATCGACTCAGTAGCTCATGGCAGGGTGATGGTCATCTGTGTAGGCGCCATGATGGTGGGCAGCACGATCATCACTCGCAAGGCTGGCGAGAACGTCAAACGCGCTGAGGAATTGGGATACTTCAAATTTGGTGGTAGCACAATCCTGCTGCTATTCGAAGAGGGCGTCATGCAGTTTGACGATGATCTGGCGGATAACTCGTCAGGGGCGCTGGAGACTCTGGTAAGTTCTCTCTACATACCTTCCTTGTCTCATCCTCCCCAGACCATCTCAGATACTAGAGCACGATATACTAATGATACACAGATCCGGGTGGGAATGTCCATCGGCCATCATCCCGACGAAAGTCAGCACACACCCGACATGCGCAAGAAAGATGAGGACATCTCTGAATCTGAGCGCGCGGAGGCCAAGCGGAGGATCGAGGGCTCGATGGCACCTCAGAAAGGCGGCCGACCACCTACTGCTACCATGAGCGGCTAGATATTTCTCTCTTTTAGGGCTTGGTGGTTTCAGCTAGTGAGAGAAAAAGGGCTTGCATGCGCATATTGACGTCGTGGGGGTTCATTTGAGTTAAAGATTTCAATTGATTTTAGTGGGACTAGCGGATTTTGGTTGATGATTGATGATTGATGGATGCATTGGGTGGACGGATGGTATAGATAAAGACCAAACAAATCAATTATGGTTTGCGAGAGAAAGCACATATATATGCCTGCCACTGGTTGGTGGTAGGGCAATAACGCCTTTGAAATTTATTACGCCATGGGCGTATGTTTGTAAGAGGATAAACTACATGTTTTAAGATTTTATGACCCTCAACCTTTAGTCCTACCGCATTCTTTATTAGGAACTCCCAGTTCGGGAAATGTTCTACTCTCACGTACCAATTTTGAGGGAATACTTTTGTTCCGAATAGAAGACCTTCACTTAGACAGTTTGAAGTAAATAGCCTCACAATGTCGCCAGAACAACATATATTGTCAGATATCTAGTGACTCAAGTTTTCAAGTGTCGGAATTTGATTCGTCTTTCAAGACTTCTGATAAGAACATTAACTACTAGATACACATGCATGAAGCTAGATTATTGTGTGGGCAACATGTATTATCTCGTCAGCTTTATTGCTTCGATGTGGGGAGCTGAGAGAGGCGGGATCCTCGGTAGCTACTTCCATCGAAACGCCACTATCGAGAAGTACTCTTGACGGGACCTAATCATCGAATTCTCAAACACCATGGCCCATCTAAACAAAGTGGCAATACTACTCTGACAGTATAGCATAGCATGAAAGTAATAAGAATCCCAACACGTGATATGTATGTTCAGGGGCCACAAACTTGGATTTCCTAGGAACCTGAGACAGCAAGTCCTCGTCAACCTCAACTTCGCCCCCCTCCAGCTCGTGCTAACTCCCCGGAGATATTTCCCCTCTATCGATAACGACGGACAAGGGCTTTGTTATGCACAAGCCATCACACACGAAAGCGGTGTCCATGATTCATGATTCATGATGAAATTCCAGCCCTCGCAGCCACGCGGGCAGATATCACACCGCCAGCTGTGCGACCCGTGCCAGCGCAGCACCCACGTTCATCGGAACTGAAGCAAAAAGGCAACCAAAAGAAAACAAGCCTTCTCCCCTTTTCAGCTTCGAAACACCCTTACCGGCCGCTGCGATAGCTGATAACGGCTTTCAATGCCGCCATTCGTCGCCCGGGCTGATGAAACAACGCAGGTGCGGCGAATCAAGGGGTCTCGCTTAGCGCTTCCCCTGACCATAAGGAGAAACTCTTATGATCGCCCCTGAAAAAACTTACGAACGTAGCTCGTCGAGCAGCCCATCTCGACAGACCATGACTCTGGGACGAAAGGGGCGGCTGCGCGTGGGGACCTCTGCGGTGTTTCAGACAGAGCGCGGGGCAGGGCAATGGAGGGGTTTGAGAGGGGCTCTGAGCTTGCTTTCTCATCTAAGACGAACCCTGTCTCTTAATGCCAACGCACTTTTTCTCTTGTTGTTTCTTTGTCCTGGACCTCCCGTCCCTGGGGCCTGGACGCGCTCGATTTCTCCCGGGAGACTCAGAGGAGACAACCAGCCCAGGGGCGCGAATGGGAAGCTTCGGCAGTTCAGCTCGTGTTTGCCTCTTATTGGAAGCCCGGTTGTATACTTGAGGGCGTTCCACCATGTCTAGATCTTTGTACCTGAGCTCCGAGCTTGTCTATTTGTCGTCTACCCCTGAGCAAGTGCTTGTGGGTGTGTGGTATAAGAGTTTGCTGTTTTGCTGCTCAGAATCATGCGCTGCGTTCTGTTCTGTTCTGTTCTCTCCAAGCCTTACGTTCACTTCAAGCCTATCCTTAAGCACCCTTCGCCGTTCGTTTCTATTCTTCAGAATCTTATATAATGTATACTTCCAAGATGGGTAGTACCTTTGTTTCACTCCTTGCTTTGGCGACACTCTCTCTCGCCAGCGCGCCAGAGCAAATCGCTGGCTTCAACGTAATATGGTCAGAAGACTTCAGCGGCTCGTCACTAGATACGTCAAAATGGACGATCTGGACAGGCATATCTTCAAACGGGGAGCAGGAAACCTACACAACTTCCGCAGCCAACTGCCATCTCTCCGGCAGCGGCTCCTTCATCATCACTCCGCAGCTCAACAACGGCCAATGGACATCCTGCCGCATTGAGACTAATCCAGCATTCACTGCGCCTGCCGGCGGCCAGCTGATCGTGCAATCCCGACTCAAGCTCGGTACCGCGGGCGCTGCTCTCCAGGGCATCTGGCCCGCCTTCTGGTCTCTCGGAGACAGTATGCGCCACGGTACGCCCTGGCCTCAGTGCGGCGAAATCGACACCATGGAGAACATCAACGGGGCCACGCTAGGCTACGGCACCGTCCATTGTGGCACCCAATGCAATGATCCAACCGGCCTCTCTGCGGGCATTGGCTTCGACTACAGCGCGTTCCATACATGGGCGCATGCCATCGATCTGCGCCCCAGTGATTGGACACAGCAGAGCATCACTTGGTATATGGACGGGCAAGCTTACCACGTTGTACATGGCAGCGATGTTGGCGACGCGACGGCGTGGAGCAACCTCGCGCAGAAGGCTATGTACATGACGCTCAATGTTGCGGTTGGCGGCGCGTGGCCCGGAGCGCCGAATGCGAACACTGCATCGGGGACGGCGGCCGGGATGGAGGTGCTGTATGTGGGTGTTTACCAATCTGCATAGATTGCTTTGCTTGGACGGACGGAGTTCAAAGATGGGATCGAATTAGGGCGCACTGGCTGGCCGATAGAAATGAAAACGGAAAAACTGATGATGGGAGTTGGGTATATATTGCAAGGATACTGGCTGGATCTTCGTTTCCTTTTCGGCGAATAGTGTATATATGGGTATAGATGGGTGGGATACCTGGAATGTGTGGTAGGATAAACGGAAACGTCATGATACCACTTTATTACTTCAGCTGGATCGAGTCTTCAAACATTTCATTCATAATCGTCTGGACTTTTCCCGAACTCCAACTGTCTCGCTTTTGTACAACTCGCCCTCTATATGAAATACGCCCCATCTATAAGGTCCCAGATTAAACATGTAACAGCTCTGTTTTCGCCCGGGGGTATCAAATGCTTTTCGCCGATGACTGTAGTAAAACTATTCTATTTTCCCTTTCCCGCAATACAGTTCTGCAGGGACGATCTTCCCCGGCTCATCGCTTGTGAAGCCGGCGTGGCGGAACTTCTCGCCCATGCCCACTGCAAGTCGAGTCAGCGTCAATATTACATTGATGTGGAGACGGATTGCACGTAGCAGTATATTGAAATGCTGACTTACAATCGCCCCACTGAATACCTTCGTGAGCAAAATCTTCGAGTTCGGAAGTCGAGGCGCAGCAAGCTCGAATCGATCCATACCTGAGGAGTTATTAGTAGGTGAGCAAGATACAATTAGGGAAGATGTTGATGAAGTGAGTGTGGGAGGATTAAATCACTAACATTTGAGGGATGAAGCCTTCGCGAGTATATGTGAAGGCCCACCAGCAGACAGCTGTCATAGCTACCATGAGCACGGTAGACATGAAGATTGGGTAAGATGCATAGGTCACCTGTGTGCATATTAGAATTTGATGTTACATGAGGTAAAGAAAGCATATAGTAGATCAAGACTCTAGATGTTGAGGAAGCAAGGGACAGGACTGAATAAGATGGCACTCACGAAGTAGATAGAGTGCTCGATCTTCCACACCGGGTCTGTGTAGATTGTCTCAACAGTCGAGATGGCCTGGCCAAGCAGCCAATGCATGAGCGCAGCATAAGCCATGAGAGGCACAAGAAGCTTGCTTGGCAGTTGCAGGAAATACGACTGCTCGAACTGCTTGCCTCTCACAAGCGTGCACCTGGGTCGTCTGCGCTTCAATTCCCAAGAGCCCCACTCATGCTCCATGCTGATGAGAGTCAGGTTGTAGATGAGTAGTAGATAGAGCAAGCTGTACAGAAACTGAGGACCGTTGGAAACAGCAAAGGCGATAAACTCGCTGCCCAAGCTATCAGCTGGCAGTTGTCCCAGGACAGCGCTGGAACTAAAGCCCCCCCATGTGCCGTAGTTCTCCTTGAGATAAGTTGAGAGAGGGATATCACAATCCCAATTATTATCATTCGTAGACGCCGCTCGTTCCGGGCAAACTCTCTTGTAGGAATTAGTCTCGCCATTGATAGAAATACCTAATGTCACCGAGCAGACAAATAGGACAAGTGAGGTGATCATGAGGATGATCATCTGAGTGATTGCATTGGAGCCTAGATTCGAGAGGAGAGACCGTTTGTATTTGATCGCAATGCTAGGGTGGGCGAGATCCGCTGCTTTGTCGCTCTTGTTGAACTTCTTGCATTTCTGACAGTGGCCAATATCGTCACCGCTCATGGAGGGTATTGGATCTTTACAATGCTTGTGGCATGTGTGCTCGACCTTCTGACGCCACCCATCTCCTGAGTTGAGCATGCACTCGTTTTGAATCTTCAGACTCGGGTCCAGAACGGAAGCGACAATCACATCTCCGTAAGTGAGACATTGGCTCTTTCTGTGGTGTCGAGCGCGAACAAGGAGGATTATCATGTAAGCAGCTTTGATAAAAAGGCAGCCAGTCAGTATGAAAGCTGCTTGCATGCGTACGTTCGAGCGGCATTGCTTTGGCTGAGGATCACTTAGAATACACACGAGATCGTCTCCCGCGCGACAATCTCCAGTCTCATAATAAGTACCTGAGGCGTCTGATTTGATTTCGGTCAGAGCATTCGCAACGTCGGTCTCATTCAGAAAGGGCTCGCACGCGAGGTTGTATATGACTTCAACGTGGCGATATGTCGTCGAATTTCCGAATTTGTCCAAAGGGAAGTAGCTCTCGTCGAGTTGACCCACATTTTTTGGTAGAACGTATGCTCCGCTTCTAAAGGAAGTCCAACAAGCCGAATCCCTACGCTCAAAATATTCGTTGCTACCCTTAGTGCTGTTGTCTAGTGTGTAGGAGACGGTGCTAGGCATGTGGATGTAGAATGAGGGTCCAATGACAGAGTTGGCAAGAAAATGTACGGGCTGATATATGTCAGTTTATTGATCATCGTTGCATTGCGAATCGAAGATATGTTCGAGTTTTCTGTAACGGCATAGGATTTGGGACTTGGCCTATGAAATTGACGGTTTCGAGAGTTTCAAGCGTCACGTCTTGAATCTCTGAGCCTGCCATGTGTTGCAAATGACACGCAAAGTCTGAGCAAAATGACTGGACTTACAAGGGAAGTACCGATAAGTAATAGCCATGCCAGCCACGCCTTGACTTTTCCATCACGTTTGTGGTTGATAGCCCAGGGGCTATTCGTACCAACTTTCGAATCGCCTCTTTTCGAAAGCACCCATCTAATCTCATCTACCTTCAATGCGGTGACTAGTTGCTGATAAGTATTTGAGCAGCCTAAAATCATGGTCGCTGCTATATTGATAAACAAATGAGTTGCCTGCGTAGGCGATTAGCTTTAGTGATGTCGCAAATACATCTCACGCCCACGTACCACATTCTTCCGCTCCATACTTTCACAGCTTTCCCCATCCTTTCCTCCAACTGACGTTGTATTAAGGTTGATTCGATGGGCGAAATCCCCGATGTAACTCAAGGTTATGATAAGCATTATGATAGCACATAGAGCAGTGAAAGCAGCCATTGACCGTAAACTTCGGTCAACTAGCATTTGTTTGTTCCACAAGCCCGGCCTCCCATGCGCAAAATTGCCGTCGAAAGTCGATACCGTCTGCTGAGACAGTATCGATTTGCTGTGCCATAATTGCTGTAGATTCCCTCTAAAACCAGATCGTTGTCGTGGTACCCCATCTCTACTATCCTGCAGGCTGTCCTTCGCATCGATATTGACACTTTTGGTAATGCTCTCTCGATGTATCAGGGACCTCGTATCCGACTCGTCGTAGGAGGGGGCTGTTGTCCGCCGTGATAAGTCGTACTCGGTGTCATTTGTCTGATGTCTGTCGAGGTGGTCAGCGCCATATGTGGGGGAATTTATCCGTCGTTGTTCTCCAAGCTCGGTTGTGCTATTTAATTCGTCAATCTTTAAAGTTCACCGCCTCTTCTAAGCTTATATGCCGCTATCGAATGTTGCTCACTTCAAATCGACCATAGTGATGTCTGGATCATGGTCCCATTCATCGAACAGCCTGGAGAAACGCGCATTCGGCGCCATTACGCGTTCGCAATCGTTCCCCTTTCAGATCGTAGTGTATATACGACCTCGTACGACCTCACGCGAGGTAGGGCTGAGAGGGCAGCCGCCAACCGTCATGACGAAAGCCTAGTGCTTCCTGGCTTACTATTCTAAGAGAGTGCAATATTGGCCTCAGCCTGTTAGAAAGCTTCTCTTGCAATCAATCAGCACCAACATCTGCTGTGCCTCTTGTTGTGAGGCGCAGTTGATTGGGGGCGCAAGACCGTCCCAAAATTGAAACATAAGCGACCAGCATCAATCAGTTCAGAGTTGCTTTCCGCTTTCCCCGCTAATTACGGTACCGGTAGAAGTGCCCCGCCTTGCTGGCTTATCTCCAGGGAAAAGCCTGTATTGTATGATGCCAAATGCCAGTTCTTAACACACCCAGACTTGCGGCACAGCGCCTTGGCCAGTACATCAGGTGCATGACGGTTGGAGTTTCGGTACTAGGTTTTCCTGGTGGCTTTGAAACCTATCACCAAGACTCACCCGCGATTCCACATGTAGAAGGTCGATTCAGAAGGATAATATCAATTACAAGAAAGCGAATGTGGGTATATTATGTCAAAACCAAATCTCTCTAAAAATAATAATACACATGATCATACAGTATTGCTCCTCATCGGAGTGCTCTGAAATGAAATCCAGTCCGTGACCGGCTGGACCGGCAGTGAGAAAGGTACCTCATGTACCAGCGGTATCTGATCTGGCAGGGTAGAATCGTATCTCTCTCCAAACGGCCATATCATACGATCCACTAGTGAGGATTGAGTCCGTGTCTCCATTTGGGGGATCGAGTAAAGTAGTGCTGCACCAAGCTCGTGATCATATCCGGCAGCCTCAATTATCTCCCCGGCAATCCGAAGTGCGTCGTCAGCGTCCCAGGTACCTTCGCGGCCCGGAGCGCGCAGTAGTAAATCGACAGCTCGTTGCTGAAAGGAACGGCTTGGAGCTCTCATAACTGTAAAGAACAACGGAGCAATGATGCCCAGAGTCGCAGTGAAATTTATATTCTCGTTCGCAAATGGAGAATCTATCTTGGCAGCAATGAGGAATTCACAGTGTGCCAGGACTTCCTCAAATCTCTTGTAGTTTGGCTCAGGTGCTTCAATGACGATTGAGAAGATCAAAGAATGAAGCTTCAGCAACGAGGCACCGAGGTCATGCTTGGTGATGACTGTTCTCTCTTCCGGCATGGATTCAAGAAGAAAGATCTCGAAGGTATCTGACCACGTTTGCATCGCAGTCATATGTCGAAGGTTGTCATTGCCTCTAGGGTTCGGGCATTGCCGTTCCATTATACGATCATTAGCTGCTGTTCTATCGACTGTGATCTCGGCTGTCAATGTATCCAGGGCGTGGCGTGCTTCATCTAGGGAGTGGAATCGAGTTGGCTGACAGGATAATCCAGCATTCTTCATAGCAATCCAGAGTGCCAAGCGATCCACTCGCTGTTTCGGGTTGGCAAATGAAGCTGCTTGAATACCGAGAGACAATAATAGTGGTGAAAACTCCCGCTCCCATTCGTGAACAATTGCACCTGGCGTTCTCTTCATCTTGATGTCCTCCAAGATCTTCAGCCCAGACTTTAGGTGTATTATGGCTGATTCACTGTAGTTCATTAGCACGGAGCCAAAGAATTCGGTTGAGATGCAGAGATCTGTGTATGATGAAAATCGACTGAGATCTTGAAAGACTTACTGATTACCAAGAAGACAGTCAAAACTTATGAATAATATACATGAGATTAAGGTGATATCGAGTTGCTGTGTTCGCGTAGACATCAATTGGTACAGATGGCTGATAGCTTTGGTATATTGTCGAAAGGCGAAAGCTTGTATCGACGGGTCATAGACTCTATTTTGGTGCCAGCCAACGAAGTCCTGGTGTACAGCAGCAATGGCAATCGCAGCGTGTCGAATGGCAGGTTCAACATTAGCAGCTTGTATTACTCGGCGCTCCCAGAAATCAGAGGAAAAGTGTCCAGACAACTTTGGTGCTGTAAATGTTCGGAAGAAATGTAATAATCGTTGCTCCGTGGGATCAAGATTTGGATCCTGTGGGACATATCTAGTTGGTGATGATGACTTTCGTGGAGAATTGTTCGGGCTCTTGACGGGTACAGGAGCATATCCATCGCACTTCCGGCCTGTTGAAGTGCATCTCTTGCAGTGCGGCTTCTCTTCTCCACACTTGACTCTCCGTATTCTGCTCACAGCGTCAGTATGATAGACACAGACAACGACAACATGTTTGATATTTGTTGGCTTACTTGCAAGTAATACATCCTGTCCTGGAAGGAGTACCACACACTCTGAAACGATTACCAGACTTGGGCTTCATGTTGGAAATTGTCTGAGCTTCACGTAGGGTCGAAAGAGAGATTGGGTGGTGGCGGCACCATGAAGATATAAGCTGAGATCATGAAGCTTACAGGGTGACATTTAATACCGTTCTGATGCCTGGCTCAGGCAGGTACCATGTCAATCGGCACATGGCAGATCCACTGGGGATACCAACGGGTACGCCAATGGCTGACCCTGTAATGCGACTTGCATATGCTCTATGGACAGGTTTAGAGCCAGGCGCGCGAATAGATGGGGGGGGTCTTTTTTTGGGCTAGCATTTGTCAAACAATTCATTACGCAGGCTATTACTTAGATGCTGCCACATATGGAAGTGAAGCTACCTTGTTGGAGGGCCACCATGCGAGACCCAGTCGCAAAAAACGTGGCCAGCAAGTGTAAGGGTTGTCTTTAGCGAGAGAAGCGAAGCCCGGAGGATTCGAAGGGTTGCAGAAGTGTGTGTCTGGTACGCCATCATAAACCATGAACCCCGAAACGCCTGTAGCATCTGTGGCACCTGTGGCAACGTAGCTCTGCATCAGCGCCACGTTCTTGGACCCCAATACCTCTGCCGGGTGCATATTTTCTGCATATCCTGCTTAAGTTGGGATGATTCAGCGACACCCATGGACCCATAACCCAATTTTGGAACACTCAGCGCTGTCTAGCGGCGAAGGAGGCAGGCTTAGAAGACGAGTGAGTGTTTAACAGCATAGCACCACTTGTTAAGTGGGGAGAGCTGGTGTGCCCGCTAGATCAGATAGTGAGACCTGGTGGTCGCCCTGATATCACCCCTGGCAAGCTCCGTGCTGGGCCTGCTGGCGATGAGGTTGCTATCCCTGGCCACAATCGCGTTATGTACGGAGTAGAGGGGCTTATCAGGCTATCGCAACTTCGCAGTCTGAAAGAAGTCGGGGTTGAGCTGCTAGCTATTGCCCAGACGACTGTCCGTCGCCGGCTCTTTGCGCGCTTAGAGGGGCAGACCAAGTCCATCACCAGTGGGAAAACATGACATGAGAGCAAGGGAGTCCTGCACGCCGCACATCTACAATGCCTTGATGAGGTTAGCTGTACCGACCCGACCAATGCTGGTGGGAGAGATACGACCTAGGGCGTCAAGCGGAGACAATTAGCTAAGCGAGACCCCCTGAATTGGTGGCCTGAGGACGACGCGCTCTGCCAAATGGGGTGCTCATGCACAGCCCGCTCTTTGCATCGTGCGGTGCAGCAATGCCAGTCAGTACTTACAGTAGTGCTGTAAAGTGCATCAAGCCATTTCCCAGGTGCCCTGGTGTGCCTCTCTCCACAGCCGGCAGACTTAAAATAAGGTTGAATTGCGCACAGTCGTCTGTCGATTGCTGATAAGGACAGCCGTCGCAACATCCTTTCCCCTCTTATACGCCGCACACTCGCGTCAAGCGTTGCATTTAAACGCGTACGTGCAGCGGGCAGCAGAGCAGGTTGCTACTGATCTTTGACAAGATTCGAATCTCGCCATTGCCAGCTTTCCCTCGACACACTAAGGTGAGGACCACGGCTCGGGGGTTATGGCCGTGCTATTTCCTCCCTCTGCCGCGGCTGCCGGTACTCTCCCGTCCTTACATCTTACTTTCTCTTCCCCAAAATCTCCGTCTTCAAGCAGGTCAGGCACAGACTCCCGTGCCAAGTCAGATTGGCGAAGTGTACTTCGACGTAACGTGCTTGCATCGTTTTGAGGTTTCACCATCTGCCAAGGGATTCAGCAACTAGAGCTTCTAGATCTCTAAAGTTGCTTCTCGATCTCCGGACCTAATTTGAACCGCTCCTATATTCTCCTTCCGCTTCTATTCTTAACTCTTGTCTTCAGCAATCTACGCCCCCCTGCGTTTTCCACACACCACCTTTACACCTTCCTCATTGGTAAATTTTTGCGACAATCCGTTATGTCCGCCTGCATTGGTGGCTGGACCTGCCTGTGCCTGGCGAACACCTGTGCCAAGAAGGTATCTTCCTGTTCTCGGGTGGGACAAAGGGTGTGAAGCCCTTCTCAATCCTTGGGAGCACGTTTGACTCGCATCCAACCCCGCACGTCGAGTGTCATGATGATTGATGTGATAGTGGCGATTATGCACCCAAGAAACATTATGCCGTTTTGAAACATTCCCCCTCTCCTATTATGAGTCCATATCTTGGTCCACCCCACCTCAATCCTCGGCCCGTGCCGGTTTTAGAGCCGGTCTGTCCGAATTGTTCATATTTATGTCTTCTGATTCGTGGGTGCCTGGTGATTCTTTTATGCAAATGCACCCTTCGTAAGTGGTGTGCCTGTCACCCCACCATGTGTTCATCGTCTTGAAGGTTGTCCATCGGGTTTGAGATAAACCGAGCCTCAGCTTTGAGAGATCAATGACCAGATTTTTCTTGTTCTGCATCATGGATGCATCAACAATGAACCATCTTAAAGTCCGAGAAGGGCCCTCTAGTTGGCAGTGGATAAAAAGTGTCTCGATTTGATGTCGAACATGCGGCACAGACGAAATTGTCGTTGCGCTAATGCTGGTCTTCCACTGCACTTGCAAGATGCATGTCGGGGTCAAAGGACAGCTCGATTGTCTTCTGGGCTTCATGGATACCAGAGACCTAGTTCGTATTGTGAAATACGAGTCCACCAATATTCCTTTTTTTTCCCTCACCACATGGAGAATCCTTTGTTGACAGAGAACCAATATCTGACTTAGTATCTGCAACGTTGTCATTCGAAATCGGCTTCTAGACCAAGACACGTGGGACAGCTAGGTATTTTACGTGGAGTGCCAAAGCTTTTTACTTGATCTTGTTGATCCTTCGCTGACTTTGAAACAGACACGCGAAAACGTGTTTTCGATCGACGGCTCCTGTGGCAGTCTGAGCTTGTGGCATTATAGTTGGCATGTTGAATCATTCGGCCGTAAATCCTTCAAGAATCTAGATTTTCATTCTGCTTAATCACAGATCATAGAAAGATGCACAATATTGGAGATACGATTGCTATCTACCCTTGCTTAACCAGAATCCTTCGAAAGCTTGCGGGTACCCCGGCATCAGACTAACTTTACCGCAACATGCGCCTTACGCATCCAAAAGCGGCCGACCAGCTCAGATGTTCCGAGTCAGATGCGAAGACATGGATATCTCCTCCAGTAATATCAATGCTGGGTAGCCACGATGACGAAGCGCCACCTGCCGCTCCCCCAGCGAAATGACATTGTCAAATCTCAGATGATCGTACAGTACATGCTACCTTCCCTAAATTCCACAATCACCCCGCACTCAAACGCATGTTGCCTTTCATTTACGCAAGAATCGGTTGTGATAGCCCATGTCCTTGATCTCATCAGCATCCAAGGGACCATGTGGCTCTTCTCCGTATCTATTATGATACCCGATATCTTGCTCCTGCCATTCCAAAGAGGTAGAGCTTTGCGTGACGCCTTGATCCCGCGGTGCTTCGTACCCTTCATTTCTAACTCTTACTGTCTTCAGATCTTTCAACTTCTGCGCGTCCTTATCATCCTCCGGCATGACATATGCACCACGTCTTGTAGACTTTTTCCAAGTATGGAAGTCTAGAGCGAGCGCAAGAAGTGTGGAAGCCCTAAATTGTATTGTCAATCGCCGTCGCATAGATTGGACAGCCACTGTAGACTGCTAGTTTTAAAGAGCAGAGTACCTACATTCCGACCAAAGTCATAGACCACAAAGCCTTGTAGTCCCTGCAGACACCGGCCTCCGCATCACCTCCCCATATCCGACCTGTGCAAGCCTTATTCAGAACATGTGAAGTGCTCACGGACCAAGACAACATCGAGAAGCCCATTGCCCATATGACAGCAAGGCTTCCATTCAGAACCAAGTTGAAGCGTGGTGAGAGAAATGTAAAATTATATAGGGTAATGGTAACAATAAGTGATACAAGTGTCGCAAGTGATATTGTTAGAAGCTATTTGCGTCAGTTGAAGGTGTTCAGGCTAGACACAGAAAAGAAAGAAGACTCACCACAACGAATGTCCAAGGAATCGTAAAATGCTCATCCTCTATCAGTCACACAAATTCGTCAGTCTATCATTCCAGCCAACCCAACGAGACACTCACCCAGGAAATGAATGAAGTATGCGATGATCCCACTGACGGTCACAGACGAGATCAGCTGCGCGCATCGCAGCCCGTGGAACGTCCATCGCGGATAGTCCGAGGGCTTCCCTCCACGGACATTTCGCTTCAACATCGTGTCTTCCTTCTCTCTGGTCGTCGATGTCGTTCAGGAAAAGGAGAAAGCCTCAGCTCCATTAGACAACGCCTTGCTGCATGTCAGATTTTCGTGCCCCTTCTCAAGAGGCTCAGCTCCTGTTTCGGAACTCATCACATGATCTTAATTCTATTTTGGAGTCAGGGGCTTGACATTGTGGTGCTGGATGGCGCGTTTCCTGATAAGGGGTATTTGGGGACCGGGCAAATCATTGGCTGGAATTTAGTTACAATGGTAAGCTGCAATAGGCTGACAGTCGCACATGGTCTTGGCCCAATTGCTTTGAGATTAATTTGAGAGTGGAGAGTAACAAGGCTGGCTGAAGCGATCCAATTCTCTCATCAATTGCTCTAAGCGGACAACGCTGCAGCACAACGTTGTTGTTCCACCAGTGTGCATTTCCAAGACCAGAATTACTTGATCTGCGCCTGATCTAGCAGCTTAGATAGAGTTCTCAGCGTCATCATCATCAATCTCCCACGGCAGGTACCGTCACACAAGCCCAAGACTTATTAATAGCACCATCACATCCCTTCCTGTCTGGGCAGTACCTGCCGATGCAAAGGTCGCCGACTTGTGCGTGCTGAAAAGCTAAGTACCGCTAGGTGGCTGGGGACACTCAAACGTGGGGCGCAGGGCGGCTCAAAGCTTCCAGATTGTTTCTGGAGAACGGCGTTTGCCAAATGCAGCAAGGGCCCTCTGCAGTAATCATCAATATTCCGATGAAGCACAAGAAATTTGGGTCGTCCTGCTCGACATCAAGGTTACAACCTGCTTCGCACTGAGGTCTACTGGGCCCGTCGAGCGGGATGACCCCTAACTGTCTGACTCTGTGCTACGGCCGCTTGTACTTTAGGCGCGGAGCCTTTCGAAGTAGTGCAAATGATGGTAACTCGAGGCTATTTCGGGTTTTTCGGCAAACAATTCGGGGTAGTTCAATCATTGGGCTTGCTGGTATAATTGTTTCACACGGTTATACTTTTCATTCAGAGCTCAATCTGTCGTCCCATTTCCTCTTTTGGCCATAGACCAGAACTAGGAGAAGTCTCGGCAACTGTAGCCAATTTCATTGTAGAAATCCTTCTATCATTGGCCTCTAATCGATCTTGCCCAAACATGGAAATACTGATCGAGCGGGCCGGATAACTTCATTTGACCGGAACTAACTGGCTAAAATTGGATCTGACCACACCACTTCTTGTCAGAGTGTAGTTCCGAGCCTCATAAGCGCATGACTCGAGCTGCTTACGCCCTGCTGCACAGCATCTTTCAAGCCATCGTTCAAGCCACAAGTCTTTAATTTCATGACGTGCACAGTTGAAGAGGTACTGTGGCACGTCCTTCTCCACCAGGTCCGTCAAGTCAGCGTTGCAATGGTGACCCTCCTCCAGCTTTCAATCTGTCTCAGCGATCGTACAGCACTGCTTTACGCCATCCAATGACGGATGTGGCGTATAAATACCCTAAAGGAGTTAAGCTCCAGCTTTGGTTGCACTCTTTTGAGCTTGCCATGATCCAGATCCCTTTCTGCGCGTGGCTTAGTCCTGTTAAAAGTGTTTCACTGGCTAATCTATCTTGACCCTTCTCAAAATCTCTACTGACCCAAGATGCTCTTCGTACCAGGAATAATTTTGAGTTTCATGTGGTAGTACCATGCGGCAGGATTTTCATTTGGTATCTGCTGACATATTGCTATCATTTTGGCTTCTTGCATCTGCAAGGTTCTTTTCTAGATGGGATATGATTGAACAAAGCGTCCGATATCTTGTTTCAACCCCAACTGTCAGGAACGAAAATGTTTCAATCCTCAGGATTTTTTGAAACAATGTTGCCATTTCCTCCACATTTCGCTATCTCCCAGGATCGACGGCGAGCCGCAGGTGTGCATGGCTGAAGGATCATCGCGCAGATCCTTAGCTACCTCGACCAGTTGACTCTTATCTCTTCTAAATTTACCATTCTTCAAAATCTGGCCCACGTACCTTGCGAGAATGAATATGCTCGGGGTGATCATCTTGATCTATCTAATTACAGCAAGGTCTAGTTTTGCTATATTCAGACCACTGCTGGATGTGTGATTTTGATACTTTCCAGGGATGACCAAAGGCGACATCTTCGGAGACATTTTACATGCATGGCGTTATCATAGGTTAATGAGAGTGCAAGCTGCTTGTCACTGCAGGTATTGGACCAAGGGGTGCGGAAATTAGAACTCACCAGACATCAAAGGTAATACCAGCAGTACCACGTCCGAGTTTGCCTGCCTCTGTGCTCTTGCTGTCATTGTTAGGTCTGTTTCCCCCAATCGATACCTCGACGTATCAGTTCTTTTCAACATTATTGTACTATCGCGGCGCTTGATTCCTCTAGTATTCTCTTTTTCAATTCGATCTACCATGTCTCGTTGAAAGATTGCTCACTATTCCTATCGATTTCTACCTTTATATATCTATGTCCAAAGCTTTGACTGAAATCGCCACCCGAAATTTGGATTCTGGGAATATTCCGTGACTATACATGGACTTCCCGGAGGTAAAGGATTGACGAGATGTTGGTCTAGTACGCCTTACTCATGGATGATGGACAGATTGGTAAGGCAAGATGCCGTCGGAAAGTCCTACATGGAATTTATTGCTTGCTGATTATCGTAGTTTATCAACCTAAGCTTAGATAATTATGCGCGCAGATTGGTACCAGGAAGTGTATCACCTCGTCCCGATTCGAGCGCGGTATTTCTGTAAAACTTTTGCAAGCAATATGCTACGGCAAGCATGACCGGTCCTTCTTGACACTATAATTCATTCAAGCATATTCGAAACATATGGGGTTATAGGCCTTGCATACGTAGTCGGGCAACAAACTAAAAATCCATTGGCACCAGTTTTCAAATGTTGCCGCACTGCTTTTGGAGAAGCGTGGGAATAGCATTGACTTTCTCTTCTTCAATTTCTCTCCAGTACAAGAGATTGTCAGTGAGGTGGTTCATACGTTGCATCATTGCTTGATACTAAAACGGAACGTATTTGTAGCTTCCACCAATGTCAGATCATCAGCTCCACTCAAATTAGTCTCATCATTTTCTAGTCCTTTGATACGAAGCAGTCACTTTTTGGTGCATTTCCTGTTTGCCCCAAGCAGGTAGAAAAGCCCTCATTTCCAGATCATGTTTGCTCCTAGCCTTCTGATACAACTGAAAGCCATGCTGCGCATTCTTTTCAATTTTGGCATGGTTGGACGTTTGGTGCTCCGCAACATAGCTTCGTAAGGTATTCTCACAGGTATCAGAAGAGAGGACGACAGATTAGTCAAGAGCGTCTGTCTTTGGACCTGAGCAGCCGCTGCTCTAGCCTGAGCAGTGTCCTGAGCCTCTGGGCGTGCTGCTAAATCAGCTGAAGTCTGCGCAGGGGATCCGTTTCCCGACCGCCAAATAATCGGGATTTATTTCTACGTCTTTCCATAGATAAATTATATAAATACCTGAATTTATCAAAATTTCGCTCTGGTTCCCGCTCTCGATTCCGTGTCGCACTTATTAAGGGTCCCTATGGGAGTCGGATTGTATCCCCTCTGGTCTAGTCGAGCGTGACTCAGTGGTTCTACAGTATTTACTTTTATAGCTCAAAGTTACCGCAAGTCGAAAAAGCGAACTCCTGACGAAGTCATCGTGGAGGCTTATTTGTCGGTCTGCCCGATCAGGGGGTTAGATATCCCTGGTTTCCCTGCAATCGTTAGTTGAGATAATGCCGTATCCATTCATTTCAACTCACACATAAATAGAAGAGTAGGAAAGCATGCATTCCAGAATTAGCTAGGAAGACTAGCTATATGGTAATAGGCACCTATCACAAAGGGTAGGTGTTACCTCTAACAAGTCAGCTGCCCTCAGATTGATTAACTCACTACAACAAGCGAATTCTAAAAGTGGCTCTATTCCAAAAGATTCCATGAACGATTGGACCGATTGAAATATTTTGCGAAAATAGGAATTTCGAATTCAAAAACTCGAGAGACACATAATGTGGATTTGAAAAGTTCTATCAACATTGTCATGAATTATAATAGATATTTAAAATGGGGTAAAATCGCAAAGAAAACCCAAGGCCGAAATCAGCAAACCATATCTAGTCGCACTTGATCGGCGTTCGTGCTGCACTCCCAGTCTCACATTTTTCATTGCTTCTTTTACTGAGACAGGTCTAGTCATTCAAGTTGTGGATGTTAGAATTTAGAATGTTTTTCGGGAGACTGCAATTTCCAAGTGATCATTTTCAGTTGTACGCAGGTGGTGTATTATTGATCATTTGCAGCACGGCCTCTTCGCGGAACCTCTCAAAGAGCCCCAACTCACGTACAACACATATCCCATCAACCAATCATTCTTAATTGGAACATCGAGGCCTTCTACTTGTTATCATGTTATGCATGTTTTGCGATAACCTGTCGATATCTCAGCTGGTAGGGCTGGCCGAAGTGGAGCTGAAGCCTCATGATTTCCCACAGAAAGCCTACTCTCAACATCAGGCATCTTACAGTGATCTCATCAAGTCCGCGAATAGTGGTTGCAGCCTCTGTTTTCTCATTCACGAGGGATTTCAAGAGACTGTACTCGGATCCGGGGCTGCGTATTGGGAAGGAAACACTATGGATGCAGCGTTGCAAGATGTCGAGTCCCGAGGACACGCTACTGACATGAAAGTCTGCATCAATGCGGGACACTTATATTCCAGTCAGACGCTGGAAGATGCAAAGCTCCTGGATACTCTCATGGTCCAAGCTGGAAATATATATGATGATCATCCTGAATTCAAATTCGAGAATTGGATTCCACCTCTAGAGCTTATCATCAACGTACCAAGAGGTCAGTTCTCAGGCCTAGTATTGAATCTCACTGACTTGACAGAGACACCGGCAATTGTGCGCAATCACCAAGTTGGACGGTACCAGACTAATCCAGATCTTGGATCACATTCAAACTATGAAATCGCCCGAACCTGGTTGAAAAAATGCAGCGAAAACCATGAATGCTGTGTCCGTGCAAGACCCTCGAGGCTACCCACCCGAGTAATTGACGTTGGAACAACTGAGGAGTCACGCGATCCACGAATCGTCCTCTCCAACGAAATTGAGGGGGAATATGCAGCGCTCAGCCACTGTTGGGGTGGAGCCGTTTCGCCTACATTGACAAACGAGAATTTGGCCGACTTCCAGACTTCTATACCTTTTGCTGATCTGCCGGCAAACTTTCGTGATGCGATCACCATCACCAGAAGACTGGAAATCCAATATCTCTGGGTCGACTCTCTTTGCATTGTACAGAACTCCAAGGAGGATTGGGAGAATGAGTCTAAGAAGATGTGTTCTATCTACCGAGATGCTCATGTCATGATAGCCGCTGACGCGGCTTCTCGGAGTGTCGATGGGATTCTGAATCATACTCTACCAGCAAGCCTGAATAAGAAAACCGTTGCTCTCAAGCTCTTTGACGACATCAACAATGGCGTTGTCTCGGTCTTGAAGAAGCAAGATACCCCTCAAACCTACAGTGACTTGGCTCTCAACAGCCCTTTGAGCAGTCGGGGTTGGACTCTACAAGAGAGCTCACTTTCTTTACGTATCCTTCACTACGGGGTCAACCAAATCTACTGGCAATGCCAGCAGGGGTTCCAGTCTGCCGATGGCGTCCCGACTGGATTACTACTGCCCGAACATGAGGCATACCCAGAGCTGGCGAAGGTTACACATTCAAACAACTCGCTCGCACCTCAAAATCATATCATTGATCATATACTAGAGGAATATTACAGGATTGTAACAGCGTACACATCGCGGAGTCTGTCATTTGACTCTGACAAGCTACCTGCATTTGCCGGCATAGCAGAGATTCTGCATGCCACTCTCGGTGGAGAGTACCTTGCAGGCATATGGACCGTAGGCCTGCACGAGGGCCTGCTGTGGTATGGGGAGATTGGACATTGTAAGCACGTTGAGAAGTATCGCGCACCATCATGGTCCTGGGCGGTGACGAACGACCCGGTCATATTCGCGCGGCAGAAGGTCGAAGGGTTCCGAGATGACTTCCAGGCGGAATTCGAGTCTTGTGAGCTCGAGACTCCGAAGATGAATCCTTACAGTCACGCCGGAGCGGGAAAGCTGGTCATGAAAGGCTTCACGAAAGATCTAGTCCGTAGTAGTCAGACCATCGTGGAGTCTCATGACTCTGAGGAGGAGAAGTATGATTTTGGAAGTATTTCATACGACGACGGTGATTATGGAAGGCTGTTCCACATCCGAGCCCCTGAAGCGGACTACATGTTGTAAGTTATTACTCACAAGATTCAAGCTCCTAAATCAGCCACCAACTTACGCCTTTTCTAGATCCGTCAATGAACTGACCTATAACAAAGCAGCAAAAGCTGATATCGAGCCAGAAAAGGATTGGCAAATTAAACGGGAACTTTTCACCGCCCAAAAATACATCCTCTTACTTATACACTCGACGCCTCTGATGGTAGATGGGGTTGACAGTCTGTACCGAAGAGGATTCGGCCTCGTATTGGCCGAAGTAGATAGAAGCTGTGGCAACTTTGCCCGCGTTGGATATTTAGCCATCGCCTCGAGATACAAGCCTGACTTTGAGTCTTGGATGGATAGCTGGGAATCACGAACTGTGGCAATTGTCTGAGACATGAACATTAGATAGAGCATCCCGAGAAGGAAGTTGATTTGCAAGAGGAGAAAGGTCGTTTTGAATAATGGTCATTATCATATTGTAGTCTCCTAGAACGCCGTGAGAGGGGACACTTTGCACTGGGCTTCATTATTCCAAGAAAGGTATACACAGAAATTACATGGGGAGGTCAAGGCTAGTCAACTCTCCTCGTCCTCCCCCACACCTCATCGGCGTCCTTCTTGCCTCTGGTCTCCGGCACTCTCCACGCCACAAAACCAGCACATAGAGCCGCCAGCGCGGCAAACACAAAAAACGCCCACCCCTTGCCTCCGAGCCTGTCGTTGAGCCAGGTGTTCAGGATCGGGAAGAACTGCGCGACGAGGTACGTAGCGACATAGTTGGCGCCCAGCGCCCACGACTGCGTCGCGCCCACGGCTTCCTGGCCGACGAGCTCAGACGCCATCATGAACGGCACGGGACCTAGTCCCGTAGCGAAGAAGGCCACGAAGGCCAGGACCGAGATGGCGGAGGCGAGCTTGACGGCGTAGAGCAGGGAGAAGGCGAGCAGGAGGGCCATGGCGCCCATGCCGGAGATGGAGAGGAGGAGGCAGGCCCGGCGGCCGATCTTGTCTGCGAGGGGCGCGCAGGCGACGGTGGTGACGAGGTTGATGAGCGAGATGAGGATGGTGAGGCCGGCGGAGGAGAAGGTGACGACGCCCGCGAGGAGGGAGACGGAGTACATCATGATGCTGTTGATGCCGCAGAGCTGCTGCGCGCACATGATGCCTATGACGGCTATGATGGCGGGCTGGTAGAGCGGGTCGCGCACGACCTGGAAGAAGCCGACGTGGGCAAGGCTCTTTTGCGATGCTTTGCTGTTGGTCGAGTCTCGACGGGGAAGCGGTTCTGGGTTGTCAAGCAGGCCTTCTGCTTCCGGGACGGGTTTGTCGACGTCCCAGCCTTCGATCTCTTCTGCGATCGAGTTGCCCTGGCCTCGAATCCGTTGCAGTGTGCGGACTGCTAGTTGCGGATCTTTGTGAGCCGCAAGCCATGCCGGGCTTTCGGGCACGAGCAGGAGTCCTAGGCCGTGTAGCAGTCCAAAGCCAGCCCCTACTCCGAGAATGATCCTCCATAGATTCCCCTTGCTCAGGAAGAAGCCCAAGGTCTGGGTTACGAGAATTCCGATATTGATCATGACCTGCGTCATGGACCCGAACAAGCCCCTCTCTTTCGGGGGTGCCACCTCGGAGATGTAGAGTGGCACAATCACAGTAGATGCGCCTCCACCGACGCCTGACAGAAACCTGCCGATAGACATTACTGGAATCGTGCCAGCCAGGGCCTCAAGTATCGAGCCCAGAAGGAAGAAGCCACTCGTTATCCGCATCGCCAGTAATCTGCCATAGGATGTCGAGACTGGGCCCGCAAACAGAGCTCCCAGGAACCCGCCTAGGACCAACATTGCAGAGAGGGCCGCGAACTGGCTCTCGTTCATGGGAATGCATTGCGGGAGGCTGGAGTCGGGGCTCGATGCGAGCTTCTCGGCGACGGACTTGTCTTTGCAAGTAATTACATCTTGAGGGGCGTTCAGCTCGGCCTGGAACACGTATCATGGTCAGCATGTGCTTCCACTATTGCATGGTCCGAGGGGAGAAGAGAAAGGGGGGGCTCCAAGTACCAGGTGGAAGCCGAACTGCAGCGGGCCAAGGGTTGAGATGGATACCAAGAAGACCAGGTACGGCGTCACATCTCGGACGCACTGTCGCAGGCCTGAGGAAGGCATTTGGGATCAAAAGACGACGCTGGAGGGTGTACGACGCATGGTAATTCCCACGAGTTGATGGGCGCGTGTACACGGGGATGCACCAGATGTCGTTGATGTGACCAGCTGCATCCAAGATCTGCCATCAAACGGGAGGATGCGAGTAGCCGCCGACAGACCAATAGGAGAGCGCAGCAAGGTGAGATCGAAAAGCGGTCACCTTGCTTGCCACTTTGATACATATATACTTATACATTTGTACATCTACATGTACATCATTTGGCACTGTCTGGGATCTCAGCTCGGATGCTTCCCGAGAGGCTGTCTTCTATACGCCACATGTAGTAACCTTTAGTCTTCTCACTATTAACTTGCCGGGCTTATGCCCACGGCTTCGACTCGTGTCAATATTCCTTGCTCGCTCAAGACATGAGTCTGAAATGTCTCTTTTCCTCCCATTACGATGCTATCTAGCCCATAGGAAACGTAAATGTCAGAGAATCTATACTGGCACGCTTGGTGGAGTGGTCCTATATTGCTGCCTGGTTGATCTCAGATATTGCCACTGTTACACCCACCGTCATCATCTCGTTCGGGCGATCGTGTCATGCCCAGCAACGTATCATGCAGGTATCACGCATCACAGCCCTATTGTTGAGAGCACCAGGGGCCGGGCGTCAGAAGGCGAAGCCATACGTGAAGGCGCTCGCAATCCAACACGTATCTGGGGACGATTCAACAGCGACCCCGCCTCCGCCTCCGCTCTTCACCTCTCTTCTGCATCGAGGACGGAGGTACTGTACATGCAGGTACTTTCACGTAGATACGCCCTACAGAGTTGGCCCAGTCCAGTAGATATGTGTCTGCCTATGGCCCTTTTCTGACACCGCCTTCCATGTGTGGCTGGCTATGCAATGCTCTGTGATGCGGATCAGTGGCTAGAACACATGTGCATATCCATATGCATATCCATGGTACAGTACCTTTGCATGTATAGTCAACCATCTCTAGCCACATGAAGAACTTACAAATCCAGGTACAGGAGACTTGGCACATGGAAAGTGCTGAGGAATCCTCGCTGAGTGCTGTCTCACGGCCTCACAGTAGCTGACAGTAGTGCAGCATCAACATTAGAGCCACATCTGTCAGATCCTGAGTCCTCAACCACCAGACCTGTAACTCGGGTTCGGTCACCTCAAGACCCATGCTACTTTCCTAAGTCGAGCTACTCGGTTACCACCTTTCGTATTCGGACGTGGTGTTTGGGTTTCGTACAATGATGACCAAGTCACGAGGGGTCTTGCCTGCGTGCTTTGGCTGCAGTTCCATGTAGTCATGGTTGTGATCGTGATCGTGATCATGATCATGATCGTGGTCTCACTTGAGAGGGCAGATGCACGTGCAGATGTATTGTACATCCAGTAGTCGTAGGTGTGGTGTAGTATTATGGTAAGAGGAGTACGAGTAGTACGAGTTGTAGATTTCCGTAGGTGGTGGTGGAGCAAAGACGCCGCCACCAACAACCAGCAAGCAAACCTGACGGCCAAACACGTTGCATCACAATTCTCTGATCGCCGCCATTGCCATCCCACATCCCAACCCACATCCCAACCCACATCTAGAATCTGATCCCCTCTGATCCCCTCTGATCCCATCCCATTATCCCACGGAATTACGGGTTGCATTCTCTACACACGCAATTCCGCCGCGCATTCGCATAACTCTTCTCTTCTCCGCGCGCGCCGGCGTGGCAACTGGCACTGGCACCTGCACTGGCACTTGCACTGGCACTTGCACTGGTACATACGCACGCACGCACACACTTCCAGACCGTGCATGAAACCATGAAATCATGAGCCATGAGCCCTGAGCCCATCAATACGGTAACCAGGACACATCACACTAGAACTTAGAGTCCTCCACTCCAACAAGCCATGGCCAGCCTGACCTCCAACCCACCGTCATCCGGCGGTGGCCCTTCCTCGGTTTCGGCTTCCAGGACCCAGAGCTTAAAGCGAAGTGTTCAGCAGGCCTTCGATGGTAGTCTTCCCCATTCCCATTTCCCCCTCTCCTTCTTTGGCTTCTGAATTCTTGGCATTTGCGTTTGATTTTGCTTTTCACGCTTCGACTTGAATTGCTCGTCTGTCTGTCTCGCTTTCATTGGACGTGAGCCTTTGTCGTCAGGCATAGCTATGCCTCTATGAGTAATCTCCTCGTCTGGAAACATCTTGTCAGCTGATTACGTATCTTCGGTGGGACATATCGAGATGTTCCCTAATCGACGCCATGGCTCCTTCCGTCTGTTGGCTCCCGCTCGTAAATGTCCAGCTGGCTGACCGGTGCTTCAGATCCGAGCGATAGGGGCATAGGCACAGGCTCTAACATGGGCTATCAGAGCAAAGTCAGAGTCATCGATCGCTACAAGGTGATCGGCTTCATCAGTAGCGGAACTTATGGACGTGTCTACAAAGCAGTTGGCCGCCACGGCCAGACGGGAGAATTCGCCATCAAGAAGTTCAAGCCAGGTGAGCATGCGGCGGATCTGCCCTGCCGACCATGCTGATGAAGATACAGACAAGGAGGGCGAGCAGATCCAATATACTGGAATTTCACAGTCAGCCGTTCGAGAGATGGCCCTCTGCTCGGAACTGAGTCACATGAATGTCATTAGACTGGTTGAAATCATCCTCGAAGACAAATGTATCTATATGGTTTTCGAATACGCCGAACACGACCTCCTACAGATCATTCATCACCACACCCAGCCAACTCGGCATCCCATCCCGCCTGCGACGGTCAAAAGCATCATGTTTCAACTGCTCAACGGTTGTCAGTACCTGCACTCAAATTGGGTCCTGCACCGAGACCTCAAGCCTGCAAACATTATGGTGACTTCCACCGGCGAAGTCAAGATCGGTGATCTCGGCCTTGCCCGTTTGTTCAACAAACCCCTGCACTCACTCTTCTCCGGGGACAAAGTCGTCGTGACAATCTGGTACCGAGCCCCGGAATTGCTTCTAGGCTCACGACATTACACGCCAGCAATAGATATGTGGGCCGTGGGCTGCATCTTTGCGGAACTCCTCTCGCTGCGCCCGATCTTCAAGGGGGACGAGGCCAAGATGGACTCGAAGAAGACGGTCCCCTTTCAGCGGAACCAGATGCAGAAGATCGTGGAGATCATGGGCCTGCCTCGAAAGGAGCAGTGGCCGCATCTGGTGAACATGCCGGAGTACGCCCAGCTGACCACACTCTCAAGCCACAAATCAGGCTCGAACCTAGAGAAGTGGTACTATAGCACGAACAACTCTCTCGGTGCAGAAGGCTACAAGCTACTGGCTGGGCTCCTCGAATATGATCCCGAGAAGCGCCTCACCGCCCAAGCGGCGTTGCAACACAGTCTTTTCAGCACGGGAGAGAGAGTGAGCGGCAACTGCTTCGAGGGCAACAACAATGGGCAGAAAGTGGAATATCCACACAGAAGAGTGAGCCAGGACGACAACGATATCAGGACGAGCAGTCTGCCGGGCACGAAACGAAGTGGTTTGCCAGACGATTCAAGGCCTGTGAAGAGGGTCAAGGAATGAGGCTGTCACAGTCCATGCATAGGATCTCGGACACCGCTCCGAAGTATTCTCTTTTCCCTTGCAGATCCCGAGCAGGATCGTCCGTCGGGGAAGGGGAGAGAGGAACGGGGACCTGCATGCAAGATGCAAGATGCAAGGTCCCGGTCTGGAAAAGATCGAGAATGTTATCCACCGCACTCACCGCGCCGCCCAGAAATAAGGAGGCAAGACAGGTAGCGGTGTGATATGATGTGATTGACGGGCGAGACGAACGCCATGTCCCGAAAGTCGAGCTGCGACGGTGTGGCGCAAAGGGCAACGCAAACGCAAAGCACCGCCACAGCAGACTCACTGCCGAGCCCTGCACATGCCACCCAAGACACTGCCAAGAGCCTCATGCCTTGGTCGGACACCACTCACGTCATGGGCTGGCTTTTTTTTTTGGCAGCCAGCTAAGACAACGTGGAACAGACAACAGACAAATAATCCCCTCCATCAGAGCCTTCCTTTCCACCTTTTCCCCCCAGCGTGCATCAAATCTACATCTACATCCTACAGACGTCTTCCAAGCATCAACAATCAAATATCAATTCCTCACCCTGCTACGAAAAAAAAAAAACCTCCCTCCAAATCTAGATAAATTTTCTAGATTCACACAAGATACACTCCGAATCCCCAACCCGAATTTTCAAAAGAAGAGAGGGGGTCGCGACAGAGAAATAGGAAAATGCCATTCTTCTGGTCCAAGAGCTACGGCGGCAGGCATGGCGGCGTTACCGTCTCTGCCGATAGACACGGTGTGCGCAAGCCTGTGTGGCGTGCCACCCTCGGCAAATTCAACTGCTTCCGCTGATGGTCTTGAGGAGGGGCTTTGGGAGGGGGGGGGGGCTGTGGTGCTCGAGAGGGGAAGAGGGGGAGGAGAAGTGCATGGATTGACTAGGCTTGGGCTTTGGGCTTTTGAGTTTAGGTTTTTGGGGGCTTGCGATGGAAGTTGAGGGTTTAGCTATCCTAGGCTTCGATGAGGGGAGGAGGGATAGAGGGAGAGGGAGAGGGAGAGGGAGAGGGAGAGGGAGAGAGAGAGAGAGGAAGATGTAGGAAAAGACGAAAATGAGAGGGAAGATAATGGGATGGATATGATATAATTTTTTGCTATTGCATGATGGCGCTAGGCGCAAAGGGAAAAGGATGGGATGGGGGATACCATTGACAGCGCATCAGAGAAAGGGAAGATCGATGGGTGAGGTGCTAGCATAGAACATAAAATCCCATCTTTACGTGGCAGCACACGCCTTTCTATTAAAAAATTTGTATTGTTATAAACCCCCAACGAGAAGAAACAATTCATGGCTCATTAATTAACGTTTCCCCGTACTATTACAAATGCTGCTAAACCTCTCTCTCTCTCTCTCTCTCTCTCTCTCTCTCTCTTTCATTACAAATTCTTCTTCTCTGTAGAACATTAGGAGAAAAAAAAAGGAAGAAAGATGGCAAAAGAGAGAGAAAAAAGTAACATAGCGCGGAAGAAATCCCCTCTTTTTCATCTCATTCCTTCTTCTCTTTTTCCTTGCCAATTTTTCGTATATCCCTCCGAGAAAGTCGTTGTGTGGGAGACAGGAAGAGAGGAAAAAAGAAGCGCGAGTGAAACCCTTTTTAGATGGTATCAAAGCTGAGGAGAAAGAAGAGAAGTAGAAGGAAAAAAAAGGAGAGGAAGATTTTGGTATCGCCGCCGTAAAACGTGGGAGAATGCGAAGAAAACGCTGCAGAAGATCGTCAAATGTACAAAGGGGGAGGTGGTTTCCGGGGTTTGAGGTTTCATTGAAAGAGGGCAAATGCCCGAAGTCGTCGTGAGGGGTGGGGTTGGAAATTTTCGGGATCTTTGGTTTTTTTATTTCTTCGGGGCGTTCGGTGGTGATTTGACGTTATTTGAAAGCCATGCCTGTTCCAATCCCCACAGATTAGTTTTCTAGATGCTTGGTGAGCCAGTGGGGCAGAGGACACCATACCAATCCTTCCAGAAGGCCTTCACCCGTAGTGGCGCAGCTCGGCACCA
Source organism: Proliferodiscus dingleyae (assembly GCA_003988795.1). Lineage (NCBI taxonomy): Eukaryota > Fungi > Ascomycota > Leotiomycetes > Helotiales > Lachnaceae > Proliferodiscus > Proliferodiscus dingleyae. Next base: position 1,023,397 of record QYAK01000002.1, on the reverse strand, counting down.
CGAACCAGATCTTGTCCTTCAGCTGGCTGAGCTTGAGGGCGTCTGTGACTTCTTGTGGTTTCATGGCTATGTTCACCGTCAGCAGATACAACTTTTTTTTTCCACATGTTGAGGAAAAAGAAAGGGGGAGGGAGGAACATATATACATACCTCCAGGAATATCCTGCTTGTTGGCGAAAACAAGCAATAAGCTCTCCTTCATCTCCCTATCGTTGATTATCCGATGTAATTCCTGCCTCGCTTCATCTATGCGCGCCTTGTCACTCGAATCGATGACGAAGATCAAGCCTTGTGTACCTATAATTGCCCCCAATGTTAATTAACACATGAAATCTCGCTCTAGCCTCTCCCGCATTGCCAGAAACCCATACACTGGTATCTCGATTATCCAATCCCATCCCATCCCATCCGCCATATCCCAAATGGAACAAAAAATGAAGGTTCTACTCACCACTGAAATAATGTCTCCAGAGGGGTCTGATCTTATCCTGTCCCCCAACATCCCACACGTTGAACTTGACATTCTTGTACGTCACCGTCTCGACGTTGAACCCCACCGTCGGAATCGTCGTCACGTCTTGGTTCAGCTTCAGCTTGTACAGGATCGTCGTCTTGCCCGCGGCATCGAGACCCAGCATCAGGAGCCGCATCTCCTTGGATCCGAAGATCTTGCCCATCATCTTGGAGAGCTGGCCGCCCATTGTGATGGTATTTTTGGGGGGCGGGGGAGGGGGAGGGGGAGTGCCGTCGGTATGAGGGTTAAGGGAGGAGCCAGGGAGTCGTGTGCGGGAGATTTATGCTCTGCGGAGGGGTGGGATTGGGAACGCAGTAGGGGACCTTCAAATGTGGGTGTCTGAGGGTTGGTAGCCTTGATGGTAGATATGTGCGAAAGAGAGTCTTCCAGATATCAGGCGGGAGAGGCGTCTTTTGAATAACGGGCGAGGCTGAAACCTGTATGTATGCGGCGAGGGATTGTTGCTCGAGTGGTGCTACTCGGATGGGATTGTTTCGAAACGGAGCCCAGAGTGGGATCTTCGCTCGGAGAATTCCAAAGAGGATTTTTTGGGTCAATTTGTCCTAGCACGACGGATCAGGAGGTGTTAGGGCGGATCAGTGGATTTTGGAGGGAATTAATTCGAGATTTCGTGGTGATATCTCCCGGTTTGAAACGCACGCGGTTGTTTCAGGGGCCAGCGCGTTAGATTTGGACAAGTGTCACGTGCATATCAATTAATGAGATCAAGAGCTTTCTGCGATACAAGTGTCGTACCAAATCTGTTGGTCTCGAGCCCATGCTCTTAGTATATTAAATTGATTATTGCACTTTTCCGTCTTGAAATAAAAATGCAATATCTTTATTTCCCATGCTAAGAATAGTAAATTTTGCTAGATACATTTTGATCCATCCAATCTCAGGGGTATTTCTGCCCAATGCTCCGATGCCGTACACCTAAAATGCAATGCCCATACTATCTATACTTCCAAGACTCGTAAATGTTCTTTCTAATCCAAAATTGGTGTGAAATCAAGACCTTCTCAAGATCTTTGCCATATCACCCTCTGTCTACAATCCTAGATCAATCCTACTGACCTGAATGATTCAATACCATTCGGCGGGGAACTTCTCTTCCCTCAGTTTCCTCTTCAAAGAGTACTTCCACCTTGGTACCGCCCTCTAGCATTCGTTTAACCTCGGCTCTGTAAAAAGTCGACGTTGATGGGTAGAGAGCAAGAACACGCTTTCCGACTTCATATTCTTCGAACTTGGCGTCTTGCGGAGGAATGGGCACCATCTGCGAAGCGGATGACTTGTATACGGTATCTCGGGGATTGGCTTCTGCAACTCCCGGGTCCGGATAGGGATCTTTGACTTCGTACCGCCTACTTTTGCCCTCTCCAATGACTCTTGTGACAATACCTTGGATCCAGTCAAGATCCTCACCAGACTTGCGTTTGAATGCTACTTCGTCATTGACTGCGTAGACAATCTTAGTCTTAGTCGAGTTTCGCTCACCGGCTTCAGAGAGGCTGTCCGTCCGTATGATCACATCGAGGTTTCTTGGTGGCTGACTGCTGGGTCTACCAGAGCCCATCTTGCGAGCTTGCCTTTCGGCAGCGGTGGGTGGGCCAGGGGAATCCGAGTGCCCATCCAAGTCCATTCCAGATCGCGATACGGAGTCTCTCGAGTCACGGGAAGCAGATCCACGTGGAGGTAGTTCGGCCTTCTCCTCGCTGGCCTTCTTCATGGCTATGAGTATATCAATCTGTTGCATAAGCCCTGCTCCGGATTCCATGTTTCCAATGATGGACTTCTCCTCTTCAGCGATAGCTACTTCTTGTCGATACAAGTTCTCCAGAGTTTGAAGCTCCTCGGGAGACGGCTCTGACCGGCATCAGCACACTTGATAGTGATAAGGTAGCGCATCGATATGACGGAGTCGATGTCTCACCTTTACCTTTGCGTCTTATCTCCTTAAGCCTCACTTCTTCCGCAAAGATCTTTTCCTTGACCTCCATCGCCTCGTTCTCATTCTGTTGAAGCGCTTGTATGTCGGCAAGACAACCCTTCCACAACTCCAGTTCCTCGCCGTTCTCTTGAGTACCCCCTCGGCCTCCACTACGAGGAGGTCTTCGTTGGTTGGATGACATGGCCCCTTCTAGGGGAGGTGCAGAACGTGGCCGAATGGAATCGGGAACACTGGGAGGCGCCCTGTACGGTCTTCCGCTAGGCGAGCTACGGCGTACAATTGCACCCGTAATAAGACCGGTAAGTTGCGATACTGAAACAGCAGCATCATCAGCTGCTTCGTCCGCCATGATGGATATTGGGGATGGATAATTGTGTCCCATTTGAGGCATTGAAACTCACCTCGCAAAGATCCCCAGCTCTGCCCTAGCCTTGGCGACCCAGAGTTGCTGTGCCTTCCTCAGATGTGGAGTCTGCTGAGGTGACGAGAGTCGGCGAGGAAAGACAGACCGACTGTCATGATGAAGATTGCGGAGACACTTGGACTTCAAGTTCGACCCCGACCCCCAGCTTCAGCCTTGTGCGCACAGACGACTTCTCATTGGATGGCCCCCGCTCTAGCGCGGGGTACAATCCCCCTCAATTGGATTGCCTTTGATGTGCGACTCGAGCTAAACTGGACTGCTCACCTCCTTTTCAATTAACCTCGACTGACAATTACATAAGTCTTTTTTTATTTTTCGATACCAGTATCAGCATTGCCTATTCCAGACCCAGGTGCTGACTCTGTGCCACGACCCACGATGCAAGTCCCATTGATCAGACTCCAATGCGGAGTGAACAGCTACGACTGGGGAAAAGTAGGCAAGGGCTCGGCCGCCGCAAAATTCGCTGCTGCAACTCCTGCCGATGGTTTCTCGATTCAAGATAGCAAGCCGTATGCAGAGGTATGAATGTTTAGCTATAAGCATACTCAGTGCTCACAGCCATAGCTATGGATGGGCACACATCCGTCAAATCCCTCCAAAGATGTCACAACGAAACGAACCCTCCTTGACCTCGTACAAGACAATCAAGCCCTCCTGTCTACTGAGATTAGCAGCAAATTTGGAAACAAGTTACCTTTCCTGTTCAAGGTGCTCTCAATCGGCAAGGCGCTGAGTATACAAGCACACCCAAACAAGCAGCTCGCCGAGCAGCTACACAAGAAGGACAGCAAGAACTATCCCGATGACAACCACAAGCCCGAGATGACAATCGCAATCACACCATTTGATGGCCTTTGTGGATTCCGACCTCTGGCAGAAATATCACACTTCCTATCGACGATCCCCTCGCTGAAGAAGCTGGTGGGCGAGTCGGAAGCAGAGGCATACCAATCAGCAGTCCAGGGACAAGAAACATCAGACAAGAAAGGGGACGAGGAGACGAACAAGAAAGCTCTGCAGAGAGCCTTCGGCTCACTGATGAACTCGACAAAGGAAGACATCGAACAAGCAAGCAAAGAACTCATCGCCTCCGCCCAGAAAGAGGGCGCTGACTTCGCAGGCGGCGGCGGCCCTACGAACGACGGCCAAGAGCTCGCCGACCTCGTCGTGAGACTCGACCAGCAGTTCCCCGGCGACATCGGGCTCTTCGTGCTCTTCTTCCTCAACTACGTCCAGCTGCAAGTCGGCGAGGCGCTGTTCCTCAAGGCCGACGACATCCACGCGTACCTGAGCGGCGACATCATCGAGTGCATGGCCGCGTCCGACAACGTCGTGCGCGCCGGCTTCACGCCCAAGTTCCGCGACGTCGACACGCTGGTCGCGATGCTGACGTACAGCTACGCGCCCATCGAGCAGCAGAAGATGCAGCCCGTCGACTACCCCTACGCGACGCTCAACCGCACCGCCTACTCGTCCGGCTCGGCTGCCATCTTGTACGATCCGCCCATCGACGAGTTCAGCGTCGTCAAGACGGACCTGAAGACGGCGGGCGCCAGGGCGACGTTTGAGCAGATTGCTGGGCCGAGCATCTTCATCTGCACCTCTGGCAGCGGCAGGATCAGCGTCGGGCCCACGGTCGAGGAGGTGCGGCCCGGATACGTGTACTTCGTCGGCGCGACGGCCGAGGTGGTGCTGGAGAGCGACGGAGACGAGTTCACGACGTTCAAGGCCTTCTGCGAGTTGCAAGGGAAGGAGGACGGGGACAAACAAAAGCTTTGAGCTGAAAATGATTCTTTCTCTGGCAATTTAGATGGTAGAATGCGCTTGTTTGCACCTGCATATACACAATATCTCCCTTTTTTTGATTCTTGGAATTCATGCTAGAGGTAAAGCGAGGGTATCAAAAAATAGCATACACTTCTGATTTCCTGCGAGCCGGACTTTTTTTGTCATGTGTGAATGTGAATGTGAATTAGTCGTATCTATCTATCTACCGAAGGCTCGTGCAGGCCCGTGGATTCTTCCTCATATATAAGCGTGTAAAATGCCTCAGGGGGCTGCAACAGCATATAGGTTTCCACGCGGCATATATATTTTATTTATTTATTTCAAGCCTTGATCCCCTTCTTCTCCTCCTCCTCCTCGGCCCTCTCCAGCGCCCCGGGCTCACTAACATCAACACCCAGCCGTTCCGCCTCCTGCATCTCCCTCTGCGGACCGACGAACCACTTCCGCGCACTGACGAGCCACACAAAGTTGGCGCCCACGGCAATGATGCCCACGGCCACCACGGTATAGTTCAGCGTCTGGCTGGTGACCGGGTTCGCTGTCGGCAGGCAGAAGATGATGGTGATGAAGCCGATCCACGTCACGGCGACGAACGCCACGGGCTTGGAGAAGACGCGGAGGTTGAAGGGCCCCTTGCGCGCGTTGAAGGCGGAGCCGTAGATGAAGCCGATGAGGATGGGGATCCCGTACGAGATGTACAGCCCGATGGTGGCGATGGACGTGGCCGCCGCAAACGCGACAGAGGAGCCGAGCGACGGCAGAGCCAGGCAGAAGGACAGGAAGGCCGCGAGCCAGACGGTGCGCACGGGGCTCGCGAAGCGCTCGTCGACCTTGTGGAAGAAGTGCGGGATGCCGCCGTCGCGGGAGAAGGCAAACATCATGCGCGAGTTGGACGTCATGCTGAAGAGGCCGCAGTGCCAGACGCAGATCATGACGAGGCACATGAGCACCACCGCTCCATCGTCGCCGAAGACGTCGACGAAGATCTGCAGGACGGGCTGGGAGTAGGCGTTGGTCACGGTGGCGTCGAAGTCCTGGATGCTGAAGAGGAAGGAGAGCAGGATGAAGAAGCCGAAGAGCGAGGAGAAGCCGACCGAGGAGACGACGCCGATGGGCGCCGACCAGGAGGCCTTGCGCGTCTCCTCGCTCAGGTGCGCGCTCGCGTCGAAGCCGGTGAGGGTGTACTGGCTCATGAGCGCTCCGCAGGCCGCGACGTACGCTGGGCTGGCCCTGACGCTCCAGCCTGGATCCCCCGTGCCGTCGTAGAAGGTTGCGAAGACGAACTTGGCGGACTGGTGGGTGGGCGCTTTGGCAAGCACGGCGATGGCCAGGCAGGTGATGCCGATGGAGTGTAGCAGGATGGAGGTGTTGTTCAGGTAGCGCAGGACGTGCACGCCGAAGGTGTTGATGACGCCGTGGGAGACGAGCACGGCGGCGTAGATGCCTATCGTCTTGCCGGCCGTGGGCTCGTACGACGACTTGACGGTTGCGGTCGTCGATATCAGGCCCGCGAGGCCGAAGCTGATGCCCGTGGTGACGGCGACTTGGCCCAGCAGGTTGAACCAGCCTGTGATCCAGGAGGCGTAGGCAGAGTGCTTGGAGGGCGCGAGGAGAGCAGCCCAGTAGTAGGGTCCTCCTGCGGTGGGAATCGCAGACACGATCTCTGCCATGCCGAGGGCGACGAACATGGTGAAGACGGAGACGACGATCCAGCCCACGGACATGACTATATATCCCCCCTAGATCAGCTCCATCCTCTTGCAACTTTCCAGGTAGAGAGAAACATACCTCCTGGGCCACCGGTGTTCAGCCCATACGAGAAGAGCGTGGTGATACCTGTGATGACAGACTAGTTCCAATGATCAGCAACAGTACAGTATAGAGTCGAGTATTTCACGTTCCGTTCTACTGGGACAGGAGAAGGACAAAAAAAAACAGCAAGCAACATACGATGATAGAGAACGAGATGCCAAAATTATGAAGCAAGCCCCAATCCCGCCTCAGCTCCTGCTTGTACCCAAACTCAGCCAGTTCCTCCTCATCATGCTCCTGAACCGTCGAACGCTGCCGTTCGATCTCACTCATCGCGTGGTCGTTCCCTCTCTATCTCTCTATCTCTCTCTCTCTCTCTCTCTCTCTCTCTCTCTCTCTATTTGAATTTCCCTCTCGAATTTTGTCTTCTCAATTGGCCCCAACTCTGGAAAACCCCGCCAAGTTCCCAATAGACATATATATATTTCTCTCTCTATATATATTCCTGAAACTCGAAATTCGCAATCGCAAGCAGCAAAGAGGGAGAAAGAAGATATGGGATATGGGCAAAGACGCGCGCGAGACTGCGGCGTCGCCGGCCGGAACCACTTATGTAGATAGCTGCGCGCAATCATCTGGCGTCGTTGGCGGTAGCGGTAGCTGGTTCCGTTGATAGATAGCTACCCCGGTCCTGGTGTCATGGTCATGTCAGGTTCGAGCGATAAGGGAACCCAGCACCCAGTACCTAGTACAGTACCCAGACCCTCCACCAGGAGCCCTCCTGAGTCCAGGACCAGCCCCATGTCATGTCTTCTTGTTCTTCCTCTTCTTGTTCTTCCTCTTCTCTCCTTCCCTTCCCCCTCCTTCTTTCGATCCCGAATTTCGCAAATGATTGGGGAGCACCAGGAGGGGGCCACACTAAGCTGCTTGCGGGCGCTGGCCCGGATTCTGGGCTGGCGATAGAGTATCCTTGGCTTCAAGCGGCTGGAGTCCTAGCTGGAGTCGCTGGCTGGCAGACCTGGCGCATGGCATGGCATGACATGACATGACAGGGTATGGGCATGGGCATGGGCCTGGCGCGGCCTGACACGGCGTTTGATGGGGTGTGTTTTTTTCTGGGGCGGGGATGGGGATGGGGCTGGTGGGTGTTGGTTTTGGTGGTTGCTGCTTGAATTCTTAGTGGGATTGATTGACGGTAGCCTTTGGGGCTTCTTGGTCAAGGACATGACTAAGTGCCGAAAACAAATCAAATCAAAATCTGAACCCACTCCTACTGGGTATGTCCCGCTGTAGATTAGATGTTTGTTTTGGGGCGCGAACAAGGACAAAGACAATAGGGGGCCACACTACTCGCTACCAGAACCACACCACAAACCCCTGGGGGGATAAAGTTTCCTGTTACGGTACCTGCGCTCGTGGGCTTCTACTCGTGTACTGTAGTTACTATACTGTACTGTATTCGTGCCTGACACGAGAGAAGGGTGGCTTGGGGCTTCAGGGGTCATTGAGGCTGAGGATACCTAAGGACGTGACGGAGACGGGAGTCCAGAACAATATCCCCCCAAACCAACAAAAATTCACGCAAAAGTCTCAAAGTCTCCCTCAAATCACAGAGCCCGATAAGATTTCTCGGTAGCTTTTTCGCTCTTGCACAGTTTTCGACAGATTAGGTCTTTCTATAATTCTTTTTGAGGCTTTCCTGGTTCCCCACCTGTTTTTCATTCCTTCCCTATAGAGACAAATGTAGACAAAAAATGATAATCCATCTCCCAACTAGCCTCTCAGAACAGAGCCTGGATTTGTAGCCCCCCTTTTTCTTTTATATATATCTCTCTGATATGTAAAAATCCTGTACATTTTTTTTCCCTTTCGGTAACGAAACCGCTGGCCTAGTGAATGGGCGTGAGATATGGACGCGCAGAAACGGCCGTTTGTATATATATATATATATATATATATATACAGGCTCGTGGGACCTCTTCGAACGCTCGGATCTTGGGCGATATGGGGCTCTCGGCTTGAGTTTGGGAACCTACCTGAGCCCAAAGTAGCTGGGTCAGGAGAAATGGGTATTTTTTGGGCGGTGGGTGGTTTTGGTCGATAAATGATGCAAAAAGCCACACATTGCCCTTTCAAGACTGCTCGCTCATTTGCAGCATGTGGCCCATCTTTTCGATCTAGAAAAGGTAAAAAAAAACCCCGCATTAGCAAAAGGGGCGCCAGACATATTTGGATTTTTTGGAACGGGGGGGATTTCACATACCTTCGTCTTCAGATACCCGCCCACCTCCTGGCTTCTGATACCACCGCTCTTCCCCCTCCAGGCCAACGGAACCATAGCCACACGTTCCCTCACCACAATCTCCCGGTTGGGTCCCTCGACCGCGCGCACCTTGTCGGGATTGTTCGTCAGCAGCTTGATATCCGTCTGCCCCAGATCCTGCAGCATCGCCGTCGCCAGCCCGTAGCTCCTGGCATCTGCCGGGTGCCGCAGCAACAGGTTCGCCTCCACGGTATCCGAGCCCAGGTCTTGCAGGTTGTATGCCTTGAGCTTCTCGCCCAGCCCGATGCCGCGGCCTTCTTGCCGGAGGTAGATGATGATGCCGCCGCCTGAGCCGGGTAGGGACATGAGGCGTGCGGCTTCGTCGAGCTGCTCGCCGCAGTCGCAGCGTGCAGACCATACGTTCTCGCCGGTGTAGCACTCCGAGTGGATGCGAACCAGCAATGGTTCTCCTCTCCCCTGCCCTCCATCCTCTCTCTCTCTCTCCTTCTCCTTCTCCTTCTCCTCCTCCTGCCCAGTCTTGGTCCTCTTACTGTTATTGTCATCTGGCATGCTCGAAGCCGTCCGTCCGGGATACAGCCGCCCCGTATACGCCCCTCTGATCAGCCTATCCATCTCCGTCTCCCCCTCGCGCGGGCGATCGAGGCTCGTGCTGCGGATGCTGCTCCCAAACACAATGGCCAGATGCTCCTTGTTGTCCTCGCTGTTCTGGTACAGGTGCAGGAACATCTCCACGCCGCCGATGGTCGTCGGGATCCGGGCCCTCACGATGCAGTTGACCTCCGGCAGCTTGTCGAGGAGCTTGGGCTTCTTCTGCCCGCAGCCGCCGTCGGCGACAGAGCTGTCGACGGGCACGGAGCGGGGTACATGGCGGTGAGAGGGAGTCGAGGCGCCCGGTGTTGATGGCGGGGTGAAGGCGGGGGAGACGAGGTCTGGGAGGGCGGAGTCGGTGTCGGCGGGGTGATGGGAGTCTGCGGATGTCGGGGCGGAATCTAAGGAATGGGTTGAGAGAGAGAGCTTGTTGAGGTCGAGCTCTGAGATGGTGCGGGAGACTGGGATCGGTCGTGGAGAGTAGAATGGTGGGAGCGGTGGTATGGTATCTTGTTGGTGCTTGCTCGGTGGAGCTGAAGGAGGCTCTGAGGGGTTCCCGAGACCGGGCATTTTTGCAGGAGGCTATAATGCTGATGGCGGCATATGGAGAGTATTGTGACGAGCAATTGATACTCTTTGTTGCTGATGGTTGATGGTATCTGAGAGGTGATGTTGGCTCTAAGTTCAGGTATAGAAATCCATCGAAGTCTTTCCGACGTCGCTGCTTTCCAAGGCGGAGTCAGCATCCGACAAATCAACGTAATGGCACATTATTAACCACCTCCACCCAGTTGTTCTCTTCTGCCTGGGCGATCTGCGGCTAGCACATAAGCACTTTCTTTTCTGGCTACACGGGAAAGCAGTTATTCATTTTCTGAATTATCATCTATCTATACGAGTCTCTGAATGAACATGTACTGTACAAATGCACGTGAACCCCTCATTTGTCAGCAGAGCACCACAGCCGACTGAGGGTCCCGCATCGGTCTCGGTGACCCCAACCTCGGACTTTCTTCGCCATGCTAAGTACTGGTACCCAAAACCCAGAAACCCATTCCACTGGCCAATTGCCCCCATATGTCATGACGCAACGTCCTCGCACCCCAGAGAAAAATGTTCCTCACTTTGAGAAAAAAAAAAAAAGTGGCCACCCCGCAGAGAGACATCTAAGATGTAATCCCGTCGGCCGTACTGTGGGAGGGTGCATATGAGTGGCTAAATCCGTAGACCCGCGATCACAGCTCCCATGTATCGAATGTTGCTGACATATAGATCGAACCTTAAGTCGGTCGAATTTCTAAACAGACCCGAATGTAACGGGCATATATAGCTCGGGGTTCCTTTCCACTGATTCTCCTTTCGTAGACTAGATCCACTGCTGTTTTTGTAGACGCCCAGAAGATTCAAAGCTTTCTTCCATCTTAAATTTCCTCCATCGTCATATCATCATGGCACCAGATCGTTACCAATCAGACAGCAGTGATGCTTCGCCCCTGGGCAAGCCCCTCAAGTTCGAATTCTCGGGCAAGACGGCCAACAATCGATTCCTGAAAGCGGCCATGACAGAAAGACTCTCGTCATGGGACCCAAAGGACTTCAAGAAGCGTGGCATTCCCTCCAAGAATCTCATCAATGTCTACAAGGTATGGGGTGAGGGCGGCTATGGCCAAATCTTAACGGGGAACTTGATGATCGAGTATGATCAACTGGAGGCAATGGGAAATCCAATCATTCCCCGAGAAGCAGAGTTCTCTGGCCCACGGTTCGAAGCATTCAAGGAGTTGGCTACAGCTGCCAAGGCACATGGGAGCTTGGTTGTTGGTCAAGTCAGCCATCCAGGTCGACAAGTCCAGAACACCGTCCAGAAGAATCCCATCTCGGCATCAGATGTCCAATTAGAAGGTATCTCAAGCATCTACCCCTTCAGATGAAAGCCATCTCATCAGTGTATGTAGGAACCATCATGGGAATGCAGTTTGCGAAACCTCACGCCGCCACCACCGACGACATTGCTCGTGTCATCGATGGCTTCGCTCATGCCGCCGAGTATCTCGAGAAAGCAGGTTATGACGGGATCCAGCTGCACGGTGCTCACGGTTATCTCCTCGCGCAGTTCCTCTCGCCCACCACCAACAAACGCACCGACAAATACGGTGGCTCTCTGGAGAACCGACTCCGGCTCACCCTCGAGATCGCAGAAGAGATCCGGAAGCGCGTCTCCCCCAGCTTCATCGTAGGCATGAAGATCAACTCGGTCGAGTTCCAAGACAAGGGCTTCAGTCCCGACGATGCCCAAGGTCTGTGCCAGGCCCTGGAGCAGGCCCGCTTCGACTACGTCGAGCTGTCGGGCGGCACGTACGAGTCCCTCGCGTTCGAGCACAAGCGGGAGAGCACCAAGAAGCGCGAGTCCTTCTTCATCGAGTTCGCAGACCAGATCGTCCAGCCGCTCACCCGGACCAAGACGTACGTCACGGGCGGCCTGAAGTCCCTCGGCGCCATGGTCAAGGCTCTCGAGACCGTCGACGGCGTCGGCCTCGCTCGTCCGGCGTGCCAGGAGCCGCACCTCCCGCGCGACCTGCTCGAGGGCAAGGTCACGGGCGCGATCCATCTCAAGCTCGAGGACAGCGACTTCGGCTTGACGAACGTTGCGGCAGGAACACAGATCCGGCAGCTGGGCAAGGACCAGGAGCCGATCGATCTCAGCGATGCGCAGAACGTCGAGGCATTCCAGAAGGATATGGGCGCGTGGGGTGCGAAGCTGGGTGGTGACCAGGAGATGAGAGAGTATGGTTATGTAGATCTCAGCGGGCCTGCTCAGCCGTATGCTCACTAGAGTTTTCGCGTCGAGAAGGGGTCTAGCAATGAAGAAGTGATAGAATAATAATGATCACCGCAAGCCTGCTGGAAGAAGCTTGATTGATTGACACTTTGAGTTTGAGTTTGCGTTTGCGTCTGCGTCTGTTCATCAGCAAGCGAGCGATAGGGAAACTTAAAAGGTTGAGACCACGACTGAGGAGCTCAATTGGCCGGGATAGCAAATACTCACCATCACCGTACCAATTCTTCTCAAACAATGAGTGCATAGATATAATGACTCCCTTTTCTTTTTAAAGTACATGGGCACGTACACAATTGAGGCTCAGCAGACCAGACCAGTTGGGAATTTAAAGTTTTGACAGGATGCAACTCTATCTGGGACAGCGGAACCCCCCCCTTCCCCCCTCAGCCCAGCCCCAGCCCCAGCCTCTCTCATGCCGACGCCAGCACTCGCGCTACTTCTGCTTTCCTCTCCCTGCGGCCTCTTCGCGGCGCGTCCGGTGACGACGGCTTCGATGGCTGTGGTCTTGGAACTTTTCATAAGTCGATGAGTCGATGCATGTCCTCGCAGATACAAAGCCGGGACTGCGATTCCCCAAGATCCCCCAAGCTCCACCAGCTCCTGGGCAGCAGCACCTCACGCTCCTTGTCTTCCATCCACAGTGGGGGTCCTGGTGGTCTCCCGCGTCATGTCGACCGTAGCGCGGCGTTCGCACCGCAAGGTGAGGACGGGATGCCGAACATGCAAGCAACGGAAAATCAAAGTGCGTTTTCTCTCTGTTCGTTCCTTGCATCATGGTCATGGTCTGCAATTGGGGTTTCTGGAATTCAATGATGGCACCCGTGGTCAAGTGACCGGAGATCATATGGCGTTCCACCGGTGAACAAAGGGGGATATGGTATCTCACCTTCGGCTGCATGGACTAGACGCTCCATGGGTGACTTACACATTTGCATCAGCTACGTATGCGACATATGATATATAGCAAGCTAATACATACCCCCCCGCACGTAGTGTGACGAGGAACGGCCATCTTGCTGGAACTGTAGGAAGCACTCCGTCACCTGTGACTTCCTCCCTCTACCAACTCCATCATCAACCTCGAATTTTCAAGACGGTGCGGAAGCATCGCCCCAATCTCAATCTCAACTTGATCCCATCAGCAATGACGATACTCCAGTCGAGGGAACCTCTCTCCATGGTCCCAAAGACGACCCGGAGGGGCCCGACCTCCCCGAGCTCAACACAACAGATCTCAAGCTCCTCCACCACTTCATCACTTCAACCTGTCTAAGTATAACAACTGACACCACAATGCGGAGCCTGTGGCGCCACAAGATACCCGAACTGGGCTTCCAGTACGACTTCGTCATGAGGGGCATCCTCGCCACTTCCGCGCTCCATATCTGTCATCTGTATCCGGAGAAGCGCGACTACTATTTCCCAATTTCGATGAAGCATCACCAGATGGCCCTCCAGGAAGGAACCGCCATCCTGTCCAACATCACCCAAGAAAACTGCACCGCGCTCCACATCTTCTCGATCCTGACCTGCATCCACACCGTCGGCCGGCCCAACAGCGCCGAGGACTTTCTCGTCGTCGGCAAGACCGGCATCATCCACTGGATCGTCCTCTTCCGCGGCATCCTCAAGATCATAGAGCCGTATATGGATGCTATGAGCTCCGGCCCCCTCGCCGCGCTCTTCCAGGCACGGGACCAGCGCCAGGCGCTGCGCGAGTACTACGTGCACGGCGAGCCACAGACCAACCACCTGGGCGACCTCCGCGAGCGAGTCCTGCAGGCCACGACCGACGCGCAGACAGAGACGATCTACACCAGCGCCATCGACTCGCTCCAGTCGGCCTACAACTTCATCTACGACGCCTCGCCGCACACCTACGAGACGGGCGACGTCTTCGTGTGGCTGTTCCGCCTGGACGACGACTTCCTGACGCTGCTGCAGGACGGCGCGCAGGAGGCGCTGGCCATCTTCGCGTACAGCTGCGTGCTGTTCAAGAAGATGGAGGGCTACTGGTGGCTGCAGGGCTGGGCCAGCTTGCTGATGTCGGATATCTGGCGGCACATGGATGAGCGGCACCGGCAGTGGATACAGTGGCCTATTGATCAGATCGGGTGGCGTATTGACGTTGAGCCTCTGCCGACTTGAGCTTGGGAGCAACGCATATAGCCTGGCGTTTCAGGTGTTTTGGGGTTGGGGAAATCGAGGGAAGTAGGAGAGCGGGCGTGTAGGAAGGGATTTTTCTGAAAATTTACAAATTGACTGGGCTTCCAGCCCGGTCTGCCGCTTTCTCTAGAAGTTTCGTTTGCCCCGACTAGATGAAAGTAGAGCAGGACCTTAACCAAAGAGCAAGGCAAGGCAACCTGTACCAAAAAATTATAACTGCAACTGTACCCCTTCACGCGTCCTACTTCCTCCTTTCTTCCTGCTGAGTGAGTGAACATCCCAAGGCACACACACACAGTCCCCGTCTTACTCTATTTAGTTCGCGAGGTACAATCCACTCTTCTGTAAGTTCATAGGTTTGGGACATATCGGTTAGAGGTGAGGTGGTGCTTGAATTGGATTTTTTTAATTTTTTTTATCTCGCACACACCTGACGCCTGGAGCGGCAAGGCGAGCAATACAACTTTTGTTTTTGTTTTTTTTTTTTTCGAGGCCGTTGATGAGGAAGGAAAGGTACGGGAAATTGTTTGTCTGGGACATGGCTTTTTGAGGACTTTGGGACCCTGTTCTTTCCCACTCGGATCCACTTGAGAGGCAGAAGTTCGGCACCAGTGCCCTTGTATAGTGTTCGCGAGCGTAGCGAGCGTATATATAACAGACAACTCCTTTGCTCCGATGACCCTCCGGAAGCCATTCTGTGGAGAGAGAGAGAGAAAAAAAGAGCTCATTTCATGTAGAATTATGAGCACCCTACAGCAGGCAGATAGCGAGAGCATAGCTAGTACAGTAATACACAAGATATCTGCCTTGAGAGAGAAGTAGAACACTTTAAGTGCAGGCAGCGGGAGAGCATAGCTAGTACAGTTATACACAAGATGTCTGCCTTGAGAGAGAAGTAGAACACTTTAAGTGCAGGCAGCGGAGTAGCAAATGGACCATTGTCAATTTGGCAAGCAGTTAGAAGAAGGCTAGGACGCTTTTGTATGAATACCTATCACAGAATCCAAGGTTCTCCTACCTTGGGCCCAACTTTTCTAAACACCTGGTCGGACCCTGTTCCTCCCACTCAGCCTTCGTGATCCACATGTTCTCCTTATCCGCCATGATATTCGCCAGCACCGCACCACCTAGGAACACCATATGCCTCCTCCTCGGCGGATCCTCAATCCTGACCTTGAACTTACCGAGACGCTCGGGGTTTCCACCCAGCACTTTCGTAAGCCACAGCTGCTTCAGCTCCTTCTCCAGCCGCGATGGGAGGCCGGGATACATGGACGAGCCACCCGACAGGACGATGGCCTTGAAGAGCGAGGCGCGCACATCGACGTCGGCCGCCTGGATGGTGTTGAAGAGGAACTCCGCGATGCCGGGCTGCTCCACGTCGACGAGATGGGGCTGGAACAGGCACTCGGGCGCCTCGAAGCGCTCGCTGCCCACGCGGATCACGCGCCCGTCCGGCAGCGTGTAGCTCTCCACCAGCACCGTCGTGTCCTCGCTCAGCTTCTGGTCCAGCTCCAGATCGTACGACACGTAGCACAGCTTCTCCTTGATCTGGCGCACCGTCTCGAAGTCCGCCGTGCGGTTCAGCGCGTACCCCCGGCGCAGCAGCAGCGCGATCAGGTTGCGCGTGACGTCGCGGCCCGCGACGTCGAGGCGGCGCGTCAGGTGGTTCAGCACGACGGACTCGTAGACGGGCACGATGTGCGTCACGCCGTCGCCCGAGTCGACGACTACGCCTGAGCTGAGACCTGTGGGGGGTCGGGACACCCGTATCAGCACTTGGAATGTTTTTCCTTCACACACATACACATGCACAAACTCAAACTCAAACTCCTGGAGAAGAAAAAAATATGTGAAGAAGGAGCATTACCTTGTGCGTATAGCGCCAGCACGGCCTGTATAGCGACATACACCCCGCCAAACTGGTATCTATCGAACATGACCTCGCACATCTGCTCCCTGTTCTTCAGCGGGTTCATCGGCGGCTCCGTCAGCAGGATCTTGCGCCCCGTCGTGTCGACCTGCATCTTCTCGTAGAAGGTGTAGTCCCAGAGATGCTGCATGTCGTCCCACTTCTTCACGATGCCGTTCTCCATCGGGTACGAGACCTGCAGCATGGTGCGCGCGGCCGCCGCCTCGTCGCCGCACATTATGTCCTTGATGACCAGGCCATCGTTGCCCTTCTCTTCGGAGCGCAGGATGGGGCGGCCTACTATAGAGGGATATTGGAATTCGGGGAAGTTCTGGGGGAGAGGGGGTGTGTCAATTCAAGTGCTCTTGCGCGGAAAGGGGGGGGGGGGCCTGCGTACTTGTGCGGCGTAGCCGACTTTGAGGAAACCGGTTCCTCCGTCGAGGACTGCGGAATTGGAATTAGTATATATTATGAAGTAGGGAAAGTGTCAGAAAAATACCTATTGGAGGTTCCGACATCTTTGCAGACGGTAGGAAGCTCGGAAGGGGGGTGGTAGGTCAGTCAGTGAGGTTGGCGGTGATGGTGGGGCGTCGTGTGCGTTGACGTTGGCGGTTGAACTTCGGACTGTTGTGGCTGTCCTTCCCCTCCATTGCCGTAACGGCCCCAAATTTTTTATGCAATATCTTGACGCCACATTTTTTCACTTTGTTTGGTATTTTAAAACGCCTCACTTTTTCAACATGAAGATGACATCGAAACGAATTCTTCTTATCAATCCAAATTCTTCTAAGTCTATGACAGATGGATTGTCCGTTCTGCTCAAAGATATGAACCGGCAGGGGACAACTTCAAGCCAAATCGAGACCTACACAGCTCCATCTGGGCCATCCAGCATCAATAATGAGGATGATGCTCTCGAAAGTGCAAAGACTGTGTTTCAGGACCTGGAACTTAAGCTTTCACAGTACGACGCCTATCTCGTAGCTTGCTACAGCGTTCACCCCTTAGTCGGAATGCTCAGAGAGAAAGTACCCCCTCACGTACACGTGACTGGTATTTTCGAAGCCAGTATTTCGACATCTCTTTCACTATTGCCATTAGCATCCAAGGTCATGGGTGCAGGCACCACGAATGACTTTTCGAAGTTCGGCATTGTTAGCACAGGCACGTATTGGAACAAGACCTTGTCGGAGGGAGTCAGGGAGTTCCTTCAACTAGAAGACTTGGGGAGCTCGCGGATGTTCAAGGGCGTAGAAACGACCGGGTTGAACGCTGATGAGTTACACAATGCGGACCCGGAGGTGGTGAGGAGGAGAATAATGGACGCGACAAAGAGGCTGGTGAAGAATAGAGATGTGAGGGTTGTCTGCTTGGGCTGTGCGGGAATGGCTGGGCTAGATGCTGTAGTTGAGGAAGCATTGTCGGAAGAACTTGGAGGAGATGCAAAGTATGTGCATGTGCTCGATGGCGTCAAAGCTGGCCTGGGAATGCTGGAGAACTTCCTTCGCGCTTTGCCCCCGAAGTGATGGAGAGTCTTGTTTGGACGAAATTCTCTGTACCTAATTGCGTCGTTGTATATACCTTGATCCACATTAGTACAGGATAATAGTAATGTGCTTTAGCAGCACTATATTTTGCACACTCTCCTACCTTTCAAAACCATTCAACCTCCTCTCGCAACTATTCAAAGTATCATTCTCCCCTCAGCAACTGGAAATCAGCTCCAATAGCCTTCCCGAGAAACCTGTAGCTCGATTGGTTGCATAGGAATGCGCGGTCCGTGTTCTCGAATAGTGATGCCTATCACGGATATGTTATCTGTGAAGTCTTCAGGTTTGATGACTTCGTATCGTCACTAATCAACACCCGCATAGGTCTAGTCGCGCGAAAGCCGTTATATTCCCATCAAATCATATATACACAGTCCGACTCCCCTCAATTGCTTCTCGCTCCACCCTTCGCCGCCCTCAGCTCATCCATCTTCGCGACCCGCTTCTTGAATTCCTCGTACTGGCACTTCTCGTAGCTGTGTCTTTCTGTCTGTGTTGCCAATCGTTTAGCCTTATTCTCCTTATCCTTATCTCGTTCTTCCCTCTTTGTGGACAGTAAACATACCTCGCACTTCCAGGGCAGGTAGTACTCCTCGTACCGACACCGATTGAGCGGGATCAGTAGGTTGGCGCAGCTGTCGCGGTAGGCGAGTGGTAGTCGGGCTTCGGACATTGCTTCTCGGGATGCAGCTGTATTTTGCTTGTTAGGAAGAAAAGCGAGAGGGATAAGGGCTGCATACGGGCCTTGGTGTCGGAGAGCCCGACGGCCGACTTGACGGATTCGACGACAGTCATGTTGGATGTCGTGGTGGAGTAATTGCTGAGGTTGCGATACGGGTGAGGTGCGTTTTGGAGCTCTGGTGGTGGATTGGGTTAGCGCCATTTTTACATAAGCAATAGCCTTTCAATTGGTGAATGTCTGTCCAAAAGGTTCAACTTTAGCAACCTGCCTGGAATAGCATGGGTGAAAGCATCTCCTATATTCCAGTTACAAGAGGCTGAAGTTCTATCCCGTTGTCTTCCAAGATCTAACAATGTATTTTACAGTGCCGCTCTCCGCTCATAAGTGGCAGTCTAAGCTACCACCACGACACACAGGCAATTCTATCGGCGCTGTCGACCACAGTATGATTGGCAGCTGTGTCTAGCAAAGTCTCAAAAATGCTATTGGTATATTTTGCTGAGAGATACAATCCAATATGAATGTGGCCAGCGACATATTCACACCGGGACTGGAAAATCATGTGGTAAGGTAGATGAGTTCCAATACTTCGCCATGCGCTCAATAGTTATTGATGTTCGCTATTTTCCCTTCTTCAAAGAACACTTTTTCACCCACACCAAATTAGGATTATTATTGTTTGCTCGCTATAGTACGCCAACAAATTCAACGAAGACTTTAGAATATATGAGAGAATCATAAGGCGAAGACAGCCATGCAGAGACCAACGAGACCTCCTGCAGATGCGAAAATAGGAGCATTGTTTACTGCTGCTGCTTTCGAACTCGACGCAGCTGCAGAACCGGCGGCGGTCGTGGTGCCTTGAGAATTTGAATCAGCAGTACCTGCAAGAAAAAAAATCAGTACTGTCAAACTGTGCCTCAAGATCAATTCATCCTTACCAGTGGCGGTGCTACCAGTTTTAGTTACAGCCGCAGAGTTCGTAGCCACAGCGCCATTTGCTCCAGTTGATGCACCAGCAGTCTGAGAGCCAACCAGGTAGTAGGAAGAGATACAGGCCGAGACGCAGGAGGCGAATTGCTCAGACTCTGCAACGGTGCCGTTGCCTTGAGGACAATTTGCAGCACACTCGTTTGTCTGGCTGGCTTGTGCGGAATTTGGGTGAGCGGTGCCAACGCAAGCAGCCTGGCAGTTCACATCACCAGACGCACAGCCTGCGAGGCAAGTCGCCACGGGAGATAGAGATGCGCTGGTGGTAGTAGCAACAGAGGAGGCAGAGGAGCCTTGTCGCGGTAGGTTACTGGCAGACGCGACTGCGATCAGGGAGCCGAGGAGGATAGTTGCAAACTGCATTTTGATGTAGCGAGTGCTGAGTTTATTACAAAAGATAGTAGTTTGGACGTATGTGACAGTCAATGAACGTGAGGAATTGGAACGACTGTGTTGATGTACGAAAGAAGAGGAGAAAAAGAAGGAGTAGCAGAGAAATCAAATACGAGGTGCTATGGTCTGACAAAAGGGAAATGTTTGATTAATGGACAGGGGTTCAGGCCTTGTTTGTGGCACTTCGCTACCCCGTATATACTCCCAACAAAAGTGCAAGTCCCGCACAATTCAACTAGTTCTCTCGACATGACTTCGCCAATTCTTGACATGAAAGATCCAGGATAAGCTTTCTGGAAGAGCTTATAGTTAATCTGAATAGGTGATATGCGTATGCGAGACGTATATGGTATAAGTCATTAGATACGTCGAGATCAAATTTCAACTAACAGAAGTCATGAATTTTCGACCACCCGATGATCATGTCTTCCATTTGATCCCCTATATCTCCAAATAGACCAGGCCTGGATATCGTGCCAATAATGTGTCACCCCCAGATAAATGGAAGGCAATAGTGCCGAAACGCCAATTTCACGAAAAGGAGAGCCGTAATATTGTAATCCAACTCCAAGACCAACCGTACAAGCAAAAGACAACCACCAAACTATTACTTTGACTTCCCCATAATCGACAACTGCCGTCATTAATTTGTCCAAAGCAAATAATCCAAAAGGAACGCTGGTAGCCACAAGATATACTGATCCAGGTGAGCCGGTACTAGTTATGCCATTAAGAGAAGTGCCGAGAATAATAAGCATTATAAATAAAAATGGAGATAGTTTCCACTGGATATTAGAATTCTTTCTTGATTCGGGCTGACCATGGCGAAATTTAATTTGACCATTTTACCTGTCGAGAGAGGTGTGAAAAAAAATATCGCTAAGGAGAAATGATCACCAGGGCAAAGTCACTTAGATCAGAATTTGCCGTTGGAGGTTTTGGTGGAAATTCGGAAAGACTATCAACGGCTGCTATCTGTCAATTAGTTTTTTGACGAGTAATGATCTTTCTCCTAACTTTTTTCGAGGTGACGACTATCGTGAATGCAAGCATATTAGTACGCGTCGATGATGGACTTCATACCTATCAGACTAGGTATATCATTATCATTCCGTCAATTACATTTTTAGGAATTACTAATATATGACTGAGACCATCAGAATAGCCAAATTCAACTAAGCTCAAGCCATCGAACCTTGTATAAAACGTCTCTTCCACTCGACTCCTTGAAATGCTCTTCAGCTGCATCCTGCTATCATTGTATACCATCTATGGTTCAATGACTTGACTTTGCGTCTTTTTAGCCGAACCTTCATCCACGCGAGCCTCCCCAGCTTTGACTTCACTCTGTTGATCTTCTTTTTTTGCTTTCTGTAGATTTTTCCACGGGAAAAAGCATGATAGAACCAATGCCACCGCAGATACCGCAAGAGATAATGCAAACGACGCGTGCAAGCCCTTGAGATATGCTTCCCGAATTCCTCGTAGCTCCGAGCCAGAAAAAGCAGACTTCAAATTCGTTGCGCCTGCGGTGATTACTTGCGCCACGGGGACAGATGGAGCTGTTCTGACCAGATTTTTGACGAGGATGTTTTGGAATATGGATGTTGCGGCTGGGAGAATCAGGGTCCCTCCGACTGACTGTCCGACTAATGCCCTACGTCAATACTGTCCATGCTGCATGGAAGGATAATTTGAGGTTAAAAGAGAAAAGCATACATATTACTATGGCGGTAGCAAGAGCTATGTCATCGGCGCTAGGCATGATAGCCTGTGCTATCATAATTGGCACGGTGAGTCCAGCTCCAATACCGATACCTGCAAGAACTTGGTAGCCAATCCAGACGCTATGGCCCGAGTCTACTGAAACACTGATCCAAAGGCCTGAACCGATAAAGGTCAGAATACCAGCTAGAATCATAAAGGTATTATAGTGGCCCGTAGGCCCAATCACAGAGCCGGCAATAATTTGAAGCAAAGCTTATATCGTCAGAGCGTATATTTATACGGAGCCATGCATACTTACTGATTGCGAGGATAAGCGGATTTTGACGAATACCGGATTCGATTACATGCGAAGAAGATCTGTGCCTAATTGACAAGCTTTTCTCTACTATTATTGAACTAAAAGCTGCTCTAGTAGCTAATTATCTATATAGAAAAGAAGCTCTAACATCAGTTCGTTGTGCTGGGCATGCGCTCCTTTACAACGCACTGAGCTTTTTGATTGAATCCTTAGCACTGCTTCCAATACTACCAGTGTCTTTACGCCTGGTTCTCCTCTTGCTACGCACTGGTACCGCGGAGGTGCCTCCTCACTCTTCTATCTAGACTGTGCGACGGCATTGACATCATTGTCAGCGTCCCCTGAAGCTCTCGCTAAGGCGTTCTACTAGTCTATCCAGGTCGCCTCGCTGCTCATCTGCCAGAAATAAGTATCCCTCCAATCGTCGCGTCATATTATCAGCTGATAATGCCGAGTCAGGCATGGGAGCATGAGGCAACCTCACCAGCATGCCCATAAACCAATCTCTATCAGGGGAAGGCTGTGCTGCTAAAGCTCCCGCACTCAAACACCAGAAACGCAGATCGTCACCGAAGCTTTGTTCCCAGCAGCAAGCCGTTACCAAGGCTTGACGAAGGTGTGGCAGAACTGCCGAGGCCCCTATCTGCGCACCGTAATAGGAAATGGCACGGCACGAGAACGTCAGCACTGTGAGGCGGATACAGTTCTCCCGACCGTCCAAATGCTGCAGGCGAAGGAGTTGGTAGATGAGAGCTTGCAGCCTGAAGAAGAGCCATGACTCGATTTCAGACGGCATGACAAGATGCTGCCATATTGCCTGCGACGTCTGAAGAAATTCAATCATACCGACTATGACCTCCCGGAGTCTTGAGGTCAAATGCTCCTGGAGTAGGTTAACGCCAAGTCCAATACGGCTTTCTCCATCACCTAATCCCAGGTCTCTCCGCTGGTTGGCGGAGAGCGGTCCAGGGTCCCACGTCAAGGGGATGATTGGAGGCTTCATCTGCCATAAAGATAGGTATTTGTCTGCCAGTATCGCGCTTTCGAGAACTGTGACAACTCAACTGTCAGCTACATCTGTCAAGACAAGTACTAGAATGGCAGGTATATTCGGAGCAGCAGGAGAACCACTCGCGGTTGCACATCTTTGCACCATTGGAACTTCCCCTGAAAGGAAACGGCTACCAAACGTACCATATGGATCGAATTGACTCCACCCGCCCGCCCGCTCCACAAGCTTCAGAAGCGCACTCAGGTGGGTTCGAGATGGTGTTATGCTGTTTTTAGCTCTTAGTACCATAGCCTGCCGCACGGGGTTCTTGCTCCACATCGAAGGAATACCATTCCATAGCTCCGTTATTGCCAGAGCGTAAATGGATATCAGCAGCCAGTCATCGGCGTCCTGATGAGGTTCCGCAAGGCGGGCCCGTACAGCCTCCAGCGCCTTCCCCAGAAAGAATTCCGGAGGCCTGTCCTTACACACAATCCCAAGCATCCACCCTAGACAACTCGCCCCATACGCGAGCGTCGCGTGCATCAGCATGCTGTCTTCTACGCAGCGTCTCATCCGCAACTGCACGATGCGTTGGTGCCTCATGGATGCTCGCTGCCTTATCACCAGAGGTGGAGCAGATGCCTCGGCGAGAAATGTCGTCTTTGCGGCCCAGGAGAAGGTATAGTGCAGCATTGCATGTGTCCCGGCATCTGTGGCGACTACAGTGCAATGGAACGGATCAAAGCCGTTGTTGCTGGGAAAGATCTTGGGCAGTCGTCCTACTGGTCCTGTACCAGCAGAGGCGCGGGACGAAGATTCGCCACGCGTGGATTTATTTTGACTCCCAGTTGTGTCGCCCTCTTTAAAGTCCTTTCCCCCAAGCGGCACCATGAAGGAGAATTCCTCCGATGGTTCGATTGTCTGTTGCTTTTTCTCTCCTTTCCGCCGGTTCGTCTGGACGTGACTCAAGATTCTGGCCTTCTCCGTTGCTTTGCTCTGACTCAAGGCTCTAGAAGTCGCAGTCTTGTTGACAAAGAAGAGGTTCGACTTGTTGGAAGCCATCCTCCCCGAGTTGCAGCAAGTAGCGTCGAGTAGAGGCGAATATATCGAATGCATCAGACAAGATCCGTTTTTCAATGTGATCGAAACGATGGTAATTGAATGATCTCCGGTTCAGGTATGTACAGGTCAGGCGGCATAGCACAGAACTCTGGCGTAATGTTGTTCGGTTCGGGCAATGCTACCTGCTCCTCATGTGAGAAATAAGTAACCAATATTGGCTTCTCTGGTAAAATACTTATATCTTAGTTATTTGGTATCCAAATACAAAAATGTCAATACCAGATTGAAATCAGGATTTACTTGTATATCTGGTGATCTTTATGATTTTTTCTCAACAAAATTATACTTGGCTTTTTTTATGATCTTAAAACTTAGAATTCTATATTACGCACGTACTAATTTCAGCCACTTATTTCTCACATGAGGCTACTTGACCTTACCACACCGGCGGAACCTGGTTTCCGCAGCTCAACATTCGGCTGACCAGTCAGTCAGTGCATCTAGCTAAGAATTATGCTAACTATGAGCAGTACCCAAGTCAGTCCAGTCGAGTACCGTTTAAGACTGGAGCAACTCAGACTTGCTGGGGTTCGGGTCGATGACGGGATTCTAGAAACCGCAGCTGCAGTGCTCAGCCCCAACAACGAACGTAACCGATTTTGTTCGGGGTAAGGGTAAGCTTACCTGATAGACTGCAACGACAATTTGAGGACGGACTACATTTGGGGGGACACACTACCATTCTCAGCTTAGCGTCATCTGATGCGAAAGGATGAGCAATCTTAGATCGTACCTGGCCTCGAGGCTTGAAATGCTGAACATAGAGACAGACTACTCTTCTTGGAGCTTTCGATTACCCTTTTGACGATTTCACGAGATGTAGACCTCCGACACGGCCAGAAAGCGTTGCTGCATACCGGTGAAATCAATGAGGACGCTATTATACAGCATAACGTAAGGATGGCCCACGCTCATCTGGAGTGATAGAAAAGAAGGCGTTTGGCCGCATCTTCCAATGCAGTATATAAACCAACTCCTGCAGCTCTTTCCCAAGAGTCCTTCCTAACTGTAACACGCCTTTCCTCTATCGTCAGCGCCGCTTCATCACGCCCCTGGCTCATCACTTACCTGATTTCACAACGGCCATCTCATCATCTTATGATCTTATATAAATAATGTCCGGCATCACAGTAATCTCACTTCTACTTTCAAGCCTGATCTCGACTGGCTTCTCCACCCCTTTGGAGCCAGCCGAGCCTGCTTGCCTTCCTACTGTTGACCTAGGCTATGTAAGTTCTAGGCGAGCTCAATAACTTTTCGTGAAGTAACAAGATTAGGAACTACACCAAGCCTTGTCTTACAATTCTACCAGTGATGTGTACAAATTTGCCAATATCCGCTACGCCAAATCACCAACAGATGACTTGCGATTCCGGGCCCCTGTACCGCCAGATCAGAATCGCGATACCGTTCAAAATGGTTCAGTGCAGCGTGTCTGCCCCCAAGGCTTCCCCGATTGGCAGGCGAGAGCTTTCGGACCCATTGGCAAGTACTCGAACGGGGCTCCATTCAGTCTCGCAGCGTGGGAAAATGACATCGCCGCCTCTTCTGTGCCGAACATTAGTAACGTTGGAACTTCGGAGGATTGTCTCTTCTTAGATGTCCACGTCCCACGACAGGTTTTGTTGGACGCTTCTATCGGCAATCAAAGTTCCGAAGGTGCCCCGGTTCTTGCTTGGGTAGGTTCTAAGCCTTTGTCCTGAGCCCAGCAGCAGAGTTCCTGACTAATGATTCAAGATCCATGGTGGAGGCTATGATTTCGGTTCTAAGCACGGATACCCAAGTCCAAGTTACAACCCATCCGGTCTTCTCCAGCATGCGCGACAAGCTAGCGAGAAGGGCGTGATCTTCGTTGCCATTAACTATCGGCTCGGGGCGCTTGGTTTTCTGGCAGGCAAAGCAGTTGGGGAAGATGGCGATTTCAACGTGGGCCTGCTAGACCAAAGGATGGCACTTGAGTGGATACAGGAGAATATTCATCTATTCGGTGGTTCACCCAAGCGTGTCACAGCTATAGGAGAGTCTGCTGGCGGCGCCTCGGTGCTCCTCCACATGGCGACCAAGGGAGGAGATTATGGCAGAACGCCTTTTGCTCAAGTAATTCCGCAATCGCCAGCTGTCAATTCCCGAGCCACAGAAGCACAATATGAGCCGGCTCTCGCTGAGTTCCTCCAACTTCTCAACGTCTCCTCCCTGGCAGAGGCGCGCAAGCTACCCTCCCATGCCATCATCAACGCGAACGCGCTGCAAATCAAGAACTCAAGCGCAACATCATATATTTGGGGGCCCGTCGAAGATGGGAAGTACATTCAATTCAACATCAGCCAGCAATTATACGAGGGAGCCTTGGACAAGTCCGTCAAAGTCCTGGCGGCGCACAACTCGTTCGAGGGTAGCTTCTTCTATGACTCTAGGGTCTCAACTGACGGGCAGTTCCATGATTGGTTGGTGCACTCAGTCCCGGGCTTGTCAGCTGCAGATGTCGGCTATCTCACGGATGTCCTGTATCCTCCTCAGTTCGACGGCACGCTCGGCTACGTTGATCAAGCCTCGCGGCAGATGGCACTCTGGGGCGAGGCGACAATTGATTGTAACTTTGATGAGCTTGGACATGCTTATGGTGGTGATATCTATGCTTGTGAGCTTTCCTCGGTAGACAAGGTTCCTTCTTTAGAGCTGATAGTCCTTCATAGATGAGTTTGGCGTCACTCCCGGATTACACACACAGGATCTTAAGTACACTTTCAACGATCCTACCGGAGCGGCTCATGTTCCCGCTGCTCAGGATGTACTTCAACATGCGATTGTAACTTTCGCCATCAACGGTACCCCAGTCATCAACGGTATCAACGGAGGATGTCCACAGTGGGGTTCTGATCGTGCACTGGTCAACATCACGGCAACTGGGCCTCAGGTCTCCAAGAGCATGGTGAATGAGACGCGGTGCAATTGGTGGCAGAATGGCCGCTATCATTGATCATTGTCTGCGCCGGCGGAATTTGGTAGGCGATCGTCAGCTACCATGTTCCGAAGTCTTTTTCAACTGCTTTGTGTCTTTCGATCACTCTGTCATTTCCGTAGAGCTGCATGTCTGTGTTCTGATTAGACTGTCATAGAATATAGATGTCATGGGGAATTTGACTACAATTAACAGGTTTTGCTTGATTTGGCGGTCCTGTATACATCTCCTTCCTTTTATTATGCTTACTGTAAGAATTCGATTAGCTGGTTGGCAGTTCAATTTAATTGCAAGCTAACAAGGCGGTGCTTGAGATCAGATTCGACTTGTATAGTCAACTTCTGATACATTGCAAGGGGAGGAGGGAAAGGATAATATAGAGCCATTCAGTTCATAGTCTCTTAAGTTCGTATCATGTCAATAGGATGATTCTGTAAAGCCTAAAGGCAACATAGATGTGTCGAAACCAATATCGAGCTGAGGCCAGCTCAGACATAGTGTGCCAAAGATTCTGTCAATTGCGTGGGTGCGGCTTCGAGATACCAAGAC
Organism: Proliferodiscus dingleyae; assembly: GCA_003988795.1. NCBI lineage: Eukaryota > Fungi > Ascomycota > Leotiomycetes > Helotiales > Lachnaceae > Proliferodiscus > Proliferodiscus dingleyae. Next base: position 995,908 of record QYAK01000002.1, on the reverse strand, counting down.
TTACGTCAAAGTCTCATGGCACATTCGCAAAAATGGCGCAGTCCGGCCTCTTTACTGGGCTGTAGCAAAAATAAGTCATGCTGCCTGAGATTCGTCTCATTGTTTATGTCCCTGCAATATCCCTGACGCCGACCCCGACCAGCAACATCGCGGGACACAGCTCTGGAACTTTTGTAATAACTTATGGTACTCCTTGACTTTTTGTATGTGATGCGAGCCTTTACTGGTACGAAAACGGTAGAAACGTTCGCGTTGCATCTTGTGTCACATCAAACACTTCTAGAGAAGCAGCAACGTTTGTGCTGTGCCACCAAGGCATCAGGCAAGTACACTTGGGACCCAGGCACTTACTCACAACATGTTGGGGTCTGAGCTTCTTGAGCTGAAAATTTGTCCTGCATGATTGTTGTCCATCACAAGATTGTGTCCCACGAGCCTGTCATTCTTCAATCGAGGATGTTCAAAGGTAGTGATCCAAGAGAACGTCTCAACGTATCTAGGATGTGCCTTCATATGATGGCTTACAGCGGTGAAGTTATACGCTCCCCAATAGACTATCGCCATGGATCACTGAACATCTGGTTAGTATTCCCGTTGCAGGACCCCCTTAATGATCGAAATATGTGTTGAGATTCTAGGTGCCGTCCACAGGACTGTGTATACCGTCCACTCTGTCTTTTGTGAACAAGGTAGAGAGCTAGATGTCCCGATGCCTCTGCTTGTGTGAAACACTTGTGTGACCCCGTAATCTATCGACCAACAGCAGAGTTGAGTTGAACTTAAAAGCGCTCCTTTAAATGTTCAGCCTAACTGTTGGAAAGTATTGATGACGAATTTGTCCTTGTTGGTGGCACTTTGAATGTGGATATATCAAGATTTACGGTAGGATACGCCCAACATTTACGATCGCACACTCCTATATCAGTTATGTGCCACCCACACCTACTATGTAGTAGTAGCCGCGCCACAATAAGCAAGCAACACCGTCGCATCCTAGCGAATCAGAAACAGTGGTTCATAATGAATGCATTATCAAGTGGCTGACTACGCCGCAGTGACTGAAAGCCCACGTGAAACAATGTAGAAAGTCAAAATGCGACAGGCTTCCTGTTACTCGAAGAACCAGGTCAAACTTCCAGAACGATTAATCCTTGCTTTAATCGATCGAACTATAAGAGATGAATTTATAGTATTTGCTCGCTCACAGAATTGTACTGCAATCCAGGGTTGACTTTGACTAGTGGTGTTCGACCCCTATACTCATACGAATGGAATATCGGATCGCTTATAATACAATATCGAATGATAGAAAATTGCTAATGGAAGCTCATGTTAGTTTTATCTAAGCTGTTATAAGGTCCTTATCTCCACCCCGGGGAGTCATACAAGGACGGCACGATAATAACATTAAGTCACTCAGTGCCGTCTCCTGCAGGCCTGTGCCTCTTGAAACAGCGCTGAGAATCCCTGTTTTCCACGATCGCCCCACGTGTGGCACGGTATCAGTGATAGTCATGCAAGATCTACTACTTCTTTTGCCATCTGAAGTAATGCTGTAGGACCTGCGCTAGAAAAGGAGGGTTGCCGTTGTGACGCTACTACCATATCCTTTTCGGTAAGGTACATGGCCGCGCCTCACCGAGCACACTTCAATGTAACCAAAAATGAGAAAATGGACGCTCTTCCAACAATGTAAGAATGTGCCGTATATCTTTACATGATATCACTCACGATCGGCATGAAAGGAGCAGTTCGCTTACATTGTGTTGGTAGAAGTTGGCGATTTGAACAATCTTAGCGAGCTAGATCTTGTTTTCGGTGAACTCTCTAGGGAGGTCATGCGTTATATTCAATAATTCAAAGAAGACAGCTAAGACATTAAAATGATTTGGCATGAAAGCTGCGACTGCCAGGAGAGTATATAATAAGTGTGGTGTTCTTAGGATGCGCACACCGGTGCGCTTCCAGGCACGATCACTATATTTGGGTTGCTGTCACCGAGCTGTACGGTAAACTACGCCTCTGATTCGCGAGCCTCGTTATTTAGAGCACACACTTTTTGTAGGTCAAAATATAAAAGCCGACTCCGCATTGGCTGACTCGGTAGTTTTCCCACTTACCGTCGACAACTTTCCAGGCACCATACAGGGTCCACGGACTCTTTAGCGACTGCGCCGCCGGCAGACTTGTAACGCTATGGGTGTAGATCATAGTTCAGATGTTGGCCACTAACGGTTCACATTTGATCACGAATACATGAATTATTTTTCAAGTGGGGAAGAAAACCAGCATTAGATACTTTAACATTGGAGGTCCGTGAAGTTTTGGCGATAAGTAAATAGATCAAATTTTACAGGTTGTGGAGGAAGTTGAGAAAGGTTACACAACTTTGGGGCGAGTCGCCATAACCTGAGACTTAGGGGAAATATGCTCGTGGCGCGGGATGGCCGCCTCTGACGACGACTGTCAAGCTCAATGTGCAAACCGGCCGGATAGCCCACGTGGAGAGCGTGGCCACCTTTCCTGGTTTGATCAAAAAGGAAAACATCCTAGTAGACAGATTGCTTCCTTGCACAGAAATAACTTCGGACTGCACTAGCGCCTTCCCTTTTGGAAGTAAGGCCAACCAGGCTTTAATCCTTAGGAGCTGGGGAAGATGGGTCGTAGCTGTTCCGCATTACTACTCTGAATTCTGTAGCAGTTCTATCGCGTAACCCACCTTAACGCAGTTCCCCAGTATCATTAATGATCCTCTCCGGGTTGGTCATCCAAAATGTTCATGCAACTTGATCCTTCAAACCCGAGATGCTCACCCGCTTCAGCTTGTTGGCTTTTAGCATTGGGTCGGTTCCGTCACCTACATTCTATATATCCTTAGTCAACCACTCGGTTCCCAGGCTTTGGGAATCTTCTACACTGCTAGCATTCCGTGTCCTGACGCCGACCTGATCCTTCGCCGCAGGCGGCCTCGTCACTAGGAATAAGTATGAGAGCCCAATAGAAGAACCATCTTTGTTAAAGCTTGATCTCATCACTCATTTCCATCACCGACAACTCACCAACTGGCCATAGAGCCAATGAATAACACGAAACTTGGTCAACATGACTGACGACAAGCTAACCGACGGCCAGCTATCGGCAATGGTCACTACTGAGAGAGTGACTTCTTGCATTTCGCTGGTCGGTATCTTGTTTGTCCTCACCACATTCATGTTCTCCTCATACTTTGACAAGCCGATAAATCGCCTCATATTCTTCGCCAGTTGGGGTAACATTGGCTCATGTATTGCCAGCTTGATCTCTGAGGCTGGTCCGTCATCAGTCACAGGAAACAGCAGTTCTCCCCTCTGCGAATTTCAGGCTTTCTTAGTTCAAATGTTTCTAGGAGTCGACTGCTATTGGGCTTTCTGTATGGCTATCAACGTCTACCTGGTGTTTTTCCGAGGCTACACAACCGGGCAACTACGGGCGCTGGATGTCTGGTACTTACTCGCCTGCTATGGGCTGGCCTTCATTCCAGCTATGGTGTTCATATTCATCTCAACTTCGCAACGCGGCCATTTGTATGGTCCAGCTATCATATGGTGTTGGATCAGTCCAAGCTGGGATTGGATGAGGCTAGTTTTCCTCTATGGAATTGTCTGGTAAGTCAAATGCCAAGCAAGGATAGTATATCTCCCAGTCAGATATTAACATACTACAGGATTGCCATGCTTTTCGCCTTCGTTGTCTATGCCATGGCAGGGAAAGTCATTTGGTCCAAACGACGAGATCTAGATGGCTTTCTTAACCCACTGAATGAGAATCCGTTCACTAATGTTGTCACAACGGAGATTGAAATCACGCACGAAGAACGATTCATTGTCAAAGACCGTTCCAGTCAAAACATGGCTGATCTATCTGGTGATCCCGAAGGGTTCGATCCTTATTCTGTCGATGTTCGAGTAGAGCCCCAGTCTCGTCAGGGCCATAACATGCCAACTGCACTGCATATGCGTACATTGACTCGCGATATAGCTGAGGCCGAGACTAATGCCGATGCTTGGCTTTATGCTCGTGTGGCGTTCTTGTTCTTCATCGCACTACTCATCACTTGGGTACCATCAAGTGTGAACCGGGTATATGCATTGGCGAGACCGCATGTGGTCAACTTCCCGCTGAACTATATTTCGTCTCTCGTGTTTCCTCTTCAAGGCTTTTGGAATACTGTCGTCTACATCATTACTTCACAAACAGCGTGTAGAAGGCTATGGAATAGGTTGACTTGGAGGACTTCTGGAAGAAAAGGGGCTACATTGACTGGTGGGAAGGATGAACGGCGGGTTTATCCAACGTCAGGACAGCAGAGGCTACGAAGTGTTTCAAGCCTGAATGGGCCTGAATAGTATTGTAAATGTATCATTTGAAGCATATCATTTCATTAGTAGCATCGCTGTGGATGTAGTAAGCTCAGTCTAATCCAATCTGGACAAACAAACCATAGTGCATAGATATACATCAAACACGTGAACAACTTATAGTCTTTGGAGATTTCGAGAAATGCTCCGTAGTCAAGACGACACAAGCTTCGTCGTCTCTAGCCCTAGATATCGTTGAATGGTGTGAGGACTACGTGGAAGACAAATCGGAAATTTCGAGCTCTGAAAGCAGGTGCCAGCAGGTGCGAAGATAAATTCGGAACAAAGTGACAGATAGCACTTGACTATAGAGTGCAGTTCCGACAATAAGACATTCGAAGTTCAATACAGATCGTGCTGTCATACGAACTGGGGACAATTCTTGAAAGCATTGATCCTAGTAAACCAACGATTAAAGTACAGTACATCTTAAGCTGACTTGATGGGTGCTTAAGACACTTCCTTCTCTATTTCGCTGGGCATAATTGGTGTAAATAAGTAGCGAACAGTGTCCGGCAAGCCTAATGTCAGATGCGCATAGTGGTAGTGCCGAAAGCCGTACGAGCAGCTCATTCGCTAGTATACTGACATCGATCAGTTGAGTAATCGAATCGAGGCTCACAATAACCTTATCCAGTAAGCTTGGCATGCCTTAGCTGGGAAAATCATGTACGCCTTGCAGGATGAGCATGGATTATGATCCTCCGCTATTTGCGCGCAAAGCGAGCGCGGGGCGGTGCAGCTTGACAACGAGGTGAGGGGATCTCCAAGTTTCACGTCAACACGATAATGCACTCTTTTGAGTACACTCAGTATCACTGAATGTGCATCATCTATTTACTCAGGTGAGGTGGTTGAGATCAGAGACTGGCTATCTTGCTGGTTCGGCCGCTCAGACTTGGGGACTGGCTTACGTATCTGTCTTCCTCGGTCGGGAATCATCGCATTGAGCTCAAAGAAGCTTGCCCAACTGCTGCTACGATCAGCCAAGCTCCGGTGATATTGCACAAGTTCCGAGATCTATAAGCTAGCTGTAAACTAGTTGCTCATCCTTAGATCTGTGAGCTACAACTGGCTTCTGGATCTATACTGCTTTTACGGACTATGGCGTGTCAAGCACTGCCTAGGTATAACGGCACTTCGACCGATACTAAGTCAAAGCAGGGTGAATGTGACGAAGTATTGGACGCAATAATTGAGAGTTTAGTTGGTCAAGGGCTTGGCTACGATGAGTGGAAGCGACAGCTCAGGAATCGAGGTGGCTACTCGTGGAGTGAGAGTTTGAAAAATGTCATAATTAAAAAGGAGTTTGGGTTTTTCAAACAAGAGATATTGCGACTTCAAGCAGAGCCGAACAAATCTCGGGGACTTCAGTCTAAAACGAATTCGCTCGAAAGCATTCTTAAACGACTTCAGGGACTCGAGTGGGGCAATGGTATGCCCAATGAAATGGAGCAAAGAAAACGAGATGGTAGGCTCCTCGGAAAAGACGCAAAGTCAGTTGCCATTTGCGTATCTCTCATATCAAAATGAAAAGGTCTTTAACTGACGGCTGCAATCAAGAGCTCGCTGCCTTCAATATCACGTCTCACGCTGGAAGAACGAAGACACGTCGACCTGCAAGCAATCGTCTATGAACAACAATGTCAGCCGAGACACGAATTCCAATAGCGCCGAGAGATCTGCTTCATATCGACCTAACACCTCTCAGTCGACTCCAAACACCAACTCAAGCTTCTCTTCTGCCAGCGATGCCTCTGGCCATTCTATATCTCGGAGTTGTTCAGTCTCAGAGATGCCATCTTTATTTGGTCAAACAGCGTCAGTTCCAGCTAGTGACCCAACGCTTCATGGGTACGCTGAGATACCATTCGTGCCACTTCAGTGCAGCAGAGATGCTGAAGTACGCGGACCCGACATGTCTCCAGACGATGTATTTCGTTTTATAGATCAAAGTTTGAGTATGATCCCCACTATTACATGCACCCCTGACGTGCCATCTCGACAGTGGTGTGTACTCGCTAATATTCTCCTAGATCCTTCAGGAAGCACTGCAAATGTAGAACCATCCTTTGAACTGCCACGAGGAGATGGTTTCAATGATTCCTATTCTACGTATGTGCACGAAGCCAGCCGAGACCCGACTGCGAGAATGAAGTTACTCGAAAATATCTTAGAATCTTATGGTCCTCCACAAAATGACAACACAATGCTTTGGGATCCTAATTGGATATTACCTGTAGAACAAGGTAAGCCAAATCGTAAAAAGGAGCCCTTACAGATAATTGATATTTAATAGAAATCACAGAACTGTCGTCAAATCATCAAATCTCTACCGAAGCCTCACAATCGTTTGAAGAAGTTTGCGTATCACCACAACAACTGATGCACCATGTTCACGAAACCGAGATATATAGGGAAGACCTTTGTCAAGATAACCAGATCGAGTACACTCCTCGCATTATCAGCTCCGACAAACAGTTACTTCCAGATGATAACCTGTCAAACTCGATTTACAGCTCTCAAGTCCAACATGAGTCTATAACTCGCGCTACAGCCATGACAACAAAGACTATATCGCCTCATGAACACAATCTACGTGAAACTAGGAGACACAGGAGTTGCAAAAGCCGCAGACTTTCACTCACAAATACCCAGCTAGCACTCTGCCTGAAAAGAGAAGAACTAGCAGTCGCCGAGGCCCACGTATCTGCCCTTCGAAATCAGATAACAGCTTTAGAATCATGTACTGAAACCATCGAGGAATTCGATTTCTGTAGCAGCACTCTGCATCCACATAAGCACAAGTATCCCGACGATGAAACAGCACAGCGCACTAAGAGAGTCAAAGAAGGCCCGACAGATATGGGAGCTGCGTGCAAAGATCTTCTAGAGGGATATGTCAGCGCCGTCACCTCGACGACTCCAGATGTTACTACCGGAGCATTATCCAAGACTACTTGTGCGCAAGCGAGAGACAATATTAGACCGCCGTACCTAGCCAGAAGTAGCGATGTCAACACGAAGGGGATGAGGTCTGATCTACCCCATGATTGCAACACACAAGTCTGCACCCATACTGCAAGAGCTTTTGAAGTAAGCGGGATCAAGTGTGGGCTGAGCTCTGGGTTTGGTAGTTTGAAACAGCATGTTACGGTATCCTGAGCCTTTTGTGGTCTTTAAGCCTGATTAGCAGATTTTCCTGGTGGGCGTTTAAACAACACACTGCTACGCGCTACCGTCAACGTCCCAGTACCTGATCAGAGAACTACTGGCTTTGGATGATTACATCGGAGAGATAAACTGCCAAGCATCTATTCGCCGTCTCGAGATCAATCCAATAGCGTCAGTGAAACTATAGCCTTCGGGGCACAAAGAGTATACAACATACAACCTCATAAGTGAATAATTAGTTACGGAGAGGACACCTACTCCAAAAATCGTTTTGCAGGCCGCCAAGTATCTTTAGGAATCAGAAGCGACGGAGAGTACAATTGGATCTCGGGACAAAAGACTAAAAGAGAAGAAAGACAGGGGATGGGATAGCAATTACCCCCAACAAATGCCTGGCAAGACTCTGGAGAGCACCAGAGGGTATGGACAGCTTGAATGCGTCATTTTGACCAGGAACTGGCAACGGGTCTTCAATGACCCCGACGACAAATACGTATGGGATGAGAGCAAAAAAGCAACAATGCTTGGAATGATGGAAAGACGACGTTGGTTGTACTGGCGCAGGGCATAGCCTTGATGGAATCAAATTATCGAAAGAAAGCAGCAAGACATATAGTCACCAAGAGCAATGTTGACTTATTAGCTCTTGCTTGGGATGTCCACGTCACAGAAGAGACGGATCAAGGACTTGAAAGTCGTATAGGTACATTTGTTAGCATCTTTATACCAGGTAGTGAATATATATTCCCGTCATATGTTTCGTGATATTCTGAGCCGCTGATATCCATCGATCGCGACAAAACATGGGTATTGAAAATGCAAGTTGTTGAAAAGAGCAACGAGAAGACGAAAGAGGACAAATGGCTATGAACATGCCCATAAATACTTGCAGATGCCCGTAAACGGATGATATCCAAGAGATGCCAGACCCAAATGCTCTCGTCAACCTCATTGACTCCCGCTCGACCTCGTACTCAAGCCTGTGCCCTTCCTCTGTCCAAGTGCTCTAGTCCAACGTCTTCTATTCACACCAGGAACACCCTCCCCATCAAGGCCAAGCACCTCCCTCAACTCGGGGATCTCGGCATGGTCTCGCGTATTCCGCATCCTGTGACACCAAGTGACTCTCTTCTCCTCGACACGATCGCCACCACCAAGATTACCATTAGCACCCGCTCCAAGTATCTTTGCTTCATCGTTCCCCGTCGCTACATCTGGGCTGCAGATCGGCGTTGCTAGATCCACGGGCTCGAACAAGAACTCTCCTCCGACTTGATAGTAATCGCCGCCCTTGAATGTTTTGCCCCCTTTTAAGCTCTTTAAGCTTTGTACGAAGCTGCCCCAATTGGCACTGAAGAGAGATTTGCGCATGTATTCGGGTCGCGAGCTGCCAAGGTTGAGGGTACGAAGCATTCCGAGTTCGTCGTACAGCTTCTTTGTCGGGTCTGCGTATACTGGGAAGGGGCAGGATGTCTCCTTTTTGTACATTGATATGAGGGAAGGGGAGCCATGGCCTACTATCGCAATAAAGGTCGGTTTCGAGAGATGGAGCAGGTCGTCGGGACTAATGGAGGACGCGATGGTGCGTACGTATTCTTGACAGTTCTGCTCATGTTATTTGTTAGCTTTTGCGACACAAGTTTCTGGATCCGCGGAGGGAGGGGCCGAGCCGCCTTACACCGCAGAAGAAATGCCGTATGAATATGATCAGCACGCGTCTCGCGACGTTAGGTCCATTGTATAGGTCTCTGAATGGTATCGCTTTGCCTTGTTCGTCTAGGAGTGACAAGTTCTCGACTTTCTTCAGGACTGCTTGAGAGGGGATCTCGTCATTTGTGTTGAGCTCGCCGCTGAACTCTGCAGTGCTGTCCACCACCTCTGCATGCTTGAGATCGGACGTCGTCGAGGCATCTGAAGATGATTGTGGAGGTTCTGTGGTTCCATTTGTCTTCGAGTGCCCATTTGACGTGACAGCCACTGGTTGTTCTCTAGGAGCTGGAGTGGCGGATGAGACAGCCATGATGAAGGATTTTCAAAGGAGACCGGTTTCTTGTCTCTGTGTTGGAAGTCCAGCGTAGCTCGGCTCAGACAAGCGTCGACCAGCGATGGGTGTGATGAGGTTGCAATGGAGAACTAGCTCTTCAAATGTTATTCATATACTGCGCAATCAATGCTTAGATTCACAAGTATGTTGTCGCTCCTGTCAATTCGTGCCACGATGTTGGCCGTCGATAGCTCGACAGCCATGGTACAGTATGATGGCCATGCCTCGCGCTGTGTCTTCCGCTGTTTCAGCATCGTTTGAAGGTGCGCCGCGGAGGAGTCGTAGGTGGCGCCACGATGTGGGCTTGATTGGCAGGAGTGGAATGACCAGAACTGGACCCGTGCAGCAATTTCTGTTTAACCTTAAATGTTCGAAGCATCCCGTTCCAGGGATCGTGGTGATCTGAGTCCGAGTCGCATGGTTTCCTTGTCTGATTGTCGCCTGGGCAGAGACTTAAAGGACAATTTCTTTGCGACTACAGTGTCAAGTGTATCAAAATACGAGTATTGTCCTAGTTGTCTTCTTTCGCTTGCTCCTTCTACATTCGAACATAGCAACAAAGCAAGGGAGTAGTCCTTTCAGGTCTATATCCTAATGTTAAGTCTCTGTAATCCCTGCGTCGATCCCCGAGCAAGCTTCGACATTGCGTAAAGTTGATTTCGTCTCCTTCAAAACTATTCCTCGCTGGGCTACTTGACTAGATTCTAAGCATGAGAGATAGTAAATTCGCTGATTATCAGTCTTCAGCTGGGTTTTTGGGAAAGCACAGGCAAGTTGCTGGTGTTAAGCCAAGCTGACTCTAGGAAGCATTACCATCACTGGTCCATATTCTACTGATGCAGCTCCCTAGAGGTCGAAGTTTTAAAAATGCACTACACTTCTGCGCATACCTTCGTCACGCGTTTGTACAACGTAGAAGTACTATATCTTTATGCCTCTGCTGCAACATTGCCACTGCTGCCTTGGAACCGCAGGCGAGCGGGGTGAGACAGGGAGTCGCATCCTTCGCCCAACGAGCATAACTGTATCGTCAGCCTCGTGCGGGACTCCATCCAAGCTACTGCCATGGCGTCAGACAGCCCGCTATCGATTGCGGCGAGCCTCACAGGCATCCTTACGTTCGTCTTTGCTGTAGTTGCTAGCTTCTATGCGCGTGCAATCAGCCTGAGAAACCGCCTTGACACCCAAGCGGAAGTCTCAAGAGCTCTAGAGAAGATTGATTTCCTCGAGACAGAGACAAATATGCTCAATAATGCTTATCTAGCATCTCAGATTCGCCATCCAGATAGATCGTACGGCAAAGGAGATTTCAAATACTTTCAGGGACTCTATGGCCAGGCTTTGGATAGAATGCGGAGGATGGATAGGGAGCTGAGGAGGAACGCTACGCTTGTCACCAGTGGGGAGGGTTATGGCAAGATCTCGCGAGTAAGAGCAGCTGCGACGTGGATGACGGCTCGAGATCAAATCCATAAGGATATCGAAGAGCGAAAGAATGAGAGTCAACGGATCTTCCAGATACAGTTGGCAATGCTATCGGCGTAAGTTGACATTTTGGCATCGCTGCTCTCATCCAATATACCATTTGAAGAATGCAGCTGAGCTGGGACGGCAGGAAGATCGATGAGCTTTCTTACCACCAAGGCCATCATAATGCAAGCTGTAGCATTATCGCCGAAGAGACTGAGACTATCGAAAGGTAGTACAATTTCCGTCCTCCCTGTCTATCGTCTATCTATTGTTTTGCAATGTGTCTCTAGTGACCGAGGCAACTGATTATTACTGTCCATGTGCTCATTTCTACAGTGTCGTCGAGACGCACCACCAGCACTTTAGAGACCCAAGAGTATCTCCAGTTCCATCACCTATCTCTTCTCATCTGGCTCTAGATGAAAAATTCTCGCCAGACGAAGTGGTGATGAGCATTCCGGCCAAGGCCCTTACCAATGATGAGCTCCTTTCGCGGCAACGTGATTTTCAAAGGGCAGCTGCGAATATCTCGGCCAGTTGCGATTCAGTGTGTAATTGTAATGGCGACAGGCCCGACACCGAGTTGTTTAGCAGTCCGAACAAGCGGTTATGATCAAGATCTAAAGTCCATGGTCCTAGACGTTTCACAGGCTTTAGATGATGCTGTAAGTCGAAAGCTATTCTTAGTGAGGGGTATAGTACTCAACTTTACACAGGATCATTGGGACGCGCAGGAAGTTAATAGGCCATGAATACGAGCAGTGGTCAGACGAGGCATCCACACGTTTGCTACACCTCAGGGCTAGGTCCTATTGAACGTACTGTGGTCATACTAGCCGACTCTAATTCTCCCTAAACATGCATCTAAGCAATCCGTCGTCATCAGACCTACTTTTTAATAGGTCAAACATAACGATCCTGACAATAAGGTCCCTGAAGAGAATCTTAGACGCAGCTGTTCAAGTGTTTGGCTTGATGGAAAATAAAAGCAATCGCGCCACTCAAGATGGCACCTCTGTGTGGTAGAAGCTTGTGACAGCCGGAGTCAGTGTCTGCGCTTTTCGACACGAAGACTCAAAGGCGTCATTCAGATAAAAAGATGAAGAAGTCGGTTACATGGGAGCTTACTACAACCCGTCTACGCTGTTTGCAAATCCCGCAGGAACACTAGGCAGAATCTATTTCATAGGATCCCTCACTACGTGCAACACACACCAGCGCCCCTTCTACACTAGTCGAACCGCTCAGCTGGTCGGCGACTAGAATGAAACACGTCTTACTCACAACTGGAAGGTAACCCCCATTCCCGTCGGGTCTTGGAGCCTAATGGTATCGGCCAGTTTCTAAGCTGAATGACCGCGTTGCATAATTGCAAAAGCACAAGACGACCAGGCCGTTCTCAGTAAGGCTCTGATCTGAATTGGACATAGTCCATGCTGTCCGACTACTTGATTGTCATGCGATAGCCCGGGCTACCCTGAAAGAGGCAGGATCTTTAGCAATATCACTTGGGGATTCTAGTGTGAACTGCACTTTCGGATGAACTAGTTCTGCTTGCCAGCGAAATAAAACAGCATACTTCCTGGCTCAACATCACAGGCTGTTGAAAGTTTTGAATAGAATTAGCATCTCTCTACTTTCGATTAACGACTCTAGCTTCACTTTGGTATCGCTCTTGTTGCTCCCAGTCAACTATCTACACTCCATATCCAATTCTTTCAATGCGAACTACTGACTCAAGACTTGATTCTTTATGCCGAGCCGCCTTTGTGGCTGGTAGACCAGGAGCAGCCGCCCTCGGTCTATGTTAGTCTAGACACGGAAGAGGCGTAGATATAAGGTAGGATCTTTGACCGAGATCCCGGATAGAAATCTTCTGAGAACTCCAAAAGATGGCCAATTTTGTGATAGATTGCATCAGGGCACTGCGACGTTCTGCTTTTGGAGATGATAGTTGCCGTAACATATGCCCATCTGGGCATATAGGCACTTCGGCAACGTAAAGTCCAGCTAAGAGTGGGATTTCTGACTCTCCGACTATGAGGATGAATTTATACCTCATCCGGGCACTCGATCCTCACTGTAACGAGAGGCATGCTCAACTCAATATGGTAGAGATGAGATTCTTGAAGTCGCTGTTTTTTATCAACTGGACTACGTAACGGTGCCCGAGGCAAGGGGCCACATGGTCCCAGTACTCTGGCTATCTATATCGAGAAGCAAGGGATACTATACCCGCTGGGCTCTGGATATAGCTGGTAATGAACCGAATGAGCTGAACAAAGGGACATGCTTATCAGAACGCAATATGACATAGAAATGAGATCAACTGCCGCTCTCCGTCTCGCCGACACTGTCAGCCAGACGGCTTGCCGAGAGAACGTCGCAGAAGGCAGCGATGTTGACCGCTAGCCTCGGTCCGCAAACAAGAAGCTCAGTAGCCGTAGGTAGACTGTCCAGTGCACATATGTCTCAGAGGTAGGCGGCAGAGTGGCCGCTACAGAGAGTTCTGTCAGATTTTGCTCCCCAGACAGATATGCAAGGAATTTGTCATTTCGGTCGCCTGCTCCTGCGGGTGATGTGCGCTAATCTGCGGGCTGTTGCATCGGGGTTAGCTCAGGGGGTTGGAAGGTTGATGTATATAGGCAGTAGGTCTCACTGTGGAATTGTGGTCTGGAAAAGCAGTATATCAGACTATGAGCTGTCTGGACTTCGTCGAATGGCTATGTTTGTTCCTCTTACTTTGAAAAGAAAGTCTGCCTCTCTGCGTCACGTGCTGTCGCCATCTAGCGATGATCTTATGTCACACATTCGGCGTCTCACCTCGCACGCGTCTAGCCTGTTGTGTGAGATATGGACTCAAAAGTACAGATGCCTTTTCAATTTCATCGTTGAATGCTCTCATTGTATGGTCTGAAATCTTCCCGGCGCCTACGTGGCTAGCTCGAGGACACAGGATTCAACTCGCCATTCAATCATCCCCATGACCTGTTGGAGTATGTGGCACCGCATAGCAATGTGTTGGTCTTACTCAAACTTGTCATGATATATATGCCTTGGACGGACTTCCTCTTCCAACTTGGAAAACACCTTTGTCGACACAGTCTGGTGGAAGGCAGCTGCTCAGTCGAGCGATGACCGTCTATCAGAGGAAGATTTATTCGACTCCCCTTGTACCCTAGCTTTCGATGCAAAGAAGCTACCTAGGTACTCACAGCGAGAGGCGAACGATATCCGGAGCGAGTGCTATCATTTCTAGCTATGATCTTATCAATATCTTTCAAATGTTTTTATTCTATACTCTTATCATGTGCTTACAACTTAGAAACATGGGTCGCCTGACCCCCCCTCACGAGTCCCATATGGGTCCAAATGCCGGGATACCACGAGACTCCATCCCATAGACGACCTTTTTAGTCAACTTAGGATTGCTAATAACACAGACGGCTTCCGCATTACATTCTCTATACATTTCCCACGCCAGCTGAACCAGGTCAGGTCTACCTCTTTCTCTCGTATCCCATACCAGCGCGTCCCGATCTACCTTCTTTACGTCATCGCAAATTCCTTTTCCATAAGTCTTCAGCGGACTTGGCGTGCTCCAAATAACGCGACAGAATGTTTGAGGAATATCTTGCATGACCCCCAAACACGGCCCAATTCCTGAGCCCGTGGTAACGATCACCACACGTTTGAAGATCTGGGCAACGCAGAGAACGCCAGCTACAGGCAAGCCTTTGACATAATAATGCGTCTTTGGATTTTGAATCGTGTCCCGCGTCCAATCTCCTGCAGCAGAAATCAGAACGGAGCCCCCTGATTTGCCGCCATCGCGGGTAGGGATGCAAGCGAACGAATGCCACTCGCCCAGCGGTGACTGCGAGATGCGCATGCCGACGAAGAGAGGGATTTTCTCCTTAAAATGCAGACGGATTGCATGATCTGACAACTTTTCTGGTTCAACTTCCATTTTGTGAAGTCGGAGCCAGGGATTGATGGTATGGAGCGAGGCAATGAGAAGGAACCAGAAAGCGGGCATCTTAACAGCTACGACACCTAAGGAGTCGCCACCTGGTCTGACTTGTGTCCGTGCGAAGAGAATGATTTCTATCCAGAAGAGCGCCAACGAGAACCAGCCTGCCCAGCGGTGCACCTGTTCAAATGTGTTATGGGAGGCGAATCGAAAGCGAGGGTACGCCAATATGCAGAGTGCTAATAGCAACACTAGCAGCACATATGAAAATGCAATGATGGCCGCTGGATCAGGAGCGACATGGCCAGCGGCAAATTCATTGGTGAGAAAGCTGGTGAGAAGAGCAAACCACATCACTGAGCTGACAGCCGCGCCTGAATGCACGCCGCCATACTCATACACCTTCGCTAGGATCCGCCGCAGTCTCAGTGGTGCGGACAATGGAATAAGCCAAGTGGTCTTGAAGAGCAAGTTGACAACA
This sequence comes from Proliferodiscus dingleyae, assembly GCA_003988795.1. Classification (NCBI taxonomy): domain Eukaryota; kingdom Fungi; phylum Ascomycota; class Leotiomycetes; order Helotiales; family Lachnaceae; genus Proliferodiscus; species Proliferodiscus dingleyae. Next base: position 980,369 of record QYAK01000002.1, on the reverse strand, counting down.
TAGTCTTGTCGTACAAGCAAAGCTACCAAGATATTTGCAGCTGCAGCCGTTGCGAACGAAGAGAGTGGAGGCGAAGTTGTCCATCTATGATTTCTAGACAGAAGACCGGCAAGGCCGATCAAGTTGGCGATGAAGACTATGGAGAAGAGTCGCCGGTAGACGTTGAGGAACGTATGCCTTGCATGGCGAAGTATACGTGTCCGCCGTTTTGGAGGAAGTTGTTCTGAGTTCTTTTCGAGATCAATGTCTGAGCTCTCGCGAACGTCCTTTAGTGAGGTCCTCTTTGATTCAGGAGCAAGCATAAAGACTCCTGAATCTATCGACTCGTGCTTTTGTTTGGACGAAGTCCTGACTGGCACCGGCGGCGGTACAGTGACCGCTCTTGACTCAGGTCGGCTTTCCATTTCACTTTCTAATGAGCTGCAAGTAGTAAGAGATGTGGGAAGTGCGTAGACCCTGTAGTTGAGGAGTCTACAATCAACGCCCTGCGACGAGTCTACGATTGATATGGGTCGCAAAGAGTTTTGATATCGTGGATTATTCCAATTCGGAAGCCGCTATGCCAAGCTGGTTGCCATGGCCAGTGAGAGCTATCGATTGCCACTTCCTGAATAGTTAGTCGCTATACTTAAGCAGTCGGCTCAGGTGTTCACTTTTACTCGGGCGTGGTTTGAAAGCGATTGATCTGCTGAAAAACACGGCAGGAGCCGTAACATTTGCGGGATTCCCACCAGCTGTACGCCCGGCGCCGGATCGCTCGTCTTGGAAACTCTGATACGTAAACAGTCAATGGGACCAACAGCGCTTATAGGTGTGGATCATGTTCCTTCCTTTTGGCCATTCAGTCCTACGCAGACGAACATCACATGAGGTGGACGAGGGGGGACGAATACCACCAGCCTTTGTCAGTATCCATCTTATCAGCGCGGCGGCTGCACATCAACGGCCAGGGTCCCCAAGGCAGGCTCTGCGGGATCGAGACACTATCACGCCATGCAAGACTGATCGAATATGGGTTGCCTTAGTTAGTCGAAAAGATGTTCTGGTGGCGTGGGACTTCGGCGGTGAGCATGCCACTACTGCAGCCGAACCAGCATTGCGCATTGCGCAGTCGCCGACGCGGGTTCACCTAATGCAACGTTTTCAAGAATTATTGATTTTCTTCCGTAACTAGCTGGAGCGCACGACGATTCCTTTTCGGTTCGGCCGGATTTGCTTTTTCGCAAGACGATCGCCGGTACAACCGCGGCTTGAGTGTTGGTGCATTGCGCACTCGTGTCCTGCCAATATACAACGAACCTTAACGATGTTGGAAGCTGGGGAGGCCTCGGGACAGGGTTGAGCTGTGCGTTGGCAGGCCCTCGAGTTCGGCAAAAATCCACAAATCTGGACAACTCTCCTCACCCGACACCAACTGACAGCTAGAGTAGCTACTGCACATCGATATGGCTTATGCGACGGGATCATGAATGGGCGCGATTCAGCCGGGGAGGCTGCCACATGTTTTCGAGCGTCCCCGGGTGCTGATTCGCTACCAGCACAACGGCTCCTGTCGACCCGACTACGGTCCGCTACACTAGGTGACCATGTTACGCCAATGGGAAACCGCCGAGACGCCTGTCGAACACATCCAGAACCGGATTGGGGATGTATTGGTTGCGGGAGGCCCACTGTGCCTGTAAAGCTTATGGTGCGTCTGCATCTGGAGCTTACTGATGGTCGGTCTGTACAGTCCTTTGGCGCTGCTGCCGCTGATAACTAACGCATGCATGGACTGATAGGCATCGTCAACGGCGGGGTAGACTCCAGTTGCCTCCCCCAAGATGTGTGCTCGCTCGTGTCCGAGTAGGATCAGTCCGAGGTCACGACTTGACATCTTCGGGTGTCCCCAACGGTCGTGAATTGTTCCTCAACTGGTACCTTCTCGGCAAAGTCCTTGAGTGCAGTCTTGAGGATTCAGAGCCTGCTCCATGTCGATGCGCCAGATGGACTACGACTGGCTGACGGTGGCGTGCATACAGGATGGTGGGGTAGGCGGAGTGCACCAGGGCGGTAGAAGATTGTCCACTGCCCGCGCCGCGTCCTCTCCATCAAAATCGCCAAGACAAAGCCATGCCTTGGACAGATCCTCAATCGATACCAAGTCGTCCAGAAAAAGTCGAAATTCCGCGCATGGCAGGTCGATTTCACGCACTTTGGGAAGCTGGGTTCCTTCAGCTCGGCTCTGTTGCCAGGATTGGTCACTAAGCATGCCAGCTGTAACCCCGCCCCACTTGCCCACTTAGAGTTGCAGATGGAACGGAGAGGACGCAAGAGATGTTGCTCAAGGATTACCAACTGCCCGCATTGGAAGTTTTCTATCGCGTCTCTGGCTGCAGGTGATCAGCATGAACTTTGGAGACGGGCTACGGGTATCGGGCGGCAGAAGCTCAATGGTCCTGCCGCTGGGGCTAGCTTGCGAAAATGTCATCCATCCAACAGACCTTGTGACGCCCTTCTCTTTGTGGTACAAGACGTAGACGATTCCTGCTGACTGACGTCGCGAAGGAGTGCTCGAGGCGTCAATTGGACAACTCATTGATACGCTGACATTGTGGCAGCCTTTATCTTCGAGTAATCGGAACATCCGAGGCTTCATCGCCGACCATAGTGATCGAGCCTTGCCACATGTACTACCCTGATCCAACATCCTACGTTAATTGAGGAATGTCGAGGGGGCTGCGCGGGCCGCAATTGACGCTTTCTCGTCGAGTAGGATACGCTTTCAGGCTGCCCTGCCTTTCAGAGAGCCCCATTTACATACATTACCCCCAGATATCCTAAGGGCGTACTGCATGATTACGATCTCAAGCCTTAGCCGCTGTTCACTGATCAAACCCTTTGGATCTGGCAAACCATGGATCTTTTAACATGGACCTTCGCACCAGTCGAGGAATATGATAGTGAGAAACCGGTGAGCAATGCAGACCAAAGTAGGATATATAGCCAGCTTACAATAATTTTAACAGATCTACATCAATGCCTCAGACCCAACACAATCGCTCACAGCAAAGCAATATAAGACACTCGTGAGGCAACTCGTCAGCGGATTCAAGCACAAAGGCGTTCAACATGGAGAGACGGTGTGCGTGCTTAGCTTCAATAACGTACGGACTTATTTCAAATTGGGAGATCGATGTTTAATTGAAAATACAGATCTACTACACTGGTCTTTACCTTGGAATTGTTGGCTCGGGAGCTTGCTTCACAGGCGCAAACCCTGGCTATACCTCTCACGAGCTGGCCCACCACCTACGAATGACACAAACCAGATATCTCTTGGTCGAGCCCAAACAACTGAAAATTGCCATCGAAGCCGCTGAGACTTGCGGGATTCCCCAATCTAATCTCTTCGTGCTAAATCTCCATGATGAAGAGGTGTCTGAGGGACACCAGTCCTGGAAACAATTGCTAGAACACGGAGAATGCAAATGGGTGACCAATATGAATGCTGGTGAGACGACTGCGGCCTATGTGAGTACGAGTGGGACGTCTGGCTTGCCAAAAGCGGCAATCTTAACTCACTCATATATGGTGTCGCAAGCTGAGGTGATTGGGCGAACTACAGGTGGTTCTCACCAAGTAAGTCCGCTAAAATCATGAACCCAACCCACATCACTAATGCAGATAGACGTCGCAAATTATTGTCACACCACCATTTCACGTGTTTACTATGCCGCTTCAGCACGGTGTTCCCTTGAAGCGTGGGACACCGTGTTATATTATGCCGCGGTATGACGAACACAGCTTCCTGGACGCGGTAGCGACGCTCAAGATTTCTCGAACTGCGTTTGTTCCCCCGCTGTTACCAGCGCTGGGGAGAGCTGCCAGCAAAGCCTCTCTGTCATCCTTACGAACAATATTCGTAGGAGGTTGCTGCGCTACCGACGGTATGCAACAGCAATTATACGATAAATTGCATCGGGATGCGAAGGTATTGCAAGTATATGGGTTGACGGAAGCGGGATGGGCGACCGTATGGCAAGGCAAGCAGAAAGACCATACTGGAAGCGTTGGAATGCCGCTTCCGGGAACAAAATTCAGGTACCGCAAATCCTACCGAAATACGTGAAGACTGCATAGCTTACACGCCCCTAGGCTCGTGGCGATAAATGGCAATATCATCAAGAAGGACGGCATACAAGGCGAGATTCATATCAAGCCGCCTCATCCTATGAAAGGCTATCTCAACAACGCCTCTGGTACCAGAGAAGCCTTCGCTGAGAACGGATGGGTTCGCAGCGGCGACGTAGGTTATGTAAAGAATGGCAGATGGTATGTGATTGATCGAACCAAAGATCTGATCAAGGTCCGCGGTTGGCAAGTCAGTCCCGCCGAGATCGAAACCGTGCTAGTGACCCATCCCGAGATCGCTGATGCTGCCGTAATTGGCGTGGCCGCGCCCGACGGGACTGGCGAGGTACCGCATGGCTTCGTTGTCAGAGCAGAGGGCAGCCTGATCCAGGAAGAAGACGTGAAGATCTACCTGCGGGAACGGCTGGCGAGGTACAAGGAGGTCGACGAGGTTGTCTTCGTGGATCGCATCCCTAGGAATCCAACGGGTAAGATCCTGAGACGTGTTCTACGCACTAGCAGAGAGCCACAGATCCCAACTCCTGATCAGGAGGCCGCGACAGCGTACTCGCAAGCGCTAAGGGATCTCGAGAAGCGCGATATGGTGCGGAAGTCGAGGAGTCCGTCGGACGGCAGTAGTGACTCGAGGGCTCACAGTCGAACGGCGAGTACGGCTAGTCTCACGAGCAATTCGACTGTTGAGACGCCTTTGTTGACGCCGCCGCTGGACAAAGAAGTCATGTTGCAGGTTAATAGGAAGAGTATCAAGCGAAGAGGGGGGAGCATTGAGCTGGTTTTACCTAGGAGGAAGAGTGCTAGACTTTCTGCAGGTAGAAAGTAAATACGTGTGTTTTCTCGGTTTTGCTGGAGTTTTGAGGGGCGTTGTCGGGGGGTTGGGTGGCACAGCACACTAGGTAGCTGGTCTATTATATACCAACTTGATCTTCGTAATTCCCTGATGAGCTTTCATACTTAATCCAGTATTCGTACTGAGTAACGAGCCCAGAATAAAGCTGTAATCTTATTCGAGAGATGGATTGCAGTAATTTTATTTGAGCGAACTTCCGAAGTATTCGAATGGCAATCTCTCACTCCTTAAGTACTTTTCGCAATACAAGTAAAGTTAGGTAGAATGAGCCCAAGTTTATCTCTATGTTATATCCTTAATGCAGCTAGTCCAACGTTAGTCTCTACCAGGCATGTAGTCATGACAGAAAACTGCGAGTGCTGTGTTATTGCTTGACAAGAGGACATTTCATTGTGACCATATCCCGGAAGCGAAGTCGAAAAGGGTGTGAAAAAGCAGAGGATCCCATCAGTCACGATATTGCTCAAGTCACTGAGTGTGGCACAAGGTATTAATGAGAGTATAAGGTTCAGATTCTAAAATACAACAGCCATGATTCGTGAAAAGAGTGACAGAATCCCAGATTCCTGCCACGAGAACAAAAGATAAAACAAAGACTCCAGCTTTCTATCCCATTCTTGCATCCCAGATTATGTACAGACCACCAGAATTACTACCTTTTTGGAGCGAGCAAGGAAGAGACGACCTAGTTGTCGACGCTGGCAATCGCACGAGCGAAGCGGCGTTTGCTGAGGTTGTACTCGATGGCACGCTTCTTGGCAGCGGCGGATTGGGTGAAGGCAACAGAGCCACCGAAGGGACCGGCGAGAGCAGAGTTCTGCATCTTAGCAACGCAGACGTTGGAGGCGCCGCCGACTGAGCCGGAGCAGGTCATGCCAGCGGGCATCTGGACCTGGACTGGGAAGTCGGTGGTGGTGGCAGCGGAGAGACCGCCAATGCCAATACCTGGGACGTTCTGGGTGACTTGAGCAGACTTGAATGCCGATGTGTCAGTTCCGCCGGAGGTGGGATCAACCATTGCGGTCAAAGGACCAGCGCCGTCCTGGTTGACTTGGTGGAAGTTCATGGTGATGGTTCCGTCATCAGCGCAGGTTGGGAGACCAGATGCGGCACCCGCGCCGGTGGCTGCCTTGACACCAGTCTCGCTGGTACCCTTGGGGGTCTTGGTTCCACCACCTGTAGCAGCAGCAGCGCGCTTACCGAAGCGGCGGCTGAGCATCTCTTCGTGAAGAGCACGAGCAGCCTTGGCATCAGTGCTGTTTGCATCACCGCCCATGAAGAGGGAGACCATCTTGGCGGCATCAACTGGTCCACCACCGTTGGTGCGACCGAGAGCAGTGGCCTTTTGGGTGCCGAGCTCATTTGAACGGATGATGGAGGTATCGGCCTCAGCTCCGCAGGCTGGTGTAGCACAATCACGAGGAGTTCCGTCGGCAACTAGAATAATGTTAGTCTGCATTGATCGATTAGACGAGTGTAGAAGAGACGTTACCAGAGAGACCAGGCATGGTCACTGAGTTGGCACCCTGGATGGAGTCGATGACACCGTGGGCAAAGACATTGGTGGCAGCAAAGGCCGCAAGGAGGATTGCTGATGAGTACTGCATTTTCAATGTGTGACTGGTGAAGTGGGAGATCGAAACAAATTAAAGATTGATGCTAAAGATGGAAATGACTACCGGCGCCGGGCTCGGAGAAAGCAAGATGCAATTGGCTGGAGAAGGAAAGCTGAAGATTGAAGATGCTGATGATGATAAGAGAGTTAGTTTGAGAGGGTTCTCATGATCTTCTTATACAAATCCGGATCCCAAGCCTTCGTCAGAAAGCTTAGTTGCAGAACAGACCGGATGCCGGGGCTTGGTATTGCTAGTCCGGCACTTTCTGGCTGGATCAGGAACTTCTTGCTTGTTTGGAAACTGCATCATACCATAGAGAATCCGTGATACTGCACTCGAGACGCGGAAGAGGCCTGGTCACTAAACCAACAGAACCGGTTTGCGGGGGCTGTGTGTGGTCGAAATGCGGAAAACAGCTGGAAACAGAAGCGATTGGGTCTTCGAGGAAGAACGAGCCCCCTGAGCGGGAGCGGAAGAAAGTTAGATTGACGAAGCTCGAGATCTATACGTAAGGGAAACACCCAATGAACTGCCCAAATTCCTCGAAATGCTCCAGTTATGATCCACATGAATGGAGATCTTCGAAGATCCCTTAGGTTCCACGGCTATACTTCCGTAGTAGCTCGCAACGTGAGGCTCATGCCGTTTGAGCCTCGCCAAATCCCCACAAGAGGGCCCAGACAATGCAATTCGATTGGTGCCTTCGATTTCTCTAGTTCACCCAGCGACCACGATGGCAATGAGCATGTGTCACTAATGCCCTGGGATCCTACCGCAAAGCTACCGTATTCCCAGGATCTTGTAGATCCTCAAAGGGGGTGTTTCTCATGCGTCGAGAGGAGCTTGGGCCTGGCGCCAACCTTAACACAAGCGGATTAACCAAAACACAGGGGTGATGAACACGAGCTTCGCAACGCAAACCATGGGTTCAAAGCGGTAGCTCACAGACTGTTTCTCCGCAGAGAAACTTCGTGGGGCGGTGGTCGGTGGCTCGCAAGGACGTCCCAAAAGGGGGTTTGCTCTGTCCCAGTATCTGCTACGCCTTGGCGTTTTGAGCGCTCTGTAACGAGCGAACACCACAGCCACAACATCAACACGGCCTGTTTCGGACCATTGTAAGGTTTTCCTTGACGCTTATTGAGGCCTTGAGGACGACTAGAATGTAGTAAAAGACCTACGATGCATTTGAGATGAATCCAGCAGTGAACTTTCAAGCGGCTCAGCATCTTCCCAGCAAGCGCGGGCATGAGGCTGATTGCGGTATGTAGAAGTTCCGATCATGCCTTTCATTTCATCTCTTCTGCGAGCCTCAATGCTCGCAACACAGAAGAGTGACCTCGGCTTGGACCGATAGGCGCACAGAGGAGGATACTTTGCGTACCGGTAGTTGACTTTAGGAGTCATGTCGTGAGGTCTTTGCCGAAACGCGAGGAGTCTGAGATTCTGGCACGTGACGACGACGGTGAGGACGTTCGCAAATGAGAGTCGATTTCTTTCGTACTTACATAACATGTGTTGTCCAATCTAGTACTTGAGCAATAATTCTCATCTATCGTAAGTGGCTAAAGTTGTGAAAGTCTGATTACGGGATCTATTCTAACTCACCCCTACTTCCTCATTTCCCAAACTCGTTGAAAAGAGAGACCCATGATGTCTTTCACTTTCAATTCTTAATCCAGATTGTACTGCTCCATCTCTCAAAAATGCGAAAGACGAGTGTCATTATTTCATAATGAAGAATAGTTTCGGGCAGATGAGTTCGTACATTTTCTAGAATCGAGGTGATAGTGAGATGGCTACACTAGTCACTTAGCCGTTATGATGATACATATGGAACTGTAAATGTCAAATTTGGCAGAATCTGCCACCTCATCGCAGGTAGTCACACTCGTGAGCAAGCAGTCAAAAGTAATATGTCATGGAGAAGATCCAACGATGATAGCGAAATTTGCTGTCAAGTCAGTGAGTGAGCGAACGTCTAGCGGATGAGTGAACCAGTATGAATAAAAATTGTAGTAGTCCTCCCACAGTATGCTCTTGTCAGTCTTAGCCAATGCATAAATCAAGCGAGTCAGCTTCAGTAGATCACTGACGTTTCGACCACGAATCTGAGGAAAGCAACACCCTAGGAATGCGAGTCATTGACACGCGAATCCAAAGGAAGAGGGTTCAAAGGATTATATTACGTGTGCTTACGGACTAGGCATAGGAGAGTGGGCACGTTGAGTCATGTTCAGAAAGCTAGTGTGAATCTCACATACGTGAGATTTAGGTCACATTGCGAGTCTTCACTATATCAAGACAGAGTTGTTCAAGACAAGCACAAAGGCGGAAATGTCGCATAATAGTCAAACATTAAGGGTATTCTAATTTCTTTAGCTATATACATTATATACAAAGCAACACTCCTATTACAACCACAAGTCCTTCCATCCCCAGAAGACTCAGCTTCAACCTCATACCGCCACTCTTAGCTGTACTCGCACTCGTGCTCGCCACAGAAGCCGTGAAAGTTTGGGTAGAGCTACTACCACCTCCCAAATGACTGGTTCCCGTGCTGCTCACCAAGCTCGAGCTCCCCACCACAGCAGCACCCTGCGTAACAACGCCCGCTGTCGTAAACACCACGCCAGAAATCTGCACCAGCGGATTCGGACTCGCGACCAGAGTCTGGGTCGAAATCTGTCGCTTAGCTAACACACCGCCTTGCTCCTGTTCCAACGAGGTGAAGCAGAATAGCTCCGAGTTCAAGGGTGTGGTGGACCACTGGCTTGGACAGCATACACTGCTCGTTCCGCTGACAGAGAAGGTCGTGTAGCCACTGGTGTGGCATACGCCGCCATTGCTGACGCTAGCTTGAGCCGTAGCAGTGGCAGGGGCAGCACAGCCTACGACGGAGAATAGGGTAGTGGTACCACTGTTGGTTATCCTCGAGCTAGTCGGCGTGACGGCGCTGGGGCATTGAAGAGCTTGGGCGTAGACACCTGTTGCAAAGGCTGTATTAACGGGGGTTGAAGATGATACGGTGGCTGCAGAGCTGCTTGTTGTTGCTGAGGGTACGCTGCTGTAGAATGAAGAAGTAGCAGAGACGGGCACCACAGGATACAGCGTCTCGACTCGACCGGACGTCGTGACGGTACAAGGAGGCTGGTAGCCGGTGTATGTGTAATCCGGTAAAGGAGGTAGTCCGCATCCATTGTAACTTTGAAAAGCAGTATTAGTCGTGGCGGGGCCGGGACTTCCTGATACTGCAGAAGTCTGGCTTCCCAGAACGGTAAAAATTTCAGTTGTATCCGAAAGCATGAAAGGATTGTACCCAATGCTAAATGAATGACGACCGGCATCAATATTCAGAGGAACATTGTACGTCCAAGAACCATTGTTGGGGGCATTTGCTGACTTGTATAAGCGGATTGATCTAGACAAGGAATAGGATCGTTTAAGCTTACAAAGGATGTCGGATGTCATGTATATAATGTTTTGGTCGGGGGTATCCGGAAAGTAGCCATTGAGAACAATGTACACTACTTCATTCGGTGATCCTCCAGTCCACGTAAAGGTGAACGGCTTTCCTGGGGTAGGAGCCGGTGACATGACGCCCATGGTGAAGTGATATTCAAGACCCTGGGCATTTGCCAGAGCCAGAAGCAGAGCCAAGCAAGCCCATGACAGCAGTCTCAGCATCTTAGCATCTTACCGGCCGCCGAACTATAATGACTAAAAGATAATTGGGGAATCTCGAACATGAAACGTAAAATTCATCTTTTCTGACTTGTCGCGACGGACATTTGCTGCGCCACATAATCTCCGCACTCCGTTCGGTAAATTCGGCATCGAAGCTACTCGATCACCAAGATAAATAGTCTTGGTTTATTTAAGAAGTGCTAAGTGATGGCAGCTCAAGCACTCAGAGAAACCATACATCGTATACATTACTGCGCAAAAGATGGATAAAGCGATGAAGCAGTTTTAAATAATTGAAAAGCGCTCTGGCCGGTTTGTATCACGTGGATATATTTGTTCTATAGGTTTCCAAGTTCTTTGGTGTAAGCATGTATGGGAGGATCGGAAGACAACTTCCCAAGACCACCCTGATAATGTGGTCCTGGAAACTAAGGACATTTCTGAAATTCTGAATCGTGCGGAAAATCAAGTTTTATCCCTGCACGCACTCACAATGATTCTCACAGCCACTTCCAAAACTTATTCTGGGACTTCCGAATCTGAGTGGATGAAGTACGACAGTGTGAGGCGCGTCTTTTCTTCCGAGCCTGCTTTCAAATTGAACAATCAAATCTCACCTCAAGCACCTTAGGTTGAGTCGGAAAATCTTGAAAGATGGTTGGTTGAGCACTTAGTCATGCAGGCATACGCGCCGTTTTGAGTTTCTGTTAAAATTTATCCGTACGTCAGTCAGCCCTACCAAGAAAGCGGTCAGTTTGAGAAGGCGATCTCCAGCTTCTAGAGAAGACAAGGTTGGACCACCTTGTGCGTCTTTATAAGAACTATGGCGACTCACGTGATGGGATTCCCCCTGTCCCTTCGCCGTTATCTCTGCATTTCAAGGGTCCGTACAGTACATACTTACTAGCTATAGCTGTAGTAGCTAGCTATCCCCTACCATGCAAGGAGTACCGCACTGCACCGCACCGCACTGCACTGCTATGCTGTCAGAACCTAGAGCCCCATGATCCAAGGTTATCAGGGTCAGACGGCCCGAACAATGGTAGATGGGGTACCGGCTACTACCTTCGATAAGTGGAAGTAATCGAGCTTCACAGACTTACCTAGAAGCGTAGTCCGGCGCGAACTAGGAGTTCACAGTTCAACCAGGGCTAAAAGATTATTGCACTTCCTTTCGGGTACCGATACATCTGATAGTCTGACTGTGTGGCATCGCATAGAGTAGAGCAGATGAGATCTGACCACTTTTGTCATGCTTGTGCAGATCGACGTTGAGATGATCGAGATCAATAGCGGCCTCGTATCCAGTAGTCTAGTCTGTCGTCTGTCCTGCCTGGGGCCGAAGCATTGCATCGATTGAGTCGCCGCTTGATCCTTGCTCAGCTCATCCACCCACCACTCGACCAGAAGCAGACAAAGTTGATTAGCCTCACGAAACTCACTATGCGCGCGGCCGGGTGCTAGAAGGAGGGGAGGGGAGGGCAGGGCAGGGCTCGGGCAGTCGTTCCCGCGCGGTACTCCGCAACAGGCCAGTCTTATACCGTCCAATGCCCTCAAAAGAAGGGGGATAAGATAATATAAGTAATAATGACAAAATATAAGCATCCTCCACACATGCAAATACGCATACGCGAGCGCAATGCGCGTGCAACCATTAATGGGAAAGCAGGATAACCGCGATGCAGGACAGGAGAATAGGCGAAAGGCGAGAAAGACGAAAAAGCCCTCGGAATCGACTTCAGCTGAAAACAAACCCTGCTGGCGACCCAAGGTCGGTCGCGACAGCCAATCAGAGGCCACGCCCGAAGCCCACTAGTGCCCCAGAGCTCTGGCCAAGCTCTCACCTCAGCTGAACCCATCAAACCATCAACACACACATTACGAAGTGAAGCACAATACCAGCAGAGGTTGCATGCAGATAGATCTGATTGTCCTGCAATCCTAGGACCACGCACCCGGCAAAGTTGCCTCCGTGCACCGTCAGTCCATCGGGAGAGTAGCATCATAATTATATGACGCACTTCGTACTTCCAGTGCTCCGGCACAATCTATTACTACTTGGTGGCACTATAGCACTATAGTACTAGCACCAGGACCAGGTGCTAGGCTTGCTCCCAGATTCCTGAATGCTGTGTATTCTGAGCTCAGTCAAGGTCATAGAGGCGCCCGCCCCTCCCGCGCCGTGTCCTGATTCCTGGGAATTATCAAACCCCCTTCCTTTTTGCCCCTCCGCCATCATGGCAACGCGGTTGGCTTTCGTGTCAGTGTCAGTAGCAGGTAGAGCGGGCTTACGCTTCTGTACGTAAAAACACTTTATATTTTCGCCGTCGCTCGAAACTGTTGGAAGTCCGTTCCTGTTCGAATCCTGGGCGCCTGCTCTCTTCCTAAGCCATTCGTCTACGGCAATGCGATGGACTGCCCATCATTGGAACAAGATACGGCGGCGCAAACCATGGCTAGTTTTTTCACGCGCGCCTGCTGATTGTTGGACACGACGTCAGGTTGTACTCGGTACATGAGCATCCACGGGGCGTGTACGGTACAGGCGTACATAGGCGTACATGGGCGTACATGGCCTACAAGTGAAGAGCTGTGCGGGGCGGGAGATCGACTTGGCGTCGCCTTGAGGAGCTGATACGTGAACTTCGAGCCTTGTCGTTGGTCTCAGGGGCGCCTACTAGCCCAGCCCTACAGACCGCACATCATCGCATCGTGTGACTGACGGCTGCGAATGGAGAGGGTCCAGCGGCGTTGCTGGTGGGGACTTTGCTCCCTCCCTTGTCGTGGAGCCGACTCCATGTTACGATGCCATCCCGGTCCTCACTTCCCGGCTGGGCTGAAGTAACCTACTACCTGCTCCTGCACCACTGCTAGCATCAGGAGGCTTGAAGTTTGATCTCAAGCCTGCCGCTCTGCACGCATCCAGAGATCATGCGAGTCCCAAAGCGGTCGAGCATCTAAACACGGATGTTGCCTCTGGGATTCTCATATCTTATAAAACCCCCCTTCTGTCAGATCCGTGAACCACCACCTTACTTCCTTGCCCTTGCCTCAAAAGATGACGAGAACCTCCACATAAGCTCCTTCCTGTCCCGTGCAAGCCCCCCGCCCCTTCCAATCCCAATCCGCTCACTCCCAAGATGCCTGTCCTTTCCGAAAGCACGTCCGCTCCGTCCCTCTACTTATTGCTGGGCTGCGCGCTCGCGCTGCTCTGTGTGATTCTCCGCCGGAAACCTGCGTTCATGATGTCGAGCTCGAATGCTTCGTCCTCTACCTCTGACGAGGAACCGGAGAAAGATCCAATGACTCGAGATGGCGGAGCTAGAGAATTGCAATCTCACCATGGCCAGCAACCCACGCCCGGACCCGGAATCCAATCCCAGCAATCGCGGCCGCAACCTCCTCCTTATAGCTACTTCAACCCATCTTCTACTGCTACCACGGGGTCAATTGGCATAGATCCCAATTTCTCAATCCCACAATCTCAAACCTCGGTCTCATCAAGTGCATTTTCACCGAGGACGTTCTCAACAAGCTCAGATTTCACCAGTTTCACACAATCACCAAACACGCCGTTCTCGCACACCCAGTTCACGGACTCTCCTACAACATATCACCACTTGGGCCCAAAATTCCCGCCTTTCCCAGCACCAACTTCCAGGTCGTACGAGTCGGGCACCATGCCAGCGCACTCTGAGATCCCGAACACCTACAACTCGCAAACCACTTACCCGGGGCCCTCCTCCTCATTCATAACCGCCCCCAGTACCCGCGGAGTCTTCCAGGCAACCCCAATCTCAGAACTGGACTCTTCTTCCTCCTCTCCCCCCAACACCACCAGCAGCTCTTCCTACGCCCCAGCAATAGTCGGGGCTGTGGAACTACCCCGGAGACGGTCCTACACCAAGACCACCACCACAGGCGCAGGACCAGAGCTGCTGGAGGGCCAGATCGAGCTCGGGGAGTCCTGGCGGCGGCACACGCGTGTATTTGGGGGAGGTGTCTGCAAGGCCTGCGAGGAGAGCCGGAGGTTGCAGCTCAAGAGGGGAATTACCATTTCCCAGGGCGGAGCAGCAGATCTGGGGGAGAGTATTGGTGGTGTGGGCGCCGCCGAAGTAGAAGGTGGAGGAGGTGGCGGCGAGGTATTCTTAGGGGCTGGGCATGGGCATGAGCATGATGAGGTGCGAAGGAGAAGTGCTTAGAGGGAGGGAGGGAGCAGGACAGGACAGGACAGGGCATGAGATTCCATCACGTGAGATGAGCATTACTTTTCTTGGAAGGGGGAGCTTTTTTGACATCGAGCGAGGAAGGCCGAAAGCGGGAGAAAGAAGATGAGGTGTGTGAGCATAGGGAGCCAGGAAGGGGGTGAGATTTTAGGGAGATTTCTTTTGGGGTTCTTTAACGAACAACCCCCAAAAAGGGGCGGAAAGGGGGGGGAAACGTTACTCTTTATTTGCGTTCCCCCTTCCCCCCTTTTTCTCTATCTTCCTCTTTCCCGAAAGGAAAACCGGTAGTCTGGTGAGATGGGAGAGATGGGTGGTGGTTCGAGGATCAAAGTCGGGTTCGGGTTGTTGAGGCGAAATTAATGGCATTGAACCGAGGGCTTGGGAAGGAATGCAATGCTGAAGGATTTGACGTACATTTGCGGCGAACACACACACACACACAAAAACTTACTCGAAACCCCGGCTTCTTTTTCTCTTTTTTCGAGAAGGAGAAAGAGACAGAAGGGAATCGAATCTGGTTTAAGGATTTACAAGGTTGGTGTTGCGCCTCAATACGCATGAAGGAGGCGAGTGATTACATGCATTTATTTGTTTGGTCAGATATTTCCTTTCTCAGGCATGCATTATATTTTCTTCTCTCGTCTCCCACTTCCATTTAAGTTGGGCTGCATTGTTTTTCGAGGAGGAGGGGGGGCGAAGGGGCGATGCAGAGCACGAGGATGTGAGAGTGAGGAAGGAGAAAGGTTTTTTTAGTTAGTGGAATTTGCCGTGTTGTTTTTATTATTTTATTGTCTTTTTTCTTTTTTGGTTGTCATGTTGAAAAGGTTACAGGGTCTTGGCGCGAGTCATCACTTTTTCTATTTGTTTTTTTCTCCTCATATAATGGCATGAGCAATCATATAAAACTTTCCTGGAATATGGCATGCATGCATAGGGAATCTAAACGGGCAAACTCGGATCAGGGGTAGAGGGGGAAGGGGAGAATTTGGGTGACATCATAGCCAGTCAATTCGGCTTTTGATTGTTTTTTGTTGACCAGATCATGAGATGTAATGAGAAAATGAAAAATGAAAGTCTGCATATAATATATGCTATTGCAATTCATCTAGGGTTCCCCTGCTTGATTGAACCCTCAAATAAAAGTCACCCCTTGTGAAAGGGTGGTGGTAGTCGCTAAATACAGCATTTCATGATAATTTACAGATTCCATTGACCCACGACACCCTCTTGCCAGAACGGGGAATTATGTATGGGTCGTAACGTGCTAGGTAAAAAAAACGCCTTGCCCTCGCCATACCCTTGGGGAAAAAGCAGAAAGACAAGTCTTTCGTACCCGCTGCCAATCAAATCAAGATGCCTTTGCTGCGATACCCAAAAACGGGCTTTCATTCCTCGACAGCACTCCCTTCTGGTGGATGCCCATTGCCATCACCAACTAGTGTGTTCCTCCTCGCTGCTGTCTGGCTCTCGACAAACTTCTCCCACGCCTCAGGATCTTGCATCATGAGCTCCCTCCTAAGGAAACTTGCTTCATTACCTAGCTCCTCCAACACTGCTTCCTCCCCCTTCTCCTCTAGCTTCTTCCGGATCTCATCGCCGCCAAGGCCCTCGACCATCGCCCTCAGCATTTGTAGATGTACAGGTGTGGCAGGTCGATCGTCCACGGTAGGGCCATGGAGGTTGGTCTGGAGGATGTCGCGCCGGACTTTTTGGCCGAAACGGTGCATCCGACCTTCCTCTTCATTGAGCGCACGCGATGCGAGTGACACGTCTGAGTTGTGCCGCGAGAGAACAGGGCGAACGTTGTCTTCGTCATCTGATAATGTCGTTTCGGCCAGCGCTGCTTCTTCGGAGGTGGGGGAATGCTGGTCTGGGAAATTGCCGCTGTCTGTACTACTTGCCTGGTCCGGCTTCGCGAGCGGCGAGGAAATAAATGCTGGGGGTATTCGCGTCTCTGGATACTCAACCTCGAAACGTTTGATTATGCCTTCAAGCGTCTGGTCAAGACCCTGAAGACGTTCTGTATGTGTGTTAGCGCCAGGGGTTGCCGAAGCCGAACCATCGGCAGGGGAAGAGGACTCACGGTAGTTACTCCTATCCTCCGAACGCGATTCCTTGATCAAGGCAGGCTGCAACCGCGCTCGTATCTTCCTCGCGCTTCCAAGAAGATTTTTGGACATATCCTTGGCTTTGCCACCTCTGACAGGGGTCTTCGGTGTCGCCGACCCGCTGCCGCCATCCGAATAGTCTGAGAAAGCGCGATCGCCTGACGGTCTCCTTGAATCGGTAGCTTTATTGCGAAGACATATACCTAATGCTTTCACTACTCCCGTTCCTCCAATGACATAATCCTCGTCTGGAGCCGCCTCGTCATCAGCATGATCATTGAATCCCTCCATGTGACCGACAAGGTGCAGTAGCACGTCAGGAACTGCTACCTCCTTCTCACCACCATGGGGCTCTGACAAGATGGCTACTGCTTGACTGATCTCAGCTACTGGGCCGCGTTCCATATTACGCAAGCAGTAAGCAACAACTTGCTTAGCCAAAGCCTTGACGACCTCACTAGATTCGCTGGATGGCACTTCAATGTCAATGCAGACGATAGTCTGCGATACGCGCACTGCAGCCATGAGTGAGGCATAGAGTGCGCATGCTTCCTCCTGATTGGCTTCATCCCTGGCGTTTGACAAAGCGGCTAGCTGGGGATTCTCCATAATGTTGACATGAGCTAGGGTACGACTCTCGGGAAGGATTTCAGCAAGAGCAATAGCCTGCTCGGGTGTCATGGAGACGTCGGATAGGTGTATTCGTTTCAGTATGGGGAGCTTAGGCAAGTATCTGCGGCCCGGTCAGCATGAGTTATGTCATCCAACAAGCTTTTACAGGAATGCTCGATGCAATGCAACCCTAAATCCGACTCCATGCTGTATCAAAATGATTTGTAATGTTCCGATAGGGCTGGGGCTGAGATTACTCAGGAGTTATGATCCGCACTGCGGATTCCCATCTGACATAAGGCAGACTGGTAGACTTGAGCCGCAACGCCCAGCCGCACAGGCTCCCAATTTTTGACGTCCAACCATCATGCATATCGGACGGGCTGAGGAAATACAACACAAAAATAAGCGTACCTTCTAAGTAATGACAGCGCGCTAGGCTGTGCATCAAATAAAGCGTGGTTTTGCGATAAATCAATAAATCGAAAATTCTTCAGCTTTACCAAAGCTGGGAAGAGCAACCATAGCGAATCGGGAGTTAGACTGCAGTTTGCGAGGCTTAATGCGTACAGGCCATTATTTTCGTCTAATGTATCAGCAATGACCCCAAGCTGATCTTTGAGATCATTCCCACCAAGATCGAGACCTTCGCAACTGCCTTCTCGGAGATAGTGAGCAACATGCTTCATTCCTTCAGGTGTAATATTGTTTCCGGCAATCCCGAGTCGACGCAATCCTGATTTGATGGCGCCATCGATGAGGCCTCCAAGTTGGTCAGTGGTCAAGCTTGTTTCCGCGAGGTTCAGTAACTCAAGATCTTTACCCGCCAGCCGCTCACCGAGTGCCTTGGCTAGTAGACAAGACACGTCCTGGATCGTAGATGCTGCTGAAAGCGTACGGTGGAGATGATGACCGGTTGCAGGAGGACTCGTCACTGGCAGTGGCTGAGGAAAGGGTATTTTTGATAGGTCCAAGGATTTAAGTGACCGGCACATATTGATGAATAGGCAGATATGTCGCCAGCCATCTCGCCCAATCTTCTGATTGTTCGTAAAGACGACCCGCTCCACAAAGCCTCCCTGGGGAACTTCTCCCTTATGCCAATCAAACCTATTCCTACCATAATCAGGGCATTTTGCAGCTAATAAGCCGGCCAGGATGACGCGGACTCCTTCATCGGTGAGTCCGCAGTTTTCCATGATGATTTCTTTGATTGGTACCACAGCCAAGTAATCACCTAGAGTAACAAGATCCGGTAATTGAAGCCAGTAACCCGTGAGATCGAGCTTGCTGACTGTACCTGGAGTCGTGATGACTGTCGTCGCTGCTAATTGCTCGGTGATCTTCTTCAAGATTGGCGTCTCTCGGAGCTGACAGCATCGTCTGTAAATTCGTACTGGATCTGTAGTTGGTGAAGCTTGCGTCTTCGGCGTCCCCGGTAAGGAGCTTTCTAAGGAAGTGTTGCTTTCATTCAACACCAGCTCAACAGGGACCGTACCATTCGCCTCGGCCAACCGTCGCTTCTTCTCTTTGCGAGCTTTCCTCTCCTCTTCACTACGTTTCTTCTTTTCTTTCTTCTTACTACCATTCTCTGGTGGGGGCTCATCGTCCTTGACATCGGATGTGATCTCCAAGACACCCTTATCCGGGTCGATGGGCAGTTCCTCGCCATTGGCTCTAATGACTCCATTTTCTTCTTTATCATTTTTCACTTCCTGGGGATGTTTCAACGCTTCGCCCTCTCCCCTTTCAACCAATTTCTTCTTCTCCTTCTTCCTATTCTTGTCCTCTAATGTCTCGTCCGTGTACCGTGGTCCACTTGCGATCTCCACATCGACACAGAACGCTACCCTTCGTAGTTTTGACTGATCGAGTTCGGATATGAGACACCGCTCCCGATTCAGATCTACATTTAGCACTTTCCGTTCGCAAAGTCCGTGGTGTACTCCTTTGTGCATATTCGACATCTGCGCTCCACTTGAAGATGATAACCTCCGCAACGCGCTCTGTAGAAATCCAGGGTGTGTGGTTTTAGGAGGTGCGGGTGTGTATGGCGCATCACTAGGAGGCTTTGCTGCATGTGGTAGTACTGCATTCTTTGGCGAATTTGGGCCGGCAGGTACTGCGCTTTCCTGCACCGGTAACCCTTCCGGTATAGTAGGGCTGGCCGCTGATACATGACCGTTGTGTGTGCCTGGAGAGGAAGAGAACTTAGAGGAAATGCTCGACAGCCATGAGTTTCGGCGTGACGTAGACGGCGACGGAGAAGGGTTCTTTGGTGTGCCTCCGTTCAATGTTACTGTCTTTTCTGACGAATTGCTTCTCGTGAAACTCGGTCTGTGGGAGACTTTAGGAAAATGTTCAGTATGAAGTCCATTGCCATTGTGCTGTGGTCTTGGTTCTTTATCCGGCGTTGCAGCGGGAGGAGTCGAAGGATTCGACTTCGATTGGTCTGGAAAGCAATGGATTAGCATCGGACTCTCTTGATCCATGATGTTGATCCATAGTGCCAGCGTCATAGCAGGGTCAGGCATTGAGAAGTTTGTATAATTTAGAATAGGAGCAGCCACGGTTGTATCAGCGTACCTTTGCTTGAGGTGTGGTGCTTGGTCATCCACGAGACGTCTACACCATGGACACTCTCCATCGTCGAGATCTCGGAGCTGGTATGTGCGACCAGGCAGCCCGTCGCAGGACGAATGTTTTCGGGGTCGAGAAGAGGTTTTCGTCGCTATCGCAGCGGGCAATAAACTGCTCTGCTCACCTGAGCACCGTTGGCCATCCAAGAACAGACGGGGTGGTAGGTGGTAGGTGGAGTGCTAAGGCCGATAAGCCATTGTGCGCCACCGAGGGTAATGGTTTGGATCGAGACCGTCGTGGGCGAGAGTAGTTCTCTTTCTCGTCGCTCTGGTGGTTTGTAAGGCACAAGAGGTCCGGAAAAGCAGAAGCGGGGAGCGTGACCTTGTGTGAGGAGAAATGGTTTGTCGCTGACCTTTGCCTCTTTGCCTCTGCCGTGCGCGTGTGGGGTTGGGTTGAGTGGGCTGACCTGGGTATTTCGAGGATGAACGAGCGGGCGGGCAGCACGTCACACATCGGCACCGTGACTTCCACTTCACACAAAAGCTGGATCGATTCAGCAGCACACAATGAATATGTGCCCAAGGATATACGATGACATCGTATCTTTGTCTGTTCAAAACTTCTGAGGTTTAATCTTTTGAAATTCTATAGATATTCTCTCTCCCAGGGCTTACTTCTGTATGTGCGCTAATAAGTCAGGTAAGCACCGTGCATGCATGGATTTTGGCAAACAAAACAGCCGCTTGCCTCGAGCAACGAATAAGGATCAGGTTCCTGTTAAGGCTCCTTGACCGATGTTCATTTTATCGGGGCCGTGAGTCAGCACTGAATGCGGCTCTATTTGCTCGCTTCACAAGAATCACGTTCAATCAGTCATCAATAAGTCAAGTCGGTGAGGCTCGAGAGTTTTTAATTTGATTTGTACCAATAAATTCCTCATGGCATGCTTGTCCGTGCTCAGAAGCAAGATGCGTCATACAAAAATGCGAAAAAACCAGCAGCCTACTCTTTGAGCTCGGCAATTCTAGTCTTGACTTTCTCCTCCTTCTCTGCCTTCGATAATTTCTTGCCCTTGTATTTCAGCGCCTCCTTCTTGTACTCCTCCTTTGACTTCTTCTCCTCTGCACCCTCTGCCTTCTTGAAAGGATCCTCACGGATAGCCTTGTGTGCCTCCTGGTAGAGCTCCTCCAAACCATCCGCCTCGATCTCGTCATCGATGTAACCCTGGAATTGAGACTTGTATCGCTCCTCGTCATCATCGGCGAGGGTCTCCATGTACTCAGCAACGTGACCACCATAGATGTATTTGCGAAGGGTGTCAGCGTCGAGCTCCTTGGTTTCGATATCGAAGCCGGGGAAACGGTTCTCGGAGTGTGGGACGAGAATGCCGCCATCGGAGGCACCCTTCATAGCACCAAAGACGCGAGCACCAGTTGAGGTGCGGTGGAGACCAACATCAAGGAAAGCCTTGAATGGTCGTCGTCCCTCTCCCTCAGAAGCCTCAGTGAGTTGGTACTCTCCATCGGCCTCCTCAACACCAGTGAAGTCCTCGTCCATGCCGAGTTTCTTCAGGACACGACGGGCGATCAAGAGACCGGTGCAGTATGAGGCAGCCCAGTTGGTAAGACCGTGCTCAATGCCGTAAGCCTTGAGCTCATGAGCGTAAGCGGAGGCAAAGACTTTGTCGCCAGTGATCTCAGAAGTGACAATCTGCATCACAATGTCGCGGTTGGTGAATCGAACCACAAGGCGGTACTTGGGCGCATTGTACTTGTTCTTGGCTTGGGTGATGAGGCGCTTACGGGCGTAGTAATCAGTCTTTCCAGACCGGCGACGTTTATACTTGGTTTGATAACGGCTGGACGTGATTTAGAATTTGTGTAGTTGAGAGACATAGAAATTGCTCACCTGTAGTACGCCGAGTTCTTGACCAGCTTGGTGAAAGGCTGTTCATCCTCAAGTCAGCAATTGGCATTTCAGATCAACGTCCGAACATCTTGCATGGACTGGAGCATTTCTGCTCTTGTGAGGAATTTTTCTACCGCAAATTTCTGCGAGAGATATCTGCGCGCAGGCAGACACGAGTGCAACTTACCATCTTGAGATTGGCCGCACTGCTGGTTTGATTGTGTTGTTGGGTATAATCGAAAGGCGGAGGGAAAAGTTCGCGGGAGTTTTTTTGAAATGCTTCAATCTGTGTGCGCAGCACTAGCGCGTCCCCGCTAGCGTGGATTTTCGATGGAGGGGGACGACCACGACCACGTGACGTGGGGGATGGACATGCCGCAGCCGAGGTCTGCATCGACGATATGTTCTGCCCATTCCCATGGCCTTGGGCTTTGCCGCCCACCTAGATTCTATGTCGCATGGGCATTATTCAGTCGGGATTGATTCAATGATATAAGCGCAGTCATGGCCCAAACAAAACATCCAAAGGTCTTGTAAGTTGTGTTGTTCCTGACCACTAATCACCGGCTAATACATGCGTTTAGACTGTTTGATATTGGGGGAGTCTGTGTAAGACTCATCATTCATTATCCTTTCTGCTATCATAAATTGCTTAAATTTAAAAATCGACCGTGCTGCGAGTGCAAAAACTCACTTTTCTTTTTGACTTCTTGGAATTTGATCAATTTCATTACTCTTGTCTTGCGCTTGATCATGTCAAGCCTTGACTTTGTAGAGCCAGTCTCACTCCTTACATTCATAGTCTCTCAAGTCAAGATCACAACCTTTGTATTCAAGTAATCTCGGCAATCGAAAACCGTCTTTAGCCTTACTCTTGACTACTATTTTCTTTCTAGCTGCGAATGGCGTTCTAGCTATACATGGTCACTTATACTCTCGACATCACAATCTATAACATTATTGCAATTTCACCATCACACTTCTAACATTCCCCAGGTCGTCTCACCCTTCCAGGCAATCCTCGACTACGAGCTCTCCCTCTCCATCCCACCCGGATGGGTCAACTACTCCATTTCGGCCAGCAAGCCCAACGGAACCTGGCAGCGTCTCGAGCGCGGCGAAATTCTCCTCGACTCCCATTTCTACTCCGCCTTCTCCCAAGACCTACACAACACTTCCCACTGGCAAACATTCTACCGTAAAGTCCGCCCGCAAGACCAAACAGTGCCGCCAGTGCCCAAGCTAGATGCGGAGTGGCTGTTCTCGCAGATGATGAAGGAGTCCCGCGCACCGGATCCATGGATGTACCCTGCGCTCAAGAAGCTGAAGGCGAGCGGGAAGTATATTATCGCGGCGCTATCAAACACGGTCATCTTTCCCCCAAGCCATCCTTACGCCAAGCCACCCTCCCAAGAGGACGTCCGTTCTCTCTTCGATGTGTTCATCTCCTCCGCACATGTAGGACTGCGGAAACCAGATCCAGCCATCTACGAACTGGCGCTGAAGGCGGTAGACAAGTTCGCGAGGAAGGAAAAGGGGTGGGCAGAGGGCGTGGGAAGAGGGGATGTTTTGTTCTTGGATGATATTGGGGAGAATCTGAAGGCGGGGAAGGAAGCTGGGTTTGCTACCTTGAAAGTAAATCTTGGGCGGGCCTTTGAGGCTGTAGATGAGTTGGAAAAGGCTACGGGGATGCAGCTTGCAGGGAGCCATCCAAGGGTGCCTGTCACGCCAAAAGCGGCGGCACGGGGAAGAGAGAAGTTATAGAGTTCCGTTTATGTTCACTGTGTTAAAATACCGGAATAGAAAGCGTGATAGAATCCAATATTAAGATATAAGCATCTATACAATTCGTAACCTCTTTGCCATAACGCCGGCCCAATGACACCAAGCCGCACCACCTATGAGTCCTTTCTAGGACTGGTAGTCACCCCACCCAGTATGAGACTCTCCAGCTCCCAAGGACTCAGCGTACTTCGTCTCCTAGCCGCTCTTCCTCCTTGGCCCCGCCCTGTCGTAGCAGCTTTCCTCTTCTTCGATGCCACATCTGCCTTGATGGGCTCCACATCATCTTCCTCCTTTTCTGGTGGAGGCTTCAACTTTGTCTCGGGTTTCCGACTCATCTTTGCAGCCTTGATCTTGGCTCTCACTCTCGCCGCATCCGCTTCCCGCTCCGTAGCCGCTAGCTTCGCTGCGATAGACGCCATCGTCAAGGGCGATTGCTGTGGCATTGGGTTGTCACGAGGCCGAGGGAGACGGGTTTGTTGGAGCTTAGGTGTAGCATCTAGCCTTGGCTTTGATGGAGAATTGTGGACCTTTCGCGGTGAGCGCTGGGACACGTTTGAAGTTTTTAGAAGAGAGATTTCATCTGAAGGAGTAGTAGACAGCTGGGAGCTTCGGGGATCAACTTCAGTCTTGCGTTCGCTTTGAGTTGTGGACTTTGATTTACGGGGCGATGATGATTCTAGTTGGAGTAGATCGTAGGTATTCTCTTCGACGATGGTGGTGAAGCCATCCTTCTCGGGTGATGTCTGCCCACGATTGCCGTCCGTCTCTTTGAGTGGTGAGAGCTGTGGAGGTGGCCCGGGCGAGAGCGAAGATGCCGTTGCAATAGTCTGATCTTGCCGTTGGTCTTCGGAAGTCTCCTCTGATACCTCATCGACAGGCTCTTCTTCGAATAGACTGGACTCTGAAGCATCAGATTCGTCATCGAACTCTGGTTCTTCTAGGGTTGGCAACCCTGAATCGTCTATGGCATCAATTTCTGCCTGCGTATCGCCCTCGCCTTCTTCCATAAGCGTCGATAATTGAAAATTCTGGAAGTTGTCTCCATCTTTGGATTTCAATGGGCTCAACTTAAGCCCTGCTTTCAGCTCTTCCAAATTGACAGTTTGTCCACTCCTTGCCATTCGCTTGCGCCATCCATCCATCATTGTAACAGCTTCCCGCCATCTGGACTCCATTTTTTCCCAGCCCTCTCTCAACCGAACAATCTCCTCTTCTCTGACTTCTACCTCTTCCAACGGAACAAATGATGGATTCGTCAACAACGTCCGCAGATGCTCAATTACAGAGTCCATCTCTGTAGCAAGATGCTCGTAACCAGCTTCCATCTGCACCACCATGCCGCTATCATTGTGCTTCTCACATCCGCTCAAAGATTTTAACGTATCCACCGTTCTTTTTAACAAAGCCGCGATATTCTCGTTCTCCTCACTCAGTCCTCTTGCCAGCTCTGTCAAAAACTCATTCGTCTCCATTCGCAGATCATAATTTGCATCGTCAACCCTGACACTTTCCACAGTTTTGGAAGCATCCCCTCCCACTCCCGCTGTCACATTAATTGTCACAACGCCTACTGCTTTTCCACTTCCACGCGCTCGGCCCCCCTCGCCGACATGTTTCTTCATCCCCTCGATAACCCGTTCCCTCTTTCGAACTTCAGTCGCACATTGGTTCCTCGTTTGATTTACCAGAACCCTCATTCTGCCCATCTCCTCCTTCAAACCTCGGGCCGCCTGTTCAGCGCTCCGGATTTGCTGCTTGAAGGCGCGTTCAGCGGCTTCTGCCAATCCAACTTTTCTTTGCGCTTCCGCGTATTTCAGATTTAAACGTTCGAGATCCGTAGTTTGCCGCAATGCATCGGCGCGTAATATACGGATCGTGTTGGAAAGGTTTTCGCGTTGCGTAGCATCGCGCTAGATTTCGCAGAATCAGATCTCTATTCTTCCGATGGAAGTCGCAGAACTTACATCTCGCCGTAATATCAAGTCATTAACAACGCTCATTATTCTGCCCATCGTTGCTTCCACTCCTCCCTCGACTTTGTCTGGGCGCGCAAAATCGATATTTTGGCCATTTCGCAGCAGGCCGCGGGAAAGCAACTGGTTGTTTATGTAGAGCGATGCGGTACGCAGACTATCGGATTCCATGGTATTCAAGAAGCTCTCTCTGGACACAAGCAATTATGGGAATGTTGCCATATACCAATTGGGTTTTTCGTTCGAGATTAGGCGATTTCTTGAAGTTGTGTTGCAAATGGCATGGAACTGGTTGCTGGGCGGGAAGGTAAACAATGGTCGGCGCAGGGTTTCTTTCTCGACAGGGGTAGAAAGTGGGTCTGAAGGAAGAGCAACACCAATTGTTATCTGTATTTGTTACTTCATTTGATCACATGTTATTCTCATCTCTAATTTTGTGCTTGTTTAATCCTCACTTCAGTCGAAATGAAATAGCACATAGGAAATACCTATATTCCCTGTTTGCTCTCACCTTCGCTTTACTCATTACCCCTTGGTGATTCTCGTCCTTGCAATCTATTTCTGTCTTCTGGAGTCACCGCCCCCAACCAACATTCATGGGCCCTCAAGATGAACAATCCGTGTTTATATGCATCAGTCAGTGGCCAAGGCTCTTTATTCTCACGAGTCCGAGCCTTTAAATGCCCTCCGTCTACGGAAGCCCCTCCACAAGCCACGTACAAGTCTCCAGCCAGTGAGCCCATAGTTGGCTGCTCACCATTCTTGCTCCAGAACCTCGTGGCATTGGTTTCTTTCTCGACAGCACGGAGGAGGCTCACAGCCTCTTTTGCGTGCGTCAAAGCAGTGGCTGGACAAGTAGATGGCTCTATAAATGTACCGTTGTATCTGAGGCACTGGTGGATGGCAAGAATGAGCTGAAATACCGCACGGTAGTAATCTGGTGCATTTCCGAGGCCGAGTTCGTCCTTTAAAACTGCGTGGCACCTTTCCAAATAACCTTCGCGGTAAAAATGCGCTAGCTACCTAAATGTCAGTAAAACGTCAATCACCAACCGCGTTGAAGGTACTTTTTCCGTCATTGCAATATATTTGGGGTCTCTAAGTCCTGTGGGTTCCAACATTTTTGGCGATTATGTGGGTAGCTTGATCAGACGTTCAACTTCCTGAAGTATTGCACAAAGATAAATTAGGGGATAAGAGAGCCTTTTATATTGCCTGGCTCGCTAAAATCATCATGTCTCAATAACTACGACTACATATTGTACGCTTTAATATGTGAATGACAATGGACTGGGTGGAAGAAATTTGTGTGAATCATAACTCGATGTGGTAATATTGCCAGACTCTGTGACAATTCAAGGCTCTGACTGTCTAAATTAAGTGGACGACAGAATCATACTCTTTAGAATGCGACTCAGCTTTAGATGAGTGCAAATTTTATCCTGAACCGCTGAGAAGTGAATTTACTGCGGTCTTGACCTCAACACTATCCTGCTTGATACTTGCCTCCATTTCCGCCATGACTACAGCAAAGACCTTTTCATGTGCGTCCACGATGCTGCAGCCCCGCTCCCACTGTTCTCCACAAGTCATTATATCCTTGATGTTCTTCAAGAACAATTTTGTCTTCTTATCCTTCTTCACATGTTTTTTCAGAAAGCTTGTGATCTCGTCTCTGTTCTCTCCCCCAACAGCGGTACGATACTCCTCTGCCGCAGCCATACATTTGATAAAGACATCGTCTCTCTTCTGTGACCACTTCTTTGTCTCAACAAAGATCTCCTGAAGGATGGTGAGGGCTTCTTCGGTGTTTTCTGCTGGTTTAGAGCCGAGTACTGCGGAAAGAAGGAGAAGTTGCGCGCGAATGTAGTCCGGAGTGTTCTCCATTTTCATGGCGCCTTTGGTGAGCTCCCATGCTGTCTGGAAGTCACGGCCACGATAAACCTCTGATATCTTACGTTATGATTAGCGAGCTATGGTCTTAACATTAAAGTGCCCGCTTACCTCCTTCAGCTTGTTGACATAAACCCATCCCACATCCTCCAGCTCGAGGCTTGTTGTCTTGTTGTCGTTGTACATGACGCTTATCAATCGGGTTTCATTTTAGTATGGTATATAGCGAGATATCAGGAAAAACCTGAAATTTATATATTGGTCAATCAATACAGACTATTCACAAAAGTCACTTGATTCACACGCATGACAAGGCTCGAGTGAATGTTAACTATATCTCTGACTCGAGATGATCATCCGAGGCAGGTCTCACGAAAAATATTTGGGCACTTAGTTACTGCTCTTAGACAGGAAATATGACAAACTCAACGGAGCAAATGAGGCGACTAGACAAAGCTTTACTCTATTGTTGATTGATCATTCTCTGTCTAGTTTAAAGCCAGCCACAAAGCTCGAGGGTGTGCCAAGGCGAGGAGTTGCTTCAAAAGTCTTCCTGGCACTGGCAAATAGATCATCATCTATTGCTGTGGATGTTTTCGTCCTCCTAGACGTGGCTGCTGCCGTAGATTTAGGACTTGTATTCCCGCTACGTCTGTATTTCTTGCACTCGACGTAGTGATTATCACTATAGATTTCGAGGACATATTTTCCACTACCTTACCTCTATTCATCGGTAATGGTCTTGACTAACTATAAGCAAGTTTGCTCGCCCACTACTAGTGACTGCATTCTTGCGCCAAGGCAAGCACGTCGTGCGTTGTTTGTTGTTTGGTAGAATTGGTAGCGCATGGGTCATCACAGGAAAATGTCTCTACGTTGGCAAGAATTCAGGATAGTAATATGCCCTAGCATCGTTCCTCTTATTACCAGCAAGGTAGTCCTGAACAGAGAGCGTGTCGACACATGAGACAACAGCGAAGACCCAGCGAAGCTGCTGGATATTATGGTTCGGCCCTTGGCCACTTTTTCTTCGAATTTAAAACGTCGTTACTAGTCAAACTAAGTCTCACACAATGAATGGCAAGAAGTAAATACTTGATGATTTTACTTAATTGGAAGCGCCTGTGAATTGTTCTGGTCCCTCGACAAATCGGGTTAGCGCGGTCGGGGAAAAATATAGTGGTTTTGACGCGCTCTGACGCGTTGCGCGATCTCTCGGTTCGTTCACAATTGCAACGCAGATTGCCCCTCGACAAACACCAGGAATCCTGTCATACAAGTACTCTACGGGATCATTTATCTTCTTCTTCAGAGCTTTCTACGCGTCTGTATGCTTCGGGACGCGCCTGGCCTGCTCTGATTTTTTGGCGCCTGCGTCGTTTAAGTTCCCCGCTAATCAAACTGGCAAGCCTGGACAAACACTCAGCTCTCTCAAGTCTCCCAAACCGCTGTTATAGGAAGCTTGCGTCAATTGAGGCAAAATGCCGAAGCCAACAGTTGCTGGCGTGTATTCTGCAACGTACAGTAACGTATGCAAAGCTGCCAGTCTTTGTCTTCGTGTGGGCGCGCTGACAACCAGGAAGATTCCCGTCTACGAATACCAATTTGGAGAAGGTCTCAAGGAACATGGTAATTTTGCATGTCGGAAAATTTTGGAATGATACAGATACTGACCCGAAATCAGTTATGCGCCGCCGTCACGATGATTGGATCAATGCCACACACATCCTCAAAGCTGCTGGTTTCGATAAGCCCGCACGTACTAGAATCCTAGAGCGTGAGGTACAAAAGGAGCATCATGAGAAGGTGCAGGGTGGATATGGCAAATATCAAGGTGCGCCTAGTCGGACAAACAGTTGTGTGCATTCTCAGCTGACCCTGAAAGGCACATGGATCTCCCTCGAACAAGGAGAGGCTTTAGCTCAGCGAAATAATATTTACGAGAAGCTCCGCCCGATTTTTGAATTTATACCGGGCAATATTAGCCCTCCACCAGCCCCTAAGCATACGACCAACAAACCCAAAGTGCCAAAGAAGCCCGCAGTTCCCAAATGGGGAAGTAGTGAGCAGCAACAATCTAATGTCGAGGGCGACAACACTAACAAGATGAAATAGTGGCCGCTCCATCTCGTATAGTTGAGGATGACTACGACAATATCAGTGCCCAACTCAATGATGACGAGAGTCTCCCGGATGACACTACTGTCGCTTCAGCCTCTTTCATGGCCGACGATGATCGTTACGATATACCTCACTCCTCGACAGGTCACCGCAAGCGCAAGCGAGAGGAACATGCACAAAATGCATTCGACCAAGCCCATATGATGTATTCGGATGACCTATTAGACTATTTCTTGACCTCGCATGATTCTCACGCGGCTAAACCTGAGCCGCCACTCAACTACAACCCTGACTGGATCATCGACCAGGATCGCCATACGGCCATGCATTGGGCTGCTGCGATGGGTGATGTCGAGATCATGAGAGAGCTGAGAAAGTTTGGTGCTACCCTGGGCCCACAGAATTGCAGAGGCGAGACGCCGCTCATGCGGGCAGTCCTTTTCACCAATGCCAAAGACAAGGGGTCCATGCCCATAGTTGTAAAGGAGCTGATCAGTACTGTGGGACATGTTGACTTTTGCAGATCTACAGTTCTACATCACACCGCCGCCGTGACAGCTAGCTCAGGGAAGCATAAGATCGCGCGCTACTACCTTGACATTATCCTCAACAAAATGCAAGAAGAGCTTGATGCTGAAGTATTCCAACAAGTTCTTGACGCACAAGATATTGATGGTAACACTGCTATCCACATTGCTGCCAAGAATGGCGCGCGAAAATGTGTTAGAGCTTTGATGGGCCGGTCTCCTAGGATGGAAATCCCAAATAAAAATGGCGTCACTGCAGAGGTTCTGATCCAGGAGCTCAACGAGAATACGATCAGGGAAGTGCGAGAAAATCGGTATGCTCATGCCGGGTCCTCGTCGCCGTTCTTGCCCCCACATCTGCGAGAAAACGGAGAGGCGAACGACAATGGATGGGGAGAGTCATACGACACACCGCCACCTTCGAAACGCCAAACGACATCTCATCACTCAGAAGCAGCCATGTCTGTTGAACAAAAGATCGCCCCTCTGATGTTGCAGAAGTTCCAAGAGCTGGCCAGTTCATTTGATGAAGAACTAGCCGAGAAAGATACTTCAGAGCGAGAAGCTAGGCGGATTGTCAATAGTACACATGTGGAGCTTAGCATGCTGAGGGAACAGGTGCTTGATCTAGGCTTTAATGAAGAGGACGTCGGAACTCAGGCGGAGAGAAAGCAGCAGTTGGCTCAAGTCGAGCAGCTGATCACATCCATCATCGAGCAACAACAGCAAATGCAGCTTCTGAGCAGGGCAAACCGCGAAGAGACGAAGGCCAATGGCCATCTGACGGGAGACGACGATATTGCCGAGAGGGCTGTTCTAGCGAAGATGCTGAACGAGGAGCAGAACAAGCGTCAGAATCTGGTTGTACAATACCGCGATGCTTTGAGTATGGCTGGCGGTCTTGGCGAGAAAGGCGACTTATACAAAAAGCTACTTGCGATGTGTACGCCGATTAACGAGGAGATGACGGCAGAAAACATAGATATCCTGATTGAGCAGATGTCTGAAGAACAGAAAGGCTTGGATCGCGAGATCTTTCAAGCTGACGAGATCTGATTGTTGTATAAGCACGAATTGGAGTTGGCTGTCTGAACATGTTTGAGTCATTAGATTGGAGGGTTTTGTCAAGGTTTATACATTGGGCCGGCGCTCTATGTTAGCATAGGCATAAGCCAGGGTAGCATTTCGTTCGATGCATGGAGTGACACTGGCGTTCATCGGCGGGTTTTCGCTCACCGCTAGTATCATACCTAGCTAGCTGAGAATTAACACCTTTGTGCATGATAATACCATGATTGGTTCGGTTTTTTCCCGTTTTTTACCACTTGTTTTTTTCCAGCCTCTGGCTTTCGTCAACCTCTTCCATATAGCTACCAGAAAGCGTCGTAAGTGTGGAGAATGCTTGCTGTGGTGATTGAAACCTCGCAATTGGCACAGGAAGCTCGAGTTGTGTGCCACGCATCTTCCAACGAAGAGAATGCCTCAAACGGTCCAATCCCGTTGACGCTTGAAGGGAGGACGAACGGTTTACGTTGAGCTGGCTCAGACCCGCCGTTCCCTGCATCTGCTCCAGAAGCTGCTTGCCTTCAAGCACAGGCCACGCAGGCTATGTTCATGTCAAGTTTAGAGCATTCTTCCCTCGGCATCTACTTGGTTGTTGTTGAGATAGGCTTATATGACGAGTTCATCCTTATCACTGAACACTAACGACCATTTTGGGGCCTAAGCGCGAGCTGAAAGTGCATAGATGGACAGTCTCTAGAATATACCGATAGTTCTAGAATTAGTAGCTCTTCAAGAGGGATTGAGAAGAGATCTCTAAGGAATTGGAAACTGGAACTGAAGACTGCAAACAATGTCAAGCTTGGCTTTGCAACTTAAGATAAAGAGTAGAAGGCTTAGGGCAATCATTATTAGCTCTTCTAAGATCCCTTCAGTCTTCAAAATTCTCCACTTGCATGGAGCCAGACTGGTCGCCACTCTTACCGAGGAGAATAGGGGAATCATATCACGTGAGATTTGAAACGCCAAGAGTTGAGACGCGTGTTCCTCGCTGAACTTCAACGCTTCCTTGCAGCAATTTTCTCCTCCACATTCCGACGAGGCTCATTGTGTTGACGCGTAAGGAAAGCCTGTGCTTGAGTGTGCTGTGGACCGCACACGCAACCCGGCGACCTTGGAATATAGTAATGGTCATTGGGCAAGCAAGTCTTGGCTCTCCGAAACTGACAGCGAAAGGAGAAATGATCTGTTTGATACAGGATTACCACCGACCAGGTTGCGTGTCTGGTACAGGGGCAGCTTAATGGTCATGAAAATAGAAGTGTCTCTCATTCGTCAAATAGATTGCATTTGAGGCTCTGCAACCAAATGCGCAAGGGGTTCATCTCTAGCAACCATCTTGCAGGTCTCCACGCATTCATCAGTCTTGACCGCAAGGCTACCCAAGTGGAGTCCGGGGTCTAAGTGGATGAGAATTCGTTTTTCGAGCCCATTGACTTACCAATGAGAGATCAGACATTTCGAAACATTGTAAGATGGGCTGGGGGTGTCGCTGACGAGGTCTTCGTTGACAATCGTCGCCGGTGGGGCAATAATAGGATGATTCTATGGCTATGACTTTGGTAAGTTCGTTGTATAAAGGCAGGACAGAATCTTTAGTGAAGAGAACATTCCCATCTCATCCTCATCTGCTCTGTCTCCTCGCCTTCTCTTGTCTAGTTCAACATAACTTGCCTCACTTTCATTTTTCCAAATCACTCTCGTTTCTGCAATCATGGTCTGCCTTTCCAAAGTAGCATTTGCAACAGCTTGCCTTACAAGCAGCGTATTCGCCCATCCAGGTGAACACCATGATCACCTAGCCATCAAACGTCAGATTCAAGCTCGTAACCAGGTGGCATACGATGGCAAGAGATCCCTGGATTCTTGCGCGAATTCTCTTAAGCACCGAGAGCTGAGCGCCCGCTCCGTTGCCCGCAGAGCACAGGTAGTGCGACAGCTTCGCCAGAAGCGCAACATTCAGTCCAGTAAGTCTTTTCCCTGGTTGTACATGCCCGGGTGCTTCCTAACGTAGGCTTGTAGAGCCAAAGAAATACCGCCGCGACCTTGCAACCCTCGAAGCTTATGAGGAAGTTGACCACAATGCAACCTCACTCGGCTACACAGCCGCGACCCCTGAGTCTACCATCTTTTCTGCCAATACTTCCTGTATTCTGACACCCGAAAACACGGACGGCCCGTACTACGTGACCGGCGAATTCATCCGCAAGAACGTGACTGAAGGCCAGCAGGGCATCCCGATGTACCTTGAGGTTCAGTACCTCGACATCAATACCTGCGAGCCCGTCCCGGAGGTTTACGTCGACATCTGGAACTGCAATTCTACAGGTGTGTACTCTGGAATCGTCGCTACGGGTAACGATGCCGGCTGGAACACTACTTTCCTGCGCGGCATCCAGGCCACGGACGAGGACGGCGTCGCATCGTTTGAGACACTCTTCCCAGGTCACTATGACGGCCGTGCCACACATACTCACCTCTTAAGCCACAGCAACGTGACTGTTCTGCCGAATAACACGATCCAAGGCGGCGGCGTGACACACATCGGTCAGCTGTTCTACCAGGAGGATTTGCGCTCTGCAGTAGAGGAGACGTACCCCTACAACACCAACACGCAGGCTATAACAACCAACGATGACGATATGTGGTCTATTGTGCAAGCCGGCACGACCTACGACCCGTTCCCTGAGTACACCTATCTCGGCGACGACATCACTGACGGCTTGATGGCCTGGATCCAGATCGGTATCAATGTCACAGCTGACCAGTCTGATTCCAGCTATTACAACGTTGCTGCTGTGCTGCAGGCTGATGGTGGACACGAAGCCACCAGCAGCACTGGAGGCGGATCAGGCGACTTCAATGGGACGATGGCGGGCAATGGAACGGACTTCAACGGAACTGCTCCCACTTCCTCGGCGGTTTAGCGTATAACGAAGAAGTTAGATTCTTGTACATAGATGTTGTTTCTAGATATTCACAGTTAGATTGGTATAGACGGTCTCCTATGTCTTGTCTCAAGATATTCTATTCTCTCATCTTCGTGCTTGACTCCGGTCTTTATTTGCATATGCCGCCATTCCTGCTTGTATCTCTTCCTCTGTGGGCAGATTTACGATCATCAGGTAGAGCACATCCTATATCATATAAGCAATTGGGCTTTGACGCTTTCGAGAAGGTTCACCTTTTGAAGGACTTTCTTCACCAGTCCACCTTTACCCCCTCTGCCGTTCTTATTAGCAAGTACACCAGCTAAGCCACCACTGGAGCTGCCGGCTCTGCTAATTGTGTCACTGGGTGGAGAGCTTCTCCTGCTTCCACTGTCTTCGGCTCCTCCGCTCAACGCCCTGCCCAGCAAGCCTCCTCGTCCTAAGCCACCGCCCCCACCAAGTCTACTACTCAGGAGCCCGCCTGCAATTCCTCCTCCTAATTTGCTACCGAGAAAGCCTCCGCCTCCAGCTTCAAGCTTACCGCTTAGAAGTCCACTCACACCGCCCCCGAGCTTGCTACCCAAGAGACCCCCACTGCCTCCAGGGCCACGGCTTCCAAAGGGCAGCCCGCCCATTCTTCCATTTGAATCACTCGTATCAATAGCTCCTCCCGTGACCAATGATATAAGCGTCCCACTATTCGCAGGATGATTTGGGTCCGCAAATCTGGAATTGAACTTCACATTTGTCTGCGCCAAACTACTGCCCTGATTTTCAGCCGCATACGTGGCTTGTGCCCTTCTATCAAAGTAGTCTGCTACAAAAGTTCCAGATCGTTGCAGCTTGTTCTTCTTTTTCTGAGCCTCTGGATCGTTAGAGTTGGCGAGGCCGTCAAGGGCGGGGAAGACGAGCGGTGCGGCTTCGGGAAGCTCGAGCGCACCGTGAGTTACGCCTGAGGAGACGCGCATCTTTTTTGACCAGCCAGAGAACGAACCTGAGCTCGAAGAGAAGGGATTTGGTATAGAAGAGCCAAGGCTTCCAAGTAGGTTGACAGGTCCGATAGCGTCATCCGAATCTGGTTTGTTGATCATGACTACACAATAGAGACCACGAGGTTGGAAAAAATGCTGATTCATGCGATCGAGGAAGTTGTTTGATCTATAAGTAAGATTGTCAGCAAGAGAATGTTTTCGATCGCCTAGTAACACACCTAGTCCGTCTTTGGGTCTCCATGGCTACACCGACGGCGATTTGTACAGCTGTGGAGGTAATCATGGCCGCAACACTGGGCACGAACCCAGCTGCCATAGCAGCAAGGTTGACAGCCATGAGCCAGCCATCCGCTTTACTTGCTTGGTGGAACGTTTCTAAGAACTCCAAAAAAGTATCTTGGTCGATGTCGTTATTTGCCAGCACTGGAGCATAGGCTTTCACAAAACCACGCTTCTTATCTCTTGGTCGTCGTTGTGGTATAAGGACCGGGCAAGGCAGTCGCCCAGATGGAATTTGATATTCTGGGGGTGGATGGGCTCTCAAGAACTTGTCTGAAAGGGCCTTGGGTTCCTTAAGATGTTCTCCGTTATCATCTCTCCCCAGTCCTGGATCAGCAACCTCGTCAAGCGCCCAGATCTCTTCGTCGCCTTCTTCCTGCGTGGTATCATGGTTTGTTTGCCATACGTACTCTTGCTCCTGCAGATCAATTGGCACAGCTTGACCGTGTGAGATCAGCTCGCTAGCCTGTGCATCGGTGACTTCCGCATATTGTGGAGGAGGTTCATTGGGGACGGAGTCAGAGCGCGAGGCACTACTTCTGCTGCTTCCGCTATTTTGTCGATTTGAGCTTGAGTTCGCCTTATAGGCCTCTGATGCTAGGCCAATGCCTGCGCCAACAAGCCTGACAATTGTGCTCATGACTGGGCCGCTAGCTTGCGGGAAAAGGATTTTTATTAAAGGGGAAGATATCAAGAGTTCTTGTTCAGTAAAATCACGGAACTATGATGGAGATGAGGGATGAGAAGTCGAGACCGAAGCCAACTAGATAAATATTTATGACCATCCATGGCAGTTTGAGGCTTCATGAATACTGTATTTGGTAAGGTGTACGGGATTACGCGGTTATGCATTGATCGACAGGTTGACGAAGCAGGTACTGTACAGTACCGGCGAAAAACGTGCGCCTCAAAGCTTCATTGGCCGATGAGCCTCACTCCGGCTGAGTCAGCGTGCGGTCTAACTTTTTATGGAAACCACGATGTAGCTGCCGGCTCCTGCTGATAGAAACTGATTAGCCTCAAGCCGTTTCAGGGGTTTGCATTCTGGGGAGTGCGAAGGATATCTATGTATAGCAATACCATGCGTCAGAGCAGGTAATTGCATCCATTATTTCCTGGGCTTCTCCATCTGGCACGATAATGCCTCGATCGAGGTGCGTATTTGGTATGCGTCACATGATCGTGCCCTAATCACTAATTTAATTAGCTGCGATTCAGCGAGTCTTGCAGATTATATAGGCTTTCGCCTCCTGTCCAAACGCTTTCGAGTTGAAAGAGTGGTATTTGGAGACAGATCACCGTGTGGCCATTGAGACTACTAGTGATGCTAGTGTACCAATCACTACACAGCCTATATGGTCGGCATCGTGACGAGAGTCGTCCCCAAAGAAAATTTATGTTGTACTATTGGAAGTATGTTATTCAAATTATGATGCCTCTTATGTATGCAACAATGAATATAATGTCTCTACACCTCTGGATTGCCGAAGGTTACTACAATTTAAGCTTCATATTGATCACGTAAGCCGAGAGTCGACCTGTCTTCGTCTAATCGAGGTGACTTATCATTTCTTAGACATTTTTACGTCAAAGCTATACCGATAAGTGGAATAGCCATCCATTCCTCAAGATTGCCATACGCCCTTCGATGTATACGTTCCCCACTTTTGGTAGCTATATGAACAGTACCGGAACTTGAAAAGTCGAGTAGATGCTGTATTCGGAAAGTAAAGATATCTACATTCCTTGAACGAGTCTCTCGTAAGAATAACTGGACTGTTCTTCTTCTATTGTCAGCCATCAACCTCTCCAACACCTCGCTTGCTCTCTATGGAGCAAAAAGAGTTCTCCCACCCACCACCCCATCCTTCCCCTTCCAATCCACATCCATCTGCACCCTGGTACCCTATCGCTCCCAACATCTATGAGCTCCACCTCAACGGGGACCCCAAATCATTCGACCGCTCAGTCCTACAATGGTACGAGCCGGGCGCGAAGTCAGTCACGGACGAGGTCATCACGCACGAGTATGTTGAGGAAGTGGTGTTCATTGAAGGAGGGCTGAAAGACGTCACGCTTGGTGAGGAATGGGGAAAGGGAGCTTATGCGTATAGATTTCCAGGAATGAAGCATGGGCCGTATGTGACAGGAAAGAAAGGTTGCTTACAGTTCGTCAAAACTGCGACGGCTAAGAAGTAGAATCATGCTTTACTAGGAATTGATATGGAAAATATTCTCTTTGCCAACACGGTGACACGTTCTGGTCCGATCGTACTTATGGGATATTTTGTCAGCATGGGCAAGCCTCGTGGTTCAAGTAGACCAGATATTCTCCCTTCTCACTATTCTATTCCAGCCTCTTACGGCTCCACTCAATACAGATATCCGCCGTCGCCCCGTCGAAGAAGTCATTCATGACGACGACCAATTCGTTTCCGTCCAACTTGCCTGCATTTTGCTGTATCCATGGCAGGGTCTTGCTATCACACATCGGTTTTGTGGCTAACAAGCAGCTATTTGACGCATTTGCATCTAAGACGCTGTATGCTACGACTTCCGGGATATTCGTTGCAGTTGCCTGACACTGCAAGTTGGTGAAAGGCTTTCCAGTCTGGCTTTCAAGGGTAATGCTATTAAACTCAGCAATAATGCTGTCCCCATTCAGTGTTGCGTTTCCGGCGTCGGTATATGTTGAGAAGGAGTCGCTGTTTTTGAAGATGATGAGACGTTGGTGTCGGTCGCGGAGCTCAGCGATGGTAGAATGAAGCATGTCATCTTCAGACCCTGCTACTACTGAGCCATTTGAAACGGCAAGGGCAGTGTTGAGATAATTGGTCAAGTCTTCGTCCGATGGTATTGCGCACTCCCCTGGCACTCCGTCCCAGCGTAATTGCACAACCACAATCTCTTGTGGATTCTGCATGAGAAATTCCACTACATTGCGCAAGAATTCGTCATATCGCATGCCAGGTATAGCTGAGTGTGAGAAGTATAGCACATCTAGGACTGACTGACCAGAACGAATAGCACTGTGCAGGTATGCCGGGCGGAATTCGAAATATCTTGCACCGATGCTGAGGACTATTGGCAGTGTATCTTTCTGAGTGATTGACAGTCCCTGGATAATACTGGGGGCTATTGCCAGAACGGCATCGTGAGCCATCATATTTGCAATCTTTGCAAAACAAGGATTGATCTTAGATAGAACATCGACAAGAGCGCTACTCTTTAGAAGTGCCTCTGCAGACTGCATACTGTTCATACCAATGTCATGCACAGCTGGCAGAAAAAGCTTGGAGAAAGGCTTTGAAGCTTGAGGGGAGCCTGGGGGCGCTACTTGGCCCATCCAGCCTGAGTAGTTCGGAGTCACGGTCACCCACACTTGGTCGCTGTCCGGAAGCCCTGCCACGCCGTCGCCAGCATCGTAGAAACCGTAATTA
Source organism: Proliferodiscus dingleyae (assembly GCA_003988795.1). NCBI lineage: Eukaryota > Fungi > Ascomycota > Leotiomycetes > Helotiales > Lachnaceae > Proliferodiscus > Proliferodiscus dingleyae. The sequence goes on along the minus strand of QYAK01000002.1, from coordinate 941,652 downwards.
ACAATGAGATTATTTGTAACGACCGATTGCTGGTTTGCCATAGACTTCAAATTTCCACCTTCGAGATTACCAGTCATGACGTTGACGTCGATGCTTTCATACGCAACCTGGTTTCCATTCTGGGAAACCTTGAAGGAGAAGCTGCCACTGAAGTTGAAGGGTCCTTTGATATCCTTCTTATCAATTTCTAGATGATCATTACCAAACGTCTGGAGCGCAATCTTTTGTATGGTCTGTCCAGGGACGGAAAATTCAATTTGACATCCTGAGACGGCTATGTAGGAATAGCACTGGACGCCTTTGCTTGGCATCTTAGGTATAACGGAATCTTCGTTAAGGCAAGCTTGCTTGTAAATTAAATGTCAAGGAGGAAAGTAAAATGAGGGTTGAGATCAGAGGCGAAGTGAGGAGACACTATTGGATTCAGGTATCACGAGAAAAGCCACCGGTCTGGACTTACGCCAATGTCTCATGCATTGCCTCTGCTAGTACGTGGCTACTGCATCCGCCCCAGCCACACTTCCTGTTGTAGCAGATACAGAACTTGCTCTTCTTTCAAGCATCCTTGAAACGATGTTGTCGCTGCTGAACATATTGTACAGATATTGGCGGTCTTATATTGATATAACGACACGCAATTCTGAAATAAAAGCCTACTAAAGTCGAGCCTCTATGCTTCTGTTTGGCGAAGAGCGTCAGACCTCAGTATAAGGCTTCGTTGCTTCATAAAGATGTCTAAGTGGAGCTATTGGGCGAAGAGCGCCTCTCATTCGACGTCATCATCGTTATATCCCACGTGGGGCCCATGAGAGAGATTCTAAACGATGCTTTCCCGCTCGCTGCAAGCCAATTATCATTGCCAATATTTCTTATTCATTTACTGATGTACGTCTTTTCCTTACCATAGTATCGATTATTCGGGTAAAATTGGAATTATCTATGGCATCCTATTCCTCGCTCAATATTGATGACCTCACGTGTGACGTCCTTGTCGTAGGTGGGGGAAATGCAGGCTTCTCCGCAGCCACAGCTGCCGCACAATCAGGAACTCAAAAGGTCCTACTCATTGACAAGTGCACGGAGGAATGGATTGGCGGCAACACTCACTTCACAGCTGGTGCGTTTCGGACAGTTCACGGTGGCCTCAAGGATGTATTGCCTCTAGTCAACAATGTCTCAGACGATGTTGCAAAACGCATAGATCTGGAGCCTTATACTTCTGAAAACTTTCTCTCCGATCTCTCGAAAGTCACGGATGGCCGTTTTGATCCCGTACTAGGGAGGACATTGGTGGAAGAGTCTAATGATGCGGTCAAGTGGCTTGCGGGCAATGGCATACGGTTTCAGTTGTCTTTCAACAGACAGGCATATGAGGTCGATGGAAAGTTCAAGTTTTGGGGAGGAATGTGTCTAAAGACTGAAAATGGAGGCCAAGGATTGGTAGAGGATCATAGAAAGGCCGCAGAGCGAGCTGGCGTCGAAGTCATGTTCTCGACAGCGGCTCAGAAGATGAATCTAGACCCGAGTACTGGCGCTTTCAAATCACTTGTGGCCGTAGATAGAAATGGGACGCCTCTGACGATCAATGCGATGGCAGTCATACTCGCAGGTAATGCATGTCTGGTTTTTCTAATCTACCACTCCATCGCTCTTAGAGATAGTCTCACCTATAGTCTTCAAACTACACCTTTATTGACTTTTTAAAAAGCTGGGGGATTCGAAGCAAATCCACGCATGCGTTCACGATATCTAGGCGCAGATTGGGACAGAGCCTATGTCAGAGGTACACCTTATAATACCGGCGAATGTTTGGAAATGGCAATGCGTGACATTTCTGCAAAGCAAGCCGGACATTGGTCTGGGTGCCACTCAGTGAGATAAAACTTTCTTTCTGGTACCTTCAAAGCGATCTCAAAGACTTTCCAGAATCCAACGAACAAAAAATGACTCTTTAAATCCAGGTAGCATGGGACGTCAATGCACCGTTCCACAGCGGTGACCGTGAAATCTCTAATCGGTTTACTAAATCAGGCTACCCTCTAGGGATAATACTCAACACTCAGGGTGTCAGTCCACTCCATTGCTTAGCCATTTTTATCAGCTGTTTGCTATTTCCTTTGCCTATTTTTTGAAGCACCTTGCTGCATTATTCTCTGCTCCTATTCCCTTATTATAGAGACTGGAATGTTGACGACTTACACATCTTCAACCTTTAGACCCGCTTCTTCGATGAAGGCCGCGACTTGCGAAACTACACCTATGCTGCCCTCGGTGCCGCCATTCTCGCCCAGCCAGACAGCCGTGCCTTCCAGGTATTTGACGCGAAGACAATCCCTTTGCTTCGTTCAGAAGAGTACCCATCGTCTTCCCTGCCTTCCCTTTCCCCCTCCGCATCCTCCTCCGCTATTTCTACCAACTCAAATCCCAACTCCAATCCTGAGTTCACTTCCATAATCCATGCAGCAAGCCTCGAAGAGCTAGCGCAAAAGCTGAACACGCCCGAGTATGGTCTGCAGAACCAGCGTCGCTTCCTAGAGTCTATCAAGGACTACAACGATGCCGTGTACTCGCATCGCACCGAGCACCAGGGCGAGTTCGACCCAGCAAGCAAAGACGGCCTATCAACATACTCATCTTCCACGTCATCGCCTCTCGATGTCCCAAAATCAAATTGGGCGCAACCCCTTGACGATCCGCCATTCGTAGCTGCCACTGTTGGGTGCGGAGTCACGTTCTCATTTGGAGGGTTGGAAGTCGAAGCTGACACAGCGCGCATTGTGAATGTGACGGGACAACCGGTGGACGGTGTTTATTGTGCAGGAGAAATGCTTGGGGGATTGTTCTGGGGGAATTACCCAGGTGGTAGTGGATTGACTTCTGGCGCAGTATTTGGGAGGAAGGCCGGGATGAACGCAGCAGGATTTGTTAGGAGTGGAGGAGGGGAGTGCAAATGCTCAAAGTCGGCGGAGTAGAGCCCTGGTGTAACCATGATATTCTAATGGATATTATATGACCGAGAACTCACTTCTCCTTCCTCTAGTGCCCTAATCAACTCTTTTACATGGCCTCATGGATATTACATTTTCCAATAAAGATATGACGATCAGGTATCTTTCGTAGAACCACAGTTACACTGCAGCCTGCCACCAAGCGGACTACGTCTCCAACTTCTAGTTCCTCTAAGCTAATATCTATGTCATCGCTATTTGCACGCCTGTTTCGTCATCCCACCTACTCTGATAAATTGTGACCCGGAAGCATCGGATTGCCAAGATTCTTCACGCTATGCAGCATTTCTACAAGGAAACGTACTTCACAGAGACTTGCTCTTGACTCGGAGGATAGTTTGATAAAGCTAAAAGAAATTCAGGTATCCGTTTTCCTTAGTACCAGCCTTAAAACATAGCCATACTATTGTCTCGAAGTGCGTACAAGCACCTGATACGCCTGCGTTAAAGTCTCTATCTTTGAGATCTAGTTTCAAGCCTACGAAGATTTCAATATTTGATCACGTATCATCAACTAATCAGGTTAATGATCTTCTATACCCTCGTAATTGTAGAGCAGGCGCAAATGCTATGGAGGATCAGAGGGTGGCTGCTGATGAAATTTGAAGACTTGAAAGAAGAAAATGGGTCAGCGACCAGCCAACCTCTTGCTCTTCTTGGCATAAAAATTGATAATGCGGCGTTCTTGTTCTTTCCTCTCTGTTATATTTCTTTGCTGCCTCCAGACGTCGAAGACATGCTCCTCGCAAGTCCAAATTATTCTCACGTAAGACACGAGTCCGAATGAGTAACGCTGACGCGGCTCACCCAATTCCATGCGAAACATCTAGCCTGTGACTGTTTGCTGAGTCTGATTCAGCTATTTGAATACTACAACAGCTATAGCAAAGTTGGATTTGAGCCGTTAACCGACGCCTCGCTCTCGTCTAAGTTCTCATTTTTTGCCGAAAGATCACGACGCCTGCCGACACGTTTTAATAGCGAATCAACTTCCGGTATTGTTCCCAAATACAGTCCTTCGTACTACGAATCCGCTTTACTCTTCGGTTATTTCAAAGCTCAGATCAAATTGGATCCAAATCAGTCAGCACGCTTCTTGAATTAACTTGCTCCAAGCTTCAAGGGCATTTGGTGTATAAAAGCTCTTCCATCCTTCGATCAAACCCTCCACAAAACTTCAAAGTTCCAAGATGTTTTCGAAAGCTTTTGTCTATCTATCCCTGTTCGTCACCCTGGTGACCCCCAAAGCCCTTCCACCAGGCCAATCTCCTGGCCAAACAAGTTTTGCTACGATCGAAAGTTCCGGAATAATTCGAACATACAATATTAGTATCCCTCCAAACTATGACGGCGTGACCCTTACGCCATTGATGTTCTCCTTTCATGGCGCACTTAGCAATCCCACAGAACAGCAGATTCTGTCCCAAATGTCAAACCCGGAGTTTAATGATTTTGCTATTGCAGTATATCCAGCCGGAATAAATGTAAGGAATTATATCCACTCATTCGCCGTAGAGTCTCATACTGACAATTAAAATAGACGACATGGAACCTAGGCATCCCGAACCCAAAGCCACAGGACACGATCAGCACAGCAAACGATACTCAGTTCGTTAGCGATATGATCAATCAGTTCGAGGAACTTTATGCTCTAGATACGACTCGAATCTGGGCAGCTGGGAAGTCAGATGGCGGCGGATTTTGCAACGTACTAGCTTGCAACTCAATGCTGTCAACCCAGATTGCAGCATTTGCACCGGTTGCCGGCGCGTTTTACGTCCCTGGGTTCACAGGGACGTCCTGCAATCCACCCACAGTGACATTTACCTGTACGCCCGGACGAGCCCAGATTCCTATTGTCGAGTTTCATGGGATTGATGACACCACGATTAGCTATGGGGGAAGCACCACTCGAGACAATTCCTGCCTACCGACTATTCCACACTGGACTCAGGCGTGGGCTGCGAGAGATGGGCTTAGTACCACGAATGTCACAAGCAATCTGACTAGCGACACGCTGAAGTACACGTTTGGGACTGGGGCAGAGACAGGGTTGGTGACGCAGTACACGGATTTCAATGCTAGCTTTCACCATGACTGGCCGAGCACTGTTCTCGCCGTAGTCGTGGGAGGTGGAGACAAAGATGTTGCGTCTTTCAACGCGACGCCAATCATTATTGACTTTTTCATGAACAACCCGTTGTCTTAAGGGACGAGAAAAAGCGAGCCGAGATCTTACTGCTAGCAACTCGATTGGGACGATCATGGCAAAGTTGTTGCATATCTTACCTAAATCCGTCAAATTTAGGTATTTCAATCATTAATCTACTCCGCTCTGTTTTGATAACGTTGTAGTGAACTTTCTCTAGCAAAATCAATGTAAGGCATTAGGACTGCCATAGAATTTAACGTGATGCCTTTGTATCTGATTCGATTATGCATCCTTGAAGTAGAGCTTGTTTGGTGGCACGATACATTTGCTCGTTCACTTTATCTTGGAGCAGGAGGATTCTGGTCAGGTAGTTATCGTCGCTTAGAGTAACTTATCAATGTTCTAATACCACCTTGGGCAGCATTCTTAGCAGCTGAAGTTCGCTTCTAAGAGTGTCTAGGAATTTGTATGTTGTTTCAATCGAATGATATCAGAGCAACATATGCTGGAAGACTACAGCATGGTGCTAAGACATTTGGAGAGGGGGGTTACTCATGATTACAGATTCAAGCTTCCAGTCAAGATGGCTCATTTAGTTGACGCCCAAGACAAAGAAAAAAAGAAACTCATCTAGCCGGCTACGATGGTGGGCTGACAGAGCTTGGTGGTGACTCACATTATAACAAGACACGTTATGTATTGTCTTTCATTTACTATGACTATGGTAAGAAAACTGACACAGTGGGACAGAAAAGAAGCCCTTGCCATATCTACATTTGGCTCGCTACTGTCAGCTACACGATGCCTGTCCATATCTGAGTACGTCTAAGACGGAAGAACGAATCACAGACTGAGTTGAGAAGGGAAGTAAGCAGGATTTAATGTTTCGATGCACTGCATAGTTGATACATTATATGAAGTGACTATCGTAGTTCGTCTTTTCGTGATGTCCATGTCTGCTGGTGATGATCATAATACATGCCCTTCAACCTCATCCCGAGGTGAAGTAGAATGGCTGGTGCAATTTCTTTACATCATGCTCCGTATCCAAATACGTTTCCACTCAAACTCATCTCTCATGCAACCTGATGAGTGAAAAAACTCCTGCATGCCCATTGCCACAGGTCATACCCTATTCCGGACCCCCCAAATATTGCAATTGCTTGCCACTAGTATGTAAACGCCGTCTATCCCATATGCTCCTTTTCGCGCCCTGTGGTATCAGAACCCGATATTATATACTTCACTCTGGTACTCTCACAATCTTGCGTTTCCGCATCCTGGGCAGACTTCTCACTTTCGCTCGTCCGCTGGGGCCGACGAGGCCATTACTTCCTACAGATTCCGTGCTGGACCTGTATTTCAGACCATTTTTCCGGATGCCGCTCGGTGTACTGGCTCTCCGTAGTGAAAGCTCTTCTTGCACAAGTGTGCTCGGCTCGCTGGAGTCGCCGAAGCCTTCATCCTCGTGTATGCTCGCCTGACTGACTTCAAACTCGGTGCTTTGGACTAACAGGCCGTCACTCCCATGCCGGCTAGGCGGTGGGCTCAGAAGATGTGAGCGTGATGATGATGTATGCAATCTGCATTGCGAGTTTGTCGCCAGCATGTTCTCAACCAAAGCATTGATATCGCGAGCGTGGTTTGGGCAGCTTTGTAATTGCACATTCAGTTGCCTCTGCAGCCGTCTGGACGATACGGGGTCATCCTGTGAATGCGCCATGATTGGGGTATTAGGCATGGATCGGGTGCTGTGATGGACCTTCGCCATGCCACGCGTCGTCGAGACATACGACATTTCTTCTTCCGAGAAGGAATCGTACTCTGGGCTGGGAAGGCGTACATCCCGCCATATAGACGGCTGTGCCTTTTCGGTGTCGTGTGATAGGGAATGATTGTTTAATTGGTTCACAATATCGTTGATCCCTTCTTGTAGAGGACCGGTCTCCCACAGATTGGGAGGAAAGAAAGAGTTCGGATGTGGCTCGATCGGCGAAGGGAATGAGGTATCGGTTGGTGAAGGTGATACATCCTCATCGTAATGTTGGAAAGAGGAGTAATTTGATTGCGCCTGCGCGCTAAACGTGAAGTGCTCGAACATGATATGATGCTGATCTGATTGCTCGCAGGATAACAAGCAATACAAACCAGAATTCGGTATCAAGGTAGCGGAAAGGAAGGAAATTCCCAGTGATTATAGATCGCTTCGCATGACAGTTGAGACGCCGTGGCTGATTCTAGAACTGACACGGGGACGGCGCGTGGCAGGGAGGAGAAAGCTGGCTTAGCAGCGAGTCGTGTGTATCAAGCAGCAAAGACGCTGGACCAAGACCAGTTGACGTTCCGGAACGAGTGGTTGAACGCAGAAAATGAGAACTAGCTCCAGTGTCTGCGGACGTCTTATTGTGATTGTGATGGCTTTGGCTTTGGCTTTGGCTTCCTAGTCGAGGACAGTCCAGGCGCCGCCGTGTGTCATGGTTTTGGATGGCAAAGGCGAAGGCAAAGGCGAAGGCGAAGAGGAGAAGGAGTATATCAGGTTCAGGCCTGGCGGCAAAAGACGGCCGGGTGGGCACGGCCGCCCAAGCTTGACCAAAGCCAGCCACCAAGCCAGCCACGACTCCACGAGTCCCGGTCTGGGTTTCCCACCAAGCATCGACACAACCCACAAATCCCCTCGTGGCGTACCTATGGTAGTGCGGTAATGCGCAGCCTTCCTCCTCTTCATATCTCCGCTAACCACTTGAAGCTCTCGAGCTCTGGCGGAGGGTCCGCCGCGACGCAGGGCCAGCAAGGACTGGCGAGAGCAGGCAGGCATCGCAGACAAGGCTCCAGGTCTCCCAATCACCATCTCGCGTTTTGCGTTCGCCACCGACGCTGACATGGATTGCGCCAGGGATTCGGGTCAGTGGGTGCCAGGGACGCCCCAGGAATGCTCCGGGCGTTGCGCTGGGATGGGATGGGCACCGACAGGTCTGAACAGCTTCCAGCAATCCTTCTCGAGCGCATCTCGAAGCCTTTTGCGGGGGCTACCAAAGCGCTCTGTGCTGGTCTGTACAGTATTGGACTGGACTGTGCGCCGCGGAGTGCCCGCGCTGTAATTGCTACTTGTGTCGCGCTCAGCGAAGAGGAGAGCAGCACGGCACAGATGCTGATTTGCTAGATGGTCTCCAGCTCTTCCCTGCTTGTGGCTCGAGTGAGCAGAGGCCGAGAGCCAGTGAGTCGCACGAGACGCTGTCGACCGAAGACGCGGGTTTGGGCTTCTTGGACAGGCCGCACGCGTTATGCAGCGCCAAGTGGTGCTGGCCCTTCAGCGGCTGCAATAGCTCCATCAGCCGCTGTGTGTCGCGCTGGAAAAACCGAATATCTCCGCGTGGAATGGCTAGCAACGAGGAGTAAGATAATCTTTGAAAGTGCCTTTTCCTATTCTGCTCTTCATTTGCTTGTTCTCCTTTCCTCTGCACTTCTCTGTCATGTTCTCCCAGTCTGAGCTGCTCAATCGATTTCCGGGGTGGAGCAGTGTAACGGGCATCAAAGCTAGGCTGAGATACCCTTTCGCCCACTAAGTGCCTGCCTATGCATGCTATAGATGCCTGTGCAACGTGTTCATGTGCTGTCCCTGTTCCCTGAAAACTCTCATCATTTCCAGATATGCAAAGTGGGAATATCCAGGGAGCCTCTGATCTCTTATTCCCCTGGCGGTTTTTGGGATTTGCCACCATGTTGTGGATCCTAAGGTTTGCTCAGCCCATGAGTTCTCGCAGAGGAGGAAGCACACAGCAGATCACGACTGCGATGCTGAAGCAAAAGAATGCTGATCTAACGAGCAAGCTTGTAATAGCTGAGACCAGCAGACATACAGCACATTATCGAGATAAGACTCTCCCACACCCTTTCGGCACTCAGTCCCGCTCCCCTCCAAACCGCGCTCAGTAATCCGCCATTTCATCTCCCCGACCTCGGCCGTCACGCTGCTGGTGCTGCCATTCGCTGCAATGCATCCCACCATCTGGGCGCCACCAATCAAAGACTTATGACGCACAGGGCGCAGATGTAACATGGCTTCTTCCTTCGGGTTCCCAAGGGGCAACTGCATGCGCACGGCACCCTCTCCGCCAGTCCTTCTAGATGAACGCTAGAAAGCCGCTAGAAGAATCTTGGGACCAGGACCAGGACCAGGGACAGGGGACACAGCAAGACTGGTACGGAATTCCGGCCTGGCCGATCCTTCGTGGCTGCTTTCCACAAGCATACAGTCATAGAATGGAAAAATAGGACTGCAGAGCGGAAATTTAAAATTGGCTAGACATTGTTACTGACTTAGTTCTTGATGCTTTGTCGGCGTTTACGCAATGAGTATGTAATAGGTGTATGTCATCATTACCGAAAAGTAGCGACAGGGCCTCTCCAGCAACATCGTTACTGCAGGAGCATGGAAGACACATGATATCGCATCAAATTCCTATGATGAGCTCTACCGACCCATCTACCGACCCATCTCGAAATCTTAGAATTGATATATCATCCATACAGCACAGTACGGTATATAGATCGGCAGAACAGCAAATCATTGAACCACGGGTGCTGGACCTTGTACATCTCGATCCCGTCCCCGTCCACCACCCCAGGATCAGGTTCGGAGAATTCTCCTAAAGCCGGGATCTAAAGAAAGAGACGAAGAAGCTCGTGCTCTTTGCAGATCTACATATAGGCATAATATCCTACCGTATGCAGGTACAGCACAGGACATAAATCCTTCTCGGTAGTGTGCTCGATTACTCTGGGTTCCTCGCTTCGACTCCTGCCTTTTGGGCTTAGTGTGGACGAACACGCGAACACCTGGGTGTAAAAGAGGCTGAATTATAGAATGGGCGTAAACAACGAAGTCTATACCTGCTGCTGACCTGCTTGTGAGCGAAATGGACAGCGGGTCGCCATGCCGTGCACAGATAAAAAGTACATATTCGCTCGCTCCAGACAATATAGACAAGTGTATGAGGAGGGAAAGTCCTTCAACTCAGCTAGGATAAATACCTTGGCGCAGTTTCCTCCGTCGCCATGACACTCGATTCGAAATTCGTCCCTGGCTGCTGTCGCAGCGGATTTGCAGCAATTTTCAATACGGTCCAGGGCAGTACGTGTGCTCGCAAAGAGTTTGAATAGGCGTGTCGGTTCCATCGTCGAGGCAAATCGGCCACATTCCTCACGTAGAGATGTGATATTTAGCAAGGTTTAGTTTTCCAAATTATGATTGCCTTTCATAATTGTGAAGCCATGTCGTGCTGTTGTTGTGTGTTACCGTTCGATGAAGATGCTTCTCTGATTATATTGGTGGCTTGATGGACGGCTTGCTGGAGTTTCTCGGGAGGACCGTAGCTGGTGCTTTGTTTTATTTCTTATCATAAGGATCTAGATTTTCTTCTCAGTTGACTTCAAACTCTTGCATGCGCTTCTGTTGTTGCTGAGTGACGAATCTCAAAGGATGTTATACCCCGCTGACAGGTTAGTGCTGCTCAGTATCAAATCAAGGGTTTCCTTGTCTCATAGCCTCCCCTATCGGTGATGAGGGGTAACAAGTGGGGTAAGAGACAAGATTTAGACAAGAACATATCATCAGATTTGCTACACGAATTCGTCGGAGATATATTCCAGTAGTTAGACATGATGATGGCCCTTATATATACATGATGTCTTTCAAACTAGCAATATATTGAGACCCAAATTCCGCATTGCAGTTCTCCAGTCTATGTTTGCCTCTGCAAAGCCCTCGCTCTTTCGCATGCGCCAACACTCCTCTATAATCGCAAGGGCATGTTGCGAGCTCCCAAAAGGAGACTGATTGATTTTTGCCTTGGTAGCAATATCGAGAAAAGCCGCCTCTTGATCTCCGGTTGCCATAGATCCCGCTATGCATAGTGGCCAGGAGAGGCTACGGACGAGTTCTGCCTGGGGAAGTGCCTTGAACCCTTCAATCGTTTTAGAGACATTCACATGGATCTCCGGCACGTCTGGACATGGTCCAGATTCGATCATATACAAATAGATAAGGGCGCTGTAACCAAATATGCGTGTGACCAGCAGTTTAATGTAGTCTGAGCGGTTGTCGAAGAAATCAACATATGAACTTCGTTCTATGCTTTCTGATACCGTACTGATCTCGCTCTTCAGACATGTCTCTATCTTCAGGGCACGTGTCGTGAGTTCTCGAACGCTGAGTTTCTTCTTCGACTTCATGGTCTCTTTCCAATGCCCAAGCTTTATGATATTCAAGATTTCTCGGATGACCCATTCGTCACAGCCTGCAAAATCGCTTATTGGTACATATAAATTCGAAAGCTCTACTTCTGCATTTTCTGTGCATGGCGGGGCTCCCGTGGTCATGAAAGACTGTATACCATACCACATCAACGCAGCCGAGAAGAACCGGAATGCTTGTTTATACGTGTTCGAGAGGTCTTTCGCCTGGTCAGATTGAAACGCCTTGCAGGCGAGAGGAAGAATATGTGCAGCTGCTTTCAAGTGGACCTGCCAGCTGTCACTGTCTCCTTTCAACGTCTGTTCGTATGTTTTGTTAGGCTCATATATAATAGGTAAAACACAGGAATATCTTACCTCGAGCGAGATTAGGGACGCCATACACGCAATAAGTTCAACATAGTCAACTAACTTTAGTTCTGACTGGCTCTTCCTACGATTTTCCAGGCGCTGCACGAGCTTACCGATCCTCCTTATCGAGAGAATATGTTCCGTCAACTGCGCTTCCAGTCCCCAACAGCCCGGTAAGTCGCGTGCGTGAGTGAAGCTGCCAAAGCGAAGTCTGTACTCGTGAGCGAAAACTTCGAAGTGCTGATGATAAGAAGCGACACTGAGAGTCGCATGATATAGCGGATCGAATTGCATCAGAATGGCAAGAAGCCATCCTCGCCCGCCTTTGGCTGCGCTGTGTTTGTGGAATGGGAATTGTAACGGAAATATATAATCCAGATAATGCACCAAAAGGCCCGCTTCGTCTTCCGGTAATTTAGGAGTCTGCCTGTGTACTTTTACTTGACCTAAATCGCTATCAGAAGGAGCAGGTATTTGCTGAACTGGGTCACTATCGGCCCTGGCTGTACTTTCTGACTGCTTGGGAGACTGGCGCACAATCCGGGAATCGCTCAGGTTGCTAAAGTAAGACTCGTCCGAAGCGGACAAAGCCTGCGATGTATGATGCACATCATCCTTGGATACGGGAGTAATTTCCACATGATCATTGTCCTGATACTTTCCGATCTGTAGGGACTGAGGAACATTCCGGCGGGCTTGAAGTTTGCGCTTGTGGTTTGTGATCTCTTTGACCCGCTGACGCAGGGCTTCTATTTTTTCCTTCTCGGCGTCACCGCCATCCATCCACGGCGGTTTTGGGCCATAGCCATGACAAGTGATATCCAGGGATAGACAAACTGCGCATGATGGCCTTCCCTCGTCGCATTTCTTTCTTCGCAGTTTACAGGTCCAACAGCCGCCCTTGCTCCGTTTGCGACCCGCCATGGGGAGAAGACGGGCAACAGAAAGATGGACGGATCAATAAGAAATTACCTCAGAACAGCCAAAGAGTCCCGATTCCCGAAATTGGATTCAAGATGCCAGATGATTAATGGCCTGAACAGCGTTTCGTGCAAAGAGTGCGCGGGTGAGAAGTGAGGTGGAGTATCGGCGGAATGTGAAATGATTAGTCAGTCTTCGTAGTAGTGAGCGAACGACTATTATGACTTACTTACTAGACAAGGGGGTCGGCGGTTCGAGACTGATCCCGCACACCCCTTCCGCGGCTGTAGGCAAAAGCTTTGTATCCACATTACGACTCATGGTCTGCTGTCTTATGCACTCATCAACTCCCAGATGTATATTTGTAATGGACTGTAACTTTACCCAAGCAATTCCTGATTTCTAATTTTCTTCTGGAAGTCTTTAGTTACGTGAGCTGAATTATGGATCTATATAAGACCTTGGTGTGGGCGGGTAGAGTCCTCAGCAGCATCTCACATTAAACGATTCAAGAACATCTAGCCCACGCAGACCTCAGGAGCTCACAACAATAAAACACCAAACGTCAAATTCTCTCGAATAAATCTACTCAAGCTTTCCACTAAGTCCAGACCAGACCCACATCCAAATCCAAAAAATGGCTTCATATGTTATTGTTGGTGCTTCTCGTGGTCTCGGAGTAAATGACCTGTTCGACTTGCATTTTCACTTCGTGAGCTAACTCTTAGCTAGTATGAATGGCTTCATCAGCTGAGCAAAGACTCGGGCAACACTGTTATTGGACTTGTCCGCTCCGTTGAGAAAGTTCAGGCGAAACTCGACGCTGATTTGATCAAAAATGTGCACCTCTTCTCGGCCGACATGGCTGATAGTGACTCCATGGAGAAGGCAGCTGCCGAAGTTGCAAAGGTCACGCAAGGCGTTGATTACCTCATTGTCAACGGCGCCTATCTGACAGCTAAATCGGCGAGATTCCACCCGTCAGGTTTTACTGGAAAAGCAGCCGAGCTCAAACAGGAGATGATTGAGAGCCTGGAGGTCAATGTGCTTGGAGTTATCTACTCAATCAACGCCTTCCTGCCTTTGGTCCGCAAGGGAACCGTGAAGAAAATCACAGTAATCTCGACCGGCATGGCAGATACTGAAATGGCCGTCAACGCCAAAGTTCCCGGCTCCGTGGTTTATTCCTCTATGAAAGCCGCGACAAATATGGTCGTAGCTAAGTACGCCGTTGAGCTCAGGAACGAAGGTATCATGACTCTCGCCCTCAGCCCAGGAGTCGTAAATACGCAAGCTCCACGTAAGTCATCCATTAGCACAAAATATAACAAAAGCTCCCTTGTGTCTTACTGTTCTTTAGCAACCGATGAAGAATTGAAGGGTATCATGGAGCTTTTTAAGTCCCTTCAGACTGCCTATCCGAACTTCCAGGGTCCTATCACTGCCACAGAGAGTGTTCTTGCGCAAAAGAAGGTCATAGAGGGTTTTACTGTGGAACAGACGGGTTCCTTCGTTTCTCACTATGGAAATAAGGAGTGGCTCTGAAGGAATTGATCATGGCGAATCATTTCAATTCGCTACTCAAACAACTAGACTCTTTCGGAAAACTATGCAATCAATCAAATTTTAGGTTCACTCGTCAAATCTTCGATGGAAACATGGTCAACAAATCACTGTAGGGTCGAGACTTGAACTGCTGGAACAAACACACGAATACTGTATTTCTTCTGGGCCTATGACATGACTTGACTATATTAGAACCGAAAGACATGATTGGTTTCTTTTTCCCACTGTCCTTCCATCTCTAGTCGTGTGCCAGGCTCGTCGTATAAGGTATACTCAAAGGCTACATACGTAGACTTGGGCGTCGTCGTGAAAACGAGAATGAGAGCATGGCCAACTTCAGCAGGTGTAGATGCACCACATGGGAAAAAATATCTTTGTGCGTATGATGCGTGCAAAAAGAGGAATCGCCTTCACATTGGAGTGAATATTCTATCTGACCCTTCAGTCCTAGAAAAAGGTCATTGTTCTGATATTGGCTAGTAGAGGATCTTGTCTCATTATTATGTCGTTTAAAATATTGGGTAATCACTGAGCCTATGCAGCCCTACTTATTTAGAACAACACGATGGACTCTCGTTTCCTATCACAACAAGCTTAGAAGTAGCCGCTTCGCTATGAAATTCTCGCCAATCCTTGCTACTCACGGAACAACCTATTACCCGTACCTCTGTGTAGTTCTACTCAGGGTCAGCAAGTGCCGATCCGCGATTGCGCTGCCTACTCTCCCCTGGTCGATTTTCGCTTGTCTCTGCATCCAATGCCTTGCGTTTGACAACTCAGCTTGCATTACCTGTGATATCCACGACGCACGCTGGCCAGCGCTCCGGTCTCAACGTTGAACCAAGCTTTGTTCATATCCATCTATGCCTAAAACTACCTACTAATACAATGAGTACTAATACAAGAACAGACGAGGTTCTGGGGGAAACATTGGAGAATGGTTGTATAAACACGGAAGTCGAGAAATATTCAACTTTCACAACAGCTGAGAAATGGCTCATCGTCGCCACAGTCTCTTATGCTGCCTGGTTCTCGACTTTAAGCAGTTTCATCTACTATCCTGCCATACCCACTCTATCGATGACGTTAGGTGTCTCAATTAGCAAGATTAACCTGACCGTTACTACATATATGTCAGTAGCAGCCATCGCGCCAGCTCTGGTCGGTGACGCTGCTGACATACTAGGACGACGACTACTTTACGTATTTACTTTGTGCGTATACTTCGTCGCCAATCTAGCTATCGCTTTATCGCACTCGTACTCTGCACTTGTGGGCCTTCGAATACTACAAGCTTTGGCAATTTCTGGTAGTGATGCTACGAGCTTGTCTTGAATCTCCAGCTGATATCTCCAGGCACATTCTCAATTGCCTACGGTGTCGTCACCGATGTTGCATCTCCGGCAGAAAGAGGAACATTTGCCGCTTTGGTGTCTTTTGCGTAGGTCCAGTGTCATCATCGAGATAATGCGCTTACACTCTAGAGGATAACAATTGCTCCAAGCTTTGGGCCCATACTCGGAGGTGGTCTGACATTTGCTGCAGGCTGGCCCTGGATATTCTGGTTCCTGTGCATTGCTTCCGGATCATGCTTGTCAATCATGTTGCTGTTTCTACCCGAGACTTCTCGCAATATTGTGGGTAATGGATCAATGCGGCCGCCAAAGTACCTTCGCCTGCCCATTCCCGTTGTCATGTGTCACTGGGAGGATAAGAATAGCAATAGCATTTCAAGCTATAAGTGGCGAGCGCCTAATCCACTCAAGTCTCTTGTAATACTCTCCCGGAAAGATAACGCGACTATTATTTTTGCCTGTGGCTTCATCTACGTCGTCTATACCTCTATTAACGCCTCGCTCTCTACAATTTCTGTTGCAATATACAAGCTGAACCAGTTGGAAGCCGGCCTCATATATCTTCCTTTCGGAATAGGCGGCGTGGTATCGACTTTTTTCTCGGGTCGGCTTTTAGACAAAGCGTGGCGCAATGCCAGGTTAAAGCGAGGGCTCTCTACGGATAAAACAGTGGGAGATGACCTCGATAAGTTCTGTGTGGAAAAAGCGCGGCTGTGTTTAATATGGATACCTATGCTTGCTACTTCCTGCTCAGTGACTGCTTTTGGTTGGGTTTTACAGTATCACACGGTCTGCCTTTCCCAAGTATCTTGAAACGTTCGACAGTTGACACCTGGAAGCACATTGCCATTCCGCTCACCTTCCAGTTCGTTGTAGGGTTTTGTATGCAGCTCGTTTTCAGTGTAAGTGTCGCCTAATACGTAGCTATGCAAGGTCCCTAACTGATTGGCGCACTCAAGATCTACAACACCCTGTTGGTGGACAAGAATTATCGAATGCCCGCAGCAGCTCAGGCTTCCAGTAACATGATCCGATGTACACTGGCAGCTATTACAGTATCGTTTTTGCAAAGCATGATAAATGCAGTTGGTATTGGCTGGACATTTACATTCATGGGCGGATTATGTTTACTTGCTACAGGTCTCTTTTTTATTGATTATCATAAAGGCGAATCGTGGAGACAGAAACGCATATCTCATTAGCATAATAAACTAATACCCAGAGTGTTGCGGCAGTCAGAGAGATTCTCAAACTCCCGATCTCCGGCTACGGGAACATTTTATCTGACACAGCATGACAGCTTTTGTGACGTCGTTCTTATGTGACATTTCTGAGGAATCAGAGTAGTATAGTGTATTTGCCGTTATATATCATATGGATCGAGATTAGATCAAGCCGGCAGACCTCACGACAGCAATCTCTCCATTTCTCGGGCACAGAAAAGACCTCTCCTTAGCCCAGACGCTACTTAAAGCTAAATACTCTCTGCTTATCCAGTCCCCTGGTAATGCGAAGATCTCCTTGATTGATTCAGCTGCTGGAATAGTGGCATCATGGCTATGGTGACGTTTAAGAAAAGCTGTGGTGCCTGATGTTGTCGGCGCGACGCTATTAGACCGTGCTGCTGGAGGAGGCGGCAGCGGCAGTGGGAGATCTGGCTGGGTCGAGATTCGCCATGAGCAGATTGAGAAGCTCTTAGAGAGGAATACGAGACGGTCCTGTGTGAGAAAAGAGAGCGCGAAAGCAATTTGCGAAGTCAAGTGGCGTGGAAGAACGGCTGGCGTTATTATCGTCGGTTTTTTGATCTGCTCAGCACTAGAGGCACTTGCAATAGATGTCAGAAGCGAAGATGTGTCGAAGTACAAAAACGTCTTCTCTTTCAAGCTTAGGCCAAGTGACATCTGAACTAAGATGTGCTTTTTGTCGATGGTGGTCAGCACGCGATCAACAACAGTCGAAGTTCGGATGCTCTCAAGATCAGCTTGAGTGTGGTTGTAAAGCGGATATTTGAGTGAGCCGCTACCTCTTTCACTTAAAGTCCAATCCAATATTCTCACGGTATCAAATCCAAATCCAAGAAGTAGTGCCGGATCTTGCGGGTGCGTGATCCACTTGTACCCGTCTGAATACCATTCTGACGAATGTGTTACTGAGGCTGTCTTGAGTGAGATCGTGCAGATTGTCGACGCCGTGTATACGAGAAGATGGCTAGAGCCCGGTTGGAATAAAAGCTGTAAGATACGGCCTTTGGTGTTGGATTTCATCGATATTTCGGCTTTTGTTTCCACAGCCTCGTTGGAACTAGTGGTGCCGGAAGTTATTGACATAATATAGACTTTCTTACTCGAGTTAGAGAAGCAAATGTATCGACCATCGTGGCTCCAGGTCGTTTGTTCGATGCTCATGGAACTTTTGGAAACATGAAGGTCCGAAAGCTTGCCATTTTGGGTGTCAAAAAGCTGCATCATTCCGTCCTCCGTACCATAGCAATAGAGACGGCCGATTGGTGACGCTGCAAGCCCTGTAATAGCGTCGACTTTTTGATATGCGCTTATAGAAGCTGTGAAACTGGGGGCAACACTTCCTGTGTCGCTTTCATTGTCGGTCCGTCGTCCCGTTTGTTCTACATATCGCATCAACGCATTTGGCTCCCAAGCGTTTCCATAATACCCTCGAATGTCGTAAAAGCGATGAAGAGAAGGGCTAAATGCTAGGCCAAGGACAGTATCCTGTGATACCAACTGATACAAGAGACTAAATTCAGACGTGGTATAGACCTTGACCGTTCCATGGACGTCGCCGGTAGCGAAAAGATTCCCATCGCTACTGATTGCCAGTCTTGAAGCTCCTGTAGCGATTTCAGCAGGCTCACCCTCGTACGGATTCCATCTGAAGACGACGCCTTCAATGTAAAGTCCCAAAATCTCTGTAGAGTGCGGATGCCACACAGCTTCGATAACTTCGCCTCTAGCAACTTCCTCGCGGGCTCGCCAGCAATGGCTAATATGGGCAGGTCCATCGATCTCCCACGCCGACAGGGGATGACCGCGATAAGCTACAGCTATTAAGGTTCCATCATTGTTGAGAGCCATATAGCTTGCGGAGTTCAGATAGTGCCCTTCAAGTTCTGGCTCCTCGAACTCTGCTATAAGTTGCCAAATTGGTGATGGCTCGTTCAAGTTGAGCAATCTTAATCGCCTATCGTCTGTCCCAACCAGAAGTGTATTGTTGTCGTTCGTCAAGAGCATAGCAAGTGGCCGAGGTCGTGACTCGAGATTCTGAACCACAAATCTACATGTTCCCGTAGGAATGTTCCAGAATTTCGTCGTTTTGAAGCCATAGGTAACAAGCAGCGTCCCGGTACTATTCACTTCCATCCGGTAAACGCGTTCACCATGTTCAATTGGATGTGCCAATATCGGTTCAAATACTGAGGAATCATAAACGGAAACACTCCCTGATGAGGCGAGGATCGCAATCTGTGACCCCACGGCACGGATGGAGGAAGCATAGGTACCGAACCCAAGAGACAGTCGCGCCAGCGAATCGTCCCAGTCCTGTGTCGAAAAGCCTGACACCTCAAGGCTTCTAGTCTCTGTTTTCCCAAATAGTTGATAGATGGCAGAATTTTGTGGACAAAAAGGAGGAATCAGTTTGTAGATCGATTCAGGATTCCGGTGGAGATTTGATCCAAATTTTCCCACTAATTTCACGAAGTCCACAGCCCAGCTTTCTATTAGCTGTTGTTCCATGACCTGTGAGCTATCATTGCGCTCAGCAACATACTCCTTCCGCTTGGCAGCATATTTTGAAAGATGCCTTGATGCACGAACGAGTATCCGCAGCTGTTTTTTGCTTGCAAGGATTTGAATCCATGTCAAGAGCCAGTGACCAGTCAAGAATCTATTCAAGGTGCTAGATACTTGTTCAGAAGTAGCTGAAACTGATGCCAGATGCGCGGACCACCAATTGGCACTATAGTTGAGAAATTCAGGGGCTGTATGACGGTGAATCTTCGCTCGAAGACCATTAGACATGAGACACCGCATACAGCTCAAGAATAGCGACTCGTGGGCGGCATCACGGTCAACGTGAAAATTTCTGTCACTATTACTGAGTAAGTACTCTCGAGCGGTCTGGTGGATCATGGCGACATTGCCCCCATTGTCAATAACCACGAAACCGCCGCACAGTTTCACAACAGATTGTTGAAAATCTAATATTCCAGGGGTGTCTTTTTCCAATGCCTGCGATAGCTCTGCAACTGTCAACACACAGAATGAACAAGTGACGCGCTGCAGGATAGTCGATGCTAAAGCTTGGTCCGATGGCGATCGATCATCTGTAATCATAAAGGCCATACGATCGTATAATTCTTCCATGCCAGATGGCATTTCTTGCAGAGCTCGCTCCACGTCGGCGTGGGTATGGCATGAGTTCATTCTCTCGACGGCGAGCCGTACCCACTAACGTAGTCAGTAACAATCAAGGCCCACATGAGCGGGGTAAGGTACTTACAAGAAAGTTACTCTTCGATCCTTCTAATATGCGCTGGGCAATGCTCTCCATGAATTCAGAGGAGCCAGGCATACTAAGTTCCTGAGAAATATGACGATGCAGGTCCTCGAGTCGTTCTCCTATTCTAATAGTCCCTTGATGTAGGCCTTTTGGGATCTTCTTCAGACTTGCTGCTATCTCAGAGGTTTCGCGGCTCAGAATTAAAATGCGAATTGGTATCGACGACATGGGAATGTCAGAGAGGAGTTTGATAGTTGCGCGAGTATCATCTGACTCATCAAGCCCATCTATGATCCAGTATAGAGGCTTTTTAATCTCGAGTTTAAAGAGTAAAGTTTTGAAAATGCGCTCCCATATGGTCTTTGGGTCAGCGGTCTCAAAGTCGATGGCCTCATTTGAAAGCTCAACAATCTTTTCCAGGAAGTTGGGTACTTGTTGGCCAAGTTGATATACAATTGAACGGAGTAGTAAGCCCAAAGTCCTTTTCCTTCGATCGCCAAATCGAATAAAAAAGTATTGACAGCAAAGACCTTGTTCTACGAGGTTATTGATAATAAAAGAAGACAAGACGGACTTTCCGGTTGCTGCACCACCGTTCAGCCAAAGTAGATAAGGTGTTGAGCTCTGGAAGTGAAGCCAGTTGATATAGGTCTTTTCTTCTAGGATCCACTCATTAGTCCCCTGCGTCCACTGGTCTCTGAAGAATATGTAGTCCACATCTGGCAATTCCGAGATTGCAAGCATGGCTTTTAGATCACGCGACTCTCTACGGTTAGAACCCCGCAGTGTATTTGGTCGTTTTGTGTAAGTTGTCGAGATGATTTTGCCCATAAGCGATTTGAGAATATTTTTTACCGTAACGTAATTCGGATCACTTGGATTTTCGAACTTGCAAATGCCATGATGATCTGCATTTAATGCCTTCGATGTCTCGCCCGGATAGCCAAGAACAGACGAGTCCTTCTCTAGTACCATCTTTGCACGTAAGTACCAAATGCAAGTGAATAAATCGACGGACAACTCACCACTCGAGCATTTTTAAGACCAATTGATGTAGGTAAAGTTTCATAGAAAGAAACGATGTCCAATCGTGGTGCAATGTGGCGAAATTGCTCATTAAGCTTTTGCAAAGTGAAAGAATTCTTTGCCAGTTCGGATATATAGTGCTTTGAATTACTAACACCAGTCGATTGGAGTATACGATTCAGCAAGTCTGCCAGATTGGTACCCCTATGTGGAGTTGAAAGGAAAGTAATTGCTGAAATAGCTTTCACAATATTTTCGTAATCAGGGTCATTTTGACCCTGAACATATGCCTGCTCCTGGTAAGTCCTGTCAGTGGAAGTTGGTAGACGATCTTACCTCTTTGACAATGAGCCCTCCCATACTATGGACAACAAAAAGAAGAGGCACCTCCAAGGGCTGTCAGGTTCACATCGAGCACCGATTTGAGAATCCCACTCACATTGCCCATATTCAGATTCTCTCGATGCTGATCTGTGCCATATCTGAGATCGTATAACAGTTCTTTTGCGAAGTCCAACACTGCGGTACTGACATTGCCTGCCTTGCGGAAATTTGCATGATAGCCAAAGCTAAGTATTCTAGCCAGACAGATGTCAGGCTCAAGAGGCAAAAATGTCAACGGCCAAAACAGCTCTGGGTCCTTGTTTTTCGACCACGTCATCCGACTGCTTCCCCCAAGACCATGTATGAAGACAATATCAGCCTTGTGTCCATTTTCAGGGGCATATATGACATTCAGACCCAGGGGCCCCGGGTCAGTTTCGTTGTCATTTCGGATCGATGGACTGGGAGAGCGCGCGGCATGCGCCATAGAACGCAAAAAGCCGGCATCGTCATCTTGAGGTGAGGCTCCCGGCGGGTTCAAATGGGTGCTGTCTCTGTGAGGCTTTGGTGTACGACCTTCATCGCTAGCTTTCCTCCTGAAGCTAAAATTCTTCGAAAACTATAAGACGTCCATGAGCACATGGCAATATGAGAGTATTGACTAAGGATGTAGAGACCAACCATGTTGTCACGCTCGGCGGATATTCCGGGAGCTTGTATGGTTGGTTCCAAATTTACCAACAACGCTTGGCAAGGCTACCCTTCCGAGGTGTCCATATCTTTTACATCTATTTAGTCGAAGATTCGAACAGTGTTTGCGACCGAAGACACAGAAGTGCACAACGGGAATTGCGATTCGCGGCCTTTACATTACGAGAAAAGAGGTTTCAGGCATTCAGAAGAATTAAAAGGTCACAATATCTTTCCACGTCTTCGCCTAGTCAAACACAACTATATGCAGTGATAGCGGTTAACGCCGCCGGGGGGAGGGGAGGGGGGCGGGCGATTTCTTTAGCGCCCGGCCAAAAATTGCTTCTAGTTCTATTTATACGCACGAATCAGCATCACTAGATTTTCTATCTGCGGTGCAGCAATCGATTATCTCTACCAATATGTATAGGGTCGCAAAATCTATTACCTCGAGCGGTCGCGCCATACGGATGTTTCGAAATTCATCCGGGATTATATTTCCTTCAAGGTCCTAGTATTTTTTTCAAGTATCCTCTATCAAATTCGTCTCTGGTAATATGGCTGACACCTCCGATTGGGAGCTGGGTGTCGAGGGGAATTTTCCTTTGCACAAGGCTGTCGTTGTAGTGATGCCCAGCGGAGCGAATATCGTGTCATCGGAAATTTGTGGTGTTTCTGCCTGGACCAAGACCGCAAAGGTCTCCGTCATCCTCCCAGATGGTAGCCCGAAGAGGTATTTCCTGAAGGTAGGTTGAATGCTGTGTCCACCATCAATGGTTATATATAGTGGAAAGATATTCATATTTTGTAGTGCGCCACAGGTCGGGGCGCACGACCTTTGACGGAGGGCGAATACTATTCTGCATCCTCTATCAATACAGCTGTGCCAGGACTGGTTCCAAAGGCGGTGGGTTGGGGAGTGTATCACAATGGCGAATCGGAGGTATATTTCTATCTTGGGGATTTTCATGACATGGAACTCAAAGCAGCTCCGGAGCCTGCGAGCTTTGCCGCTCAAATAGCTGAACTTCATTCGAAAGGGAAATCCCCAACAGGAATGTTTGGATTCCCGGTCTCCACCGTGTGTGGAATCTTTGAGCGAACGGTGGCATGGGAAAGTAAATGGGCAGATTGCTTTTCCAATCAGCTCAAGGATGTCATCAAGTATGACAATGAGACAAATGGTCCTTGGCCGAAGTATGACGCTGCATGCAAACAGCTCATCGACAAAGTTATCCCAAGACTCTTAGGAGTCTTGCAATCTGATGGCCGCGAGATCGAGCCAGCATTAATTCATGGCGACCTATGGGAACAAAATATCGGAATTGATATGGAGACCGGTGAGACTGTTGTCTTCGATCCTGGAAGTACCTATGCCCACAATGAAATGGAATTCGGGACATGGAGATGCTCTTGGGCTTACTATTTCAATTCTCCAATTTACATGCGGATGTATCAACGCCATATCGAGCCATCAGAGCCGGTGGAGGAGTGGAATGATCGGAACCGGCTCTACAGCCTGCATCCATACTTGAACGATTCAGCGGGACACCCCGGAAGCGTTTCGAGATCAACGTGAGTACCACTCACCCATCCAAGGCGAAGATCATCAGTCAAATAATCCATTACAGAGCTTACAATGACATGCTTTTCCTCTGTGAGAAGTATGCACCACTGGAAAGCCTTGAGAAGTACAACCCTGAGAATGATATCAGTGTCACGCACGCCTATATCCAACACTCTACACATAGCATGAAGGATGCATACCTTCATAATTTGCCTGCTACATCTTGAACTGATCTTCTTCAATCGAAGCAGTTTGATCGAGATAATATGACGCGTGCTTTGGAATCCATGACGAATGGTTGACATCAGTCATAGAAATGAAAAGGCGGAATTTGCTTCGTGGAGTTGCAGCAGGCATAGACTCATCATCGAAATCATGAGTGATATGACATTCATACTGAGGCCCGGTGATAAACGGTTTTTTTATCCATGTTCAAGCAATGCAAATTCACTTCTGGTTTTGCGCCTTTGACTCGATTACCCCCTAACTAAATTCTGCACAATGTCAAGTTCATATTGCTCCTGTCAGAGAGAGTAGACTACTCGATGTCCCGTGTGGGTTAAGCGACATCCAGGGAGCTTTCTCTCCTTATTAACTTCATCTCTTATTCTGGAATCTAGAAATAGTCACTGTTGCATAGGTTTCAATTTCAACGGCGAAAGAAAGTTATGTGCCGATCCACTCTCAATGTGATGCTTTTGGTTAAATGTCTCGTGCAGGCGAGAGAGTGATATGATTGGGCCATTTCGTTGACACATCTCTCAAAGACTATAAGAGGTGATTCCTGCTGCTGAAAAATTCCTGAATTCTTGCCAGAATCCACAACTTCATCTATCTGTATAGAGACCGTTAGAACACGATGTCGTACTCTAGCTTTTCAAGCGACTCCTCAGAAGACCACTTTCTTACCCAGGGATCAGGTGGAGGGCCTCCCCCACCTCCTCCAAATCCACCACCAAGGCAGCACATTCCGACACTAGCAAACACTATACCCTGTACTCCCGTTCCAACTTATCTAAAACGACGTTTGGCTGCAGCTAGGACTCTCTGTGAAGCATGCACATCTGGAGATTTAGCTGCCGTGCAGTCCGTTTTCGCTCAAGTCGCAGAAGAGAAAGAAGATCGCGGATTCCGGAGACGAGTCTTGAAAAATACCTGGGACTTCATAGGCGGTGCAGCTCAGGGGGGTCATGTCGACGTTGTTGCCTATCTCCTTGACAAGGGAGTAGGTGTGTGTCATGCACCATATTCCGCTGTACGAGGGAAAGATGAAGATGGTGCAATTCGAGTGCTTGAATTACTGTTCAACTACGGATTACAACTTGGAGACTTCCCGGATATTGTCCAGTAAGCCTGTCGTTACCCTGATCATGATCTTTCATCTTTCATATGTGTGTTCAGTGATAGTACTGAGAAAGGGACAGCGTGATCCTTCCCACCAAAAAGCATGCCTTGCTTCAATATCTGCTTTCCAAGGGTGCGGACCCAAATGTCCTCAATAGACGGAAATTTCCTCCTCTCGACAGGTGCCAAGATTGCGCCTCGATAGAAATTCTCCTTCAGCACGGCGCAGACCCATCACGTGCTAATCTATTTCATGAGGCAACTTTACTTAAAGATGATGACGAATGCATAGAGCGAATGGAGTTCCTGCTAGGAAAAGGCATTGACATAGATGCTCGTGCTGTCTATGTAGCGTTAGGCAAACGATGGCACGAAGAAGAGCCGGTGTATCGTCCCTGTAAGGATGGTGTAAGGAGGACGGGTCTTGAGAGCACCGCTTTACATTGGGCAGTGCGTTGCTTTACCCGTAGGCGCGAAGTCGACTCCATGCGCCGTGTGAAGTGGTTGCTGCATCATGGAGCGAGTACGTCAATCGAAGATAATCAGGGGAAGAAAGCTATTGACTATGCGACTGATCCAGCAATGGGTGCTTTGCTTAGACGGTAGGATGCAAGGATTTAGGTTTATAAATTGGATATTTCAAACTCAAATTATGCTTCCTCACCTCAAGTACCCCAGTCTTAGATGAAGCGAATGAAATGACCATAGCTACTCCTACAATCTACAATTATAAAATGTGATGTGCAAGAAAGACGTTGCTATGATGAAGATACACGAGATCTGATGTGGTAGGTGATTTTAGAGGCATCTTCCTCCTTGTAAAAAAAGGGAAGGTGTGGTGTTTCCGTTGTCAGCACTAAAAGTCCACAACCCCTACGCCAACGTCGTTAACGCCCCCTAATCGCTCCTCGCTAAGCAATCCGGGGAATAGCGCGATCAGATCTTGCAGAACCCCTATCTCGAACATCTTCAGGCAAAATTTGCTGGCCCTGGATACTTTCCACAAATTACTTGTGCCTACTTACACGCGTGTATCGATTCTCGAACTGATTTCTCCGTGCTTGAGGGCCTTCGGGTATCTCTCTCTTCACACATCGCGATCAGACTGAGCGGAAGAGCCGAGGTTGGCACGTGCAAGGGGAAGGAGAAGGAGGAAGGTCGCATTGCGGTTCTCCCCCTTTGCGCAAACCGTTACAAGTTTGTGGGGCCCCGCGAAACGACGCGTTTAACATGCTCTCGAGGATCTTCCCTGCTTCAAGCTTATATAACTCATAGGCTTAGTTGTTGTTCTCCAAGTCGGCGTACGTGTCGACTAGTGGTATATGCCGCGGCTCCACATCCTTCAACCTGGTGTTGTGTCTCCATGGCTGTCCCGCGGGCCATCCGGGCCTGCTTTATGACAGTCTTCGGACTCGTCTTCTTCCCCGTCATATATCTATCGCTGATAGGCAACCCGCCTTCAATAGCAAGTCTCAGCTCAGCCAAACACAATGAGCATGCAGTCGACCGCGCCACCGACGACATAGGGCTCGCATTCCCCTGGTCACCGCCTCCGCGGCGTGACTTCAACGCTTTCGCCAAATACCCAGCGCACAACATCAACAATCCAGAGAAGTACGCTTTTGCAACATTCTATTGCACACGGCAGTCTGATACCCGGGCTCCGTACTTTGAATCCACGCAGTCCATCATCTGGCGGATCCTCTGGTCACCATACCGCTCCAAGTACCCCATCGTCGTCTATGTGTGCCCCTTCATCCCCGAGGCGCATCGACGCATATTCAGGGGCCAAGGCGCGCTCGTCAAGCAGATCGAGCTCCTCGACGACATTATCCCAGACTCAGAAATCTCCACCAAGCGATGGATCGACGTGCTCTCCAAGCTCAATCTCTGGAAGGAGGTCGAGTGGAAGCGGCTCGTCTTCCTGGACGGCGACGCCTTCCCCATCACCAACGTGGACGATATATTCGATCACGTGCCCATGCAGCGGTGCAAGGAAGAGGAGCTCAGCGCCGAGGACAAGGCCGTGGTGACGAACGGCAAGGGAGGAGACGAGCTGTGTAATTATGTGTACGCGGGCGTCGAGCACGTGCAGGAGATGATCAACGCCGGCGTGCTGGTCATCTCGCCCAACCTCGACATGCACGCCAAGCTACTGCGGGCCGCGAGGAGTACGAGCGACTATACGCCCCAGGATATGGAGCAGGGAGTGTTGAAGTCCAAGAATGCTTTTGCGACCTATGGGCCCTTCCCTGTGTATCACCTCTCGCCAGTTTGGAATGCTCTTCCAGAGTACTACGTCGCACATCGCGATGAAGAGCCAGAGGATGGTGACGGCCCTGTCAGGATTCTACATGTGAAGTGGTGGAACCGCCTCTGGGGCGGGTATATGAATCTCACGGACCTAAATGACCAGTGGGATCTGGATTGGATGTCTATGTGCAGATTCTACGACGACGATATTATGGGCTTTGTCCAGGCAAGAGAGACTGGGGTGTACAAATCACCTTGGCTGGTCTACAAAGAGAGATTGGCCGCGAAGGCCAAGGAGGAAGAAGCAGCAGCGGCACTCGTGGCTCAGGATAGCCAGTCGTCGGAATAGGGTCCTAGTCTTTTCTTCCCATGTTCAAATATTGGATTGCATGTACAATAAGATCTAACAAATACCTAATGAAGTCTAGACATAGGCTTAAACATCTCCCATTTAAATTATCACAACGTCCCTTGGCGATAAGGCAGTTGTTTGTTACTTTACTTCAGGTGTATAAATCTATTGCTTCGATTATGTATATGGCAAACTACTTATGAACATAGAAAACAACGCTAATGCTGGTATCTCCAACCTCTTAAACCCCTGCATTGATGCTCAAAAGCAAAATATGTACGTGAATACCCACACGCACCGATAAAGGCGCCCCGTCATATTTCCTCTTCAGCCAAGAGAGAAAGTGTTTATAACTCCGCCATGATGAGCGCAAACTCAGACATATCCGGTGGTGGCTTATCAACCTGCACCTTCAGCTTGCGGTCAAAATACGCCCCCCGATTGTCAATCACCACATCCGCACTCAGCTCCCTCGTCCTCTTCACCTCGTCATCGCTGACACCGAACTCATCCCTCGGGATCCATACGCTAGGTTTCGTCTCCCGGAGTACGGGGTGCATGAAAGCAACCGAGACGAGCATGTCGCGCTCCTCGGGGTCAAGGTTCTCTAGCTCGTCGTTGTGCTGCATGATGATCTTCGAGATTGGGTCGTCGAGCATCTGCGCCTCGATGTCTTTGTGTCGTGGTAATAGGGTGCTGCCAAGGCCGCCTTCGTTGCGTGATACAAGCTTCTTCTCGAGGTGTGCGAGGCGGGCTTCATCGAGGGGTCGGTTGAGGCGTGCGAGGATGCGCGTCGCGGATTTGGCGTCTTCTTTCTGTTGAGCTTGGAGGTCTTGGGAACGGTGAGAGGACGCTCTCTTCCCCATGTGTGGTCTACGCTGAGTGCTTGATTCGGAGGTCTGAACTTTCTCGATAGCTTGAGTGGCGGGTGCGGATTGGCCAGATAGATATAAAGGAACTTTGTCTTTTTCCTCGTCTTGGGGATCAGGAATCGTGGCTTCTGAGGTCTCATTGGCCTCATCGCTTTGTGGCCGATCTTTCTCTTCGTATTCCGCCAGCAGAGCTTTGGATTCGACATCTAGTCGAACAGGAGCATATTTGAACAAGGGCCCGAAGTGGTTCATCAGCCATATTTGATACATTACTGTAAGGACCAGAATCGCAGCCATAATGATGCCTTGCGCGCTACAGGCGACGCGGTCCTGAGTGTCACGCACCAAGAAAAACAGACCCACCAAACAGATCTCCATAAAGTACAGGCCTGTGAACATTTGATTGATGGCGCTAGGGAAGAACAGTCCTCCGCCGTCAACGGTTCCTGCCCGCACGCAATAGAGGACGTTGTTCTTTATTACTACCCAAAAAAGGCTGAATGTGACGAGCATGAACAGTATCATGAGCGGTGCAATCACTGAATAGACCAGTCCTAATCTTTGGTTAGACTAAAAGCAGCTATAGTGGAGGAGTTAGGTAACGCACCGATGACAGCAAACGTAGTATACCAGGGTACATTACTACCAATGCGTGTCAAGTTTGTCCAGCTCAGCTTTTCAAACACCGAATCAGGCGTATTCACATGGCCAATGACATAAAATTTAAACAATCGAATGGTCTGTAGAATTGACGTTGCACTCAGGGATAGGGCCTGCAGAATCAAGAATGAGAAGTAATAATTAGAGGCGGTAGGCAAATTCGTAGCAAGGATATTCGGCACTGATGTAGGCGTCTTGATGAGTTCTTGGACAATGCTGGTAAGACCAGAGGAGATGGTGGGTATAAGCAAGAGTTCGACGACGAGGAATATAAAATACCACAACTGAAGGGAGCGCTCCCCCTCCTGTCCGGTTGTAGCGCCTCTGGTACTGTTCGTCATAAGGCGCAAGATAATCGGAAGTGGTCCGCTAAGAACAATCACCTGAATGACAGGTGGGAGGGTACCTTGGATGAAGGAGAGCAACCATTGAGGGAGACTCCCAATCCATTTAAGCCAAGACGTCGATTGAGACAGAGTCGAGACTCGGGACAGGATACCAGTGAAGAATGCGATTAGACCGAAGACAAACAACAAGATGGCAAAAAGGACCAGGTAAACTCCGAGACGGAGGTAGCGAGAGCGCCAGGAATAATTCAAGCTAGGCCAGTTGATGTCTCCTGGTGAGATCTCAACTATTCGTCTCTTCATATGCGTAGGTGTAGTATCCGCAACAGCCTGACAAGCCAGATGTGCTGCTTTCTGAGTGTTGAACTGAACAAAAGCTGATTGATTCTGTGGATATGTTTCTGGTGTTGCTGCATCCACTTCAATTTCCTTATTTAGTCGAGCAAGTTCTCTACGACAATAGTAGATAATGTCGACTTTGTCAGTGTAGAAAAGACCGATAAGGGGAATCTTGGCTGCGATCAAATGTCCAGCTTTAGGTATCCTCATTGTTTCTCGCTGCTTTGGTGTGAGAAATCTGGTCCATGCAGCTTTGGTTTCGAGATCATATTCCAAGTCGTGCCGGCAAGCTTCTGGAGTTGCTGTACCAATTTCTGGGCGAGCCCGGGGCGAACTTTGGCTTTCTTCGGAATGGACCTCTGGAGGTGCTTGCGCCGACGTTGCTGTTGCTGTCTGTTGAGCATTTGCTTTATGATTCTTTTTCGCCACTCTTCGAAGCAGATCAGTTTCGGCATTTTCCAGAAGGCTTTCGTAGCTCTTGCGTAGCTTGTCCTTGTCGACAAGTCTAGTAAAGTCTCGGTTCAGCCAAATGCGGCGGATACCACCTGGAAAGTCGCCATATAGCTCTTCCAATGCCTCTTCATTACAAAGACTTTTTGGGATATCCTGTATGAGCACTGTTGTGCTGGAGGCTTTCAACCTATGGCCGTAGCTGCTAATGAACTCTGCTCGCTTGACTAAATAGTGGCTCAGTTCCTCATGAAACATGAAGCAGACCCAGACCACGACTCCGGCTCCTAAGACCAAGTGCGCCCAATATCTGTTGGTGTTCGTTGGTGAGACGTTTGACCAGGCTAATAGATCCAGTCCCGTGACATTGTACCTCACACCGTTGATAGTGTTGGTTCCCTTCCCATGCTTGGCATTCAGCGGTATCAAGATAGGCACGATAATAATTGCCATGGGGGTGAAGATCTTGAGACACATGCTGAGGAACCTGAGAAAGAAATAAGCATCCATGCCCGCCTTTTCAAGAACCTCCGGATCCTCCTTCATCTTGAAGACGGTGTAAAGCCATCTGAGCGGGTTGGGATGGGGTGGTTTTATCCTTTGCTTGACGGGTACCAAGAAAGACCTGGGCTGATAGATGCGTTTGGCCCATAGGTAGTTTCTAATGAGCAGGAACATGCCAAACTGAACGGTAAAGAGGATGAAACCAGCGGCCAGAGAGATGACGAAGGTCGTGATCGTGGTCCCCTCCTTGCCCTGCGCTGATCCCGCCGACCCGTTGAGGGTCCCATTGAGGATGCTCGTGATGCCGGACATCGTGGTGCTCAAGGATCTGCTATGAGTGGCATGTTGTCGCAGGCCAGAGCGACGCCAGAGATGCAAGAAGATGCTCGCAACGGCAAGGCTGGTGCTGAGAATAAGAGATGTTGATGATACACGTGCAGTTGGATTTTGGTAGACGCGGTAATTTTAAATAGCAAGCCACCAGCCAGACCAGAGTCCTATGACATCAGCACGGACCACCTGGGCGAAGCTGATTGATCGACATCGACTTGTATTTGACGAATTGGACAACTGCTCTTATACAAATCATCGTACGGAACTTAATCAAGTCACGATTTATCGAATGTTGGTGGGAAGAAAAAGGAGCCGCAGTCGGCAAGGTTACTTATCAGCTTGTTCTTAGCCGTAGATCTTGGAAGGCTGCGCTGCCAGGAGGACAAGGTTCCACCCCTCCCCTCTACAGAATAAGCCGCAGCTTTGATCCACACCGCCCATTTTGGTAATGGATGCACAACTCGAAGGCAGGTAGATGATCCTCAAATACGTCTTCTTTGGAAAATAAGTGGTGAAATTCTGCAACGCGGACTCCGCTACCCGGCTCTCAAGCCAAATCCCCCACTCGCCGTACAGAACCTCAAAATTCTTGTTTCCTAAATGACGCGCTCTAATGCCCATCTTCACGGACATTTCCGCTTAGAATGTTGAGCCTCATCTCCTCTGCAAGATTGCTTTTCAGCAGACTTTCTCTATCGATGGTCCGCCCGATACACCAACACTTATCCTTGTGATGGGGCGGTGCGTTCCCCAGACTATGTTCAATCCGTTCCGTACAAAACCCTATGTTCAGAGTCTCTAATCTCCGATTCCTATATATCCGGAGCGGCTTAATCGTGACATATTCCTTCGCAAAAGCCTGCACACCACCATCAACATCTTTCCACTCTAGCGGCTTCGGATTTCTTGGCCCCCAAAGTAGACCATACCGCGGCTGGGTGTCCGGATGTCTCCCAATAATCGCTCGATGGTTTCCCTGCCTATTCCTACATTCAAAATATATCCTCAAGTTGAGATGTCTCAAAGTAGGAAGTGCAGCTGCCACGCTATCGTCATCTTCATATGAGGTGCAAGACCAACACCTACAATCCTGTGGATGAATCTGCGAGAGCACTGCTGCGTTTCCTCCGCTTACTCCTTGTCTTACAAAGAAGAAGCCGTCGCGATAGTCCGACTCGATGACGATTTTGAGGCAGAGCGAAAGTGATTTAAGGCTTGCTGCATCGAGGTTTTTGAATGGAGAGCTGAAGATGAACTCAGTCAGGACTAAGCTTTCTAAACTTTTGCAGAAATGTAGATTTGAATGCTTCTTTAAGAATGGTGTTGCTTCGTTGTAAATCTGGCGGTTTGTGCGGAGCCAGCTTAGTGGGCCAGGAGATTTATAAATGTGTTTCGCACGCCAAGGTCGCAGGTGGTGCCGGTTGCCGCATCCACCGGCAAGGCTTGGCAGACAAATGGATTGAATCCTATGTGAAGAGTTTTCATAATCTGTGAACAGAAGGATCCGATTTGTAGCTACAGCAGCTTTCCAAATCATGCGTCTGACTTCGGCAGGGAGAGACAGGAGGCGTGGCGGCGATGCTTTGTCAAGCTGTCTCGTTTTCCGCGGCATTATGGCTGTGTATTCAGAAGTTGGTACCTTCGAGAATAGCCCGTAGTAGATATACCAAGAGTTGCATAGGCACTTTTTCACCAGTGAGAGAAGAAAAGAAGGTTGGGGTTGGTGGAGTACAAATATCACACCCCTCACTAAGTTGCCTTGGATATCTTGTCGACTAGAGCTGGGAAACTTTAGGCAAACAACGATTGAAGCTAGTGCAGTAAGACGGCAACTACAAAGCTAGTTCAGAGAGAGTCGTAATAGTGAACTTTTAGAAAGCGAAGCAAGTTTCATCAACATCACAGTGAAATGCATATGTGTGCTGTTTATGGGTCTAAGGAAACAGGACTGTTATTAGGTTTTTTGAGTCAAAAAAGGTCCTCGTATCCTTCGAGGTGGTATTTGTTCACAGCTCGCCGTTGGTCTGCTGCCTTCAATTAAAAAACAGAGATCAAAATGATTGTACAAGTAAAAGCATTTAATTACACATATCAAGCCAGCTTGTGCTGAAGTCTGGACATACCTATTAATGGTCGCATGTTGCCACGGTCCGCTAACCTCTGACTAGACTACAGATCTATCATCTCATTGTCTCCCTACACCTCCACTCTGTATAATGGGAAAATTAACGATGAGCAGATTGCAAAAAGAAAACGAGTCTGAAGATCGATGCTCAAGGTTCGTGTACAAGATGCTGCGGTACCAGGCCAGGCTCTAGTGATAGCGCTCAGTCTTAAGGTTGATCTAGCGAAACCCCCACTTCATCTGTGCGTAAGCTCTGGCTCCGTAACATTCGATAACATTTCAACCCATCTAACAAGCGGAAGGGAGGTTCTGCAGGTTTCAACCAATTAGCACATAATCATGCCATCAAGATGGATAGCTTCAGTGTTATAATACCTGATGGGCCCACCATTGCGGTCCATAAGGGATGGAGCGTACGAGGCGGGGCCCAGAAGCCTCCGTCTTCGAATCGTCCTACACAGCGCGACGCTCGATCACGCAGTGTCGGCAAGGACTCTCCTCCAGGCACAAAACGGCATTTCGAGTTCGTAAATGCCGTCAAACCCGGTCGGAATAAGGATCCTGAAGTCAGAAAATTGGTACGGAGACACGTACGGAATGAGCACGTGCGAAGAACATTGCCTTCTAGCAATAGCAGCACAACTACAGAGGAGGCATCAACCCCTTATACGCCGGATGAAATTGAACATATAGATGAAGAGATCATCATTCCTCAGGTATGTTCTGTCTAGAAGATCCCATAGATCTCGAGATCTGTTTCTAATGCCATCGGCCAGAGCGTTCCGCGAAAATTGGGCTATCAGTCAGCCCTTCAGAATTTTGAATTCCCAATCGAAATGGATGCTGGTATGTACAGGTTGTTGGACCACTATTTCATTCATGCGCCTAGAATGCTGTATCCGTTGGAGTCTTGCCTCAGATCCAATCCTTTGAAGTCACCGGACTGGTTCCAACATGCCACTACTGATGCGGCCATGTTTCACGCAATGCTGTATTCCGGGTCGATCTACCTGTCACTCCTAGAAGGGAAGACCGAAGCGAAGGAGACCATATATCATCTCAGTCGTGTTGTGTCCATCGTCAACCAGCGGCTGAGCCAACCGGATCGGGAAATTGACGACGCTACCATTGGTGCAGTGACTTGTCTGGCTCTAGGAGAGGTACGCGTCATGAAAGTGCTATTATCTTTACTACAAAGCTAATGGTTCCAGTCCTTGATAGGGAAGAAGCAAGTTTGGCAGACCCATATGCTTGGATTAAAACACATGATCAATTTAAGGCCTAGCAGTCCAATGTCAACTCTTCTCAAAAACAAGATTCGTCGGTGAGGATATTTATATTCTCGATTTACATGCTATGCTGATATATCTAGGTCTGACATTACTGGCGCTATCGACTATGCGGCAACTCCAATTCTTGACTTTGACCGCCCTATTAGAAAGCCGAGTTGGTCCATTCTCGGAGTGGAGAGGCTCCAAGTCGTGCACCGCGAGATTGAAAGTATTCTTGCAAGGTGTGAAATTGATCCAATACTCATTGATACTATGGCGGAGCTTGCTTCATTCTCGCAGGCTATAGTATTCGCCTCAGAGGCTTCAATCTTCTTCGACGCTGGGACTTTCTCAGAGGACTTGTACTGGCTCGAATATAGTCTTCTAGCCTTCCCATCAAGACTTCCAGATGGAGCTATCGAAGGTTGGATTGATAGGGCTTGTCGACTAGGAGCACTTCTGTACCTAAAAGCTGTGCTTGAAGAGATCCCACACTCCAAGCACAGATCGACGCTTCTACTATCACAGCTACGAGATGCCTTAGACAATGTTCTTATCCAAAAGTCCAACAGCCAACTCCTTCTTTGGCTGTCTCTCATCGGAGGGTCGCTTGCGAAAGCCGACCTGCGGGGTTGGTTCGTGGAGTACTTGGCTCAGATCAGATCGACGGCGCTGATAATTTCTTTTGATGATTTGGATGGGGACTTAAGCCGGCTGATGGGTTTGAAGAAAATATTTGGAAAGGCGTTTGAGACACTCTGGGACGAAACATTGCTCAAGAGCGGGACGTTCTTCTCGTCGCCAATACTCGCTTGAAGTGGGGTACGCGCCGCTTGATCTTCGTCTGGCTCACATGAGGCGTAGGAAATTTCACGAAACAGCCAGAAACTCTTGGAACGTTGTTTTATCTTAGAATTGATAATATCGATACGGAGAGCGAGCTATCTGACCGACCCAATTACAACCGATTGTTCGTATAAGAATCAGCGCTCGAAGCCCCAATCGACCACCAAATGAACCGACCTGGTCCTCCCCAGATCTCTCGAAACCTTTCCGTCTACTTGCTAGACCGTGCTTTCTTGTCGCTGCCATCGAAGGCTTGGTTAAAAGCCTGGAGGTGTGTTTCCATCTTCTTTTGTGCTGAAGAGCTATCTGTATAGCCCCAGGAAGCTGGTGAACTGGATTTGAAGTCTTCGTTTGCGAAAAACTGTCCAAGTCGCTGGGCGGACATCTCTTTGGCGTCTTGTTCTTGACTTGAAGATCCTTTATACCTTCCCTGCGTACCGTAGTATCTGCTGAACAGAAATGTCAACTCGGAACAATATAGAACTGCGGCTTGGATTGGTATCCCCTGCAAGCACGAAAAGAGGAGAGGCAGATGGATAGAATATATGAAGCAGAAAGCATGTGGCCATACCCATATTCGGAATCAGATCCCTTTACCGCTTGCACAGAGGAAGGTTGGCTTTGAGGCATGATGGGAGGACTGAGGAACGAACCGATTGTGAGTAAGCGATCTAGATATTTGCTGCTTGGGACTGGAGATAGTTCACGATTAAGACAACAAGAAATTGAAACGTTGAGAAAGCTAACTTCAACTAGCATGAATTTATATATTTCCGACCTGCACTCGTCTAGAATTATTGAGTTTACCAAAATCCAAGCTTCACCAAAATCTGTCCTTGACCAGAATCTGATCAGGGAAATAGTCCGCGCGAGAGCTGGCCTGCCTATGCTTAGTTCGCAGGAATAATATTCTGGCTCCCCTCGGTGACTACTTCATCCATGCGCACGCTCTTGTGAACAGAGCAAAGCAACATCGGAACCATGCATAAGAAGCCCGTATCTTATTGACGCAGAATAATCAATCTGATTTGTCTAAGGGTGGTCCAGATTCTGGATGTGGCTTGTCGCTTGAGCGACCTCATCATCAGATTCTGGATCCAACCACTAGGATGCCTCGCTATCATGCATGATTGTCGCCAATCAAGCCAACCCGCTGCCCCCTAACAGTAACTAGGTTGAAGCCAAAATCTGGTCCCACCCGCGAGCCTCACATATTGCTTCTCATATTTCCCACCCTCTCGAATCTTTCTTTCGTTAAACCTTTCTATGCTATGATCACACTCTTCTTTGCCAACTTACATGTTTGGCGTTGCACTACGATATCCAGTCCGAAACACCAGCTGACTTAGGCTTTCAAACCGCAGCCTCACCTCATTAAATAGCCAAAATCAGTCAAATCTCCATGACAATTTATCTCGATTGTGTTTGACTACGTGACTCTTCCCCGTACAGAATGGATCAAGGCTATGAAGCGAAATGGGGACCCTTTGAGGCTACACTCCGGACATTATATATAGAGCAGAATTGGAGTCTTGGGAAGATCATGCACGAAATGGCGAGTAAACATCATTTCAATGCAACGTAAGTGTTTATCACTGTCTGTCGATTTTCGCGTCGATATTGATCTTGAGCAGAAAAGCTCAATATGAAACTCAATTCAAGAAGTGGAAATTTCGAAAGAATCGGACTGCAGAAGAATGGGCCGTGGTAGCCCAAAAGATATCGAAAAGGAAGAGAGAGCACAAAGAGAGCGAGGTACTTTTGAATGGGAAGGAGATCGAATCAAAGAAACTCAAGAAGGAGATTGAACGCTATCATTCCGTGTGGACAGCGATAGGGGCCTCTTCCACCGGTGAGCAACTCCATAAGCTCGTTAAATTATCATCTTCTCAGTAATTACAGGTGAATTACCAGCAACGCCTCAAGATTTCATCATTCGTACTCCGCCACCCAGCTTTCTCCTACCCCACTCGACCTCGACAGAACCACAGTTGATAAATCCGCCGGAATACGCTAAGTCAGTAATAGTGGACTCTCTCCCGTTCCATCAATTTGATTCGGTATTCAACGGTGCAGGTATGTCGAAAGTTATCTATGATGTGCAATGCGTGAAAACAAAATTTTGAACGCGTCGTTAGAGTATCATGGCTTAGATTTTCTCGCACAAAAGGGAAGAGTTATTGACACTGAACCCATAGGACGTCTCTTTCTGTCGGTCCCTAAGGATGGGCACTTTGACTTAATAACAACCTCTCAGGACCACGGCCTGGATATCTTCGAGGGGCTACAGATAACGGGGTCTTTCAAGGACATCGTCGAAACCCTCATGCCTGATGGTACCCAATATTTGACTACGATAGTTGAAGGGACGATAGGTTCATCACCACAGCCGCCCTCGGCCATTCAAATATTGAAATTATCTTTGTACCTCGTCTCAAATAATTTCTTCGGGCCAACCACAGATACCAGCAAGAAAATATACAAATGGATTAGCAAGCACTTAACTGCTAATCTAATGGAATATCTAATGTCGATTAGCGGACCTACTGTCGAAGCCCTCACCGAGCATCTATTCCGGTTTGCTATCGATGCCGAAGACGCTGATACTGTCAAAATAATGATGAAATCAGGTATTGATCCTAATGATCAAGTATACCCTACGCATTCGGGCTCGTACCATACGCCGCTCCATCAAGCTTGTAAGATGCGAAGCTTCAAGCTGGTCAAGGCATTGATAGATGGGGGAGCGAAGGTTGATCTTTCGGTAGGAAATGAAGATCCCGAATTGGTGCTAACGACTGCTTTGAATGTTCGGGATGATGAAATCCACATGAGAAAGCGAACGGATCCCGAGATTATAAAGATCCTGCTGAATGCTGGTGCTGCTGTCAACTCACGGATCAAAAAGTCCCCTCTCCGTAATGCTGTGAGATTGGGGCACGTGGAGGCTGTTGACCTTCTTGTTTCCGCGGGTGCAGATGTAGTGAGAACAAACGATATGCTTTACCCTGAAATGCCTATGGGATGGCTCACGCTGGCTGTCAGGTGCGAAGCTCATATCCCTAATGTCGATGTGATTGGCGTGATACAAATTCTACTCCAGGCAGGAGTAAAACCAGACGAAGACAAAGGAGCATTAGATGCTGCGATCTTCCGAAGAAACGCTGAATTGATTCAATTTCTATTACAACACAGTTCATGGGCCAATCAGAGGTCATTTGAGCTCGCAGTAGAGTATTGCGATGCCAATATCGTGAAACTGCTACTCAAGGCCGGATTCCGTATCACAGAAACAGTGATTGAAGCCGCTGTCAAGAGCAATCCTGCACTGGTTTGGTTCTTACTGGAGACCGCAGACGACAGCATTCAACGACTTAAAGATTGTGCCTTGTTGGAGACGGTCAGTTGTGGAAACTTGCAACTCTATCATCAACTGATCGCATCTGGAGCCCGGATCATAAGTGATGACCGCTGGCTGACCAATTCTCTTCCAAAAGCAATTCAATCAGGACAGACAGACGTTATAATTTTCCTTCTGAAAGAGCCATCAGACTTTCAAGAACTCCTTATTGAATCGTTGGACAAGGCGCTGTCGACCGCCATACAGTATGGTCAGTATGAAATAGTGAAGCTAGTCCTTAAGTACGGTGCAAACGTTAATGCCACAGAGAATGATTTACAGTGGTCTCCACTTTTGCATGCAATACGCAAGCGAGATGAAAAGCTTGTAGAGCAACTCTTAGCTGCCGGGGCTTCGGTGAATGGTTCAGATTCGGGACAAATCGATGGTGAAGAATTCACAACAACAGTCCTACCTGCTGTGGTCGAGTGGGGAAATTATTCATTGTTCCAGGCTATAATCAATGCAGGTGCTGCAGTCGACTGCCCAGAGGAAGAAGGGGGCAAAACAGCACTTATCATTGCTACTGAGAAGAAAGATAAGAAGATTATGGAACAACTGATCGATGCCGAGGCAAATATTAACGCCTCTGCAGCTGTGCTCAATGGCCAGACGGCACTCAGTGTTGCGTCTCTCAATCATGACTTACTCACGGTCCAATGGCTTCTCGATCTTGGTGCCGATCCAGACGAATGGTCGCTCTTTAATGCAATCTCAGGTGGCGAAGAAATGGTAGAGACACTTCTTACAACCCGTCTAATGCGCTACAAGCGGTACTCGAGAGGCTACGGCTGTATGGCTCTGCAACGAGCCATACAGCTGAAAATTTATGGAGTGATTCAGCTTATGCTTGCAAAAGGAATCAAAGCAGATATCTTATTAGATTTAAAGCATAGAGACGAGACTTACATCGGGGATGTTTATTTCGAGGTGGACTCACAGGAGGAACACAGATTTCTCATCTCATCACGGCTATCTGCCCTAGGGTTTGCAATCACATCAGACAAGAGTGAAAATTTATGGATTGTGAGGCTGCTCTTATATTATGGCGCAAATCCGAACAGTATCGTTGCCAATGATGAATATCGGACAGCTCTCCTGCTAGCTATACACAGAGGTAATCAAGCCTTGATAGAGGTGTTAATAACAGCTGGAGCTGACGCAAATGCTGACGTTACACATGGTATTCTTTATACTCCTCTGCAGCTTTCTGCCGAAAGAGGGAACATCACTATCGTCAAAATACTTTTAAAACATGGCGCCAATGTCAACAAATCACCATGTTCTAGATATGGGGCCACCGCCCTCCAATTCGCTGCTATTGGTGGGTTTGTTGGAATAGCACAGCTTCTTATACGGCAAGGAGCAGATGTGAACGCCTCTCCAGCAAAAATCGGCGGCAGAACTGCACTTGAAGGCGCAGCGGAGCACGGTCGCATTGATATGCTACAACTTCTTCTGAATGCTGGAGCACTGATTACCGGAACGGGGATGAGGCAATATGATAGAGCGCGGAAATTAGCATTGAAGAATAGACATCGTGCGGCTTGCCGGCTTCTGGAAAAATTTCACAGTAAAATGTGGGAGAGCACAGTGTTGGAAAACATCGACTTGGAGAACAACATCAGTATGTGGGATAGTCTCGGCATGGAGAATGGTTTTGTGGAAGAGTAAAGTGGATTGATCTTTCTCACTGTTATTTCGAATCTATGAAATATAGATGGTGTCTTATTGATCTAGAAGCATTAGGTCATCATGTTCTTGGGCCATGTCATCATCCTCCTGTTGATACAAGCCTAGATGAAACCACCACCTTGGCGCCGAACAGTATGCTACTACAGCAGTCCATTGCTACTAGCGCTAAACCATTCCCTAAAGGACTTGTCTACTAAGGATCTTGACAGAAAAGGTGCGATGAAGGGTGAAAAACTCATAATATAAAAGCATTTCAAGGTCTGGGAGCAGTCTCCTATCGGTCATGCAATTCGTGTTCATGGATAGCGCCATACGTGATACAAAAATGAGAGCTTTAAGGTAGCCTTCTATTTTTAGGGACTCAATCATAAATAGAAGCAGCTTCAATATCAGGCTAGTCTCCTAAGTAGTTATTCCTCTTAGATCGCGTACCTAGCTTTGCAACCAAGCTTCTCGCGAGACTTTGGCAGACGATCCACGACGGACAACTGACTCTAACACCGCTCTTAGGAGCTCCTTGTGCGCATAAACTCAGCCACTTCCTGCTCATTCCTGATTCGCTCTGCTTCTTCCAAGACTCTCCTCCTTCTCACGGCTTCCTGCGCCTCCGCATGCAAACGTCTCATGTCCTCAAGTTGACTCTCCCTTGCCTCCACACTCTCAAAGTCGCCGATATTGATTCTCGCTGTGACCTCAGTTTCGGCGGCGACGTCTATACCTCTAAACTCCGCACCGTTCGGTGGGCCCGTCATACCGGTGAGTCCAACACCTGAGAAATTTCGCTTCCAATCGATATGAGTAAAAACGCTGCCCGTGTTGCCTGCATTTCTAGGACGGCGGTAGCTAGGCGGAAGGCCGACTGTCGTGTCGCCGATAGTCACCTCGGCGTTACCTGAGACGCCTATTTTACCATAGTAAGTTCTAGCCACTAAGAAAATGTCAGCGTACTCATCAATATGGACTAGGCTCATAGAACGATGCAGCGACTCACTTCCGCTAACGGGCTCTAAATTGTAAGGCTGGCTTTCGTAGACGGGTGCCAGGAGATTCGTTACTTGTGGAATGGACAGCGTTAAGACACCGTCGAAGCTTTCATCCATCGGTGGGGTCGGAGGCCCGTAAGGATTTATATCTGCAGGTTTCGGATTCGCCTTCTGTGACTCACGTCAGATCTGAGGACATAAGCGGAGATTAATGGATTTGTAACGTACCAATTGCCTCTCGATAGCCTGTATAGAACTTTGAAGACTCATGTCAACGAGCTCTTCCACGCGGCTCACACTACTCTGGATACTCGATAACTGGAGAGTATTGACAGTATTGATACAAAGGACCAATCCTGTGGTTTTCAGATGTAGTCGATCTAAAATAGCTGATGCACGCCTTTGCTCGGCCCCTGAGATGATCTTCCAACTGATCCGTAGCCCTCTATCTTTCCGGAATCCCGAAGTCGGAGGGCAGAGAATTGCTTGAAGAGACTTAACTTCCACTAATGTGGCTTCAAGATGGCACTGGACGTAGGGAATCTGAAGAGCAGGCACTTGCTCGACCCTTTGCGCAAGATTGACCAGAAGCCTGAGTTGGATTTCATACTCCTTATATTGCTCTGGTAATTCAGTTATGCGGCCATATATGCCTGTGACAAATGCCAGGATGCTCATCGCATAAGCTGCCAGCTGAGCGGCTGAAGCTGCCGCTCCCAGGAGCTCCAGGCCGGACATCTCTTCGTAGATGGTTGGTGATCAGAGGAAACGAGGCTGTCACTCATGGTTGTCTGAGTTTTGGTGGCGTCATCTCGTTCGGAGCAATGCGACATCTGCTTATCCTTCATTCTGCTATTTTTATATGTTTGAAGAGCAGAGTTCCAGATGTAGTTGCTCGGATAGCACTGCCACTAGAACTTGCCTTCAATATAGTAGTTCTGTTGGGCATCTTTCACGGCGTTATTCCACGGTC
Organism: Proliferodiscus dingleyae; assembly: GCA_003988795.1. NCBI lineage: Eukaryota > Fungi > Ascomycota > Leotiomycetes > Helotiales > Lachnaceae > Proliferodiscus > Proliferodiscus dingleyae. The sequence goes on along the minus strand of QYAK01000002.1, from coordinate 899,175 downwards.
CCTCAAAATTTTGTATGAGAACGTGGCATGCTCGCATAGGGTATGGTTTATGCATATGCAAGCTGCGGCCCGCAACCACATGTATGACTCTATCGCATGTCATCAGGCTGCCACGATTAGAATGAGAATATGATGACGCTCACCGCTGGCGAAGAGTGGGCCACTCTATGTAATGAAAGACTGTCTTTGGCTTCGACATACATGGCTGGACACAGTACTTGACACATGAGTACACAATGAACAATCAGCCAGGCTGGCCGTGCTGGAATATATTTTGTATATATAGTGTGAGAGAGTGAGAGAGAGTCACATCCGTCGCAAGGCTCTCAGCCGATGCGGCTAAGAAGAATTGAGTAAATGAAAGCGGAAGCGCGCAACATCTTACTAGACAAAAATGGGTGGTTCTCATGCGGGTAAGATCGGTCGATGGTGCACCAGGTGTAGGAGACTGCAACGCTGTAAGCCTAGCGAGAGCAATACCCACACAAAGGTGCATAGCCATTTCTTACATCCAGCTGAGCTTTTTTTCCCCTCTGCTGACAAGCGAGCTTCGTGCTATCTCAGCTTCGAGTCTGGCAGTCTAGGAGAGCCATGACCACAAAGGGCGGAAGCCCAATACAAATAGGGGACCTACCGGAAGAAGCAAAAACAGAGGCGATATTATGTGGACAATTGTTGGCTCAGGACGAAAACTTCAATCAGATTGGAGACGAAAGTTCGGGGCAGTATGATGTCTGGTCAGATAACGAAAGACTGGTCGCGATATCTCAAAAATTTGTCAAGAGTTTCGAGCCTCTGATGACGGTACCAAGTTGAACATATGCTCTCCATGACATGGGCTAAAACTGTTGAAGGACTCTGCGGCAGAAATTAGAATAACAGCTATACGTTTTGGCTCACCAGCAACCGTACCTGTGAAGGCCGGGTCTTCAGTCGACCTTATACCTGTATCGATCACATCTGGTACACCTTCAGTCGAGGAACAGCCGTTGAAAATAGGGCAGTATGTGCGATTGACCAAAGAGGCGTCTGTGCAGCCAGGCTTTGTTTGCCTTCTGCTCTTAGCGCAGTGATGGTTGGGTGTATTAATGGCACTGATTATCATGCCATATCAGCTGGATAGAGTAGCCTCTGATGACATGACTGGAGCCTTTTGGATCCCGGGTTCTCTCTATTGAAGACTAAGGGAGGAGATTGTCCTTGGGTAGGAGCTATGACTGAACGATTTACGAGATTACGTTCGAGAAGATTCGGTTTTGGATGTCAAATAGTCGATAGATACATACAGACAGTCAACACAATCTTGAATGCCTCTCTTTCCGCATTTTCTGTGCTTGCTGGATATTTTCACCAGATAAATTCTTCTTCTTCATTATCATCATCATCATCATCGGCCTACGCTTGCGACGCCTGCGGTGTTTTTCCTGGACCGTGATGTCTTCCTTTCTCAATCGACTCCCACGCTTTGACAACTCGTTAGCCGTCAATGCTGGGTTCACAGGTTTGCTAGGCTCTTGAGAGGATACATGGCTTTGGTACCGAGAGGATTCCGTGTGCTTAGACTCTGCTGCTGGCTTCATACCCCAATCATCGCCGTCATTCGATGATGCAAAGGCTGGTGCTTCACTTTCCGCCCGATTTCCATAACCTCCAGGTACGCGTTTGGCAGTTGACGATTCGGGAGGTAATGACCGAGGCCGCTGGTGCACACGAGAGCGTTGATCTTCTTCCCGTCTGGTTCTAGAAGATAAACGGATATTTTCTTCCAAAGGGGTTTTGGTTGAAGAATCAGGCGGCTGGGTCACACTTATTTGCGGCACTATTGGTGCTTCTCTTGGGACGACACTCTCTGGATGAGAATTCGTAGTCGAGCTGCGGTAGTCCTTCTGCTTCTGAGCTACGCTGGTCGGGTCGAATTGAGGTTCCCGCCTAGGTAACATTATTTCTTCTTGGCTCGGAGCATGATGATCGTCTCTCCTGGTGTATGATCTATCCGTCCATCTCATACCAGGGAGGTCGCCCCATGCGGGATCCCAAGCACGATGACTATTCCAGAGTCTCCTGGTCCTTACGCTGGCTATAGTGCAGATATCTGGTTGTGAGGCATCGAAATTCTCTGACGCGAGCATTCGATTTACCTCTAGCTTCAAGTCGTCAAAGAATTGGCTGATTGGGTCTTTTTTACTCTGAGAAGAGAATGGGAATTCTTCGGACCTTGGATGAATTTGGATGGCTTTTTCCCAGATAGAGTTGAAGCTTGTCACTACCGAATGAATTTGAAGAGCCTGGCTCCATAGAAGGTCGAATCGACCGTCCGACTGCGGAGGACTAGGCTCAGTCGCTGCTTCTATCAGTCTAGGAATATATTCTCGGACTTGATGTTTGTAACGACCCATTTGTAATACAAGATTTTTAATATAGAAAGTGCTTACGATAAATGTTAAATATATTGTTGCCCACGCGCGTCTTGCCCTGCCCCGAGATGTCGAAATTACCGTATCCCTTGTGTTCATCTGCGCTTCCCATTCTGGGGCCGTTGAAATACTTATTTGTTGGTTAGGGCGTAGAAACGAAAAGATTTGCACGGAGAAAACCCTGTCACTCCTCAGGATGTTCGGAGAAGGAAAAAGAGGGTGAGAATGCAAGCCGCCTCGACGCTTTGCAGGAGATCATGCAGCCGCTCAACCCCTTCGAGCTTCACTCCGGTGTGGGTGGTAGTGAGCGGAGGGTACCGGCAGGAACTTCTGAAGAATCATGCCAAATGTATAGTGAAAAGTAATAGTGGCTTAAAGACGACCCTTAGAGACTGTAACTCAACCTTCCGGAGCCTTGTCTTCTCGGCTCCATTGAAAATGAGGCTCTGCAATCTCAAGCTCACTTGGCAGCGTGATCTCCCATTTTGACAGGTCTGATCGACCGCCTTCCAATCATGCCGACTTCGCTGCGGCCAATGCGTGTGATAGCACATCTGACTCGCCAATGCCTAAAAGCACGGCGGTCGCGGTTTTAGACGAGCATATCCCCGAAGTGCAGAGAAGCAGGAACTGGGAGGATAGTCGCTGCTCAAGCACTGTTAGGACATCCTTTGTGTGGAGTGAGCTAGCCAGCAAGATGTTTCTGGTCCGTCACACCTGAGTTCCACCAAAGGAAAGAGAAATGTTTTCAGGGTCCACCTAGCCTAGTTTCGTTCTGCAAAGTGTCGCTATCCCTGCCGAAGACCCAACTGCTATGCCTTGCGAAGCCTAAAGAGACAACTTTGAACCTTAAACGATTTGTAGTTTCATGTAATAAAGAAACTGCTGGCTCTTCTCTAATAATCTCGAAATATGCAGCATACTTCAATCAGCAGAATTGTCACTCCTCTAAATATATGGAAGGTCGATAGTCGTTACACGCCCACGAAGACTAATGATGAATTGCAGACGACAAAATCACTGTGCTGAGAAGCATGAACTTGAAACTATAAATATCCTAATGTCTATTGATTCTCATACAGCGCATATAGTTTATGGTCCGATCCGATAGACCAGTCGACCCACCCAGCAGAAGGCAAGGAGTCAAGAAAGCCAACACACGACACAAATGGCAAGGAAATCTGAAGTCATTGTAGTAACACCGAAAATGCACGCAACACAGGGGAAGAAGAGCAAGTTGGGGACTCATTCCCCCACCTGCCCTCTTCATTGCCTTTCTCGAACCCCGAAAGAGACCCAGCCTCCGTCTTTATAGCCCCGGAGCCTCATGTGCTTCTCCATATGTACAGCTTCTTCACATTATTTGATTAAAGCATGGCAGCGCCGACGAACGAGAACATTACGACGATAGCGGAAACGACGAAAGGTCGGACATCTGGAGGGCTGAGGGCAGAACCAGCGCTCTTCTTCTTGGTTGCGGTGGAGGAAGCACCAGTTGCAGCGGCAGTGACAGATCCAGAGCCAGCGGTAGCAGTACCGGTAGATGTCTCGCCGGCGTTCTGAGAACCTGCACCAGTAAGACCTGCACCTGTTCCAGCACCAGATTTCATGTATGAGGCGGCCTTAGACGGGATAGCTGGGAGAGCATCACCAGAGACAGCCCAGTTGGAGGATTGAGAGGGGCAGGTAGATGCACCACCGGTGGAGTTGTATCCTCCGTCGCCAGATGGATTCGAGGTGCCAGATAACGCAGTTTGGAGAGCAGAGAAATCATTTCCCTCTGACACTGAGCTACCAGAGATGGTGACAAGACCATACTTGCTTCCTTCCTCGGAGTATTCGTACACGAGACCACCAGAGTAGACACTGCTCATTTCGGTGTTGTACAATGCACTGACTTCCTCGAACTTACGGGTGTTCGTGTTGCAACCGTATTCAGAAAGGCTAAGGACCAGTCAGCACGAAGCTTGATACGATTAAGAAGAATTGCTTACAAGAGGGGGATACCGTAGCCAGTGAAGTTCTTCACCTTCTGGTCCCAGCCTGAAGTGGTGAAAGAGGAAGGATCACACCAAGAATAGTCATTGAAAGCGAAAAAGTCAGAGCGCTCATCATCAGTTCCGCAGTTCATGTATTGAGCCATTTCCAATCGGTTGGAGTCGACATCAGCGGCGGAGTAACCGACTGGGATTTGACGGTATCCACGGCTTCCGATGTACTGTCTCATGTCACGAGTAACAGCCTTGACGAAAGGAGCTGCGGCAGTAGTGCTGTCATCGTTGATAACTTCGTTTCCAGAGAAGAAAGCAAGGGTGTTAGTGTAGTTTGCGAAAGCATCGATGGTTGCAAAGATGTTCTGCAAGTACACGGCGTTGTAGGAAGGTGCAGGTGTGGCACGGTTTAGCGAGTACTTGGGAGTGTTGACGTCGAGGACCAAGTAGATACCATTCTCAGCCAAAAGGTTCATGCAGGTATCGTGGCTAGCAGTGTTATCGACTGTGTAAACACGGACAGTGTTGATGCCCAATTTCTTGAACTCTGCAACATCACGAGTGCAGCCGGCCTCATCCGCAATAGGGTCTGCCACATCGGAGGAGCCTCCCGGTTGATAATCAACACCGCGGATGTAGAATCGACTGTCACCGGCGAAGAAAGCTGAGAGGTGTTAGTAAGCGCGGAGAGGTTATTAGAGAACTGTCATGTCGTACCGTTTCCTTTGACTGTAACAGTCGGGAGAGCGGAGTCTGATGCTCGTGCGACCAGTTCCGGATCTGTGGGAGTTGGTGTGGCAAGCGCAGCGCCAACTACAGCCAATGCTGCGGCAGCGGTAGAGGTCTTCATTGTAATGAATGCGTGATAGTAGATGTGAGGTGTTGGGAATAGTTTCTACAGCGGATGAAAAATTGTTTGGGGGGGGGATAGTCCCTACGAAGATGGCAGACGCAAAAATTGCCTGGTGGAACGTCTCAAGGGAGTGAGAGATCGTCCAAAGAAGGAGCTATTAAGAAGTTGTAATAGAAGAGGCAACAACGAACGAGTGATTGTGCCTATATGCAAAGCAGTAGAAATAATTGGTGATGTCGAGAGAGAGTTTGGAGAAGGAGGGAGGCAAGAACGAAGGGAGGACAAAGGACAAGAACAGACTGATGAGGCCCGCAGGGGCTGGGCCAGCTAGTCCCTCTGCAACACTAGTGGCGGGCCAGAGGCAGCATAGGACAGGACGGACAGGATATTCAGGAGAAAACAGCAGATAGGAGAGCTTGGCAGAGGGGGCGCGGCGGCCATCCCTGGTCCACTTGGACCGCTTGGGGCAATCAAGCTGGGGGGAGCGTCGCCTCCAGAGTGGAGCGACGAGAACACTTCAACGGATCTCCACCAGCTGCCTCTTTTTTTCATTTCGGCTCACTTCTCAGTGTACAGTAGCCTGCAGGCCGTGGCTGGCAATCTCGTGCTCGCCAGACAGGCCTGATGCACGGCATGTGCTCTGGCGGGAATGCTCCCTCCTCCTCCTCGCCCCCTTTTGCGCAAACACGAACTGGTCCACCGTCGCCAGCAGCACTGCCTCACTTCTGCTGCTAGCATCTGAGATCTAGAGAGGCCCCGTTTCAAGACTGCCGTCATGGCGAACATCCTCATCTCTCTGTTCGCTGGCTGCTGCAGCGGCGCTCGACCAATCGTGTCGGGCGCATCTATTTGATTGGGGTTGTAATCTCGCGAAATTCCTGCCCTCCACTGGCAGCGCCGCCGTCGTGCCAGCCAATACTTGGCTCCCGCCGCCTGCAGGCACAGCCTGCCCTGCCCTGCCCCCCCTGATAAAACCCCTGATGGAGGGAGGGGCATCATCTTCGAAGTCAGGCCGAGAAGGGTTCAAGATGGCCAAGCATTTCGTCATTCTATAGATGCAGTCTTTCTTAAATATTTTGTTTCAATGTTTGCCATGATGGCAACTTTGCCAGCTGCTGGCCATGATGTTGTGTCATTATGCAGAAAAATGCATAGGCCGCTGTGATGATCACTCTATTTTCAGGTTTTTCCATTTGAAATTGCCACTTCCAGAGTCCTGATACGGCTTGGCAGTATCGCGTCGCCAATTGAGTGTCTACAAAACAGTGCCCTCGAAAACACTTCCAGGAAAGCCAAGTTTCAGAGTAAGCCGCCATTGTCTTAGCTTAACCAATGCAATTCAAATGTGACCCTTCGAAACTTATATAGCAATTAGTTGGAAGCCGGTTTCCGGGTCCTATTGATTTGGCGGTAAGGCCGTTGACTTGGCACACTACACAAATTTTTGTACACGGTCGTGTAGAAATTTGGGACTGGAAGTTTAGGGGGCAAGGCAAGTTGGTCTCAAATAGAACTTGGCAGACTTAATCTTTCACATGCGCAGCTCTTGCCTATTCAAGCGACGTCGGAGAAATTTGCCAATCCTTCCGCTCTCCTTTCCACAAAGGAAGTTTTGAGAGTACACAGATAAGAATGTTAACAAGTTATGTTTTATCGCGTTGCGACTATCTTAATTCCCAGCAATGAAATAAAATAGTTTCTATGCTGCTACCTTATGTACTCGCACAATGTATGTCATATTTGCAAATGCCTTGCGCCGCAATCGTGGTTGATTTGTATAATCCACGTTGGAAGACAAGCAAAGTACCCCGCTCAGCTCTTATACTCCTTCAATAGTCAAAGAGAACGTATAATTATCTTAAGTGATTGGCTCCATCCATAAGTTTGTTCAGGCTCCGTCAATTCGTACTATTTCTTTCAAACAGGCTTTAAAAAGTCTCGAGAATGATATTTGCCAACGCGTGATACGCTTCTGAGAGATCGAACCCGTCCCTAGCACTCGCGATCAACGAGGACGAGATCCAAAGCCGGCCGGTAGCTCGACCAGAATGAATGATCACTCTTTACTAATAGAGAGCTCACGGTAAGCGCTATGATTGCAGACCGTCAGCGGCGGGTGGATAGTTGTCACGCCGAGCCTTCAAGATTGTCAAGATTGAGTTGGTCGAAATGCTTGGTTTTCGCGCAGTTCTTTTGGATCTTCACATTCTGCAAGACAATGCAACTGACATATTCTTGGAGAAGGGTCGCATCTCCACAGTGACTTTCTATTTTCTGGAAGAAGGATATGTGGTAGACGTCGTGCCAATTCTAGGTATATCCCCTAGATGGATAGTTAGGATCGCAAAATCATGAGAGAAATCTCATATTTCTGATCCGCAATTTCTCTTTTGTTCCTCAAATGACCTAAATCATGTCGTCGCGAGCCGCACCTACATGCTACTGAGAACAAAAGCGAGAACATGCTAGAATGTTCTGTCCTTAGCAAGCTCTACATTGCTGCGTTTGCTGCTTTCCTTTCTACAAGTGCAGTATCCCGTCTCTTCGTCTGCAGCAGTTCTCTACTAGCAGAGAAGCTCTCAAGTCTAGCAGAGAAGGCATCTCTTCACAAACCACTATTATTGCCTCTCTAGCGACTGTTCAGCGGGGTATCATATACCCTGTTCAGCCTCAACTGCAGCTACAAGCTTGAAGTTGCGTCACAGACATGGATGAAATCAGAGCGATGAAACAACCTAACTTCTTCAAATATGCGAAGATATTAATCGTGATTGTTTTTTCATCTTACCTGGGTCGATGCTGATCGTTAAATTTCTTAGACCATCCTAGATTCAATAGTAATAGTTCGTTAGAAAGTCTTAAATAGTAGCGGGCGGAATGCCATGGTATCGGTTCACTTAGAGAGGCTGGTTTCGAATGGGCATTATATGAAAGCTCCAGGCCGTAGTAGGATGATGTTGCTCCCAACCTACCCAAAAAATGAAAAAGAGCATGACTCAATCGACCGATGGATTGATGGCGGCTTGCTAGCGGGATACTGTCCGGGGTGAAGCTATACGCGAATAGGCATAAAGGGGGCCTCAGACCATCCCCTGGGTCTCCTTCCTAACCCAAACAAACACAATGGTTCGTGGCGCGTAGACTAATTCAGCTCAAGAGAACTTGCGACCACTATCATGATCAAGTTCTATCTCAAGTTTCAACAGTCCATAAATGATAACATACTGTATGATAATATATCAAAAGGAACGCGATAAAACTAATAATTGTGACGGCCTGATATTGAACGTGTGATTGCATTCGAGAGCTCTGGACAGAGTCCTCAAGACAAAGCGCAGATAGACATGACTAGCAAGGTGACCCAACCGGCCCTAAGATGGGCCGTGCCCCGAAATAAGAGCTGCTGTATAGAGAGTAGTAATCATACCGCCGGTGACGTCGTAGCTATGGCTATGCACTATAGACCAATCCATTTAATGAAGCCTCAATGAACCTGCCGCTGAAGCACTCAATCAACCATGGCAAGAAGTAGGATATACAGGGCGCTGTTCTGCTGTGATGGGATGGAAGACGGGCACGATGTTCCAGACCAGCCCCCTAGGAAGCGTCTGATAAGGCACAAGCAAAAAAGATCAGAAATGGAAGAGTTACCAGGGAGTGATATTGATTCTCCCATTGTAGACGAGAAGGTATGTTACTCCCACCATAGGGAAATAAAGTATAGAGCCCAACTAATCTCCTTGCCTCAAGAAAATCCCAGCATTGCCAGATGTGACCTATGTCCAAACGCCAGAGCGAGTCATTCCGCCTGAAGATACTTCAATTGGATATCCGACACACTGCACTCCAATAGTATCAACATTCCATATGTCAACATCAGGACCCAGCGGCGAAACTACCACGATAGCAGGCTCAGGGCCGGCATCCATTCAGACCTTTAGTACCATGACAACCATAGCTTCTGGCGGCCAGACAAGTATCAGTATAAGCGGGCCGATAACGACTTTCAGTTCCACGGGTCCTTCAACAACGATCATGACTTCTGGGCCGGCCTCGATGCCAAATCCTCCAGAAGTATGTTGTCGCTAGTTTAATGGGGGAGCGAAGAGTGCTAATGAGAATAGTTCCCGAGCGCGCAAGAGCCTATGATGGCGACTGATGAAGGAGTTCGGAATGCGATACCTGGTACCACGAGGAATTTCATCGTTGATCCGAAGATCCTCGCTGCTGGTATGTATCCGCAACCTGATGGGCAAGGAGACGGGGCAGGTAGTGGCACGGTGGTCCAGTCTGGAATTGTAGTTACCCCTGCTGCTTGAAAGAGGTGGATAAGGAGTCTCTCAATTATTATTGCGGGGAGTGGCTGTAATGATAAGGCGGGCGTTTGTGGTGCGGTTCTCACTTGGATATGATATGGGACTTCATAATGCACTTGCAGGAATGGCGCTTTAGTCTTTGAGGCTGAATGTAGGAGAGAACGTCTAGAGATGATGAAGTTTGAAGTGAAATGGGACCGCAGACTACGGCCCCGAAATATACCACCCAGACAAAGGACACCAAGCAAATTGAAGATGATATTTACTTCGCATCTGCTGAGGAGCTAAAGTGCAACCTCCGCTTCAAATGCCATGTCATGCTGTCAGATGCTACTGAGTAGGCGCCCCAAAACGCCCTAAAATGCACCATACCATTCGAGTCATCCCTTGGATTGCATCGCACATGCTCATCTCACGGATGAACGGCGAACTCATTTCTTTTCCTTCCATATCTCTTGGATAGTTTTCGCTACGCAGCCTGCACATAGTTCGCCGGGACGCTCGCCACTTTCCCCCCTTTCTCCACCTCCGCCCATCCATCCCCAGGATCCTCCTTGATCAACACGAGCCGTTCCCCTTCAGCCATACTATGCTCTGCATCACTTTGAGCAGTATATTCGTATAACGCTTCCACGTATTTCAGTTTCTTGGCACCCCGTTTTGGTGCTACAGCGGGCCCGACCTTTTTGGCGTTGGAGGACTGCACGGAGGAGCCTGAGTTGGATACTATGGAGGCCGGGCGCGCCATTGGAAGGGACTCAATGTAGGCGGTGGGAACAAGACCTTCTTTGAAGGCGGCTTTCACTTTGGTCCAACCACCATCTGATTTTATGTCAGTGATAAGGGACGTGAGATTAGATAGACGTGGGGGCTTACCATCTGGATCGAGAATCGTGACCTCTTTGCCCTCTGCTACCGTTATTTCGCCATCACTATTAGCGTCGTAGGCATAGAGCATTTTGCCCTTCTGTTCTGTAGCGACTGAGGTTGATGACCCATTGGGCTGGCTTCCAGGGAGTTCGCTGACGTAGGCTGTAGGTGGAGGTGCGACAACTCTGCTCTTTCTGAGAGTATTTGGCACTGAAATGCCGGGTTTGAGAGACGTTGGCCGCTCGGGAGGCATCTCTTCAGTCGGTGACAGTTGGCTGGCGCCTGAGATTGAGCGATTAGCACTCGCTGCATATCCTGAGCTCAAAGAGTTCATTGTATTTGAGCGGCTGATATCTGGGAGCTCTGCGACGTTGTCTGGTGGAGCACCAGGACTCCTTAGCGAATTCGCTGCCGTTTGACGGTCTGCTTTTAAAGTCTTCCTTTCATCCTTAGTCTGTTCCCCTGGACACTCAGCGGGCACCTTCATCTCGCACTTGCTGTGACATGTGTAGCCACAATCCCGGCAGTCGAACCCCTTTGCAGATAGTCCCCAAATACGTTCCCCGCATAAGTCACAGTTCGTCGGAATTTTGAAAGTCTGAGACTTGAAGTTGTGACTTTTCGCTCCTAGTGTAACATCCCCAACAGCTCCAGTAATTGTCGATGTCTCCACTTCTGCTGTTAAGCGCTTATGGTCGACCTGATGTAACTCTTCTTGTAATGCAAAGATTGCTCTCACGACCTCTACTTCGTCCCTCTTGTCTTTTCCTTCTCTGATTTGATCCTTTACCCGTTTCACTCCTTCAACCTCGCGTCGCTTCTTATCCACTTCTCTTCTGAGATCTCCAAGTTGACCTTTTGATTTGCCCAGTACATTCCGAAGAAAGACCTTCGCAGTCTCATCCACAACCATCACATCATCATCGTGCCATACTGGACTTGGTTCGAATACTTTATCTGAGGGTTCCTGCCATTGACCCACATTGTGTCTTACAAACATCATGGAGTCCAATGGAGGAAGATTTCGCGGTATCTCTTGGGAGAGGTGGTTAACATAGTCGGAGCTGCGTTTCAGCATTCCAGATTCGAGCTGCGCCGCCAATGACCATATACTATTGAGTTTCGTTGTCCTTGACTCTGCAAGGTCTTGTAAACTATCTAGAAGGTCCGGTACATATTCATGATAGTACCTCTCTTTCTGCTTATTTGAGACGTTGATGGCAATCAAATAGCTGTTCTTGACATTATGCATCTCAGAAATCTGTTGTTGGTATGCATTCTGAGCCTTAGTTTTGGAATAGTCGAACGCAGACTCGGTTTTCTTCCGCTTGTTCTCGACATCCTGACAAGTGGCATCGTATTTGCCTTTCATCTTTCGTAAATCAGCATATGTGCCATCTCGTTCCTTTTCCAGCTTGTCTGCATATTCCGCATGCCGTTTCCGAAGCTCCTCGTATCTGGTCGCGATGACCCTGAGCGGATCTGCCAAATGTGTAATCAACTCTCCTCCAAATCTGTCATGCTCCGCAGCTCGGGACTCGAGCGTTGTTATTTGAGTAGTCCACGTTGTTAAAGAAGCACTGAAATTCTCGCAGTCAGCGTACGCGGCCCCTCCGGAGGTATCATCTGTACCTTTCCAATGACCCTGGTGTCATAGAAGGCGTGTCTCCAACACTTAGACTGCTAGACTTCTTTGCTTTCTTCTCATAGTACTTTTTGGCCAAGGCATTGAGCTTTCCGCTGTACTCCTTCTCGATAGCACTTCGCTCACGGTAGAATTGCTGGATATCTTCAAGCCAATTAATTCCATTCGCGACCCATGCATTGACTGATTTAAAGCCATCCTGATACGTCCCTGTAAGCCACAACTATTTTCCCAAGTATCGCATGTATGCAACCACATACCTTCAGCTCTAGCCCGAAGTGCGGAGCGATGTCTATATCCGCCATATTTACCTCCGCAGTAGTGAGGTCGCAGAGGAAGGATCATGAATTGGATGAGAAGATGTGTGATTGCATGGTCATAGTCACGTAAAGATCTGGTCGCTACGTTGCGTACACCCCACCTACCCAGGTAAGATGAGTCCTGATGCGCCTCGAGATGCAACAGAGCGCAGCACAGCTAAATCGCGGGCCGGCATGTCCGCAGGGACACACATGTATGATCACGTGTCGATTGAGGCGGGCGGTCGCGCTAAAGACGACGCTAGACCCCGCGTTGAATCCAAACAAAATTCGAGGAGAGCTTCATGCAGCATACCTCCATACTTCTTCCCCTGCCTCCCGTTATATCCCCAGGACTCCTCTCGAATCTGCCGATCCCAAATCTGCCGTTTTTCCCTTGGTTGGCGGTTTCCTTCTATTATTTTTGTTTAAAGGAGGATATCTTTTCTCTTATCTTGTCTGCGTCGTATGAAACTACCTTTGACAGCTACTGGTTGATTCCAGCTTCGAGCTTGACATTCACCAGCACGTAGATTAAAACCAACAAAGATCTTTACAGTCAACAAGCAACATGTCTGGGGATTCGAAACCAGCCTCCCTCGCTGATAGGATCACAATGCCAGCCTCAACTCCAGCTGCCCAAGAGGACAAGCCCACAGCAGCTGCATCAACTTGGGCTGATGAAGTGGCTTCGCCGACCGGTAATACTTCAGCCAAGCAGGATGATGATAACCTGGCTGCTGCGCAGCTTGATGGCCAGGTCGAATCTCTCAATGGCTCTGGTCTTCAAGACGGTCAATACGAAGTAGAAGTCAAGTTGAGCGACATTCAAGGCGATGCCAATTCACCACTGTACTCAGTCAACTCATTCGAGCAGCTTGGAATGTGAGTAGCCTATCGCTGTATGTTTCAATCTTTCACTAACGCGTCTGCTCAGTTCAGACCAAGTCTTAAAAGGTCTTTACGGGATGAATTTTAAGAAGCCATCCAAGATCCAGGAGAGGGCTCTCCCTATCCTCCTCAGCAATCCCCCAACCAACATGATCGCACAATCTCAGTCGGGAACGGGAAAGACGGCTGCATTCGTTATCACGATCCTATCGCGAATTGACTACTCGAAGCCACAACAGCCTCAAGCCCTCGTCCTTGCACCGAGTCGAGAGCTGGCACGCCAAATTGAAGGGGTTATCCGTAGCATTGGCCAATATGTGGACGGTCTCACAATTCAGGCTGCGGTGCCTGGTTCTGTTGAACGAGGTGCCAAGATCCAAGCCATGATCGTAGTCGGAACACCAGGTACCGTCATGGATCTCATCAAGCGCCGACAATTCGATGCCTCGCAGATGAAGGTGCTTTGCTTAGATGAGGCAGACAATATGTTGGATCAACAAGGACTTGGAGATCAATGTGCTCGTGTTAAAGGGTTGGTTTTCTAGATCACTTCCTCCATCAATCATGCTAATTGTGAATTAGAATGCTTCCAGGTGTCAAGCAGACCCTCCTATTCTCCGCGACTTTCCCAGATGCTGTCGTTCGATATGCTGAACAATTCTCTCCCAATGCCAATCAGATTAGGTTAAAGAGAGATGAATTGACGGTCAAGGGCATCTCTCAGATGTACATGGATTGTGCTGGAGATGAGGGCAAATACAATTACCTGACGAACTTGTACGGCGCTATGACGGTCGGCTCTTCAATCATCTTTGTGAAGGTATGCTTCCTATAATGGAATCAATTTTGGTCCACTGACTAGCGTTCAGCGCCGAAAAACCGCAGATGAAATTGCCGATAGGTTAACGAAAGAGGGGCATCATGTTGTTGCAGTCCACGGTGCTTTCGAAGGCTCGGAGCGAGATGCTATCCTTGAGAGGTTCCGCACGGGCCAGATCAAAGTGCTCATCACGACAAATGTTCTCGCTCGGGGTATCGACGTCCAGTCTGTCAACATGGTCATCAACTACGATGTCCCAATGAGAGGCCGGCAGGAGGACGAGCCAGACGCGGAGACATATCTTCACCGTATCGGCCGCACAGGCAGATTCGGGCGTGTTGGAGTGAGCATTAGCTTTGTATTCGACAGGAAGAGTTTCAACGCACTTAGCCAGATTGCTTCCTTCTACCAGATTGACTTGGTCCGTCTGCCTACCGATGATTGGGATGAGACAGAAGCTATGATTAAGCGCATTACGAAGTCGAGCCGCGCTGGTACGAATCTAAAAGCTTGAAAGACGATTTGGTAGAAGCACTCTTCTTAAAAGTTATTTTTCGACAAAAGCGGGCGTTCAGCATTGCTCAATAGAGAGATGCAGTCGTCGAAGGGCGGATGAGCACGTGGAAGGATATTTGGACGCAGTTGAAATGGTTCGACTTGATGTATGTTTGGAGGTGTTAAAGTGGCATTACCAGCAACTTGAGAACAGTCTACATGGCCAGGGTCCAAAGCTCTTTAGATAGATACCAACGGGAAGGTTCGACACTACTCACCAAGCGTGTCTTGAAACCTCACTAGCATTGTTCACAAAAAAGCATAATGATACATGCACGTTAAATCAAATCGAAATCCACGGACTGAAGTTTCAGATGCATGAATTTTCACATGACCGCTTCTGGCTCAAATCGAGCTGTCTCCGACTCCACGATTTGTACATAGAAACAAAAAACATATGAATGCCCCCCAAACACCATTGCTTCATGTAATTCATTCCCCATCGTAGCCTGGATCCCGACCTCCCCCCAAAAAACAATACAACACCACAAACTCGCAAATGGCGTCAACTACCCACTCCGCCCCTCGGGCAGAATTCTACTCAAACTCCTCAGTACTTCCTGCATAGGCAAATCCCTCGTGCCCGTGACCTCCTTCTCCCTCTTATCCCGTTCCTCTAAACGCACAGCACTCATAGCTAGAATCTTACTCGCCGCTCTTCCAGCAGTCTGCTGGTATTGCTCCATCTTATGCACACCATCCGCAAACAGGTCTACTTTAAATTCCAAGCCTGACTGTATGTCTCGCAGTTGCTTCAGGGCTTGATTTCTCGTCTCGAGGGCAGATGAGGAAGATACTGAGACTAGAATGGCAGCTTGTTCGGGGTCGAGTAATGAGCCATCTATTTGGGAGGGATCAAGATCGTTGGAGTCGTCGGTGAACAAAGGA
Source organism: Proliferodiscus dingleyae (assembly GCA_003988795.1). NCBI lineage: Eukaryota > Fungi > Ascomycota > Leotiomycetes > Helotiales > Lachnaceae > Proliferodiscus > Proliferodiscus dingleyae. The sequence continues at coordinate 883,633 of QYAK01000002.1, read as the reverse complement.
GGTAGTGAGGACGGTGCTTTCGCGAGCGCTTTCCATTGCTCCTTCTCTTCTTTCGATCTGTGAACTGAGATCAGTATTTTAATCTATCGCATGGGAAGAGATCGCCTACAGTTTTATTCTTGCTTCCAACCCGACCAAATTCTCCTCGAGCTCGATATTCCGCGGATTCGGCATTTTGACCACTTTTCTCGGCGCGGTTTCCTCCCGCGTAAACCAGTCCGTGAATTCTGATCTGTTCGCGAAGTCCTTTAGCAGGCTTTCTTTAATTGTTCGCGCTGTAGATGTCAGCTTGATGTGCGCAAAGCTTAGTGATGATTCTCACCTGCTTGTTCTGCTAGGTCATTGGCTTCTCCGTGAGCAGGCTTCTCTCCTAAACATCTTTCACCCGTCCACGTCAAGAGCTGTTTCATCCTTCTTGGCTCGCTCAAACCATCTGCTTCAATATGCTTATAGAACTCGGCTGTTTCAACCTCTCGGTGAGGAATCGCGCTGTGCCCACTGTCGATCAGCGAGCTCGCTCTCCGGCCCCGAAGACCTAAGCTACTCCTTCGTGATCCAGTGCCCTTTTTCCTCATCTCCTTGTTGCGATTGATGACCGGTGTGTCGCTAAATGGTAATGAGATTACTGTTCCTTGTTTGCTCGAGTCTACCGAACTGCTTCCATTGACTGGCGAGGGTCCAACCATATCTATACTATCGAAATCGGGTTGATCTTTTCGTGAAGCAACCGGACCTTTCTCAACAGTCTGCTGTTTGCTCGCCGAAGAACGCGTGCTTTTCCTTCTCCTCGGATTCATAATAGCATCAGAGTCACCACTCGGCGTCGAAAAACTCATCTTTCGCGCTCCTGGTTTCTTTTCAGTTGCAATCACTTCATCCTGGGTTGCCTTGGATTTTCTACCCCTCTTCGCGCTTGGTGGTGGTGCAGGCACAGGCTGAGGTTCTGTAAGTACTGAAGCTGTCTTGGTTCGCTTAGATCCGCGCGTAAAAACGAAGTCGCCATCTTCTTCATCGTAGGCTATAAGCAAAATTAGCATTTCGGCGCGCAATGGAAATGCGCTTCGAGGTCCTCACCAGCTAATCGCTTGCTTCTTCTCCGCCCTGCTGGCTGTTGATTCATGCTCAACGTTTCCAAGGGAACTCGCGTTCTTACGACAGTAGTCATTGATCATAGATTAGGGCCACGCATCCGACAACGTGGGGAAGTATATCGAGGTGGGTCAAAGAGAACTCATACAAGCTTCCGAGGATCACGCGCGATTTATCGTGATTTCCGCGTCAATTGAATATGTTGACTCTCAGAATGGTTGCTGGAAGCTATGTTCTTGGGGAGTAGGAAAATCGTTGTGGTCGTCGGCTTGAAGCGTCTGGATTTGGTGATCCTAGAAGGGAGCAGCTACAGCCATTGTTTACATTTGCGACGGCCGCTAGTCTCAATCAATCGAAAAAGTCACATGATAGAGCCCCCCTCCAGATGGGCTGCATGCTTGCCACACGATTTTGTGTTCAGGGTTATCCATTCTTAGTTCTTGTTCATATGCATCATTTGATTTTCAATTGTCACCTCATATACTTATCTATGCATCGTCCTTATATGTACATGCTCAGACGAGATCTGGATCTAGATAGTTCCTTATTGGAAACTTAAGTCGATACCACCAGTCTACTCAATACGAAGCAGCCATTTTTCCTACCCAGTAGGTATCGATATGTCTATGAAACAAGACTCGGGACTTCTAGACTCAGAATTCGAGCTCTATTGTAAGTGTTGATGGAGAAGTACTGTCACAGTGGTACTCTCCTTCCATGGATCGGACTTCTCGGCCCCTGGACTTTGATTTCTAGTTCAATCAAAGGAGGCGCCCTCTTCTCGACTCTCGTGCTAGTCTTTATCCTGTCATATGTTCTCTTCCTCTCAGAGCGTAACTTTCTCCCTTGCGTCATATTTCCAGCAACACATTTGCTACCTCCCCACGCAACAGCAGCGGCTTTCTTCCAAATGGCTCGTGGGTCACTAAGCATATCTGGCTCGTAGAATAGTCTACAGTCGGCTGCCTCGTATAGAAATTGAGCCGGTACTCCGTCGTTCAAATTTTCTCTCAAGATATTGTCCCTGACGTTGACTGAATTGTCTGTGCTTCGATTCTGTGGGAGGTTGTTGTAAGCTGTTACAGAGGTCCAGTTGGCTATCTGCTCTGATGTCCCAGTGCTGAGAGCTATGCTTGCAAGTTGCTCTATGTATCCAAATGGGTAGTTGTTTGCCCCTTTAGTGCCTCCAACAGCTTGCATGGCATTTTGGGTGGGCCTCCCTCCTAAAGCAATAGTCTTCACTCCAGCCTGGCTGTGCATGAACTCGCTGAACACGGTGCATGTTGACGCACAATAGCCATCATAAATCTATAGTGCGAAGAAAATTAGCAAAGTTTGCGAGAACAACGAGAGTGCTATTACCATCACAATATTTTCAGGAGAATATGGCCGGGTGAAGTTTTGCCTTGATCCATATCCTGTGATTGTTATTCCCAAACCCCAGGTCGAATTTGTTGTCAGAAGAGGATCACTCAGATTCCACCTCAAGATGTTTGTGAAAGAATCTTCATTATATTTGTGGGGCGCAAATTTATCTCCGTATGTTAGGAAATTTTGATCCGTGGCATTGAGGTCATCGCGATAATTCAGAATGGATTGTGACGCGAAGACTTTCGCGCTACTTGCAGTATCATTTGAGAAGTCCGCTGCGAAGCCAGAAATTTGTTCACTCATGATGTTGAAAGCTTCATGTTCACGGAAGCGTGAGAAACCATCTTGGACAATATCTGGGAAGAACTGGCGGAAGGCATCGTATCCTAAGAGGATAATTCCTCCTCCATTCCCAGACAAGTCGATTACGACCTTGGTCTTTCCCGCGGCTTTGGCATTTGCGATAAACGTCTGAACCACATTCTGGAATTCGTTGGGAAAGTTCGGCTCGAAAGAAAGCATGCTTAGAACGGCGACATCTGAGTATGTTGGATCATCGTCGAGGAAATATCCCGAGACTTGCTGATCAGAGCTGATGACAATCGGATTTGGGTAGCCGTGAGCGTTTGAGGCTGTCTGAGTTGAACTTTGGCCCCATGGATCCGAAGGGTCATCATCAAAATCGGGGTCCTGTTGGACTGGCCCGGTACAGAATTTCTTGTAGAAAGAAGGACCATCCGTTACTCCTTGGAAATTCCCAAAGACATCCGCATAGTTTTCAAATGATTTAAATGTACCGTTCTCGAATTGGATTGTGGTGTTAGGCCCTGGGTAGACATTTCCAAATCGACCTGCTCCAGCAAAATAGCCCGTATAACGCAAGTTCTCGTATTGAGCATCCATAGCCAGCTCGAAAAATAGGTTGTTGTACAACGCATCTGGATCTTGCAAGAATCCAAGTTGAGACAGGGCGGCTAGATAGCTCACTGCATCTTCTCCATTGATCTTGGCTACTGCGGACACAGATGCTGTGCTGTTAGTACCAATCGTGTTATTGGTGCCATTGGCGCTGCTCAAGCCAGCAATATCATCTGATTCACGAGTTATTACCTGAATATAAATCTTTCACTAAGCGCATCGTACCTCTTATGTAAACCTTTGGAAGCTCTGTGCCGTCTCTGCTAATCGAAACTAGCTGAACAGGTCTTCGGAATGCAACGGCCTTACTGAGCAAGTCTGGGGCGAATCTGAAATGGCCGTCATGAGCAGCGTTGAATGTGCTGTATAGATCTACTTGAAACTCATATTCATTCGAATATTTCCCTGCTTTAATATCGTCTAAAATCCTAGCAAATGTAGCCCGCAGGTCTATTGCCGCCTCCTGATAACCTTTTGGTGGGGTTTTCAAATATGCAGTGTCTAGATCTCTGTGAATCTTCAGACCATTCAAAGCTGGTGCATATTATCTCACCTGACTGCCACTCTACATAGGGTAATATTGCATTGACCAAGTTCGTGGCCTCACTTGCCCCGAGAGGGACCGAGGTCAAGCAGTCGTAAGCCAATTGGGCGGAAACAGTGGGAGTTCCTGTGACAATTAGTCATCCTTTCGTTATCAATCTTTCAACGGAGTTTGCAATACCAGTTGCTGCAATAAGAGCAGCTGAGGCGCTTTGGCTCACGACAGCACATGCACTTGCATTACGTCGCTCAATAAGGCCCGCTACCACAGATCCCACGAATAGCAAAGACTGAAAAAGGATTTTCATAGTAGTGGCAGGTAAATCTCCTTTGAGCGGGTCGGAATGAAAAATGAGAATGATCTTCGACCCTGAGTGAGAACAAGAGGTATTTACGCAACAGCCTCCATCTGATCCATTCAGTCTATCCCGTCAGCATTATAGTATGACCATTATATCTAAATATTAATGCCAAACATAGCTCCATCCTTGATATGCATGCTTAATCTATATGCTGGGCTCTATTCTGCTAGTTGCCTCGAAGACGATAATGAGACTAAAGGATCGACGCCACGATAGCTGCAATATATTCTATATCCCCGGAGGAAAGTATCCCCTGAAAGATGTTCTTGATCATTCACTCCATTTCTTCCAATCACAGACTTGGTAATTGTTTCACTACATGGCGGCTGATTGAAGCGATGACAGGGAAATAGATTAATTGTGGTCAATTAGCCAGGCGGGGGACAGATCTCTGGGAATGTACAAGGTATGGTAGTATAATCTTCAAAGTAGTTAACAATATGAATAATTCAAATAAGTCCTAACATAGGTAATATTTCGTCTGCCTAGTATGGGCAAAGTGAAAGCTGAGCTACGGCGATAGCAATCTATCACGTGATCCACCCCCCCTTGGTGAAGCGACGGCGCGAGGGTCGACCCGTGGTTCAACCTATGTTTAGTACAAGACCAGACCAAAATATTTGACTCTGGATTACTATAGAAAACTTTTTCTCTCTGAGCGAAATGCCCAAGTCTAACAATCGTCATCATCTTGGTACCGACATCTGCCACACACAAACCCTGCTCACAATGGCAAGGCGATGTCTCCAGCAGCGCTTGCTTTCTAGAAGGAGCTAGACTACCTCTATCTTTACCTCGACTTGGAAAAGTGTAGCTATGATGTATCTAATTTTCATCCTGTGTGGGGAAATCTCCAAGTGTTCGGTACCGACCAATATAGCGCATTTTCAATACTTGGAGGCATTAGCTAGAGCGCGGGTAGTAATTGTGAAATGGACTGGCACAGCAATCTGGACTGACCTCATCCACTACATAAGCTCTCGAAGAATGTCTCTTGTCCCTGGCAATCTCACAGAGCTTCATCGATCCACAGAAGTCACATACATCTGAGACAACAAAATCTCCAATCACAACTCCAATTACCTCAAAAAGAACAATACTCCAACCCATTTAAATTCCAACACAATGGTACTACAAACATCTTACCAATGGTACGACCGCCTCCGCACAAAAGCACGGAAAATTAGTGCCGCCATCTCTTCGCCTGTTATACACACGCCAGGGCCAGCATATGAAGCCACAGCCGTCGAGCTTCTCGCAATGAGTCCGTCAGAGGAAAAACTGCTCTACCATCAACGCTCTCGCTCGCCAGTCCCTCACGAGTACCTACCTAACAAGCTCTACCCCTCTGGCTTGACCCGCCGCGAAGTAGCAAATCGCCTTCAAGAGGCTGTGAGATTAGAGGAGCGTGATTTACCATCAACATCAGTAATGGATCCTGAGGACTATCCACCAGGGGTAGAAGAAGATGTAGAGTGGACTGAAGAAATGAATGAAGCTGTGGAGAAAATGAAGGAGTGGACATGGCCGGCACCAGATCAAACCACCAGAAATGTGGTTGAGGAGCCTAGAGATCCTAAGTGGAAGCCGACAGAGCAGAGCCCTTTGTTTCATCCCAGTATGTTGTTGGAATCGAGAGCGACGAAGAATATTGTGCTAACACCACCAACCTTAGCAGTATCAGCCACAGCACCAGTATATACAGCGTACAGTCGCAACGAATGTCCTAAGCAGTGCAGTACGATGCCAACGTGGGCGGAGCCGGGAACACCTCCAAAAATGCCATGGGAAAAGACCGGGACTACCATGTCGGCACCAAGCATCGGAACCAGAGTGATATTGCAACAAAAGCACTCGCAATTCTTGTCACAAAGCGATCAGCCTCACTATCCTTCGCCTACTTATCCGAGAATGTTATAATTAGTGACGTAATCTCAAACGTCTCCTCTCTCACATCGCGCGAAATGCGCCTACGAATCTGATCACAGAGGCCAAACCTCTCCGCCGGAGGAAGTGAAGTTAGGCCAAGTTAATTATCAGCCGAGTCGGCAACTACCGAGTCCACGGATTCGGGCGGCTTGAGGTCCAAAAATAGAAGTTGTGTTTGAAGAGGGCAAATACAACGAGTAAAAAAGAACATAGGCTATGCATCGCAGGCAATAATGCATAGGCACTTACCAACAACCTTAATTCGACGATCAATACGAAAGGGGGAGTTCATGTTATGGTGAAGGCCCGAAAGATCAAAAGCTAGAAGTCGGATATGGAACGTTGCCGTTGCCGGAAGGAAGAGGCTATGTAGAATAGAATGAAACCTATTTCGTAATCCTGCATCTCGCTGCCGAACGCTTGCTTAACTTCCTAGAGGAATACGAATAGAATTATTGTGAGGCTGAAGCCAAATTTTCCAGTGCCAAATTGGTCCATCGCTCTCGAAATGGGCAATAAGCGGCGAATTATCCTTGCCCCAAAATCCCAACTGCGGCGACTAGAATGAACAGAATTGAACTAGCAGCTCTTTCGATCTCGACCAACCATGAATGGTGCAGATATTTATTCTTGCACTCGGCTGCACTTGCAGTAAGTGACTCGAAAAGATTGCAGAGGATTTTGGACGACAGTGCAACCAATATATGAACTGCATAGATATCGATCCTCCAAAGATGTAGATGCCTAGAGGGAACACTCGCCACTTAGAGATTGTACAAGAGAGATTGATACACTGAAATGCTCTAGAATCGAGTCACAGTCCCGAAATTGTCAAATTCCCATGTAAAGTAAGGTACCCACGCTATCAGTCCACCTATAGCTACCGTAGAGTGTGCATTGACGCCAACTAGAAAAACAACGTAATAAGGCTACTAATACAACGCTTGCAATCATGATGCCGTGAGGCTAAAGTCTGTGTTCCTTGACTGGATGTTGCCTAGTATGAGTAGAGAAAGTAGCCCATACAAATATTCGCTTGCTAAATTGTCCTTCAAATCGTATATCAAGTGTAGTCTCTTTTCACAGAGTATGAAAGTCCTCCTGCTCAGTCTGCCAATCCATCTCGTCGTAGTCTTGTATCTGCTGGAGGTAGATGAGTATTTGGAGCGTAGGTCCCGTCCGTGACGAAGAGGGCTACTGAGCAGGTGGGGTACCCCACTGACTGTTTAACCATTCCCAGAACGATATGGGCTGGAGGTTGACCGCGTGATTGAGGTTGGGACTTGCGAAATCATACCTTCTTTGCTCGGTCGCAATCAGCTCCTGAATTCGGGCTACTTTCGCGTAGTCTTGGTAATAAGAAGCATGCTGAAGGTGTGTAGCCAAGTCTTGAGGTTCTATGATATCGGTGGCAAACACATCCACTACACCAATGTCAGTGTCCAACATACAAGGCGTGAGTTGAGGTACCTACTTCCTCGAACAGCTGCACCCCATTGTAAGAGTTGACTGACGGTCATTCGCTCTCCGGACATTCTGTATTCTGCCGGCCAGTGCGCCAAACCCAGATCAAGAGCTGCGGTCAAGAATCGCGCCAGGTCGTGAACTGAAGTTAGACAAACGAAAATCGGGTGTCCGGAGGTCGTGCGCTCAACGACTTCAGCTGTTCCAAGGCGCATGTTCATCAAGTATGCGCCCTCAGCCGAGACACCGGTCGATCCGCCGATGCCCATGGTGGCGAGCCCGCCGTTAGCAAAGCGCTCGTAGAAGAGACCGCAAGAGAAGATGGTGAAGCGCATTTGATGACGGTTGTGATGAGACCAGTGTCGGAGACGATCGATTGTCGCTCGCTTGCCACGGTCCAGGGGGTCGTGTGCTGTTCTACGGGCGGGTGGCCCTTCGAACTCTGCGGGAATGAATCTATGAACACCAGAGCGAGCAGCGGCGTCAATGAGATCGATCTGAGGGTTCCCAGAAACGGTTGAAATGACGAGATCAATACCTCTGAGAGTATAACGGAGGTCATCTTGGCTATCATAGTCCACGACAGCGACTTGATATCCTCGGGCTGTTAATGAGGGTTGATTCTGGAGGACTCGTCAGCGTCTCCTCCACCAGTCATCCCCACGGCTTACCGTTCTAGAGAGAATGATGAAAGGATGGACCGTTTCATGGAGATGCTGCGCGAAAATTTGGGCGAGTCCGCCAGAACCTGCAATCGCTATTCTCATCATGTTGCCAGAATTATAATGCTTCAGAGCAAAGCGGACCGAATATGTATATACTGTTCAAAGTTATTGTGTAACAGGATCGAAGCCACCCCCCTTTTTGATGACCGCCTCAAGTCAGAATACTAGCTCCGGGCCGTGCTATAGAAGGAAAATAGACCTCAAGCAGATAGAACATTAGTCACCTGGTGACTCAAGGTCATTCGCTGTATTGTGAATGGTAGATGGGGAGAGGACCCCATGGTATGGTACAATTTCCTCCACACGAACGAGTAATACCAGGGTGGAGTAGAAATAGTCCAATGTGGAAGGATTTTAATAGGATGTTGCTTGGAGTAATATGATATACAGGTCACTAGGGTCTCTAGGTCGTGGCGAATCGTTTGCCGGAGACCCCAGAAGACTTCGAAAGGGTGGTTGCACTTGCGGAAACCCTTCCCAGAGAATCATGGAAAAGGCCGGTAAAACCTGGCGTGGTACTTTGAGGCTCCCTAAGCCATCTCCTAGCGGCGTCACATCGAGTAGAAATAACTACCACGCGGTAGCAGAGCCGTTATAGGAATTTGTACCTGCGCATATTGTAACGTTCTTGAAAAAAATACATTTCCACGAGGCTGAAACGTGACTACTCTGGCGTCACAATCGTTGTGGCCCTCTTGTCCCACCCTCGCAAAGAAATTGGAAGTCGTTCGGGTGTGCAGCTGACACCAATTTCAAATGTCAATATAGACAGGATAGGGTAGGCTCAGATCAATGATCTGTTTCTCTCCGAGGCAAAACTTTCAGGCCCCAACATAAGCCTTTGAGATGCAAAATTATGTGAAATCTCTAACTCCATGTCTTATCACTTGACTGTGTGGTGTGGCAGCCTGTGGTTTATTTCTAACTGCGTATGTCAGCAACGTACAGAATTTATCAATCCTAAATCGCGCGTTGTTTTTTTCTAGGCTACCTGGGCGTGGCATAATAGTTTGAAACAATATTGATAGAGCTTCTTGCTTGTGCCGCCCACACCAACGGTGTCCCAAATATGTACGGGGACGGAAGAGAGTGTCTTGAAGAAATTAGGCAGAGTCCCACTTAGGACTGCTGGGAACGAAGGTCATGAGCTTAATCCGATGGTTGCCACATCGCAGCTCCATCATGCATGGTTTACATGATGGGTACCGGTAAACAGAGAGGAAACTCGGTAACGCTCTCGAGCAAGTTGACGAATGGGAGCGTAAATGATCCAGTGGGAGAAGTTGCCGTGAATAGGCCGTCACTGCCCAGCATTTCGAGAAGTCGGGGGTCCCGAGAGCAGAGAAGCGTACTAAAGGCGCAGCCTACGAAAAGCACAGAATGAAATGAAAGCCAGAACCTAATTCGCGTAGAGTAACGTCTCTATAGTAGCAGTATCAGATCCTGTGGGGGCCGTTTTGGTTGGGATCGTGGAGCACCATAAGACTGGGCCACCCATTCTCGAAGCTTGAACTTCTGTGTACACCCTCTCGATACTCGAGACATATAACCAAATCCATAGAATCGGATTCGGAGCCGTAGGATTGATTGGATAGGAAGATTAGAGTCCGGAGTACGGCACTTTGGGGTGGATGAACATAAGGCTGAAGGCGAGCAAGCCAAGCAAGCCACGATGCAGCAAATGCATGCTGCATGCAAGGCCCATCTCCATGCACGGGAGGGGTGGAAGCCTAGACCTGCCCGCCGACTGACGCCTACGACGTTGCAAAGTAACAGTGTATGGATGGATGGGTTGATCCTAGTTGCGTCTTTGGTGCGGTGCGGCTGAAAAGAATGACGAGTGACAACCTGATGTAAAAGGTATATGAAGTTCAGGGTTGTTGGAGCCTTGGAAAGAGTCACATAATAGCCTATGTATCAGGCTTCCTAAGGTGCTGGTAAGATGGTCGACTTAAGCATGCTCCCTGCGCTGCACAATTCGAGCAGCGCGGTGGCGTGGCCATTGCCTGGCTGCGAGCAAATGACTTGCGATTCGATCATGTGATTGCTGGAAGAGGAAGGCATTTCCTCAAGGAGAAGATATGGTACTCCCCTTTCCATCCTCGCACCAATCCATCGTGGCTGCTCTTGATCATTAGAGCCGAGTATGACTGCAAAAGCCACATGTAAGCATTGAGGGTAATCATTCGGACAATGCAGGCATCTTGACTCTTACCGAAATTCTGAAGGCTTCCAATCTCCTAACACAAGACAACTAGCACAAGTTATTGTACTGCTAATCAAAACCCAAATGACCTTACAATACTCATATGTGTAGTGTGAAATAAGTATCATGAACTGATTGTCGCTAAATCCATCAGATGAATATAGTGTCACGGGACAAAGGACAGAAGGAATGCAACCATGATTGTTGTGCCAAGACTGACGCTGAAAATCAGGAAAATATCTAGCAGGGGATGCTGGCCATGGAACCCACATGCTCACCCACTACAATGAAAACGCTTGAGAAGGAACCCTGATGAGATCGTCAAGAGTATTTCAACAGTGCCAGACAAAAGACTCAGCTAGGGACCTACTTCGACACTTCCGTCGGCGTTCATGAAGAGCAAGATTTCGCATGAAGATAAGAAATTGAACAACAATACCATCAACAGATTTACCGGACCATTGGAATAACTTCCCTAATTAGCTTACCTCTGGGATGCGGCGACGCGACGCAACCAAGTCATGGATTGTATTATCACCGTCCTGACAACGGTGGGGCAATTCGAATAGACTCAGGCCCAGGAAGGGGGGAGAGGGGCTCTGCCTCTACCAGCCGTGTTTTTGAGATCATTCTGTGGCATGATCGATCCAAAGCATAGGCGCGCTATGTCAATCTGATCTGCTCCCGGCCTAGGAGATAGTTGCAACGAGCAGCCTCAGACGATAGCAACTCTTTAGCTGGAATCCGTTGGCTTGTTCACCAAACTCACCTCGAGCTTGATCCTGGCCACTGTGACATATTGTTCTGTACTTTGACAGAGACATATCATGAACTTCCTGGACTGATGAGGTGAAGCTGTCGAGATGTTGTGGCGGAATGCCGTTCCATCTCAGCGGCTCTCGTCCCAGACGACCTTCTATAACCCTCACAAGCATGGTCCGGGAACTCTTAGCGGAAGTTCTCACAAAGCTAAAGTCGTGGACGAGGAAGGTCTAAGCCCTGTATTTGTTAGTTTTCAACTTAATATCTGTCCCATATCTCGATACTTGACCTCAGCCTCTTTGTCACTTTCCATAGCCGACTGGTCGAAAAGTGTCTGCCTGTATGCCACGTCTTCCGGATCTGGAAGTCGAATGCACCCAAACAGGAAGGAGTTTTCTGAGCGTGAAGGCCACCTCATAGCATGAAGTATTTCGACTATGGTGTCCAATTTCTGTCTGCGATGCTGTAATGCAGTGGGTGCTTGATTTCCTCACGACTTGACGTGAGCGGGCACCTTCATTAAGTACTGTCAGGTACAGCTCCGCGCCACAACCAGTACGCGCATGTGTCGCCACACCAGCATCCGCCACGATACACAAGTCTTACTTATAGCTATTCCCAATCGCATTGTACTGAGTCATACTCTACGCAACTTCAAGATGGCGTCTTTCGATGTCAAGGGTCCATGCCGCACCAGTGTCAAGGCTGCCTGCAATCTGATCCTTCGATCGAGATCCGGGACCAGGCTCTCGTGTACGTGCATTGTCTTATTGTGACACAAACTTATACGACAGATGCGTACAAATCATCTTTCAAAAATCAATAGCCACACAGGAGAAGACGGACTTGAAAATTAAAGTAGTTAAAGTTTGAATTCCGCACCAACTCAAGAAACCAAAGAACTCTCTTACAAATGTTTGAATGCATAACTATATGTCATGTACATGTATTTTTAATGCAAGCTAGCATGCTCGTATGCAGACTACTATTACAGAATATTCTTTTCTCCACTATCAATTGTATCCCGCCCCAAGAAACGCCAGGCAATGCAATCCCCCTTTATTTCTCATCCATGCCCTTGATATATCATACAGATAATAAAGTGAATGCGTCTGCCAACTCCACCACCCCCCTCCTTCCATACTGGTTCCTTCAAGTCTAAGATCCAGACAAATGATGCATAGTTAAAGGAAGGAATCATTGCACGCTGATGAAGAGCTCGTCCCCTCTCCTTGTGGGCGTTAGCCTTGGAACCCACCCCGGTGTCCCTGGCAGTTCCACTGGTTCCTGTGCTTCCCTCCTCTCCCCAACATTCCCATTCCCAAGCATAGGTCTCCACCCCGGATCCTTCGCTGCGGCTTTATCCCCATCCCTCAACACGCGCCACTTATTCGCCTTCGTCGACTCATTGTTCAAAGTTGGTGGTGCAATGCCTCTCCGTTGTGCAATTGAGGAGGCGTTCGAAGAGTCTTCACTGATGTGGGAAAGTGCGCTACCGCTGCGAGGAAAATTAATTGGAGGCTGAGGTTCGATGTTGGGTCGCTGAGCGAATTTCGAGCGCGGAATGTTCGTGCCTGGTCTTTGCAATTGACCTCGCAGTAGCGGAGGTGGCTGAAAATTACCTCTCTGTGACGGTGGAATAGCGGCATTGTGGTATGAGCGCGAAGATGCTCGTTCTGGGAGTTGGAGCTCCACTAATGAATTCCGACGCTGGGCCTGTGGCTGGTTTCGATACAGCGGATGCTGTTGAACTTGCAATTCTTCGTCACGCCGCCGTCGCGCGGCTTCGAGCTCGGCTATTCTCCAAGGTTTATTGCCATCTACTTCAGGTCTCATAGTCGCTGACCTGAAATCCGGCTGTGGCGGGGGCGGTACCATACGTATCGTACTTTCTGGTAATCTTCCGGTTCCAGCCTTGGGTATCTTTGGATAAGATACGGGGCTCTTTCCACTTGCTGGACTTTCTACTACAGGCGACAGAGGATTCTCGGACCCGGCGGTTCGAGGAGTCTTTGTTGGAGTGGTAGGTGAACCGGTCTCGAAGGATGTCATGGAGCCAGAAGATTTATGGGCATCGTACGGACCAACCTGCTTGTATTTCTTTCGTTGGCGCGAAGTGGGTGAGGGCTCAGTCGCTGGCAGAGATGCCGTTCTTGAAGAATAGACTGAGCTTGTTGCCGTGACTGGGCCTTGGGAGGGAATTGTAAGTCGTGGAGGTTGAGGATGTACTGGTGGAGCTGGAAACGCGTCTACAGCTTGAGACTTTTGTTTAGCTACGGGACGAGGATATTCCTCTGGTCTTCGGGGCTGAGAAAAAGAGCCTACGTTCCGGTTCAGCAAGAGTGGCTGGATGTAGTAGTCCGGTATGTCAGTGGTGTTCCGCACTTGCGGTTGCCAATGTTCGACATATGCTCGATCTTGAGGATCTGGGTTAACGATCCGCAGAGTCCGGGAGTCACGATCATCAACGTCTGCTCGACCCCAAGTATCACGTATGCCACCAGTAGTAGCAGTCTCCTCGTCTTCTTCGAATTGCGTAGCTGTGCTCTGCCTTAAGCCATTGGCTGTTGGAGCAGGCTGAGAAACTGACGGTCCGGAAGGCTCAAAGCCTAAAGTCCTAGCCGCCTTAGGGGGCATCTGAAGCTTCAGCGTTGGCTTCTCTGGTAGCAGCTTTGAAGTCCGTTTCCTTTGCACAGGCGTCCGAGTCTCAGGCGTAATTGGTGTTCTTTGTCTATATATTGTATTTTCGGGTGAGATAGCAACGCCAATCGTATCAGGCCGGATACTTCTCCGCGAGAACATATTCGGAGTTTGTGTATCAAGTCTTGGTGGCACTGGAGGCGCCACCTTTGCCGCAACTCCATTGGCAGTCGCCCCTGGCCCGAGCTGCCTCCTCCCCGCCGGCCTGAAAGGACTGAACCCAAACTTGCTTTTTCTTGACGTTGTCGATTGGGGATATTTTGCATGATTTTCGAAAGAAGGATCTGGTGTAAACGGAAATAAATCGCTATCGCGGTCCTTACGTGCTTTTCGCCGCTTCCAACATGCGTATAAGAGTACAATACCAAGTGCAAATGCTCCTACTCCAACAGAAGCTACTGTGATCCCCACTACCTGTGGCTTCGTTAATCCAGGTGTTGGATTGCGAGTCGCAGTTGCCGAGGTTACTGGTAGTGGCTGCGAAGACGTCGGGATTAGAGTGAGAGAAGAAGTCGGCAATGATGGGGTACTCGAACTCGTTGAACTAGACGAGCTGCTATTAGGCTGACTCGATGTAGTCAACGGGGAGAGAACGGAGCTCGACGTTGCAGCCGAAGTTGTAGTTGCGGGCACTACGACAATGCCTGAGCTTTGAGCAACTAAAGTCGCAACGATAGTCGAATGTGTTTCTGGTAATGCGTTGGCTATACCATTGCACATGGTGTACGCATTCAGGACAACTCGGTCTATAATTCCGTTAGAACAAATCGACTTACAATATCCAATGCTCAATTTACCTGAACCGTCCACCCCGTTGCAGAATCCGACGCGATCCTCCGAGATTATACATTGTACAGCTCCTTCCCCTATGGTATAGCCCGATGTGCTATTGTGCGTGCAAAGGCAATCTAGAGTCGGTGTCGAAGAACAATCGGAAGGAGAGAAATAGGCGTCTATAAAGGATATGAAGCACTCTTGCGCACATTGTGGAATGAAATTCGTTAGCTCTGACGAGAGGATGATAGAAGCATCGGTATGTCTTGAGAAGGCGTATAACAGGAGGATTAAGCTTGGCCAGCAACGTGCCATCCTCATAGGCGCTGTTGAGGCAAACCGTCAGCATTGTTTTCATGATTGATAGAATTTGTTTCCCTTTGCCGTATAGAATTTTTGATTTAGGCAACGGCGGTCTGCCAGAGAGCCCGACTTGTTGTTGTACAGTTTCACCTTGCTGGCCTGCATGCTTCGACCCCAAATCACTCCGCTGCACCGCCCACAGGAAGAAAGCGAAAGCTCGGACTGACCTTGAAGAATATATGAAAGACTTTGGAGCGACCAGCGTCCCAAACATTATTAAAAATCCAGTAGCAATACGGCAATTCCCTCTAATCGATGACCCATTCTAAGCCCAGAGACACAAAGAAATGGAGATGAATACGGAAAAAAATACCTAAGAAAAGGAGATAGAAATGAAGCAAGAAGAACAACCATAAGTGGAACACGGCGACAACAAAGAGGAGATGATACAATACAAACCCCGCGCTTCTTTGTACCATGCGGTACCTGAGATACCGAGATAGACATCTAGACGCTCGGCCTATGATAATGACTCTGCAGCAGGCAGGGCTATTTCCAGCGCCAATACATGGCACCGTGACCAGAAGTAGCAGTCTCCCACGTCATTGCGATGCGCTTACTCACGGATTGAGCCTCAGAGGGTTATGGGACGTGGTCAGATTGGGCCGGTTCATGTGGTTAGGCGCTTTCATGGTGTTTTGGTTTTATTTATAGGCTACAGAAATATGTAGAATGATAGGTTGTCGTCGTCGCGCTTGCTCGGCGCTTACGAGTGTGGAGGGCTGGTCACGTGGTACTTATGTACAGCATATTCCTAGGAAGCACAAGTGTCCAAATTTGTTGCAATGTGCATTTAGATTTGGTTCAGTAACACCTTGGCGCAGCAGCTGATGTCTATGTATATAGACTCAAGATTATCTTCGTGGCTGTAGCCCTTTCCCACTTGCTCATCCTCCAGCTAGACCCGTCCCGTTCTGGTATTCGGAATGGCAAGACACTTCCTTGCTAGTGCCCAGGAATTGCCGAGTATAGAGATAGATATGGAACTTATCAACATGTCCTTGTCATGCGGCTCATTCTCTGTCGGGATCCACATCTCTGGTGTTGAGAAAAATTACCAACGAAAGCAGCGTCTCGACAGCACTGCCTAGTTGTACAGGAAGGAAGCGAAGCGGAATTCAGCCTCAATCCTCTTCCTATTTCAGAGATTATCAAATCATTGCAGTTTCGTTCGCAATTGTCCATATTGCTCTCTGTCGTCTTAGTTCTGAGCATGTCAGAAGTTGGCGCAGCCCACTCCAGCTGGCTGGCACCTTTATGAGCCACAGCTTTGTGCTTTGAAGTCGTATCTTGATACCTGCTGACGTGCACTTTCAAATGTAACGTTCAAATTTGAGCGGGGTTCTTCGATATTTCATAGCTGGTTGAAAGCTATGTTGCTATGATATTGATCCTTATTTTTCCCTTTTTCCGAATCCGGAATTCTTTTCCAAGCTCCCTCCTATTTTGGCACCACGACCAGAATGGTAGTATAGTCAAGTGGATCGTAAGTAAATGTCTGTGCGATTCTCAATCCGGCTCTCTCAACAATACGATCCATCTGTTCCCTGGTTCTCTCTGCCCCGGCCATTAGGTTCATCATTCCTAAATCCATTCCAGCAGCCATCCACGGCACTCCCTCGTTTGGAAGTAGCATGTCATCAATCAAGATCCGCGAATGTGCCTTCAAAGCTGGAGCCAGATTTTTGAGCATCTCGACACATTGGTCGTCTGGCCAATTGTGCAGGACGGTGCGAAGATAGTAAAATTTAGCTCCTTGAAAACACTTTCAGCGTTGACAATCTAAGCTCAATGAAGGGATAGATACCTATGATAGGTTGTGGTTCGAAAGCATTGTGCGCTATAATCTCTATCCCCTCCATCGGCTTCACATGTGCAACGGTATCCTCTAAATCTTGTAGCACGAATCTGCCCCTCAAATCAGGATATCGATTTCTGAATCGAACGCACTGATGGCCGTGTCCACCTCCTACATCAACGAAAAGCACCTTCTGAGGATCGTCAGCCCAATCCGCCAGTTCTTTCTCCATCGGAAAAATCGAAAGCCAGTCTCCACGGCGTTGAAGCGTCATTGTTTTCTGGAAATGGTCAAGTAATTCGGGCTGGCTGGGAAGCCAGGTGTATATTGGAAGATCCGTGTGAAAGGCGCTCTGGAAGGGTGTTTTAGCAACGGAGGTGATATCTCGGTATCTTGTCTCTGCCAGGAAGTCTGGAAGGGCTAGGAACGCTGGGCCCATAATATCGCAACTGTAGGTCTTGTAAGCGATGTATATTTGGGGATTTGGAAAGGGAGATATGACATGAGGTGGATAGCCCCTTCCCAACCAGAGTCCAAAAGACTCCTAGTTCTGTTGTTCGCTGTGAACTCATTCTTCTCTGTTTCGTCAACTAGGTTGACGGATGCTGAGAATCTTAGAATTCTTCCTATACAATGTTATTGATCATGAGACATAGTAAGAAAGTGTTGGCTCGTTGCAATACCTAGTAGTTCAGGTGCCGTGCCAGACAGCTCCGCCAAAGTGTTGAGTGGAAGCGGGCTTGCAGCTTCAGAGAGATGCTTGAAGAGGCCGAGGTCTACGCCGATTCGAATACACGCAACTTGTGGCATATACTATTCTTCCATCGTGTTACAAAGACTCAAATTGAGCTGTGGGACAAGGCGAGGGCAAAGGGCCATCTATACTGACCTGGAAGAGAAGCGTCATGATCTGTTCATAAGGCGTCTGCAGTTCCTGTTGAAGTCTCCGCAAAGACTCGAAGATTTTGACCCGGCCAACTTCGTCGGCATTGAGGATCTGTTGCTGGAGTTGGGACGTAAGAGCTTCCATGATGATGAAAAGAGCCTACAGCGTGGATTAGGAGTTACTAAATCCGTGCCAGATAATCTTTTCGAGAAACGACTACACGCAATTCTGGAAGCATACAACAGATCTCTTTTATACAAACTTCAAGTGATGGAAACGTATTCTTCTATCCAGAAAAGGATCTACCTTTTGCAGAGCCATGCGTAATTTCATGCAGCATGCTGCGAGACAGCAGGAGCATTGACCCCTCTGACTCACTTTGGAATATCAATCGGCTTCTCGGCAGTTTTCATAAGTCCTTTCATCAGAATCGTTTCAAATGGAGCGTTGAACGTGTATACTAACTTCCTTAGCCTAATGCGAGGTCTTTGCGCTACAAATCTTCTGTCGGGCTATGAGCTATTGGCTAACACTAGAAAAGACGTGAAAGGTTCAAGCATTATGACATGAGTTGTGTAGGATATTGATCACTCGATACACTACAAAGCAAGTCAATGCACTGTAACTCCGTTCGCGGTCTTTAGATCCAAACTCCAGGAGAGACTTGTGTACGCGATGACATCTTTCTTGAATTTCTATCTCGCAGTGAAGCTCATGTGGCCTTCCTATTATCCTATACTATTCATCAGTCCTCTATTATCCGTTGAATATTTCGTCGAGATGAAGTTGTTTTTGACTATACTCCAAGGAAGTAGACTTGCTATATCCGGCCGGCCATAGCTAATGTCTTCCGCTTTTTTGAGTCACTGCGCAGGTCGACGACTTAGCATAATCTCTCCTATGCTGATGATCAGACTATTAACTATGTGCATGCCGTGACTTCTGATTTCAGTCTCATGATAGTATTTCCTGCCAATGCATGCTCGAAAATAGCAATTGACCTACGTGGCTCAGTACCATGAAGTCATGCCATCCTTGTACTCCCTTAACCCCACTTCTCAAAGGGAAAGGAGGACTCAACTATGGAAGCTTCAGTTGAAGATCTCTCAATTATCGGAAATTTGTCGCTGTCCGAGCTCGGTGAGAGACCTCTCCGAGTCTCCGACTCGACCCCAAATTTATAACAGAAGAACTTTTTTAGTGGTTACAAGAAGAATCATGTCTTCCAGATTAGAATATAGTCTACTGCCGTGTAACCTATATGTGCGTGATAGCATCGGATGGAGCTTGCCATCTCCCCGGTGAGCATCAGTCTGGACCTGGCTCACATCGGGTATTGAAAGCTGTAAGAAATGCATATTCTTTTACAAGGTATTTTTTTGAACCTCTACCGAAACATCCGGCAAAGACTTCTGCTCTAACCGTCCTGCCTGTGGTAGCGCAAAATGCCTCATTGATTCATAGAATTGTGATTTTTGATCATGTGGGGCATTGGCAGTAAAAGTATAATCGAATATGAACATAGCATAAATCGTATCAAGACGTAATTTTACTGACGTAGTGCTTTTATGTATAACGGTGGCTTCCCATTACGATAACGGTGCAAACATGATAACGGCGTACTGTAGCATTGGTTTCGTTATTATTCATCTATATCGTGTTGCTAATGCATGATCAAATGTATCTGAATGCGGGGGCGGGGTACGCACCTGCGAAGACTAGAGCGATATGGTAGACTTCTCCATAAGCTCCAATCCCCATACTTTCTAACGTCCTAATATGTATCAAACCTTTTGGGATACTATAGCAAAGGTTCCAGGATAAGATTTCAATATAGGCAGAATGGACTACATAGGATCGTCGACCAACATTCCCTTTCCGATATACCTTACAGTACACCAGCCATTGAAAACGAAGATATGGGCGGCGTTCGGTGAGAGCAAATGCCGACCTTTACGCTCTGGAACATCGAGCTTGATGGGAGAGCTAGCTAAGAGGGGGATCCGGGCCGTTCCGTACTCGAACTACAATGTGGTGTCGTGGATATCATGTGTGTGTCATGTGAGACCACAGAGCGCTTCCGCACTATATCCCTGGGAGGAACTTGCTGGAGTAACTCCTATGGCATGACACAAGCCAGAGTAGCTGATTTACGACACTTGGGGAGGGTAGCGAACAATAGGGAAACTGCCCAGCAGCTTAAAACATCAATGGAGACAAGAAGTCGGAGGACTAAGGAAAGTCGGCAAGAAGTAATGGGAGATAAGAAAAGAACTGAGCATATAAGATCTGCGACTGGGATATATAACCTGGCCCAAGCTACGACCACAAAACGCCTTTCGCTATGCAATAACCCACTAACATGCCATACAGTTAAAAAGTTGCACCGCCACCAGCACCTGGGCCTGGCCTGGGTGGATTTGCACTGTATTGGGGTGCCGGTCCACCTTTCTCATCCAACGAGGGCGCATTGACATCCGTGACGCCGCTATACTCCCTGGGGCCATCAGACGGCGGTATACCTTCTGCAATTGCGTCTTCATAGCTGGGTGGCGCGTCGTCTGCCATTACTGCGCTGGGAGTGCCGAGTTGTGGTGGGTACAAGGGGTCGGGAGTTGGGACCGTTGGGCGAGGTGCTGTTGTTGTATTTGGGCGGGGTGGCATGGCGGGTCGTGAGGCCATGGCGTTGAGAAGGGCGGTAGGGGGTTTGACGCCAGAAAATATCTCAACTTGGAAGCGGAGGGGAAGGGTGATGGCTTGCGGCTGTTATGTTCTTAGTCCGGATTACTTAGTAGGGAATGGATTGAAGAAATATACCTGGATCTCCCCCGCGTGGCCGTACCCCAGCCCTAGCCGCACTTCCAGCTCGTACTTGCGCGTGATATTACAGATGTTGAAAGAAGGGGCGACAGTGTTGGGCATTGGTATATGGTCCCATAACGTTGCATCTATAATATTTTCTTTTCTTACGGGATCGCTCGGAGACCCAACCGGTATCGACAAGCCACTCAAGCTCATCAACACCCAATTATTTGTCTCCGTCCTTGAAATATCCTGTGCGCGTACCTCTGTGAAGCCAAATAGCTGAGCTTGTAAGGATACGATGAACACATTCTCCGCGCTCTCATTCGTCTTCCTTAGTAAAATTCGTAAAGGTAAAGGCTCATTGCAGGTTAATATGGCAGGGCTTGGTAGGCGGGCTTCGACTTCGCCTGTCGGCGCCGTCTCTGACAAAGGAACAGGTTTTTTCTTGAACATGGGCGACTTCTTCGCGTATGATGCCAATCCAGCTTGGAAGCCAAATGGCCGTCGCGCAAACACCTCATTCGTCGTAGCCGGAGGCCTTGGAGGCTCGATAGGGAGAAACTTGAATCCGATTGCTGCTCTTCTATTTTCTTTAAATAGCGACGGCCGTTGTACTGTGACTTTCACATAGTATCTGATTTCTGCTTCCCCAGGAAAGCCAGTCAGAGACGGCGGCAGGGTCTTCCTGACGTGTCTATATTGTAACTGTTGAAGACCACCTAACCCAAATCCTCCAAAGCCGGTCCCTGGTCCCATCTGTTGCGACTGGGGATCCGCGCAGCCGTTGTTGATTGGCATTTTGAACCGAAAGGGATATACATGTTGTCCAGCTCTCAATGTATATGCCTGCCCCATCGAAGGTCTAGTCGCTGGATCCAATGATGGAAACACCTGGTTGACCTTGTATAGTATCTTGTGGTTTTCTGTGGCCAGCCCTTGCTGTCGGTCCCTTCTAGAGTATAATTGTGGATTTTGCTGCAGCGTTGGTCTCATTAGGACGGTCCTGCTCTCCCCTTCCAGCTTGACCATGATGGCAGAGACATTTTCGTCGCTGGTGAGGCTCAATATGATCTTGCCGCTAATGAAATCGAGGTTTGTGTAGAAGGTGTGAGGATTGTCGAATTGGATGCGTACGGACATCTTGTAGGGAGTCGGTCTGCCGCAATTCGAGTCGGCAAAACCATACGTAGGAAATGATAGAAGGTAAATATGCTGGTGTCAAAAGAGGTTCTGGTCGTAGTTGTAGGGCATCGGAGGTCGGACGACAAGGGAATTGCTCAGCCTCGAAGATGCCTGGATTGTCCACGCAAGCTATGTTTTGCTTGGCAGCAAACAATCGATGGCTTGCCCATATGAAGCCGCTTGCAGCACGGTGGTACAGTCAAGGACCTGGCGAAGTCGAAGCGTTGGAGGATCCTCGTATCTGAAATTTGTTCGAGATGCAGCTCATGCCACGACTTGCGTCATTGGTGAACAGACCTTCAATCCCTGCGGTCAGCCCGGCATCTTGCTGCCCCAGCTAGGAAAAAGAAGCTCTGCACCTATTGCTTATATCTTCACTCAATATTTGCATTGACGATCTTGTGAACATCAAAACAGCTAAAGCCTGAAGCGTAGATCTATTGAGCGTTCCAATATGTTTTGCAAATAGCTGTTTCAGATTGTACTGTACATAATCCAGAGCTGCATCAAGATCTTCCGAGATAAGTACTTACCTTTCCGCAGTCATCTTTGGTTGGAAGTAGAGGATTTAATACCGTCATCTATCTTTATTGCTTGTTTCTATGCTTCTAGCTATATCTATTCTTCAACCTCCCTGTCACTCTCGATATGGACTTTTACGACCCAAACGCCTGCACCAACTACAAAATACACGGCACCCGCTATAATGAATGCCATGCCTACCCACGTTCCACCAATCTCCATTCCCTTGCTAAAGACCTTACTCATCGTCGGTGCAGCAATCAGGGTCCCAACAGTCTGAACGACAGCAAGAACACCGTATAGCCGCGAGACTTGTGAGGGTTCTATCAAAGAAGTCATCAACGAGCGCATAGCGCCTGAAAATCCGCTGCCGAAGGCGAATATGATTGTCGCTTGAATTAAAATCAGTTTCTAATTGTCTAGGAAGGATCATATCTACTTACAAATGATCAGAAGGGCAGGAATCTCCGACAACGCAATGCCAAAGCAACCGACTACGAAAAAGAGCAGACTGCCTCTGGCAACGACCAAGTCCCTCATTGCAGGCGCTAGAGATGTTGTCCTTGTGAGCACGGCATAGATACCAGGCAGGATGAGAATGAGGAGGACAAAATTGATGACTGAGTTGAGGGGCATGAGGAAGCTCGCCTGTGTTACTACCAATTAGCACTTCATTTTAGCTTGAATCAAACGAAGAGAATTACCTCTCCTAACGACCAATGAAATCTTTTTGAGGCGAGCTGAAACAGCAGTTGTACCAAGTCCTTGTTGAGTCTCTCTACCAAGAACGAGAGAGTCAATATAGAGAGTACCGGTGTCTTAAACGCGAACTTTGAATCCTCCACACGTTGTAGAATACCCGCTAGGCTCTTCTTCGAAAAAACGGCCGGCGCTTCTTCTTCCTCTACTTCTCTTGAGAGCTCCTGCTCATCACCATGCCGCTCAGCGGATTCGTGGAACTTCTGCCGGTCCAGTGTCTCTGGCACCAAGAAGATGAGACAAGAACCAATCACAATGACGCCGACACCCAAGAGATTCGGTAACCAGACACTGTATCTCATGAGCCAGTAAGCGATAGGGACACCTGCCACGGTGGAGATGACAATCGCAGCCGTGAGCTGAAAGAAAACATATGCCCTATAAGTCGATGATCAGCAAAGACCTCATGTAAGAAAGCAACTGCACTCTCACCTTTTTTCCTCAGTGACTACATCTGCAATGATAGTATAGAACATAGAAAGGGCGACTGAAGAACCACCGCCCAACAACGCGAGGGCATTACTCGCCCAAACCCAGCGGATATCAACTTTGTCGCGTCCAAAATATGCTTTTTGGGCAGTTAGACTGGAACCAGGCCAAGAAGAAACGAAGGTAGGAGACTCACGAATACTCAATTGCCATACAAAGCCTAGAGTGACCCCCAACAGCCCCATCAACAGCACCGGTTTCCTTCCTATTCTGTCCGCAAGAGCACCGTACGGAACAGCTGTGAGCAGTGATGGGATACACTATGGCTTTCTGTCAGTGAAATGCTCCTCATGCGACTTCCGCCCATCTCATCTCCTCCCATCTCGACTTCATTTCCCTCCCCCAGAAAGAGAGAAAAGTAAAGTGAGAAGCAGGAAAACCCCACAATCAAAAAAAGAAGAGGTAAAAAGAAAAAAGTAACAACTCACACTAAAAGCTAGATCCCACCCCCTAAGCATAGCCAACCTTCCCTGAATATCCCCATTCTTACACTCCTGCTCCGGAATCTCGGGCTCCCATCTCGTCCGCCACTGCAGAGTGTCAAGCCCACTCCCACCTGAGTAATTCAAAGATACTCCCGTCAATAAGTCCCCCGATCCGGGATCCGAGCTCGGCGCTGTCAGCGAAGTATAGTAGTCCCGACACAGGACATCTTCCAGGATGCGCGTGAAGGGGGCGCGCTGCATGAAATCTCCAATCTCGATCAGGAAGATGGAGAGGATGACGAGGCTCACTGCGCGCAGGACCTTGCGCTCCGTCCACTGACTCTCTGGTGGTGACCGAGGACGGGGAGGGGGCAGAGGAGGTTCAGATGTCGGGGCTGACGGGGCTGCAACATCCCCAGAGAGAAGAGGAGTTCTCTCATCAGTTGCTGCTGCTGGTCGCTCGGACTCCTCCATTATTTTGTGAGAGCGAGAGGATTGGGGGAGGGGCGTTTTTCCTCTATGATGGTTTGATTTACATTTTCTTGTCTTTTTTTTTTTGGTCCATCAAGGGGGTAATTGCGTATCTATATATGTAGGGTGTGGTGTACAGGTACAAGTATGATGTATGTACAATCTCACTATGTACGTACAGATAAACGGTGATCGGTGTTCGGAGCTGGGTGCCTGAGCACGTTTTCGCTGTCAGGCTGTCAGCCATCCAAAGGGCGGACATTACGCCATTGAGACAAGGGGGTTAGAGGTAGCTTGATAAGGAAGTCTGGCGCTTTGTGGCTCTCAGAGCCTCATAGGTTAATTTGAGGGTTGCCTCAGGAGCGTTGCGTAATTGCTGTCGCGGAGTTGCATGACTTCTACTTTATTTCGAGGTCGAAGTAAGCAAGGGCTTATATTCCTCCATATCACGACATTACGCACAGGAGATAAGGTCTGAAGAGAAAAACATGATCTTTTAGGGTATCCTGGTCCTATGCAAAAAAACTACAGTAATAATGTACACATGACACTTAATTTCCCTCCTTCTTAATGGTTCCCATTTTATTGATATCTTTCACCATATTTATAGCCTCTGCTTGCCCCGTGTCTCGATCGGCAAGAAAACCATCGCCAAAAACGCCGCCAGAATCAAGGCACCGCTCACAAACACCGGCGCGTTGGGGTTCGCCCCTGGAATATTCGCCGCAATGATCGGCGCGCAGAGTCCCGCAATACGGTTCAAGAAGCTAGAGATACCCGTCCCAGTGCCTCTATTGGGAGCCGGGAAGACCTCTGGTGTGTAGGCGTAGAGGACGCCGTACATGATGTTCTGGAAGAATGCCTCGACGGAAGAGAAGGCGAGCTGGTAGTTGGAGTCGGCGGAGATGGTGAAGAGGAAAAGAAAGATCCCTGAGAGCATGGTCGAGATAGCCATGGTGCCTTTACGGCCGATATACGGGAGGTCGACGGTCCAGCAAGCAAGCAAGGAGCCTGGGACTCCAATGACGGACGTGATGGCATAGTTGCGGTAGGTGGTATAGGTACTGACGGCGCTGCCAGAGGCATTCTTGCCTTGGGAGAGATATTGTGGAAGGAACGCATTAAATAGAGGATATCCCATTCCAATTGTGGCCCAGCAAAACCATAGCAGAGCCGTTGTCCAGCCTAACTTCTTGTCGTGGAAGAGCGGGCCGATGCGTTCGGCAGAGAAAGAGGCCATCTTCCTCCTGA
Source organism: Proliferodiscus dingleyae (assembly GCA_003988795.1). Taxonomy (NCBI): domain Eukaryota; kingdom Fungi; phylum Ascomycota; class Leotiomycetes; order Helotiales; family Lachnaceae; genus Proliferodiscus; species Proliferodiscus dingleyae. The sequence goes on along the minus strand of QYAK01000002.1, from coordinate 857,839 downwards.
CAATCTCAGAAGTACCAAGACCCTCTTTCTCCACCACCGGTTCACCACCAATCTCATTGAGAATCTCCTCCGTCAACCAAGTCGTAGTTCGATTCTTGAACGCCATCCCGTGAACCACAGCCACAGCCTCGGCCTGGCGCCCACGAGAAAGCAGGAACTTGGGAGACTCATACAGATGGAAAAAGAAGAAGCGCGCAATGAACATGCAGAAAGTCAGAGTTCCCATCGTATACACCAAGTACCGCCAGCCATCGTTGTTATCATACTTGCCGCCCAGGAAACCCCACGCGATGAGAGAAGCCACGAGCTGTCCCACTGGCCACCAGACGGAGAGCAGGGTCAGCAGACCACCTGAGGCGTTTGGTAGGAATTCCAAGAACAGGGCACCGTCGACAGGAAGGTTGCCTCCGACGCCCACACCGAGAGCTGCGTAGAGACCGCAAGCGCCGACCCAGGTGGGCGCTGCGCCTGCTGCGATGCCGAAGACGCCTGCAAGGAACAGAGTCGAGTTGAAAGCCAGCCGGCGACCCATGATATCACTACCAATTCCCCAGAAGCTCGCACCCAGACACAGCCCTATAAATAGAGAACAGGTCGTGTACCTCACATGGGTGGTAGACACACCGAACTCCTTTGAGAGCGATGGCAGCGTCAGAGCGACGCCTTGCAGCCAGAGGCTTACTTTGATGTCAACGAAGAAAGTCACGGGGCATAGGAGGGAGAACACGCACTTGTCAGCGAACCAGCCGAAGCCACATAATACAAACAATTGCCAATTGTATCTTCCCATGCCGATATCCTGGATGGCTTTGTTGATGACTTTACTCTTCACTATTTCTCACACGTTAAAAAAAAACCGACATCTCCAGACGGAATGCTTCTACAGCAAAGAAGGCATAGGCTTACGATCATACGCGCTGTCATGGCCGCTGGCAGCTACATCCTCATTGACCTCTGCGCGGAGCCCCTCGATGGTATGCGGACTATAGCCCGCACTAGTAGTCTTCATGATGCCATCTTCGGCATCACTGTTGTTCTTGTCTCTTTTGCGCTGGCTGTCAGGAGAGGCGCCAGACTGGTCTTCCAGTGAGCGACGCCGCGCATATTCAGCCGCCACTGTAGGGTGCCTGGAAGCGTTTGCGAGAGGGACGAGGACGCCTTGGAAGTCATTCACAGAGTCCGTACGGAATGGAGAGGGAATGCCGAGGAATCCCATGGCTGAAGCTGTAGTGAGTTGGTGAGCTGGTGAGCTGGTGAGTTATGTGGTGCTTATTGTATCAGGTTTGCTGCTACTGGTGCATTCACGTCGATATCGCTTTGGCTGAATCCGTGCGTTTTGGGTGTAGCTGCTGTGGGACTTGTAGGAGATCCTCAAGCTGAGTGTGCTGCTGCTGGGTCCAGTCCAGATATAATTGAGTCCGTGGCGCTTGTCCTGTGTTTAAGCCGCAATCACTTTCACCGAGAGCATAGTATTCGCAGGCAGAGAGTAGCAAGGTAATAGAACTGTATATCAATCCGATTGAGTTGCTGCCGAGTCGTACATAATATTTTTTCGATCCTATTTGCTGATAATTATCACGTCCTCTTTAGAAAGACAAATTTGCAATGCAATTTGAGGAAGAGAGAGAGAGATAGAGAGAAGTCAGATAAATCATGGGTGAAGGATGTGAAAAGTGAGATTTGAGCTCTTATAAAGGAAGTGTACCCTGGAGTTCTTAACTCTAGTGAGGCTACCTACACCCCGAACCCGAATCCTACCCACGGCTAAGGCTGTTAGCTCTATGGTGTACAAAAGGCCGCATCCCGTTTCGCTTGGTTGACCAGAAAGAGTCTGCCGGATGAAAAAATTGATCCCAAGCCATCCCAATCCCACGCGGAGCTGGTGGAGGAGTGGAATTACTTAGGTAACGATGTCTGCTGGACCAATCGCAGCCTCTGGCGGAAGGCAGGCGGGACGACAGTAGCGTCTTGGCGACTCGCACCACGTGAGGGATGATGCAAACGGATGATTCTCTCTGCAAGGAAGTCGAAGTCTTGACCCTACGGTAGGATTATGCAGTCTGCAGTCATGGTTGGTGACGGACGAAATTGGCGCACTGAAGGGAACGAGGGGGGACACCAGAAGAGAGTTGAGGCTACCACGCTGGAGAGTGTGCCAAGTAAGAATTTGTAAGGGAGATACACTTCCACGGAGGCTTAGAACGGGTCCGGGTCAAGGACGCTGGGAATCGTGCTTTCCAATAGACGCCTCCCCTATATCGTATGCTACAAAAGTACTCTGCAGTATCGTTGGCCAATATCCTTCTCCTGTCCTTCATCTCGTCATCCATCTCGCAATCCTATTCTCCAAGAAATCCCTCACCCTGCTAAACCCTGACAGACTCCTCTTGCATGTTGTTGAGATTATTCGAATTTGTATAGAAAATAATATGTAATGGGAATTTGAAACTGAGATTAAAGCAAAGGAATTGTGTATCGTGGGTGTTTGAGAAAATATTCACATCGAATTGTATGAGCTGTGGCAGTCATGCCAGCCATTAAGCGGTATGTGGTTCCGGAGCTTGTGGAGAGCCGTTCAAGAGGAATGTGCCCTCGGCAGTCTCTGCACTCTGAGGCTTGCTTTCTTCGGATTTCGAGACTCCTGATACACCACTATCGCCCTCATGTGGCTCGCGATCAAATATGATGCCTTGAATGTTTAGACCGTTCTTGTCGCTGGCCGGTGTCTTCATCGCCTCCTCGTCCACCTTTTCGTCCAGGTTCATCAACGCAGGAGGTCGATGTCGCATGGCTCGCGCTTTGGCCAAGGATATCGTCTTCTGCTGATACGTTGTCGTGATAGCCTTCGAATCATCGCGATCTATTGTAGCTTTCATAAGCGCTGCCATCCAAAGACGGCCCTGCTTGATGTTCGGGACTGCGAAATAGTGTACAGTTGGTTTTGTAAATGTGACAGCTCTTGACAGACCAGCCCGAGGAGGCACGAGTTTGAAAATGAACATTGAATCGTTCGCTTTGCTTAAACTTGACTCGGGTTCGGCAGCAGCCTCTGTAGCGGCGAGCGTTGGTGTATGGGTGCCCGCCGGACTTGTTGGGCTATTGGTTGCACCCGTCAGAGTTGCATGGAGGCCGGTGAGACGATCGTTGTCTGCTGGTAGGACTCGGTGGAATGATATGTCGATCAGGCCTTTCTCCTCCTGATCGTCTTCCGAATAATAGTAGGAAAGTCGCCGGCCCTTCAAAATAAAAAGGCGCGGCTTCCATGTAGTCATCAAGTTCGTGCTCTTCTTCTTCATCCAGCCGCTGTAATCGGCACTTATCATCTGCTCCTGAGGGCTCTTCTTCTCTAAACCGCGAGTATAAGCACTGGTTTCCTTCTTTGACTTCTTCCTTGTAGCGCGTACGCTACCAGGGGTCGTCGTTGTCGTACTTGGACTCTTCGCATCTGGTGATTCGAGGTCCAGACTCGGACCAGCAGATGGTGTGCTTGATCCAGTTCGAGACGGCGATTGCAGAGGTGACTCTTTGACACCAGAGCCATCTACGTCGACAACACGATTCTTCTCATGGCCTGTAACCGCGTCCGATATTGCTCGAAGGCCGAAGTGCCGGTTTGAAGAAGACTTGGCCGATTTGACTGGTAGCAGCCAATCAGACCCACGAGACTGTACGGGGCTTGAGACTTTTGGTGAAGTTGCGCTGTTATAGGGATTACCTTGAAGGCTGGTGACAGTGGGAGAAGGGAAGTCTTTCGGCGGTGGTAATGGTCGAGGGGGGGCGTTGATCGAATTTTCAGAGGGTGTCCTACGTCGGCCATTAATGTTCAGCCCATAGTACTTCTGCGCAGCGGATGGGGGTGCAGAGTCGCGGATCGAATCAACACTGCCGAATCTTGAATGCCTTGAATGAGCAGTCGCGCTTCGAACTCTTTGCTCATCTGTATAACTCGAATTTCGAGAATGTGTGGCAGTAACAGCACTTCCTCTCTTCCTCAATACATTTCTTTGCCGCCCCTCAGCTTCACCGCCCGAAAAGTAGCCACGATCTAATATGTCAAACGCAGTCGATGGAGTAGTCTGCGATATTTGATCTGTTGAGCTCCTTGCGATCGTTTTGAAGCCGGAAGATGACAATGGGCGACTAGGTAGAGGGGAATATTGAGTAGTAGCTGCACCCATGGTCCAATTTCTATCGAATGAGGGTTGCTTTTTGTGGGCAGCCTCTTGCGGCTTCGATGAGGCGCCTGCAAGTGCATCCATGAGTGAAGTTACAGTGAAATCATTTGTGGAATTTTGCCGTGAATGTTGTAGATCACGAACAGATGCAGCGGATGGTCGTTTCTCGCTCACAGGTCGAGTATTTTCTTGCGCCATTTTTGGTGATATAGGAGAGCCTTCATTAAGAGTCGATTGGACCTGGGAGTTTTGTTGCCGTGAAGCGCGGGAGGTCTGGCGAGACGCTGGTCTGTCCCTCAAGCTTGGTATCCTAGGTAGCTTGGTCGAATTGATACTACGGCTTCTGTGGCGACCAGCATCGTCAGAACCAATTTCACTACCATAGATTGCTGTATTCCGCCTTGTTGAATCTTCTCCATTCACTTCATCTTGAAGGGCTTTGATCTTTTGCCAGGTCTTCAGTCTTCGGCCAACCGAGCCCAGGTCAAACTCCTTCAGAAAAACTGATGTCTGGTCCATCCCGAGAAGAACGTCGCCTGTAATTTCTTGGTCACGGAAGACCTCGCAATGCTTCGCATCGACTCCCGCGGTGAATAGATATTCTGCGACCTCGTCCGGCGTCCAGAGGGAGACTTCTTCTCGTGATGGGATCGCTTCCTCTTCCTCATCTGTCTCCTCTCCGTTTATATAAGAGAGGCGATGGTCAAGATGGCTGCTATATTCACTCTCAGAATCATTCACTCGTCTATCCGTACCTGCAGCACTATGATGTGGTGAATTCATGTCTGTTATATGTTCATCAATAACACTGAGTGTTTCGTTCATGACCGGACTGTCCTGCCCATGAGCATGAGCTTTCGCAGTGGTTGTAACACTCTTCGGTAGTACAGGTGCTATTGACTCCGAAATTGAAGGGGAGGTGACCTTTTCAGGGTCGGCAGGTGTCGCATTTAGAGGAGAGCTGACTGCTGGAGGGTCCAAGGGCTCCGAAGCACTGACATGTCGACTAGCTTGAGGTGTTTTGTCCGTCTCTAAAGGAGCAGACGTTCCTATATCATTTTGTACTGGGGTTTCCTCGGATTTAACTGAAGCTTGAGATTCTGTACTTTCCTCCTTCGATGTTTCAAGCACAGCAGGTATTGATCGCGGAATAGTCGACGATAGGGGAGGGTATGAAGGGGGTCCTCGAGGAGCAATTCGAGTATAGACTGGCTCATATTAGTGCCTGAGTTTCGATTAGAAACTGCAAACAGCATACCTTCAGGGAATAGACCACTGGCTCCATTCATCAAGTGTCGCCCCAAATACCATCCGTCCCCAAAGTCATCGTCGCGTTCGATCAACTCGACACGGTCTCCCTTCGACAAGCTCAATTCATCTGAGCTACGGGCAGAGAAGTCGTCTGGATTTGATGAAGGTTAGCGACATTCCCTTGTTTGATGTATCTCATTGAAACCCTCCAGAAAAATGATCTGTTTCGTTCCTCAAACAACAAGGACCAGTGGAACAATTGTGCACTTACGAATCACAATCAGTATCTGTCCTGGCTCTGGTCGCGTTTGGTCGGGCTTGCTGCCCTGTGGCTCGATCGATTGTCGGGATGCCATCTTGAGCTCGAATCCTCCAGGTTTTGGGGCTCACCACGTCGCTGGGGACGGCACTTTCACAAGGTAATCATCTGAGGATAAATGGAGACGGGTGCCACTGGGATGAAGCGATTCGAAGGAGGCGGGGAAAATCGTCTCGAGAAGGACAGTTTGTTTCAGTGGATTTACCTGAGGCTCCGGGACGAGACGAGGGTGATTTTCAAGGAACGGAGGTAACGATAAATGATGTTGCATAAAAAGCCAGCGGGTATCTCTGCTGTTGTCGCAAGCACAGGTAGGGCATGGGTCGAGACAACTGAGCATGCAGAAGGGTCGACCAATCGCACCTGCGAGCGCAGAGATGGACCAGGTGTTCTCTGCCACACGTCTGTCGAAGCACCAAGCTTGAGTCGAGGTCGCGACAGTGGCTTTTGCCGGGCACCAGCAAAGCGATGGCAAGAGCGAACTTCTTGCGACGAATTGACTGGAATCGGACTGGATTGGAATGGGAATGAAGGCAGATGGGACGAGAAGTCGAGACAGGGCCGATAAGGTCAAGGGAGCCTGATTGAGACAGACAGAGCGACCGGCCGGGCGACAGAGAGGGCTGGAAGTGCGCGCACCCGGTGGCTTGGGGCTAGCAGTGCGAGTGGGAGTAGTGGAAGTGGAAGTGGAAGTGGGAATGCGAAGGGGAGTCGGAACTTGGTTGTAGAGTTTGAATTATTGATGATGCTGCGAATGATCGATCGCCTGGCTGGGTTTAGTCGCCTTGGTCGTTCTGGTCGTTCTGGTCGCCTTGGTCCTAGTGCTCGTGGTAGTGGGAGTGCAGGTGCAGTCCTCTTGCTCAAGTAGTAGTATTCCTCTTGATTTTTTTTCGTCAGTGATGGTCCCCTGGTTCGGTCCCTGTGGGCTCTCGTTCTCGATTCGTGCTGGTGCTGGTGCTGGTGCTGGTGGTTGGTGGTTGGTGGTTGTTTCGGTGCTGGTGCGGTGCTTGGTTGGTGCTTGGTTGGGTCTTGGTCTTGGTCTTGGTGCTTCACTCCCACTCCCACGGCTTCGCTAACCTTAAGATTGCCGGCGGGAGCTGGACCTGGAGCTGGACCTTGACCTTGACCTCAACCTCAAGGCTTTGGGGAGGAGAAGTAGAGTGACAGCTTCTCTCAGCCCTCTCAGCCCGCTCAGCCCACTCAGATCCCCTCGTGCAGGACTGTCAATCGTGGCCGACTTTTCCTCTTTTCTCCTTGTTTTAATTATTCTTCAGCCTGCTCATGCAGTCTTGATCTTTTCGTTCTTGTATTCAAGTTCTTAAGACTAGTATCTCGACCACCGTCCTCTTCCTACGCGATCGTTGCGGCTCTGACGTCGACTCTTCAGCCCTACAATATCGAAACCACCACCGACCAACATAGCACGACCAGTCTACAGCCATTCCTCTTCTCTGCTGTTGTTCCTGTTGTTCCTGCTACTCCTGCTTCTGCTGCCACCTGCCGTTCTTCTTCCTGCGCATACGAAGAGTCTTTGAGTCTATGCGCTCAGCCCATGCAGGAGCTGGCGGGTTGATTCACTGCCACACCGTCGCCTTGTTCTCCTTATTGCGCAAACGGCCTTTAAGAACTTCTCCTCGATGCGCGGGATGGTGCAAATGCCTTTCAATCAAAGCACATTCGGCTGCGTGATCGACTGACTGTGTCCAGTCTGATTTCTCACGGTCCAGATGTTCGCTCAGTACAAGTTTAAGAAATGCGCAGACCTCCAGATAATGGCTACGCCACTTCCTCGGAGCGAGATGTCGTCTCATCCAACGCGACCCTGGCTGTCTTTGGAGGGGCAAGACGCAAGTCTTGGATGACTGGGATGGGGATGGGAGCTCCTGTGCGTCCGACTCCTCGCCCAAATATCGCCACAAGTGTAGTGCCGCCAACGGCTTGCAAGTAAGTCCAATTGGGAACTCCATGGACTTTCTTCCTTTGCGTTACAAAAGGCAACCATACTAATGTCTTTTCAAATAGGTCAACAGCAACTGCTCAGCCTCCGATAGCTCAGAGTAATGTACCGAGTGACGTCGAAGTACAATCCGCAGCCTCTTCTGCTTCAGCAACTAGACAACCAACAGATCTGACCGCCCTGACGAATGAGGATGAGATACAAGGCGAAGAAGCCCAATATGCGACACATCCTCATATTACACTCTCAAAACAGCCGCAAAATGAAACGACAGCATCGTTGACAGCCTCTCCGCAGATTCTGAACTCACCTACCAGAATACTGTCATCGGACCCTGCTCACCTGCCAGCCAGTACTGAGATGGAGCAGCAGCAGGTCACAGACGCCCAAAATGTTGGAACTACTGTTCGCCAACAGGCTAGCGCAGCACAACCACCACAACCTCAGTCAAACCTTCAGCAACAGGTTCCAGGACCTAGACTTCGATCATCGATGAATGTATCCCAGCAGCCCTGGGGTGGGCTACATGAATCGCCAATAGCCCGAGAGATTTCAAATCCCGGGACCGGGACTGGTCAGTTACCCAGCCCAAACCAGTCCAATACTGCTTCTCCACAAATCGCCTCCGAACCATCTCGTCATCCGTCCCTTCCGCCTCGTCCTCCCTCTATCCCGCAACAAGCTCGCTCCTATCCTAGTCCAAGTTCGGCAGCCTCCGCTGTTCCCCGTTCCCCTAAACGACAACGAAGGCAACCTTCAGTCATATTGTCATTGAAAGTTGGAGTTACTATGATACATCAACAAATTGCATCTATAGGTGGTCTGGACAATCTCAACAGCGGTCTTGAGAGACCGAGATTTCAGCTTCTTGAAGACGCCTGCCGTAAAGAAGATTTGTTTTACGTCGCCCTGCATCAGGTCTTTTGCATATGGGACCTAAACCCCGCTCAACTATCAACTATTCGGGACTTTCCCCAACCAAATACTCTGTCTGTTGCATTCAGAATACTGGGGCAACTGATCCGCGGAAATGAGGGGCTGGCGCCTAATCATAAGAAATGGTTTGCTACGTTCCCAAGCCCATTCCTCGATCTGATAAGAGACTCAGAAGCATACCTGAGGCGTGTTAGAGACGTTGGGATCTTCTTAGGCAAATTGGCCTTAGACTGGGGACAAATCTCCAAAACTTGTTTTACACGAGGATATCCACCACTTGTTGACGAGCTGGTAAACCGGATGTGGCTGCTCTCTCCAATTTTACAAGGAGTAGTGTTTACAGCAGTTCGGCGTAATTTAGGAGTTACGGATGACTACGCGGGACGTGAGATGGAGGAACTTCACAAGAAGGATCGCCAGGACTATCAATCACTTGCTGCACGATATAATGCTGCACAGCCACCAACAGCTCGAGAAGTCCAAGAGCGGAACCAGAAACTCGCCAATGAATATTATAGGATAGTCAGCCAGCACATCTTATCACGACGATCTTCAGATTCCAATGTTTTGAGCCCGGCGACACGTATCTCAACACCTGTTCTTCCAAGTAATGGCCAATTTCAACCCGATTCTGGGACACCCGCCAGCATCACGCCTGGACCTCAGCACAATCTTGGTCCAGGACAAATTGCGGACTCCAACATAGCTGGCAATTGGCACAGTGCAATACAACATGAAGCTGTCCGAGTTGGAAGTACATCATCACCAAATCCAACAGCGCCTGCTATAGCTAGTCACTCACAACTTCCAAACGGACATCAATCACAAAGCGGGACTCCAAGCCCGGCTCTCTTGCAGGCCCTAAATATCCAATCACCCATACAGATGCAAGGAGGATTCACTCCCGAGCCGATAGGTAATAACAATGTTGTGCAGCATGCTCAGAACGCAAGTGGTTTTGCACAAGGAAGTCCTAATGCAAGTGTATACCAGGGTCCCTACCACTCAATGAACCCTACCTCGGTGCGGAATAACCAATATCAGACAATGCAACATCCCAATCAAGCTCAGAATCTCCAGTATCATGCATCGCAGCAGCCTTCTCCTATGCAGATGCACGCCTTAGCTCACCATAGCCCACCACAGTCACAAGTCCTCGCTCAGCAGCCTCAGTGGCAACAGCAAAATGTCCTCCAACGACAACAGTATCAACAGAGGGCGATCCTGCAACATCAGCACACACAACAACAGGTGCAGAATGTCATCAACTTGAACCGTGCAGCACAGTCTCGGAGAAGCAGTGGTTCTCGGGTGGGCCCTCAACAGATGGCACATTCTAGGAACAATAGCAGTACCAGTAACGGAAGGCAAACGCCAAATGCAGTCCCTGTAAATGCACTTCCCTCACGATACGTCGTTCCTGGATCAAACACAAGGCCAGATCATGTGCTTCCCTTCCACCCTCTCAGTCGGCCTTTGGTTCCTCCACTGGATATGGTGCCAATTCAGCAACAGGTAAATCCTGACGCGACCGCATTACATCAAGCGCATCTCCGAAGCCCGGTTTTAGTTGTTCCAAATTTGTTCCCAAATACGCAAATTGAAAATTCTCAAAGATATTATCAGATTTTAAAGGATTTTGCGCTCTCACCAACCAAGCTTTCGATGGAGAATCCCATTGCAGAATTTCATTTCACGGTTTCTGCGGCCGCTTTTGCCTGGTTACCGATTGAGTACTCGTTGGGCTCTGGGAAAGCTCCAACGCGAGAACTCAAGAGTGGAACATTACAATATCGACTTCGCTGCATACAAACAAAACCAGAGGTGACAGTGTGTTTAGCTCCTGACTGGATTGTCAGCGACACCGTATGGCCCGAAAGTGTATTTCCAAAGTGCAACGAGAATCACTTGGAGATCAGGCGCAAAACTCAGCACGGAAAGGACTTGCCAATCGATCTCACTCGATGTGTGGTAAAAGCTGGAGCCGACAGCCGGAATCTCATCCGAATTTCTAACCCCCAGTGGCATCAAGCCAAGGAACATGGCTATATGCTTGCTGTTGAGATGATCGAGACACTTCGGCACAAAGAAATTATGCACATGTGTCTAAAGCAACGCGTACCCGCAAGTCAAACTTTAGACTCCATCAAGAAGAGTCTGGCGCCGGAAAACAACGATGACGACGAGATAGCCATGGTCCCCAGTGACCTGACCCTTAGTCTCGCAGATCCTTTCACGGCCCGTATCTTCGTCACTCCGGTCCGCGGCAAGTCCTGCCGGCATCGTGAATGCTTCGACCTGGAGACCTACCTCCTCACCCGCAACAGCAAGCCCAAGCGTCCACAGCAACCTTGCATGGTCGACGTCTGGAAGTGTCCTCTGTGCGGTAGAGACTCTAGACCTTACAGCCTCGAAGTTGACGAGTTCCTCGTGTCTGTCAGAGTTGAGCTGGAGAGGCAAGACAAGTTGGATGTGAAGACGATATTGATTTCGCCTGATGGTACATGGCGTCCAAAACCGGAGCCGAGACCTGAAAAACGGAAGGCGCCGTACGATGAGGACTCTTCTGAAGATGATGAGGGGGACCAGTTGCAGCAGCAATTTCAGCAAGAGATGCAGAGTATGCGGGCAGCTGCTGTTGAAGTCATTGAATTGGATGACGATTGAGCCGGCTGTGCTGTTTGGTGACGTGGAATTAGATATAGCATGCATTTCTTACTGTCTCCTTTACATTTGTTTCGTGCGACATTATTTCTGCCTGAGCTTCATCAATGGCACTGGCGTACAAAGGAAGGCCTGGGAAGGGACAGATACCGCCTGAATGGCAAGTGGAGTTAAATGATTACCATGGGAGTTGTATTGGCATCATAGCATAGCAGTGGCGCTCTTGGGTGTTGGCTTATCGCCTTTGTTCCGGTTTCTCGGTCTGCTTATTTGCTTCGTATGGAATGGAAAAGGGCTGCTTTGCCTATGGATAGAGGATGTGTGCTTCTAGCTTTTCATCCTTAACTATAGGTATCCAGCTTGCATGCTTAGGCGTGGGACATGAATGAAACACATTGAATGACTCCCAAACAAAACTAGTTTGTTGACAAAACAATTGGTCTATGACATTAGAAAACACGCATTGCCTGTTAAGCGTCGAGAACTTTTTTGTTGCACGTCGCATCTCACACCACCTTGATGGTAATTTACTCCCTTGTCTAGGGAAGAAAGGGGGTTTGTACTGTACTCCACATTCAGCCGCATGAGTCAAGCTCTTAGTCTCATCACCCTGACCCGCCACTCCAAGCCCAATGTCCCGACTGATTGGCTCAGAGACAGAGGCAGAGACGACGATCCCTGGGCATAGGGCACTTCCCCAGAATTCCTGCGCTCTTTTTGTTGCATGTCGCACTTTCGTGCATATGCAGAGTGAGATTGGATTTCATCTCCTCCTTCATGCGCTAGGTGTTTGGGCGCCCCCGTTGTTCGCGTCGCCTCCTCCCCGAACCCCTCCCCCTTGCTGTTGTTGAAGAGAGAGGCTCGCGTCACGTAAAATGCAAAGAAGCTTAATGACATGACGATGATACAAAATAAGATAATGACGTTGATGTTTTCTTTAGTATTTCTATAGTCCAATCCAACGCTAGCGCTATGCATCTATAAACGAATAATTACCAAGGTTCATAATACGTAAAGAGAGAGGGGGGAAAAGAGATTATCTATTCCCTCTCGCGCCAGCAGGTGCATCCCTCCGCCTCTTGAGCAGATTCCCCAACGCATCCCTGACTTCAGGATCACTCCTGATCGTGTTCTGCACCAGCCAGTCCCTCACCTTGCCCTTCACCCCACTGAGAGCCTCCTCATCCCCCACAAACGGCGACATCTCCATAGCCATCAGTCTGCTAATCTCCACATCCGCCGCCTTCGCCGTGTTGTCCAGCCTCTGCAGCTGCACGTCGACATTCTGCCCCTGTGCTGGCCCGCCCGCGCCCGCGCCCGTCGCCGTCTGCTGCTGCAGTAGCGGCCCAATCTGACTAAACGCAATATACAGCGTGAGACTGCACTTTTTCGCTAGGGCAATCATCTGGAAGGGCAGGTACGGCGGGTGTCGTGTGAAGGTCGTGAGGATCGGGTTGATGAGCCTGCTTGCTACAGCGGGGAAGTAGGGCCGCGAGATGGCGTGCAGCTCGAAGACGCAGAGGCACAGCAGCGTCAGCCAGCGCCAGTACTTGCCCCAGTCCATGTAGCCCAGGAGAGACAGGATGTACATGCCGATGGCGGCGGCGCCGTAGTAGGGAAGGATGGATTGCAGGCCGTGGAGGATGTAGTCTCGCGTGCTGGAGCAGCGCTGCCACTCGAGCATGCTTGGGCCGAAGCGCTCGTATGCGAACCGCTTTGCGGGATTCAGAAGGGTGTCTTGGGCGAGTTTTAGGTGGACGAAGTAGTTTGCGGAGCTGGGGTCCTTGTCTGGATGATGGATTGCTGCTAGGCGCCGGAACCGGGACTTTATCTCGCGGTCGGTGGCGGATACAGGGAGGGAGAGATCTTGGTAGAAGTCGGAGGCTCGTCGAATGTCGTAGTCGGCTTCATAGATTGTGTAGAGGAGGTAGGCAGAGACCACGAGGATGTGGATGCGCCGCCGGTGGGCGATGTATTTGGGAGACCCCGGTTGAGGTTTGGGGGAGCCGGCGCGGATGGTAAAGTTGTAGTAGAAAGATTGAAGCCATCCTGTTACCATCTGTGACGTGTCAGATATGGACCTTTGTTGAAGAGAACTCGAAGAGAAGAGGGAGGGAACTTACATTTGGCAAGAAGGTCCAGCCTGCGAGAGAGAGTAAGTTATTGCTAGCCATGATGACAGAGCGTCTCAAGCTGCTGCTCTGGTGGTAAGCCTTATCATGAAATATTGTAGTGAGGAAGTATGAGACAAGAGAAGAATCCTATTTTGCCTCTCGGGCTCCTCTTCCTATATATGAGTCGTGATGGAGGCACCGGAAGCTCGAAGGCGAGCGAGGCCGATCTGTCCACACAGAGCGCGCTACTGTAACCTTGTCTGCGGGCGCCACAATCCCAGCCTTTTGGTTGAGCCTTGCAGCAACCTTAAATTTTATTCATCGATTTTATCTCGACAGCACGAACAGAACCTCGCAGCAGAACAATGTCAATTGCGGCGATCCCACCAGCTGCAGCTTCCACCATGGGCCCTGAAAATACACACAAATCGAAATCAGACAAGAAGCAGAAAACAGACGAGAAGAAGCGGAAACGGGAGCACAGGGAAGATGGAGAGCATAAGTCAAAATCCAAGAAACACAAGAGCGACAAGACAGCAGCAACACCAGCGAATGATGTAGAGGCGCTGGGAGAGGGCTCGCCTTTCCATCTACAAACATCGACACTCTTCCTTCCTCTCGCGCCCATCTCCCAAAAACAACCCCTCGAAGGCCTCTGCGCGGAGCATTTGTCCCCGCTCCTCCTCACCTACTACCCTCCCCTGCAGGGCGTCCTGCTCTCCTACCACAACCCGCGGCTCTCTGAGCGACCATTTGGCAGTGACAATCCCAGCCAGACGTTGCTACAAAACATAGACGAGTATGCCGTGTCCTGGGCATGGGTCACGGCGGAATTTTTGCTGCTCAAGCCAGATCATGGGACATGGTTCGAAGGATATGTGAATCTGAGCAACGAGGGGCATCTAGGAATTGTTTGTTGGAACCTCTTCAATGCAAGTATAGAGCGGAAACGGTTACCGAGCGATTGGGAGTGGGTTGGAGTTCAAGAAAGGGAAGGGGAGGACGGGGAGGAGGATGTCTATGCCGAGGAGGGAATCGGGCATTATGTTGATGGAGAAGGGAAGAAAGTGGAAGGCCTGGTGAAATTTAGGGTCAGGCAGATCGAGTCCAGCTCTGATCGCGAGAAGGGCTTTTTGAGTATAGAGGGGACAATGCTGAGTGAAGCCGCCGAGACTGAATTGGTGAAGAACGAAAATGCTGCTTTTGTGAAGAGCAAGGATCAAGCAGGAAGACGCTTAGGGGGCTTAAGAGCATTGGGGGCGACAAGTTTAGGAGTTCCCGTGGAATTAAATCTGATGGATAAAAGCACAAAGAACGGACATATATTTTGAGACTATAGATATTACATAATGATTTAATGAGAACTAGATACCCCTTAATAAACTCAGATAGACATTGTTCATACTTAGTGAAGGAGCAATCTGTGACAATGGCAACTCGGTGGGATTTCTTAAAGGTATTTCTAGTATCACGTGTCATGGCGAAAGAAACGGATGTTGAAGTTTTGCTTCGTAATTCGTTTCCGTTTATTCTTCCAGACAGAGTCCGGAGAGGAGGGTCTATCGAGATCAGACATCCCACAGGATGGTATGAGGCGAACAGACTTACATACAAGTAGCAACTAACGACTTACACAGGTCCATGCAGACGCTTCAAACTTCGCCTCGGATGTGACGAAAGAAGAGGCTTACAAACAAGTTCTCTCACAAGCAGAGGCGCTCTTTGAGGGCCAGAAAAACTGGGTCAGTTCAGCCTCTTGCTTCAAATAGCCGTCTATTTCTCTATCTCTTTCTAGAATATACAAGCTGACAAAAGTCCAAGGTCTGGTATTTCTGGTCCCCTCTTCAACCCCGCCATCACCTGACCTTCCCCCTCTTTTCACTGACGTTGGACCAGCAACCTCGCCAATACCGCCTCCCTGTTATGGCACGCCTATAAGTCTCTTCCTGCTCCCTCTTCCTTTGTGAACTGGGCAGGCTTCTACGTCCTGGACAAGAGCGCTTCAAGCCAACTGGTCCTTGGTCCTTTTCAGGGCAAAGTAGCGTGCCAGGTGATAAAGTTTGGGAAGGGCGTGTGTGGTACTGCTGCCGAGACACAAGAGACTCAGTGAGTGTTCCCTACTATTCCTTCTTTCTCTTCGCTTGGGCAGGGACAGAAGTTAAGTCTTGAGCAGATTGGTTCCGGACGTTGAGAAGTTCCCTGGCCATATAGCATGTGATGGGGATAGCAGGAGCGAGATCGTAGTTCCTATAGTGGTAGGAGGCAAGACGGTGGCGATTATTGATATTGATTGTGCTGTGGAGAAAGGCTTTGATGAGATTGATGGGGAGCAATTGGAGAAATTAGCGGCACTGCTGGGAAAGGCTTGTGAATGGTGAGAGAGAGTGTGGTCCAGAGTAGTATAGAAAAGCATTACATGTCTATTCCATCGCTTCCTCTAACAGCTTGATCATACGTTCATTCTGCTGGGACCTTGCCTTCCAAAGCGGAGTGATGCGTATCCCGAGAAGTAATCTGCCCAGTGAAGCGCAGCATAGTCGAAAAGCGGGTAGTGTCTCCTAATTATAGCGCTTCTTTCTGCCTCGAGGACTTCGGGGTCTCTAAGCAATCCAACCTCTTCTAGTTCGAACGGGTTGAAGACGCCTTCATCAGAATCGCTTCCGGCGGGGATTTCCTCTTCAGAAGAGGCCAGAGACTGTTCTTTGCTTGACTGCTCATCTGAGAAGATATCACTCTCAAACTCATGTAGCGAAAGATACAAAACGCACTTTTGCGCCATCAAAAGGCTTGCTTCTTGAGGATTGAGACCAAATCTGGCCGACAATCGGGAGCCATCTGATCGAGTTGATAGATCCAGAAGATACTCTTTCAGAGACTGGTGTACTAGATAGATTTTTGAGTCCCAGATCCTGATGAGCGGACCAAGCACTCCCTCTAGTGTTACGCGGATGTTGGGTTGCATTTCGTTAGCGATGACTGCCGCAGAGCGATGATGATCATCAATTGCAATGAGAGTGGCCATTTCATCTAACGTCAACGGGCGAGTGCTTGCAACAATCATGCGTAGTAGATCAAAAGCAAGTTGCTGGTACTCATCAGGTATTCTCAAGAGAAAGCGCTCGTAGGTAGCTGTGAGCGTCTGTGGTATCTCGCCAATGATGCGTGCGAAGTCTTTCTGAGCGGCTAGGAAACTTTGCTCAAGCAAGTAGAGGACGAGTGAGACCCATAGAAATGTTCGATCTGCCTTGGAGGACAGTGCAGTCTCGAGGTCGGCTCGGGTGGTAGGCGTGCACTGGAACCTTTGTACAATTCTCTCCACTCTCTCGCTGATGACCAATCTCAGGTCCTCCTCTACCGAAGGTCGAGAAGGATCAATGTGCAGGAGGTTTGAAGGGTATCTCTGTCCTATCAGAGGCCGGCTTGTAATGATAAATTTGATGGGGAGAGATCTGGGCTGATCCTCAGATTCAACCTCCATCCGCCTTTCCTCAACCAAGTCTAAAACTCGTTGGAGAAACTTCTTTCGTGTGACTTCTTCGCATTCATCAATAGCATCAACGATTAATTCAACCGGTCCAGTCTTCTTGTCGCTTACTATATCGACAAAGATTCGCCATAATGCTTCGAAGGTGCTATCAAACCCTGAACCTTGCATTTCATATGCGTTCTTGACATGCTTGACCAACATTCTGCGCCTCAGAAGCAATTGATGTATGAGGCTACGTAAAATGGCTTTGCCGTCTCTCTGTGTTTCTATCTTCTCGTCGCAGAAGAAATAGCATGGCATTTTGCTTCTCTTTCTGGCAATTGGCGACGATTCGCCATCGCTCAGATGGTCCACGAGATATCCGGAGAAGATGGTTTTGCCGCTTCCTGGGTAGGCGCTAATCCAAAGAAGACATTTCGTGCTGTCAATGTTCCAGTCGCGATACTGATCGCTTGACAGGATCCACTGGCATGTCCCTCTTGTCCGTTTTGGAAGAGAAGCTCTGTATTCTGTTACGCTTGCGATATTCCTTGTGAGTAGAGCAATGCACTTTCTCTCAACATCATTAAGCGCTAGGTGTGATATTAGAACACACTCTAGCAAAACTTAGAAAGACACCTACAGTACGTAGATGACAGTGTAGTCTGACTGGAGCTACCAGTAGCTGGGACTACAATCGGATGAGGACCTGGTGTATTCTGGAGTTTGGACAAAACATGTTGAAGCTGTCCTAGCACTTGCTGATAGCCTTCATCAGCTCTGCTAGCAAACTGGCACATATCTCTATGGTTGGCATTGATAGTGATAACTGGTTCAGTCCCGAGGATGCAAGACTCAGGGCCTACTATCTACAATCATACAATAAGTATCGTCTAAGGATTTTGCATGAGTTTGATAGGAATAACCTGCTTACCAAATCGTTTGCGCCAAGGAAATTTACTCTCGTCATACCTTTGGCTTCTCGGAAAGTGAAAACGTGAAATTGCTTATATATCTCCAGGAAGGACTTGTTGTGCCTTTCAAGCTCAGAGCTGTCAACTTCAAGAGTATTGACGTTGTGGCGGCTTGAATCGAAACCGGTCGCAGAGATTGCTCGCCTTGCCAGTTCTCCGATCCGCGCCTTCTTGCTGCCACGGTGTGGAGTGCCGAGGAAGAAGATCGCTTTGGTGGAAATAGATATGTAAGGAGAAATGGATTCATCATCCGTAGCACGGCAGATAGCCTAGACAAAAAGTGAGCTTTCGAGCGAACTAGTATGTTCGTAAGCCTGCGGATGTACCAACATCTTTTACTATGATTCCTGACATAGTCGGCTCAAAAAGCTCGATTCACGTCAAGGCTACTTACCTCCTAGGGAATGAGCGACGAATATAAGAGGCCGCCCTTGCTATATATCGTCAGCTAGACAATGGAGAATCCGAAAGAGAATAGTACACAGTCCATTCTCTTCCCTCTTATTGCATTCAAGAGGTTGCTGGCATGGTCAATGATCCTGCTCTGGTTCGCGGGACCAGAGACGAAGTTTGAGACCTTTGAGTCGTAGCCGAACGTGAGAATACGAATATTTGGGCAGTCAGAAGGCAGGAGATCGAACAGCCAGTATATTTCCTTTGGTTTGTCTATTGAGGGGCTTCTGCTCCTAGTTCGTGATAACACGCGCCCGCCAGGCGCAGAGCGTGCCCATGTCTTCCGAGGATGACCTTGCAAGCCATGAATGAAGACGACACTACAGGAGAGTTAGGTGCTGGCGAGACACTTTCATACTGTACTCTTGGGAATAATTACTCAGCGATAGCGCCCTCTGGATCGTGGAGGACGGTTCTGCCCGTAGCATTGATTTTGGGCGGCTCTGATGCTGAATTCTGATCTTCCTACAGCGTCAACAAGTTGCCAAACCAGTGCGAATTTAGGGCCGTGCTGGTGTTCCCGCTCTGGCGACAATCCCTGACAGACCTGACAAGACTGGAGGCTTTCTACGCTTACCATCAAGTCCAGGACTTACAATCTCGTACATGAAGTTGATCTGATGAAGACGAACGAGACTTATGAAGACGAAAGTGACTTCACAGCTACATTCATGCACATGGTTTGATAACAAACGTGCAATTCATATATCGCGGGACATACAGTACGATATTCTTCAGGGACCGTAGGGCTAATGCAAGAAGTGTTGGATGTCTTGTGAAGTACGAATTCTCATTGGTAGCCTACATCAATTCTGCTGCAGAAAACCCAGAAGGCACGATCCCTCTCGGGTGGCTGCCTATGACCATTTACGGCTCCCTACAGCGCCTACCAAAGATAAGGCTGGCCCTCACATAAAGAGCCAGAGCACAATCTCAGTGTGCAAGTATGTCAATTAGCTATAACATATCAAAGCGCGGTGTTGGACAAAGGTATTCTAAACTTTGTAGCATTCGGGATCATTTCCGATCACTCAACCCTCATTACCAGAACTCCTTCTATTGATTTGCAAGAGCAGCATAACACCACATAAGCCCTCCGGACACCAAACACGCTACCAATCTATGACAAGGTGCCCCTTGCCCCTACTGACACAACTCAACATCGCACCTCCATCCTTATCCTCACTGCTCAACGCACTGCCTCTGTGCTCCACAGCCCCATCACACACATTGACACGACACGTCCCACAGTTGCCCGTCTCGCAGCTACTATCCACATCCCAGCCCTCCCTCTTCAGTACCTGCAGCAGCGTCTCGTCCCCTCCGACCTGCAGGGTGCCTTTCCTCCCTCCCCCTTGCGGATTGTTGACCTCGACTGTAAATGGATCGCCGCCGCCGTCGATCTGGAAGGCCTCGTAGTGTATCTCGTCGGGACTGACGCCGAGCTCTGCAGCAGCGCGGGTCACGTCTTCGACCAAGCGAGGCGGACCGCATACGTAGATGAAGGAGTTCCAGGTCCTGTCTCTCAATATGGCTCTCACATCCATGCGCTGCCCTTTCGTCTTGTCATATATGATGGCTCTGCTCCCCATCTGCTCCAGCTGGGGCTTGAACGGTGTTTCTGCCGCAGAGCGCACCGCGTAGTGGAAGCTGTAGTTGAAGTTGATCTGGTCGTACACCGGGGCGTGGCCGAGGAAAGCAGTAACGCCGATGCCGGCAGCGATGAAGATGTGGTTCGAGGCTTGTCCTGTAATCGGCACGCCTTCTGTGATCTTGCCAGCCTGCAGCTTCTCGCCGACGGCTAGCTTCTCATGTAGATACCTCGAGCCTCCGCGGCTCTCCTCTTCATGCGCAATGCCGAGCTGGAAACGATCTGAGCCGCCAGACACGATCGAGTATGCGCGGACAAGCCCGTTGGGTAGCTTCAGCCGCACGAAGCAGCCGGGGTCGATCTCCTCGCCTTCTCCTTCTTTACCTGCTGCTTGGAAGACGAATGATGAGATGCGGGGAGTCTGGCGGGTTTCTCCCACCAGCACGAACTCCCGCCACACTTCTGGTTCTTTCTTCTTCTGCTCATCATGATATGCACCGATGAGCCTTTTGAAAGCATTCTTACATTCTGTTCCAAACCTGTGGTCGTCGCGTATCAGCATTACTTAACACATAAGAGAGGATAGTAGCGCCGAGACCTGTTCTATTGAAAGACGAAACGCTCCGCATAGCTTGTTTGTGCACCACAACCACACGATACCAGCATGAGAGATAGGCAGAACGTACTCATCGATCCTTGACAGCTCCTCAAGCATCTCCAGATTCTTCGTATCCCGATGCAAGTACTCCTGAATCCTCTCTATCGTCCACCCGGGATGCACGCGCTCAACAAGCACAATCTCATCACCCTCAGCCACGTGGCCCTCCTTCAGGACCCTGTAGTACCATCCTGTGCGGCTCTTCCTCCACGTCTGCGGCGCGAAGCCCTTGAGTCCGAAGCGGTGGTTCAATTTGAAGCACGGCTGTCTCGGCAGGCTCACTTGGAGGAGCGCCTCGCCTATCCGTACCTTGTCACCGATACAGACATTGCGCTCGTTCATGTGGTGCGCAACGAGATTTTCACCGAAGCCGCCGAGGTCGAAGGAGCCGTTGTTAGAGGGGAATTCGGCGCGCCAGTTCGGGTAGTGGCCTGGATAGTATTGGTGCACAGCTTTGTCGGGGCCGCCGTGGAAGGTGAGGTCGTGCTCGTCATCGACGAAGCCAGTTGTAGAGCAGAAGACGCGGCCCGTACGAGGTAGCTTGTAAATGCCGGTCGTGATGGAGAGGTTGTGCATGGTTTTCATCTTGGAAGTGCGGAGTTGGATGAGGGTGTCGCGCTGCCAGGATGCGTCGAGGTTGGGGCTAGGTATTGGGGCCATGATGAGTGCTGGTAGGAAACAAAAGGGGGTTTGGATTGTCAAAGACGAAGAGGGGGTAACTTGGTGCGTTTAGACGAGGTCAGGGGAAAGGGGAGAGGTGGAGATGGTGGAGGAGAGAGGATGAATAAGAGTGGGGTTACAACCCGAGAAATGAATGATGTGTTGTAGGCGAGCTCTCCAGTACGGATACCTCACCCCAAAGTAGATTATAAAAGTATAAACAAAAGTAAGCGGAATGTGCATGGAAGGAATAGATAGATATAGCCTAGCTCATGAGCCGCTAGACGCCAGAAACGCGGACAGGTGTAATAGTAAAAGTGGGACTCAGAATTTCAACGGTAAAAAAAAAGAGCAAGCTACTTGGTCCAGCCCGGTTGTCAGCAACGCAGCGATTCTTGAGATACGAGATGAACCTCCGGCAACGTGTATCCTTTTCATACCCTTGATAATGTCACTAGTACTCCATAGCCGAACATAAGATCGTACGCAATTGCAAGTCTTTCTCCAAGGTGATGCTCGCCCGTCAGTGGTAATTACACAGGATTCCTCCAACCCCAGAAAAAAGCAAGTAATAAACAGCTGAGAATTTGAGAATGACCCCGACTCCATGTCGCCTGTTGCCTACGAAACCGAGCATGCTGCGGGTTCCTAGGAGAATCAGGTATTAGATGTGACCGTCGCGAAATTCAAGCATAAAACATAAAACAGGAGCAGCGTGATACTGTATCCTAATCCAATCGCAGAAGGTGGAGATATATATGTGGCAAAAGGAATTTTTTGAGACAGTTGAGGCATCCTCTCTTTCTAATCCGTTCGAAACCGGGACTCTTTTCGCATGAATAATGAACACGCCGGAACTGAGGTGATATGATCCGCTCAAACGCCATGAGGTATGCTCGAAAACGCCGATGAAATTGATGGTGGCACTCGCGCAGCCACTTTACGGTCAATCTGCACCAATCTGACCACTTTCGTCCATGAAGTTTCCGTCGAAGTTGAAACTGTCTACACCATCTCCATCCTGGTGAAGGAAGGAGTCGAAATCGAAGTCCTGAAGCACGTCCGGACCGTTGCTGAGCTGGGTGAAATCGCCCAATGTTTGGAATGATTCGAACTGCAAATCATTAGCAAATGGTAGTAGTTAGGCGAAAACTTGACGACTTACCCCAGTACTGCCGATGTCGAAGGGCAGATCTGGTTGTGGTGCCGCCACACCAGCGCCGACAGGCGCAGCAGGCGGTTGTCCATTTGTGGCAGGTTGCACAGCGCCATTCTGCTGGTTCTTTTGGAAGGGGCTGGGATGTACGGGAGTGATCGGCGTCTGTGGTGTAGGCGTTGGATTGTCGGCGGGGGCATCAGCGGATGGTGTAGCACCAGCGTTGAGATTTGCGGCGGATCCCTTCTTTGCAGGCCGCTGTCATCAATGTCATTATTTCTACAAAATATGCATTTCAACACTAGAAAAATTACCTTTGCATTGTCCCCTTTCTTCTCGTTCTTCTTTTTAGGGTTGGCCTTGTTAGTCTGTGATGGTGTCGGTGGCGCTGCAGCAGCTTGTTGAGGGGAGGACGGTTGGGTTCGACCATTAGCGTTCGCGTTCGCTGCAGGCGCCGAGGGAGGAGGCATTGCTCCTTGTCGAGGGGTTCCCATGTTCTGCTGAGGCGCGCCCTGATTTGGCTGGGGCACCATCTGCCCGTTTGGTCCTTGCCAGTTCTGACCTTGTTGTTGTCTTACCATTGCCATTTGCTGCGGAGTCATTTGGTTGCCAAATCCACCACCTGGGTGAGAACTTGGTGGTTGCATACCGTTAGGCATACCCCTTTGAACCATGTTGGGACCCATTCCGTTCATCTGGTAGAACTTCGGGTCCATGTTGGGATCCATGGGGCCACCTGGGACATTGAAGTTCATACCACTAGGAGACCCACGATTCTGCCCCTCAGGGAGCGGGGATGGCATCCCGCCTTGTCCTAGATGGGGTGTCCCGCGCTTCATCTGTTCACTTGGGTTGGGCGAATTCACAGAACGGGCGCCTTGAGGTGACGACCCCGCGAATGGTTGACCATTCGGTCCCATGCCGGGACCTCCAGGGCCGCCATCAGGGCGAGGCATTGTCATACTATCTTGCTCCTGCCTTGCCATCATGAGTCTCTTCTTGTTCTGCTGTTCAAGTAGCATGAGCTGCATCTGATAGTCCTGCAGCGCGTGATTGCCACTTCCATTCGCCTGGTTAGGGCCTCGCATTCCATTGGGACCGCCCATGTCACCTGGGTTGTAATAGTTCGCAATCGAGCCACCATCCTGACCCTGTGCCATCATAGGTGATCCTTGATTCTGAGGACCACCACCGTTCCCTGGCATGCCTGGCTTTCCAGGCATTTGACCAGCCTGCTGTTGCTGTTGTTGCGATAATTGAGCTTGGTAGTTATTCAATCTCGCCGCTTGGGCATTGGCATTCGGACCTCCTGGCATAGTCTGGAACTGTTGGCCCGTCAGAACTGGTTCACCCATTGCGAAGCTATATGTATGCGGCTAGAAAGCACTGCTAGGGTCAAATAATCTCACCTGTTGGGGCATTCCTTGCCCTTGCCCTTGCCCTCTTCCATTTGGCATCGGCTGTTGGTTGAACGGAGCATCAAGTTTGATTCGTTTTGAAGGTGATGGGGCATTCTCGGCTGATCCGGGAGACTGGGGTCGTTGCTGGTTATTACCCTCTGATGGATCGCGTTGCATTGCTTGTTGCTTTTGTGCTTGTTGTTGGGCAAGCATCTGCATCTGCATCTGCTGCTGGCCCGCCGCTCTATGGTACATGAATTAGCAGGGTCCGTGGCAAAGAGAGCCAAGGCGTGCACTTGATACTTACCCATTTCGAGTATTCTGAAGGGCTTTTTGTCTGAGATCACTGTTCTGCAAGCCATTTTGGCTTCTCATGAGCATCTGATAGTTTTGAGGGATTGCCATGTCGCTCTTTATTCCACGAACCAAGTTGAGTTGTTGTTCATGTCTCGCACGAGATTGAGCCTACGAGAGAATGTCAGTATAAGTGGTCTACAATAACAGCTGTGGGCTGCGAACCTGTGTGTGGTTGACGTATGCGAATGCACGCCCTTCTCCTTTTCCGCGTTGCGCGTTGAAGACATCCCAGAAGAGACACCACCACTCGTACAGGAAACAGCTATTTGGGACCTCATTGGGAACGTTAGGTAGAGGAAGGTCATCAGGACGTTTGGAAAGTATGTCATCTTTGGAGTCGCCGTCTCCGCCATCTTCGCCCTCCTGGCGAGGGCTGTCCTTCATCAGGTTCAATTGCTCGCCGCTATTGATCAGCGACCTCGCGCACTCATACAGACCATTCTGCAGGAAATACTCGTAGATGTACGTGTTGAGCTTCCCACGCTGTTCCGTGTCGACCGGCATCGGTTGACGCATGCCTCCAGCAGCAGCTCCGTTGTTCATCATAGGCATTCCGCCGACAGGGCCGCCCATGGCGTTCATGCCGGCCATGTTGACGTTGTTCATCCTCACGGATGGCGATCGCGAGAGACTGCAGCCCGCGATCCGTGTCTAGAGAGTCGAAAACGAGGAGTGGAGTGTGGTGTTGCTCTTGTCAGCCACCGCACCCTCTGACGCGGAGCGGTTAAGAGCCGAAGTGTCGCAACGCAACGGTCGATCTGCCCCAAAAGCCGCGAAGCCGACGACGATGGAGATGTGCTCTCACCGTCCAGCCAGCTCGCTGCAGGGTGGTGACGAGCACGCTCTTGCGCCGGTTGAGGCAAATTGGTAATCGGGGATGGGGGATGGGGGTTGGAGTCGGCGTGTAGCTTGCGTCTGGCCACCGTCTTGCTGGCTCTGACACTGACAGTCACACTGGCGGATGCGATAGGCGCGTGATGAGGACTAGCGAGAGAGCGAGGAGGCACGGGGAATTGGAGCTGGGCCCCCAAAGCAGAGGCAGCAGCCCGACCGCAGAGAAGTTTCGTGTGCAGTCTGCGATCTGTATCTCTCTGTGTGTCTCTCTCTCTTCACTCTCGTGTGGTCGGTTCGCAGCGCAGTCGGATAATGGAGGCCGGGTTTCGAGGATTGGGGGGGAAGTTTGGGGGGCGGGCGGGCGTGGGCGTGGGCGTGGGCGTGGTGGATGGGATGGGAGGAGACTGGACTGGGACTGGGACTGGGAGTTTGACTGGGGCGAGTTGGTCGGGAAGGGCCAAATGTGGAGCTGCGACCACCGCTGGGCTGGGCTGCAGTGCAGCAGCAGCAGCGCGCGGATATTTGAGAACGGGACGACTTCGTGATCCGGGCGAGGCTGGCGGCTGCCGTTTGTTCGTGCGGTGCGTTGCGTTGGTGCGTTGGAGCGTGCGAGCGTCCTCTTCGGTCGACGCGATGCTCAACTCAAGTCTCGAGGGGAAGAGAGGAGAGCGCGGCGGGCAGCAGAGACGATGGCCACGGACGACGCTTCGCAGCAGAGAACGTGGGATATGTTCCTGATGCCAGATGCCAGATGCCAGCCGGTCGAGGATCGGGGCAAGAGATATGGGAGGAAAAAAGCCAACCTCTCAGTCCGGCCTGCGTACAATGTGTCCCGCCCTAGCCGCTTGCGTCGCTAGTGCCCCCGCCGCTTTGGGACGACGAACAGGAGCAGGAGCAGGAGCAGGGCAGCAGTGGTCGGAGGGCCAGTGCAGTGCCAGCTGGTGGGTGCTGGTGGGTGCTGGTGCTGCGAGTGCGAGGTGCTGCTGGTGGGCTGGTGGGCTGACAAGATCGAGAGGGGGATAGAGCACCAGAAAAATAATAACCATCTGAGATGAGATTACAGAGATGTCGACGAGCGGCTGACGAATCGTCCTCCTTTATCACGACCTGACCTTTTCAGCTGCACCTCAGCTGGCTCGATCTCAACTACACTATTTGCTGTTCTGTTCTGTTCTGTTCTGTTCTGTTCGTGTGGTGGTGGTGGTGGTGGTGGTATGAATCTCTCGCAAAAGTCGCAATGCAGGTACCTACCCAGGTGGTCGTAGTAGTAAGTAAGTAGTGGTGGTAGTGTCCCTTTCTTTCCATCGCCCGATTAAAGTGGCGACCATCGCCAGTGTGCGCGTGTGTGTGTGTGTGACAAAATTCCAATGCAAATGACCACACTGTCTGTACAACTGTTCTGCAGTCTCAACGCCAGAGATCTTGAGGAGTTGATATGATCAGCACTCCGTTGCGCATTCTGATTTCATATTGCCCACTTTCTTCTGGATGGCCGCGAGCTCGACATTATAGTCACGTGATATACCCGTCCCAATCTCAGGGGGCTGGCCGGGTGGGGCTGGACAGGGTGCGCAGAAAAGCGGCAAGATGATATTTTAATTTAGAATATGAGAGATAGGGCGTGTTGTGTACGTGTGTGCGGTGCGTGTGAAGGAGACGTCTATTCTTGGGGTCGTCTTGGGGCCTTTTTGGAAACTATGTGTTGAGAGGGAATGAAGAGTTGAGTTGAGTTGAATTCCTAAGTGAACCCTATTTTCATCTGCCGCCCAGATCTGCATACTTCAGGACCTACAGCCGGACCATGTCGGGGCTCACTACTATTTGACAGCCCTCACCACGTGTCGTCGTCGGTGGGTATCACCTTCTTATCCAACTATAACTTCGAATGAGAAATCAATCTATCCGAAAGAGCCGCAGAATGGCCAACGGCTCGCAGTGATGACATAAGTAACGGGTCAGAACTTAGAAGTTGGCTCGTAGGTAAGGCCAAGCCTCAAGGTTTTAGGAATTGGGGTTCCGACCGATGACAAACGATGCTTACATTCGATATCCGTAATGATTATCTCATGTCATACGTGACAAGATCATTAATCAAGACTTTCGCTATAGTGAGATACGACGTTGTGAGTTCTAGCATAAAACCTGTCTGTTCATCAGGTGTAGATATGGCGTGCTCGACGAGGCTATTGGAAGTCAAGTAGAGCATCAAAAACCAGCATCGTGATCACTGGCGAAGTGAACATTGTAGATGCCCATTGAACTCAGACACCCTTCGCGCACCTACATGCTCAGGGCCTTGCACAAAGTCTTGGGAGCCAGTGACCGAAGTATAGCTAGAAAGCCGAGAAACAAGAGAACATGGACGACGCTCACAGCAGCTTATCAGAGCTAGTAGGATTCTTCCATATATTCTCGTTAAATATCGCTCCAAGACTCCCTCCCAAACGCCCAAGACTCCTGTGCCTGTGCTCCAGATATGCATATCCACTATTCATCATCCGCCGGCATCTCATCGTCAATATACCGTATCAAGCTGATTCTCATCTCCGTAGTATCATTCCCCCTCAACACATCACTTATGAAGTGCGCCTCGACCTGCATCTGCACCATCTCCAGCGCACCCCTCAACACCCCGCAGAAAATATTAGAATACCATAGCTCGTCCTGCGCCCTGCCGTCATCGGGCAGCTCCACAAAGTCCGCCAGAGGATTCTCGTCGAAGATGAGGGAGAACTGCTTCGAGTCGGTGGTCCAGTTGGTGATGGTCGGGCTTATATTGAGGAAGATCTTGAACCCGATCTACCCAACTATACATTAGCTACAAAATTGCCACATACATACGTATATATACATCCCCAGAACCAAGACAAGAGAAGATCAAGACAACCAAACAGGGCAATTTCTGGGGAAGGGGGGGCTTTTTACTTTGGCAATAGCCTCGGCCGTCTCTCTAAAATTCGCACACCGTCTCATCGTATTCGACTTGGCGAGGTAGTCCTCGATGAGCCGCAGCCCGATATTGTAGCCCATCTTGTCGAGCTGCTTGTTCACCTCCACATAATTGCTCTCGTAGTCCTTGCAGAGCTGTGCCACGATGGTGCCGTATGTCAGAGTCACCAGCTCGGCGTTCACCTTGTCGACGCGGCTCCTGTCGTCCTGTTGAGCGGGCATGGTCGAAAGCTGATACTATTCGAGCGGGGGGGGGAAGAGAGAGACAACTTACTTCCATACTCTGCGTGGGGTGACGGCGTTAGCATTTTGTATGGAAATTTTCGAGGGGAGGGGCCGCTAGAAGGTGGGACATACTCTTCTCCTATTCGGGCGGCTTTGGAAGCCATGATTGTAATGTGTGGCTTCTGAGCTGTCGATGCTATGTCCTCTCGTTCGAGAGGTTTCTCGTTGACTTGCTGCAAGGGGGGCCTCTGGCCGGAGAAGGCGGCCGCGCGCTAGTGCTGTATTTTCGCGTTCAAGAACATTTTCACGACAACGCCTTCAGCTACTATCCAAGGGGCAGCGTCAAATTGAATCAAGGAGGCAATTGCGATCATGGCCTCCGAGAAGCGCCCTGCTTCGGATGATTTTGGTGGTTCGCAGATGGTGGTGAAGAGGCAAAACATTGGCAATGAGAATAGCAAGGCTGTCGCTCTTTCCAATGGCTCCGCAGGGAATGGCGCTCTTATACAAGCGGTACGTATATCTTCAAAGTAGTAGAAGCTGCGTGCTAAGCTTCATGCGAAGGCTGTGGGCTGATCTTTGAGGATAGGTACCACGGACGACTGGGCTTCAGGCGCCGGTGATGGAACTCAGCGGTCATTCTGGGGAAGTCTTCTGCGCGAAATTTGACCCAAACGGGAATTATATTGCTTCAGGTTCGATGGACAGGACAATCATGCTTTGGAGAACGTTTGGTGGGTGTGAGAATTACGGGGTGCTACAAGGTCACAAAGGAGCCGTGCTAGATCTACATTGGTCGCGAGACTCGAGAGTCTTGTTCTCCGCATCCGCGGACATGCATCTTGCCAGCTGGGACTTGGAGACGGGAAACAGAATTCGAAGACATGTTGGACATGAAGAAGTCATCAACTCTATGGACATCAGTAAACGAGGAGAGGAGCTCCTGATCAGTGGCTCTGATGACGGGTATATTGGCATTTGGGATCCTCGAACGAAGGCAGCAGTTGACTTTATCGAGACGGAATTTCCAGTAACAGCTGTCGCGTTGGCAGAAGCTGGCAATGAGTTGTACTCTGGTGGCATTGACAACGATATAAAAGTATGGGATATGAGAAGAAAGGCAGTGGTCTACTCGATGTTGGGCCATACAGACACCATTTCATCCCTTCGAATCTCGCCAGATTCTCAAGTTTTACTATCTAACTCAATGGACTCGACCGTACGAACTTGGGACATCCGACCGTTTGCACCTACAGAGAGACATATCCGAACTTTTGATGGAGCTTCTGCAGGGATGGAGAAGAATCTCATCAAGGCGAGTTGGAATGATGATGGTAAGAGGATTGCTGCCGGGTCTGGTGATGGGACGGCTGTGGTGTGGAACTCGGAGAATGGCAAGCTGCTGTACAAGCTGCCAGGGCACAAAGGAACGGTCAATTTTGCAGAGCTCTCGCCGTCTTCGGATCCTATCAGTAAGTACCGACAGCTGAACGCGCGATGCAACAGTTCTGACAGATTCATAGTCCTCTCAGGCTCCTCGGATCGCAATTTGCTGCTCGGAGAGCTGAAGTGAGCATGATCTCACAAAACATATTGTGAAGACTCGTGGATCTGTGTGGAAGCTATACTCGGACATACTCTAATACACATTTCTGGCCAAAAGCTGCGGGTGGGTGTAGGATCGGTGACTTTGGTGACGTTGTCTGGTGTTGCGGCGTTACATGAAACGCGACATTCTGCCCCCAAAACTGTTTGACACTTGAGGGAGGGCAATGATCTAAGCGTGAAGAGCACATTCATGCATGAAATCCCTGTGGGGGGATAAATGACTGGTTGGACA
This sequence comes from Proliferodiscus dingleyae, assembly GCA_003988795.1. Lineage (NCBI taxonomy): Eukaryota > Fungi > Ascomycota > Leotiomycetes > Helotiales > Lachnaceae > Proliferodiscus > Proliferodiscus dingleyae. The sequence goes on along the minus strand of QYAK01000002.1, from coordinate 827,860 downwards.
ATGATCGACAGGGCGCACTCGAGTCGATGGAACCGGCTGGGACGGTTTGTTCTAGTTACACACAAAATTAGGTGGTAGCCGGCGATCTGCTGCAGGTACAACACCAAAATAATATTGTATGTACGTGGCTCTGAGGCTTCCTCTCTCATCCTGTGATATCAGAGAGACAGACTGCATTGCATTCTGCGGATGCTGCCTGCCATATGCACCATGCAGCGCTTGGCTATGAGGTTCCAACTGATGCACTGCGGCCGCACGTTGTGTGGCAGTCGAGAAGCCTGCGACGTCTCTCATTGGCCGCAGCTCCCAATCCCCCTACTGAGTAATCTCGTATGAAACATCGGCTAGGGTTTCGCCAGCGGCCTCGTTAGACGAGGGGCGAAACTACCGCCGTACACCCAAGTAGAGTAGGGAGTAGGTACCTCCTGCTCCTGTCCTGTCCTCCCCTCTGTCCCCCTCAAACAGCATCAAACCACATCTGTCAGAGTTGGTCCCTTTCATCCTATCAATCACAGTCTTGTCAGAGTGGTCGTGCCCTCATTGGGCGCCACAGCTCCCTTGAGGATTACTCGTCACAGCGCCCTTGACTGTGAGACAGGATTCTCACGAGAAAATGCACATCCAGACGTTTGTACTTGCCTGTTGATCAGGAATTGGCTCTTCTTTGTCATTCTTTGCCATTGCTCTGCATTGCTGTCTGTGTGTGTGCTCGGGCGGCCACTCTTCTTGTCCAGTCTCGTGTTTAATTCAACCATCCTCTTTCCACTGGTGTTTGGTGTGCGTGAGATTCTGGGCCACGGTTCCTCAGTGAGCGAGCCTCGCTCGAGTTTCGTATCGCCCTGCTCCAGTCGTTCTCTTGCTTCCTAGCGTTTCTACTTGCTCAGCGAAGATTTCCCTCATCCTAGCACTACTGGCTCTTCTCACTTGATCATCATACCTTCCAGCAAACAAACACATTGGCCTATCGTCCATGGGATTGTCGGGGAACGCTGGCCTCTCGCTCCTCGGATCCCTTCAACATACGCCATAATAACAACAGGACTCAACATTTCATTCGATCCCCATGCTGCACAAGCCAACTAGAGCTTGGTCGTGCTAACAGGCCTACGGCTCCTGCAGGGACCAAGTATCTAGGGCGGACGCGTAGGTGGCCGTCCGAATAATAATCGAGCTTTCCTTCGACGAAGATTTATATTTCCGGTCCAGAGCAGTACTTTGGATAAGTGGTGGATTTTGGACACACTTCCAGACAACTGAAGCGCAATGCTTCCCACAAGGGAGAATGGACATCGGCGGCACAGGTCCTCGGGTTCATCACGAGCTCCTCCATCCAGACTCAGTGGCATTCGCACAGGGATCAATCATTTATTCAGCGGCCAGTCTAGAGTCGGACGTCCTGAGCATCGGGCATCGCCCGATAGTCCAAAGACACCACGATTGGCATTGGGGCTGGGTAACCTTACTTCGACAAGAATTAATGTTCCATATCTCACTCGCTCGAATACGAATGCTTCCACATATTCAACAAGGTCAAATCCGCACACGCCCGTCAGCTCACGACCTGTTACAGCGCATTCCCCACGACGTCAGTTGACAAGAGAACGAACCAGAGAACTTCCCCCGTCAGCTACCTCAGCCCACGCCAGAGACAACTCAGATTCCAGGAGAGAATTAGATGGTGTAGAGCAGAACGAAGCTCAACCAGAGAATACTGCAGAGAGTAGGAGGTGGAGACATAGGATACGTCGGAAAGAAAGGCAATGCGCGCCTAAGATAAAAAACAAGAAAATCCGGGCCAAGATATTGAGTTGCTTCATATCAGGACTGGTAACATCACCTCCGTATTGGACGCTACTAAGTACACTGACATCAAGCCAGTTTCTCACCTTAATATTGACCGTCTATCTTGCGCTCGCTTTATCAAATCGAGCCGAGAGTCAGGAATTCCACGTCCTGCTGATTCTCATTATTCTAGTCACTACGATTTTCTTCTGCCACGCCCTTATTCGGCTGTGTATGATGATCATAAATCCGCCGCCCGACACTCCAGAAAGCCAAGATCTTCCATCTATGATCGGTCCAGGGGGCTTTGCCAATCCAAGAAGTCCTATCCGAGTTGCCCTCGCACGTGATGAAGAAGCTGCTGGTATCGAGAGTGAGGCCACCAAGGTGCCTCCGCCAGCTTATGGTCTATGGAGAGAATCAGTGGTATGTGAGATGTATATGAAACAGAGGATCATAGCTGACTGCAACTAGCGAGTGGATCCTAACCGGATATATTGGCAACGCAATGAGGCTGCAGCGCTGGAGCGCCAGCACTCTGTAGAGCGAAGGGAAGGGAGACCGTTGACTGCCAACCGACCGCCTTCGTACATTTCTGAGAATGGCATTGACTATGTTCTGGAGGCAGAACCTCGATCGATAGCGCCTACAGTCGATGTGCCGTTGCCGATACACCCCTCGGAGAGAGGTCGTACCAATCTCCCTATGGAATAAGCCACGACCGCTATGTTTCCACCAGAGATAATGAACCGAGCCGTGAGCGACATCTAGCGGCTATGACGTGTTTCTCAATAGCATTGCGTTATGTATGGAGTTTGGAGCACACGGGATCATCTTTGGCATATTCTTTTATTCAGCGACAGGGCGTCAGGACTGGAGTTGCCGCACTAATCCGTACCCATAATCTTTGGGGGTCAGCTCGAAGCAAGTGAGCTACTAGATGTATGAATAGTCTAAGGTGGAATCGCCTTGAGAATACACATATGAGTTGAAGAATAAAACTAACAAGACTGAATGCTATGTCTAGATTCGTCGTAGACGCGGTGAGCTGTAACCTGTAGGGCCACCAAGATTATTCTTATCGACAGTGGTACAGTGTCGAGTAGGAGACAAGATTAGGCCATGACGTTGATCGTATCCACCGCAGCGATCCGCACGACTCAAATGGGCGGAAAAGCAAGCAGCAAACGCCCGAGTAATCATGTGGAAAAAGCAAGCTGGCAATCTTCAGCAGCTCTTGTACCTTGTACCTTGTGGAGTGACGATCGTACATGAAGTACATTGGACGTCGGTTGCGCGTTGTTTGCTGTGACGAGAGTCACTCAACCCATCCCATCCCATCCCATCCCCTTCTCCGATTTCTTCCCCGTCCTCACTACCTGCATTTTCTACTAATAATGGACGGACAAGATACACGATTTGGAGGTAATCTCGAGTCCGGGTTAATCCTGATTCAGCCAGCCAAGGGCTGGAGGCGGACGGCGGACGGCGGACGGCGGACTATCGATGGGATGGGTCGAGGTCGAGGTCGAGGTCGACGGTCGAGCTATGACTTGTAGCCCTTATTAACACGTGCTGCCGGGCAGAGACTTACTAGTAATAGAGACTGAGACTAGAGATGTTGCCCTTACCCTTGCCACCCCCTCCCCCTCTCCCTCTCCCTCGCTCTCCCCTCTCGTACCGAGATCGCAGCGCATTCCGCGCTGAAATGGCAATGAATGGCCATGAATGGCTCTATACTACTTACCGCCTAGGCAACCATAGCCATAGCCATAGCCATAGCGCTGTCCTGCGCTGTCACTGCCCCTGCCCCTGCGCTGACTTTACTTGCTTTGCCTCGACTTGCAATGCGCTGCGCTGCGCTGCGCAGCTCCCAGAAATTTCAAAGCTCTAACCTGATTCACCCTAGCCCGGCCCTCTCTAAAGAAAAAGCTCTTGGGTCCACCAGCACCAGGTCCTGCACCAACACCATCCTGCCTGGTCTCCGACACACACACATACACAAAACCCGCAATTTTGCTGTCACCAACAGTTCGCGACAGTTGTACAAGGGCGGAAGAAGGAAGTCGGACGACGTTGCTGTGTTGACGGAAGAAGACAGGAAGCAGGATATCCAGCAAGCAAGCAAGCCAGAGCTGTAAGTTGCCCTTTTGTCACTTTCAGCTGCTCCCACCGCCTACCGCCCACTGCCCGCGCTTTGCGCGCCCGCATCTCTCTCTCTATTCAACGACGACCTGCTCGTTCGACTTCGTCAAACTCCATACGGAAAACGGTTGCACGTCTGCTCGAGTCAGATCTGGTACGACCCCGTCGACCTCATCACCACGATATGGCACCTCTCTAGACAGTCGAGCGATGCTTCTGCCCAGCCTCGAGTAGCACAAAATTCATGCATCCTGCAGCCTCACGGATACTGCCCATGCATCGCAATCTTCTCTAATCCTTGAGCCGTCAAATTCAACATCATCGCATCACTGCGCGCACCAACATGCCGGCCACAACAGTCGAGCAGTGGCTCCAGTCCGACCAAGCAGAGGCACCTCCTCATCGATGCAAGAAAATAGTCCGGGAGTGGGCGACGGCGGATGGCGCATTCGTTACGTGCTGTGCTAATGATGGAACACAACAGACTCATCGATTGGTCGCCATGTCGTCTCTCTCGCGTCGTGCTTGTTACAAGTGCGGCAATGTTGGCCACTATGCCGAAGTGTGCTCTTCAGCAGAGCGTCTCTGCTATAATTGTGAGTGCCGTCCCATCCCCCATCCCACCAGGCGATCTTGACTTGCGCTGACATTTTCCAGGCAAGCAGCCAGGTAAGCTGCAAACCCAGCCCTGTAATTTTGCACAACCTCGACAAAATCTGATTTTTGGATAGGACATGAATCGAACGGCTGCCCATTGCCAAGAACTACCGAGGCCAAGCAGTGCTACCACTGCCAGGGTCTGGGTCACGTTCAGGCCGATTGCCCAACTTTGCGTCTAAGCGGAGCTGGTACCAGTGGTCGTTGTTATAACTGCGGTCAACCAGGACATTTGGCTGTACGTCGTATTACTCTTGTTTTGTTTGGGGGCTTACTGATCGGCTGGTAGCGCTCTTGCCCAACTCCAGCTGGCGCAGGTCCTATTCCAGGTGCTGGACGTGGTGCGGGAGCTGGTCGTGGAGGCTTCAATGGCGGATTTGCCCCTCGTGGTGGGTTTGCTGGCGGACCAAGGCCCGCTACTTGCTACAAATGTGGTGGACCAAACCACTTTGCTCGTGACTGCCAAGCCCAGGCTATGAAGTGTTATGCCTGCGGAAAGTTGGGACACATTTCTCGGTATGTATCGACCTACATTGCCGGGCGTGCTTACTGACCAAACCAGCGATTGTACTGCTCCTAACGGTGGACCTCTCAACACTGCTGGCAAGACTTGCTACCAGTGCGGTGAAGCGGGTCACATCTCTAGAGATTGTGAGACCATTTTATCCTACCTATCTGTAGAGATGCTGACATTCACAGGCCCTCAAAAAGCTACCAATGGTGACCTGGCGGCTGACAGTGTCGACCTTGGCGTTGCCCCTGTTGCAGCTCCAGTCGCACCAGTCGCATAATCTCTCTTAGGGGACGCGGCAGTTCGGTAGACGCGATGAGCTACCGAGCCCTTTGTAATGGAATCATCGAATTGATCTCTTTCCTCATTCAGTTGGACACTCTCCCGCTTTGTTCCGCATTTTGGCACGGCTCACGAAAGTCACGGATTACTTTTCCTCGGCGCCTGGTCTTTCCCATGTTTTCTGGACTTGAAAACCCAAAAGCATTGATTCACGATGTTCATTTTTTTTCCTTACCTTTACGGACCCGGTAGAATACCTTTTTATTTCTTCTTACAACCTTTAACTCACCATACGTGGCGTCCTAATTCTTTGTGATTTCTTGAAATCCTTGTAAAAAGTGGCACAGTTCAGTGGTGTATTAGCACACGTACTCTGCCACCGATACATAGAGAAATCGCAAATGGAGATAAGTCTGGGTGGCGAAGGGATGGGAAATGGAGGTAGAGAAAGAGAAATTGTTGGAACGGGCGAAGCGAAGCGACGGAGGATGGATGGATTGAAGTGGTGGGGGAAGACGAAAGACCGTCGACTGTAAAGCACGCGTGAAAAATATGAATCGATGCTCGAGTATTATGTAACGTGTACCTCTTTGTTTCAGTCTCTTTCTTGTCTCTGTACAGTACCTGTGTCGTTGCACTGTTGTGATCCGATAGGCTGAAGCTGGCTTGTGGTCCGTTGCCATCTACTGTACTTTGCTATCAAACCTATTCATCTGTCAGTAGCAGCATGAGCCCAAAAAACTTTCGACCCTCAAATTTCCTTCGTGGACTTTTCCTATGCTCAGGCAGTTATGGCATCTGCCACACACTCCCCAGAGCATAATTTCCATGACCATTTGATCCTCTACATCGAAAAGGCTTAAAACGCAAAAAATACAAGTCCCCGCGCAAAAGCTACACTCGCCCAGTCAATCATTGAAGAAGTGTTGTTTTTCTCGAACAATATACTTGCTGCAATGTACTGTACTGTACCTTCTAAAAAAAAGAAAATGGGAAGTCTGATTGATATCTCCCTAGAGTATGTCGAGCCTTTCGCTTCCCGATCCGGCAAGAGAGGCCATCCACCTACCTACCTTACCTCACCTACCGCGCTCCCTTCCTTCCTTCCTTCCTGCCTGCCTTCTTCCGTGCAAAAATTGTCAGTTCTTTCTCGCCAATCCAATTCAATTCCCATCTACGAAAACAAAAAAACCAAACTCGCGTACAAAAAATCAGCTCTTTTTTTATTTCTCTCTCTCTCTCACACACACACACATCTCATCACCACTCTTCACACCTTCACGACTTCGAATCATTCAATTCTTTCCATCTCTGGAAATTTTTACCGCCTTTTTCTCGTGCCAACATCTATCTTTCATCTCCACCACCGGCTCGTTTCGCCCATTCACTCTCTCACTTTCCACTTCCACCTCGAACTTTCACTTTCACTTCCACTACACTTCACCCTCTTTTTCCATGCCCAATCTCCCCAACTGGACGCCCGCGAAGATGCTCTGAGCGGGCATCGGCATCGGCATCATCGCAGGCGGCATTGTCCGTGTCCTCGTGGCGACTTTCTGGCCGCGTGTGCTTCCCCTGAGGAGTTGGGGAGTGTGAGGTTCCTGCCTCGCTGGCATTATCGTGACTTGCTTGCGTTCCGACCTGTATACGTTTACTGAGCAGTTGCGGGGACTCGGAGCGCTTTTGTCTAGTGTCTGAGGCGTAGTTGTTCGTACGCTGAGATAAGCTGATATTCAAGACTGGTTAGTTGTTTTTGGCTGTATCAGTGTCTCTATGCGTTGCTAAAATACGTCGTCACGGCTAGGTCTATTGTTTCCTAGAAGAGATTAGTATAATAGCTTTTCTTGCAAAACCTCCATTAGCTGGCAACTTGTGAGGAACAAAAATTGTTGTCAAGATGGCTGGCGGCTCTGTTGCTGGTGACGAAGAGGTAGATCCATCAATCGTCCAATCCGGCAGCCAGAAGCGTACTGATCGGTTGTAGACTGGCATCGTTGACATTGACGAGATTCAGGCACATGGTGGAGTAATCTTTCAACATTTTCATGACGAGGCTAACAGCCATAGGCGTTGGTGCTGCCGATATTGTAAAACTGAAAGCTAATCAGATCTACACTATCGCTGTAAAAGCTCACATCCGCAGTTGCTACATATATTGGCCAGCTGATGATATGATAGAGTTTGTGCGCCATTCATTCCAGGCGACTCCTCAAGATCAAGGGCTTCTCCGACACCAAGGTCGAAAAGATCAAAGACGCTGCTAAGAAATTGTCGGTGAGCGCTCCATTAATCAAAGCAGAAAGTGGTGAGTCTGACGGTTTGCTTCAGGCCGCTAGTGTCTTTATTACTGCTGCCGAGCTTGCTCGCATTCGTGAACGATGCATTAGAATATCTACTGGTAGCAAGCAGCTTGACGCAGCTTTGAAAGGGTAGACCTAGATCACATATAGTACTGAAGGCTTGCTGATCACTTTATCAGCGGCTTTCAATCTATGAGTATCAGCGAAGTCTATGGAGAATTCAGTAACATCCCCAATTCCTTCATGTCTTTCTACCATATGCTGATGCATTCTAGGATGTGGTAAAACTCAGCTTGCGCACACGATGGCTGTCATCGCTCAACTTCCAAAAGAGATGGGCGGTGCTGAAGGGAAGGTTGCTTACATTGGTGAGATTAGAAGGTCTCTCTATTGCGGTCTTCTCCTGACCACGTCTAGATACCGAAGGTACTTTCCGGCCTGAAAGAATCATGGAGATAGCAGACCGCTTTGGTGGTATGTCTCCTCTCCAGTGAGCTTTCGACAGTACTGATATTCATAGTTGATCCCCATCAGGCTTGCGAGAACATCGCTTATGCTCGAGCTCTGAATACAGAAGTAGGTTAACCACCCGCTCATCTAGACTCAACTACTAACTGTCACAGGTGCAAGCAGACCTGTTAGATGGTCTCGCCGCAAGTTTCGCTACCAACGAATACCGTCTTCTCATCATTGACAGCGTCATGGCCCTATTTCGAACTGATTACTCTGGCCGTGGAGAACTCTCTGAGCGCCAACACGTTCTAGGGCAATTCCTTCGTCGTGCCACACAAATGGCAGAAGAATTTAATCTCGTCGTACTGATGGTAATTTTCTTCATAATCTCATGCAGTCAGGCTTTCCTAACGATTTTAGACCAACCAGGTCATGTCAGATCCGGGCGCCAGCGCTCTTTTCGCAGGAGCAGATGGCCGTAAGCCTGCTGGAGGCCACACCTTGGCTCATGCCTCTACTACTAGACTTCTACTGCGCAAAGGCCGTGGCGAAGAGCGTGTTGCTAAGATTGTGGATTCTCCCGGTCAGTTTCCACATCTCTCTAGCAGCCAAAATGATGCTGACTATACCCAGACTGTCCAGAACGCGAAGCTACTTATATCATTACTACTGGTGGCATCGACGACCCCGAGAAGGCATGATCTCTTAATGTACATCCTAAGACTGGACGATTCTCCTTTAAATTTGCAGAAAGATATAAGGAATATGCTCAAAACGACTTGCTATATATACACGATCTCGAAAAATAGCATAGCTTGTCATATTTGCTTGTATCCAAACTCAAGGAGTTGCTGTTCTGGGATATGGAGAAATACTCTGTCTGGCTAGACTTGCAAAAATATTAGCTTGAAAAAATGCATCTGCAGATTCATCAGACACCATGGTCATATTACAAGAAGACAAGGACGAAAGATCCTCCAGTGAGACTGACTCTCCCTTGCTCGAAGACTCAAAATCAACCACAAATATCGTCTTGTGTGATTACGGATAATAACCTTATGCTCTTTCATTAATTATCTTATATTTCATAGATTACTTTACCAATATGATTTACTAATTGTCGTTCATATGTTAGATTAAACGATTTGTGCATCAGAAAATTCACGTCTCTCATGAGTTCGTGCGTAGCTTTCACTCCCTATCCCAGCCCAAAATGACTTGTCCCAGCTACGTGGCCCCCAAGCCCAGCCTGCACCTTGACTGATAGGAAGATGAAAGTAGCGGAAAGATATGTACGCGGTGGAAGTACCGATCACTAAACCAGAGAAGATGTCGAAACCGCCGTGCTGGAAGTCGAACCAACGAGATGCGCAGATGACTACGACGGCCACGAATGGTATTGACATCGCGATGACGAGATACAGTGGTGGCGCTGCGGCCTGCATGTTTGCTGCTACGAGATTTTCTGATCCTGAAGTAGTTATGGGATTGGAAATGGGATTTACCGGGGCGTCCTCGCCCGATGTTGGGTGCTGAGTGCTGCTGCCGGATCGCTGCTCAAGTTGGATAGGCGAGGAGATATTCCGGTAGGTACTCAGATGAGGAAAGGCAGAGAAGTATTGCGGAGCTGTGGAATATGGGAATCTGCTCGAGACGAAAGATGGAAGCCACGCACCCAGCCTGCAGGCTAGGAAGAGCGAGAGGTACACCAGCCCGGCGGCGGAGAATGATGAGTGACCGGATGGGAAGCTGCGGAAGGCTTCATCCATGACTTTCTTGTCTGTGTTCCTGCAGATGTCGGCTGAGACCTGTATCATGCAATTTTGAAGTTAGTGGTTTTGTTTCTGTGAAGTCCTGGGAGATAGATGAGGTAGATATAAAGAGATATATATTCTCAGAACATGGTTTCACTTAAAACACAAGTTATGCTTCACGTTCAAATGTTTTTTTAAAAAATAGATCCTAATATAACTTGGTCTCCGAATTTTCACTTTTCGATAGATTTCTGTGCTTACAAGGCGGCCATCGCTCGTGGCTGTTTGAAACCCAGCTACAACGTAGCTGGCGAGATTCTCTATGTCCGGGTCACAGCGTGCTAGAAGATTGGGACGTGGTTTGCCGAGGAGATTTTTCAAGCCATTGGTGAGGAACCAGGCGGTGACAAGAGAGAGAGCGAGGCCGAGCAAGCTGGCGTGAGTTTCCCAGAGTCTACGCCTCCATATCGTGGAGCGCGGGGTGGATCGAGGTGCTGTGCGGCCAGGCACGAGTACGAGGGTGATGACGAAGATGAGAACAGCTGGTGCAGCGAAGCTGACGATGACGAGCACGCCTGTGGTAACGGTGTCGCCTTTGAGGGGGAAGCTGATGGATGGATCGACGACGCTGAACGGGTGTTTGTTGGGGGAGATGTTGTTGATGACGAAGCCGACTATGGCGAGGACTACCAGAATGGCCCAGTCGAGGACATAGGAGGCTGAAAGAAAGAGATAGCTTGTTTTGGTTTTTGAACAGAGCGCCATAATGCTTATTTTCTGCCAAGAAGTACGTAAAGAATATGAACGGAAACAAAGTTGAGATGAAGACGACGAGAGGGATGGTGGTGATCAGCACTGGTGGATCATTCGTACTGGCCCTCGTGCGAGTTTGTGCACAGCCGCCGTGCCAAGCTGCGCAGAGTACCTTGCATTGGAATGCCAAGCTCTTCTACCTACATTGGGAGTTTGAGTTTCTCTGAAGTCGTCGTATACATCAACTCCCCGTATTGAGATGTGGAATAACAGTTCCTGAATCTAATTCGCTGTCAGCAATTGGCTGACAGATTGGAGACCGATTTTGAGACCGTCCTGTTTCCATCTCTACTGCCTTGAGACTTAGGCTCTACTAGTAGAGCTGATACAGCTCATTGAGGCATAATGATGATGTACAGGACTTTATTGTGCCATGTCGTCGGTAACATCAAGTCCTGCGGCACCAGACTTAGTTTGGTCATGCTCTCATAATCGGAGCGACGCCAGAACATGCTCAGCTGCTAGGGGAACGAGAATCTTGTTCTTGTTAACGGGAGGTATGAATGCCCTCTCTTAGATCGAAATTGAGACCTTGCTGTAAGTGAAGAACCTCCCACAATATAAACATTAATTTTGTGGTCTCAAGCGTGTTTCTAAAGCTGTCGTTAGTCGAGAGCGTGAGCGTGAGCGTAAGTGTTTGTGTTAGGTCCAGATTAGATAAGATTAGATCACGCATCAGAAATTCTTTCGACGCAGGCCCCGAGCCTCACCAAGGGTCAGGAAGCTTCACCCAACGACAGACCTGCCAAGCATACCCTGTCGCCAGGACTGCGACCCCATAAGATCCTTCAAACACTCCTGGTCGAATGGCGTCTTCTGCAGCAACGATTTCTGACTTCACAATCCTTCCTCTGGCCCTCCCACCAACGCCCGCCTACCCTGTCAAGGCCACACACAGCCTCTATATCCGTCCCAATGCTCCCAGAATACCGACTGAGTCCGATTCACGCTCTCTGTTTTTAGTGAATGTACCCATTGATGCGACGGAAGTACATATAAAAGCTGTTTTTGCGCATCTACTGGGCAGTGCGGGACGGATTGAAGATGTTAGATTTGGAAGTGAAACACCGGCGATCAGAACGCCCGTCACGGAAACCAAGGTACATGGAGCCGGGAAGAAACGGAAGAGGGAACAAGATAAGTTGGTGCGAGTAGTAGAGGGACTACCCAGAACCTGGGATAGAGAATTGAGGAAGAGCGGTGGGAGCGCAGTGGTTGTGTTCGTCGATATCAAGAGCATGGAATCTGCCCTCAAAGCTGCGCGTAAGATTCATTCTGCTGCTGACCCAGAGAGCAAATACCTTATCTGGGGAGCAGGAACCGAAGGCAAGGTGCCGCCGTTAGGCAGCGCGCGATATGCTGCACATCATGCGCTCAGGTTCCCGGATGAGAGAACGTTGCAGAATAACGTGGATGAGTTCATGACGGCTTTCAACCTCGAGGAAACGCGGAAGAAGCATGCGGCGACAAAGGCGAGGAACGTACCGGATGAGGATGGCTTTGTTAGTGTGACGAAGGGAGGGAGGACAGGACCTGCGAAGAAAGAGGAAGCGGAGAAGAAAAGGGAGGAAGCGAAGGAGAGAGATAAGAATAGGGTTGGAGAGGGGTTCTATAGGTTTCAAATTAGGGAGCGTAAGAAGCAGGAGCATAATGACTTGGTGCGCAAATTTGAGGAAGATAGGAAGAGGGTGGAGGGCATGCGGGAACGAAGGGGCAAAGGCGGCTTCAAGCCTGAGAGCTGAGGCGCTGCTTGCTGCGAACAATTCATACACCCGTCGATGTGTCAAATTCTTGTCATTTGAGGAGTGAAAGGAATGGGAGGTATGTATAACTTCATTTTCCCAACTTTGAATTAGGTTTCGTTACATGATGACGATGCGGGGCCATAGAAGCTTGGTGAAGCTGGTAGGCCAATTCCTACAGCGGAGCAAGCAATGCCTACAAAAACCGCAATAACAAATCTTCTCAACTTGTCTGATAATGCCCTCTTGTCTACATTTCTGTCTAGCTAGCGTGCCGCAAGGTTACTGACTTGGATGGCTTAGGGAATCTCTGATCAGATTACGAAAGGGAGCGATGCTATTCTCCTGATAGACATCGGCTAAAGATATCCTCTGAAGAATTAGCTAGACGGGGAAGCTCGTGTAGGATATGGCACTGGTTTATATGGGAAAGCGAGAGAGGTGGTATGTCGGTCAGCGTGACGGCATAGACCTCAAGATGAAATTTGTGTCTAGCATACTTTCCACCTACTCTGATGAGAATGGCTGCCATAGATATAAGCTTGTATTCACAGAGGCAGTCTTGGCTTCAAACAGCGAGCTAGTTCTATTTGTACGAAAATAGGCTTCCCGGCCAGCATAGAGGCATGAGCTTATGCTATTACTGGCTATCTACCAGAGACCACGATAGCAATGTACTCCTAACAAGTGTCGAAGATAACAATTATCCACGAAATGGGATCACAGAGTAAACTACTGTTCGAGTGCTGAGAAGACCAGATGTCGCATATATCCATGTTAAATAAATGAGGCATCATTTGCCAGCAAGACGATTAAGTAGTTCGGAGCAAAATTCCAGCCATTGTAGTGTTCACGTAATTGGGGGATCTTCAGGTACGATACTCCTTTCGAAGCAGGAACCTCATTTTCCATTGGTGTGTCGATTCGCTACTCGTATCGCTGCCCTTGACAGCCTCGGCTCTGCTCCGCTTCGGCTAAGGAGGGGAGGAGGATTTGGGCTGCACGAGGGGTACACTTCACTCATAAATCGACAATGGAAGCACTGCTTTGTCTCGGCGAGGCCTTCGTTCTTCGATTTCTTGCAAAAATTTCCTGGGCTCATTCCTTATCTTGAAACATCATACTACATTGCAGGCTTTCGCCACGCTCACCCATCCCACATCATCAGCCGAAACACCTTGGTAATCGCCGAAAGATAGCCCCATCCACCCTGCTAATCTCCCCACTACACGCTCAACCCGCCGAAGCTTAAGGAACAAGTTCGGACTTTAGATAGACATTTAGATCTAGGAGAGCCAGGCTTTGCGCTACCATCGGCAGCTGCAGCGGGAAGCTAAACGGCGTTAACGGACGATGAACGCATAGGTTCCGTAATGAAAAGATAAAAGTGGACGAGAATTTTTGACTGACAACTGGCTATGTCGAAAAGTATAAAAGAGCCTGCCTCACCGGCAACCGCTAGAGTATTAGCTATCACAAACCACTTAAAAGATTCTTTAAACCCTGCAGACGATATACACAAAGCCAAAATGAGTGCACCATACAAGTTCCAAGGATGGATGGGTTTGGACAAGGAGTCCACTAAGGGCAAGATGGTCTGGCAAGAATATGAGCCAAAGACTTGGACTGAAGACGATGTTGACATCAAGATCACCCATTGCGGTATCTGTGGTAGTGATCTCCACACACTGAGATCAGGATGGGTAATTTGAACCGTCACAAATTGTTAACACTGTCGCTAATGATGTGCTAGGGCCAAGCCAAGTATCCTTGCTGCGTAGGCCATGAAATCGCAGGAACAGTCGTGAAGGTTGGAAAGAACGTCAAGCACCTCAAGATTGGCGACCGAGCTGGTATCGGCGCACAGTCAGGCTCGTGCTTGGATTGCGAGTATTGTGCCGATGGACAGGAGAACTATTGTGCATCAATGGTTGGAACATACAACGGCCAGTACCCAGATGGTTCGAAGTCTTATGGAGGATACGCCGACTACTGCCGTGCTCCAGCACACTTCGCTGTCAAGATCCCAGATTCGCTGAGTCTGGCCGAGGCTGCTCCTATGCTTTGTGGCGGTATTACTGTGTTCAACCCTCTTGTCAAAAATGGCGCTGGTCCTGGCAAGAAAGTGGGTATCATTGGTGTTGGAGGCCTGGGCCACTTTGGTCTGATCTTCGCAAAGGCGCTGGGCGCAGACGAAGTTGTTGCCATCTCCCGAACCACCACCAAGAAGGAGGATGCTTTGAAGATGGGGGCCACGAAATTCATTGCCACCGAGGAGTCTGGCTGGGCCAAGAAGAACGCACGCAGCCTTGATATCATTGTGTCCACAGTTTCCAGCCCGAACATGCCATTGATGGAGTACTTCCAGCTTTTGAGAACTCACGGTCAATTCATTCAGGTGAGCTTAGCTTCCAATGTTTGCGAGATACATAGTATTGACAAATTCAAATAGGTCGGAGCTCCCGAAGATATGCTTCCTCAATTCAGCGCATTTGCGCTCATCGCAAAAGGATGCAAGATTGGTGGTTCATTGATCGGCTCGCCAAAGGACATTTCAGACATGCTGAACTTCGCCGCAGAGAAGAAGGTCCACCCAGTCATTCAAGAGAGGCCGTTGAAGGATGCAAATCAAGCCGTCATTGATATGGAAGCCGGAAAAGCAAGATATAGATATGTATTAGTGAACGAGAAGCATGCAAGCGAGTTGAAGGCATGAATGAGATGATAGAATAGAATAACATAGACTTTCAATGTAAATATACTCAGTGATGATGTTACTTTTGACTAAGAGAATCATTGATGCAATAGTAGTCCATCAGCCTTGGGTATTGTTCCTCAAGATATTTTAAGAGCTTTGTAAAACTTCGTCACAAATAATGAGTTAGACAGTAGGAGAAAATTAGAAAGTGCTCTTCAGATCATCAGAAAATCTCATTGATTTAGCTTACCCAGGCTAGATTTCAAGTTCTGTAGTCATTCGTGATCTAGTGCTAGACCGTATGTGGTTAGCGTGTGCTGCGCGCTCAAAGAGAAGTCGCGGGCAACCAGAAATATCCCTTCACCAGCTCAGCTCTATTCGAGCCTTATCCTACTAAACTCAACGAACATCGACAGCGCCCTCAGGTCCACTCCGCAGAGACCCCTCCAACCTTAATGCTACTGCCTTTGCATATCTGAAGCCTCTCAGCCTTTGGGCGGCGTGCGCTGTGAGAGCGCAAGCAGGCGACAATTCCAGCTTCGCGCCACGAGCATTACTAAGTCCGTCAACCATACCCTGCATTGCAGGATCCACGACTCGACAAGATGGCGGAATATGAGGAAGGCTACGAGTATGATGACTACGGGGAGGAGGATGCGGGTATCACGGCCGAGGACTGCTGGACGGTCATTTCCTCGTTCTTTGAGGCCAAGGGGCTGGTTTCGCAGCAACTGGATTCATTTGATGAATTCGTTTCTACGACCATGCAAGAGCTTGTAGAGGAGAACTCGCAACTCACTCTGGATCAGAATAATCCTCAGGCTGTTGATGACACCGATATTGCTCTTCGTCGATACGAGATCAAATTCGGAACGGTTCTGCTGTCACGGCCGGCGATGACTGAAGGCGACGGATCTACACAAGTCATGTTGCCTCAAGAAGCAAGATTACGAAATCTCACATACTCAAGTCCCCTCTACATCGAAATGACTAAGAAAGTCTCTGTGGCTGTTGAGCGTCCCGTCCCTCTCAACGAACTTGATGAAGAACAGGAGGCTGAGATGGCAAGGACAGGTGATCATCCGACAAGGCTCGTGTGGGAAGATGAAGATGGCGAGCCGGACGGGGAAAAGACGGAAAAGGCCCCGGATCGGGTATATATTGGAAAACTGCCAATTATGCTCAAGTCGAAATACTGTATCTTGAGGGACTTGGATGAGGACGATCTATATGCTTGGAATGAATGTCCGTATGATCAGGGTGGCTACTTCATCATCAACGGCAGCGAGAAGGTCCTGATTGCTCAAGAGCGAAGTGCGGCAAACATCGTACAAGTCTTCAAAAAGGCGCCTCCCAGTCCAACTCCTTTCATTGCAGAGATTCGAAGTGCTCTGGAGAAAGGTTCTCGCTTGATCTCTTCCATGACCATCAAACTTTTCGCGAAGGGAGATGGGCAACGAGGAGGCTTTGGCCAGACTATAAAATCTACACTGCCGTACATAAAGACCGACATCCCGATCGCCATTGTCTTCCGTGCGCTGGGTGTCGTTTCTGACGAGGATATCTTGAACCACATTTGCTACGATCGTACTGATACTCAAATGCTGGAAATGCTGAAGCCGTGTATCGAGGAAGCTTTTGTCATCCAAGACCGAGAAGTTGCATTAGATTTCATTGGCAAGCGTGGTAGTGGCACTACTTTGACCCGAGACAAGCGTGTGAAGCACGCTCGTGACATTATGCAGAAGGAGCTACTACCCCATATCTCTCAGAAAGAGGGCAGCGAAACCCGAAAGGCCTTCTTCCTAGGTTATATGGTTCACAAGATGTTACAATGCGCCCTGGGTCGACGAGAGACAGATGATCGAGATCATTTTGGCAAGAAGCGCTTGGATCTCGCTGGACCCCTTCTTGCTAAGCTATTCCGAGGTCTATTCCGTAGATTGACCACAGACGTTTATAAGTATCTCACGAAATGTGTTTCTGAGAACAAGGAGTTCAATCTAACGCTCGGAGTAAAGTCCACCACTCTCACGAATGGTCTTAAGTACTCTTTGGCTACTGGTAATTGGGGCGACCAGAAAAAAGCAGCAAGTTCGACTGCCGGTGTCTCTCAGGTGCTGAACAGATATACATTCGCCTCTACACTGTCGCATTTGCGTCGTACAAACACACCAATTGGTCGTGATGGAAAGATTGCTAAGCCGCGACAGCTCCATAATACTCATTGGGGTTTGGTGTGTCCTGCTGAAACCCCTGAAGGTCAAGCTTGTGGACTGGTAAAGAACCTGGCTCTCATGTGCTATGTCACAGTCGGTACGCCCAGCGAACCTATCATTGAGTTCATGATCCAGAGAAACATGGAAGTCCTGGAAGAATATGAGCCGTTACGGTCCCCAAATGCGACAAAAGTCTTTGTCAACGGTGTCTGGGTTGGTGTCCATCGGGATCCTGCACATCTTGTGCGGACGGTGCAGCATTTGAGACGATCGCATTTGATTTCTCACGAAGTCTCTTTGATTCGAGACATTCGAGACAGAGAATTCAAGATCTTCACTGATGCAGGCCGTGTTTGCAGACCATTATTCGTCATTGACAATGATGTTGACAGTCCGAACAAAGGCAATCTTGTCTTGAATAAGGACCACATCCGACGGCTTGAAGATGATCAGACGATGCCCGCCAATATGGACTCGGATCAGAAGGCCAGCGCAGGTTACTATGGTTTCCAGGGTTTGATCAATGACGGTGTCGTCGAGTATGTTGATGCTGAGGAAGAGGAGACAGTCATGATCGTGATGACTCCTGAGGACTTGGATATATCTCGTCAGCTACAGGCCGGGTACCAAATCAGGCCAGATGAGAGCGGTGATCTGAACAAGCGTGTGAAAGCACCAATGAACCCAACTGCACACATCTGGACCCATTGCGAGATTCATCCAAGTATGATTTTGGGAATATGCGCAAGCATTATTCCCTTCCCAGATCACAATCAGGTAAGAATTTCACCATACTCTCGTGACCTATAACTCATCAACGCTAGTCTCCTCGTAACACCTACCAATCTGCTATGGGTAAGCAAGCTATGGGAGTGTTCCTTACCAACTTCGATCAACGCATGGATACGATGGCAAACATCCTCTACTACCCCCAAAAACCCCTCGCTACGACTCGATCCATGGAATTTCTTAAATTTAGAGAACTGCCAGCGGGACAAAATGCAATCGTAGCCATCGCATGTTATTCCGGTTACAATCAAGAAGATTCCGTTATCATGAATCAAAGCAGCATCGACAGAGGTTTATTCCGAAGTCTCTTCTACCGCGCCTACACCGATCAGGAGAAGCGTATCGGCATGAATGTCGTCGAGCAGTTCGAAAAACCGTATAGAGCGGACACGTTGAAGCTTAAGCACGGTACATATGACAAGCTCGATGAAGATGGGATCATCGCTCCTGGTGTTCGTGTGTCCGGAGAGGACATCATCATCGGTAAGACCGCTCCAATGGCACCGGATGCAGAAGAACTTGGGCAACGTACCAAGGCGCACACGAAGCGTGATGCCTCGACACCGCTTCGAAGCACTGAGAACGGCATCGTCGACCAGGTCCTCATCACTACAAATGCCGAAGGCCTTCGCTTCGTCAAAGTTCGAATGCGGACAACTAAGGTTCCCCAGATTGGAGACAAATTCGCTTCTCGTCACGGACAGAAAGGTACCATCGGTATCACTTATCGTCAAGAAGATATGCCCTTTACAAGGCAAGGCATTGTACCTGATCTCATAATCAACCCGCATGCTATCCCATCTCGCATGACAATTGCACATTTGATTGAATGCCAGTTGAGTAAAGTCTCAACGTTGAGAGGGCTTGAGGGTGATGCCACGCCCTTCACTGAAGTCACGGTAGACTCTGTCTCGAAACTACTGCGCGACCACGGGTACCAGTCTCGTGGGTTTGAGATCATGTATCACGGGCACACTGGTCGCAAGCTCATGGCGCAAGTCTTCCTTGGTCCTACTTATTATCAGCGTCTGCGTCATATGGTCGACGACAAGATCCATGCTCGAGCTAGAGGTCCTGTACAAATTCTGACCAGACAGCCCGTGGAAGGTCGTGCGAGAGACGGTGGTCTACGTTTCGGAGAGATGGAGCGTGATTGCATGATTTCTCATGGAGCGGCGTCTTTCTTGAAGGAGAGATTGTTCGAGGTTTCGGATGCCTTCAGAGTCCACATTTGTGAGATCTGTGGGCTAATGACTCCAATCGCGTAAGTCACCTTCCAACTGAGTGGTGCTAAATGATACTAACAGATCCCAGCAAACTCTCAACGCAAAGCTTCGAGTGTCGGCCTTGCAAGAACAAGACCAGGATCTCGCAGATACACATCCCATATGCCGCCAAATTGCTTTTCCAGGAGCTAGCATCCATGAATATCGCGACTAGAATGTTCACAGAAAGGTCCGGGATATCTATCCGATAAGGCAGTCCTCAAGACGGGCTAAGAACTTAAGATTGCAGAAGGAAGAATGAGAAGTACAAAGGAAGCGAATCCGTGTAATATTTGCATATCGGGGCGTTCGGGATGGGAACTCGAGAACGCAGCGATTTTGAATCTTTGGTGCATTTGCAGGGGCCTTCTTTCTAGATTGACTCAGCAGCGCGTGCACGATGGGCGACATCTGTATCATATATAAAACTTCGGAAGCTCTTTGGTCAGAGCCTCAGAAGAGCAAGTGAGAAAATAGAATCTACAAGATTAACAGACAGATGTGGCCTGTATATTATGACCCCAATACCGCTTGTGACCTGTTGTTTGCGCCATTATATGCACCGTTCCGAACCCAATGCTCCTGGCCCCAGGTACTGTACACCTATCGATACATCTATTTCTCACGTCTGAGGTTGATCTTTCTGGCCCTTCCCCAATGATTGATTTAAGGGAATACATCCTTGTCACCGCGCCTTATTCCCCATGGTTGTGGCAGTCCCCCCATCATGTACGCTTTGTACCTTCTTATACTCCTCCTCCATCGCTCTCTGCATATCGAAATCTAGCTGCCGTTCCTTCTTAATACGTTGCTGCTCCATATCTCGTATAACGCCTGCGTGCATTGCCTGAAGTACGTCAGCGGAACAACAAAATCAGCTGACAATGCGATGGGGAGGTATACAGCTTTCTCAGCTTTTTGTGTGTAATGTACGAAGACGACAGTGCTGATTGCGAAGAGAGACGTGCCAGCTAGGGTGAGCTTTGCTGCGCTTGACATCTTCGGTGTGCTCTCTACCTCTAAAATGACAGGTAGCTTTGTCAGGTAGCTCTTCACAATCTCATTGTCCTGGTAGATTTTCATCAGTCAGGTCACAGGTGGAAGTGGCAGAATACCGAAGTCGGCAGTCACCGCCCAGACGAACAAGGATTGGGAGCTTGTTGCTTTCGGTGGAGCTTAAGCTCCTGCACCCACGATAACGACGACAACCAAGCGCAGCAGCAACAGGTACCAAACAAAACGCTGCTAGTCACTAGGCTAAGACCTCAGTCGCGAATATGGTATGTTCTGTCTAAAGGATCTAAGTGGTGAAGAGGAGGAGGAGAACAGAGGGCCAAGGCTAACGTATTGGTGGGACAGTCTGCACAGAACTCCGCGGGCATTCAGACGCTGCTGGATGTGAGTACTGCGATCGATGAGATAGACATGACTAGATACTGATATTGTGGGCTTGTAGGCAGAAAGGGAAGCGCAGAAGATCGTTCAAAGAGGTTAGTAGTTGCCTGTTGCATGGAGTCTTGCAGTCCTTTGCTAACTTCTGCCGTCTACAGCTAGAGAATGTAAGTTGATGAAGTAGGGTTCTGGTGCAGGCGTGGATAGGCACTGATGATAGTAGACCGCACGAAGCGTGTAAAGGAAGCCCGGGACGAGGCGAAGAAAGAGATTGATGAATATAAGAAGCAAAAGGATGATGAGTTCAAGAAGTTCGAGTCAGAGGTGCGGCTACCTATCCTTTACATAAGTCACTAAGTTCTGGAGGATGAGCTGGACATATTTGACAATGAAAGCTGACTCTGGTCACAGCATACCAGCGGAAACAAGAAGGCGGAGGAAGATGCAAGCAAAGATGCTGAGGTAAAAATAAAGGAAATCAAGGAGGCAGGCAAGAAAGGCCAAGATCAGGTCGTGAAAGATCTGTTGAAAGGAGTGTTTGATGTAAAACCCGTAGTTCCGGATCGGATTGAGGCACCTACAGCCGCTTGAGCGTTCGAATAGATTCCGGTGCTGGACTGGGGCTTTGTGCGGCTGGATGTGTTACAATACGGGACTTGCTACTATGCTGGTGTCTTGGGGGTCTGCTAGATTATATCTTGGTCAAGGGCAGAGAATAAAGGGCAGCTGTGTATACTTTAGTTTGTGACTCGAGAAGAGAAGCTCTCGTCGAACTACCCATATGAACAGTCACACTCAGTATTGTGCATCACTGACCAGCACGATGAACAATTAATCTTTTGCCACTTGAATATTCAATTTATGTAGATGCTGAAGGTCTATAAGCAACATCTGGCTCCCCCCCTAAGTTGTGGTTTTCAATCACATGTCAACCAGTGATCACTCTCGTCGACGTCACTGCCTTCATCGCGAACTTTGCAAAACAATCTTACATCGCTCCTACTTAAAGAATGGCACCAACATTTCGAAACTCAATGTATGACGGGCAGCGATGACAATATCCCTAACTCTTGCAGCACGCATGAGATGTATTCCTCACTATGTCCCCGTTCCACTGCAAAGCGCCGTCGCTCCACACGCGCAGATGAAAGCTTGCTTCAGTTCCTGCTGCCATAGACGGAGAGAGGAGAAACGGGCCAGTGATCAAAATATCCGTCCCAATCGTGATCCGCGAATATACGACTTAGGCAGAGCTATCGAAGATGACTTCGCAACTATCCGAGAGACCTATCGTACTACAATCCTCATCAATCCCACCTGTATGCAGCGCAGTACAGCTAATTCTCCTCCACAGAAACACCCAAGAATCCTATCGTCCTCGCCCATGGTCTTCTCGGCTTCGATGAGCTCCGTTTGGCCGGGAAGTTTCTCCCAGGTGTCCATTACTGGCGCGGCATCACAGATGCCATGCGCGCTAATGGCATCGAAGTCATAACTGCCTCTGTGCCGGCGTCCGCCTCAATTGAAGAGCGTGCTCTGAAGCTTGGACAGGACATTGCTGCAAAGGCCGCCGGCAAGCATGTCAACATTGTTGCGCACAGCATGGGAGGCTTAGACGCTCGGTATATGATCTCGCGGCTGCAGCCAGAGAATGTGGAAGTGCTGTCCTTGACAACGATAGCGAGCCCGCATAGGGGAAGCGCGTTCGCAGATTTCATGCTAGATGAGATAGGGCCGCAGTATTTGCCCAGTATCTATAAGTTCTTCAATGATTGGGGTGTTAGCACTGGTGCATTTAGTCAATTGACGAGGAAGTATATGCTAGAAGAGTTCAATCCCAAGACACCGGACGATGAGAGTGTTAGGTATTTTTCGTACGGGGCGACGTTTGAACCAAGTCTCTGGAGCGCATTTAGACAGACGCATACGGTTGTGAAAGATTTGGAGGGGCCGAACGATGGCTTGGTCAGTGTGAAGAGTGCCAAATGGGGAACTTATAAGGGGACGTTGGTGGGGGTTAGTCACTTGGACTTGATCAATTGGACGAATAGGTTGAAGTGGGCTGTTGGTAGACTTACGGGAAATGAGAGGAAGTAAGTCTTCTTTTTTTCGGAAAGAGTGCGATTATAGCTGACGCTGTATGCAGATTCAACGCTATAGCATTCTACCTTGACATTGCTGATATGCTAGCAAAGGAGGGCTTATGAGGGCCCATTATGGAGCTATTAATTAAACTAGTGAATCCCTTGGACAAATGAGCCTTGTATACTCACTGAGCGAGAGAGCTGTACACTACTTGTAGACTATTACTAAAAGAAACATTGCGTCTAGAATTTAATATAGCCGTCTATATCTGTTATGTATACCACTATATGAATCTACGCGACGTCTGAGGCACCTCCATCATCATACTATTGAAACCAAACATTGGATTTGCAGAGGTATCCTCTGAGAATCATAGAATTGTATGAGGCCATACCCATACGATGGAGCAAAAGCTGACTGCCATGAATAAAAGTTACCCATGATCATGTATCCCACTGTCATCTTCAAAAATGTCAAACTTCCAGCCAAAATATGCATCTTACCAACTCTTAGCATCTCAAGAAGCAGTCTGCTGGCTCTGCACTTGTTTCGTCGCAACGCCAATGTCTCTCGCCACATAGATTTGCCCATACAAATCGGTCACATCAATGAACAATCTTAGCGCCCTCATCACGTCCCGGTTGACTTCACTCCGCCCTTCCAGCTTCCGCATCGCAACGTTCAAACATTCTCTCTCGTACTCCGCAATATCAAAGAGCTCACCCTTCAACTTCTTCTCGATCACTTCTCCGTCTCCACCATTGTGATGAAATTCTGGGAAGTTGATAGAGTTTATATTACGTTCATTCCTGTCCCGAGCGATACTGCCAAAATCATTGTATTGCCGACACATGACGGCCAGGTGCAAACATAAGTCTTGGGCGTAGTACTTGGACAAGGGGCACGGGAAGGTGTCTGTACCGGAGCTAGAAGGGAGACAGGTGATGAAGGCGAAAGAGTAAGGGCAAGAGGTGTGTTCTGCAGACGTGGTGCGGACCCAGTTGAAATATGACGTGCGAGGAGTCAAGAACAGGGAGGTGGAAAAGAGTGAGTGGCCAGATTGAGAGGAGAAGCGCGCATTGTCGGAGATTTGAGTAATATGCGCGTGGAGGAAGATCTCAAGCTCATAGCGAAGGCGAGATGAGTCGTACTCGCTGGAGGCAAGGACTTTTGGGTGCTTGAGGCTATAGGATATGAAACGGCCTAGGACCTCTTTGACGTTGCAAAGACTAGGAGTACCTATAGTGGCGTCTGCTTCGGTGTCTTTACCGTTGGGTGCATGTGTCAAATCTGAGAAAGAATGACTTTTCAATCCATTCGTCTGATTTGTGGAAGCGCAGAGCTCATGGACGATTTCTCTGATAGTGGAGAGGTCATTTTCGAAGAACTTACCCACGACAGCTTCCATGTACTCATCTGCACGGTAGTTGAGCATGGAGATCACCATCATTTCCCATAAAAGGCTGGCACTCAGTGGCTTGCTCTGTAGATAGTTCGAGGCTGTCCAAGTGAATGGTATATATTCCAGATATTTCTCATCTATCCCGGTAATTTCAGGGAAGACGGATGTGGATTCTCTTCTCAATTTTGCGAGGAAGAGGTATCCTTCCACCAAGGCGGCGCGCAATTGCCATTTCGGCATGTGTGAGAACAATGGTAGTGTCCAGAAGAAACAAGTAAATTTCTCAACTGCTTTAATGGGAATGTCCACAAGTTGTTTCACGGCATCTCCCCATGATTCCGTGGCAAGACTCGCTTTCATCGCAGCCAGACAATATGTTTCGCATAGGATCGAGGAGCCATATGATACCTTTTCAATCCAGATGATATCTGGCTTGTCCCAATCTGGGGCAGTTATTTCGAGAAATCGTCTACCAGATGCAATTGCGTCTTGTACTTCAGGAAGCAGTGTTGTGGTCCAGGGAAGAGTGGCAAGGTCGTTCAAGGTCAAAATAGAATATGCAGTAACTTCATTTGAATGGTCCCCCCAGGATCCGTCCGCATCTTGACTTCTGCATGTCTGAACCAAAATCTGGTGTAAAACTACGGGAATGGTGTCTCTTACTAGGTCACCTGGGAGGTCCCTCAGACGGCCTTTATCCCATAGACGAAGCAATCGTACTAGAGCGTGTGATAGCAGCATCATTGGATATTGGTGTGAGAGGTTCTACTTCGGTCAGATTAAGGTGATTGTGCCATAGCAGTATGGGAATGCGTACCCATTTGTCTTCTATTGTTCCTTTCCACCACGCATTGCAGAGGAAAGATGCAGTTCCGGAAACTTGTTCCATATAAAGACTGGGCTCAGCGGTATATAGAAGAGCGACTAAAGCATTACAATTAGCGCTAAAACTATAGTTTCGTTCGACTGTGTAGGTTTTGAAGTGACCATGGCCATCGAATTCAGCAATCAAAGGTTCAGGCGAGGTGGACCGTCCAATCAAGTTGAGGGAAAGTACTGCTTTGGCTGTGTCATCTGCATCCGGCAACAATTGGGAAGCTAGTTGAAGATCAATATCATGCATATTAAGGGACAATTTCAATAGTACCGAATCCGAGGAGCCCATTTTGTGAGTCCAGATGATACTGAAGGAAATCTCCCAAGATCTTCACATGCTCCAAGCCCAGATTTTCTGTCGAGAAACCCGAAAGAAGGAGAGTCGAGAGTACCTGCCTGTAGGTCAGAGATATCATCCAGTCCGGATGAATGGGAATAGTCACCCAGGTCAGTTCAAAGAATGGAGTAGGATATGCACTTGGCATACCCCCACTTCCCTTACCGGAGCCATTTGCAATCACGTTGCTAAGGAACCATTCAGCTTCCCCGTCCCAAGCGGATGAGTATATCAAGTAGGCAGCGGTGGCTGCAGGAGATCCCATCAGGCTCCCTCCTACCTTGTGGTGACCAACTTGGTCGAAGTCGATTTGTCCTACAAATGCCTCTAACGAATGGATCAATGTAGATTTTACCGGCCCATATACCATCTCTGGCTTGAATTTAGAAAGCTTCTTGGAATTCAACGCCATGAGAATAGACAGCTCTGGGATATCTTTGAATTCAATTCCCTCTGCTTCAAGCAGTCGAAGAAGAGTAGGCACAAGGATCTCGAAGCCGACGTGGTCACTAAATTCGACATGCCAACTCCGAAGATGGTCCTGAAGGAAAGTGATGGCTCTTGAAATTCGTATCTCGATATCGTGAGGCACCTCACAATTCAAAGGCTCATCGCGATGTTTTTTCAGTGACAGTAGAGCAGCAAGTGTGTTCAAAATTGCATCTACTTCGGAAGGGCATCGAACTCCGCTCCATCCACCATCTTGCTCTTGGATATCGAGGAGATACTTAAAGCATTCTGGGAACCGCCATATCTTGTTTCCATTGACTTCTTTCTGTACTAGTGATACCCAGGACGATTCATAAGCTACAGGAGAGAACGAGCCGATATTGAAACCAGGTGAGCACCCATGAGCAAGCTTTTGCACTAAAGCTGCAGCTCTGAGATGAAGCTGTTCATAAATCGGGGACGACATTGAAGATGAAATCAAGACAGCAAAGAGCTTATTTCACAAGTAGAGAGATGGCATATATTTGTGCAATACAAATGTCAGCTTAGATCAGACCAAAGGAAAAAGAAATCCAATGGGCAGGCTCCTTCTGGGGCATGCCATGGCAAGTGTCTTCCCAGGAAAATCATAAGAGTGACTTCACTCTCGGAACCCATCAGGCAGGCTGATTTGCGCAGTAAGGACCACGCACGTTGATCTCTCTGCTTAGCTCGAAGGCACTCAGTGCTTTAGGTCCAAGATCGTGAAGGAGGGTAGGATGGGGGCTAAGAGAGGGAGGAGAAAAGGGGGGGAGGATGAACAGCGATCCACCAGATCCCTGTGAGATTCGCGATAGGGCTACAATTACGAGGTTGAACGCAACGTCAGCCCCCCATCGCTCGCCGATGAAGTCAGGGACCGTCTTGAGCGGCTGAACCGCAGACTTGGACCTGGGCTTGGGAACGAGCTTACAGACTGATCGTTTTAGCGCAATGAATTCCCAAAGCCATAACACAGGAGAAGTTCTCTCTATATCCTTCACTCATCATCCTGCCTGACCCAGCGTGGAATCTACTTGGTGAACGACAGATGGGGTTGTGATGAAGACCTGGAGCGTCGTAACGGGTTTGTCTATGTCCCTGTCTTCACTTACATGCGGCGCCTTCTGCAGTGATACTGTAACACAGCAGGACGTATCTTTTGATGGAGGCACCGTCTGCCGGCTGCCTCCGACCACACCAATCATATTTACAGCACCTGAAATGTGCAAAGCTGAGATGCAAGTATACGGCAGGTATCATATAGTTCCTCTGATGAAAGAAGCGGGGAAAGTGATACGTCCTCAGTTCTCTTGGCCAGTATCATTTTCATCCAGCATCTAACATCCTTGCCAAATTGACTTGCGCGGTAGACTGTCATTTGCATAGCCTGCTTACCAGCTTCTTTGAAAGTATCGGATTTCTCACTTGATGATGTGCAATGCATTATTATATCAGAGACGCCACAAACCGGATGACCTTACCAGCATGAGCAATGTCGTCCGTCGGAAACACCAAATTGGAAGTTATCACTTATAGAAGAGGTGTCACGAGGTTGTTAAAGCTCGAGAAAGTTTATACTCGAATAGAGCGCCGGGAAACCCTTGAGCTAAATGTCAGACGAATGAAAGCCAGGTCCGACATCAAAGGGGGGGGCTGTAGGAAGGTATGGCAGTTTTCGCTCATCAGCTCTAAGTATCCTACCTCGACTCTCCTGTTATAACTGTCAGACTGATAGCTATATGCAACACCGAGCAGAGACTAAGGAAAACAAACCTAGCGCATACATGAGCCTGAAGCCTTTGATTCCCCAATGTGCCTAAAGTAGGATCATGGCGCTTGACCAATTCTAACCAAACGCTGAGTCTGCCCTTCTTGTCAACTCACCAAACACTAGAAGGGACTGCACCTGATCGGAATCCGATGTCTGTAATCGGCAAGAAGCTCGTAGTCACGTATTCTCCACATCCACGGCACCTGGAATCCCAGACGATGCCCAGATATGCTCCATGCAAGCAAGAATCCTGGAGAGAAAACCCGAGAGGGTGTATACATCCCTGGCATCATCAGGCTACCTTCTAGATGCGCATAGTACAACACGATATAAGAGTGATTCCACATCGATAGGGCAATGTACTGATAGACTTTCAGCTGTTGGTCCATTCAGCAATCGAACAACCCACCATCAGCCCTCCAACCCGGATTTGTAAGGGCGTCGAGACGTTTAGTCATATTGGCTACGTCAAAGTGCATGTTCTCGGAGCTGTGTCTCCTAGGCAGGAGCCGAGTTCCTTGTAACTAAAGTTCCGATCAATGTATCATTTCTCGTAAGAGGAAGAGTGGAAAGGTTTGATTCCTCTGGTAGCTATTGGACATTTGGTCAACATGACTTCTCTTGAAGATGTGAAGGTATTCAAGCACGAATACCATGTAACTTCTAGGCAAAGAGACATCAATGGAGCCCAACCACTAGTACCATACACTGGGGCTCCAAGTAGAGTGATGCACAATATTAGGAGTGAAGATAATATCATAATCAAATGTCATTTTTAGACCTTCCTACGAAAGAAAACATGTGAGAGCAAGGGTTGTAGTGATTATAAAAGATGCAAATAACAATATGACATTTAAACATGCACCTATAACTCCTCTCCTAAGTCACTTGAACGCCTCCCGCCTCCAGTCCGTCCATACGCCACACTTTATAGTCATATCTCCAGATTAGATTCAGATTTAGGCTCTACCCTTCCCTTTACCACGTGTCTTAACAACTTTGGCTGGAGCGGCTCTGGCTTTCCCCTTTCCTTTGCCAGTTGCAGGCGCTGGTGGGGGTGAAGGCTTCTTCTCAACAACTTCATTCGCATCTCCTTCCATTGTCTCGTCCCCACCCTCTTGAGCCTCTTCATCTTCGTCGCTGCTCATAAACTCATCGTCCTCATCAAAGCCAAAAAATGACCTTGCTTTAGGCTTAGACTCAGCCTCAGATGGAGGAGTGGTGTCCTTCGAGCTCGGCTTATCCGCCCCCTCATCTTCGCTGCTCGAGCTGGTGGATTCATTAGCAGCATTTGCTCCCAATAAATTATCTCTATAGTCTCCCGCCTTCATAGCCGCAAGTACCGCCTTCCGCGTCGCCTCGCCGGCCTCCTCCTTATCCTCAACCCACTTCCCATCGACCTTGCCTTTATTCCCGCTCTTCATTTCCTCCTCCCTTCTCTCGGCGAGCTCGACGACTTGCTCCCATCTCTTCCGCCGTTCTTCTTTTTCTCTCTTCGCCATCTCGGGCTTGATAGCAAGGTATTCGGCAAGCGCCTTAGCCTCATTCACGGTTCGCAAGCGCCGACCGTCGAGGTTTCGACTAGAGGCATGCTCATCACCTTGTTTCTTCTTGCGCTTCGAGGACATGCGACCTCCGGCGGCTCGAAGCTGTGATCCGAAACCGCCTTTTCCTCCACATAGCGGAACAGCGAGTCTGAGGGATAGGAATTCATCTTGGGGACTTGATAATAACGAAGAGATGTATGAGGATGATTCTGGGAGAAGTTGTTTGTTTGAGATGGTGGTGAGAATGAGGCGGCTGTTGTGCGCAGGAAGACGCTCATTGATTTGCTCGTGAAGCTGCGAGACTGTTGTTGTGGCGGGGAGGGGAAGCGAGAGTGTTGATGGTAGGTCAAGGCCTGGAAAGGACGTCAGGAGGACGTTCAATGTGGTCGAGGTAGCCATGGTGAACTTGTAGATGGTGCACAAGGTGGATGAGATTGTAGATTATCTTTGCCCGCCACTGAAGATGGCAAGTTCTAATCGCACACCCCTGCGACAACCGCGCCGCGTGAAATGCGGCCGCTCCTTTCGCATTTATCCGGAAGACGGGTCGGCGGATCTGATGATGCGCTATGGTTAAATTGTAGTCTTTTTACTGAATGTCACGATGTTTCGATCGATGATTTTCAAGCTATCTGTGGACAGGGTAAATGGGTAAATCAAAGAGAAAGCCCCAAGGCCAAGGCCAAAGTGAAACGCCTCCAATCTACCCCTCCATGGTTTCGTCAGTAGGTATTTAGAGACAGCTTTCTTTCAGGTAGACATTTATTTCTGTGCTTCCTGCTGGTTCAATACCCCAGCTTCACATATCATGGCGTCTGATCCATTGAAACCACTTGTCGACCATATCTTCACTGCAGACCCATCAGCCCACGCCTTCAACGGTAAGCTATACGTCTATCCCTCTCACGACCGCAAGACGGACATCAAAGACAACGACAATGGCGATCAATACGACATGAACGACTACCATGTATTCTCAATGGAATCAATCGGTGGCCCTGTCACGGATCATGGCATAGCTTTGAAAGCAGAAGATGTCCCATGGGTCTCAAAACAGCTCTGGGCACCAGATGCGGCATTCAAGAATGGGAAGTACTACCTGTATTTCCCTGCCCGTGACAAGGAGGGGGTGTTCCGCATTGGTGTTGCGGAAAGTGACGTCCCTGAAGGTCCATTCAAGCCAGAGCCAGAGCCGATCCCTGGGAGCTATAGCATCGATCCAGCGAGTTTTGTGGACGATGATGGACAGGCTTATCTGTACTTTGGTGGCATATGGGGTGGACAGCTGCAGTGCTGGACGACGGGGAAGTATGTCGCTGATGCCTACTCGAATATGGAGGCAAAGGGCGATGTACCTGCGCTGCTGCCTCGTGTTGCGAAGTTGAGCGAAGACATGCGCTCCTTCACCTCAGATATACAGGAACTTGCTATCAATGGCGCAGATGGCCAACTCCTGAAGGCGGATGACCATGAGGCTCGCTTCTTCGAGGCCGCTTGGATGCATAAGTATAACGGGAAATACTACTTCTCTTATTCGACTGGAGATACCCATTTCTTAGCTTATGCCACAGGTGACAGTCCAACGGGTCCATTCACGTACCAGGGAAAGATCTTGGATCCTGTCCAAGGGTGGACAACGCATCATTCCATTGTCGAATTCACGGGAAAGTGGTACTTGTTCCACCATGATACTTCACTATCTGGCAAGAATCATTTGAGGTGTGTGAAAGTGCGGGAGATTGTGTATGATGGGGATGGAAAAATAAAACTGGCCTCTTAAAATTCAAAGCAAATCATGATCTTGCATAACCATGAAATAACCTAAAACTCCCAAATTAGCGGTTTGAATGCGGTCTTGTTCCTATTTAGATCCTCTCCGTAACATGAATCCCTGATAACCAAAACTCCATATATGCCCTATACATATAAAATACAGCCTTGACTCTAAGCCTAGCGTTTAACCTCGATCAAGCGTCCCCAGGTTTTCTTATTCAAGCAGCTTGAGCCTTCAGCTCCCCTCTCGCAAGCGCCATCTGCCTCGCTTCCTCCTTCTTTATTGCCATGAATTCCGTCTGTAACTTCGCGTCCTTAGTACGCTGCCTCCTCTTCACAGCGAGATCCTTCAACTCCTCAATTTGCGTCTCCGTCGGCTCTATCTGCTTGGCGTTTGTTAACTTCATGACTTGCTCTACGATTTCGCCATGTTTGCAGTTCTTAATATTGAATGTTTCTTTGCGTTCTGTAGGCGCACCGGGCCGTGATGGCGTGATAGGTGCTTCGGACGTCGAGGGATCGGTGGTGGAAGAAATTGGAAGCGGCGTAGAAGAAGCGGCGGAGGGAGACGTGAAATGGATGGTCATTAAGGCTGGGTCGTCAGGGTTTGTGGTGCGACTGACAGTCATGGGGACTGCTGGATTGTAATATTTGAGCCGTCGAAGGTCATTGCGCCAGAACATTCTTTAGAATACTTTGTTAGTTCAAGAGAGAGAGCTTTTAAGGTGGACGCAAACATACCTGGCCCCTTTGTGACCGGAGTGGAGAGTCATTACGAAGTCCATGTGTATTCCAGTGACTTCTGGAGGTAGCTTAGCTGCTCCGCTGCCGACTCTCAGCCTTAGTAGCTATGAATATGTCAACTGAAGCTCTCGAAGGATCGCTCTCGTTTTGGGAAATGTTCTACCTTCTGCGAGAGATTGGTTAGCGGATATGGAGCTAGAGGAAAAGAGAGCTTACTTCTGTCAGCCTGGTCATACGATTGGTAAGGTTTACCATCTTGGAAAAGTGAGGTTCGTCTATAGACTGTCCAAACTGAGTTTCTATTTCGTGGTGTTGATATAAATTATTTAAGCTTTGGCGCTGATGGCACTAGGACAACCCCTGCCAAAATTTCCTCGAAGAAAGGCTACTGTACGAGACTCCCGACACATCATGGAAAAGTCGTAATAGAGAAGAATGTCACTTAGCGCTCGCACAGTGACATTCGCGCAGAGACTCACGAAGCAGTCTCAGGTTCCAATCGCGGAACTCCCGGCATTTCTCTGCCCTGCAGTCCTTCGAACCTTTCGACTTCAACCCTCTATATGCGGGTACAAGCAACGATATTTCCACTCACACCCTTCGCGCTTTACAGCTTCGCAGACCCTCGCCGCTCCTGAAGTCCAGACAACGTTCTCCGCGCAGCAGTATCTGCCATCTCAGTGTCTAGGATGTGGTGCTCTTGCCCAAACTATTTTGGAAGATGAGCCGGGCTTCTACACTCTCACCCGAAAATCCATTAAGGAATATGTACGAGGCACAGTGACCCCCAAGGAATCTTCAGAGTATGCCATAATCAAAGCTGCTCTAGAAAATGCGGAGGGAACAGATATAGACTCGGGCGACTTCTCCACGAGACCTGGTTCGCATGCATTCCCATAAGCTGCTTCGATAGTCTGCTAACTCGAGTCCAGAAAAGGCCATAGAACCTCCTCTATGTGACCGTTGCCATAAGCTGAAGCATCATGACTTTGGTGTCTCGATACAGCATCCTTCGATCCAATCGATAGAAGACACTATCTTTGAATCGCCGTATAAGTACAACCATGTTTACCATATCCTTGACGCAGCAGACTTCCCAATGTCCCTCATACCTGGACTGCACAAACTGTTGCATCTGACACCACTAAGGTCTTCGAACCGACGTTCAAAAACAGGGAAGTTCTATCATGGGAGAAAGACGGAATTCAGCTTCATTATAACGAGGTCTGATTTACTGGCGCCCCAGAAATGGATGGTCGATTCTCTAATGCCTTATCTACGGGAAGTACTACGAGATGCACTTGGTAGGACTGCAAAAGATGCACGACTAGGCAACATACATTGTGTCAGTGCCAGACAAGGTTGGTGGACGAAGGAACTGAAAGAGACTATTTGGGAAAGAGGAGGCGGAGGCTGGATGGTTGGCAAAGTCAATGTTGGGAAGAGCCAATTATTCGGTGACGTCTTCCCAAAAGGACGTCGAGACTACGAGAGTATGGTGAAGAAGACCCTACGACCTAGTGTTCCTCGAGACAATTCTGAGATATGGCCAAATGCCGATATATCGACAGAACATTCGGATGAACCTCAGCAAGATAGCCAGCAACAATCTGAAGATCCTCTCGACACATCCTCCCTCCTCCCTCCAGCACATCCCGAGACGAACTATCCTTCAATGCCATTAGTATCCTCTCTACCGGGCACCACAGCCTCCCCAATCCGCCTTTCGTACGGCAATGGTAAAGGAGAGCTAATTGACCTCCCCGGTCTCTCCCGCAGTAACCTGGAGCTACATGTCCAGCCCGAGCACCGTGCTTCCCTCGTCATGCGTCACCGCATCAAACCAGAGCAGATAGTCATCAAGCCCGGCCAATCCATCCTCCTAGGAGGCTTCATCCGCATCACGCCCACGACGCCGGACGTGGTCTTCCTCGCATATTCTTTCACGCCCCTCAATCCGCACCTGACGTCTAACATCAGAGCCGTCGGCACACAGGAGCAGACGCGAGATTCGACAGTTGAGAATATATCATTGCCAGGCACGGGCCAGAAGATCGCGTCCGCCGGCACATTTCCCTTACAATGGGACGTTACACGTGAACGTGCTGGACCGCTGACCGCAACTGATGCCGTGGCTCTGAAGCCGTCGGCCCTCAGCTTCCGCGTCCTGGCAACCGACATCTTGATCGAGGGCTGCGGTTGGGTCGAGCTCGTTGCGCAAGTGCGGGGGAAGCCTGCGGAGTGGAGGGACGCACCCAAGAAAGGATTTCAGTTGGGAAATACCGCAAGGGAAGGAGGAGCAGGAGGGGCCATTGATCCCGAATGGCCGACCGTGGAGGTTTTCACGCCGGAGGGAAAGTTCGTTGCTGCGAGGAGGCCCATGAATGCTTGGTTGATGAACCGGAAGCCTGTGAAAGCCAAGGCGGGGGGGCGGCCGAGGAAGAGTATGAAGGGGCAGAAGAAGGCTGAGAAGAGGAGGAAGAGGGCAAGCTTGTAATTTGTAATTCTATGGATATACCCCAAAATTAAATAGACTGTATTCTACTTCAGGAAGTAATCAATCCCCGCGGCTAGTGACTGGCAAATCATACGGATTCAAATATTGGTTACACTTAGTCGCTACCGACTCTGTGGTAGATATATCGTTCAATTTTGTAATTCATTTGAGATACAGAGCGATCCTTTCTAATTCTAATATCGTGCGGCAAGTCCCGTCTACCTCGGAAAGAACGATTCCCAGTCCCGCAAGCCATGTCCCTAGAAAGATGAATTTACCAGTCTACTCAAATACAATGGCAGCCTTGATAGCGCTCTTGTTGCGCATAGACTCAAGGCACTCGCCCCACTGCTCGAGCTTGAAGGTCTTGTTGACAATGCCGTCGACCTTGACCTTTCCAGAGTCTAGATAGTCTATGGCAGCAGCTACAAAGAAATTGTTAGCGTTTATTTTGTTGGCGGTAGAGAGAGGAGCTTACGGAACATGTACGTCTCAGAGAATGATCCGAGAATGGTGATCTCGTCGCCGAAGATCTTGCTAGGTGGCCAGGTGACACGGGCTTTCTCAGAGTAGACGCCGTAAACAACGAGCTTGCCTCCACGTCGAACGTAGTTACTGTAGGAGGATCAAACGTTAGCATTGGCTTTAAAGACAATGTAGCAACTTGAGTGACTCCGAGATTAAGATTCCCAGCTAGTCTGAAACTAAACTTGGTGACGGGGTGACGGAGATTGGATAGGAAAGCTTTGCTCTAGGGACCTTACATGGCATCTTCAAGAATCTTGGGGGATCCAGTAGCCTCAACAACAATGTCGAAACCATACGGGTTCTGGTCCTTGATCTTCTGGAATTGAACCTCTGGGTCGGAACGAGAGAGTTCGATGTATTCCTTTTGAATGTGTTAGCCGATAAATAACTACGGTGGGGAAGACACCGTACATCACCAGCACCAAGTTTCTTAGCCAACTCCATCTTGAGACCCTGAGGTGCGGCAACCACGACATGGCAGCCACCATTCTGACGGAGCATTTGGGACAGCCTATTACAAAGTGTTAGTGTCGATGTGTGAAGATCATTCAGGCTACTGACACCAATCCAGTCGGTCCAGCACCGAACATCAGAACTGATGAACCAAGCTTAGGAGCAATTTTCTCAAGACCATGAGCAGCACAGGACGCTGGCTCCAGCAGGGTCGCATCCACATCGCTGAGATTCTTAATCTTGAACACTTTACCGGCAGGGTAGGCACAGTATTCGGCGAATCCGCCATCTATAATGTTTAGCTTTGAAATCACTTTTTGGGGGGAGACTCCTTACCCATGGTCACGCCATGTGCCTCAAAATGCTCGCACAAGAGAAGCTGGCCACGTCTGCAGTAGAAACACTCATTGCAAAGCTCCGAGTTACTACTTTTCGTTAGACATTAAATAATGAACCAGGGGTTAAGAGACGAACTCGGCCACCACACGTTCTCCAACCTTAAATTCCTTGACTTTTGGGCCTACAGCAGCAACTTCACCAACTGTCTCGTGACCTGACGGTAGTCAGCAACTATTGTCCCATTCTAATAGTCCACACGATAGCATGGTGTTGATAAAGGCTGTGTAGCCAGATCAAATCTTATTTTCTTAAAGGAATCGTCAAGAATTGAAGAAACCCCCAAAACAGTCCCAGCTAGAGGTTTTGCCTCTCAGAACGAATCTTGCATATATGAAACCGAAGATTCTTGTCTTGGGAGGTGCAGGAACTTGTGTGCAGAATCCCGGGAAACATGCCGAGAAATTTCGATATATCGTCAGGAATTCAATCGCAGCATTTGGTACGCAGACAAACACAAGCTGAAATTCGTCATATTACATACCAGGGATAAGAGGAAACTACAATAAGGGGTTCGTTAGCGTGAGGATCAAGTTACATGCATCTTTAGCCGGTGCAGCGGTGCAATGCAGAGAAACCATCAAGGTACAAGAAGTGGGGAGAATACTACATATATAAACAGAAGAGAGACCCCATACCTTTGCAATAAACTCTCCTTCATGGATGTGCAAATCCGTTCCACAAACACCACAGGCTTTGACCTTGATGAGGACATCGTTGTCTCGGAGCTGGGATCTATCATCAGCGAGTGCTCGGTTGCTCGGTGAGGGGCAGATTGGAAGACGCGAACCTTGGGCAATGGGACGGTGACGATGCCATACTCTTCCGGCTTTGTGTACCTGAGAAAAGAAGGGTCAGCATGTTCTGGATCTTGCCGATTGACCACCTTCCGCTACCAGAACGCTGCAAGCATACTCTACAGTACGTCCGTTTGGATTCACCGCTCCGATGATGGTGGGGTAGCCTCTTACCTGAGAGCTTTCATCTGCGAAGGAAGGGACGCCATTGTGCTGAATTTGGTTTGGGTTTCTTGTTGGAAAAGCAGTCAATGGGAATTGGAATGTTTTTGTTTGAAGAAGGAAGAGAAAAATTCTCAGAGTGTGGGCTGAGGCAGGCAGACGGGAGAGAGTTGGAGATTCCCACGGCTGTACCTCCACCTCCACCTCCACCTCTACGTCCCCCTCCACCTCCCTCTAGCTCCCGAGCGATTCCACGACACACAAACCAGCGCAGCTCCTGCCTCTCCATAGAACTACTGTATACTAACCCCCGGCCGGGGTTGTTCTCCACCCCACGCTGCTTGTCAAAATGTTGACAAAGACTCCAAGAGACACTTTCACCTTCATATGCTTCGGCCTCAACAAACTTCTGTGCTCCCCCTTGGCGCTAGCTCACCCACGCGCCGTTGTTCGGGCTGTTTGTCAGGAATCATGAGCCTATGTCTCAACACTGCCTGCTCATCGGTCTCCGACTTCCATGGCAGCTTACGCCCGTCATATCATTGGAGCGCAAATCTGTTTGAAGATTGTAGAATGCACGCCCGATAAGACGTTCCTTTTCCAGCCTTCGCCGAGACCGAGGGGCTTGCTGCCACCGACTTTTTTTTTTCTTGCCTTATGACAGTCAAAGGCGCCCGTGGGGAGCCAACGGCTATAGTCACTCAAGTCACGGAGAGCTCTGATTGTCTTAGAAGGTTTAGTCCACCTTGAAGTAGAGCGGCAGGGTATTTTACCTTCACCTGCAGATAGGCAGGGCCATGTGCAGTGCTGTCAGTCCTGGGATACAACCCCTACCTTCCTTTTCTCCGACAGTGCTGCACCTCGTAAGGAATTGCCAAGCGTCATTGTAACTGTGTTAGAGGATATACCTGCTGCATTCGTTGTGACAGGCCATAAACTGAATTGTGGACTGAGTATACCTATATTTTAAAACTAGAACTGCTCTAGCAAATAGAAAGTTGCTACAGGAATTCCTGTTAACCCAGGACATAGGACATAGAAGATTCAAGGCAGTTTGAAAACAGAATCACAGTATATAGACACCGTGATACATTTTCTTGGAAGAGCTCGTTATTGCTATCTGACAGTTTTGAAGTGTCAACTTCCAACTTCGACCTATACGCCCCCGGCGATTGCTATCACTCGACCAGACGCGCTACTGTCCAGCCCAACCATTTCAAGAGACATGTATGTGAGGTAATTCCTGTCGATGCAAAGCAAGCAGTGGGAAATGCCAAAAGCCTAAAATAATTCTAAGACGGAGGAGCGCCACGGCCACGACCGAATCCACCACGGCTGAGAGAAAAAAGAGATGTTAGCTTGATATTCCATTCAGAGAATTTATGCGAGGGGGATGCTTACAATTGAGGAGCGAACTCTCCAGATGGTGCTCCCTCCTTGCCCTCACCACCAGCATCACGACGTCTGTAACCACCCTCACGATCTCCCCGATCACGACCGCCCCGTCCACCGAAAGGCCTGCGCTCGCGCTCTCCATCACCACCCATCATGCCACGAGGAGGAGCATGCGATCGCTGTTGCTTGATGTGCGTCGCGGGGACGATCTCGGCAGGCAGGTGCAGCCACTCGCGAAGGTAGTCGAGGCCTTCAGGGGTGAGGGTATAGTAGTAGTATTGCCATGAGAATTGTGTCTTGACGTAACCGCGCGAGGTGAGGGATTGGCAGGCTTTGACGACGTAGAGGTTCTTGGTGTCGATGTCGTTGTGCTTGGGGAGGTTGTAGTCCTTCTTTGCGACCAGCACGCCCTCACGGAAGAGGTACTCGTGGATCTTCTTTCGGTCGGCCTTGGGAATAAGCCTGCACAATAGTCAGTATGCTGTTCGTTTTCGCGACATATTTGGAATGCTCACATGGTGGCGGTTGCTGTTTGTTAAGGAAGGCTGTCGTGCGGTCCGGAATGGTGATTTTCAGCAAAAAGTTCGCGAAGGGTTGGGTTTGTGTGCGCACGGACCAAGTCCACCAACATTAGCGAACGAACGTTGCGCCAAGGCCCCCCCCCCCCTAAACACGTGCCGCGAGAGAAGTATTTGTTAAGTGACCCGTTGACATATGGATATTGTTGCTCAGCATATCCGCGAGGAGTATCATTATGAGCAGTGACTTGATTCGGGCCTATAGATCTCACAATCATGAATCATAGCACTTTTGGTCTCAAGACAATCTGCCTTCCTTTCTTGGTTTGTACACGTTCATCATTGTCTATCACTTGGTCTCGAACGGACCGCGCAGAGGTATTGTAAGCTGTAAAATGAACGCCTCCTTATCCCAAATGCATTAATTGCATCCCAATACGATTATGGAGTCCTTTTTAATGCAACTCTCAAGCTCAATGCATCATTTCTGGGGAATTACTACTTCAATCCAAATCCCTCGCTTTCATATACAGCCCGCCAAAGCATGTACTCCAGTTTCCGTCTCGACGAATATCGCCACAACGAAAGCATATTGAAGCAAGTTCTTGCCACCGGAAACCTTGGGCTGTCATCTCCTAGGCACGAAAGCTTGATCACTAAGTTGGTTGCGCCCATCGCCGGAATACGATCGCTTCCCGTAATGAAGCTTAGAAGTCTTCTCTGATCTTTGGGAATGGCATTCTGAAACGATTCCCAAAACCATGATACTGCGGGCTCTGTTGTTGCAGGATCGGGGACACCCCAGTTCTCACAGATGGCGACTGCGCGCAGCGATGCGATATCGAGTGGTTCATCTGAGCCTCTGATAAGAAGCTCGATCTCTTCAGGCCTGAATAGTGATAACGCATTGCCTCCACAGACAGTAAAGAATCCTCTTTTAAAAGGCTCGAATTGTCGAGCCACAGCTGTATCCAGAAGGTATCTAACATACAAGTCGACGAACTCTCGACGGTTGGCATTTGTGACAGGACGCCTCTCTCCATCTGGGCAGAGGGGTACTTGAGTTATCTGGCCGTATCGTTCGACATCGGCAACGAAATCCCGACAAAAAGTCTCTTGTACATTGCCATCATATTCCAGGAGTTGGCGAAGCCCAGTTGCCAGTGATGGGCGGAACTCGGCTAGATCTTCTAACGAATAAGTCATTGATGGCTTAGCGTGAGACGTTGCTCCAGGAGCAGCAGGAGGACCGGCAGCTAAAAGCTTTCGAAAAGCGAAGGGAGGAAGAGCGACGTCGAGAATGGTAGAGTTGTAGATTGCTAGACCTAGTACAACCCCAACAAGGAAGAATTGATCTGTCGTTTCAAAACTATTTGGGTTAAAATAGCAGAAATGCGAGTCTTCATCATAGGTAAACATGCCTAAGAATCGTTAGTCAGGGAAAATATTTGGAATGGCATAGGAAGACATACCATGGTCAGGATTGAAGACATCCCTGACCAACAGCAAGAACCATTCTTTCCGGAGACCGCCAGCATCAATTCCTTCTTCGCCCTTGAACTCAATTCGCAAGCCTTTCTTGACTTCCTCACCGCTGTTTCCTACTACTTGGCTGACGCTCTGCAGACTGTCTTCGACCAGACAGTCTCTGCGCACTTTCAGAACGAGATATTGATTGACAGTCTTACGAGTCATGATGCTGTCAAAGAAAGCCTCTCTTGCTTTTACCTCCATCTGTCGCCGAGCATCATATTCCATGATTTGGATTTTCGCCCAGATACTCAAGAAGAATGGGTACTGGCAAAAGGCAAACTTGCCTCTTTTTGATTCCCAGGCTTCGAAATCTGCAGTGAGGTTTGAGTAGTCCAGCAAAGTATTGTAGAAGTCACTCGTAGGTAGGATCTGGCCGTGATTGCGAGCTCTCTCGCGAGCAGCTAACCCAGCACTTTGGCCAGCTTCCAGCGTGACAGGAGTCCTTGTCTCCGCCCTTCGCGAGAGCCCGCTATTATTTGCTGAAAAGAGTAGAGCCATGACTCTGGCAGCCGCTTTGATTTGCCAATCGTCATTATAGACAACAGCCTGAGATTTCTTTTCGGGCTTCTTCGAGGATTGGCCTGCAACACCGAGTGCAGCGTGAAGAGCAGCTGAAGTATTTTGCCCCGCTCCACTCATGTCCGGTATCAAACCTGCTGTAAGATCTTGCTCCACCTGCCGTTTTTTGCCTTGTTGCCTTCCAAGTCTGTAGGTTACGAAGCTTCCCACTAGATCTACGGTCCTCTGAAAATTGCTGTCAGAATACCGTGCAAACCAAGACACAAGGTAGTGGTGCCATTCATTTGGAACATTTGACAAGAGGCCCAGAACCCGCTTGATGATGCCTGAATGTTGTCCTGAACTCCCTTTGCGTGTGTTAGGAGAAGCGGGAGACCGAAACCGTATAGTTGACTTTGGTGGTTCTAGAGAGGAAGTACCCGTATGAAGATCCCGTTTCCTATCGCGGGATCGAGATCTACTGCTAACTCGCTCTTTCGAGTTTGTATGAGTAGGGTAGAGCAGCGGACTAGCAAGAATTATGAGAAGAAATCGTAAATCGTGTGGACCATTTAGAGGACGTCCTGGACGTTTCAGAAGACTCTCGGAAGCTTTCAGCAAGACTCTTTGAGTATGAGATCGCGCTTCCATGATTTGATCCTCTACTTCTCTCATTTCCGGACCTGAAAGATGGTGGAGATGAGGGCCATGAATATCGCTTCCAACAAGATCATCTAGTGTCTTTCGCCATGCTACCCCAGCATTTAAAACAGATTGATACCACTCATTAACGCCGGCCCAATCAATTCGAGGTGATTTCACCGTAACCAGATCCGAATGTTCAGTTGAATTATAGTCACCCCTCCGATACGTCCTCGACCTTTCAGGGTTCTCCTTGTGGGAGCGGCCGCCAGTCCACCACATTCCGTTCTCTGCAAAGTCGCCCATCAGAAGCATTTTAGCGTCTAGCTCTGACAATTCTGACACAGGGACATCAGGCGGAGCTTGTCTGCTCCTAGGAGGGGATTCTCTGCGTGTATTTCCCTCACTACCGGCTCGAAGAGCCATATTCGGCCTCAGTGTTGAGAATGAAGCATTTATACACTCGATCGATGCGAAAGATGCGATTATGTAGTCTTCCAGAAGCTTGAAAATATTTGTCGTTGTAGCAGCTTGATCACGCTGTACTGGAGCTTCCTTTCCATTCGCAGAAACGTAATGACTCCCAGTATGTGCTGGGTTTGAGATCATATGAGCGGTGTTCTCTCGCTGTCTCATATGCGATCCAAAGTCACCTGGGGAAGATCTGGAGTAAGGTCTGTTGTCGACATTCTTGGAGTCATGACGCGGAGGGGCTCCAACAGGTCGACGTGCTATCTGTAAAGGACCAGCTTTAGACGATAGTTGTAAATTATCGTCACCTTGATTGTCTCTTTCGGGCAGCTCATTGGCGGCGTTATGGGCTGGGGATATTGGTGACAGAGGCTCCGGACTGTCATATACACTATCTTCATGTTTCAGTCTCTCGAGGAGATAGGACGTTAGACACTCGTCTATGATACGTCTGGTTCTCTGAACAGACAATGGAGGAACTGCACGATATTAGTGTATTGTGCTGTCAGGGCACAGGTAGGACAAGTACCTCTTTTAACCAATCCAGTATTCGTGCCAGGTTTCGCAGCGAACGATGCTGGCACCCTATGTCCATCGCCACGCCGAGCCTCTACAATAACAGGCTTCAAATCATTGATCATCAAACACACGGTACACCTAAATACCTTCAACTCCTTTGGCCACCGCACCATAGAGTCGCAGGTCTTGCATTTCCCCGTTGTTAGGTCTTTGTCTGGAACCTTCTGCTTGTCACTTGTTGGAGCATATGCCGTACTCCGAACCATCTGTGGCGACACCGTTTCCTCGTCCGTCGACTCGAAGCCTCCTGCGCCTGCGCTCTCACCGGGACGTTTTTTCATTGTGGAAAATAACGAGGGAAAAGGGTGGCTCACTGAACGCCCATGGCCGTTCGTACGTGTGGACCTCGTAGACCCGCCATGGTGAGCTCCTGGGGGAGGACCCAAGGTTGGGATGCCATACGCATTGTCTATTATGTCTGCCTCGGTGAGCCGCGCAGGCCCTCGATTTCGTGCAGGAGAGGTTCCGCGGGGAGCGGCTGAGCCAGATTCATTGCGATTGCCTGGTGGAAGGAATCTGTTTGACCAGGTAGGCATCGCACCGCTCTCGATCGTGAACCGCCAGTGGTGATGCTGAAGAGCGCATTTGCTTGTTGACAGACCATCGAACCAGCGAAGGAACTGCGGATGTGCCTGACGATCTCGAACCCTCGAACATGTATCGACTCTTTTGGCGAAGATCTTCCTATGGTTTCAAGAGGTGTTGGTTGCTCTTGCCTTGGCACGATCAATCATTAGCTTTGAAGTTGAGTGATAAGTTGCAGGGTCGACAAGCACGACGTAACTCACCTTCACAGCTTCAACCATCATCTAAACTCTCAAAAAGGAAGCTTGGCAGAGA
The DNA here is from genome assembly GCA_003988795.1 of Proliferodiscus dingleyae. NCBI lineage: Eukaryota > Fungi > Ascomycota > Leotiomycetes > Helotiales > Lachnaceae > Proliferodiscus > Proliferodiscus dingleyae. Next base: position 784,743 of record QYAK01000002.1, on the reverse strand, counting down.
GTTCAATAGGAGAATTCTTCGCGGAATCGAGGCTGCTGAAACGCATAAATGCTCGAGATAAGTTCCCCAGTTTCATTGAGGATGCAATGGCAGCCAAGACCAGCTCGTTAATACAATACGAGATGTCTACCAACCAGAGTTCTGGATACTTCTCGTATTCACAAATTTACAAAGGGACAATAGCGCACGACTTTACAAAAGTTACATATTCTCGCAATAAGTCTTTTACAAGGGAATCAGCTGATCTTCAACGATTTTTTCATTCATGGGTGTATAAAAGCAGCAACTATTCTCGCACGCTTTGGCAAGGCCCAACCCGGAGCCATAAAGTTCCCAACCCTGCACATAAATGCAACACAAACCACAGCAAGCTCCCACCAACACATCTATCTGTATCTCTGGAGGTTGAGTGTGTTGTGTCGCTTCCAGGTCTTTCTCCGGCCAGCAGTTGTCTTGTTGAATGCGTGACCCTTGCCCAAACCACGAGACTTCTTGCCAGTAGCAGTGAGACCACGAGATTCGCGGTGCTTGTGAACTGGGTTGACGATCCAGTTGATGCGGGCGTCGCGGCGGATAGCCTTGTGTTGGGGGTCGACAAGGATAACCTCGAAGTATTTGTAGGTGGAGTCCTGGTTGATCCAGTAGGAGTTCAAGACTCGCAAGTTGGCACAGCGACGTCCAACACGCTCCTCAGCAGTGGACTTGAGCGATCGCTGGTATTTGAGCTGGTTCACACCCTGGTTGGTGGGCTTGCCTAAAAGACAACCAAGTTAGATAATGGCACTCGAGGACACAGAGAGAAAGGCTTCATACCATAGGTGGCACCCTTTGGCACTGGCCGCTTACGACCTCCGCGGCGAACGCGCACACGGTAGATGACATAGCCTTGCTTGGCCTTATAACCAAGACGACGAGCCTTGTCCGGGCGAGAGGGACGGGAAGCACGGTGGATGACATTCAATTGTCGGAGCTATATTATGCACTCTCAGCTAATGTTCAACGAGTGTATAGCAAAGACATCAATCTCTTGAAAGATGCCCACACAGAAGCCATGTCCACAATACTCCAAGATGTCCGTAGAAGTACGAAAGTAGAGTGTCGATTTGGGCTTCGATTTCGATTTCGTAGAAAATTTCGCAGTTATCTTACCTCCCAGCATCGTACACGGAGAAGGAAACGGAGGACATCCGATTGCTTCTTCTTCTGCAATTCCTCGACGTACTTGAGGGCGCCCATCTGTCACCGAAAAATGTTAGCATGCTGTCGCATCAAGCCACCATGAAGACGATCTGCGAAGGTCGCCTTCCCAAGCATCCAAGCATCAGAGAAATTTGCCTTTGGCGATTCTGCTCCTAGACCATTTCGTTTGACAACAAGCTGAGATTGGAACTGACCTTGACTGCGAGGATTGGTTGTCGGTTGGCGATTGTGTGTCGAAATTCGTGAACCCGAAGAATTTTAGATTTCAAAGTGCGGGTGGTTCTCAATGCCGACTAGCGCAGCATTTTAAGCGAGGTGAGCCTAAGTGACAAGACAAAACTACCTACCTAGGCCAGGGCCAGGCTAGGTACCTTTGGTCTGCACTTTCACCCCTCGTTCTCAGTTCCTCAAACTATCATAAAAATTCATCCGGCCGTAACAATTGCTCTTCTAGTGGTCATCTTAGAGGCGGTCGCTAGGATATACTGCGATGATTATTCTCAAATCTAGCAGGTAGATGTCTTCGCACCCGCGCACCCGCGCACCCGCGATTCTGCTTTGATTCTTAAGCCGCAGACCTGTCAATTTACACTATGAAATAAGCACCTAGCAGCCATGCATTGACTGAGCTGATAATATATCGAGAAATACATCTTCTATTGCCAGTTTGTCTCATCTACACCTTCGTCGTATTCTCTAGCTGCAGAGCAGGTGACTAGTTTCGTTACAGCTAATGAAGCCACTATGATGACCAACCATCTCTAATCTCTTGGATGCATCGGATGTTTTTAAGCAATTTCCACAGCAATAGACCTCAAGAGCTTCTTCGAAGACTTCTCCTGCTTCTTTGCAATCTTTCCCCATGCATTTGCGATCAGCGTGTTGTCCTTCGTATATATGATGTCCACCACAGACGCCGTCTCCTCATCAGATGCCGGCTGGGCAGTCGCGTTCAAGAGACTCTTGTACTTTTGGATACCGACGTCACGACCAATCGCAAGTATCTTACTGATATCCTCGTCTTCGCCTTCCCAGTCGTTATCCAGTAAATCCGACATCTCGACTTCTGAAGTCATTTTATTAGCGCTCTCGAATTTCTCAATGACATCCTTGGCAACTGCTATGAGGTCCCGGGACTGCTTGTGCAGAGTGGCAAATGCTTGGTCTTGTGTGTCGTTCGTTTTTACACAGTCCTCTCCTCTAGGCGCCACCGGTCGAGAAGCCTTAAATGCCTCAGAGAAAAGTTCAAGGAACTGCCCATCTTGTCTTAATCTATTTGCAGTTAGTCGGGTGCCCAGACATGATTTAGAACTCGTACGTAGCTGTCTTTAAAGCCTGAAGCTCTTCCCTCAACTCCTGCTCCCCATGTTCTAGGCGTTGCGTGAATTGGTCCAGATACTTTGCAGCAGCTTTGCCGGCCAAGCGTTTCTTCTTGCTTTCGAATTCAATCAATGCAAGGAACTGTCTAAAATGTAGCTGCGTAAGTCTTTGTGTGTTTCTGATCGAACCGAGTGTAGCTCACTGGCTCTCCATACGTCCTTCATCCTCCTCATATTCACTAGCTTTTAGTGTGCGAACCGGTTCAGACCTGCGGGTCTTGGACTTCTTCGCAGGTCTGCCTATGATAGACTGCTCTTCAATGAAAAGCTTCTCACTGGATTCATTGTCCCGTGCTGATTCAGAGTCGTCTTGTGTTGACACTTTGGAAAGCTTGCTTTTGGTGGTTGGCAACGCACCTGCAACCCGTCAGTCCTTAATGGCGCTTAAATGACAAGTTGAGCTCTTGGGTAAGTGTCAATTTCTATGGATCTGAAGCTACTTACTCTCTGATTTGCGCTTGATGGTAGTTCTTGCCATGGCGCATGATAACTTTAGGGCAGATTGAGTTGTGAAGGCAGAGACCAGATGGCTCGGTTCGGCCGTTGAGGATGGAAGGCGGTGACTGAAGCCCGAAAGGACCAAATACGACCTGAGTTGTGCCTTCCACTAAAAACACATGCGAAGACGCAATAGCAGCGAAGAGTAATACCACGATATATATATCTTTTATTTCACTACAACTAAGTAAATTCCTATTCCTATTCCCAATTACCAAGCAAGAAAAGTATGTATTGTAAGCGAGTGCTAACGAAAAGAGACTACAACCTGCCCTTTCCGGAGAATTACCCAATCTTTCTTTTTGAAACTCCTATGCCCGGATCCAGATGACACCTGAATTTCAAATATGTGCAAATCTATCTAGAGGTCGCTCATTCATTCTCAGATGTCCAGGAACCATTTTCTCATGATCGTCGTGCAATGAAAACGCCAATGTCTTGATGTAGTTTGCGAACAGAAAAATCCCGCCTATTAGAAACAAACAAAAGATAGATGTGATCTGCCGAGGGAAGGACTGTGTTGTGATCGCTCGGAGAGTAGATGGTAGAATTTCATTCTGTGTAAGAGCGACAGGTAGACAGGTCTTTCCAGCAACGATGGCATTGCCGAGCGATGCATTTTGTGGTCCGATTCCTTTCTGCAATAAAAGCAATATAAAAGAAAATCGATAATTGAGAGTTGAGAGTCAGGATTCTGGTGAAAATATTCCATGTGTGATGGTGGCGTTGGCGTTGATGGAACGACCGGCACTCAATCTCGTAACGCCAGATGCAATCACACCACAGCGGTTTGGATGGTAAACCATCCCCAACTCCTACTATATCCCAAATAATTGTATACTACATCAGTGCTTTCCTCTTAGCGAGTTATGGACAAGCCTTGGAAGTTGTTGATCCAGGCCTCGTTTGTTGTAGAGAGCCCGTTAGATGGTCGACTATAGTCGCCTCCGTCGTGAGTCGGTGTTGCTCCATGAGGGGATGGAAATCTTGGCGGAAGGGTTTGGTAGTCGTTCGCGGCTGGGAATGCTCCATACGTATCAATAGGAACATAACCAGCAGGGCTTACGCCAACATTGCGAGGGGCCGCAGCACCAAACGGCGAATAGCCATAGGAATAGCCAGAAGGCTGAAATGCATTTGGTGGGAGAGATGCTCGTTCCAGGCCGGAAGTAAATGGCTGCGCGAAGCCGCCTTGGTAACCACGATTGGCCTGAGGTGTTGCGTACGAAGCTGGCTCAGCTTGTGGTGCACGTCGTTCACTTTGAGTATTTCGACTAACACCAACAGCACCAGGTCCGATACCACTAGGGGCCTGAAGACCGAGTGACGGACTTGCGAAGGAGGCTGGATTGATAGCGGACATCCATATCCGAGTCTTGTAAACCTTGAAAAGATCTGTAACTAGAGAATTGAAGTTGATGTACGCATCGGCAAAGTAATAGAAGGTAAGCTTCTTCCAGTCCCTATCAAGGTTAGCAAAGTGTTCCGTGTCAAGAAAAGAAGACTTACATTTGGAACTCTGCATCGAGAATTTCCATGTGAAGGCCATGTTCCTTCACTTTCTGCATACACACTCGCTTTGCTTTAGCCTCGTTGCCTTCCTTGTCACGAAGGGCCTGGATCTCGTGGTTCTGAGCGAGGCGCTTGATGATCTTAGGCTTGATCTCGCCAGGATTGGGCTCTTGCATGCCATGCTGGCTAGGAGGTCCCATTCCACCGACAGCACTGCCTTGAAGACCATTGGAAGCAGCCATCAGACCGGCTCCCGTACCGTCTGAGTTTCCCGCAGCACCCTGAGAATACATCATCAACCACTTGTAGTGCTCCTCGGCGTAGTGTTCCTTCAGTTCTTTAGCAGAAGCCCAGTCGACGTTGTCTCGAGCAACGGTTCCCAAATCTGTTCCACGGTCTGCTTCCACTATAACCAGGTCTCCTGGTTTGACGGAAAGTCCGGTGCCCTCCTGGACATAAAATACATCGGCACGAGAGCACTTGAATAGTACAATGTAAAGGAGTTGATTATGGCGTGGCTGTGGAACTCCATACATGCTTCGGTGAGGGGAGGGCGCTCTACCAGCACCATACTGAGCAACCCCGTGTGGATACCCAGTAGGCGGATAGTTAGCTGAGCCATAGGTATCGGCATTGCGTTGAAGGGTAGCGATGCCACCGAAATAGTTCGCTGCTGTACATCAAAAAGATTAGCATAAGACTCTCACCAGAGCTAATTACATCATCAAGTAGTGTATCAGTGGGCATAAGAAATCAGACAGGCGGGCTTTAACAAAGGCTTAGAAAAGTCCTCACCATATTCATTTAGAGAGTAGCCAGCACCTTCTTGATACCTGCCAGAATAGTCCTTGGGTGACAATCCTTCCTGTAAGCTGCCCTCGTGGACCGACAGCTGCTCACCAATGGAACTGACAGATCCTTGTCGAGCAGGGACATCTGCGAAGGAGTGACGTCTGCTCTGTGGAATATCTGCCATGCCACCAAAGCCAAGAGAACTCTGCCAATTTGCCCGCTTGACATTCTCAAGCTTGCGATTCTCAAGAGCGCCATAAGCGGACAGCTTTGGTTGCCCCGACGATCCATACTCACTCATTCTACGGCCAGATAGTCCCTTCGAGGTAATCTCTTGGAGTTCACTGATCTCGTCAAGCTCATCGATGGCATAATCTGACTCCTCGGGAAGAGTTTCCTGCAGACCGTATCCGCCTCCCAAACCAAAGGCGCTGTTGGTGGATGATCGCGGTCGGAGACGAGAATTATGGATATTCTGTTGACGAAGAATCGCGTTTTCTCTCGCCAACATCTCGATGGTCTTGCTAGCTTCGCCAGATTGGAGCACTACGCCATGGCTTGAACCGTTGGTGCTCTCATCGTCATCATCGTCAACTTCCTTCACTTTGCCCAGTCCCCCCTCATTAGACATTTCGCTCAACATGCTCGGCCGAGATGGTCTATGCTGTAAGCCTGAATGCTGTAATGGTCTTCCTCGACCAGAAAACATTGGGCCTGCAGTTGAAGATGCGGTAGATGCCGGGGAATCAGGATCAAGCTGTCCCACCGAATATGACTGTGATCGATATGTCTTGGGTGTGGGGTGTAATGGAATTGCAAATGGGATGTTGGAGTCCCGCGGCGCGGTATTTAGGTCGCTGTTGAAGTATCCATTTCCAGCAGAGCCGGGTGAATGCATCGAGGTTGGCGATGGAAGCACCTCGGTCAGTCTCGAAGGAGGTTCCTTGCGTGAATCGTTATTCCAAATACCGCTGCCCCAAGGAAATGAGGTAGAGCCCGGATGCCCTCGACCTACGCCACCGCCCACCTGGGCATGCGTAGCCCAAGAAGATGGCTCCGCTGATGGTGTATTCGGATGAGAGGTTGTAGGCGACATGGAGCTGCTTGCAAATGAACCTTTTCTGGGCTGAATCCCAGGCTGTGTCGTTTCGTTCAACCAAGAAGACCTACGCATTGGCTTTTGCAGCGGAGCGACTGGCTGGGTCTGATCATGCCGGTCACCTTCGTCATCAGAGCTAGCCAAAGCCTCAGAATCAGGAGTTGACCGTCGACCATTGAACTTATCAAGTAACAGCGAGGGGTTGCTAGAGGTCATAGACGAAGCAGTTGAAGGTGCGTGTTTGGCCGCCCCGGGACCGGCTTTATTGCCACCCGAACTCATGGTTCTACCACAATGCTAGTTCTAGGGGTATGGGCGAGAACGGCAAACACAGTTCAGAACCCTGACAGGCTTTCCCTGCTTGATACTAATCAAAATGTTAGCGAGCTGTCTGCCCAGTAGGCAAATTTTAGGATGAGACGCAATGCAGGACTTGTTGAACCAAGCAGATCGTCGCCACAATTCAACGTAACAATTAGCTTTTAAAATTTGAGGGCTGCTATATTTGAAGTAAAAACTTCGCAGATCATTGATAGCCTTCTCAAGGCGATCAGAATGATCCTACGCTTCAAAAATAGGATCTAGCACGAAGGAAACTAGCAAACTCGCCACAATAGAAGGTCTATCCAACACAAAACGAACAGTGCAGCTAGCAATAAACAAAAATTAAGTGATCAAGATTATGCCTTGACACAAATGTATTTATAAAGTCGAAACATGAGTGATACGTACTTCGTGCAGACGTGTGTGTTTGAAAGAGTCCAGAGCGGGACAAGTAGTCGATCTGGCTCTTCGTAGGTAGTAAAAGTTGTGACAATGTACCCAAGATGTTTCGTATCGGAGATGGTAGTGTTGAGCTCTGCGATGGTCCAAAGGGCTGTAGACTATGGAAAAGTTAGTATTCGTGAAATAGAAGATAGCAGTTATACAAGTGCTTCAAAAACCATTCTAGACAAATGACAAAATGGCAGATCAAGATGTGTAATAGCAGATTGGGAAAAGATGAAAACATGGCGACCTTTGAACAAAGACACTTTTAAAAAGGGAAATTGGAGCCGAGGTATTCAAGTCGAGTACAGTGCAAGCTGACAGCTGATTGATTATGAACGGATGTCTAGGAATCGGACCAGAGATTAGTGAATAATTTCGTAGTCTATGTGACTGACAGCGCACGTCCCATCTGCGTGTAGCCTGGGGTGAATATCGAGAGGATGCCTATCAAAGTGAGGTGACAGGTTACAACATCTCGCCTCGAGCTCTCTGGAAGGGATAAGACAATCCAGGTACGAATAAAAACAGCAAGAAGCCACTCTTGTGGTTGACTCTCTCTGTAGACGGAACTACCGCTTGGAGCTGAGACCTTCAACTGTCACATTTTGCGACGGGTAACACCATAAGCTCAAGTACGCAAACTTAAGAGACCTCTCGGCCTATAGCGCTCTGGCTATCGAATGACGAGGAAAAAATCTTAGCTAGGCTCGAGGAAGATTATGGCATTACCCCACCATCGCATGACAATGAACCGTCTCTTATGTCAACCAACGCATCGTACTTTCCCCCCTCACAAGCGCAATGCGACATTTGAGACATGCATGAAAGAAGAAGTGCATTCAGAGGCCCATCTTGGCGCCAGATTCGTGGTTCGAGAAGAGGTTTATATGCCATGTGCAATGGTACGTGGAAGAAGTAAGAACCCACCTTCGAAATATTACTATGGCCGAAAAGACGAGTTTCAGAAGAAAGCAGAAAATGGTATCTGGAACGATAATTTAGACATTAGCATCTGGTTTGTTCTTTGAAAAGGTGGGCACACCCAAGAGCCCAGAGACGGAGCATCCACAATGGCTGAGAGAAATCCTGCTAGAACCTACCTCTCAATGACCGCAACTGCCGTAAGAAATCGTAACTCTTCTAATGTGTCCTGCGGCTGCCGCGAAATTCTTTTCGATTTATGTATGGGAATCCAAAGAACCTTCTAAATGTTGACCAGATTACCAGAGCTGCAAGAGAAAAAGGAAAATCGTACAGCCTTGCGCGCGTGCGTGTGTTGAACGAAGGCTTGTGGCGCCTGGACTTATGCGAAGCCCATTGTCGACTGGACGGAGTCGGCGGCAGCCTTGCGCTCGTGGGCGAACCTCAAGTCGAGCGGTGGTTTTCGATTTGGATTTGGGAGGGAGGCAGGAGAGGTGTCAGGTAGGTGATGTGTTTGTAGGAGTGGTCTGCGAAGTGCAGGACTCGAGCAGGAGCTGGCATGCGGGGAAACAAAGACGGCCCTGTCCAATGCGAGATCTCGGCTCTGGCTCTGGCACAAACCGTTGAAAACGGCTTCGTCGGCGAGTCGTGGCCGGGCTGGAGGCAAGATGGTGATCGCTCACAAAGGGTCGATATCCTCTGTATCTGGCCTGATCACTAACTGGATAGCAGATCTATCTCCCCAGGTCCCGAGTTCAGGTTCGTGTGAAGGAGTGAGGAAGGGGAGGAGAGCGATGGCACGACTGACTGAATGGTGAGTGGCCACCAGCTGTGGGATGCAACGAAGTGGAGGTTGCACGCTAGAAGCGCCTTTTTTTCAGCAGGGGACCTCGCAACTGAGGGGCCGGGTAAGGGTATGGAGATGCCTCGACTTGCCCTCTTTCAGCATGGCGCTGGCTGGGGGAGTTGTCTCCTTGGCTGCTTGGCTCCTGGGCTTGCTGCATTGGATTCTTCGCATGGAAACCTCCTGGTGTATGGTGTATGGTGTATGGTGGTGGTGCGGTGCTCTCTGCTCTCTGTGCTGCTCTGTTATGGTCTGCTATGGTCTGCTATGGTCTGCTCTCCTCTCCTCTCCTCTCCTCTCCTCTCCTCTGGTCTGCTCCCCCCTGACCTTCCCCTCCCATCTGTGCAGGCGCTGCAGACAGAGCACTGGATTTTCCGGGGTTGTCGTTCCCGTAATAGCACGCATGATATATCTGGCCAGCCGCGGTATCAACACAGCAATGCCTACGATCACGGTACATCACAGCACAGTTACTTACGGTACTTCTTAGTCAGTCACTGGTCCGTCCTCTGATTGACTGCACAAGAGCCACCGCGGGCAGCAGCGTCGAACGAGAGGCTGAGAAACAGAAGATGATGGCGTCCAGAGAAGAGGCGTGGCATCCAATGAAGGGGCTTGATGGATGCGAAGCTTGAAGGTGGCATACCTACCATACAGCCTCTACTGTGAAAACGCTCTCCATTCGAGCAGGCCATTGGTCACACGGCCTGACCCTTGGCTGAAGGGGAAGAGGAGGGAAGAGGGAGAGGGAGGTAGAAGCTTCTCTTTCGCCGCCGTTGGGAAGCGTCTAAGTGGCAGCTCAAGCGGGAAGGGAAATGAAGAGAAGAGAGACGCTCGAGGACAATGGTGGCCTCTGCGGTCAATGAACCCCGGGAGTTCTGCACAGGAGGGGAAGGTTGAGTCCTATTCTGTCCTTCCTCCTATTCCCAAACCTCCCAAACCACAGGAATATTCCCCCTCTCGCTCTCTCAACAATTCCTCCTATTTAATCGTGTGACGGCGATCAACCTCTCCTCTCCTCTTCTGTCTCCTCGACTCGAAATCGGCTACATGTCCTGGCCACTCCTTGCTTGCTCTGAGCACACGCCACCAGCCACTGTCGCATGTCTCGAGATCGGCCGTCGTTTCTTCACCCCGGATTCTCGCTAGATAGCCAACGGAATGCCACTCCACCATCTCTTGGGGGAGGGGGAGGGGGAGGGGGCCGCCGGCACCGACTTGGGTGGAGCTTCAAAACGTAAAACCGCAAACTCTATATTCAAAAGATCTCGATTGGTTTGCACGGTATTCCTCAACTGTCGTGCGAGCCGACTTCAGAAGTCTGACAGGGAAAGCTTATTGATGCGCCACCGGCTCCCCTTGACGCAGACGACGCCCATTTGCTGCAAGCTGCACCCTCGTTCTTCTCAGCAGATGCACACAAAAAGTATGGGGCACATGTGCACCTCTTCCGATCCTACTGCCTCCCTCTGATCTTACCGCTGCTCCCTTCCAAATCGATCCCTGGCTCCTCTTTATATTGCGCCTAGGCCGGGGTGCGCCGGCAACAGATCATCCTCTGGCTGCAACGCCCCCTGCCCCTTGGAGGGCGAGGGCCTCGAAGCCGAGAAAGGAGGCACACCACACCAACCGACCTTCGTACCCGGACTCGGAGAACACATGCCGCCAATAATTCGTTTCCCCAAATCACTCTACTGTGGCGCATTGATGATTGTACAGCATGCTACTTTGCCTGAGAAGAAACAAAGCGGCGTGGAAGGGGTGCAGGTTGTATAGTTGTGGTCAATGATCAATGGCTTTGCGTGGCACGTTGTCAGCGGAGGCCAGAGCTCCACAGTAGGAGGAGGGGCAATATAGAACGGCGCAATGCACGAGACTTCATTTCTCTATTTTGTATGGCTATTGAATAGCCACCATCGACAGCCAACGGCTATCCTGCAGAGTGTTGTACAGGTCGTGCTCGCTATTCATTGAATCGTTAATGACATGAGCAGCGTCTCAATCATCCAGCTACTGTGTCGAGACTTCCCTTGCCAATAGTAGAAGCAGTTGCATCCGGTCCTTTCTGCTGCCTTAGCTTCTCCTCAAACTTTGCAAACTCCTGCAAAGCAATCTCCTCTTCCTCGTCAAGAACCTGTGTGACACCTTTCACTTCCTCAATCTTTCTACAGTCAGCATGCACCGCACTCTTCTAACAGCAGAGAACACTTACATAGTGCATCAACATCCCTTCAATGCCATTCTTGAGCGTAACGGTACTAGAATCGCATGTTCTGCATGCTCCACGTAGCTTCAACAACACCTGCCCGTCCTCAAAACCTCTAAATTCGATATCTCCACCGTCCTCCTGGATCGCAGGCCGAATCCTAGTCTCTAATAGCTCTTTGATCATTCCCACAGTCTCGCTATCGTTCTCATTATAGCTCAAACTATCTTCCTCCGCACCTCCTTCTGCCGATTTACCTTCTGTGATGTTGACAATTGGAGCACCTGAAGTGACGGCCTCCGTAATGAGACTGAAGACTTCCGGCTTGATATGCGCCCAATTCGAATCTGCTGCTTTCGTAACAGTGATGAAGTCCGTACCGTAGAACACTGAGGTTACGCCATCGATATTCATCAATGACGCAGCGAGGGGCGATGGATGAGGAGCCGCAAGAGTTGATCGAGGATTGAGATATTCCAGGAAGGGCGAGGAGAGCCCGCTAGGAAGTATCGGTTGGCCGTGATTCGGTAGGAATTTGAGGGCGTCAGGATTCGGAGTATTCTCTGTTTGGATAAATATGCTTCGGGTACCCCCAACCGCTATTGGCTTTAACATAGGTGAAGGTTGGTGAAGATATGGCTGTAGTGTTGGTCTTGCCTTTGCATTCGAAGCTGCCATAGCCGGCAGCCGGGTGCTTTGATGAACACATCTTGCTGCACTACAAGCGGCTGGTGATCTTGATGCTGTCGGTTGAGTCCTTGTGAGTAAGGAGACTCTCAGACGAGAAACCTTTGTTGAGACCATCTTGATGTGTGATTGTTGAGACTTGGAGAGAATATTTGCCGCTCGCAAGTGAGATCAATGGCTTTTGTCAGCTAGCCTAGGTATGACGCCAACCCTTGTCGATAAGATAATGCGCCTGCGCGGTTCACGAAACCCCAAAATCAATTCAATTTCTCACAATGTGATCACAGTTGAACCACAACAGCAGAATGTCTGTATTTCAACCTTCAAGAACCCCCACCGTATGACAAAAAGTCATATATGACACAATGGACAATGCCGGGGCCGATATACAGTTAAGAGATGACACCAAGCAGGAAATTTCAGAGACTTCAACAATAGACAAACCTCCATCAACAAAAGAGCAGTCGCAGAATGCAGCGAATGGCGAATTCCACAAAGCTGAGACACAGCAAGCTTCAACCCTCCAGAATGGTCCAAAGGAGAAAACATGCGGAGTCTGCAAGACTAAGGAAGGAAAATACAAGTGCAGTCGTTGCTACCTACCATAGTAACTCTCTCGTCACCGCCATCGATCGACCATTACTAACCAAACCACGAGCTGCTCAGTAAACTGCTCCAAAACCCACCAATCCAACCATCCACCCTCCCCATCTCCTCCCAAGACCGCTCAACCCACTCCCACATCACCCAAGCCCAATACCATCACCACTTCGCAACCAGGCACAGTCTCCGCAGCAGCACGCCGCCACCAAGGCCCCTTCGCAGCCCTAGACTCCTCCCGCGAACTCCAAGAACTCTTCAGGATCTACCCAAGTCTCCCCTCCCAGCTCGAAGAGATCAACGCTGCTACGCTACGCCCAGATGACTCCTCCTCCTCTGCGAACCACGCATTCAGCAACGGCCGAGGAGGCCGGAGGACCGAAGCGTGGACCTCTGATCGTGGGTTAGAGAAAGGAAGGGTAGCGTTGTCCAGAGCCAGGAATACGAGCGGCAAGGAAGGGGAAGGGGTGAGGGAATTCTCGAGGCTGGTGTTGCAGCTTTTGTCCCGAGGAGAAGGTGGTAGGGGTGGAGATGGGAGAGAGGCAGCGGATGAGGTCATCAGGAAGGAGATGGTGGAGGAGAATGTGAGGATCATTGAGCAGCTGTTGAGTGCTGAGCGTTGATATGAATATATTCCTTCCTACGGGAGGGATTCGACGACCGGGATATATGGGCGTTCTGGCGGCATTTACTACGAGCAGACGTTGTATACGAGAGCAGCATAACATGTCTGGTAAGTGTCCTTCGAAGTCTCCCCGGGTAGGTGAGGCCTCTGCTGACAATATCAAAGCAATACTGGACCTGTAGCTAAAACGGGTCAATCAGCAGTATAGTTGGTTAAGAAGGATGTATATCAAGCAAGTAACTAAAGAACAGGCTTGACAGGTATCTCTGCATCCGGTCTAAAACTCCTTCCCTTTGCCACAGAACGCCCACAAAAACAGTCCCCATGAAGCGCCCCAATTATGGTTGACGCTTAAACCGAGCGAGAAAACTCGCCTTCTTATCTGAGGGTGGTGATCCCACAACTCCAACACCCGCGGCCTCATCTTCCTTGTCTTGCCTGCTACTCTTTTCTCTCCTGCCCAGGACCCAAATTGATTTTTTCTTCCGCAAGTACGGACTCACGCTTTCCTCTTTGCTTCTCCTGCCGTCGTTCTCCTTGTCTCTCTGCACCCAGTCATTCCTGTCGTTTGCCGTGTCGAACTTTAGTTTGTGTTTTGATTTCGCTCTTGATAACGCTGGCATCTCGTCTGGAAATACATCTCCTGTGCTGCTGGAGGTGCGGTGTGTGTTCCGAGCGCGGATAGTATTGCTTCTGAGATGGGAAAATTCGGGGAAGGTCCTCTGTGGTGGCTTGTACAGATCACGCTCCTCATCTACGTCTACGGCGCCCTCTAGAACTCGCGTCCATTGGAATTGGTTCCGATTTCTCATCAGCTCCCTCTCTATCATGGCTCGATCTTTGGCCTGGGTCTCCTGGAGCACTGTGAGTGGTTGTCCAGGACCGACATCCTCGTGGACGAGTTCTAAGTGCGCCTTGAGCACCGATTGGGAGGCTTTGTGCACTGGCCGTTGCTTCATTCCATTAGGGGTGGTCGTCCTCTCAAAGGCCGCCGCTGCTACCGTTGGCACGTGGTGGTATGTAACATTCTGTCGTGTGGCCACAGCCTTAGCTGCTCGCGCCTCACGCCGTTGCTCGGCTCTGATCTTCTGCTCAGCCAGGTGAGCAGTAAGTCGGCGACTTAACTCATCGGCATCGAATGGCTCCCCTTGCTTGACTTTCCGTCTCGCAGTATTGCCCTTGGCTTCACGGACAGGGTGGGTCATAGATCTTGTGGGTTTCGACTGGTGGGAGTTAAGATTAAGATTTACATGTTCTGGAGGATGAGAAACTCACAGTAGGTGGTTCTGCAGCGGGTAACGCAGCGGCTGTAGCCATTTCTCTGACCCGGGGACCGACGACTTTATATGTGCTTCCCAAGGAGTTTTAAGACTTGCGGACCGATGTACAGTAGTGAGACAAAAAGGTCCGGTACGAGCATGTGGCGTACAGATGAGCAGCGCAGGGCTTTTGCACAAGCTTGGCAACAGCAGATTCTCAGTCTTATTCCGGCCTTGAGAGTTGTTATGAGAATTCGACAAGTAGGAGTAGTAGAGGTGGGAGCGCTAAGCATCACTAACAACTTTCTTTGGCAGGTTTCCGTACCTTCAGCTGGAATATATCGACGGTGAAGCTTCCACGGAATGTGGGGGAAGAAGGTCCTCGTGAGTGGCAGACCCTGTTCTGGGCCCCAGGGCCTAGGATGCTTGTTGAAGCTTAATGCACATACAAGACCCCTCCCCTCCACCGATGAGCCCCAAGCCCGGCATTATATCTGAATGGAGACGACGGAGGATCTGATGCACGACGAATGCAGCTTGGGCGCTATGTGCGGCGAGCGGCGAGCGCGAGTCCCAGGTCGGTGAGTAGGGCAGGGCAGGGCACGCCAGGATTCAGGGCTCTCTGCTGTTGAAACATAGCGAGATAGGCCTGTACTGGAGAGCTGGCTGGGGCTGCGGGGGTCGCTGGCGATTGCTGGGAATGGAACAGGTTCAGCCGGGGATCTGCATGGCCGGAGCAGAGGAGAGCAGCAGTAACTGTAGGACACGAAGCCATTCAAGATCCTCTCTCCAGCAGCAAGCAGCAAGCAAGCAATCCATCAATGAAAGGCTGCTTTTCCCCTTGCTTGCTTTCATCATTTCCTCTAATCACCAGGGCGCGCAAGAGTTGAGACTTTCTGTCGCGTGTGGTTGGACGGAGCCCATGCGCTGGTGGTGTCTTGCGGGCCGAGGCTTGCGCCATCAGTGGCCGGTGGTGGGTGCGCTACGGCAGTACAGTACAGCACTCAGCGGTGCTCGTCCAGTGGTCCAGGGCTCCAAACGCTAAACCTGGGCTGCGATCCGGCCGATCCCACAGCGGGACAAGCGCTAACTAGGCGGGGTTGCATGCTTATAACTAACCTACAAGTACTATTGACCTGTACTGTACATACAATACTGCACAGTTTTTCCGGCCTCCATCAGTGCTCGTGTGCCTGCTTGATTGCTGTCTTGCTTGCTTCCCTGCTTGTTTGCAGCACTCACGCGACCCAGTTAGATTGGGAGGACACGAGAGGAACGAAGAGAGCGAGACAGCGAGCGAACGATGAATGGGAGGGCGACACAAGCTCGCAAGTAGAGCAGATCATCATCGTGTGGTCGAGGAGCACAACAAAAGCTCTCGTAACCCTCTCCCCCATGCAAGAATGCAAGCCTCATGCACTCCGCAAAGTATATTTGATTCATTCATCCGCGAAACAACATCTGCCTGTCTGCAAGAAAGATCTGTTTCGGAGACTCTATCCGTTCCCGCATCATCTCTACGCTCGAGTCAGGACGTCATTGAGGTGCTTTTTCCAGTCGTCTTGTTATCGATGTGGCTGGAAGGGTGGTGCATTCAGATCATTCGACCGCCCCGCACATGTTGTATTGTACCGTACCAGACCGTATACCTACTTTTGTCTCGGGCGAAACTAGCATGCGATGGTACTGTACATGGTTTCTGTCAATAGCTGCTCTCTAGGGCTTCCGACCGTGGCTTGATCCGCATTATCGTGCTATCTGCAATAGTTTCCGGCTTTTGTCTCATGGCAAGCTGGATCTCATGATTCCCAGAGCTGGTTCATTACTTCATCCTCGGCCGCTATCCGAGAAGTGCGCGATCGTGGCTTACAGAATGCTCCTCCACTGCATACGGTTTGGCGAGATGCTACACTGTTGAGTTGTTGGTGCATTCAGGCTGAAGCCAGCCTACTGCGAGATTCAGCCGTTTAGTTTCTCCATGTTCCACTACTCCGGGTAACTGGTAGACGTCGTTTCACAGGGATTCACAACAGTGCATCTACGATCTACGATGGTCTTGCACTGCAGTAGCTATGCAATTCGTAGACTTCTTGTCATTCTGTAAAAAAAAAACTGCCGAAACAGAGTTCAGGCATCGTTGACTGACCGTCAGTGCACTACATATATCAATCGTTGGTAGAGAGTCTCGAAACACTGACGGCATACGAGAACTGGTTTCATGCGTAGCTGCCGACTCTTTGACCTCAATAACAAGGCTGAAATAAGATATCTTAAGGCTCGGCATATCTCAAATTGTGTCAGAGATGGCTGGTTAAGTTTTTCAGCATAGAACATCTAAGGGAGCCTGATTCCAGACCGACGATACTCCTCGTACTATGGTCTCCTTGTGTACGTGATAGTCCTGGACATAGATCTGTATCTGGAAGACTTTGACCGAACTATTCTGTCCTTCAAGTGGGACTTTCCACGTGTTGTTTATAGTACTTACGCCGTAATCGGTGCCTCTGAGGACTGGAAATGGAACTATTATGATGCTGAAGTAGACTTTGCGGTGCTCGGTGCCTGGGGCGATTTGAAGAAGTGTGGTGTGCTTAGCTCAGTCTTATTGAGCGTTGGTATGCCTTGTTCATTCCAGAGAAGATCTTGAAATGGGATAATTCTGATATCATACTCTCCCTATGACAAAGTTTCAAGTGATTGTATGGGATGAGCGGTCTCCAGTCTGATTAAAATAGATCATCAGAATTTATACCTAGATGCCTGTACATTTGATAGTAGTAGTAATGTGAATTGGTAGTGGCCTTACATAGAATATATTAAAAAGGTCTGCGCTACATGCGTTAGAAGGTATAAATGGGCACGCATGAGCTGCCACAACGGAAAAGGGTGGTGTTGCCAGGACAGTTGCCTTAGACAACATACAGCAGTCTTGCCATGAAGCGAACATTACATTCGAACTAAGCTCCAGCTTGATGCCATGAAAACTATCAGCTTGTTCAAGATATCGTTGTCTGAAGCGTATCCCTCGGTTCCCTCGTATTTGAGTTGGACACAACAAGCAAGTTATAGTCGAACAGAATCAGTAGGAGGAAACGAGGGGGCAGAAAGGTTGGTTGCCATGAATGAGAGTGGGAGAAACAAAGTGGGAGGCAACGTCTATGGTAGTCTGAAGGAGCTATCATAACAGAGAGGGAACGAGCGATACACGTTCGATCTCGTCGGCGCATTGGGCGTGTTGTCGAATTGACAGATGCACGATGTCTTACAAGTATGTGGGCGACTCAGCGGCTGCGCCCCAGACCCAGGAAACGCTTGCTTCTGGCGCTGGGACGGCGGAAGAGTGATCAGCCTCTAAGGCGTATCATTGTCCAATCCAGATGGTACTACTGTAATGTACCAGACGAGCTGATAGGACATGATATGATATGACGCCGCAATCTCTGAGAAGGTCTCGAGGCACGTGTCGTGCTGCAAAGGTCCAGTGACTGGCACCTTAGAATTGCGAGAGAAGGCAGAGAGAGAATTCCCATTTGGTCCTGGCTGTGTGTTCTAAGTTCGGGCTGCTGCACGGTGCTGTTCTTGTCTGGACTTGTCTGGTTCTGCCTGGTCCCGGTCCTCAACAACCCCCGGCTCGACTGAAGCGCATCACAATGGGTTTGCAGCATCGCATTTACCCAATCACAACTCCCAGCAGCGACACGAACGTGCCATTGCCCCGCGAAAGAGGCCACCAACCTCTTCCTCTCCCTCTCCCTCCTCCTCCTCCTCCTCCTCTTCCTGCTGGGCCACCAGCTGCTGGCTGCTTCAAAATGCTATGCTCTTGAGACCAGAGGCGACTCTTTTCTCTCTGTCTTCGTGACAATCGCTCAACGCTGTCTTGAGATGGCGGAGTTGGCCAGGACCAGGATCTTACAATATTGAAGCCGACTCATGTAGCCTGCCGCATCCCAAGCTTCGACAGGGCTAGGACTCCCAGTTGGCGGAAAAAGCTTCGACCGACTCGACCTGCTCCCGCAAGGCCCACGTCCATCTGGAGTGCAGCATGGACAACGACGCCGGCGTCCTGCTCCCAGCGCGAAAAGCCTCGATGCGGGCTCGGTCGAGAGAGCCTCACTTAGATGATCGCAAAGCATCGAGTCCCAATTCGACTTCGTATGCTACCCCTCGCAGCGCCATCCGCCCTGAGACTGTAACACGATCCAGTTCCGCTCCACTTGCGCAGGCGAATAACAGGGAGCCCAACATATTGACCTTCAATGACGACCCTGACAAGAGGGGCTCCATGGCCTCCGTCCAGGATGATCCATTTTTCAGAAACTATCAGTCGCCTCACTCCGCATCCTTGGCAAAGGAATTGAGGTCTGCAACCTATACAGAACGTTTCCGGGATGAGAATATCCCCGATGAGCCCCCCCCTCGGTCGCCCCAGAGGCCTAAAGTCGATAATCCAGTGAAGCTGCCCGTACGTTCACCTTTCCAATTTTTACAAGAATACACTAACAGCGTCATTCATGACAGCCCCAATCGAGAAGCGGAATGTCCGACATCAATATCGCCGTCATTGGAAGCCAGGGCGTGGGAAAGAGTACGCTCATACAACGCGCACTAGGATTGCGAATTCTTCCTACGTCCATTGCCTCGAGCCTGCGGATGTCCGTAGACAATGTTGTTTATACTGTTAGTTTGATTGAGCTGGATCTGGAATCATTTGACATGGTCCCGGGCCGTCGCATAGAATGGCCAAAACAAATAAACGGTCATATTGTTCCCCGCATGGACGGGGCCCTGCTTCTCTACGATGTCATGAATAGGGAGAGCATAGCTGAGCTTCCCCCAACCCTGAGTACAAGCTTTGAGACCGGCCGTCCACGATCTAGCTAACCAATGACCCAGACGGACTCGTGAATTCCTCCCTACCAACAATTCTTGTTTCGTGCAAATGTGACAATCCAGAGAACACCCGTCAGATCGATGTGGAGAGTATGGAAGCTGCCTGCGATAGAAAATGCGTCAAAGCAGTTAAGACTGCAACGAACGTGCCTGAAAGCGCAAGACTATGCCTGTCTTCGATGTTGAAAGCTATCATGGCAAATCGATATGGTTAGTTGCCAAGAGTGTTTTTCTCTCTGCTCTCATACACTTGCTTGTAGATCGTTGAGCATTTTGCGTTCGCGGTCCAATATCTACTATCTCCTATCCCACGTGGTTCCCAACACTAATATCATCTCGAACCCCGGAAATTAACAAAAGTCAAAAAGGCGTGAACCGTCACGATGAAACACAGCTAACATTTTATAAAGCTATAAATAGTGCTCAAGACATTCCAGGAAATCGTCGGCGGGCCACATCTTCGGCCCATTTGGAGGCCCCTCAAGATCCTGCTCGGCCTCTAAGCCAACAGTCGAAACATAGCCGCGCAAGCTCAGAGCTCTCTCTGCTCCGTGGTGTGCCCCCACCTCCGTCTACATCTTCACCCTTAACCACAACCTCTCGAGGACAATCATCACGCCCAAATGGCAGAACCAATCTCCATCAACTCACGCTTCCCGATCCGTATGACGCACCACCACTCTCATCCCATCCCGCGTTTCGACACGAAAGCCCCCAAAGCACAGACTCAACCAGTAGACTTCTACCAAGTGGGAGGTCACGCTCTCCTCATCAAAGGGTTGCCGTAGATAGTAGCTTCCTCGATATGGAGGAGTCCGATGCCGAATCTGCCTATCGGTACTCAGATGACATTCCGATCTTGCAGCGGAATGACGATAGTTTCTTTGACAAGCCGGCCAAAGTCGCTGGCGTCACTTTCGATGAACTTGTTGATCGGCTCTTGGGCCAACATATGTCCAGAGCGGACAGCAACTTTTCCGACATCTTCTTATGCCTATATAGGAAATTCGCGGCTCCAGGAGAGCTTTTCGCAGCGATCATCAACCGGCTGGAACGCATTGCGGATGACAAGAATACGCATTATCTAACACGCACTGCAACGCAGCTCAGGATTATCACGGTGGTAGCAAAATGGGTATCAAATTACCCTGGGGATTTTGCCAGTCCCACAACTAGTCATAAGCTTGACTTATTCGTCAACCAATTATCGAATGAACCTGTCTTTGCAGCTGCGGCGCAGGAAATGCGAACGCAGCTTCAATCTCGAGTTGTAGAGGATGACGATACAGGTTGGGCACGAACAGATGCCGATCTAGAAAGCGAGAGTGGAGAGTCTGCTCCAGGATCTCCTCTAAGACACAAAATCCCTCCCAGGAATGGTGTTGAAGAGGATATGCAGGTTTTGAACATTGAAGAGGATGAAATGGATGAACTGGAAGGCAAGGAGTCAAGAGCTGATTCAAATGCGTCAAATTTGCCAGAATCAGAAACTCAGTCATTATCTCCATCATTCCACACCGTCGAGGATTATGAAAGAGAAGCTGCTACCATGGTACCAAGAGCCACCCTACCCCTAACGAAATTCCGCTATCAGATCTTCATGGACATCGTCGATGATGATGTTGCGGATGAGATGACCAGGATTGACTGGGTGATGTTCTCCTCAATCCGGCTCCGGGATCTCGTCCGTCATGTCAGCCTGCCGCTGGAGCAAAAAGAGAAATGCAAGAGCTTGAACAACGTCAATCGTATGATCAACCATTTCAACCACATAGCGCATTGGGTTGCGAATATGATCTTGTTAAGGGATAAAGCCAAGCATAGAGCCCTAATCCTTGAGAAGTTCATGACGATCGCCTTGAAACTTCGTCAGCTGAATAATTATAATGGTCTAGCTGCAGTGTTGGCTGGAATTAATGGAAGTGCCATCCATCGATTAGCCCAGACAAGGGCTCTGGTTCCGGCGGATGTACAAAAGCGTTTCGCCAGGCTCGTTCTCTTGATGGGTAGCCAGAAAAGCCACTTTGCGTATCGATTAGCATGGGAGAACTCCTCTTTGCCTCGGATACCATTCATTCCACTCACTCGACGAGATCTTGTCTCTGCCGAAGAAGGCAGTCGGACATTTGTAGGAGCCAGTGGCGACAGAATCAACTGGAAGAAATTCGAAGTGCTCTCGGAGGTCATCCTACCCATCATGAAGAGCCAAGTAGTGGCGTATCCAAATCTCACGAAGCATGATATTGCTCGAGAATTGATACTGGACTGCAAAATGCCCGTCGACGACGAGGTGCGTTATATATCATTTTCAATCAACTTCACCTCGCTAACCTTTTATATAGGATATATATCAACGAAGTTTGCAGCTTGAAAGTTCATCTGGGCCAGTAGAATTCGGGAAAAAGAAATTTCCATGGTTTCAAAAGTAGAACTGATTTCTGGTGCAATCTGAGCGCTTTTTTTGGATTGGTCGTTGGGGGGGGACTTTTGGCCAGCTGTTTTGAGAGGCCTGCGCATACCCCGCATCGGACATTAGACTTGCAATCATGATTTAATGATCGAATATGAGAGACGAGGAGATATATTTTATATTCTATAGGCCAGAGAATATATATCCTTTTGACAAGTCAAGTATACAAGTTCTAAAATCTCTAATTCTTGGTCACTTCACTGGATGGTATCCGAGAGCATGAATGTTAGGCAGTATCAAACTAGCCGCTCCGTCATACATCCTTTCCTCTCTGACATTCAGACAACATCCACTGCCTCAGCTCTGTCAAGTTTGACGCTTTTCGAGCTCTGGCTATCTAAATTATCCCCCTGCTCTGCCATCCTCATCGTTGGTGCCTGACCTACACTCCATTCAAACTTAGGGTGATGATCCGAACCATCGCCGCTAAACCACGCCTCTGCCTCTTTCTGCCCCTCGATACTGAGGATACTTGAACTTGACTTCTGGCGCATGTTGTAGACCATTGCTGAGAACTTGGTGAGGAGCGGTCGTAATGTTGGGAGAGAGGCGCTCAAGACGGCTGTTCCGACGTGGATGTTCGACCACAAGGAGCCTCTGACAATGTCGACTGTTTCAGACACAAAATATTAATGAACTTTCCGGAAGAAAAGACAAGCGGATATGGGGCTTTGGTGCGTAGCTAAATCATGCAGGAGAATTAAGAACCACATCAGTCTTACCTTTAGCAGTGTTAGGCAGATAGTTGAAGTTCATCGCTATCCGTATGATTCCCGTGATTATTGAACTACATGAGCGGTTAGACCTTTAACAAGAGTCTTGTTTTTTGGAGTCAGCGAGATTTACAGGCCGCCAAGAGAAAAGACTAGCCCGACTAGTATCTTCTTCTGAAGAGGAAGCTGCAGCTTTTTGATCTCAAAGAGTGGCAATGCAAAGAGCATAATATCAATGAATAATTCGAGAAAGCTCATAGCGAGCCAGAAATCTCGGTAACGGATACACCTTCCTGTACCACTAGATGTGGGGTTCCAGAAGTTTTGGGCAGGTAGACATGCGAGGACCTCGACCAATGTTGCGCTGATCAGCCAGCCGATGTTGAAACCTAGGACTGCCAGAGAGATCCGTCGGAATATTTTTGTGACGAAGAGACGGCGATACAGAAACAGGATTGATAAATTGACGAATCCTACTGCGAGTGGGTAGAACACGACGGCAATCCAGATATGCTATGTCCATGATCAGACTTTTGCCCAGATGATGATGACATATGAAGGACTGGCAGACCTTCATGTACTTTGTCCACTGTGCATCTAACATTTCAGTTATATGTCTTGCTGCTGTGTAGCCTGAGTCTAACATTAACCTAAAGATGCCCTTATTTAAAATAGATAGGCTGTTCTTACCAACGAATTCTAGAGTCGTCATCGCTATAAAGAACATGTACCCCAGAAATATCGTCCAGTCTTCAAGTCCATACTTGATCTTAAATAGTTGCTTGGACAGAGCTCTTAACGCCAGCGTTATGGTATTCAATCCAATAAGCAAGGCGCCGGGGATAATGGCAGCACTTGAGTTCCCCTCAAAAAATTCTAGCATGGCGGAAGTCTCATACCGACACAGTGGAATTGAATTAAGGGAGAAGCTATCATGGGTCTGTGCAATCAGGTCCGACCGAGCGAGAAAGGTCAGAGAGATTTAACGTACCATCTGAAATATCGTCGGAGCTGCACTGGAGGCACACAAGCACGGGTATGCAGTATATGCCAACTCTTGGCTCGACAATGCACGGGTTATATCTTCAGTGACCGGGGAGCTCAAAAGCCGAAGCTGAGGTAGAAACGACCCGTTACCTGAAAGAGAAGCCAATGCGGTCTTGGACGTGAGAAAAGACAAAAATTTTCAGCTTTTCTTCCGTAAGCACTCTCCAGTCGTCAGATTGTTTTCGTTGAGTGTGCCGCAAAGCGACAGATCAGGCAATTACCGACTATCAAGCACAGCATGATAAGAGACAGCTGCAAATACATACGGAGTAATTGGCTGGGGGGCGCGGAACAAGTGCTTACTGTGCGCCGCAGATGACATGCAGAAGAGGCACTAATTGAGACGTTGGCGAGGCTGAACAAATCTACCAAGTAGAAAAAGCGAGCTCCGAGTGTCAAAGAATAGAGCTGGATGTGCTGATGTTTGTGTTATAAGCTGAGATGCTGATCATAAGGCTTGAGTGCTGCGTCAACTCCCACGCACAGCCATGCGATAATCATGTACGAGTCAAGTCCGGACAAAACTTCCAAGTACACAACAGCCATCATTCGTGGTGCAGGTCGAAATCCACCTGGAAGAGGCTGTATGGAAAATATCGAAAGAGAAATCTTGAATTGTCAAAGAGACTGAGATCAACCACAATGTAAATGCGAAAAAGGCCTAAAGATCAAATTGACCGCTTATTACAACTTGCCACTTTCATCCCCTTTGGTCCCTACGGATCCAACAAGCTTCTCCTTCTCAAGCAAGCTGTCCCCTTACAACACCAAGCGTAAAAGCCGCCGTATGTGCATCAGCAAAGAACTTAGCAGGCTCGTCCTCAATCCTCTTAACTGTGAACCCAGTGCCCGAATCCTGCCCATTCGCGAGAACACCCGTGACGAAGGGACCCGTCAAGCAACCTAAGCTGATGCGCCGCTTGTCGTCGCCTACTGGGTTAGGGAAGGCTATGCGAGGGGGACCAGAGGCACCCCGCGCAGCTTCGTGGATGTGCGTTGCTGTGCGGGCGGGAGACTGGTAGGCGCCGGCGACGTTGAGGAGGGTGATGTTCTGTTTGTTTGTTGTTAGATAAGGGAGGATTACAAGCATATGAACACAAGTTGCCAAGAAAGACGGAAGGGAAGGGTAAGGAGAAGGGCTTACGTAGCAGATAGTGTTCTCGTGTGAATTGATACCGAAGTTGTAGAACCCTACAGCTTCAAGAGGGCCAGGAGCAGGAGTCGTCCCGTTGCGGACTTCAGAGCCTACAGCGACGATATGGTACGTGCTTGTGAACGTGAAGGGATAGGTAGGATCTGCGCCTGTGCCGGGAGGGTATTTGACTGATTCCCAGCCTCCAGGAGGAGGTGGGTAGTAAGGAAGGTTCTCGCCAGTTCCAGTTGGGTAATCGATTGAGTCCCAACCTCCCGAAGGAGTGCTATAGGCAATGTCTGCTGGTGCTGCGAGAGCCGTGGTTGCTAAAATGACAGCGACAGAGGTGAGGCTTGACCTCATTTTCATAAATTTAGATTGGAATCGATTAATTAAGTAAAGGATACTACTCAGATGTTGTATTCGCTCTTTTGAGTATATGATAAATGAACAGGAATTGACAATGTGATAAAATACTAGATGTCAGGAGGCTTCTTATACTTATAGGAAGAATTGAGTTTGAAAGACATTATACGCGGTATATTTGCTGCAAGATCCAGTGAGATAATAACAGAGTCTCTCATGACGGAAGACAAGGAGGGCTGAGGCGTATAGTTCGGCACTGTCTACAGACTTGACTTTGTGGTATGTCTTGGCTGTTGACAATATCTTCCTTGGTAGCGATCTGCTTGAAGCTTTGCTTGGTGAAGTGGTGGGCTTGGCATGCTCAGCTCGTCAATCTTGCGGGGGAGCGGCACTTGCCACAGTTATGTATATGTCGCAAATACCATAGAAGCTCATGTGTGGAGTGGCAGTGCAACAATAGCGACATTGGCATATAAGCTAGAAAGAGACTAACACATCAGGTGACGAAACGAATGATTGGCGCCAATATTTCCAGTGGATTCTCTCTGAACACGAATTCCGTTTTTGGAATTAAGCTCATGTTATCCCAAGACGATGACTCCTTTCGTCACTCTAGCCCGTCCTGAGATGAACCCTTTTGGGCTGAGTCCTAAGCTTGTAAGAGATAGTGAATGTTGGGTTGCTCGTATTGCCACAAACCATCGCGGAATCGTCTGAATCCGAGAGCTGGGCATAGCCAAGATGGACGGAACCTTAGAGGGCCGGAAGTCACCTCTTCGGAAGTACAAAGAATGAGAGAATTTGTGATCTTGGACTAGATTTTGTAGCCAATTTGGCTAGTATGCTCGGTTGTCCTCGAAGCCTGCTCCAAAAAGTCACGAGAGCGTAATATTGGGTATCTTTTGTTTTTATGAACCGCCAAAGTATCTTACAAGTAGTCTTTCTCGATGCTGTACAAGATTCGTTCGTCGCCTCAATGCCCTACAAAGCTTCTTCTCTTTCCACCCGAGCTCATCATCTAGTAATAAGTGGGTGTAGGCAAAGACACTTGCATCAAAAAGTGTTGGCTTATCGCTGCCAAAGAACCAAGTGTCCCTTTTTAAAAGTATGGACAATGCCTCAAATGCTTTGTCTGCTTCACTGTACAGATCGTCAGTGTCGATGATAGAAGAGTGTTTCAGAAGTTCAGCTTCAGCGGCTGCTCGGAGTTGGTGTGAGATTGTAGCTCGAACAAGAGGATTTGAGGAGTTCGGAGAGACGTAGAGTTGGTATGCCACAGCAGAAAAGTTTTGGCGCTCAAGGTAGAGGGTGTATAACTGGAATGACGTTAGGGTCTACTTTGAAAATCAAGTCCATGTAAACCAACCCAAGCGCTTCGTATTCGATGGTCAATCAAAGATTGGTACGCTTCATATCGCATACTGGATGGCTCTACCACAACTCCATCATGATCTTCTGAATATTTCACGATTTTGTTCGACGGGATCGGGGCCGGGGTATCCTGAGGCGAATTTGATATGTTGCCGGCAGGAAGGAGGAAAGGCAATATACCCGTTGGAGAGGCATGATTACTCGAGGGGATGAGACGGTGATTGATACCTGCAATGTTCAGGAAAGCCTAAGAAGTACGTGAGTAGTTGACCCCTTTAAACCGATCGACCTTCCTCACCTGCCATTTCAAGCAGCTGGGATTGTAAGACGGTCTTCCAGCAGCTGCGCCTTCCTTCGTACTGAAGATATAGAGACTCGGGATCCTCGAAGGTTTTGCGGCGCGCTGTGGTAGCTCATTGGGTGGATATGTCAATAAAGGAACTGTGTCAAACAGCGCTTTCAAGGGTGACGGAATTGAGAAGAGATGTCTGGAGTTGCTGGGCCGCGCTGGACTCGAATTTCGGGGTGCTTCATCCTTTCTCTCGGATATTTTGTTGGGCATTTGGAAGAAGGCGGAGAAGACAGATCATCCAGAGATTTTGTTCTATTCCACGCGGAGGAGGATTATGCATGATTGAGGCAGATATTCCGACTACTGTAGCTGCAAGGGGCCGTTGAGCCGCCGCCGCTGGGACTTTTATCCGACCAGATTCTCGGGAAGGCCCCAGCCCCAGCCAGATGAAAGTAGATTTGATGCAGACCAATATATCAACCGCAATATCAACCGCAGTAGCGATGCAACAAGGCTAGCACTATGGAGAGACATCAGTGGTGCGAATCCATGGAGGGCAAGTAAACAAAGAATAAGGTTTTCCTGGTGGCTCGCGAGAGAAAAGTCTTTGCTAAGGCAAAGTATCTCGAAAGGCTGTTCTAGGTAGCTGCGTAAGGAAAGAATAAGTTTACATGATCTGGACGAGCGGCTGTCGTGTGTCACCAGTAATATACGAGCAATGCAACAGGATTGTGTGGAGGAGTCACTGCACGGTCTGCTCAATCATGGTCTGTGTCAGGAGGTGGTGATGATCCTGTTGAATATCATCGCATCACGCCAGTCATGAGCATGAGTGACCAGTCGATCTCGGCTAAGAGCTCTGCGAAACATAATGTCGGCGTCGGCCCAATAAACCATATGAGGGCTGTTGGGATCTGGAGGATATATTACAATCATCAGAGCTGATGAATGGAGCACAAGCAGGACACGTTGATGCTCCTTCTCCTTGATCGTGCCCTTCGTGAACCCTGTTTGTACAGTACACTACGGTACACTGTCAGACTGTAGAACTACGTATTGTATTGTACTGTACTGTATGGGTCAGTCAGTCATTCATTTAGCCTCTCCCTCAATACTGCGGGAATGGGAGGGCTCTGGCCGTAACTTTTACCTGCACCTGCACCTGCACCAGCAAGACAAAACCATCACCACCTCGAAACGAGAGGCTGATAATAAATACAACATACATATAACTACTCGCATTCCTGCCGACTAATACTGTACTGTACTGTACTGTACTCTTCTCCACCAGACTCTACTCTACTCCCCCCTTTCCCCCCTTTCCCCCCAGCCGAAACCTCACCGATACGAAGCACGCTGCTCTGCAATCCTTCCCCACAGTCTCAAACACTGCACGCTGCACGCTCCACGTTTCTCTTTGCTCTTGTAACCACAAAGGAGGCCCGATCAGCTCCAGAGATCAGAGTCGAGCGCTTATCACTCCTTGTCCAGCTCCTTGTCCAGCTCCTTGTCCACCAGCCTCCAACTCCCACTCGCCCATTCCTCCTGGGGCAGCGTGGGGAACCGCCGTCATCGCTCTCCAGCTCTCCAGCTCTCCAGCATCCGGGGGATCCCTCGGCATCAATCCGCCCACTCAGAGGCCCGCTGGCCGTTCATCCCACTCCCCCCAAAGGACCCGCTCGTAGGAGTGAGGTGAGGTTCATGCAGCCCTTTTCCGCATGCATCCATCCATCTCTGGCTGCGACTGCAAGGCCCCTTCTGCCTGCTCTCACTCTCCTGTCGACCCAGGCCAGGACTGCTCTACTCTGCTCTGCTCTGCTCGGTGTCCAGTTGTATTTGCTTCATCATTTGAACATTGTGTGCCATTTCATCGTCGCCTTGAGATCCTCTCCACCTCGACCTCGACCTCGACCTCGGCCCCAGCATCAAGATCACCCGGAGGATCAGCCCCACGGATTCCACCTGTCATACGATCTGTACAGACAGGGCTTCGGTCTCTGCTCGTCAACCTATCGCAGTCCGACCTGTGAGACACCGAGGAAGGTACACACGACTTTCACTTTTCGACAGCGACAGAATCATAGAGTTAGAGAGACAGCATCACCATCTATATGCGAAATACCCTCTATACATCCAGCGTTCGTCCCCGCTATCCCAAGAAATATCTCAGTCGGCTTCAGTGTGGACTTCACACTCAGCGCTTCGCAAAACACTGTTCCGTTTGTTCGCCTTCCCGTTCTGCCACAACCAGAGCCTTGCGCATACGATAGAGGAACAAAGCTCAGACTCCTCCAACTAGATCATAACCAAACAAGAACCAACCCAAAGCAAGCAAAAAAAAAGATGGAAGCACCGCTTTCCTCACCCACAGGGACCTCCCACCACCAAACACAACCTTCCTACTTCGCCCCTACCTCCTCATCCTCGGTATCGACATCGTCATCCTCCTCCTCCACAACCACCACCACCCAACCAAGCTCCTACTCCTCAACCCAGCCCGCTGCACCACAATACCAGCAACAAATTCAATACCAGACCCAGCAGCAACCCGCGCAAGCACAAATACAACCTCAAGCCCAGCAAAGACAAGACGGTACATCGCCCTTCCTACGGGACTTCAACCTCGTAGCCGAGGCCGCAAAACGAGCACAGATGGCAGTCCTGATGCGTGACATGGAAGCCGTAGGGTTACAATCCTGACCCGGATCCCAATCATAGCAAAGGGAGAGTGGTTTGAGAAGATAAGGCGGCCGTCCTCGACTAATACAAAATAAGATGAAACTGGCGCAAAGGTTCAACATATGCGAGGAGAAGAGAGAGAATGGCACAACCACACAACCACACAACCAGACATCACACTTTCGATAAATCTACTCCCTTTATTTTCATTTTCATTTTTCCTTTTTTTCCCCACAAGGCAGCATGGTTGCAGCAAGTCAGCATATTCACGGGGCGTTTACTGGGCGCATTCAGGATAAGGAGGGGAGATATCACCAACATTATCAATTTCAGTTTGTTTGTCAACTTCAAGCGCCACGTCCTCTTATTTACACACACACACACACATATACCTTTTTATATGGTTTCCGATATCAAAGTCAATAGTTAGGCTGGCGGGGGGTTCTTCATGATGCGATGTAAAATTGCCAGATGAGTCGATTAGTGGGAGATGGTATCAGGGGATTCGGGGGGAGGGGATAGCAGAGAGAGATAGATATCTAGATGTCTTATTTAGTGTAATTTGAGACAAACATCACTCCACATCGTGAGCATTTGCCAAGTTCCCCGCCCGGAAAAAAGTGAGAAGGACAGGTATCATCGAACATCTTACACACAGTCGCAGAGGAAAACTCGGCGCCAGATATTGTTTGGACATGATTTATATAATTTGCCTATGGATCCCGGGGGCCCTTTGTATTCCATTTCCAGCTCATCTCCCAGGATGTCTAAGGAAATCCCCATACTCGCTCACGATTTCCACGCCTCGCCAATCATTCCCAAGTCATATAGATACCAATTTCGCCAGCTGGGGGAAATGCGACGACAGAGAGACAGACAGGAGAGAGAACCAGAGACCAGATACACCTATTCCCATATGCCATGCATGCATGCTTGCTGCGCCACGGAGATGAAGAGAGAAACGCCTGAGAAGAGAGGAGGAATGCCTAGTGAGCGCTCGCTAGCTATCAGGGCACTTTGACAAAGTCGTCGATATTTACGAATGCACCGGGCCCGCCGCCTTCTCGTAGGTCGTCGAGCAACACGCTGGTTTGCTGGTATAATTGCTCGAGTGCTGTAGAGGATGACTTGCCGAGTGATACTGTATTATGTTAGACTTCGTCCTAAGATAATGCTAAAGTGAAAAGGCACTCACATAATATGGCCGAGTTCAACTCGTCTGCCACTGCTTCTCGGCCACTGATATCCAATAGGTGAGATACGCCAGGCTGGTTGAGCGGATCGGTGTACGCTATCAGAGAAAAAGCATCCTCAAGAGCTTTCTTGACTTCTCGTCGTGGGTCATCTTTGAACTCGGCTTGTAAATCCCGACCGTAGGCAATGGTCTCAGCTGTTAATTGCGAGTACTCTGGCTGGAGATCACGTGGCGAATCCTCGGTGTCCATACGATCGTAGTTGTTATTGTGACTCGGTGGGTCATCCAGCTCCATGTCATGACTTACGTAGTCATCGTAGTAGTCTGAGCTGTGGCCATTGCTCTTCTTGGTGCCGTTTGTAGATGACATTCGCTGCATATGTTCGGCGCCTTGTCTAATCATCTCGATGAATTTTCGGATGCGTAACCGGAAGTACACATGTTCATTATCTTTGAGAACCTGTGGATAGAAGGCATTCGTGTACTTCAAGGCTTTCTCAATGTCACCCTCCGAGACAGCTTTCCGGATCCCTAAAATTTATGGTTAGTAGAGATAGAAATCTGGTCACGGTTCCACTTACGTTGTCGATGACCAGCATCCTCGTCTTCCTTGACATCAAAGCCTTGGACTTCTTTACTAGAATCCAAGGTCAGAGCCTTCTTTTCAGCGTATACCTCGTCAGCGAAAGCTTTTGCTGTCTCGATATGGCCATTTTGTGAAAGATATTGAAGGACGAGCGTTTGTATTAGATCCGTTTCACTCAAGGGAGGAGCCAATTTTGCGGTGCTGATGAAAATTAGTCTCTCAAATGTGAATTAAGTGTCAGGGAAACCCACCTAGTCGCTTCGACTTCTAGCCGTATCTGCCTCTTTTCGTCCTATTCTCAAGTCAGCAAAGGCCTCAGATAGATGTCGCAGTATTAATGCCTCTATGTTCCATAAGTGTCGAAGCCAAATCCCCGTTCTAGGAATATAGCGGGTAGGAAAGCAATACAGACGTGGGCGGGGGGGTACTGGAACAGAATGTCTGGCCTCAGAAAGGGCATTCGCATTGGCCATAATGATAGAAGAATTTGAGAGATGTTTTGAGAGTTGCACTTACCGCCATCATGCCGTCTATATCGAAAATGAATGGTGTATGGCCAAAGTTTACTCGCACGTGCTCGCCAGACTTCTTCATTCCTACCGAAGGAAAGAGCTTTGGAGTGTTCTTCAGATCGCGGAAGGCGGTACCTATAATATCAAATAATGAGCTTTGCTGTGTCGTTGGAGCAAACACATTTTGCTGGCTTGCCAGACACTCTGGAAGAAAAACATATGCAAACTAACCTAGATAATCGCCATTCTTCGTGAAGAAGGCAGAACCTGTTCTGAAATTTATACCGCAGCCTATCACATCGTTTGCTGCAAATGGTGGCCCGTAATGTTTCCCAGAACTTTGACAGCCAAATGAATGCCCATCATCTCCGTGATAGGCCCATGATTCGGGTTCCCATCCGGGCAATCTTGATAAGGGAACGCTCTTACTCGAAAAACCTACACCTATAGAACTCCTAAAAAGTGTTTTAGTCCCTGGCCAGAAGATATGTCAAGATGGGTAACGTACTCTTCCCTTTTTCGTGAGATGATGGTGACTTCGTAGTAGTAGATCCCACACTGAGTTGGCATAGGGTAATCCGCTCTTATAGCACAAGCTTCATGGTCTCGATCTCGATCAGATTTCGGCCCAGCAAATTTGACTTCTTGTCCATCCGACAACACCTCCAAACCGCCATATTTGTCGGAAGTACTCCATCTAGATGGCAGACAAGGAAGCGTCTCATCTTCCACGGGGGGAGCTTTCTCGATGAGGTCGTAAGTCATGCCTCGATGGGAGGGGGCTAGCTTCGTATGTAAATTCAAACTACTGGCGCTTGTCGACAGAGACCCAGGCTGGGAGGACTGTGCCTGTGGATCTTCCTTCTGGGCTTGCATTCTTGCTCTATGCGACTCTTCAAGCCTCTGGACATATTTCGAGCCCTTCAGATATGATGGCGCGAAGAAACGATCCGCCTGCCCTAGACTAGTGTATCCTCCATGTCCATTCATTATAAGGGAGAACGCTTGCGAGAAGCTCGGCAACTGCCCGCCTCGTTCCCAAGACCCGGAGCGCCCATATGGTCTGTTGTTTGCTAACATGTCTACTTCTAACGCTCGAGGATCATATGGCGGGTATCTATTCTGGATGTTGGGGTCGTAGTTGTAGTCGCCAGGGGAGTTGAGAAGGTGGGCGAAAGCGCCAGCTCTAGACGGTTGAAGGTATGACTGTGAGTTAGCTGGAGCCGCTCCAGAGACTACGGAAGCATAGGATGATCTTCGAGGTGCGAATCCAGGAGCTCCTGTTGGCATGCCTGAATCTGGAACCCCCGGTGAGCCTGAAGGGTATGCATTCGTCATATCCAGGCTTTCTGAGATAGATTGAAGATTATTGGTGTGTGGGTCTTGTATGAGAATATAGATAGAGCACTACTGTCGGTAGCTGGTCGAGTGAAATGAAGGTTCTATTAGAAGAGTGCTAGATTAGATCTCGAATGCAGTGGTTGAGGAGGGCGCCGGATCAAGGTGGGGACGATGTATGATATGGTGGAAGCGGGTTCATGGCCAGTTATGGTCGGTCAAAGGCAGAGGATGATTCAGAAGAGCTACCAGAGCTGCAGATTCTCTTGAAGGCTCATCTTGGAAGGCGAAGTGTATGTGCAAAGCCGATTTGAGGTATGGGAGTTGCGTTATCACAGTGTGATGGAGGTGCCAGAATCAGGGTCAACGTCCCGGGCTGTACAGCGCTGGGAGCTTAGCTCGCATGGCCTAAGTGGGACACTACAACACATCGTAGACGGTCACGAGGCCTTTGAACATGATTATACGATTGCGCACGAGCTAACCTCGATGAATTCATGTTTTTATCAAATAAAACAAATTAGAGCAAGATCTTTTCCTACGTGGTTGAAGATAAGCAACTTATTGAGGGGTTCAACTATGTCCAGTTGAACATGAGAAGTAGTGGCCCGCTCTCGCCTCAGCAGAGTTCGAGCTCGAGACACCTTGAGCGCCCTCCTAATTCTCCATCTATCTCCGGAAGCACGCAATTCCAACTGCCTCCCAAAATTCTGACTGACGATAGAAGTGAGAATCCCTCATAATTATCTCTTTATCTGTGAGATCTAGAGAGTTGTTACCAAGCCATTCAAAATGACGCCATTTTCTGCAGATGCGGTTTAGTAATGTGAAATATCATCATCCAGACACGCGGTGTCTCATTCATACTAGAATAACTGGATGAGATTGACATTGGGGATCATTTCTGGTCGTAGAACTGGTGGAGATAGCGGTGACCTACGGAGCATAATGCGTTGCACAGTCGAGGAAAGACACTCGTGAACAAAGGAAACAGTCATGAAAAGTGAAACCAATCATATTAGGTCCAACTTTGCATCTAGTTCTCGAGTCTTGAGCCATCGACTCTTGAAATTCTATAATACAACTAATGCATGCCTTTAAACGCCGATAATCTCTGCCCACCTCACCTTTTACGCTTTTGAAGATGCCATAACGCCCCTGACGCTTTCCCAGCGCTCAGAAAAATAGAATGATGAAACGAAGAATATGCGTGCAGTTCCCCCAAGCCGAAATTTAGGACAATAGAACCCAGCAGACTAAATGCAGGCCGCCAAGTGAAGAAGGACAAGGTGATACTATTATACAAAATAATTATGGCAGTGGCTTGACAGCAGCGATCTTATGCAGAAGCAGTTACAGCTGATGCTGTTCCATTGACGGGAGGCGTTGAAGCAGAAGCCATAGAGGTGGAGGATATGGCGGTAGCAGGAGGCGATGAAGCCATTTCGATATCACCACCGCTGTTGCTCTTTTCGCTAGCAACATGGCTGCTGTCCTTGTTCTCCTTGCTGCTGTCAACGGACGTGGATGTAGAACCTTCCGTACTGGTCTTGCCATCTATTGTCGTCCTAGGGGGAGCAGTCCAACGAGGGATTTCCCAGATTACCCCAGTGAAGCTCTTGAGTGTGAAGCCTCCTCTCTGCCATTTACGGCAGGGCTTGCCTGATCGATCCAGCGCACGAAGACCTGCATTGATCGCGCCTTGGTTGGCCTTGGGGCCAAGTTTGTGAGCTGCGGTCCCATTTGCGGCTTTGGGTATTGTAGCCGAGTGATCGATGGAGCCGTCCTCCCTATCATGCAAGTGTCAGTAGAAGAATGATTGATTGCGGATCGAGACGACTGAAGTATGAAGAACTGCCGTTAAATGATCGATGGATCAGACGGCAACAGAGCTGTTGGAATGGCATTCGGGTCGGTGGACTTACAGTCTTGCTTTCTTCTTCGGCCCTGGCTTGCCTCTTGGTTTGGGTAGCCCATCTGGTCCGAGAGCAGCTCCAGCAGTTCTCTTCGGTCCCTTCTTCTTTGGGCCGCCTTGAGGAGGTGGCATCAGTGCCGCGGATGCGGCGTCGCCGGAGACAGAGGTATTGGCACTCGACTCGGGTTTGACATTGCCATTCGAGCTGGCTGCGACAGGGATGGTGTTTGAGTTCGAGGACAGCGGCGAGTCCTTTGCTGGAGAGAGTTCTTCCTTGATGACAGCTGGAGCATTGGGCTCAAAGGCTTCCAAGAGGTTGGGCGACAGCTTCAAGGTGACGACGAGGGCCCTGTTGGACGATTTCCGTCGTGCAGCCGGCGCAGTGTTGGATTTACTGGGCGGAGCCATTATGGTGAGATGGAGGAAAGAGGCCGGCTGTTGTGAAGATTTACGGTCGGAGGGACGAAGGGAGGCGGCAGCGACTAAATTAAGTCAGTCAGACCGTCTCCGAGGCGTGGGTAGGTACTTTACACGTCTGGAAATCCCGACGCGGTTTCGTGAGGGCGACGAGCGACGGGACGGAGGATAATTATTCTGGATGCACGCGATGGGGGGATGTGTTGGAGTTGTGAAGCGTGGTGGGAGTGGGAGTTGGAGATGGAACAGTGTTGGCGGAGTGTGTTATGATCGCTCATGGGGGGATGGAGGCAGCACGATGGGCGCTGCTCATGGCTGGTGGTGGCCCGGCGAAGTTCGATCCAGTCCATGCCACCCATTATTTCTTTGACTGTACTGTGTCTCGATCTCTCATAACCGTTCCCTTAGTCTTAGTATGGAAGTGCACACAAGCGAGGGAAAGCAAGCAGGCACGCACTAGGTTGCGCCGGGCTTAGCAGGGTGGGTCCAGGCGACAGCCGGCCAATCAGAACGCGGAGCTGGGTTTTCAGCTCTGAGGCAGCGTTCTCCTCTCTCTCTCTCTCTCTCCCTCCCAATATCTATCTATCTCTTGGAGACCTATCCTACCATCTGCTGGATGTTGGCCTGTGAAGTTCGTATTCTCTCAAGAGATATCTATTATATCTACCCCTATACCCATACTCATACTCCTACTCGTACTCATCATACTCTCGTACACGTCTTGTTCCGTCGTTGAGACTGTCTCGCACACTCTTCGCCGTTCTGCCCGAGTCAGGGTATTCCTGTCTTGCGCAGCAAGCAGCAGCATTGCGAAACTCTCGCTCCCACCCCGGAGGCGCGGCATTCTCCTGATCCCTTCAACCCACGCCCACGCCCACGCCCACGCCCACGCCCATGCCCGCCGTCTGGCGTGCGAGCTGCCAGAAACTATCTTTTGCCTCTCTACCCACCACGAGATGCTCTCTGCTCCACCGTCAGATCCTGAGTGGTGCGCCCCTGCGTCAAAGTCTTATTCTTGTTCTGGTCCTCGTTCTTGTCCTCGTTCTCATTGATGATATCCCCTCTCCGCTCTGGCCGCGGTCAGACACATGCGCATGCTGTGTCATCTACTATTGAAATGAAATGATTGCCCATTTAATATACGGACCGTGAGGCCAACATGCCAACATAACATGCTGCTCTCCCCTGCCCTGCCCTTCCCTCACCGCACTGGCTACCAGTCCAACAAGCATCGTAATGTCCGGCACCGGTAGTGGGTGGACACTGAGAGGGGAGGGAGGTGTATTCCTTATTTTAGACGCCAGATCGTGTGTCGATCCAGCCTGACTCTCACGTCAGGGTCACTTGGCATCTAATCAGGTCATCCCGCCCGCAAGACCTGGGAGTACCACGGCAGAGGCAGACTAGGCGCTCTCCAGATACGGTCGAGATCCCGGCACATCACCAAACGATAGATGAACTTTCCAAGGCCACTGACTTGTGAGAGAGATGTGTATCTGCTCACGTGATCATACTCATACCCACCCCTGTTCCTTCCTCGTACTCCGGCGTGGCTTGAAACCCCTTTCAATCTTGATTGCATCGCATTTTGCCGCCCCAAATACGCTCATTACGAACGCCGCGCAAGTCACTATTCTACGCATTTACTCTTCCCCCAAAAGTCAATACCCTTTCTCCTGCACAATAATCTCTACCTCCAAAGACTACTTCGAAAGGGAGGCTTCTCAACCTCCTCTATACTGAACGCCCCTTGCCTCGACGCGAACGCTTTTCTCATCGCCCTCCCAACATGCAACTCCGACTTTGCTCCCTCCTCTCCCTCCTCTCCTTCATCTTAGTCACTTCCGCAGATCCAGAACCTGATCCACAGGCAGTAGCACCCGGCGGAGGTGTGGCCGTCTCGTCAGCAGCAGCCGTACCAATGGCTACTATCACACAGGCCGGCTCTCTCTTCACTGTCAACGGCGTCACAAGTGCTCAATGGATAGCATTCACACAAACTTTTGCGAGTACAGCGTTGGGGACTTGGCCCTTGGGCGCTACGCCGCAGGCGGGGGCCATTGGGCTGGGAAGTATTCAGGGGACCGTCGGTGTGGTGAAGACGAAGAGAGGACTCGATGCTGTGGAGACGCCGGCACCTTTGGTCTGAACAGGGTATTACATGGTACGAGAAAAGGGTGTGGCATATTTCAAAGCAAAAAGGAAACGATATAGGTGGCCTTCGAAGAACGTCAGAAGCTGGAGTTGAGGGCCAGCATAATTGGATACACGAACCCGAAAAAATGGCAACGAGCCTTTCTTCGAGCGGCATCAGCATATGGGCGGAGTTTAGATACGGTTGTAGCGTGGGTGTCTGCGCTAGAGACCCTGTACATCATATTACAAGATGATCCAAGAGGTTAGAACATGGCGTTAATGCTTTGGGCGTTGAGTTGGGAGAGGGCTTTTGCTTCGCCACAGTGGATAGCGATGTATATCTGGCAAGGGAACCAATGGAATACTAATTGAGAAATAGCAAATTTGTTACCAGATGCTGGTTTCCGTCCAACAAAATATGTAATCCGACCCTCTACTATGGATGTGCAAGATTTGTGCTGTTGTTGTCTTGTCCCGATATTGTATATTTGCACAATGCCGCTGGGTAGTTCCTCTTCTTCTTCACTCTCCAGGTTTGCTGTTCAATCTCATGCGTTATGTTATGTCTAGAAGTGCACAGTTGCATTCCATAATAGGCTGCTTAGTTGGATCAGCCTGTCTCTATAGCTGTTTGTAACCTCAAGTTTTTGTACCCTTTTGATCCATCCCAACATCCTCCAAACTACTCTTTACTCTCAAGCTATAAGACTAAGAGTGAGAGCCTCCGCTCTAAGCCTAAATATACAACTAGCAGAAGTAGCTACTTCAAAAGAAACTCCAGATAACCCATATATTCCGTCCGAGTCCTGATCGACTGCAAGAGAGCGCACAACCAGTTCTAAGTGCTCGAATATTGCTTGATATCTGGTACCGTTCGAATTTCTCAATATTACAATGTAATGCCCTGTATCCACAAATCTTTGAAGACCCGTTAACAGATCTTGAGCACGTCTGACAATCTACCCAGGTATTAGTAGCGCGTATCGCAGCGACGATCATCTGATGGAGAGCGTCTCGGAAGACATGTTCGACAGACTGCAAACAGCTTACAGGATGTAATAGTTCGCGTCTCTATACACCTGACTACGACCGCCCCTTTTGACAACGAGCAGTATGGCTCTCTCACCCCCTTGCCGGATAATTATCAGGCTCCTCACAGACAACATCGACGCCATCTAGGTATACATACAAGTTCAGCGTAGTTTTTCAGCCTGCCAAGTCAGACCAGTTCGTAGGTCGAGCTACATGTTCAATACTCCTTTCCTATCTCAAGACCAACCTCTTCATTCGGAACTTTTCACCCTCACTGTTACGCATCCCTACGGACCGCTCTTCCTAGCCAAGATCCACAAGAACTTCGCCTCAACCGCATCTTCCACCGTCTCCTGCAGGAGCACCTCCAAGCCCACCTCTCTCACCTTTTCCAAAGTCCCCTCGCTCCCCCAGCCACTCCAGAACATCCACCCCTTCTCCTCCTCCAGCCAGTTCTGCACCTCCCTGCCCTCTAGGTCTGCCGCCGCGAAGTTCGCCAGCAGCCACCCGCCCGGCTTCAGCCACGCCACAATCTTGCGCAGCATCTCGACCTGCTCAGCGCGCGGCAGGTGGATGATCGAGTACATGCCGACGACGGCGTCAAAGGTCGCCGGCGGGAAGTCGAGCGCCAGCATGTCGCCCTCCAGCAGCGTGAGGCGGCCGTGGGCTGGGCCGGACGGGCCGGGCAGTAAGCTGGCGCGGGCGAGCGCGATCTGGGCGC
Organism: Proliferodiscus dingleyae; assembly: GCA_003988795.1. NCBI lineage: Eukaryota > Fungi > Ascomycota > Leotiomycetes > Helotiales > Lachnaceae > Proliferodiscus > Proliferodiscus dingleyae. Next base: position 745,538 of record QYAK01000002.1, on the reverse strand, counting down.
TGGAGATGTCGTTGGCGGTGACGGAGAAGTTGGGGTGGGAGAGCAGCTTCTGGGTGACGGGGACGCCGTAGCCGCAGCCAAGCTCGAGGACCGAGATGGGGGTTGAGGGAGTGGTAGTGGGTAGGCGTCCGAGCAGCTTGTCAAGGTAGTGGAGGCGCGTGGTCGAATGTGGGATCGTCCATTCGTTGTATTTTGGGGCAATTGCGTCGTAGGAGGCTTTCATGCGGGATTTGAGGTCACTGGGAGGATTGTCGGCCATTGCAATGAGATAAGAAGTCGGCAATAAACGTAGGAAAGGTATTGGTAAAGCAAGAAAGATGTGAGGAATTATTGGAATGAATACATCTGGATATATATCTAACTTACGTACATCATTTTTCGGACGTGAGTCACCCGGCGTACACAATTCAACAACGCGGCTTGTCTACGACAGCCAAGACAACGGCTACAAGCAGGGTAGAGGGGCTACGTGAGTTGTGGTGATGGTTCTCATGCTGAGAGAAGAGTCCGATAGATATTCTGCACCGAGAACGAGTCAACCGAGGGAGGGTTCTGTCTCACACATTCACTCAGATGATAACAATAATATGGAAACTCTATGTTCATGGAGTAGATTCATCATCGCCATCTATCCAGACTATTTCTACCTCCAGAGCCGCGGGTACCGCGATCCGGTCCATAGACGTTCCAATTGGTTTTGTGAACAGCTTGCCCGAGGACCTTCGAAGAGAAGAACCCCAGGACCATTCATTTACCTCCCCTACCAAAGACCTCAGGTCGTGCCCCCGTGCACGTGGGTCTTGCATTTTCCTCCCCTGATCCTTTCTTCTATACCGCCTTCTGCCAGTATAATATGTTCCGTCCCCTATTCCCCCTGATTCGTGTCTTCCACTCATCCCCCTTTCTCTTCCAAAGGAACGTAGATGAGCTTGACAGAAGCAAAAAAAGAATTCAAAACAATCACAGACAGATACAACGAAAATGATTTGCTGGATTTTGCGCGGGCCGCGGATTCGGCGTTGTGGGGACAAAGCCAACAGGCGGACACCGACCCAGACCAGTCTGGACGTGCCGTCTGTTATGCATTTGTGCTGTTTGCTTGGTTTTGGCTGTAAATGTATCAATTGTGGGAGGATTTGTTTTTGGTTGCAAAACAGGTAAGTTCGCCGGTAACGAATGGACGGCGTATTGATGGATTTAGTTGCCTTATCTTTCTCTTTGTCCTCCTTCCTCAACAGAGGAAGAGCAGATTGGAATTCATCATCGTCGGACAACCACCCCATGGCGGCGGGAGCTAGCGGGCAGGTACTCTTCCTCACCTGAAGAACAGCACGAACTTGAATCGTCACTGTACCCGCACCTCGAGCCGCCACAGTCCAGCTTGACTCGATCACCTGACCGTGTGATGCCGTAGCGCTCACAGGTGCAACTTGAAGAAGACGATGGTGATGAGCTGTAGTCGCTGAGGGAGCTTGCTGAGCTCGGTGAGCTGCTGTCGGAGCGACTTGACAGACTGGATCCCACGGATGACGGTGGCGTCGAACCGTAGTCATAGTCGTAGTCATCCATGGTGGTGCTGCTGAAACGAGAGGTCAGCTCCTCGACAGTCGGGGCGCCATAGTCTGCTTCCAGAATATATTTGGTCGCGTGTGGAGTCAGTGGCTTGGGCGACTGGATCTGGGAAACAGACAATGGGCGCCCTTTTGGAATGTCGACTGAAAGACTGAGACTGTCACGTCTGGATTCTCGCCGAGAAGATGAATGCTTGTCCCGGCTTGAATGATGTTTTGACGACTTTCTGTCTCTATCTGACGAGGAATGCTTGGATGAACTGCTCTTGGAAGAGGATTTATGAGAGGAATGCGATGATTTCTTGTCACTTGGAACATCGAGGATGTTCAAGACTCGTCCCGTTGTTGGTTCTGTGGTGGATGCTTGTCCAGGGTCATGTGAGACATGGTAACCATCAATGATATAGTAGTACCAGTATCGTTGTCCCGGTTCGAGAGTTGAGCCCTGGAAGCGGAACGTGCCTTTCCAAGCACCGGATTTGGATGAACCCTTGTCTTTAGCTAAGGGAAGCTGTCCCGCATAGTTGTCCCAGGAACCGAGCAAATGGACGGTCTTCACCCCCGAGGATGTTCGCAAAGAGAAAGATAATTGAACGGCTGCCATTGTTCGCGCGACTTAGATGCACTTGTCAAAAGGAAACGATGCAGTTGTTCGAGCAAGAAGAGCTAGTTTTTTGGGGATATTTCGATTATGGTGGTTAAAAATTAGGTAGTTGGCCAGCAACTTGGTGTGTGGATTAGAATGTATGTAAGGTGATGGTTTGTGATATTATGAGTCCAGCTCAGGTGCGGAATAAACAAAAAAACGATTAAAACAAACGGATTGATAGGAAAACTAGCTCTTGGAGATTGACTGCTTGCTGAAGAGAGAAGAAAAGAGATTTCGAGTTGGGGTCGAGAGCTTCTTTATGGGGGGTGAGGGGGGGCCGGCTGGTGAGGCCTTCCCACCATGCATTCTGCCATGCCACTCGCATACTCGCATACTCGCATGCTTAGCGGAGGTGATGGGGCTCGCAGTACTCGGCGATGGTCACTGGGCAGACGATGAGATTCTGCGCGCTGCACGATTGGACGAATTTGTCACCTTTCAATAGACTTCTGCAGTCTGGGCGCGTACGCAGTTCTGGGGATGAGGGCGCCTGGAGATGGCCGAATCAGCGCTTCAGACGACCCTGCTCCGATCAGTCGCCTGCATAAACAGCCAGCCTATCACCACCACCGCCCATGGAGGACAGCAAACAAGCACTACTCATGGGGACTCATGGGGACTCATGGGGACTCTTGGGGACCCGACGCATCGAGATGTCCGCCCGGGAACAGAGCGAGGTACAGAGGTACAGAGGTACAGAGGCACAGAGGCACAGAGGTAGGTACCGTACCGTACCGTACAGGACACTCCAGCCATCGCATGTAAAGTGACGGTGCGACATCGACACCGACACCGACACCGACACCTTCCCAATCAGCATCACCCTGCAAGGAAGCTTTACGGGCCAAGCCGACGACCGCGGAGGCTTCGTGCCAGTCAGTCGAGTCGACCGCACCCATCACTCGTGTGATTCTGCGCATCTCGCATCTCTAGCTTCACCCCCCAGCTCTAGCTCCCAGAGGCTTTTCGGCTGTTGATTCCCATGCAGCCCTCTCCCCAGTGTCACCTCCACCTCCACCTCCAGGCCGTTGCTGAGGCTACTTACGCAGGCAGAGAGAGGCTTGGACGAATGGCACGCGAGAGGAGACTCAGGAGGTGAGCCTCGAGAACCTACAACCTGTTTTTGTTTTGATGCCATCGGGTAAAGCACTGCTGGTCCGTATTACTCCTCCAGCCCCTTTTCCTACGGAAGAAAGAACTACCAGTAGCCTTCCGCGGAAAGAGTCCTGGCTTGACCCATCCGACGGGCGGCGTCCCTGCAAAGAAGGAGGCTGCCTACATGCTGTGGTCATCTGCTCCACAATCCAGCGGCTGCGGCGTTACTTCCATGATCCCGATGCAGAAACCATGAAGCCTGGAGGAGGCAAAGACGCGTGAGAGCGTGTGGGATCGAGTAGGCGGCCTCGTCAAGAAGCGGATATGATAGTGAAAGCTCGGATGAGATGCATACAGCAAGGGTCTTCAACGTGAGAGAGCTCTAGCTTGGGCGGGTAGAGTGAAGAGGGGAGGTGCTGAAGTGGGCTTGAAGGTCTCAGTCTCAGAACACCTTCGATGTTGAGATATTCGGTCACGCGAAGTCATCGATGAATCCGATGACCCTAAGCTGGGCTGGTTGCTGAGATGCTTTTGCTGCACGAGCAAATGCACTCAAGGCGCGTAGCGGTAGGCAGTCGCGAGGCAAATACCGAGATACCTGATTCAGTAGATATGTCCGTTTCTTTTACGGTATTGCTGTATAGCTGAATTGTCATCGTTTCTCTCCTCCTCTGCATCATATTACAAGTCCTGATTAGAGGTGAGCTACACGTGACTTGGGCACTGTATCTCCAAGAAAGACAGGCTTTGAGGATCCTTGGCTCTGAAAGAGTTTGTGTAATAATCATCCACGATGGAGTGATTCTGTGCTATCAGTTTTCCACCGACTTACCAGTCACATAATCACGGGTGGCAGCATGACACAGCCGCCCGCGGGAGAGAACACACTTCACAACTTTGGAGCTTTGTCAAAACGCTACCTATTATTGTTAAAACGCGACCCATCAAGTATCGAGTATTGGATCTACTCGGTGAGATCTACGTTTGATCTAAAATGGTAAAGACGTTAGTGTTGTCCTTGCACAAATCACCAATAAGCTCTGTCTCCTCTACGATTCATGCACCAAGCTCGTGGCGAACGAAGATCTTGTTTATTCTCTAGCTCACTCGGAGATTTTCGGACGCAGCAGCGTTATTTAGGATGGACTGAGCCGCAGATTTCACATGCTATTACTCAGCCTTGCCTTCCTCATTTGCTAAAAGAGTCTGAAGAGCACGTCTTGTACTCTACGTATAGCACAGTGCTTGAGTTTCTGCAAAAGCGTATGCTTGGCAGAGCCCACATGCTTCTCATTGACGTGTCTGTTGTCCCCTAACATGTCAGATCTGATGTGGTCAAGCGACGACTATCCTGCCAAAAGAGAATCCAGAGACCTGCACAGTACCTGCAAGTAATAGCTCATGGGGATGGTGGTGAGAAAATGGCTCATCGGCAACCAATCAAGCTACTGATCATCCTCTCCGTTGTTGTATATTATGAGATTAGATGGAGATAAACGTTCTCGTGCAATGTGAAGCTGTCTGGTACAGGCCCCCGCTACTCCTCGATTTCACAAGCTGGGGCCAAAGGAGGGCATCCGCTGATTGCCATGGGCCGATCGCCATACAGTAGCAAGCAGCGCAGCTGTGATCGCCTGCATGGGCACGCTTTCGGCGCAACTACTCGGACGGAGGATGTATCTTTGCATGAGTAGCCAGCACAGAAGTCCATTATTCCGTCCGAGGCAGATTGCATTACCAGTACAGTACAGTACAGTGCAGTGCAGTGCTTGTACGTGATATTGTTGCATTGCTCACATGTGTATGGTGGTTGGATGGATGGATGGATGGATGGAGGGGGAGGGGCTGAACAGCCGGCCGCTGCTGACAGTCTGTATGGTAAGTATGGTGGGGGCATCTGGAGGCACCGCGGGCTTATCTCACTATCGGCATAGGGCCACCCAGTCGACACCTGGCTGAGGGGAGCGTCTAGTCCCAATCGGGATTAGCCCCTTCGCCAAACGTCTCGCGCCAAAAGGGTTTTCAGAGCGACTGGCGAATGCGCGTCAACGTCAAGTCCACTCTCACCGTGCCCTCCACCAAGCTCTGTGGATATACGAAATGGTGACTCCACCACTTCCAAACTCCCAACTCCTTCACGCGCGCGCCCAATCACCAAGCCGGGCCCGTCCGCGGCATCTGTCGGCCTCGAAAACTTAGTCCCAGAGTTTTGCTTGTGCGATCCAGCGGTCCAGCTACAGCCCTGCGGCGCGGCAGCAGCGCACGAGAAAGCCCCGGCAGCAGAGTCAAGGGCGTCCTGCAATCCTGCGTCATACTTTGCGAGATAAAGCATTGCAATCAGTTGGTCCTGCAGACCCTGGAGGCAGTGTCTGCTCCGTATCTGGCAGCATGCTCGGTCTGCGACGTTTCGTTCGTTGCGGTCAGGCCGGTGGCATCATTCCTCGGCGGCATTACCAGACAGACATACCACAAGTTTTGGAAGATGGTGTTGCGCCGGAGAGCCAGCTCGACATTATGTCGGACCCGCGATCACGTTGCAACAACGGTGGAGTCTGCATTTATCAGTTGACAATTGTCCATTAGCCTAGGGACCGCCGTCGTTTGTTAGTTCCTGGACTGAGAAATTGCCGTAAGTGTGGTTGGAGGCTACTACCACATTAGGACATTCTAAGCCATGCCTACTGAGGTAATTGAGACTTCAAAATGCAAAAATAATTCGAGACTAAGTTGGCAAGCTTCCTCCTTCCCCTTCTCCAGATCCATATATTCCCCCATGTTTTATTGTCCCTCTCCTCTTTCTCCTACCTAAAACTCAATTCGATCACTTCATCTTCTCTCGCGAAAAGGTTGTACCCACCTGAAGCCTCGGGTTGAACTGGGACCTCAGAAGAGCCGTTGTTTCAACCAACATACATAAAGCCCTCAATTCGCCGGTCCCACAGAATCCTCCGCAGCACACTCTACAACGGACCCTCACCTAAATCAGTCCAAATACACCTCATTCTAGGAACACATATACTGCTATCATGGCGCCCGCATCTACTTTAGTGCCTCCCCAGAGGCCAGGATTTCGTCGTCTTTCATCAATGACTGCTACCGAAAGAGAGATCAAAGAAGGCGGGCCTGTCGTTGTCGTTCCTGAACGCTTGATGCATCCACGTTCGAAATCCCATGGTGGCGGAGGCTTCGCTGAAGCTATGGAGACCGCACGAAATGAATTGAACGCTATGAATTTGGAGGAAGATGCCGTATCATCACAGTCCTCGAGCACCCCAGGAACTCCAGGTTCTCCATACACCCCAGAAGATGTCCCCACTGCAGATTCGTTTGCATTCGCATTCGATATTGACGGGGTTCTCATTCGTGGTGGAAGACCAATCCCAGAAGCCATCGAGGCTATGAAAGTCTTGAATGGCGAGAATGAGTATGGAATGAAAGTGTAAGCATATCACCCAACTGTCAAATGTAAGCAAGTTCTGACATTCATTAGGCCATACATCTTCCTTACCAATGGTGGGGGTAAGACAGAGGCAGAGCGTTGCATTGACCTCTCACGTCAGCTGGATATTGAAGTATCCCCAGCACAGTTCATCTGCGGTCACACGCCCATGCGAGAGATGGTTGAGAAGTACACGACTGTCCTTGTCGTTGGCGGAGAGGGAGAGAAATGTCGACAAGTGGCCGAAGGCTATGGATTCCGTGACGTTGTCACCCCAGGAGATATCATCAAAGATAACGCAGATACAACACCTTTCCGGAAGCTGACTGCAGAGGAGCAACGCAACTCTCGGAAACGCAACTATGGCGAGACCAAGATCGAAGCTATCTTCGTTTTTGCCGATAGTCGTGACTGGGCTGGCGACATCCAAATCATCCTCGACCTCGCCATGTCCAAAGGAGGCTTTATTGGTACTCTGTCCGAGACTTTCGACGAAGGGCCCCCGATCTACTTCTCCCATAACGACATCGTCTGGTCAGCTGCACACGACAATGTCCGCCTTGGTATGGGCGCTCTCCGCAAGATGGTCGAGATGCTTTTCAAGGACCTCACTAAAGGCAAAGAACTCGAGACCATCGCTTTTGGCAAGCCTCAAATTGGCACTTTTGAGTTTGCGACTCGTCTGTTGCAGCAATGGCGCAAAGACGAACACCGCATCAACGCACCCCCCGACACTGTCTACTTTGTCGGCGACACTCCTGAGAGTGACATTAGGGGCACCAATCAGTACAATGAGAAGGCCAAGAACACTTGGTACTCTATCTTAGTCCGCACTGGCGTGTTCCAGGAGGGTACTGAACCAGCTTACAAGCCTATGGCCACTGTCGACAATGTATTGGACGCTGTGAATCATGGCATGCGACGCGAGTTCACGAAGAAGTTGAAGCAGGCTAGTGGCAACTTTGCCCTTAACAGCCTTCTTGTCAAAAATCAGGGTCTCAATACTGCCGATTTGGTTGACAAGGCTAGCCAGCCAGTTGGTACACCCATCATCGAACTCAGCGAGAGTGACACTCCGGAAGTCGTTAGCACTCCTCCAGCAGTTTGAAAATAGAGTATAAGAGTATATAGAACACAAAGCAGGCTTGGATAGAAGCAGCATTTGAGCGGCGTTTGCTCCATGGATACCCCGGACATACTGAGTGGTGGACAGAAGACGAATCTATTGATAAGCGATCACAAAGACATATGATAGGAAGGAGTTAAAAGGCAGAGGCGTTTTGATCAAGGCATTACCTCATCATAAATTCATATCTTTTTCTGAAATTAAGTTCCATCTGTTACAGCTGCCAAAATCAAGATGCATCTCGGTTGTGTGACCGGCTTATCTACCCCGCACCAGCCATATCTCTTCAGCATCGGTTCCCCCCTTGTTCGAGAAGTGAGCACCCGAGATATATTCTTGATATTTTAGATTCAGAGCGGAAAGGGACACTGTTCAGCACTCCTCACGGGGCCAATCTACGATAAATGACTTGCTAGAGCTGGTTGCTTCTTCCAATTGGTGATTTACCTCTCCCACATGATAATTCTATTACGCCATCCCACCATCCCGGAGCCCACCCCGAGATATGTTTCTGTTGGTGAGTACTCTGAGCCTGTGGATGGGGGCTTGCAACTTCGTATTAAAACTAGACCAGAACTTGCATGAGGCAAATGAGGCTAAGTGTCATCGGACCTTCTCATTATAATCTAAGTCTGCTATCATGAGAAAACGTGGCCAAGAGAAGCGCTTTCTAAAGCCGTAGCAATTACTCTTTTTGGAATAGTCCAATACCATTACTCCTCGATATATTTCTTCAAACCCCTCAACCTCTCCTTCGCCCTCTCAAGCACATCGTCCTCCTTGCACACCGCGAACCGCAGCCAGTCCTCCCCAATATGCGCATTAGCATCCGTGTAGAACTCCGTGGGCGGGATAGCCGCCACGCCCACCTCCTGAATGAGAAACCAGCTGAGCTTGAAATCCCGCGGGCGATCCTTGACATGATCTGGGAACGGATATCCCTCGGGCACTTTGACCTTCTTCATGTTCACCAGGACAAAATACCCGCCGTCTGGATCGGAGAATGGTAGGTCGAGCTCCTTCCACACTTCGTTGAAGCGATCCACCTTCCCTTTCATCTCCTTTACGGCGCTGTCCCAGAATCCATTTGCGTCTGCCTGCTCAAAGCCGGCAGCTGCGGCTTCTTGAAGCGGTGAGACGGAGGAGTAGCAGATGCGCGTGTGTGCTGCGGCGACGTACTGGAGTAGATGCGGAGGGCCCATTAGCCAGCCTACGCGCCAGCCTGTAGCGTAGAAGTTCTTGCCCGCCGAGCCTACTGTAAGAGTAAGAGCCTCGATTTCGGGAGAGAGGGTGGCGATGCGTGTGAAGGGGACGTAGTATAGGCGGTCGTAGACCTCGTCGGAGAGGATGATTATGTTGTTCTTGACACAGAGCTCGCCGATCTTGAGCAATTCCTCCTTGGAGAACACCTTCCCTACAGGATTATGTGGCGTATTTAAAACAATCATCTTAGTTCTAGAGGAGATGGCCGCTTCAAGTTCAGTAAAATCGATGGACCATTCGCCGGCTGATGTATTCTCCGTTGCTCCCTTTGTGGGAGGGTGGAGTGGAACATAGACGATCTTTCCACCGGGCATTTCGATGTTGGAGATATATCTAAAAGAATTAGTTATGTTTGATGAGTGATAGGTCACTGAATTACTTACTGGTCGAAAAATGGCTCGAATATTATGACTTCGTCCCCTTCTTCAATGAAAGCCATGAAAGCACTTAACATCCCTGAGTGAGTCAGTATACGCTCCATTCCATCCTCGGTATTGCTGACCTTCATTTGCACCAGTAGTGATGGTAATTTCGGTATCTGGGTTCAACTGCCTTCCCCACAACGGCGAATATGCGTCTGCAATTGCCTTCTTTAGGCGTGGGCGTCCTCTAGTCGGAGAGTATTGGTTGCACTCGACTTTGTCCAGCGCTTGCTTGGCAGCATTTAAGATGAACTCTGGAGGGTTGTAACCGAAGAAACCTTGGCCCATATTGACGATTGGCTGTTTAGGGGATGCTGCCGCTCCTTCATTGACAATAGTCCTATACAAAATATCAGAATCATGTTTGAATGGACATTACACTATTTAGCGCAATGATCCGAGAAAGAAGGGCAGCTTATGTAGAATGCGGGAGCAACGTAAATGGGCAAACATGAGGGTTTGAATAGAGCGCCAGTTGAAAGCGATATAGATTTAGCAGACCAAAGGGAACTATTCGTACCATACATCCATCCTCCTTCCTGAGACCCTAGCAGCGGGTTTTGGTGGCTGTGGAGCCATGGTGGGGGTTGAGTATCGTCTTAGAGAAAGTGCAGCTCTATGATGTGAGTGTTTTGAATTGCAAATGTGCAAATCTCTTATTAAGAGAGAGACAGCAGTACGAGAGCTCATGTATGAAGGAATAAAATGGAAGAAAAAAAGAAGTCTGGTGGGATGTAGTGTTTAGAAATCAGTCATGGGGAGTTGGTTGCTGATTCGGGGAAAATGACGAGCTTTCCGACTTCGCAGGGGAGATGCGGCCGCTTCACCTTGCGCCGCAGGAGAGCTCCAAGCTTCTAGATGATGACAACTCCTAAGGTCGTCTACATCTCTATCAGACCAGTAGCTCATAGTACTTGAGTTGTCAAAAATGGATCTGACGGTGATAGTAACAGCAACCTAGAGCTGCTGGCCACTCTAGAATGCTCACAAACTGAGGACGCACTACCTCGAAGTTGTCAATTGCAATGGCATCTCCAAAGGCACCTCTTCCCCTTACCGTTCGCTTTACGACGTCCATCCCAGATCTCCTGCTAGATGTTCCCGATCCACAAGAGACTACCGTTGTTGCTCTCAAGCATCTCATCCGCTCAAAGCTCGATGACTCTACATCCAAACGTCGCTTCCGCTTCATCCACAGCGGCAAGCTGCTCAAAGACGACGATATCCTCTCCTCCGTTCTGAAAATCCCTGCACCTCCACCTCCTCGCGCCCCAGATCCAAAAGGTAAAGGTAAAGCCGTCGATCTCCCTCCTTCACGCGTCTATATCAACTGCTCCATCGGCGACGCCCTCACATCCGCCGAGCTCTCCGCCGAAGCATTCGCTGCAACTACATCCACAAATAAATCCAGGAAAGCTACGAAGAGTGGAAATGCCAGTCCATCCCGGCCTACAACAACTACAACGCCCGCCCCGCGCGGATTTGACAGGCTGCTATCGGGAGGATTCACGCCTGCGGAGGTAAACCAGCTCCGCCTCCAGTTCCTCTCCATTCAAGCCAACATCCACACTCCTGACACTATGCCCTCTCCTGAGACGCTACGACGCATGGAAGACGCATGGATCGATGATAATGCAGGCAACACAGGTACCGACCCAGGGAATGGGGGCTTCGATTTCGGGGATGATGGTTTACGTGGTGGAGCCCTGGATGATATTCTGTGGGGAAACATCATGGGGTTTTTATGGCCGCTGGGGAGTGTGTGGATCATGAGGGAGGGTGGGGTCTGGTCTCGGCGAAGACAGATTGCGGTCTTCACGGGATTTGTGCTGAGCCTTACATTTGGGATGTTAAGAGTCGTGTCATGAGGTTGGAGGAGAAGCTCGAAAGGGTTTCTACCTCATAGCTACTTCATTTCGAAGGCTGCCCAGAATAGGACAATGGTCCTTGGGAACATCCTACGATGTACAGTATTGCAACTCAGATGGCTCAATTGTCGTACTGAGAACTGCCGGATCCTCAGCACCTCACGCCAGGATTGCTTTAAGTTCAAGGTCAGCCTCCAGACTGAACCGAAGGCGCCGCTCGCATTATGCGGCACTCCACTGCTCGACTTTGTTATCGATATGTGGTGGGTCATACTGATGGCCGATCTTAAAATTCGAGATCTGGATTCTTCCCCTGGCGGGCAAATGCAGGGTCTCATGACAGAAAGCTATGCCACCGGACTTCTCATTTCCATCGGCCCATCTCCTCAGAGGTTGGATAAATCAATGTTTTATTGAAGTCTAAGACTCTAATAATGTCATGCCTTCGTACCTCATATCATTGAACGCCATTCTCCCACAACTACCCCGGCTATTCGACTTTCTTGACTTGCCTCTTATACGGGACATGCACATCTCTCTGCACCCCAAAAACTCTCTCAATAGCCTCCACAATTACCTGCACAATCGATATCACAAGTCTCAAGAGCAAATCGGCGAGGCCCAACACTGGCCTCTTCCCCCTACTGAACGTGCTATCCCTAAACTCAAATGGTAGCTTCGCACCCAAATGCTCCGCCGCGACCTTCAACCCGCTAGAAAACCCATCTTCATGAAACCCATACTTTGTCCACGCACCCGCATAACTGATGCCCCGCTTATTTTGGATCTTATTGAGCAAGCTTTGACTCCTTATCGCCTTGGCGTTATAAAGAGGATGGGAATAGTTGTAGCGGCCTTGGACCAGGTCAGGCGGAGGAAGGTGGAGAGAGTTGAGCGTTACGAGGACAGGCCCGAAGACAGATTCGGGGATGTGTTGCAGGATGTTCATGTTGTAGGTCAGGCATACTTGGTCGATATTTGAGGATGTGGGTGAGGATTTGGTGATGTAGTTCCAGCTTGACCAGGCTTCTCTAGAGCGGGGCATGAGAGAGAGGTCTGAGTGCAGAATTGCTGTGTTCTGAGAAGTGTGGAAGCCGGAGAGGATCTCTTGCTCTGTTGGAGTGGCAGAGGAGTGGATTAAAGAACGGGCTTGGTCGCCGTGTGTGGCTACAATTACGTGATCGTAGACATCTTCTTCGCCATTTGAGAGGTGCAGGCGTACACGCCCGTCGCGGTCATTGGTTATGGCTTTCACTGCGGTGTTGAGGAAGACGTGGTTTGGAGGGAAGCCTTTCATGACGGCAGTGATGTATGATTGGGCGCAGTCCTGGAGGGTCAGCCATTTGGGTCTGGCGGTTACGGTGCTTAGGAGGTGATGGTTCCACCTAGTCGAGTTAGCAATAGAATACAAAATGGTCCCCTTTCGCACTCACATAAAGCGAATAAGAGTCACAGCTGGGAACTCCAGCGTTGCCTTGTCTGGACTTGTGCTCCATACTGCCGCGGCCATAGGTATCAGATAATCATCCCGGAAAGCATCTGAATACCCCTCTCTTGCCAAGTATTGACCAATACTCTCCAGTTCGCCTGCATGGTGCACTGCATTACCATTACCATTCACATACTCCTCACTCTTCTCCTCTGTCTTGAGCAGGTCTAGTGCGAATTGATTGAACCGTATGACATCAAAGATCATCCTCCACATCCGCGGCGAGCATAAGTTCCTCCGCTGAGCGAACACGGCCGAGAGCGAAGTCCCAGCCCATTCAAACAGCCCTTTGTCTCTTGACACGCCAAATGTCATTTCGGTAGGTATAGTAGGCACACCTATATATTTTAGGAAGGCAATAAAATTGGCTTCTCGGCGTCAGTATTCGCAGCGGTAAGAGGCGCAGGGACAACTGACGATAAGTAGCCGTATTCAGCACAATGAACCCAGTGTCCACCAAAGTCTTGTGCTTTCCTTTGGTAAACTCGACCGTGTTTGTATGCCCTCCCAGCCGGTCCGCTGCCTCGTAGATATATACATCATGATGTGTCCGATTGAGCGCCCAGAGTGCACCTATGCCGGCGCATCCACTGCCGATAATGGCGACTTTCTTTCTAGAGAAGTGAGGGGTCAGATTTGCCATTCTCCTCTGAGGGTAGAGTAGGTTATTAGATGGGAAATAATGTGTATTTACAAGTCATGGTCCGTCCGCTGTACAGAAGGATTGGAGGTTGACGCGGGGTGCGTTTGTGAGAGTGACGGCATGCTTGCTGTCTGCTGCAGATCCGATCCTCTGGTGGCGTTCTGTGTGCGCTGAAAGTATTGATTGACACGCAGGAAAGGACTGCTCTTGCTGAATATCAAGTATCCAATTGAAGAAATATATAAAGAAGAATCAGTGAAACTGCGATGATTAAAGAGTGAAATGTTTGGATGTTCCGTTCGAGATCTACCAGGATCATGCTTTGGAGTTTGATATCGTCAAGGATATTCTGCCCTTGCAGACTTGGAGTGGATTTGGCTGTGGCTGGGGCCTATTGAGGCGGCTGCGCAAGGATTCCTTAAGCATGTCCCGACCCCGACGTCTGTAGTCCACCAGACAACATCAGAACGACATCAACATAGGTCTAAGCAGCAACCCGTTTACAGTCGTATCATCGGCTCTAGAGGTACAGAACTGGGATTGTCTTCACTTCCGCCCGTCAACATCTATTGCACGAGATCTTCGCTGTTGCTCCCGATACCGGCATCGCGACGCCTCAAAAGACAACGACGATAACATCTTCCAACCCAGCCAGCACCCAGTCTTTTCATCCACCCAGCATGGCGAACCCACTCGATACAGATGCCGGCTCCGAGCTTTTCACTAGCTACGAAGCCGAGCTCAAACTCGTTCAAGCCGACCTAAGCCAGAAGCTGGACCAGATCCCAGATCTAGCCGGCGAGCCCCGAAAGGCAGCCATCAGTCAAGCAGAGCGAGCATTAGAAGAGGCAAGCGAATTGGTGAGAACACTATTTCCCGAACAATAATCCTCTAGCAGGCGCTTTTAGGGGGTATCTGTATGCTGACTGAAAGGGTGTAAAAACAACAGCTGGACCAGATGCGCCTCGAGAAGCAAAACATCCCCTCCTCCACCCGCACAAAAGTGAACCAGCGCTTCCGCAACCACGAATCCGAAGTCGACGTCGCGAAGCGGAAACTGCGCACCCTGGCCGACGACCGCTCTGCCCTCTTCGGCGGCCGCTACTCGGACAACCCGAACGACGTGCAGCTGGAGCAGCGGCAACAGCTGCTGTCCGGAACAGACAGGTTGGATCGTTCGTCGCAGCGACTCAAGGCGAGCCAGGCGCTGGCGAATGATACGGAGGCTATCGGAGCGAGCACGCTGGCGGACTTGCACAGACAGCGGGAGACGATCCAGCATACGAATGATACGTTGTTGGAGAGTGAGGGATATGTGGATAGAAGTGTCAAGACATTGAGGGGGATGGCGCGTAGGTAAATCACCTCCCCTTGAACCCCCCCATTAGCTTCAGAGTACCCTGTCTGTGTGTCAAGTATAGCAAGGCTGATCAAAGTGGACAGGATGGCTACAAATCGGATTATAACTGCGTGTATCATCACAGTTCTGGTTCTTCTCATTGTTGCTGTGATCTGGAGCAAATTCAGTTGAAGAGGATGGGGGAAACATGGGTCTTATGTCGGCGTTTTGGTGGCTTTCAGATACTCTATGCGTTCGTTAACAGAGCAGTTCTAGTATAATCCAAATGTGTTGTAAAGTAGATCCAGTCAGTCCCCACTTCGGGCTGAGTACATCCTACTGCAATGAGTTTGTCATATGGCTAGATCGAATATTTCTGTAGTACTGTTGAGCCTACTGGTGTCTCTAAATGAAGTAGTGCCATGTATCCCTTTTTTTTTGGCTTCATTAGCTACCTAGGTAGAAGAGCGATGCAAGTACGTAGAGGAAGGACATCAGGCGCAATAGTCATTCCGGGATGAATTTGAGAGGACTGCATAAGTGGTTGGTTCAGACATGAAGAGCGGTCAAGGTGGATTTGGGAATTTATCTTCAGTCGTTGCCAACGGAAGCAACACACTTTTGTACCGATTCTTTAGTCACAATCAGATTACAGCCAAGCCGTACTTATAGCAGAACTACCATTTTCCCATTTTCATTATGCTATTACGCTCGGTAGGGATATCAGCATTTCCTGCCCTCAAGCTATTAGGCCATTTCCAGCCTCCTGGGAGACTTGCGCCATTGCTTCGCAAATGGCAGTCACTGGCCCCCTTCTCCAATCTATCATACAGAAGATACTTTTCGTCCCATTTCCATTTCCCACCCCAGTTAGCCAGCAGCAAGGAAGCGAAGTGGATCATGATCTCGTCATGTTTTGCATTCTCATCTCGTAAGCAAAAATAGATGAGGAAGAGAAATTTAAAGAGTCGGCGGCGCAGTTGGTTGCTGCGTGCGGGTACGTTCAGTCTCGGGAGCCTCGAATACCTCCCCCACAAACTCGCAAAGTTTGCGGGTGAGAGTACAGTGGTCGAGGTTCGGGAGGATTGCAAGCCGAATAGATGAAAGATATTGATAATATACAGTTTCAAGGCCGTGTGAGGAGTATGTTACAGTCGGAGGGGTTGATAAAGTGAATAAAGGGATAGTTTCGATTCAAGGATCAGTGGAATCATTCTTCTTCCGAATCAGAATCCTCATCTCCACTAGATTCGGGCTGATTTTGAGTGTGTTCAACAGCTGAGATACTTTAGCAATGAAAAGCACGATGTGTCTGAGAAAGACTTACTTTGCATTACAGGTTCTTGAGAACCAGAAGCCTGTCGTGCTGCGAACTCATTCGCCCGGTTTCTTAGAAGCTCAATCTTTTGCTCTTGCTCACTCTTGCTCATAGGCTTATTCTTCTTCTTGGAAGGCGGTTTCGCCAATTCGCGAGGAGCGTCGCGCTCAACAAACTGTTTTCGAGTTTCTGCATCCACCTCAGGGCAATGCTGCATGATGAGACCGTGAATTTTCCATAATGTCGGAACGCTGACAAGGTCGATATCAAGTTCCAGTGTTCCATCATCAGAAACCTGTGTATAATTAGCCAAGACTTTAACAACAAGCAGTGAACACCGTGAAACTTACATCGACACCTGGCTGCTCGGCTTTGATCCAGCCTAAGACGTTGTTTGAAATTTCGTCGGGGAGTTGGCCAATGCCAGCAGAGATGACTTCCTTTTCCAAAGTGCCCATATACTTATGACGGCTTGCGCCAGACGTGCTGGCCTTCTTAGACGCAGGCGCTTTCTTGACAGCAGCAGACTTCTTTGGCTTTGGTGCCTTCGCCTTCTTGGCCTTCTTAGCAGCTGGAGCGCTCTTGGCTTGACTCTCTTTCTTCACTATCGCCTCAACCATGTCAACGATTCCCTGTTGCATGTCTATCGTAACCTTGTCCGCTCTGCTCTTCATCACCTGAATCAATTTAGCCTGTTCTTCGATCAGGCGTAAAGCAGCAGGGCTTTGCCCACTACCAGTGGCCGAAGGAGCCTCTGCTTCCTCTTCCTCTTCCTCGCTCTCCTCCTCCTCCGAATCAACGCTCCCAGCCGGGCTAGTGGGCGGAGGAGAGTGCTCAGAAATCCATTGTTGTTTGTGGGACCACTGCTCATTGAACAATTGCTCGAACTGAGATCCGAGACCTCGGACAGGATTTCCCGGAGGATTGAACTTGTAACAGTTGGTAACGATCAATCTGATATCCTTTTCAAAATCCTTTGCCGTTGTATAACTACCTTCCTTGAGCTTGTTCCCTACAGTGGTGAGATCCATAGGCGACTTGATGACTGCGAAATAATTCGGTATACCAAGAGCCACAGGGTCGACTGGGACATAGAAAGGGTGTGCAAACTCCCTATTCTTGTTATCGTTCAGCTCTTTCAAGACCGCCTCACAGAATTTGAGCTCGGTTGCGAACTTCTTGTTCTTCGGTCTGGGGGCAGAGTATGGAAGGTCTTTATTCTTTGGTGGATGTATTTCCCGCTTTGGTCGACCGCCCTCAACCTTTGTGGAATCTCTGCGAATCAAAGGGGTGCTGGTTGCAGGATCCAATGCAAAAGTTTGTGCCGCAGGCGCGGGTGGAGGTTGAGCAGTAGTGGTACTGGCACCTCTGGATGGTCTTCGACCAGTAGTGCGCGGGGCAACGTCAGAGCTCGGTTCCTTCTTGACCTTCTTCTCCTTCTTGGGCGCTGGAGCGGGTTCAGGAGGTATGGTTGCGATCCTGTCCATGAGATATTTCACGACAACATTGGCAGAAGCGGTGACAACGTGATCAGCACCATTGAATATTACTGCGTTTGAGGCAATAAGTTTAGCATCGTCCTGGAATGCATCCAGTGTACTATAAGCCGATTCTTTCAGCTTCTGCTCCATGGTGAGCAGATCGATTGGATTCGAGATTTTTGCTAGGTACGGTTCAGCGATAGTAGGCCAGAGCTTCACAACTGGCTCCCTGAAGTTTTTGCCGTCTTTGGTCTTCGCTGTATTCTTCAACAGTTTGATCAGCTCTTTCGCTTGATAGTCCGTAAGAGAGGAAGTATTTGTTGAAGGAACAGCTTCGCCATTTGCATTCGAGACCGGGGCTTGGGAAACGTCCTCCATTGCATGATCCGAAGTATCTGCTTCCTCCGTCTTAGTGCGCTTAGCAGAAGGTTCAGTTTCGTCATCATCTTCGCGTTCTCTAGCAACTTTCACTGACTGAGCAGATGATTCCGTCGTCAAGTTAGGCACGCTCGCTTGACTTGTCGAATTGGCTTCGCCCGACTCACCCGGGTTTGCATTGCTGTCGATGATAGCATTATCCGGCTCGAGATTCAGAGGGTCATCGTGAGTAAAGTCTGCAGATGCTTGTTGTAAGGGATCGCTGCTGGCAGAGAGATCAGGAAGTTCAGGGAGTGGCTCTGAAAACTCGAGTGAAGAGGCTTGTTCACCAGTGGTCCGGTCGCCGATGTTGTCCTCTTGCGGAAGGTCGATTGCGCTGTCGAAGTTGAGATCCACAGTTGACTGCTGTTCTGCTGGCTGAGCATCACTTAGTACAACTGGTGGTGTGGTGTCACGAAGGGCAGACTCTTCTGCTTCTACTACAGGAGGCACGGTTGATGGCGCTGCAATGTCCTCCACGGCAGACTCGATAGCCAACTCTGTAGAGGTAACAGGTGCATCAGCGACTGGGAGATCTGGTACTATAGAAGCTGCCTGATCGTCGACAGTCGTTGTATTCGATTCTAAGAGTTGAGAAGAGTCTACGATCGACGAGATGTCCTGTGTCGATTGCGACTCGACCGGCAAAGGCAGGTCGAGGGGAGGAGCGACGATAGCCTGGTCATCAGCTAATGCTTCGACATTCGACACACCATTCACCGGTGCAGCGGTGGGATTGGCCTCGGCAACAGGATTGTCTGGGAGTGAATTGGGCTCGGCGGGCTTGGTCAAGGCAATACTGGACGGGGGAGCATCATCAACATGGTTGTGGGCGAGGATCTCATCTCGTTTCGAGTCTCTGTAAATATTCGATTGATAAATAAGTGTACACAAATAAGAACGTGAACAGTAGATGTAAAAAGTGAATATGAGAAACAGGTTTGAGCTAGAGGAAAGAGTAGACTCACCCGTTGATGTCGAAATCCAAAGCCATCGTATCAGACGATGGAACGGGCTGAATCTTCTGCTCGAATGCGACGCCTTCTGGTTGTTGAGAGGTCATGACGGCCATCAACAAGTAGACCCGTGGAGAGGCGACGGGTCAGCGTGGAGACAGCGACAGCGGACCAAAGCTGATGGAGGAGTGCGAGCCAGCAGGTAGAATGCGGTGTAGAGTAAAGCGCAGGCCTATGCGACACCAGAACTATGAAGCCGGGATAGTCAGGCTGCAGAGGCGTGGTTGTGTTGACGCTTGGATGGGGGAGGGGGGTTGTGTAGAAATTTTGGGAGCTTGGGGCAGCCTCGCGCCGATCTTTATAGCCTCGCCGTAAGGCAACAGATGCGCCGCAATTGGCCGGCCACGACAACCTTAAACAAGTGAATGACGTGGGCGCCTAAACAAGTATGAGTAAGTGATTGAAAGAAGAGTGTGAATGTGAATGCGCCACCGAGGCTAGACAAAATTCCGATGCCGAGGAGGAGAATGCACACCAAGACGGGTGTTGATGGGGAGCGAGCGTGGAATTTGTTGTGGTGGTGGTGGTGAAGAAGAAGAGCGCGTTTGAGAAAAGTGAAGAGCTGGCGCGTCGTGTTTTTGGGGGGCGCGCTGCGAGCAACCGAGACCTGGGCCCCCCTTTTTGAAGCAGGAAGGACACAGAAGACCAGGCGACACAGGATGCACGGGATGCACGGGAGATACAGGTTTCACACCTGTATACACACACATACACACACGAGCGGGAAGGGCGGACGAAGAAGGAAAAAGGAATTCCGAGCGTCGCTCCTCCACACAGACGCGCGCCGTTGGACGATCTGGTCCCCACGGAGCACTGCCCAGTCGGAGAGGAGAATGAGAGGAAAAGGGGAGCGGAGGGAAGGGAAGGGGGGAGGTGGGATTTATCCGACCTTTTGCAATCGTCCAATCCTGCAATTGGATTGGATCAGGTCAGATCAGATCAGATCTGGTTCGCTTTGGCCTGGCCGGGACTGCGTGATATGCAACAGCTAATAATGCTTTGCTATAGCCCAGAAGTAGCTGAGGATATATAGCTTGATAGCTTAGAGCTTCGAGCTTAGCTGGGTGCAGCGGAGGTGCAGCGCGTGCGGCCTCGGGGCACGGTGGATCGTGTCGGTCGGGCAGGCAAGCAAACAGGCAACTCCAGATGCTTGCGCTTGCTGGTCAGGTGCTGGTCAGGTGTCGGTCAGGTGCCGGTCAGGTGCCAGTGCAGCAGAGGATGTTTTGTTTGCCGCAGAAAGAAGGGACGCGGAGGGGAAAAGGGCACGAGAAGAAGGCAGGAAGGGGTTGGGTCGGCGGACAAGCGGCTGCGACGAATAGGAGGCCGAGCGCAAAATGTTCAAGATTCAAAGCAGGACGTCTCGTTCGGTGGGAGCGCGCTGTTAAATGTGCGCGAGGAAGGCACGTCCGAGCTTGCGAGCAGGCCCTGCACCCTCTGCCGCCACGCAGCCACTCACAGCCGAGCGTTGCATGACTAAGCCCCGCCGCCCACCAGGAGCCCAAGGATGCGACCGGGATGCGCCCGGGATCAGGGGCCTGCAGGGGGCCTACAGGGGAGAGGATACCGCAGCACGGCATCCAATCAGAGCTCTGCACCTGCCTCTGCTTGATGACAACGCACCTGCCTCACTACTAAGTGTCGGCCGAGCATGCCCACCAGTTCCCTCCAGCTCCCACCACCAGCCACCCGGTCTTCTCGCCTGCCAGCAAGAAGGCTGCGGGCGGCGAAAACAGCCGTCCCGTCCTGGTATCTCAGGCAGCAACCTTCGCTTCAGACAATGCATTCATGCTCCCACCCCCCCTCCATGACTAGACCTCTCCGTCCGACAGCCCGCAATTTCGACATCTTGTCACCGAATCTTTTTCTTTTGTGCGCTAGGCTGCAAACAGACAGCGGTCATCACCACGTGATGCTTCGATTATCACAAAAAAAAGTTTCGAGATCGGGTAGGTTTTGTGAACGGCAGCGTCGCGGCCGGCGACCTCAGGAAGCAACAGCAAGCTTGGCCACACAAGACTTTCCTCGATCGCTCAAAACTCCTCCTTGGCTTGACTCGAGAACAATTATCGAGAGAGATCAATCCCCTACAAGCTCTACTACATAAGGACCCCCCGCAATGTCGACCAAACGAAAGCTGCCGCAGAAGCTGGCACAGCCAAAAGCTAGCCAGAGCGCAAAGATAGTCTCCTCCAAGGGCAATTTGGACGAGTCGAGGACAGTCGTGTCAGGCGGCGGAAACGCCATCAAAGCAAGAACAAATGGGGTCAAGCAACCCATTTCTATCTCAAGTGATTCGGGTAGTGATCAAGAGGAAGGGGAGGAGGAAGATTCAGGGGAAAGCGCGGATGAACAAGATGAAGCACAGCCAACAAATGGGCAAGATATCTCCATGGCAGATGCAACAGAAGAACCTCTACCAGACGATGCCGAAGAGGAAAACGCCGAGCCAAGCTTCGGAGATCTCGTACGAGCAAATGCCTCTGAAATCGACGTAGCAGGCGCATTCGAAGATGCCTCAAATCGCAGTCTTGCCCAAAACCAAATACAAATTCCCTCCGGTGCATCACTTGGCACCGTGCTCACTCAAGCCCTGCGAACGAATGACGTCTCTCTCCTCGAATCCTGCCTGCACACACATGATATCAATACCATCCGCGCAACCATCCAACGCCTTGACTCTCCTCTCGCAGGTACTTTATTACAGAAGCTTGCTGAGCGATTACACAGGAGACCAGGACGGGCTGGAAGTTTAATGGTCTGGGTTCAATGGACACTGGTCACGCACGGCGGCTACCTAGCTACGCAAAAGGACTTGATGAAGAAGCTAGCAGATCTCAACAGAGTTATCGATGAGCGAGCGAAGGGGCTGCAGAGCCTATTATCTCTAAAGGGCAAGCTAGATATGCTGGAAGCACAGATCGAGCTACGGAAGAACATGCAAGATCAGCGCCGTCGACTCGACTCGGACGAGGAAGATGAAGGTGTGATCTACGTTGAGGAACAAGAGAGCGACGAGGAAGGGCTGGCCAAACCGCGGAGACTGGCGAGGAATGGTGGTTTAGAGGATGCTGCGGATGGCAGTGAGGCCTCGGAAGACATGCCCCTAACAAACGGCGTGATTGCAGACTCAGATGACGAGGATAGTGTCGAAGAAGAAAACGACTTCGTAGATGACGAAGCTGAAGAAACAGACGGGGATTCCGAGGACGAAGATGAGGTTGACCACGACGATGAAGACTCGGAAGAGGAAAGCGACGAGGAACCTCCGCCAACGAAGCTGCAGCGATTGAGGAGATAACTCATTACTGGATTCGGCGTTGCATTGGAATGGCGTTTTGTGATGATGATTTGGCTCAAAATCAGCCAGTTTGTGTCAAAAAGCTTGTGAAGCATCTGGTATATAAATATTCATATATGTGTATGATACACTCCGAGTAATCATCATAAATGCATAGGAAAACAAGATACTACAAAGTATATGTACTTAACCGTCTACTTGACTGGTCCCCGTCCCATTCGTGTCGAGGGTCCTTCCCCCGGTTAAGGCAAACCTAAACTCATACCTTACCTACTTAGCTACTACATGTCGCTCATGCCAGTCATGACAGGTCAGAGCAAAAACAGTTCCCAGCGACACGGAAAAATGATATTTCCAACCCGATTGTTGGAAACGAGAAAATAAATTGCGGCTCTTTTCCCACGTCAGCGTCTCTTAATCTAATTTGATTTTTATACGTCGAAGCTTCTCAGGGCAGAGCTGAGCCTCTCTTGCTCGTCATGGGCGTTTCTTTTTTGGGGTCATAGCTAAGCTCACTCCCGACTCTTGCGAAACAGTGGGCTCCCGACGCAATGGGCAGGATAGGTTCTACCCATAAAAAACCCTAGGGAACACGCAAAACCGGCCCCACCCGAAGCAGAGGGCATAAGAAGCAGATTTGCTCAACGGGCGAGAAAGTTTTTCTTTCGTCTAGGAGGGGAAGATGCCCTGCGTCTTGTCTCTACATCTCATTGTCTTCAAGATGGAAGCTGTTTCAGTCCATTTTTTTATTGGATATTATTCAGTCAGGGATGCCATCCTGTAAGATGAAATGAATGATTGCGCTGGGTGATGAACAGACGGCCCCCTTGTCCACGCAAACCGCGCCCGTCGCCCCAGTTTATCTGCTCCTGCCCACTCACTCGCTGACGACGCCTCACATGCGTACTAGTAACAGAATGGGAACCGGGTCGTGTGCGTACCTCTCTCTCTCTCTCCCCTCATGATCTGCTCTTTCCCACTTCCTCGAACCTTGATCATCTCTTCTCCGTAAACGTCTCTTCATCAATCTCTACTTTTATCTATCTACTTTTCTCGAAGCGACACGAAACGGCATGCGAGGCTGAAGCTTGCGAAGTACGTACGACCGACCTCCTGAGGGTTGCCCAATCGAAGGCCTCGCAAGAGCGACTTGGCACCGCAACGGCAGCGCCTCACAGGCAAGCCAAGCGTCTTAGCGGGCAACCCCCAAAAACGAGGCTCACCAGCCTTGTACATCTATACCAGTTGAGCTCGACTTCTTTATTTGTCTCTTTTGTTTGGGTTCAAACAAATAAAAGATAGAGTTTGGCCGTTAGATGATTTGATGTTGGACGAAATGGCGACGATAAAGAAGCGGCTGGGCGCTTCCGTCTTCCTCACGATATTGTCGCTCGCCTCGCTTGTGCTGCTGTTAGTACGATCGAATAGGCTAGGGGGTAATCCGGATCAATATAACGATCTTTTGGGATGGAAGGGAAGTGATGAGGATGTGGGATTGTCATTTGGAGGCGGAAGGGGACCGAGAGTAGTTGTTTTTGGAGATAGTTGGGTGGATGATGCGGTACAAAAGGGAGAAGAAGGAAAGGGGAGGAGTTGGACGGAATTTCTGTGTGATGAAGTATGACTTTCCCTGTCTCATCTTGGACGGGATAGGGCATTTTCGTTTTGCTTTTGACAGATGCTAACAGACTTCAGCTCGAATGCGCATCATACCATAACTTCGCCGCCACTCAGTCCTCTAGTGCATGGCCTGATCAAGCACCCACAGGTGCGATGACCTCGAACAACATTCACATCACCTCGCTCGCCGCCTCCACGATAGCCATCTCTCCAGATGCGGATCCTACAACCCTCCACCCAGACTTCAGCAGCCAAATCCGGTCCTTTCTCGCTCTGGATCTCTCACGGCCTGCCCCTACTCAAGAATCCCTCTTCATCGTTTCCTTCGGCTTTTGGGATATCTACAACTTCGCCTCTCTCGACTACCCCCTCGCTGAGAACACGACGAAAGCCAGCGTCGACGAGCTCTTCACCCAGCTCGACATCCTCTACGCCCACTACGTCGCCAACCTTCCTAGTCCCACCGAAGCCAACAGCACCACATCAACCCCCCCACGCTTCCGCATCCTCATTACTAAAGTCCTAGATCCATCCCTCTCCCCAGGATGGATATCTCAACGCCCCATACCGCTGAAGCCGAGCTCTATAGCCGAACAACAAAAGAACGCAGCGTACCTGACTGCACGGTGGAATCTAGCGGTTGAGAATAAGCTTGGCGCCTGGGTGAAAGAAAATAACCCTTCACAGAAAGCTGCGCAGGCTGCGGCGGAGAAAGAGGAGTCTGCTGTTGTAGAGGATGCACTGACGGTAGGAGAGACTGGTGTCGATCCAACTGCCGAGCCTCAAGATGAGGAGGAAAACACATGGATTGATGCGGAAGTGCTCAAGGACGCATTCTACTACGACCTCGCCGCCTATCTCCTTGATACCATTATCGAGCACCAGCTTGAAGACGAGGGCCTCTCGGATGCTTCCGGTCTGGGCACCTCTGAGTCTCCGTTCGGGTCCGTCTACTTCCCTTGTGTGCGTGAGGCCGAGGACGACGAGGAAGTGGATGCTGAAGGTACGACCGAACTAAGCAATGGATTGATGGTGTGTGCCGATCCCGATGAGTATTTGTGGTGGGACGCATTCAATCTAGGGAGCAAGGCGAAAGAAAGCATTGGAAAGGAGGTCGGCGGTGCAGTAGGAACGGGGAAAAGCTTGAAGCAGATGTTGGGGGAGAAAACGTAGGGATTGTGTCGAGGGCGTGTAGATCTCTGTTTTGTTTTGAAGCATTTTCTGGGCATCCGGTGGGCTGGCGTTCGAGTAAGAGGGATACAGTATATATTGTATATAGCATTCTGTAGATTCGACGTATACCCGTATGTAAGGGTAGAGATATGTAGCAATCTGATACCTGCTTCCACGGAACAGGTAATGTGGCCAAAAATCCAAAGTGGTGTAATGGACATCCCTAGAATTATTGGAGCTCGCTTTGGTGACATTCTCAATATAGCGATCGGAGTCAAGAACTGACTGCGTCCAGGCTTGCAACTTTTCAGTCAATACCCTTGACCTCGATATTGAGGCTGTCCGCGTGTCCGAATCCGTTCATTTTGCTTTTCCTGAAGTTCTGCGGCTTCGAAGATCTCACATACTGCCCGCCCCATAGCTCTGCTTCTCTGTCCCTCTCGCAGAAGCATATAGGTCTTGGTTTCAAGCCTGCATCATGAGTATCCAAATCATGGCAGCTCTCACAACATCTAGGATCTGCTGAAAACTCGCAAGCAGCACAGACTACCAAGACCAAATGGCAGCCCTTCGAACGGCATTTACTCAATCTGTCCGATGGACTGAAACACTCATGGCATTTGGAAACAGGCTCAGCGGAGCCATCTTCTCCCAATGTTGTAGAGCCTCTAGCATCAAACACAAAATTCCGTCCTTTGAATAAGGAATCTTCAGGCTTCTTCCTTCCGGCCTTAATCTCCTCATCCATCCACATCAAATATCCCGCAATCCCTCCCTTCAATGTGGCGACCTTTTCACCAGTCTTTTCCTGCAAAAACCTCGCTCCCTTTTCGCACCTGATGCCCCCGGTGCAGAATGTCATGATCTGCTTCGCATGATCCTCATCATTCATCATATGACGCCTCACATACAAAGGCCATTGACTGAATCGCCTGATTTGTGGCCGTACCGCCGGCTCCCCAGTGTTTGGATCAACAAAATACCCAATGCGGGACTCGTAATAATTCCTCATATCCATCAACACCGCACTATGATCCCCATGACACCGTTCATGCCACTCCTCCGGGCCCAACACCTCGATCTCATCCCAGCTCTCAGGTAAGTAGTTGGTGACGCCCATAGGCGTGATCTCCTCTGTGACCCTTACAGAAGCGGGAGCGCCACCAAATACACAAGCACAACCGCCGGACGTAGGCTTGAAGAATTCCCGCTGCTTCTTCTCTGTGGACAGATCAAGGCCCGAGAATGACCAGTGGGAAATGCAGTCATTCATATACGCTTCAATAGAAGACTTCGTGCCCCCAACAGTGATATTGAAGCCCTCCTTGGCAACGCGGATCTTGCCGCCCAGAGTGTGCTTAGTGGTGAGACTCCCATGAAATGCCGCAAGAGATGAGACATCTTCTTGGGATGGTGTTGGTAGCGAAGGTGAGGCGGCGAAGTAGCGATAGAAGAGGAGAACTAGGCCGCTTTGTTGGAGAGAGGATGCTGCACAGCTGCAGGTGAATGACACTGGGTCTGAGGAGCCGGGGGGAAGACGGTGAGACTTTTGAATCTCAAACGTACTTTCTGAGAGACTTGGTGTCCCCTCTGGCCCGAGAGCTCTCATGATCAGACTCTAGTACAATGTTCTTTGACTCTCGCCAAAATTTTAGTCGTTCGAAGAACGGAGCTCATTCTACAAGGGTGATTGGTCCCATTGTTACACGAAAGTGATCTCCATTTGAGTGTATGACCCCATGCTTGGGCCAGCAATTGCTTCGTCTTTGTGCAACTGATGAGAGACTTTTGGAAGTTCGAATGCCTTTTCTAGGTAGACGTGGGTGGTGAATCACGTGTCGCTTTCTGTAAATTATATCCGCCGCTAACGCAATTCGCCGCAGCGGCAACGGAGGAACAACCACCAAATGTGTCAGGGTCTGACACGGTGAGCTCATATAAAGACTCACAAGAAGTTAGGCATGACAGTCAGGATCAGATACTTTTATAGCTCCCCGCTGGTGTCGCATCATCAGCCTTGAAGAATGTCTATGTTACATCTTCGATTCCGCGAAGGAAGTCTGGCAGTCTGGAAGGCCTATCAGTCACACGTCTGGAGACTGGGTGCTTGACATGGCGCCGGGACAAGGGGGCATAGGGTATCGCCGCAACGGCAAGAAACAAGCATGTGAGCCATGTAGGAAAGGTAAACTGGCATGCGATCATGGGAGTCCGTTCTGTGGGAGATGTGTGAGACGAAAGACCACAGAGAGGTGTATCTATCATCCGGCGCCGATGACAAAAGTCCGCCCACCATCAGCCGTGTCAAAAGCCCAAACCACTTCATTTACAAATGGATCCAGTCCTTCATCAAATCCATGTTCGACTCAAGCTGTGCCTATATCGCCGAGCGATGGAAGACATGGAATTAATGAAAAGATACCATACCCTGGGCGTTACCCAGAGCGCGGCACGGCTGGGAGTCTGAGTAATATTTCTATTGAACGGCCTCGAAACAAACGTGATAGTTGGAAAGACGCAGTGTATCCACGATCAGCGAGTTACTATGGCCCAACGAGCTTGAAGGCCGTGTTCTCAGAACACAGGACTACTGCGAATGAGAACTTGCTCGAAATTGAGGAGGATGTTAGGAGGCATCCTGGTGCCTGGAAGTTTGGACAACCTTTAGGTATAGGCTCAGTATTTTTTTAACCTGCTGTGCATTCTCCCCATCCCCGTTTTATTATTATTCATCATCGACTCATATCCTACTCTGGCATCCTCGAATTGCTTACACAGATTTTGTTTAGCCGGTAGAGACAGGCCAGAAGGTCCTGATCAGCGTACCAACCAGGTAGTCAGAGCTCTTTGGAACATTCCATTCAAAGAAACCTGTGAGGCTCTACTTGTTACTCAGGACACCATGCATGACATAACACTGAATACGGCTATGATCAAGCATTGTGTCATGACACTTTGGACAACATTCGGAGCCGAACTTGTTGCCCCTCGATCAAACGAACAACTCCGTACGGTTGCCGATATACTCTTCAAAAATGAAGAGCATCCTCTACCGCCGAGTCCAGAAGATGGATTTGACTGGTTGAATCTTTTCACAGGGAGCAATCTTCGACTCGAGACACTTGGTCTATTATTCTGCTTTTTTGGCAAGGCCTATATAACTTTACAAGACTGGGATCCACTGTTCAAAGCCCCCGAGAATCATGATCGGAACCGAAAAGAGACTGCTTGGAGAATGAAGGAATGTGCAGACATTTGTCGGACGATGTGTCATTATTCTGAGACCATCAATGAGATAGTAGTGGCTCTATGTTATAACATTGGCGTTCTGGAATCTCTGTGTACTGGAGATGAAAGTGAGCAATCATTGACATCTTACACTTTATTTCCAAGTTCACTAACACTGGCATCAGGCTATCTGGCGAGACACAGGCATGGCGATATGGCCACAACGGCAGTTACTGCTGGCTTTCACAGACTTCCAGACTACGCCAACATACACGTCACCACAGCATCTGAGTACAAGCGACGGCTTTTTTCTAAGATTTATTTTCTAGACAAGACACATTCAGCTCTCAATGGTATCCCACCAATGATGAATCGTCTTTATTGTGACGTCAAACCCTGCCTTGATCTTCCTGATGAAGATCTTTTCTTGCCGCCCCATGCATTACGCGTCGCCGCGAGTAGGCTGGATTCTAACGGCTGGAATCAATCCGGAGAGATCAACAGTATCAGTTCCGCGAGGGCTATCTGGCAGCTATGTTCCGTCCGAGAAGAAATCCTAGAAATGGCTCTTGGAATAAATGTTTCGGTCACTGTAGAACGTGTAGAGTAAGTTGCCTTCTTTCAGATTACGATTTTAGACTCAATCGTCGTTAGGGAACTGCGTTGTCGCTCTCGACAGGTCTTGGAAAGCCTTCCAGCTCAACTTCGCTACTACGAGGATCCTGAGCGGAAAGTACCCAAAGATAGCACAGGGAGGGCTTTGTTCCAACGAGCTGTCATTGAATTGGACTTCCTTCAGAATATATTCCTCATCGAAAGAGTGTCTTTTGCTCGAGGAATCGATGTCCAAGAACGGCTACTCAATTCGGCAATGGAGATGCTGGATCTATCATTAATGTTCTGGATGTCCCGGGACAAATTGACTTTCTTTACCTCGTACTTCGACTGGAGTGTAAGTATTACGAATTCATCAACTGTATTCAAATTTCGGGAATTATACAAAGATAACATGAGCTCAGATTACCTTTTACGGGATCCCAAGCGCGGGTGTCATTTGCGTCCAGCTTCTCAAATGGCGATCTACACCTCAAACCCGCCTTACATTCTCCCGTTCAGACGCCATCCAGAAGCTGACGTTATTTATTGGGTTTCTGGAATGGATAAGGCCAACAGATGGCAACTACAATCTGGCAAATCGCTTGAAAAAAGTAATACGACGAGTTTTAGATCATGTCCTCGAACCACCTCAAATGGAATCTGAAAGGCCAAGTGAAATTGATCCGTCTTTTGATCCGACTATGCTGCCTCCTCTGGAGGGTGTGAATGACATGGACTGGTTCAATACTATTGATTGGACCCAAGGTTCTTGGATGGACTTCAGTTGAAAATAGCTTTCCTAACCATGTGTCTTCATACCCTCGAGTAAACACATCCTTGTCTTAGCCTTGAAGACACTATCCAGGAAACAGAACTTATGGAACTGGACTAATGTTCAGCATACACAGAAAGTGGTACGAAAATGATGTCGTTTCGGATATTTACATATGAAGTCCAGAAGTCATGAGGACTCCAACTGCTCAGAAGTGGTCGCCATGATTCAAAACCCGCAATCTCACATGGTCTCTCACCTTCAACTGCATTCAACTATCTCAAATTCTATTATGTGCTCCGAGATGCAGCCGAAGGGGTGGGGTTTTGCCTCGAGAAATATGCCAGGGGGCAAACCAATTGACCAATGAGTTGACCATTACCTACAGACGATATACTATATATCAAGCAGGTGGGTATGATGTAAGCTTCAAGAGTTTCGAGGATGATTTAGAGCATTCTGGGAAGGTATTCAAAGCGTCAAAAGCTTCTGGGTTTACGGCTTTTGTGGAGAGCATAGTAGAGTGATGTCATTAGCCTTATCGCATCGAAGAGTTGGATTATATTGCTAAGGGCATATTTGCTGAATCATATTGAATATCTTAATTGGAATTGTTAGACAGAATCTCATATGTCTCACATAGTGTCCAGTGTTGACGGCGAAAGGTGACCGACTTAGGATTGTTTGCAGATGTAAAACGTCCGACAATTAAGCGAACCCCTTTCTATCTACGGCCTTAACGTTGCAGAGCTGTGTACCTGCACTACCGTCAGGAAGTCGCTAGATTATCTAGAATATAGGGATATATATCGTAGATTTAAGGAAGATCAACTCATTAGGTCATTTATGGACTTTAGCTTCCCAGTAATTATGAAGGCTAAGCATAGGAAGTCTGTTCCATACTTATCAGGGGCCATTTTAGCACTTTGATAGCCCATGGCAACTACTTACTTTACCTTTCTGATTCTCTCGGGATTGAAAATACCGGACCTTTCGACAGACAATCCTAAATTCAGCACGTCTTACGAGCCAGATCTATACCCCTTCAAGCTCTTTCATAACACCTTTTAGAAATCAGACTCTCATTATGTCGTAACTCAGGTCTACAATACGGTCCCAGTCCCTGTAGCAAAAAGGTATTTACAACGCCATCTTACAAACCAAATTTCCCACAAGATAATTAAGCCATAGCTGCTGTAGCTCTATTGCCTCGCTCCAAGTTCCTGCCACTTGTCTTCTTCCCAGATCCTGGTCGAGCAAGCGTATATTTGGCAAACGCACGAGCGAGAGCTTTCTTACAGCTAACCTTTTGACTGCCGACGAAAGAATCGATCGTAACAGCAATGGCACGGTCAACGTCTTGGGAGGAGACATAATCTGAGAGACGCATGCGGCAGAAGGCTTCGCTAATGCGCATGATGGCTTCTAGATGACGGACCTAGTCAGATCATTAGCAAGTTTACCCATAGAGCAAATAACACGAGGCGTACGGTAATGGGATAGGCGCCAGTGGCTAATGACTCCCTCCTCATGTCAGCGAACAGCTTCGACACTTTCTCTTCATCAATATTGTACAGTTTAGGACTGCATCTCTCCCTGGCATAGAGGATATATTTACGGAGCAACTCTTGCGGGATCTCTCCTTCCTGCTTCGGCTCGCCGCAGTTGACCAAGCCAGCACGGATTTCGGCGTCATGCTCGACTTCCATGTCATTCTGATTCTCGTCGATGGATTGGGCAACCGGGTGAGACCGACCATGAGATCCTACAACGAAGCGAGCTAGTCGCTCATCCTCCGCTGGGTCCACAGTATCTCTAACAACGCAGAGAATGTCAAAACGTGACAAGATAGGTTCTGTAAGCTCAACATTCTGGGAGAACGGAATTGTAGAATTATAACGACCACCAATTGGATTGGCAGCGGCGATGATACCACATCGAGCTTGAAGTGTTGTGACGATACCAGCTTTGGAGATGGAGATGGTTTGCTGTTCCATAGCTTCGTGAATTGAGGTACGATCTTGGTCGTTCATCTTGTCGAACTCGTCGATAAGGCAGGTACCTCGATCAGCAAGCACCAAAGCACCTCCCTCCAGAGTCCATTCGCTAGTCAAAGGATCTTTGCGGACACTAGCCGTCAGACCAACAGCACTTGCGCCTTGCCCGGTTGCGAACACAGCACGATGAGCAGTCTTCTCAACATACTTGAGAACTTGTGACTTAGCTGTTCCGGGGTCGCCGAGGAGAAGAACATTGATATCACCACGAATGTGGTGCTTGCCCATTCTTTCCTTGGCTACGCCACCGAATAAGGACAATGCCACGCCGGTCTTAATATCGGTGTGACCGTAAATACTCGGTGCTATTGAGTGAATGATCTTATCAACAATTTGAGGGTCACGAGAAAGGGTACGAATCTGGTGCTCGTCTTCTTCGGTCAATCTAAAGCCAGCAAGCTGATCATGAGACTTGACAACATTGTTGGCTTCTAGAATTGTGGCAAAGACAGGGAAGCCATTTTTATTGTTCAGCTGAGCGTCATAATTATTGCGGTAGACTCCAGTGACTTCGATCTCCTCTCCGGGCTTGGCTCTATCGATGAGATCCCAGAGAAGAATGACTTCACGGTGACGAGGAAGACGACCGGCTGGTACTGTGCCGGGCGACTCCTGCAGAGTGAGTTTCTGGTAGTTACGATAGACAGTCTTTTCCGAATTGAGTGTAAAGGGCCCTCGTGACTGACAATTCTGGCAATAAGATATCTTAACTTCAACATTGGACTCTTGTTGGAAAGGGCCCAGTCGAGTGTGACATTTGTTGCAATCAAACATCACATACTTGAGTTGAGGAAACACTCCACTTCGCCGAGTCACGACTCCGCTAACGCGAACTAAGCAGTTCAAATGCGTTTGGCGCAACTGTCGGAGAGTGTAGTGAACAGGTAAGTCTGAAATACGCACATGGATTTCAGAATGAATCCGCTCGTAGTCAGGGTAGTGAAGTAGAGTGCCTTCCATGGCGACCTCGTCGAATAATTTGAGCATCTCTCCGGGAGCATTTGCGAGGAAATAAGCAAGAATGGCTTTTGATGAGGACAGGTGATCGTAAGAAACCTCTAAAGACTCGGCATTGATCTCGCCAAGTGTTCGAATGCGGCTTCCGTAAATAGAAACTCCGTTTTCGTCCGTATATTCGGTCAAGAACGCTTTGAACTCCCTCTTGATGGTCCTCTGGACAGCGTTCTGAGCAACCCAGTCCACCAAACTAGATGCTTTAACATCTGATAGAGTCTCAAGGGAGAGCTCTTCCTCCATGATGTCGTCTTGCATGTCCTCATCTTCATCCTCGTCATAGTGGTGGCGGCGTCGGCGAGGTTGAGCTGTAAGATCCAGATCACCATCTTCGTCTTCATCCTGGAGGAATGCAGCTGGCATGCGTCGCTGACGAGCCAACTCTCGGTCCCTGCGGTCAAGACGTTGCTCGAGTTGCCGTCTTGCCGCTACGTCGAGCTCATCATAATCTCCTTCATCGTCGATATCCCTATCGTCATATCGATCGTCTTCGCGCGGCTTATAATCCTTCTCAAAATCGCCTCCGAAGAGATCAATGCCGTCTTCATCTTCGGCCATTTCGTCAGCATCGTCAATATCGAGAGCAAGCTCCTCTTCCACATCGTCATCCTCATCGCCGCCATGGTGGATAGGATAAGCAGGAGGCGAGGATCGAATATCTCCTGCAGGGCTAGATGCACCAAGTCTAGAGGAGGGTGCATCTTCAGCTTCTCTTGAGCGTTTGCGATTTCTGCTGCCCGTCAACCCACGATTTGCAGAAGACATACTGGGCCGTAGAGGAGAGCTGTAGCGTTTTCAGTCAATCTTTGGATTCAAGGTCTGGGAAGTAAACATTAATGGGCTTTTCATACCTCATCGCGGCGACTCAAAGCTTTGTGGATCTTAATCTGCTAGAGGGCTTTGAATCGAGCTTCGAAAGGTTGATGCAGGATCGGATTGAAGTTGAGGTTGAAGTTGAAGTTGGGAGTTTCATTTGGGTGCAAAACTACTGGGCGCGTAAAGTGGAATCTCTTCAGACGCGTCGAAGCGTGTCCTAACTAAGCCGTATTTGGCGGGCGTGTTAAGTGGTTTCCTATCAAATAAAGCGGCACTGTTTCTGATTGCTCTAAGCCTAGAGGAACATTTAAAGCGATAAAACTTATTGCCGCTTCTACGTGGCGGCACTGGGGGGGAAGCCCACTTGCCGTGCAGTAGAAGTCAAGGCTGATATCAGCCCACCAGTGCGTGTGCTTTGCATCGCGTCCACGGCTACCTTTCAGACTTTGCACACAATCAGCTCAACTTCCAGATCAAGAGCCATGGATCCTTCCATGGTCTCGGATTCTAGTCCCACGGAACAGCCTAGCAGTCAGATGAGCGCCCCTTCTCGAACCCAGAGCTTCTCCCAGAAATCGGACGATTCGCATACAGCAGCTGAGTACGTCTCACAGCTCCTTTGCTGGAGCATTTGTAAAATCTGAGTCCCGTTGACAGCTTCGTAGATTTATCGACAGCCAACTTCAACTTGAGGCAGATGCGCGCGAAGCCTTGCCTTATGTATAACATCACTTGCCCAGTTCACAAGCAGTACTAATACGACTGCAGAAATTCGACAATTGTACAAAACCCTTAGGTCCTCTTCGTCAAAACCTATTCTCTTGCCTAACGTGCAACCCGCCTCCCGAAAATCCTTCCGATGTGTACAAAGCGGCTGGCGTATGTTATTCTTGCTCAATACAATGCCATGGCGAACATACTCTGGTAGAGCTCTTTAATAAGAGAAATTTCACATGTGACTGTGGAACGACGAGACTACCGGCCTCATCTCCCTGCAGGTTACGCATGAATTCGGAAACCAACACAAAGGGAGACGTCCACTCCGAGCTTCCGGACCCTAGTAACAAGTACAATAAGAACTTTAAGAATCGTTTCTGCGGTTGCGACTGTGACTATGACGCGCACCAACAGAAGGGAACAATGTTTCAGTGTTTGGGCTTAGGCACAGTTGAGGATGGTGGATGTGGCGAGGACTGGTGGCATCCTGGATGCATTGTTGGGATGGGCCCAGAGTGGTTCGAACAAATGAGCCGCACGGCTACACCTCGGAAGCCAAAGAGCGAAGGCCTTTTGGAATCTATCACCGAGGTGGCGGAAGCGGTTGTGGAAGATCCAAATAGAGAGCAGTCAATTAGAGCAGGGACCGCTACAGAAACTCTCGCTGTAGGGGAGGGAGAAGATGACGATCCACCTCTGCCACCCGGATTTCCCGCGGAAGATGACTTTGAAGGCTTTATTTGCTACAAATGTGTCGATGCAAATCCGTGGATCAGGCGATATGCCGATACAAAAGGCTTTCTGGGCCCCGTGTTCAGGCGCAGCACTGCACCATCTCCAGAAAGAGGGTTGCTAGCCAAGACAGAAGAAACCATTAAGTCAGGCCTTGCATCCTCGAAGAAACGCAAAGTAGACGATGAAGAGGGAGAGGAGTCACAAGCTTCTGGGCCATCAAAGAAACTCAAGGACGACTCGTCAGATCCTAGCGCTACATCTACAGAAGCCGCAGAGGCTTCTCTTCGACCGATCAATGCCCCGATGTGCAAATATGAGGCCTTGCCGCCCACGTCCACAGGCCACTTTTCATTATTCTTCAAATTTGACTTTCGAGACCACCTCTGCCGCTGCTCAGACTGCTTTCCATACCTCAAAAAACACTCTCAACTTCTCGAAGAGGAAGAGATCTACGAACCTGAGCTGTCTGAAAGCGGAAATGGAGATGGAGCGAGTACAGCTGGAAGTGGTAGCATCTATGACCGAGGTGAAAGCGCTCTAAAAAATGTGGATCGTGTGAAGGCCATCGAAGGAGTCATGGCGTACAATCATCTAAAGGACAAACTCAAGCCCTTTTTTCAGCAATTTGCCGAGAGTGGGAAGGCTATCAGCGCAGAGGATATAAGAGATCATTTCGCAAAAATGAGGGGAGACGAGGAGGCTATTCGCGCTGCTGGGCAGAGTGCGAAGGACACCGATAATAGGAAAGAGCAAAGTGGCTACTAAAATCAATGCTTATGGTATCGGAGTTTGGATATGTACGATTACTGTATAATTGGGCTATTATTGGGGCACTTAGTAAAACCTACAATTTATGCTTCCCATCACTAATCAACTCAACTGCGGGGCATATCTATTTCCTCTCCAGTTTTCATTCGAATTACAAAAGACTTTGGCGCTGGTTCTCGGGGTTTTCAACCCGCTCCGATTTTGATATTGGAGCTGTACACATCCGGCTCACGGTCCAAGCACCCACCGCAAAGTTTACTAGAATCTACGACTGTGCATCTACCTTAGGAGTGCGATTTTTGACAGCGGCATACATATATTGGGGATCCTAGTTTATCAGATAGCTGACCATTTCTACTTCTACAAGAATGACTGGTACGGGGCGGATGTTACAGCCTCAGTGAAGCTGTGAGCAGTGGAGTGCGATTCGTCATAATCTAAGAGCTTTGTGCTTTCTAAATCCCATTCCACCAGCTAGTCTTCTCGACTGTGAAAGTTTCCTTCAAGGGAGTCTCACTACTCGTCGTTCCAACAAGCACCGTATAATCATCCTTCTCGGTAATCCACGCTGTCCGTACTTCGTCCCAGAAGCTCGTCGCATACTTAGCTTCTATGGATACTTGCACTGTCTTGCTCTCTCCCTTTGCTAAGAACACTTTCTTGAACCCCTTCAATTCCTTCGCTGGGCGTTTGATACTGGGCTTCTTCTGCGCAACGTAAATTTGTACAACCTCTGCACCTGCCAAGTCGCCGGTGTTGCTAACTTTGACACTAACGTTAAGATCTTTGTCCGTCTTCTCAATTGTTAAATCTGAAGTTTCAAACGTAGTATACGATAACCCATGTCCAAAAGGGAAAAGAGGCGGCAGATCAAGCATTTCGTACCACCGATACCCCACATAAATATCCTCTCCATACAGGGTGCGTCCCCTTTCGGTTGTATAGTTCAAGAATGCCGGGTTATCTTGTAATCTGACCGGGAAACTCAACGGGAGCTTCGCGCTAGGATTCACGTTCCCGAAGAGAACGTCGGCGATGGCGTTGCCGGTTTCATTTCCGCCGTACCAGGCGTGGATGAGGCCGTTGACAGACGATATCCAAGGCATGGACACAGGAGTTCCAGATTGCATTACTACAACTGTGGAAGGGTTCGCGACTGAGACAGCGGTAATGAGGTTGTTTATATGCCCCGGAAGCCCCATACTTTCGCGGTCTGCGCCTTCGCCCTCCCAGTCAGCCTGTTTCAAAGCGATCAGCTAAATATTCTGCGACGAAAGGTTAGAAGTACGAACATTGAGACCAGCACACACAATGACTTGGTCTGCTTCCTTAGCTAAAGAGGCAGCGTGCTTGATCTCTTCGGCTGCATCAATAACTTTGGCGCCTCCTAGTCGTACCGCACCTTGTCCGAAAAGTTGACTGCCTCCAGGGTCCAATTTAGATGAAGGTGCGCTCCCGAATTCGATTTTGATGTGATATGTTTCGCCCTTCTTCAAAGGTAAGACGGCTTTCTCCTCAATCGTGCCGCAATTGAAGAACAAGGTCCCTTTCGTCTGCTTTGTATCATTGTCGATGAGCAGTTTGCTATTTACGAATAGCTTTGCTGTTCCGAAGACACCTAGTCCAAATTCAAAGTCACAGTCTTCTTCAGCTTCGTGGTAGCCTTCAATATCAGCCCACCACATGGAGCCTCTTAGTCTCGAACATTCGTAGTCCATCATTAGGAGCTCGGTCTTGTTCAGAAGAAGTTCATCAGCAATCTCACGATCTTTGACAGATGGTGGGTCATTGTAGGCACGGAACGATACTCCCGGTTCTCCTTTATCAGTCTTAAGTATATTACCGAGGAGCGGGAGCTCTTTATGAGCATAACATCCGACGGTGTATTCTGGTGAAGATGTAAGTTGTGCACTTATCCCTTCGAATGGCGTGACAGCATAATAAGCACGAAGTGCAGCAGAGCCACCCCCGTGGTACGCTGCAATCTTAGCATTTGGGCCGACAATGAGGGTCTTCACACACGGTCAGCAAGGTACAGTAGACAATATAGCCATACTTACCTTCTTTTCCTTAGATAATGGTAAAACTTTCCCTTCATTCTTCATCAATACAATAGAGTCAGCGCCAATCTTTCGTAGAAAAGCAGCTGTCTCTGGGGTATCTGCAGTCGTTTCCTTGGCATCCTCTGGGATCTTGGCAGCAGCACAACGGTTTACTAGTTCCAGGATGTTCCGAACGCGCTCATCGAGGATGTGCTGTGGGACTTTGTTGACGCCGACAGCTTGGACTAGGGTTTGTCCTCGCCACTTCGTTGCTCCGGGCATTTCCAGATCGAGGCCGGCATTGATTGCTCCTGAAGTTGAATATGTTCCCCACCTTGGGAAGTATTAGGAATAATCTCTTCTGACAAAAGATGGAAAACTTGCCAATCGCTCATTATGCACCCTTTCCAGCCCCATTCATCTCTGAGAATTTGCTTGAGAATCTTGGGATTCTCGCTGACGTGAAGGCCATTGATTTTGTTGTAAGCGGTCTGCATATCACTGTTAGGACGTCATTATATCCGATGTGAGATACCAGATATCGAGGTAGAATTGGGAAAGGACTCAAGTGACTAACCATAAAACACCCCGGTTGGGAATCTCTGACGACCAGTTGAAACGGCAGACAGTAGATCTCTCTCAGCGCTCTGTCTGTAAGAATTGCATTTGTGCCATTTCGCTCATCCTCTTGGTCATTGCAAACAAAATGCTTGATAGTAGCCACAATATCATCATCTTGTATGCCATTGACCAAAGCAGCAGCACCAAGACCAGCAAGGACAGGGTCTTCGCTAAGACTTTCGAACCCTCTGCCACCCAGAGGAGAACGTTGCATATTAATGGTCGGACCAAGGATGATGTGAGTTCCTTTGATTCTAGCCTCTTTCGCCATCATATTGCCTGCATTGCGCAGTAACTCGGTATCCCAAGTTGCTCCAAGAGCAGTACCACAGGGAAAACACGCGGCTGGGGTAGCTGTAGCCAAAGTCAATAAAAGTTCAGGAGGTCTTATAAGTTGTGAGAAAGTCTCTAACAGCATGGTTTACTTGAAATTGCCGGTCATGGCTCACCGTTGAAGAAAGTTGTGCCTCGAACTCCATTTGGGCCGTCAGATACTCTAAGCTTTGGAATGCCATGTTTGGGTAAAGGGACTGTCCAGGATTAGTGCGGTACGGCAAATTCTAAAACTTTGATTCTTCTTTTCAGGTTCATGGGAATAGGAAAGAGTGTGAGGCCATCAATATTTCAATACCTGTATGCCACCAATCCAAGCCTAAGAGAACATCAGTATTTAAGTCAACTTGTGACTGTGAGGGGTAGATTGAACCTGCTAGTAGACTCACTTTCTCAACATTGTTGAGCTTGACAAGCAAGTCCTCTACGTCGATCGTGGCAGTCATGTCTTCAAATTTTTAAAGTCTAAGATGAATACTCCTAACAGAGAACGTGGTCCGCGAAATTGCAGGCAGGAAGACTGTGTAGGAGAGTTCGGGGGGGATGCCAGCCAGCTCTGCCCCCCACCTCCAGCCAGCGGCCACTGCATGATGACAACCATTGAAGCATTTGATCATTCGCTAATTGAAGTAAAGTAACAGCTACGGCCCAGACAAACATCAACCCGGACAGTAGCTAATGTGAGTATCGATGTAGAGAAAAGTGGCCATTGGTCAGAGCAGCAAGCCCGCATGAACTTCGGAGGAACAAGTATGTCCTTATCCATAATTGGTGGAGTGTAGACGTGTAAGCTTCGAAGCTTTTGTGGACCATGAATCGTGGACCTACCAAGTG
This sequence comes from Proliferodiscus dingleyae, assembly GCA_003988795.1. Taxonomy (NCBI): domain Eukaryota; kingdom Fungi; phylum Ascomycota; class Leotiomycetes; order Helotiales; family Lachnaceae; genus Proliferodiscus; species Proliferodiscus dingleyae. Next base: position 705,777 of record QYAK01000002.1, on the reverse strand, counting down.
GTACGGGGTAAAAGGGTAAATGCACGCCGGATCATCGCCAGGGGATATAGCGGTAGGGATCTAGCAGTTTGAACGGGCTCTACGGGAAAACATCGGCCATATCAAGTACTTATCCAAATGAGACCAAGAGTTGACATTACGTTAATTCTCCGTGGCTACAAAAAAAGTTGTTGAGACTTGGTAGTCATTATACTTCTCACTAATAGATAACCCAGATTTGTACTAATTACGGACACGTTTGAGAGACCATGCGCATGATGGCTCTGTCTCGCTTGATTAAGGAACCCCCCTAAATGTTCAGGGCCAGCCTCGCTGAAATGATCGTGGGTGAAGCTCTTACTGGGTAGTCGCAAGCAGGAAGATTGTGAAAAATATGTGAATCAGAGTTAGTCTCATAGTGAGTGACTCATGCAATTTATACCGAGCCGATCTTTTGGACAAAATTGCAGAATTTTATGCATCTCTACGGCTATCACCGCCCAGGATATCCAGCCTTATGTCGTTATGTGAATATGACAGCACGAAAGAATATCCCATAGATACATTCTACAACTTCTCTCTCCCTTCCTCCTTCTCTGCTTTCGCTCTTGCCTTTTCATCATCCTTGTTCTTTCTCTCCGCCCTCCATCTTGGTCCAAACTTGATGACAGCAAACAACAATGGACTCAACACAATATAAATCAGCGCAATGAGCGTATAAGTCCAGCCCAGTCCTAATGCGTTCGTCATCGGTAAGATCAGCGCCGTCGCTCCAGCCCCCAGCAAGCACCTTACAAGATTGAAAGCCGCCGTCGCCGTACCCGCAATATTCGGATTGATGTCGACGATGAGAATCGAAATCGTCTGCGTGGATGCAATGAGTGTGTATCCCAGGAAGAATAGCATAATGATGGGACCCGCAATGTTCGTACGGAAGTGTAATATCCATCCGTAAGCAATGGTACACAAAGAAGTCAACACCATCATCGGAAGAGCGACCTGCAGTCTCGCCTTCTCGACAGGAAAATTAGACAAGTCTTGTTGGCGGCTTTTGGACACTTTGATGCCGACACGTCGACCCTCGCGGAACCAAGACCAATCGATAAGTTTGCCCTGGGTGAAAGCTGCCACGAGTGAGCCGCCAGCGATCGGTAGGTACATGAGGCCTACTTTGAGGTCGCTATAGCCGTAGATGGACTTGAATTGGGAGGGCATGCCGGACATGACGGCGTAGAAGCCGGCGTAGACCACGCCTGCGAAGAAGAGAACACAAAAGCCTTCTTTCTCGAAAGCTACAATGAGAGTTTCAAGTGGATTTGGGAAGCGGATGCGCCCTCGCTCCCTGGCTAATTCATCGCGCTTAGCGTAGTCTGGGGCTCCAAGACCGGCTTTGAGGCGCTTCTTTTCGTTGACGTGATTAATGAAAGAGCGATTCCATACTGGTGGAGGGACAGAGCCGTCATCGACTATGCGGCGGCAGGTTTCAGGCATGAAGATGAGCATTGGGACGAAGAATACACCGGCCAGGATAGCGAGGAACCAGAATATCCATTTCCAGCCTGCTTCTTGGGAGAGAATACCACCGATGATTGGGCCTAGGGATGGAGCGAGGATAGCGGCGAGGGATGTTATCCCAATATAGATGCCACGCTCAGCTGAAGTTGCGATATCTGCTACAACTGCATTCGCTAGAGCAACAGTCCCACTGCTGCCTCCACTCTGTACCTATATGGCTGTGAGGACAGTTCTGGGGAATTTATTAGGAGATGAGTCTCGCATATGGCACATACCATTCTTAGAATCAATAAGGCCACATAGTTATTTTGCAATGCCAGACCAATGTCAGCTGCGATATATATGACAAAGCAAACGATGAACGCTGGTCTTCTCCCAGCCGTATCTGAGAACCCCCCGATGAAAGCTGGCGCTATGGCCTGCAGGATCTATTCCAATTGTCAACGTGGTTCTGCACACCATATAAGAGAACGCTGATTTACCATATACGTAGTCATTGTCAAGTTGATCTTGCTCGAAGTGACATGGAGGTCTTTTGCAATAGTATTCAAAGCTGGGAAATAGATCTGTGTGGTGAACGGGGAGAAGAAAGCTCCCATAGTGGCTGCGAAGACTATGAAGCGCTTTTCCCATGCTGTAAAAATACTGTACTTCTTTTGCAAAGCGGACGCGTTTGTCTTTGTTGGCTCCAGGACGGTCGAGCTTTCGGCGACATTATCATATGGAAAGGTCTTTTCTTCGGCAGGTGGAGAAGAGGATTTTGGCTCAAGGCTAGCATCTTGTATTGATCCATCCTTATCCACGCCTTCTTCAGGGGCTTTGGTATCGATGTCATCTTCTGTGTGACCGTCACGTGTATCGTCCGTACGCCTCTCGCTGGTACTCTTCTTGTTGTTATCCATCCTTCTTTCTGCCGCAACGAAAATAGACTGGAAAGAGTTTCGAGGTCTCGAACATGGTCCAGATTCCAACTTCGAAAGCACATATATGGGAGACGCTAAAATATATATTTGCAGCAACGAAGCCCCAGTGAGGTCGGAGCGGGAGCGCTTTGGAGATAAGCCGACACTGGCCAGTATCTCCGGAAGACGGCACTGAAATCCCGACTTCGGCCAAATTGTTCTTCCAAGCAATTGATTTATTCATAGGAGGAGAAAATTGTATAGACATATAGATCTCGCAATTTGCACACCCTGAGTTGAGTTGGGTCGTGTTGACTCGTGAATCACTAAACCGAAGATAACAGCTTATGTTGTAGATCAGCGAGCGGTATAATAGGCGACGCCTTGAGTACAGTGTCTGCTCATGCTTAACCAAAGGCGAAGCAAAAACATAGGAAAGGTAAGCAGAACTGATAATGGGCTATGATCGAGAAATGCAAGGAAATTTCAGCCAGAATAAACTAGCATTGCTAGAAGTCCGTAGACGACACTCAATGGGCTAATATTTTAGAAAACCCTCAGGTACTCAAATGACTAGCTTATCCAGTATCTTCAAGACGCCTTTACCTTTACCAGCACCATCGTCCAATTGGTCTAGAAGCCTTCTCGCCCTCTCCATCAACGTACCTAGAACCTTCCTACAATATTCTAGACTTGCAGTACTCTCCATATACTGCACCGCATATCGCTTCACTTGCTCATCTTCGGTCTTCTGCTTCAAGATATTCAACAATTGCATATTCTCTGGTCTCGCTCTTATACTGTGGATGATGGGGAATGAAAATTTTCCTTCTGTCAGATCTTCGCACATCCCTTTGTTGAATGAATATTCAGGAGATGAGATGTTCTGGTAGTCATCTCTTATCTGGAAGATGATTCCCATCAGGTTGACGAGTGGAACACAGTCCCTGTGCAAAGTCAGCGGTGTGATACAAGTAAGAATAGAGGGTTTGCTTACTTAAGGTTCTTGCTTTCAGCTTGCATCAATTTTATTGCCAGTCTGAAAAGACCTCCTGTCTTATTTCCAACCATTTCTAGATAATCATCTTCACTCGGACAGGTTAAAGTGTCTCTCCAGAAGAGGTCCATGCCCTGACCTCTGTGTAGATTCAACAGTTCTTCTGTATATATGTTGATGGCTTTCGGATTCTTCAGCTTTCCCAGCTCTTGCAGAGCTACAAAATAAACGTAGTTGGCCGAATTAATGGTTTGCGCGGTTCCGAAGATGCTATTCGCAACTGGCAATCCACGACGTAGTAGCGATGAGTCTTCCACATCATCTACGAGTAAGGAAGCAGTGTGTAGCATTCCTACAACATTTTTGATCACTTCCAAGCTCTCTGCTGGTACTTCCAGCCATTCATTGAACGCAGCAATTAGCTGCGATCTGATATCTTTCCCCGGTTGCTCAAACAGGTATTCGTAAGGTCCCATCAATATTTGCTCCTTTTGTGGTGACCAACTACCCTTGCCATGAAACGCCATATCACCCTTGTCGTATTTCGAAGGGTCTGGAGGAGAACCGCTGGGATGTTGAATGGTAGGGTTGATTGAACTAGGATTCGTAAGAGAGCGTTTTCTCTGGCTGATCCAGTCCCCTTCCGTGACTGGTTTTAGTACAGCTTTTGGAGTTGCATGTGCCAGGCCGTTCAAGTTGAGACCTTGCTGACCGGTGGAGGAAGTTCGAGGCGGAATGGCATTTGGGGATTGCAGATGTTGCGAAGACATTGTGGAGGGACGACCCTGAGAAAGGTTGCGTTGGAACATGTGTATCCTCTTTCTATCCACCTCTGTGATCGGGTTTGAGCGAAGCGCCAGGCTGCAATGCTAATAGATAGGCACAGAACTCCAACCTGCACCTAAGGGGCGTATGAGTTAGACTGCGGAGGAGATAGCCGGAAGAGACAATAGACTGCGAGGCTGTCAGACTTTAGCGGGGCTGCCTGCTTGAGTTTCGAAAAGCGACTATATAGAGAATTCTTCTCGTTTGGAGGCTTCTGCGAGTGAACGAGCGAGGCTGATGCGTCTATGGAAGTGGCTGATATTGTGGGGTAGTTATTATGGAGAAAGATAGAGAGCAAGGGAGCTTCAGTTTGGGGCTGGCGAGCCAAGGACCCTTTATCTCCCCAATTTTGGAGGCATCATAGGATTCCAAGATTCCGAGATTCTAAGAATGGCGATTGGCTTTACTGTGCGAGTTTGATCGGCCACGGGCAGAGTTGGAGGGGTAAGATGAGGTGTGGGTAGCAGCTCGTGGAAGGAGAGGTAACATCAGAACGTCACTGGCGTAGCCGCAGCTAATCCTTCTCCACACAATCACATGCAATGCGATATCGATAGCTAGCCGGGGGCGTTGTTCCAGCTCCCAAAGCTACGAAAGAGTGAACCTCTCCACATTCATGCGGCTGTTTAGAAGTGCAGCATCAAGACTATCAGAGATCTTAAAATAGTAAACGCAACAACGGGTTTCATTCCATGTCTCATAGGAATCGGTGGGAAGAGGGGATGGTGCGGTGCTTACACTGGGACAGGGGATACGAAGTATAGGAGTCAAGAATGGATAAATGCATCATGAGTCTCAACGCATGACCACTGTTATTCTGGAGAAGCAACTCCAAGCGAGCCCTACATCGGAATGTTTGAAAGATTGGGGAATGTGCGGAGAGCCAGATCTGGGCAAGAGATGTCACGCTGTCAACAGCTGTAGTAAGCAAGACAACAGCCACAATCATGGGTCGAGCCCGTGGTTGCTGGGTGAACGGGCGACAACTCGAATCAAAAAATACCGTACAAAGTACGATCCGAGCTTCAGCTCAAGCAAACAACAACGATCCTTTTCACTTCGATTCTCTTGTATTAACATTGTGCGGCATCTTCATTCATTATTTCATAGCTCGGTTTAGCGCCACCTGGTAAAATCGCTCTCTCCATCGCAACGACTATCAAATACTCCAATCCATTTTAATCCTTTCCGAGTCCCGAAACGAGACAAATCAACTCATCATGGAAGCACTGCTCTCCTTCTCCTTTGATAATCTGTCCTCCTACGACCAAGGGAAGATACGCAAAGGTTTGCGCCAGATCGATGGCCTCCTCGCAGAAGTGTGCCTTTCGTCTTCCTCACCTAAAGAGAGGCGCCGATCCGTGATTGATCCGGGGAAGGAACCACCGCCGTCAAAGCCTCTAATCGAGCTAAGTGACGACCTAGCCTTCAGAGAATTCTACAAGCTCCAGGATGGTTTTGAGTGGAACGTAGCGATGCGACTGACAAATTGTTTGGATCGATTGCTGGGAAAATCGAGCGATGGGCAGAATGATCTTTTGATTATCCAGACTCTGGATTTGATCCAGGGAATTCTACTTTTACACCCACCATCGCGGAACATATTCTCTAGAGAATTACATATGAATGTACGTATTCCTTCTCACTATGCCATGTTTCAATTAGCAATTATTGATTAAGCAATAGCAACTCCTCGACCTGCTGGAACCGGAATGGTGTCCAGCGATCCAATCTGCAACTGTCGTCACCCTCATCTGTGCCCTCATCGATAACCCTCAAAACACTCGCACATTTGAGAACCTCGAAGGCCTCCTCGCAGTCACCTCAGCATTCAAGTCGGGTGAGACAACCCGAGATGTCAAACTCAAGCTCGTCGAATTTCTTTACTTCTACCTTATGCCCGAAACACCTTCCATACCGTCAGCCAACGGAACAGTCTCTGTACCCTCAGTGTTACAGCGAAGTCCAAGCAAGCTTGCAGGAGCGTTCAACCGAGCAGACTCCAGTGCAAGGAAGCGGGCAGACAGTGGGGACGGCATCACCAGGACAACTAGGGAGAAGCAAGAGCTTTTGGGTAGATTTCTGCCTAGTGTTAATGACCTAGTGGCGGATTTGAGAGCGAGTACTCCGTTTGGCGGCGCGTTATGATACCAATTCCCTTTGTTCTGCAGCATAGACGGCGTTTTGTGTTTTGTCTTGATTGAGGCGTTGGATGCATTGCATCTGCTTGGTATGATACCTTGTATGTTCGAGTAATTGATGGAAAGAGCCAATGATTTTGTACAACAATCAAGGCGTCGTTTAGAGGCCTTCTCTCCGGGCTTCACCCAAAAGCAATATCAAGGCAATTCAACTGGGTCCTGTTTGGACTCCTTTTTATACTCCAACGCATATGGTGTAGCAACGTTTGAATGGCTCCTAGAATCGATCTCGACTGGAACTGCGATATCACCTGGGCTTTGAGGATGTGCTGGCACGCCTCTGATGGAAGCGCCGGGGCTCATTGCCGGTGAGACATAGCCTTCTGTATGACTTTCAGTGAAAGGTCCAGCTCCGGCAGCCGGCCCGAAATAATCTGACGGTTGACTTGGATGACGGTCGGCAGTTGGTCTTGTTTGTGGTCCAGAATCTTCAGACATGTCCGGACGGTTGCGCTGTGCTGTTGCGCTCGACCTGGCGCGTGTTCTATGAACCAGAAAGAACCACATCAAAGCTCCTATAACAACGAGAGCTCCTAAAGACACTCCAACACCGATGCCTGCTTTTGCCCCAGTAGAAAGACCACTACTGTGTGACTGAGAGACGGCTGTAGCAATTATTCCTCCTGGGCCAGTCCGAGTAAGAAGTGCTGATCCAGTAGCGGAACAGTACTTGTTCGTGTCAGATGTCACGCATGCCTGTCCATTAGCGCAGCATCCTCCTCCTAGAGAACTCGCACATGTAAATTGATTAGCCGCTGCGCAGCCGCTGGGGATTGCAGATACCACCGCGCTACTTGTGGGCGTCTGCGTAGAAACACAACCTTGAGAGCCGGAGGTACACATGTATCCGTAGGGACAACATCCTCCTCCTTGCGCTGATGCACACAAGAACTGGCTTGTACTCGTGCAGGCTCTTGGGCAGCACGCCTGAGTTGCCGTAGCCGTTCCACTCCTTGTGACCGTCGTTGTGCACACATAGGCCGACGCTCCACACGATATTCCGCAGTCTGAGCCAATCGCGCAGCATCCGACGCTCAGATCGTTCTTGATGATACAGTACTGGGTATTGTCGCAGCAAAAATTAGGATTATTTACTTCCAAGCCTATCAATTATGTGTCAGCCCGCATGTTCTACCAAGTCCAGTGGTGATGAGCTAACTCACATGTATGCTGGTTCGCAGAAGCGCAAACAGCTTGTCTTCCATCCAAACCTCCCAGAAACTGCCGCGGGCTGAGGCCAGCAGGCAGAGGCATTGCTCCATACTGTGCGCGCGTAGCCTTCAGCAACACGGCCGCTACGAGGAGAAGCTGTCGAGTAGACATCTCGCGATCCGCCAGGTCCGCTTACGCTCGTTGCGACATGTATCTGCTCTGTGTGAAAGGAGGAAGAATACGAGATAAAGTATAAATATCAGAAATGAATAAAGAGGAGAAAGACAACATCTGGGGAGAAGTGGCACACCATCTCGCAGTCCCCGACATACGTACTGATGACCGCAAAAATGTGGCCCAAGTTCTTACCATAAGCTTACAGGATTGGTCATAGTGGTTTAGCCTCTAGAGGCTGAATCCTCTGATCCGCTGTGTTGGTTTTTGGCACTTGCTTCTTCGAGTAGGATGCAGGACGCCTTTGGCTGCAATTGGTGAACGAGAACGGAATGATTGGCAGCAATCCCTGTGCATGCGTCTGATATGGATTTGTGGATATCGGTTTGTTTTGGCCATGTCTAGCGCTTTTTCTAGAACAATCCTTACTAACAAAAGATCTGAACTGGGATCTTCTTTTGGATGCAGAACTTTTTGTCGGCGACTTTTACGAAGATGGTCGTTGGTGAGAGGATTGGAGTAGTAGACTCAACGAGCCAATCAAGGTTAGGATGGCGGACACTGTAGAGAGTAGCCATCCGAGGGATCTCTTTGAATCGCCTTTCAGATGTCTCTCCCCTGAATCCTCTTCCATCGCAACCCTATGCAACGTCTGCTTTTCATACATCTCCAAACCAAATAATGAGAACAGAGACCACCCAATAAGTAGACAGTCGATAAGTTTAGACAACACTAGCAGTATGTGGGGTGTAAGATGTAAGACTTCTATTTTTGGCAGTGATCTTAGCGAAGCAAACCCGCATCACCTATTCCCGTTCGGTACGCCCAGAAAACCTCACGACAAAGCAGCCATCCACAACTAACCCTACTATCGGATTCTACAAAGAGAGTACGAGGGAGATGACATTTTTCAGACAATTTTAGCTCACTATTTTGAGATTACTACTAAGAGCTGGGGCTTTAGCTATTGGGGAGAGAAAACAGTTACTATCTTTACTCACAAATATCATTTCGGCATTTACCCTTAGCCTTGATTATCCACTACCATATTTAGAGGCCAACTGAATCGAATGATCCGTTGATCAGACAGAAGTCACTAGGAATGCCCTACCTAATACTAAAGCTTTCGCCAGTCGCCCTATGTAGCCACTACTTGAAGCCAGCACAAGCAATTCTCAACTCGCCCTGTGTTAGGGTGCGCATGACGACCACCACGTGACACAAGAGCATACCTAGCTTCTCGAACCTCAGTTAGGAATGAATCAACTACAATTACATAAAAGAACCAAGTCCATCACCTTACACCCTGCCTCTTCAGCAGCTAAATGATTCGCCAATTACTGCCTGTTGAAAACTGCATCAGAAAGCTAGGAATTATGTAGTCTCTCTCCTCAAGAAATGGATTGACGCCAATGATATAGAAGTGAGGTTTCAGCTATTCTACGAGACTCGTGCTTAGAACCCCAGAATGGCGCGCTGGAAACCCACTTTCAACGTCTTTCAAGCTATCCGAATTGCTCGAGGTGTTTGAAAAATTGCAGACTGTGGTCGATGACAGTCTAAAGATCTGTCGGGAACGATGTTAATGCTTGCCTTGTGATAAAATAGTAGGTGGCTATCTCGTGCACTATTCATTATTCCCTCAGCTATGCTCGCATGTAAAGAAGTACAGTAACGTCCTTCCCTGCGTGGCGAGACACCCACCGTGCCGAGACGAATCTATTACTTAGAGGTTTTAGGTTTTTTTCTTGTAAATATATATAGTTAAAGTTATCATATTATTATTCTTTGGCTATTTCTATACAGCGACCCTGATCATATAACCGATCTTCCTGTCGGTGGCGTCAAAATCCACTCCAGTTACCCCCCTTTTTTACCACGAAATTAGCCTTTCTGTGAATTTCGGAGCCATAATATAAAACTTTCATGAAGGACAAAGTATTATTTTCGAGCTTTGAAGATACGAGGGATAAAAAAAATATCCATACCGAATTGATCCGGACAAATGAATATATGTATATAACGCCAAGCATTTTAGCAAGCTTCTCACTGTTGCGAGCCAACATCGAGCCAGCCCCTGCGGCTTAATTAAAGTAAAGGATAGAGTATTCACTCATATATCGTATCATATTTGTATGGAAAACTTATTCGGAGCTCACCTAGGCATACTTTCTACCATTATAAACTGATGGACATGGGCTAATAAGTATCAACATATATTTATCCCCTGAAGTACTTCAGGAGACCTCCCTAGAGATCCACAGTCTTCAACATACGTATAGGCTCACCGAATCCAGACTTCTTCTATGGTCTTCGCGTTTGAATTTGTCCATTTGAATATTTCGCCCTTGCATAAGCCGTGAACATAGGAATCGCCAACAAAGTTATAAGCGCCGCTTTCTCCTAGTCGGAGGATGAAAGGCACATTAGCAGTAAAAAGCACGTATACACGATCCCCTTTTATTGCATCAGGAGGCCCTAAGCCCACATAACCGCGTTTCGTGATAATGAACGTCCTATTATTGCACATCATCGCTGTGTGTTCATGGCCCATACTGATGGCCATTTTTCGCTCAGCTTCACTTATATTTTGCGCTCTCGCTCGGCCTGTCACCGGAGGTAGAACACCAGCCATGTATGCCAGGCCTACGAAAGACTTCTCATCATCATAAGGACCACCGTCCTCAACTTCGTGGTATGCATTGACCACGCGCTCCACATGCTCTGCTCGGTCTTTGCTATTCTTGTAATCGACTTCTTCCAAATTCGTCATTATCATCTGAAGCTCGTTGCGGCTGTATAACGAGGCTGGCTCGACCACCTCGATGCTGTCGAATTCAATTCCGTAGCAAGCAAGAGTCATATAGTCGCGGGAGAAGCGTAGGAATTGGTTCCCTACTACACCAGCCTGTAGCATCTTCCATTTTGGAAAGTCCCTTTTCGTCCATTCAGTCAGATCGCCGCCCGCGTTCCACGGAGCTGGTTGTCCCTTGACGTTGGCACCGAACCGGAGGAACCACTGTCCGTCGAACAGAGTATTGCCTAGATCCGGCATCCAGCTGGGAAGGCCCCGATTTGGTGTCTTTTGGAGTTTGCCGAGCTGCAGCGCAACAAGGCCCGAAGCTCGAATCAAAACCGGGAAGGCCTGCATCAGCACATCTTGATAAGGAATTGTGTAGTCGACCTTGATGTCCTTGCGAGTTGACGGATCGGCCAAGCCAAGAAGCGCAAAGATTCTATCGCGGTCTTGGGTACATTCAGAAAAGTTTGCGAAATGCATAAACGCTACGAGGGGGACCTCAAACTTTCGATCACGGTCTCTGGGAATCCACCGCGGATGGAAGCTCATGATATTAGTAGTTTCAAGCGCTTTACTTCCTAGACCTGCAAAGCTACGTTGCAGCGGTGACCTGTACCTGAGATTGGGGAACCGTGAAAGCAATTCAGTAAAAATGAGGCCTCGGAAGACGTTGCGGACATAGGTTGGAAGTACATGCTGCACCTTGCACCTTGCCAAATCGGACTGAAACCCATGGAATTTATTGATGCTGACCCCCCATGCGCCGCACAATACCCAGCTTTCAGCGGAGAGCAAAACCTCTTGGATGATCCATGTTCGTGTCCACCACCTAGCGCAGAGAAGGTCGCGAAGCCCTCCCCAGAGGGTAGGATCGAATAGGTCCGGAGTCCTACTGGCAAGCGACTGAGAGACTAACGGGTTGTTTGCGGCCTGGGATTTCAAATTGGTTTCTAGACTGGTCAGAAGGGAACCCAAAGCTCCTTGTTGTAAGAACGCCATAGCACGCTTAGTATTCGGTCCAGCTGGGCCTAACCAAATTATCGTGCTGTTGGAGTTCTTGTATATCTCGTCCATGAGGCGGACTTGGGCCTCCTTTTCCTTCGGCTTGTTCTTCGGCTCGTGCTGGTTGATGCATATTTGGTCGATCCACAGCGCGGCTTGAGGCACCCACTTCATAAGCTGCGGATCTATCTTGTCTAAAGGTGGCATCGGGGCCGTAATGTGTAAGATCATGTCGTACACTGCACCAGTCACCTCAAGCGTCCCATTTCTCAACTGCAGCTTATTCAGCTTCAAATCCTCTTGAGGCCATGCATAGGAAATAGCCGTATAAGTCGGTTGCGTATCTAGTGATACCACACGTAGTTCCGCTCTAAGCGGGCTCTTTGCGATCCTTCCTTTAGCATCACGCTTTGGCGGCACCACGTATAAAAGTCGTATTTGTCGCTTCGCCTCGTTGAGCGGAGTGTATTGGTAAGGACGAGACCCGCTACTAAACGAGGATAGGAACGGCATGTTTGTCCTCTAAAGCAAGCTCCGTAGCCTAGAGATCTTAGTACTGATCGTTGACTAGTGCTTTGGAGGAGAAGGAGAGATGGACGGGTGAGAATGCCGCAATTCGTGAGTGGGCCAAGAGGGCATTCTGGTTTGGAGAACACGCCGAGAAACTTCACGTTTACGATTTGAAGTTTAGCTCGCCAACACATCGCACCACTGCTGGTAAGCCCGTAAAAGGAGGCTGAGATTCTGGCTCCCGTCTGGCCAATTTGACGCCTTCTCAAGCCCCGTGCACGTATATAGTTCTTAGCGACTGATAAGGGGAGAGGGAAGTCCCAGGGATGGACGTCAGCTATATTTTCAATATTGGGTCTCATCATAGCCTAAGTAATCCCAAGGTATTCGCTGGATTAGTGTTTTTGAGTATGGAAACTTTATGACTATCTGCGGGTAGTCGTGTCTTGACCACAGTATGGGTCAGATGAGAAGACTCAGTCGCCGAGACGTGGTCCGTAGCTCCTGCATCAACGCCTCTTCAGGATTTGACTGTGTTATCGGAAAGTCTGTACCGTAATCTTTCAGAAGCCTTTCGAGTACAGCACGTGTTGCTTCATCTTTGCAAGCGCACCATGCCGACACAAGGCAAATAAGGACATACCCTGCGCCACAGGGTCTGTAGCCCATAGCTTCATCAGCTATGTTGATAACCTCTTGGCAGTTAAGCATTGACTCTTTGACCAAATCAGAGTTTTGGGGCTCAAGAGCTTGTAGAACGCAGTTGAAGCTGAGGAAGATAGCCACTCCAATGCCGTACGTCCGTACGAACATGAAGTGGGCTTGCATGCCCGACAATCCGGATCGTAAAGTAAAATCCCTTGGAAGCTTCCTAACACTATCAAGAACCTGCGAAACGTCTTGAAGCATATCTTTCAAGATAGTATATTGTTGGTTTACCTCAGCCCTTATCGGCTGCAAATCTGCTTGCTCTCGTAGTGCAATGCTTCCGCGTTGCAAGATGCTTGGAAGCTTCGCCAGACACTGCATCATTACGCCTTCAGAAGTAGATCCGTCCATTTCATTCTCCACGACCCTCTTCCATTCCTCTACGGTGAAGTAGATTTTTGGGTTCACTATAGCTTCAAACAGAACGGGTCCCCGTAATGACAGCAGCAGCTTGCATTCGAAGCTGTCTTGACGGTTATAATAGGCTCGAGCTTTTAAAAGTTGTGCAGCACCTTCTCCGTGAGAATAAGAAGATGAGCCAATACTGAGGAACATTTGACATATCATCAAGAGCATGACTGCACATAGGGTTTCCACTTTGCAGGCCTTGACAGGATCATCGAGGCAGACCCGCAGGGTTTTGACGGCGCGAATATATGCGGCCAGACCTTTGGAAGACGTGGTGCCATAGGGTCGCGAGGCCAGACCAGAATGTGAGCTAGTCAGTGCTAACACAGCAGCGTCAAGAACCCCGTCGGTTCCAATTCGTCTGGGAATGTCTTCAATGAAGGCTCCGTAGTTCCACGTCAAATGGTATCTCAAGTCGTCCGTAACTTGTAGCTTTTGAACCAGTGAACCGGTCAGCAGTGTTGTCTCATTGCTAGGTGTACGACACAACGTCTGTAGAATGAAAGCTTCTGAGGAGCCTGGGCATACACTTCCATTCCGGGGAAGTTGCCCAGTAGCCAGCTTCTTAGACCTGGAGTCTTCCTGAAATTTGTAACGCTGCAAGCCAGCTCCTACACACGCAATATCCAGGCGTTCACAACGAGAGCATGATGGTATGGCTCGATCGCACTGAGGAGGTCTTAATTAATCGCACCTTTTTGTGAGTGGGTAACTTATGTTGACCCAGTAGACTTACCTTCTTCTTTTGCTTGCGGCATGCTTCACAGCCGCGTCCCGAGGGAACTCCGGGCATTTCTGTCAAGCGGAAGGAAAGATCATGATTGAGAAGTCGCCAGCATCTCTCGCTCAAGCGCGTAGGATGAAGCAATAACAAGCACTGCACTGCTTACCTAGGTATAAGTGGCTTAGCAATGAAAATCCTACGTCGTTCGTCGTCGTTGGTAGAAATACGACTAGCGAGGGGCGTGCTATGTGGGGTGGGGTCTTATTCAGGTAGAACTGTGGCCAATCCCCACTTAGACTTTAGCTCTGCATTCTGAAAACCGCACCTGAGACTTATAATTTATAAACTCAACACTTTGCATTCACTTATGCTAGTCCATTGTTAAGAACGTGTCCCTGAGCCTGTTGCTTCCGCGACTTGTCTTTGCCGAAGAATGGCGTGGTTCAATATCTCATTTCTAGCCGAACGGATGCGACTGTCACCAGAACGAATCCTTCCTAGATATGCGTTGTGCCAGAAATCTCCGTACTTTCTAACCGTCTCATTCAGATTACCGGCTGCCCTTTGTTGATCGAAATAGTCTTTCATTATCTGTGGCAACTCCTTGCCAATAAGTAAATTTTCAGGAAGTGTACCATCGTTCATATTCTCTGGGTCGTTGAGCACCAGTTCCAGCAAGCTCATATTGGGGTTTTGGTGTATGAAGTCCAGCCGTCTCCTCATTTGGGAGCGACTCCTTCGCATTTTGCCTCTATATATTTGCCCCGTTCCAAATCAGAACCTTTGTGAGAGTGTGACTATGTCGGTTTTCGCGAGCTTTGGGGAGTATTTGTTATATCAGTTTCATGGATTTCAGTGGTGGATTTTTTTAAGGGACAGTAGAAAGGGCTGGTATTTATACTCTTGAAGTGTCTATTGTGAATAGTAGGACTAGGCTTCTGTATACATGGTCTCTTCATAATCATGAGAAGAGGCGCCACGCTCAGGAACGACAGGTCAAGAATGTGCGTCTCGCACATGTAATTTAACGTGCCAGTAGAATCACAAAGATAGCCTGAATCATGGGCATCTTGCGCAATGCAAACGACACAGTCTCCTACGACCGCGAATTACTCTGGAATCGTCGGTTGGCAAGGTGAGTACTGATTGTTTTTCGAATGCAAGATATTTTCAGAGTCAATATGATAACCGCTGTCAAACGGGTGTTCGGTAAATCGATGAGCATCTTTCTTCACTTTGTCTCCCCAACAACCTCTTCGTGCCCGACAACTCCACCCTTCTCCCTGATCTCCAGTGCTCTCCTCTCTAGATCCTCCGCATAACCAGCCTTGTACTGCTCCTTATCATGCCCAGCAACAAGATACGGTGCATTTGAGAACAAGTAGTTCATCTCCTCAAGAGGAAGACCCTTCGTCTCCGGCAAGAACAGATAGAAGAACAGTGCATTGGTAAAGTTGCCGATGATAAAGAGGTAGTAGTATCTATAGCCGATGTTGGTCATGGCTGTGTCGGTGACTTGGCCGATAAGGGTATTAAAGGCAAAGGAGGTCATGGTTGCAATTGACACACCCTTAGAGCGGGTACGTGTATCAAAAATTTCAGCGGGAATGATCCAGGAGAGGGGGCCACAGGTAGCAGAGAAGGAAAAGTTATAGAGCCAGGTCCTGTGAGTGTGTTAGTTTGACCAAGGGAATGGCTGAGAGGGCATACATGATAATGAATCCCCACGATGCTGAGGTGTTGTGATTTGTCGCGGGCGGAAATTGTGCAATCAAAATGCATGCAATAAGGAAACAGACCTAGAAAAGAGAACACTGATTAGCTGTGTTAGGAAGATATTGGCGGGCTTTTGACTTACCATATTGCAGAGATTTCCAATGATAAGAGGCCGCCTTCTGCCGAGTTTATCAATGAATGCAACACAACATCCTTCACCGACCAACGCAATAATGTTGTTGATAGCCTGGTATTTCAGCGCATCAGCTCCGACGATACCGATCTGACCGTAAATCTTCACGCTGTAATATTGAATTGCTGAAACTCCAGTTATTTGGATAGAGGCCTGCAGAGCACATGCAATGAAGAGACGCCTGAAAGACGACCTGTTGGTGAAAAGCTCAACATATGACTTTGCTTCATGCTCGTGCTCATATGTGATACTTTCTTGGATTTGATCGAATTCAGCGCGGACCCAGGGGTCGTCGACATCTCCGTTAGAGTGAAGCCGTGCCAAAGTTTTCAGGCCCTCGTCCGGTCGACCGTTGTCAATGAGCCACTTGTGATGATGAGCGCTCCATCTAATAATGCAGAGAAAAGGTACTTACACGAGGACTTTCTGGGAAGAGGAATATCAAGACCGCTAGCACCACAGCCGGAATAATCTGAAGTCCAAGAGGAATCCGCCACTGAGCTGTCGAATGTTTAATCCCAACATAAGTGCCATATGAGATCCAGCCAGCAACAAAGGAACCAATCCCTAACATGAATTGTTGAAGAGCTGTAATTGTCCCACGGATCGAAGGATGGGCTATCTCTGCCTGGTAAAGCGGAATGATCATGACGAGGAAGCCTACACCAAGACCCGCAAGCCATCGTCCGGCCCAGAGATAATTGAGATCCTGGCTACCGGTTTGAAGGGCGCCACCGAGGAGGTAAATAACACATCCTATCACAATTGTCCATCTTCTGCCAAGTTTATCTCCAGACTAAATAGGCTGTCAGAATTGAGTATCAGAAAAAGCAAGCTTTATACTAACAATTCCAGCTAGACCGGCGCCGCAGAACGCTCCACCAGTGAAGAATGACACCACAATGCCTCTGGTAAAAGTCAGTCTCTACTCTGAGGTGGTTGGTAAGGATGTTTACGTCTTAGTATCGGAGGGCTTGTTAAAGTAGCTCACGAACGTCTCCGATGCAATACTATGACAATGATCAGTATTGATAATTGCCTGAGACTCGAAAAACTTACACTTCAGCAATGACTCCGAGATCGTATCCAAAAAGAATTGATCCCATGGAGGCGAAAACGCCCACCAGGAACTAGATATAATTTAACATTTTGCATCACTTCAGGAATGGAGATACTACAGACCTGGTACAACTTCGGAGCGAGAACCATGTTGTCGGTTGTGCACAAGACTCGTTCTTTGAAGAGGCAAAGAAGTGAACAGGTTCTAGCACAGCTCTGCACGATGGTATTGCCTTCTTATAAAGTAGATTTCCCCGGACAGCAACAAACTAGAGCAGAGCACCATGCGGGGAGACAGGGGTAGCTCCGGCCCTGCACCTGTCACCAACGAGCTAAGACTCGTGTAGCCCTTCATGTTGAGGTGCATGCCCTGCCCTTCACACCAGTAGACTCTACTACAGTAAGTATAGGGCTTGTCTATCGGCTCCACGATCGTTCTAACATGGTGGAGAAGCTGGGGTGTGGTGGCGTCTTCGGGACGGCAAAATGAAATTCCCCCACTCGCAACGAGTCATCCGTCTTCTGCAGTATATGCGCGCCAATCATCACGAAGGAGATCTACAGCTTGAAGCTGCCATCTCTTGACGGAGATCGTGTACTGCTTCGAATAAGCCAATAATTTTGAAGGAATGCGAACCTAACACTTTTGAAGGTGAGTCCATGGTGAAGCTGAGAATAACTCGTGATTCTCCGCGGTTTAAGAGCTTCATATTTGAGGAAGTCAGGCGGAGCCCAACCACACAGAATTGAGGATCCCCTCAGAAGTGGGAGCGTAGCAACGACGACCCACTCAACTTATTATAGGCGAGCAGTATATTCTTAAATTTGAATTGTTGTTTCCTAGATATCAGTCGCTTCCAGTAGCCACAAGCTTCAATATGACCACCTTCACGAGGATTCCAGAGGACGAGACGCCGTCTATTAGCGTAGACGTTTCTAGAAGATTATCGAAAATTGGTAGTTCTTCACTGTTCTTGTATTCGACATCAAGGCTAACGTTGAATGTTTAGATCCAAATATATATGGAGGTTTTACGGAGTGAGTGTTTCTTATCCCAGTCCGGACGAAGTTGCATAACATGGTATCACGAGAGACCAGCCATCTGACTTCGAGCTACCGACGTTATACCTGGCAGTCTTCAATGCTTCAATGGACTTTTTCTTGGGGATGAGCTTACTCACGTAAAACTGCAGACACATGGGCCGTTGCATCTACGGCGGTATCTATGATCCTGGTAACTCTCTCTCTGACGAGTACGGCTATCGCACCGATGTTCTCTCCGCTCTTCGTGAGCTCGACATTCCAGTGATCCGCTATCCAGGTGGAAATTTCGTTGCCACGTACCACTGGCAAGACGGCATTGGACCCAGGGAGAATAGGCCGGCGAGGCCGGAGCTGGCTTGGCTGGGTACAGAGACGAATGAGTTTGGTATAGTTAACTTTCCCAGCCTATTCTTTGCTCTGTTCTGAACTCAACAAGAAGCTGATGATATTAGGAACTGATGAATTCATGCACTGGCTTGGTGTTTTAAGTGAAGGAAAAGAGCAGAGAGTAGAGCCCTACTTCTGTCTCAATTTTGGCACTGGGACTCTCGACGAAGCGCTTGCTTGGGTCGAGTACTGCAACGGCACACGCAACACGTACTACGCCAACCTACGGCGCAAGAACGGCCATCCAGAGCCCTACAACATCAAGTACTGGGCCCTGGGAAACGAGATGTGGGGACCCTGGCAAGTCGGCCAGATGACCGCCTCCGCCTACGCAAATCAAGCATCCCAATGGGCCAAAGCCCTTAAACTTCTGGACCCAAGCATCATCCTCATCCTTTGTGGCGAGACTGGTGTCTCATCGTGGGACCACGAGGTCCTCCACGAATGTATACCATTTATCGACATGCACTCCATCCATCATTACACGTCGTCCAAATCACACGTGCCCAACGCTATAGCTCCTTTGTCGGCAGAGAGGGCGATCGAGACGACCGCTGCTCTGATCGATATCGCGAGGATTGAGAGGAAAATTCCACCTAGTGTGCCCAGAACGACTATCTGTTTCGATGAGTGGAACGTGTGGGATCCTATCCGCGCGCCGGGAGAACAGGGGGCCGAGGAGACGTACACGTTGAGTGATGCCCTGGCCGTAGGGGTTTGGCTTAACGTGTTTGTGCGACAGAGTAAATATGTGGGAATGGCGAACATTGCTCAGACTGTGAACGTGATAAGTCCGTTAATGACGTCGAAAGAAGGCATAGTGAAGCAGACAATATGGTGGCCTCTTTTGCTATTTAGTAGGTATATGAGGGGTTGGACTGTCGGGGTACACGTAAGGGGTGCTGCTTATGATGGCGTGACTGAACCCGCCTGGCTTGAAAGTGTCTTGGACGAGGGCGCGAGTTATTTGGATGTCAGTGCCTGTGTAGATGAGAAGGGTGTGCTGAATTTGGTAGTTGTGAATGTGCATGAGGAGAGAGACTTCAAAGTTGATTTGAAGGGTGTTGGGAAGGACATCGAGGTATTCAATGTCTCTGGTGCAAATGTGAAGGCTGTAAACATCGCAGGTAAGGAGGAAGTAGGATTGAAAGAGACCAAGTGGGACGGAGAGGGCTCATACGTATTTGCGAAGCATTCTATAACTTTGCTTAGATGGCAGACGGGAGAAAAGATCAAGGAGATGTCTAAGGGAGGGGGAGAACGACTAGATACTAGGAAAATGGCTTGGAACTAGATGCACTCGGCGATTAAAATAAAATTCCTACGCAATACCAGACTGGGTGGTACAAGAAAAGGGAGGAAATCTGGATATGTCTATAAGCTTCATAGAAAATTATCATAAGACGTCTCAAAGTCCCCATATACTGTGAGATGTTTGAGCTGTATCTTCGCATCCAATTGTATCTGACTTCTCTGGCGCTTGCTTCAAGTACGGTTTTCGAAGTACTGCTGTGCTATTCTATAACCTGTTTGGGAAGTTGCTGTGCTCCTGACTGAATTTATTTCCCCGAGTCCGAGTCACTGTTTCGGTGAAGCAGAGGGGAATGGAATGTGATATTACCTAGAGAAAGGCAATCATACAATGAAAGGCTTGGAGAAGTCATATTTATGGAAAGGGCACTTGCCAGAGAGAATGATCTGACTAGCTGACATTTCAACTAGTTGCGTTTATACCCAAGGTTCAGAGCGATATTGATCATATAATATTTTGGTATTGTTTCGTCATACCAAGTCTTGACTATTACCATTTCAGCACCATCCCATCCATCTAACCTGATGTAATGCTTGCCCCCATTTCTTTCCAACTTCATCGTATCCACAAATGAATACAGTGCGTCACCGTGCTCTATCACACCAAACTCGTTTACAGCGAGTGTCTAAGATATTCCCACCCTCTCTCGACGCTCAAGTGGTATTGTACACTCCACCTACTCGTCTACAGTAACATAAAAGCAAGGGCGATTCTCCAAACGCATCGCCTTTATAATACCACGGCTTACAAACCCAATAGGTGTGTACGATATAGCAAACAAATTAACGCCGACTCCGCTATGCATTTGGAATTAAGGACTCGCGCAGTAAAAATCTTTCGGAAGACTGATCAATGTGAATTAACGCCTTCTATAGTCTTTTGACGCATTATATTCGTGCCGCTCCTTGATGATGGGAACGGAAACATTGTTTTGTACAAAGTGGAGGGAAACGATTTGACGAACGGTTAGGTGCAGCCGTCAAGCAGGGTATTTGTGGGTTGCGTGTAGTTGGTGGAAGACCTATACAGACGTCAGCATTGCTTAAAGTTTGATTTTTGCACAATTAGACTTGCCATAATGTTTTATTGGGGTTCAGATAAGCCTCGGGATGCGCTTCGATATAATCGGTTGTGGGATATCCAGGAGGATCACAGGTGACCGACGTACTTCCCTCTGGCTGATAGATCCTCACATAGTCAAACCGCATCGTGGCGGGCATCAGTGTGGCCAGATTCGCCAGAAAGACTGTTGCGAAACTGTTGGACATTCCAAAGTTCATAATGACAGACATTGGTTCCTCAGGCAGAACTCTTTGACCAACATTGCCATCCTGACGAACGGCACGAGCATCAACTGTCCATGTATAATCCTCACCAACAAACCAGTCAACTGTCCCGCTTGATCCTGGGGTATATTCAAATCCGAAGGTCTGATACGCTTTGCCGTCGTACCAATCGTTGTCCAGCCAGGTGACAGCTGACGCTGCCTGTTGAAAGGGTCCACCACGATAAACGTTCATACCGGTGATTTGATGGTCATAAATCGCCGTATAGTCCGCGTCAGGCTGGTAGAAGATATCAAATGGGGCCATTTGAAAGGATTGAGAAGCAGTCCCTGTAGCCCCATCGTATTGGCCTGGTCCCATGAATCCAACACTGGCTTCGAGCGCATCGATTTCCGGTGCGGTTCGAGAGACTCCAGGCGAAGGATGGTCGGCATTCTTGCAGGTACAAGCTGGCAATCGCATGCCAGGTAGCCAACTCAGACCATCGGTAGAACTTTGATTTGCCGTGATACCAGCATCACACTTGTCCCAATAACTGTAAGGCCATAGCCCATCAGTAGTGGCAGGATATCCAGGCCGTCCAAGATTACCCATAGCCCAAAAACCGGGCCAGAAACCTTCCCAATCTCCACGGCCTGGTAAGGAGATACTGGCTTCCAAACGACCACCCTTGAAGCACAATTTATTCCATGATTGCACCATACCGGATCGATAGTTGAGATTGTGGTTCTGGAAAGCGTCGAACTTTAGGTTGAGTGTTCCATTGGAAGTTGATACTGCGTCCGGATCATACCACTCAAGATCCTGGGTGACACCATACCAGATGTCTACTCCCTGGAAATAAGCATCATCACCGTCGTAGAAAGTACGTCCGTCCGTATTGAACTCATCGGAAAACACTAGGCTTAGTTTGGACCCGTCCTTTCCCGTCTTGGATTTCGCAGAGCTTGGAGTATCCGGATCGATTAGGCCAGTCCTCACATTTTGGCACAAGGCAACCTGATCCGACAAACAAAGGGCATTAGTCTCGCAACTGCTTTTGTCAGGATTGATGATTCTCCGTGCAAATGTCCTGCGAGAAGTAAGTCGTAGTCAAAATCACACGACTTTAAGACTTACAGGACAGGATATCCAATGAACAAGACCAGGACTCCGAGGGTAATAAAAACTAATCCTCCAACGTTCATCATTCCTCGTTTCGAAAACACATCGCATTTTTCTTGATCTTTGTCGTCTGGACTAGGATTGTGCAGCCAGTCGTCCTTCTCAACGTCTTCTGGAAAGAGCAAGAGGCCTGCCGATGGCATGATGTTATACTTCTCCGACACTGTCTGTGTATTGACATTGTCATCTATGCTGCCGGATCTCGAAGGCGCTCTTGAATCATCAAACGGCGAAGCAAATGGAGAGGCACCATGTCGAAGGTCTCTTGCCCCTGCATCTGAGCTCCAGCTGGTTCTCCTTGAGGACATGGCGGAGCCTGTATGAGATACTGGACTATCCGTAACATCATCTTGGTATGGCTTCGGGGTTCTCTGTGACCTGGAGGGAGGCAATAACATCTCTGACGAATCTGCTACGGCGGGGGCACCATATATGGCAGAGCCAGGCGGCGGAGGCCGATGTGGTAACAAATTTCTCGATACCACTGGTGTCCCGGGAGTCGTTCCTGAAGAATCATCTGATCGTAATAGATCTCCTCCACTACCTGAATTTACTGTGATGTGAGGAGGCCGCCGAGGCGCCAACGAGGAGTTGTCAGAAGACATGATGTACCCTTATGTAGAGAAGAAACTCTGCCTTGTGATATTCAAAAGCTGGCTCTCATCGGCGGCGGTGGTGCTGGAGATAGTTGTCTCTTGTCGTTGGCGAGTGTTGCTGGAAGATGTACAAATCAGATAAGGGGGAAGTGCTGTTGTTGGTGTTAGGGACAGAGATGGGAGGGAGCAGTCCCGTTGGCACCCGACTAGAATCTTTGACCGATTATGTCGAAAGTAGTGTCTGATGCTCTCGAAGTAGGATTGACGCTCGGGACTGGTGGGTGGGCAAACACGCGGCGATCAGAGAGCGGGAAAAGAGGCAAGGAGAAGCTGTCCGTCTAAGGTTGAGATCGTGTCGTAAAGGAAGGGGGAGTGAGTGGGAAACGAGTGTCAGTTGAAGAAGAAGAAGTACGCTTCGGTCGGAGTCGAGAGGGTGATTGTCGATGAAGGCTTCTACACACCTGCACAACGACCAGTGTGATGAAATTGTCGGTCGAGGTTGGAGGCGTCGTACTAGAAGGAGAACACGCAAAAAGTTGGTTAGGGAGAAATCCAAGATGGCAAGGTGGGCCACCCAGTATGCTGAGATTGGCCAGGCACGCAGGATAGGAGATGGCGACTCTCTCGGCGGATGGTGGGTGGGTGGATGGGGGATGGGTTGGTTGGAGGGTAGGGGCAGGATAGAGTTGGCTGGGCTGGCGGCATGCACGAGTCGATGCTCTGTGTGTGCACTGCGCAGCGGCTACTTTTCCGTGGGCGGGCATTGTACAGCACCGTACAGCACAGTACAGTCAGTACCTTAACTTTTCTACGTTTAGACTCACGTCTCATTTCAATTTCCGACGTGATTAGTCGATGCTTCTCCTACCTCTAGCTCGACCTCGACCCAGAGTCTGCCTTCGACGGCGTCTTGAAAGACAGTGGTGCGCGTGAGCATCAGCTGTTATCGCTGCCGCTGCCACTGCTCAAACCACTGTACAGTACTTCCCGCGTAGTCAGCGTTTGGTGTTGAGGCGACTCGTAGTCTCGTACACACACCCTGGTGCAAAGCCAAATGCTCCTCCCGCTGCGGCGCCGAGATGATACCCGGAGATCGTTCCCCTAAGCCAGCCCCTGCCTCGCCCCTGGAGCGCCTCTACTACCTATCTTCCCCCCCCCCTTAAACCCCAAAATATTCGACATAGATAAGCTGGAAGACCTGTCTAGACGTCCTCGAGCATCTGGAAAACGTCTTCTAGAAACCCCCCGCTGGAGATATGTGCATAGATCTATCGGGTGAGCCCTAGTGTGTCTCCATCCACCGTCCCTGCTGCTTGTCCCTTACTATTTGATGTCAAATCAACCATTATTAAGAGGGGAAGAGGGCAGTCATCAGTGTCCACTGTACAGCACGAGCACGGAACGGGCTGGCCGCGTACGAGACGAGCGCCACACCTGGCTGCTAACGCTCTTCAGCGCTCCTTGGCCTGGTACAGGAACCCCTCCCCTGTAGGGATTGGATTGGCGGTGATATGCAACTGGAGAGGACCCAACGTCAGCCAGTGTCAGGTTACTGACGTCCATGCCAGGCCAGGTAGTCAGATAGGTATGCCAGGTACGAGGTACCGATCCATAAAACGCAGTGCCTGCCCAATCTTTGTTAGCTTCAGCCTTCAGGAGGCCTGCGAGGTGAGATCCTCCACTCTTTCTGCCCCACCGCCTCTTCCATCCACTCTCCGGTGCTGGCGACTGGCGACTACAGTATTGCTTCTTCTGCTTCTGAGATCTAGTGGGTAAGTTTACTTGCCCAAGCGTTGTTCCACTACCAGCCATAGAGTACGAAAGACCTTTCCAAGGTGAGAGACAGAGGAAGCGGCACAGCATCCTCGTCCCCATCGGGCGTCGATAGTGCCTCGTTCCGTCTGATTTTCAGCATCGCGTTTGCACCGTCTCGTTCCTCTTCGCATGGGCCGACCAGTCTGGAGTGTTCCCCACGGCAATGTTCCTTCTGCCCCTTTCTAATAATATCCGACGCCTCGTCGGTAATTATCCCGGGCTAAGCCAGAATGCGGCAGTGCACCTAAAACTACTTCGCAAAGATGACGACACATCACCCCAACCGTTGCTAAGGAAAATTTCGATGGTCTCGGCCAGTCATCATTATTATTTCGGCGTCGAAAAGTTTCGAGCCCAGTCAAGTCACCGAAAGGATCGGAAGAGAGTGAGGTCGTGGTGATGCGTCCCGCCTCCTCGTCTGATTAATAGCACAGCATAAAGCCCCTGAAATTTTGTGGACGCGGCAGGGATGAAAGTTTCATGACTCGGCACGTGAATGAGAAAAAACGTGACGCTGCCCAGCCTCCAGATCTTCGAAACTTCTGCTGTTGGAGATCTGGCGGGGCGATGTACTGCAATCATAAGACGAGCCTGGGGAATACCATCGGCCAGCCGCACAGCCTCAACGGACCTGCAGGCTGACGTTGCAGATAGCCGCAGGTAAAATGTCCTCGTGTCCCAGCTTTCACAGGCATACCGCTTGAAGTTTCAGGCATATATGATAGCAGACATCGACCTGATGAACTCTATATGCTGTAACGACCCCTAATTAAGGATATGGGGAAAATACAGGTTTTCAAAACATCAGCCCCACGAGGATTATCAATAGACTGATATTCGCTTCTTTCGATATCACATTGGTAGAGCATCGATAGAGCACCTATCACCAGATTCTGAAGACTGTGAAAGCTGGCAAAAGACGTAGGGCTTCAAGGATACTCATTTCTAGATCTCCAAAATTGATGCTGCTGTCATCCAGACGGAGGTGCATATAATATAGACTGAAGATGGTGGGTTATCAACGGCTTGAAACCTTTTCATTATCATTATTTCCAGCCATCAAGATCGGGAAGAGAGTAGTGCATTACTGAAGGATAATCCTTGTTAATCCTATAGACATACTGCAATAACAAACCCTCTTACTATGCTGCCAATGAGCACATTTACCTTGCTCCAAGTGTATGAACGCCTCAGGATAAGAACCAATATCCTTCCCGTGTACCAAAAGACTGCCCCTTTCAGCTCGTGGAGCTCTGCACATTGCAATCCCTCTAGAGAGTGGTATAGAAAAACACAGATTGGGAGACAAGGGCCTCGATCTACAACTTCAACTCTCAACAGCTAAAGCCTTGACCCCAACTAACTTGCCCCCCTCAATAGCAACAACCCAATATTCAACCCTCGCTCCGTCCCTCCCAATCCTATAAACTCGCACATCACTCCCCTTCCCCGCCTCCCTCGTCGCGTCCACAACATCCTTGTACTGCCCCTGAGGATCCCACTCTGCAACATCCATGATCTCTACCTCTGCATCTCCCTGCTCAGGATGGCCCACCAGCTTCGCAAACGTAGCTATAGGAATCAAGAACCATCAGCCAAAACTCTTAATTGATAGAGAAGAAAGTGCAGGAGGGGAGGTTCCGGGAGGGATCAGTACCTTCATCCGGCAATTTCTTTCCCGTGAACTTCAACGCGACGGGCACAAATGGCTCATCTGCATCACTGACATAAAACGCATCCCCATCCGCTACTTTCTTGATGCAAGCAGGGACCTCCGTATCCGTAGTCTTCAGCTCCTTCTTGCCGCCCTTGCCCTGGCTCTTCGCCGTGCCAGCAGAAGGGTCCTCGTTCGCCTTATCGAGGAAAGACATATAATCTTCATCGGACGCCATCTTGGTTGCTTTCCCTCTCGTAGATACAGCCACTGTGTTCGCGGTACTCTCCCTCGCCGGTCGCGTGGTGGAAGGAGTAGTGGTCGAGTCACTGCAGAAGAACCTCTCAGTCCCAGATATAGATATTATCCTGGCTCTGCAATGGCAGCTATAGCCAGAGGAAACCAATCGAGGAACAACGAGAGAAGTGCTCACGCAGTCAGCGGCAGCGGCGCCTCGACCTGTATCTGTTTCTGCACGGCTTGCTCGCCCCCAGTACTTCCTATGTTCCCCTCTCCTTGTACCTGCCCCGCTTTGCGCTCTGCTTCTTGTACTTGTTGCGAAGGCGGCGGGACAGTAGCTAAATGCTCGTCCACCAGCCCTTGGCGCGTGTCGGAGGGCAATGATTGCGACTTTGAGGTGGATTTGCGGGATTTGCGTTTTTGTTTGACGGAGGAGATGAAAGAGCCCATGGATGGTTGTGAAGGTGTTTGATAGCTGAGAGGCTGTGGTGGTTATGGCGGGGTCGAGGGGACGTGCGCTTGCTGGTTTGGCAGGTTTTCGAGGGAGAGCTTCGGTGGCCGATGACGGAAGCGATGCGGCTACAGTGAAAATGGAGAATATGTGGAAGATGAATCAGTTACACGGCTGGAATCATGTGTTTATGTGGTTGATGCTGCCTTCTTCGTCTGTACTAGTAAGTTTTGGGCTCGCACGCCTGTCGTCAACATTGCTTGCGCAAAGGCATGTCACTAGCTCTATATAAGATTGCATATTGACCATCACAGAGGTTTTACATAGAGACCAGGATAGCTTTGAAGTCATCATTTCACAGAATTGCTAGCTAATCCTAGATGACGACCAAGCACGATGCATGCTAATTTTCCCCTTACACCATGATAAAAAGCCGGAAAAAAGGAGAACTCTACGAAGCTTGCTGAATATCCTTCTTGAGTGTACCGAGGAATTGGTGCTTCTCTTGCGGTGTTTGGTATGCACCGTGACCGAACTTCGACGAAGTATCGATCCATTTGAGCTCGACCTTCTCCAAGGCTTTTCTTGACGTGTGGACAAACATGGACTTTCTGAGGGTCATGATCCGCTTCTTGACACCAGGTACGGAGCCCTTGAGAATGACGAAATCGTTCTTGATTTCTCCGTAGCGTACGAAGCCACCCATACTATGAAGAATTAGTAAGAACTCAAAAGAGACAAATTTTGGGGTACATACGGAGTGATCTGTTTATTCGAGTGGTCAAATTCGGTGGTAGCATTACCCTCATCATCACCCTTGCCAATACGGTAGACCTTGTGGTTGACAGAGGTGCGGTGATGGTATCCGTCTTGACCAGCACGGGCGACGGTCCATTGGACGTGGGATGGATGCCAGGCACCAATACAAGCAACTTTTCGGAGACCCTTGTGGGTCTTTCTCGGAAGCTTTTTGGTTCCCCATCTGCTGGTAACACCCGAGAAGCCGTGACCCTTGGTGACAGCAATGACATCGATCATCTCATCCTGCTCAAAGATGGTGTTGACCTCAACTGGCTTTTCGAAGAGACCGTGACCGAACCCCACCTTCTCAGCGACGCTACCACCATTGACTTGGATTTCCATCAAGTGGGCCTTCTTCTGCTTGAGAGGAGTCTTGCGGATTTGGGTGTGGGCGAGGACACGGACGACAGTGCAGTACTTCTTGATGCGCTCAAGCTCGCTGGTGATGGATGATCCGGAGTTCTCGGAGTGCTTCTTGGCGTACTTGGTGAAAGCCTTCTTCTTGCTTCTGTACCAGTTCTTGTAGAATCGGCGCTTGACCTCGTCGCTCAAGTGCTCAGCCCAGACGGTAGTAAGAGATCGCAAGCCGCGAGGAGTCTCGATGTAACCAACTAGACCAACAACGATCACCTAGAATAGATGTTAGCCATTGACACAATTGCCAAGCGGGCTGCATTGTTCGTACTGGTGGTGTCTCAATGACAGTGACTGCCTCAACAATTTCCTTCTTGTGTGATTTCGCACCTGGTCGGTCGAGGTCGCGGACAATCGTGGTCATCCCAGCCTTGTAGCCCATAGTGGCAGTAAGGTGGACTGGCTTTTTGGGGTCATCCTTGGGGAAGCTTGTGAGAGAAAAAGTCAGCAAGAACACTTGCAGTTGGCAGCACAGTAGACTACAGCAAAGGCAACTCACGACTTGACCTTTCCTCTGTGGCGGGCAGCTCTCTTGCGAGGCAAGAATGCAAGAGAGCCGTGACGGGGAGCCTCGAACTTTCTGTGAGACATTGTGCTGGTCGTCGAGTTGTCGCAATGAACTTCGCTAGAAATTCGTCGCTGAAAATATTCGCGAAAGTGTTGTGGGCTAATCCGTGCTAAGCTTTAGCGAGAATTCGCACGATGTGTCATGGTCACATGATCATTCCTACCAACTACCTTTTCCTCGCAGTCTTGCTTTGCTTTGGCAAGGAAGGCTATGATTCGGTCGATTAGCTGTTGATCGTACATAACCGTGATGTATGTTGACTTTCGTGGGGTTTTGGAGGGTGATCATGACAGCAAGAATCTTGGCGAAAATCTTGAGCTGTCGAGGGTTATTGAGCCAATGCCAAACCACGGACAGACATATATCTGCTTCGAGAAATATCAATTGAGCAACAAGAATGTCTGTTAATCATTCTTCTGTCATTACAACGATGGTGAAGTGCCGCCTTTGTAGAGACAATCAATTCAAAAACACAGCAAGTCGACGGTTTCTGGCACTTCACGCTCCATCTGAAGAAGTAGGAGGACAAGGCAAGTGACTTCGTAGCAGCAACGGAGCTTCTTTAATTCTGTACACTGTTATATCCCATGAAATCATTTACACTCCCCTTACACTACCCTGAATATCCAACCAATTCCGCCAAATTTCCCATAAAAAATCCCAACATACGTTTCATCAGAGCTTGCACTAATGATAAGAATATAGGGAATAAAGTCATCAAGCCATATAGTCTCTACCCCCACAACTCCCCCTTTCATGACCAAGAACAGAAAAACTTCATGGCGTAGAAGCCTCTACCTCCTTGACTCCCCTAATCGAAAACAAAAAAAATGATCATCAAGCAGAAGCCTCCACTTTCGGGGCTCCATTAACAACACCATTCGCTCCGTGTCCGTTAACTCCACTCGGCGACGTAGCTTTTACTTCTCCTGAAGCGGAGCCTGGTCCCGATGCTGTTGCTGGGACAATACCGCCCTTTTTATCTTCTTCTCCTTCATCATCATAATCTTCGTCGACTTCCATCTTCCGGGCGGCACGCTCAGGCTCACCAACTGGTGGTGGGGGATGGCCCTGGTGGTCGAGACGCTCACGCTCTCGTTCTCTCTCATCAACTGAGTAATCTTTCGCCGCAGGGGGAGGCTGAGGCTCATGAACAGGTGTATGAACTCCAGCAGGTGGGCCAGGTGGACCTTGTGGCACCCCCATCGGAGGCAGATGGTTTGGTGGAAGTGCCACAGGTGGTGGATGGTGTGCAGCCTCAGAAGGGTGGTAGTTCTCGTTCGCTCGACGCTGATCTTCGGCTCGACGATGGTCTTCAGCACGTCTCTGCTCGTCTGCACGACGTTGATCCTCCATGCGCCGTTGCTCTTCGGCTCGTCGAATCTCAGAAGAGCTACGACGGAAAGGTTCTCGAAGTGGAGTTGAGGGCCTTCGATGATGAGTGTCATCCATACGGGCACGGTTTTCATCTGACGCAGGTTTCTTCATCGATGGTGGCTCATCTTCCCATTCCCGCATTCGTTTTGGGCCTACTGAAGCAGGTCTCTCTCCATTACGTTCGCGTTCTGCTGCTGCTTCTTGTGCGACGAGCGCGGACGCTGGAGGTGGTGCACCGCCTTCGATACCACCTGGATTGGAGATATCAGGGTGATGGGCATATGTTGGCGGCTGGTGTGAATAGCCGGATTTTGGAGAGGCCATCCTGTTATCTAATGAGATCGGACGAACTTCGGGTCGAGGGCTGTTTCCTCGACCGATAGGCGGAAAACCACCGGAGCCATTCATATTGCTTGGTGCAGGAGGGAGTGAAGTAGGATTTGGTCCAGGAGGTCCAGCATAGTTGGGATTGGACACACGAGCAGGTGCGCCAGATGGGGCGCCTTGTGGTGGTGGATGGGAAGCCTGACCAGGATATGGTCCCATTGAAGGAGGCATCTCGCGGATAGGGGATCGACGAGCAGGAGGTGGCGGTGGAGGACCTCTCTCAGGGCCTGGACCGGGGCCTGGATATGGCCTCATCTGGTCCTGTGGCCTTGGCGGTGGTGGGCTTGGTCCACGTGGAGGCGGCGGGATTGGACCTCGAGCTGGTTCTCGCTGATCATATGGATTTGCTGGTTGCGGTGGTGGGTTAATCTCTGCGAGCCGACTTCCCCAACCGTTGACGGGTCCATTGGGAGGTCCTGGGGGAGGCGGCGGCGGAGCTGAGTTGCCCCATTGAGGTCCTGGGGGCCCAACAGCACCAGTTGCCTGATATGCCTGGGGATGAACATCTTGGGGAAGCGGAGCGCTTGTCTGAACAGGTAGACCGTTGGTCTGTCCATTGCGAAGCAATTGGAGGCGAGCTTTTATGTGCACATTAGATGGGTCCAGTTCTGCTGCTCGTTGGTATGCATCCAGCGCGTCGTTGATTTGATTATTGCAAGACTCGTACTGGACAAATGATTAGGAACCATCCTCAAACAGAGCTCTGTACATGAAGCAAACTTACCAAAGTTCCCAAGTCGTACCAGACCTCGGATATGTACGGATTCAAGCGTATCGCGCGGGAGTATGCATCAAGTGCATCTCGATACTGGTTGATCTGGTAATACAAGACGCCAATCGAGCACCAGAATGTCGGGTTCCGCCCATCTCGATAGACGGCTTGCTGGTAGGCTTCGTACGCTTTTGGGTATTTCTGCTGTGACATGTAGCATCGTCCAAGCAGATACCAGCTCTGTGCATCGCTTTGATCTGCCACGTGTTAGCGTGTGCAATGCAGTATTGTATTGTTTCGGACGAAACTTACCAGAATTGACAGACTTTTCAAGATACTCAATAGCACGCTCTTGGCTTGTGAAGCTGTTGCTCTGCTGGTGATGCAACCACCCAAGCTGCTGAAGGACCTTTGCATGATTTGGATCACGATCCAGCACGCGCATGTAGGCGGACTTAGCATTGTCGTACTGCAACGAAGTCAGAATCAAGAAATTGCAAGGTGGCGAGTCTACATACATCCTTTTGCTGCTCGTGAACATGCCCTATTTGAAACCAAATATCCTCTTCCGTCAATGGCGTTGGGGGCACAGTTACAATATATCGAAAACACTAGTAAGGATCAGCAATTTGAGCGAATTCGGAATACTACGATTCTAACGTACCTCAAGACTCTGTTGATACTTTTGTTGTTGCTTATAGATTATTCCCAAACGAAAGTATATCTCGTTGGCCTTCTCGAAATCAGGTTGCATCCGCATGACCTGGGAAAATGCTTCTTCCGCATGCTCCAATGATCCATAACGATCATAGAGGATGCCGATGCCATACCACAGCTTTGGCTCCTGGGTAACATTGTTAGATCAATCTGCACAACGCGGGAGAACACGACTAACCTTGGGATCTCTGAGATGGTATAGAGCTTGTTGATAAGCTGAGTATGCTTGCTGCAGATCGTCCATCATCAGGTAGCAGTGACCTTATACCGAGTTAGAAGTTGTATGTATGCAGGAACAGCTATCGCCGGCCTAGTACTTACCGAGACTACCCCAAACATCGCCATTGTTGCCGTCCAGCTTGAGTATACTCTGAAGATACTCAACCGCCTTGTGAAATTGCTCTTGGGTTCGTAGAATCGAACTTATAGCATTCATTGCGGGTATAGATCTAGGGTTAGAGCGAAGGGCATGCTCATAAGCGCCCAGAGCCTCATCGAGACTCCCCATCAATTCTGCTAGACTACCTACATTTTCCCATTAGACCAGTACCTCAACATGATGGTATTGACTCACCAATTTGGAGCCACACCGCTTCGTTCATGGCAGCCAACTGCTGGGCTGCGGGCCACTGCTGCTGCTGCTGAGGGCCCATTCCCGGTGGGGGAGGACCACCTGGAGGACCATGGTGTAACTGCATGCCTCCTGGAGGCGATGGATGATGGCTTGCCATTGTAGTTGTTGAGACACCAAGACCGGACTGCAGTAGAGAGCTGGTGGTCAACGCTGCAGCTCACACCGGTCCACCGCCGCAATGCGCCTTTATAAGAGGAACAATGAAGCTTAAGGGGGAACCAAGAAAGCAGATGCTTCGCGAAATCACACTGTAGGAAGCGTATTCGAGTGTATTGTGGTCAAAGCAACCGGGCGTCAATGAGTCGTGGTGCAAGGGTTTTGGCTGGCGGGCGCGGTCGAGGAGATACAGGGTGTCTCAGGGAAATATAACAAAGTCAACGCCGCAGAATATGTCGCTATCGTTATCGCTAAACAGGGAAGACAACACAAAGCAACCAGTAGTGTGGTGATGGGGATGGAGACGTGTGGAGGTCCAGGCGGGTGGGTGTGCGGCTCTATGGTGTTGTTGATGGCAGAGTGGGAAGACGACGAGGAGGAGGTGGAGGAGGAGAAAGGAGGAGCAGAGAGAGCAGAGAGAGCAGAGACCGACAGGATTGAGGGACGGCAAAGAGAGATGCACCTTCCATCAGCAGGAGCGAGAGCGCGCGAGCGAGAGAGACAGAAATGTCCCGCTAAATGGTCCCAACTCCCCTTACCCACGAAACGCTAACTTACGGAATACAGGACCCACTATTTGGCCGGGGTGCTTCGGGCTAGCGAGCTTCTTCATCGACATTAAAATGCTCCTGGTGGCATGGAGGCATGGAGGCATGGAGGCCTGTCGCCGTGCAGCTGCCAAATATCCAGCTCAGATCTTGCCTCGTTGTGGCTAGCTTCCGAGGCTCTAAGGTTTCCAAGGTGCGGGCTAGTCCTCAAGGGGTATGATCCGGTGGTTTCTCCTCGCCTCTCCTCACATCCCCCCCTTCGCGGACCCCTCGCAGACCCTGGCCGACCCCAGCAGCAGTCTTTCTGGCTGCAAAATTCGTCACGCCTCGTGGGGACGGTTGGCGCCATACAGGAGGACAAGGGGCACGACTGGATGTAGGGACTGGATGTACGAAGTCATACTGTATATGGTGGTATATGGACTGTAGGTAATGTATCTGTACTGTATCTGTACTGTATCTGCTCAAGTACTTTTACCTTGCCTTACCTGCCTTACAGTACAGTACAGTACAGTACAATTACCTACTGCCTCTCTCCTAGCCTCTCCTCTCCACGCCTCCATCTTGCCTCATTGCGCGCCCCATCCCCATCCTACCCACTGCAGATGGTCAGTAGTGCAGTGCGCATTTATTCAGACGGCGTAGGTGTATGTAGTCCAGCCATTCACTTCTTCCTATCTCCTCCTATTACCTCCCATCTCCTCCCATCTCCTCCCATCTCCTCTCATCCCCACACTCATCTTCTATTCTATGGGATGAACCAGTGACTGCGTACGAAGAGCATATCCAAACCGTGGGGCGAAGAGTAGAGTACTGTGCCTAGTCTAGTAGTCTTCTTGCCCTGCTGCGATGAGAGAGCAGCAGTCGGAGAAACAGAGAAATAGAGAAAGCTACAACACATACATACCTTATACCTTACACCTACACACACCCACACCCACACACCGAAGACAAACAAGCCGAGGCGGCAACCGCCCAGCAGGAACGGTACAGTAGGGTGCGGCACCGCACACGGACACCCGCCACTCCACTCCTGTCATGTTTCTTTGCTGCTTCCTGTTTCTTCACCCTCCGGATGGGGCCTAGCGCGCCAGGGCTAGGCGGTGGGTGGGGGCCTGAAAAGCTTCGGGAAAAGGCTGGTGGGCTCCGGTGGCTCCTCTGGTGCAGTTGGTGGCTCTGGGTAGCCCCATGGGATGGCGCGCATGGATCACTGATCATCCGTTCCTTCCCTGAGGCTTTGGCTCCTGGCATTGGCATTGGCATTGGCATTGGCACTGGCAACTGGCACTCACTGGCACTCACTGGCAACTGGCTTTTAGGTTTGGCTTCTGACACAGTGACAACTTGACCAGTCCACTTTGTTGTCCCAGCGCCCCAGTCCAGCCACTCCAGCCGGTCCAGTCTTACGCTTATCCTTCCCATGCTCTCTCTACTCTAACCCCAGCCCAGGGGGCGTTCGTCGGCGTTGTCATCGTCGTAAAAATAATCCATCTCGCCGTCCGCTTAGCCGCCCGAGTAGAGCAGGCAGAGACAGAGACGGAGACAAGAAACAGAAACAGAAACAGATTCCAGCATTCCTCCACCTCCACCACCACCACCACCACCACTACGACTACCACCTCCTCCTCCCATAGCTATGCAGCCTAATTGCGTTTGATTAGGCGTGCCACCAAGATAGGCACAGATAGGCACAGATAGGCACAGGCGCTGGCTCGGAGGGCAGACTCATCAATCAAGTCCCAACCCATCATGGACCATATTAGATACTGCTGCATCGCATCGCATGAAGAGAGGCAAGACGCTGTACCACCCATGACCCCTGGCCTGGCCTGGCTCGCCTCCTGCTGCGCGGGCACCAGAGTGCAGTAGAGTGCAGTGCAGTGCACACAGGACAGGACAGGACACGACAGGACACGACAGGACACGACAGGACATGACAGGACACAGCCAGGCAGGGCCAGGCAGGGCCAGGACTAGGACAGGGGTCCGCAGCTCCACAGGTCCACAGGTCCACAGGCGAACGGCTGCATGCGTGATCCCTCAGGACAAGCATCTGGGACAAGCATCTGGGACAAGCATCAGTCAGCCACCCCTCTCCATCTCCCTCCTCCACCTCCCTCGTCCCTCTCCCTCGTCCCTTCCCTTCCGGGCCCGCATGGCGAAAAGGAGCTGCTGTGTCTTGAAAAAAAAGGACCCTGGCCAGGAGTAAATCACTTCGGAGTAAGCAGGTGCGTGTGCCCGACATCCAGACCCAGGACTGTTAGCTTACAGCCTGCTGCAACCCACGGATTCCTCTGCATGAGTCAGGGTGGAAGCCGATGCACTCTGATTCATCGATTAGAGATAATGCATGCTGCTTTCTGCTCCACGAACTTTACGATACGCCTTTGGCGGGAAGATCAACTCACATAGGGCTTCACTTCACCCCAACATTTTCCCCGCATCTGCAATTATCTGTGGGCCTTCTGCCTTCTATGTCAAACTCACTGTGCTGCACCAGATGATGGATGCTGGAGAGATATCCATAATGATTCATATACCAAGGCCTGCAAACACGGATGGCTGGGTCGCGCATCATGACACTAGAGGATGAGGTAAAGCTCTGAAGCTGACCAAGGTCTAACTATCAATTGAAGCACACCTTCATTGTCTACATGGACAATGCTGTATCGTCCAGAGTATTTATTGTTCACATTCCATGCCCATCTGACAATTCTATAACGCTTTCCGTCCCCGGCCTGGCTCTCTATCTGTAAATATCTCATCTGCATGAGATCCGATCGAGCCTGCTCCCAGTTCCCTATGGGATCTAAATTACGACAACATTGCCAGCATCGAGCAGTCAAGCGGCGAACCAACAATGTCGGCACAATATGCTGCATATATGCTTTGGTATCTGTACAACACATCTATCTCCGCGAATGGGGGCCTAACCACGCCCCCTGCAGCCTCATGCCAGGCCTTCGTCACCGCCAATCAACCCTTTCTCCGATTTACGTTGATGACCTTCCATCATTCGCACCAAAACGTTTAAACCGGTGGGGCTACGTTGCACGTACTAAGGAGATGAGAAGGCATGCACCAGATGTGCCTACAACCAGCATGAATGGGATGGGTAGTGCTCGTTGCCGAATGGCACCCTCGTAAGCCGGTGCATCAACGAGCGACAGCCCCGGCCCCGGCGCTCTTGTGCTCGGTGTGGCTTAGGCGAGGCAAGGCAAATATATTACGCCGTTGGCTGCTTGGCTGCTTGGCTGCGTGCGCGTTTCAAGATAGAGAGCAGTACGTGCACGTGACTGTCTGGGGGAGAAGAGGCTGAAGGGTCGAACAGGCTCACCTTGGATGACGAACCTCCGCCAGGACAGATGAACACACTTCATAGATTGCATCTCAGACATTGACCGGCACGACCCCGTATGTTGTGAATCTCAGCCGAACACATGTCCTCGTAGCCCACGTGTGAGCAGGAACAGCCGCCGCCGCCTTGCCGCAAACGAAACGAGATCTCCCCTCGGCTCGTCAATCTGCGCCGCTGATGCCGCTGGATTTCATCAAACCCAATCCCACGTCTCATCCACCAGTGAGTGCATCGAAGAGCCAGGGTGCGTTTCCCATAACCCACTCGAATATATCAGTTGAGATAAGACTGCACTGCTCCACAGCATATTCTCTCAACCGTTCATCCCCTTTCCCCAGCTGGACAAGGCAAAGGGACGCGCGCCCGCACGGCAACTTGCTTAGTAGTACGGTGCACTCGGTATCATGAATGACAGCAGCAGCAGCAGTAGCAGCAGCAGCAGCAAGCGTGGCCTGCGCCGGGCTGATACATGCAGCAGCACCACCACCATGCAAATGTACCTACGGGGTATCTCGTCATACGGTGCCGCGCCCGTAGATTAAGGCGAGCCGATCAGCTTACGTTTGTCTCATACCTCATCCGCAGTCAGCAGAACCACCAACCATGGGCGTGGGCAGCAACAACAACAATATCGACATTCGAAGCCTGTCGTGCCCGGATGTCTTACTCGACAGCAACAGTCAACTGTCCTCGAGTCACGGTCAAGTCTTTTGCCCAGTCTTCGCCGACTCCTTAGCGACGTGACGTATGATACGATCTCCTCTCCTGTCATCTGTGAGTTAATCCCCTGTCTGCAGAGCCCGAGGAGGCACAACATGAACTTCTCCATTTTCTCTGCTTTTTCCCATGCCATGTTGTGCGAGAAAAGCAGCCACAGGAATGACAGCTCCCTCCCGAGCGCTGGGTGCCCTGTGCATTGCTTTTAGGTACTGAAATCTGATTGGTTGTTATATTCCGCTCAGGTAGGACGGGACACCTCTTTTTGGTACTTGTTCCTCTCCCAATATGAGAGGTCACGGAGAATGCGTAATGAATTTCTAGTCTCCAGTCTTAGGATCCAGCCATCCGAGAAAACTTGTGTAGCCCGAGCTTGTCTGATAGCCTGCCAATAAATATAGCATACACTAGGTAAGAATAAAGTAAGGTGTCCATCCCTCTTGGGGGATCTGACATACTGCTCAAATTCCGAACGACAGTGAGCTGCATTCACCTGCTGAGTATCTATGAAAAGGATGCAAGTAATGTCAAGTGGCCATTTGACACTCTCTACTATCAGTATAGGAAAGAGTTTCCGGCTTCCAGATTGGATATAAGCACCACAAACGCATTGCACAAGAAGAGACCTAGGAAGTCTCGTCACCCGCACCGCCAATTTTGCAAATCGAGGTAGCTTCTCGACTCTCCCACTGAATTTTCAGGGGGTGAAAAAAAGTACACTTTTTGAAATTCGTCGCACTTGAGAAGTCAGCGATTATTATTTCGGGCCGGGACAGGTTTTCTACAAAGCAGAAAGGACCAGCGATGTTCCTACAGATCTCTCGTCCGGAATGTGTGGAGTGTGTGATGTACTTCAGTTACGCCAATATACTAGAATTGAAAGTCAATGCCCTCAGCTTTTGTCAATGTCTCCTGCACTTCGAAAGGCCAGATACTACTGCGGGGTTGAACGAGATTTGATGTGATAGTCCAATATACAACGTCGATTTGAGAAAGCTAAGCTAGTGCGAGTCAAGAGGCTTTCATAGTATGTTAAAATCCTAATGTATCATTCTTCGACTCGAGCATGCCACAGTGTGCTGAGATTGGATCAGACACCTATCACCGGAACAAAGCAGGCAAAGACAGTACTCTGATCAATCTCTCGAGCAGCTATCCGCCAGGATTACAGCTCCAGATCTGGACAGACTGATCGTAATGGTGCGATCCTCGCAATTGGCCGAATATAAATACCACACGCCATCTCGCGTCTGAGGCTGATACCTCCCCACCAGAGACAGATCCAAACTGGAACCAGCTTCCCCCTCCTACCTCAGCCTCTCTATCCTGCTCTCTCTAACTCCTCTGCTATCGGAGCCCAGCATAAACGGATAGTATAAATTACTTTGACTTTCAGTGGTTAGATATAATTAATACCTTCAGATCATTGCTACGCTTTAAAAATTGTACTTACTTAACAATAACTTTGAAATATGATGATGATGATGATGATGATGATATACTACTTCCAAGCCTGAACCTGCGTGGAAAGGAAAGAAAAGAAAAGAACCTTGTGACAGATATTGTCTCTTTTGGTGAACAGTGATCAGGCTTCAAAACGGCACTCATATTGCTCTACCTGCTTGGATTGTCTGGTGAAGAGAATGGTATATATGTGTTTGCAGCATGCGAGCTACCTACTCACCGCGCTGAACCCCAATCTATGGACGAGATGCAAAGCCTCCTCCTCTTCCTTCTCCTCTACCACATTACCAATCCCACCGGCAGCCTCATCCCTGCGCCACCGCTTTCCCTCTTCTGTGGAAAGGGAGCCGGACCTGGGCGTTGACGAGAGAGTGATAGTATATAGTACATGGCAAATGGCAAGATGGGCCAATTCGTGCCTAGGGAAACCTCTCAACTCATCTGATCTGCCGCCTACCTATATAGCTTTGCTGGGATCAGGAGCACGGGACGTGCTTGATGAAGAGAATATCTCGGACGCCATTTCCGTCTCGGTTGCATGGATGTGAAGTCACTGAAGTAAAGCTAAAGTTAGATCACTCAGCCGAGAGGGGTCAAGATATCTCAGATCATTTTCAAGGTGCATGAGCATTCCTTGCCAATAAATCGCTTGGGTATCATTCGAATAAGTAATATACAAAAGATATTAGAAAAGTCTTACAACCCAAGCACCATGCATATAATGAGCGCCGACGCCTTCAAGATGTAAAATTCTCCCGCGCGGGGACGCAACTCCTAGCCATTACTACATGCCCCTCTTTTTCAATTGCCAGGCTTGTCATCCTCTCTTTCCGGCACATAGCTCGTTTCCCCTAACATGGTCGCGGGTGCCTCTACATTCGGCTTCGGCTGCACTTCCACACTCGGCCCAGCAGGTGGTGGTGGCGGCGGCGGTTTGGGTTTCGATGGTCCTGCAGTCGCAGCATGCAGTCTTTGATCCAGCGCCTTCAAAGCCAACGCTCTCCTGCGCTCCGCCTCCGCCCGCGCACTTCCAGGCGTGCCACGCTGCACGATAGTCTCTCCTCGGGACGCCGACACATCTGCTGCAGAGAAAGGCGTGCAGATTCGGAACGCAACGAGGATGTTGAAGACTTGGTTGGAGAATGCGGCGACGAGCGGCTTTACGGGGTCGGGGAAGAACTCGGAAAATGCAAATGTCTCGCTGGCGTCTCCGCGTAGAGTGGATGGCTGTGAGGTATCGAGGTCGGGGAAGGCTTGCTTGTAGAATCGGAGGTAGGTCCAGCTGACCAGGAAGCCGGATAGGACAAGGAAGAAGGAAGCTGCGCTCAGGATCGGCGTTAGGGAGAGCAAGAAGACACTCAAGATGTGTAGAAGTGGGAATCGCGGAACGCGGAGGGATACGATCCCTTTGAAGAGAGTGACAGTGTGGGCTGGCACCAGCTGGGAAAAGGCGACTAGGAAGCCGATCTGGAGTGCGATCGTGCCGTTCACGGTGGTCAAGCTATATGATATCATTTTTAGCAGAAGCGCGAATTGGAGGAGATGGGATACCAACGTCCAGTCCATATCTCCAGACACAGCAAAGAGGAAGACCAAAGCACCAAAGCAAATAATATTGGGGACCAAAGATGTGATCAACAAGAACTTTGCGAACTCGGCCGAGGTCCACGCTCGTTCGAG
Organism: Proliferodiscus dingleyae; assembly: GCA_003988795.1. NCBI lineage: Eukaryota > Fungi > Ascomycota > Leotiomycetes > Helotiales > Lachnaceae > Proliferodiscus > Proliferodiscus dingleyae. The sequence goes on along the minus strand of QYAK01000002.1, from coordinate 665,430 downwards.
GTATCTCCCTCCATAGAAGATCGTAACCCCCGCTATCCCGAACGTAAAGACATTATTCTCCACCAGAGTCGTTGTGAGGAAGGTCCACGGGTATATCAGAGATAGCTGCGGCACGAGGGCCAGATAGGGAACCACGACATCGCTGTCCTCGGACCACTGCCTGTACCGGATTGCGCCGCTCAGGAACGATTGCAAGACCAGGCCGATGAGCAGAATGCGAGTTATTGGAGGGATGTTCAGGCGTGGAGGCATGGTGGCATGCGCGTGTGAAGGGGCTAGGAGATTCTGCGCGGCTCGAGGTTAGGGGGCTCTGGAGAGAGAGAGAGAGTTTTGGCGATGCTTTTCCTCTGCTTCTAGATCTTACTCGACCAAAAGTTGACACGAGACGAGGACGAGACAGGCCAGGCTCTTTCCCAAAGCAGACATGACGGTGCACGGGCCACGCAGAGGTCACGTTTACGTTCACGTTTACGTTCACGTTCACGTTGCTGCTCTGCTCTGCTCTGCGGACAGCAAACTGCAAAGCGGCAGTGTCGCAAGGAAGGATTGACTTTCTGTGCCGGTCCAGGTACTGTACAATGTTTCAAGCCCCCAAATGCAAGTCTGTGGTGACGCGGTGAAAGGGAAAGCTCTTTATGGTTGGGACTCCAGCAACTGCGGTAAACTAATTTAGACGTCGAACCTACCTACGGTACAGTGGTGCACTATGCGCATTCTCGGCGTCAAGTCGTAGGGCTGCGGTACATTGCACAGCATTGATGTATTGTACTGTGCTGTACTGTACTGTGCGACTACAACCATTTGTGTGCAACCAAAAGTGCACCTTTGAACTCTCCTAGTATGCCATGAGAGATGTTGTTGACTACATTCAATGTGAAGTGCGCCGTTTGTTCGGTAGAGGACGTAGCGTAGGTGTAGACGCGATGGCTTCAATCATACGTGGGTTTTGGCTTCTGGCTTCTGGCTTCTGGCTTCTGGCTTCTAGCTCTGGCACTCTCTCTACTCGAACTACGACCTACGACGACTCCTTCTCTGCTCTAGTCCTTCTGTATTACCAACGCGCGCAAGCCCATCCCGTGCCTTCCCTTCCTCTGGAACGCTTTCGCTCCGCAGAGTACAGTTACAGTTACAGTTACAGGACAGGAAAGTACAGTACAACGCACGCTCCGGGACTCCGCTTCTCGATCACCCTCCACATCCACGCCTACACCCACATCCACATCCACACCCACACAGCCCCGGCTCTGCGTCTGGCTCTCTGCTTGTGGCACTGCTTGTGGTTCTGGCTTTTTGCTCTCCATTCAAATGACTGGACTGGATTGGATTGGACTGGATCCTCTCTCGACCGGTGCCATCTCCATCTCCATCTCCATCTCCATCTCCATCACCGTCACACACGGCGTTCCCCAGTACAGTACAGTACCAGCCCTTAGTTGAGTCCCAGGCACCCAGGACAGACCAACAGCCAGAAATACACACGCCACGCCACGCCACGCCACGCCGCGCCACGCCATGCCTCCTCGCCTCGCCTGCAACCCAGCTGCACCTCGCCTTGACTTCCGGCTGCTCGCCCTACCCACATCCACATCCACATGCAGCGTCGCAGCAGCATTGGTGCGGTGGTGCGGTGGTGACTAGACTGTACTCTAATATCCTCCTTCTCCTCTTCCTCCTCCTATCTTACCCGGACCTCGCGAGCCTCGAAGCTCGAGGCAGGCGAACTTGGCAGCCTGGATTGTGGATTCCTGGTCTGAGTTGCAGTGCCAGTGCCAGTGCCAGTGCCAGTTCCAGCTCCAGCTCCAGTTCCAGTTTCCCATTGCGGATGCTCCATATGTATGTATGCTGGATTTTGGGATCGTCGGCACTGTCGCAGGCCCTGCACGCACGTCTAAAAGCGCCCTGCTGTCTGCTGTCTGCTGTCTGCGCTCGCTCGCACTGGTACCGGTACCGGTACCGTACTGACCTGGTCTGGAGTCACTGGACTGCACCAGTACAGTACACACCGTGGTTTGGTAACCCGGACACTACTCTACTCTACTCGACACGGTACACCTAGACTCTGGACACTGTATTACCGGGGGCTTTTGCGAGCCTCCTCATTGGCAGCTTGGGCGTCGATCGCCCTTGAATGAACCCCTCCCAGCTCCTACAAGGCCCTACCACTCCCCTACCAGTCCCCAGCAGTCCCCAGCAGTCCCCAGCAAAACCCCTGCCGAGGGACCCAAAAGCGCACATCCTGGTGAACAGCTTCAAACTGCCACCACCCATCATCATCATCCACCCATCCATCCATCCATCCATCCATGATCCATATCCATCCAAGCAGCACACTCGCACACACAGTCACAGTACTCCGTACAGTCCAGGTCCAGGTCCAGTCCCGTACCCACTATCCCAGACCCAATCCCCCTGCGCCTGTGGTTGGTGGTCGTGGTGGTCGTGCTTTCGTGCTTGCTCGCTCTCTCGCTCCTGCTGGCTAGCAGCCGCGGACTCCACATCTCATCCCGCACCATCGATCAGTGTTCCTTTTCTACTTTCGTCTGTCCGAACTCTCTACCTTGCCCTTCATTCCACACATCTCACACACTGACAGGACGCTTCACCATCACCACCATCACCACCTGTCGACCTTCAACCATCAACCTACCACCACAGCTCGCCCCCCTCGAACACTCTACTCAGCGTCCGTCCATGCGCCTGGCCGCCCAACAGTCGCAGTCATGACCAAGGAGACGCTAGACTCTGACAGGGTCAACTACATGATCTGGAGGTGCGTATGTGTTTCCTCGTGAGCCGCTTGCTCGGAATGTCAGGTACAGGCTGGTTTGCTTGTTCGCTAACGGTACTTGCCTGCTCGACAGATACCTCGTAGAATCAGGTACGTGTGCAACGCATCTCAACTATCCCGTGTGGGCTTCTCTCTCCCTTCTTGAAGATTAATCAGATTCCTACAGGTTATGAAGAGTCTGCCGTTCGACTGCAAAAGGAGTGGGACCACCCGGATCCGCAGCAACTCTCATGTGCGCCCCATGTCCCGAATCATGCACTAGTGGCCTTGTTGAACAGAGGCCTGCTGTACAATGTCATCGAGAGGGAGTACGCGCAGGTGAGCAACACATCTAGACATCTAAGCTAATCTCGACAACATTAGACCGGGGGGCTAATGTTGCTAGAAGGGCGACGCTGCGCAACCTGAGACGGTCAATGGCTTTTTCGGACCCTTGACCCCCTCCTCCCCAGCAGCTGAGGCACCGCCTGGCGAAGAGGAGTTTGAAAATGCCCGAAAACGTCAGATTGACCGCGACCCAAACCAGCTTGCCAACGGACCTCCAGGCAAACGCCCACGGCTCAGCAACGGCTACGAGAATGGCGGTTTCGAGACCACGCCCATGGACGTGGACGACGAGCAGCAGAACGGTGACGAGAACGCGTATCCATCGCCCGAGCAGCTGCCGTCTCCAGCCGCCGTCACCGTTGGCCCGGACCAAGCCACGCAGATCGAGAAGGTCAGCGAGCTGTCGACGGAGACAATGTTTCTCGAATTGTCAGATGACCAGGCCTCACGGAATGCAGTTTTATTGCAATGCGAGTGGAGCCCCCGAGATCCAAAGATCCTGGCAGCTGCGGGTACCGATGCACTAGCGCGTATGTGGACCTTATCGCGTACGGCAGCCGATGTTGATCCAGAAGCGCAACACAAGCCCCTTTTTCAGCCCCATCATACGCTCTTGGATGACAACGCTCCCCCTGCGACGCAGGTCACCGGCTTGGCTTGGACATCCGATGGCCAAACTATCGCTGTTGCAAGCGAGCCGGTGGAAGACGGCACTGCGAGGATTGACTTCTGGGACAAGAATGGAAACCATTTAACTTCCTTCCATTCCTTCGAGTCACCAGTCATATGTCTAAAATGGAACTCGTTGAATACTCTGTGTCTGGCTCTCAGCACGGAGAATGAAGGGAAGGGCACTGCAATCACTATCATGCGACCTCAAACACAAGATTCAATTCGCTATTCTCTACCAACCCACTCCCTGCATGAGCAAGACCTCGATGCAGCATGGACTGGTCCCGAATCATTCGTTCTTGGAGGTGGTGATGTTCTGCACGTGCTCTCCTGCGTGGATGGGACAATCAACCTCGTGAAGAAATATGAGACTAGGGAAGGACATGCGCTATCGAAGATCACCTTTGATTGGTGGTCAGAGTTACTTGCTACTGCCACGGCTGCTGGCACAATTGAAGTATAATCCTCTCCCAGACGGATAGAAGCACTTTACTGACTTTACACAGATATGGGACCATGAAGGCCAATATCGTTCTCTGAATGCACACGCAGGTCAAGTTACTGGCCTGCTCTGGCAACCTCTGCAAGCCCCCGCAGTACCAAATCCTTTGGTGCGTTTATTAGCCTCGTCCGGGGAAGATGGAGCCATAAGCATATGGAATGTCCGATCGTCAGAAACGAGGTCTAGAAGCTCAATGACCATGGGCTCAGCTGTCGCGTCTCTGGCCTTTACCCCAGATGGAGCATTCATTGCTGGCGGCACGGCAGAGCGTATATTCATCTGGAAGGTCGACGATCCAACTCTACCAAGGGCGACCTGGCTAGGATGCGATCAACTCGGCTGGCGGACTCCCCAGTCTCAAGACTCCGGTGCAGAAGAGACGCAGTACTGCTTGTCTTGGGATGCAAATGGACAGAAACTTGCTTATGGTTTCAATACCTCAGTATGTATATATCTTTCCCCGGGTCCAAACTCAAAGCTGACACCTTATAGCTGGCTGTAATCAACTTCCGAAGATGAATAGACAGGTAACATACAGTGATTGATGATACCCCAAGGGCCAAGCAAGTCATGGCTCGTTACCCCACTCAATGTGGGAGATACCGTAAGAACTTCGGAGTAGCCCTGATCTGTCGATGGTGTATAGAAGAATCCACTGCGCCATTTCTGGTACATGGTCTTACACCCACAGGCGACAAAAACCCCCCTCAGGCGTGAGGGTGGGTGCAATGAGAATGTTAGGATGGGGCCTTATTGGATATAAAGAGACGCTCGGATGGCCGAGACATGGCACAACGATAGGAGCTACATAACTCAGAGATGCGTGCCCTTGTGGTGCATTATAGAAGCAACTCAGCCAAAGACGCAAAGTCGTACTGTAAGTCCTTTGCAGATAAGATGTGACCTAAGTTTGGCATCCTTGCTGAGGAATAGAATTGTTACTCGGACGGGTATTATACTGCTTATAGCATAGTACTTCTGAGCGTCAAGATAGAATACAAAGCTCAGCTCATGGTAGATTAAATGAATAAAACATGGAACAAATTTGCTTGTGCACTTCGCACGTAACTTCGACATAGAAGACCAGATTTCAACGGGGTGACTACTATTCAGTCAGAACCGCCACAAATGCTTGTAAATTTTCCACACATCCTTCCCAACGCCATCCCTTCCATATGTACAACCAATATCTCACTCAATATGTTCGATGGCTTTACACCTCTCCTCCATCGCCCTTGAAGAATCCGTCATGCCCCGAAGCACCCGTGCCTTCATTGACCATAGTCTCGGCATCGCCTACCTGTTTCCGCTCCGAAATCTCCCTCGGGCGTCTGAACTTCAAGTTCATCTGCTTCCTCCACAGCGGCGCCAGCGTCAATCCTTGGGAAGTCGGGGCGGAGAATCCCGAGGGGCCCCTCATGACTGCTGATTGTTATTGCAGAGGCTCGGAGGAGCTTGATAGTCTATTGAGATGTAGGTATACATCTGTTCCATATCTAGAGACCTGTCAATATCTGTAGCGCTGGGGCGTTTGTAGGAAGACTTGCCCTTCCATACTGATCAACTTCAAATCGCCGCCAAAGTACCTTGCATATAATCTTGAAATCGGCAACCCGTATCCAAATCCTGCCATAGGGGCCTTGAAGTCACTTTTGTCAAAATCCGGGTCTAGACTCGGTGTAGAATCCACCGTCGTGTACATGTATGTCCAGACAAGTGGTATCGCGCTCCGAGGGATTCCACCTCCCTCATCTGAAATCTTGATCGTGATATCTTCCTTGCCTTCTGCAACAATGACCTTCGTAATAGGGAAGTCTTCTTTGTCTGCGCCGTGTGTTTCGACCACAGCGCGTAGAGAATTCTTCAGCGTCTCGAAGAGCATGTGAGAAAGATGTCCTGGAACATACATGAAGTTGAGATGGGGAGGGCACACGAGCTGGACTTTTGGTGCATCAAATAATCCGTAGTGATCCTCGCACACGAAACGCGCATTCTCAATGGCCTCCTGGGCTAGATCCCGAACATTCGTCTTCGTGCAGATAATACCGACATAGGTTGGATCTCTATTGTGACTTTGGTCCGTTAGAGCAATATGCTGTCCGATAAGCATTCGTATACCAATCCGAGACATGTAAAATCTATCGAGGAAAGACTGAATATTGCTATCAATTTGCATGCGTTGTCGCTTGCGCTTATATTCCAAGATACCTTGCGCCACGGTTGTTACTACGCCGTCGTGCCGTCTCTTTATCGTGTTTAGAGTCTGTGAGAATCGCTGGTTATAATCGTGTAACTCTGGAGGCCAATCCTCGCCATCTTCTACTGTTGCAAAATACCGTCGGGCTGCAGATTTCTTGTCACCGCCGTTCTCATCACCACTGCTATTTTGCTGCCAGGGTGACGAGGCGTATTGACCGTGTTTTACACTGGGATTTCTTGTTGCTTCCGCCAGGATCTTAGAGCTTCTACCGTTCGTTCTCGCGGGTCTTGTGAGTCGATCGCGGAGTTCTTTCGATAACTGTGGTCGCGGAAGTGTTGTTATTTCCTACAATCACATGTCAGAATCTGGAAGTAGCCATGGGCACAGAGTACGATATTACCTCGAACGACTGAGCATACCAATCCTGCACTTTCTTGATAGAAGGCATCTCATTGAGCCCATCTGGCAGGTCTCCCAATTCTTGTACGCGATGAGCAAGTCGTATAGGTAGTTCTTCGGAGAGAAATTGGGAGGCTCGAAATAAGGTTCCTATTATAGACGAAGATGCTTAGTATCATCAATTCAGTTGGATGAATGTCTGAAAACTACTTACCAGTGGATGGTCTCTCTCCAAATTGAACCATCTGCCGTAGACTCACGCCGGTTGCCGGGAAGCCAGAGTAATGCTTGATGGTACTCATCAGCATGTCACTTTTCTTCCACGACATCTTGACAATCTGCTGTGGCCCTCAGGCCTCTAGTCCTCTCTGGAATCCCTTCAATGCTGGCGATTGCTCTCGGTGGTGGGCTGACTCGAGAGCAAGGCCTGGTGACCCCACGATGCAAAGCGGACTGACGTAGTCTGGAAGCCGAGGTAGCTCTGCAAGCAGCTAAAAGGATATATCAGATGAAGTTATGCCAATTGCCGGTGCCTACATGGCCAGTTGATCGAGAAGTCAGAACAGAAGAGCTCAAAGGAGTGATGCAGAGAGGAGGAGGAGAGAAAGAGGAGAGGGTTCTCAGTCTCGTGCTCTCTTGAGTCCTGGGACTGGGACTGGGAGTCATCCTCTCGGCTCATCCAAGGTGCGGGCCTACGGGGCGCATACAGAATCGGTTAAGCCTGGGCTGGCTACTACCGAGAGCACCGCACCGCACCGGTGGGTTGCTGCTGGTGCTGGTGCTGGGGATGAGGGTGATGAGAGTGATGCAGTGATGCTGGTGATGCATGGATGTCTCGACTTCCCCGCGGTTGCACTGGGGGCCTGCGCAGTCCAGGTATCCAGGTATCCTGCCGTGCCACAGCCTTATTATCCTCAAGGCGTTTTTCTGTTGTTTCTGCAAGTCTCGTTGGCAATTGAACAACGCCTCTACGCCCGAGTAATGCTCCACGGCACAGGCATAGGACTGCCAGTTCCATCTCAAAATCTCAGGCGAGCAGGAAACGAGGCTGGAAACGAGGCAAGAGACAGTTACCTCGGAAGGATTGAGTCTCGCTTTAGCATCCCCATGCGTTTGACTACAAACGGGTGAAGCCGGAAAGAGCGCCCGCCTTGCTAGTGAGCCAGGAGAGGGGAAGGGGTAGTAAGTAGCATGAGGGTGTGATGGTATGTTTTGAACTGAGTAACTGGCTCAAACGCCGTATTCCTATATCGGAGGTTTTGAGAAGACATTTAAAATGACTTGGACACGCCTTGATTACATTGAGTTGCGGCTTCCCCCAGAGTATTCACCGGCTACAGAGCATGTACTGTACATACATGATGACTGCGAAGGTCTTCTCCAAGGTACCAAAGGCGGCAGGCACGGCAGCATTTACAACAGAATGCCATTGGTCTGCTATAGTTGATGGGTTCTAGTGGTAATACATTGCCAGGAGACGTCTCATTTCTGCTACTTCTGGGTGAAGAGGACTTCAATGTCTAAACTTGCCAGGGTAGAGACAGTTGTCGATTGCTGCATGCTGCATGCTTCATGCTTCATACGGACCTTCACTGTTCAAGTAATTGTCAAGTGGCACTTGGACTTTCCTTATGTCATCTTCAGGATGTACAGAAAGAGCAGGAGCACGTGTGGGTTTTAATAGTACAGCTCTGAGAACGGCATCTCATAAAACTAGAACGATTTCATTATGCTTGAATCGTTAAACTCAACTAAGATCTCACGATGCTCGTTACTACCGGACTTTTGTTGCCGTCCACACCACTGAAGCTTCTTCAAAAGCTCGCATCTTCTCCCGCTTCTATTCGCCGCCTTGTCCTTGTCTGCCCTCTGTGCCTTTTTGTCGGATATCTTCTTGCGTTTCCTCTACTCACGCTCACTGATTATCTCTTCTCGTTTCCCGCCGAGCGGGTGATCCCAGGGCCAGGTGACGAGTAAGTGGCCATCTTTATGGCTAGATCAGAGCTCATGAGAGTAGTGCAATCAGGCATTTCGTCGGCAGTCAAGATTGCGGCATCTCCCAGTCTGATCTCTATCTCGTACCATCTAAAGTCAAGCCTGGCGTCTCACCTTTTTGCAAAGATCGGGCAACACTTCTCGAAGCATTGAGTAGTGGAGGCCGACAGGGTTCTGACGAGCCTTATGTTGGGAAAGGTAGCAATCTACCAAACCTAGCTCAAGTATATGCTGACTCAAATAGGCTACACATTTAGATAGTTCAATGCGATCGAAACCTGCATAATCCTCGAACGCTTCAACGCACTAATATTTATTAACGATACTACAGCACAGTCCATCTACACTGCCTTCAACATTCTTCTCCGCCAAAATCTTGCCTTTGGTGGCTTGCAGGAATGGCTCATGAACGATCAAGACCTTGTTAATTGTAGATGCGACAACCAATTTATAAATAAAAATTGCCTCGGATACGCGCTTAATAGCATCGAACAGGTGATGAAGAACACGAATGAGAATACATATTACTGCCAACGTATGTTATAGCAGACACTTAATACAACCGTCACTAATACCTTCTCTTAGGTACTCCACATGGGTACATCCGAGTTGACAATAATCCAGCTGCGTCCACGGCTAGGCAAGCATTTAAGGATTTAACGTATAGTCACCCCAATCCCTGGCAACCGTCTCCGGTAGTTCTCTCGCTCAATCCTGCTCTCGATACCGCGTCTGAAATTCGCATACTAGACGAATGGACGCTTCTTGCTACGGATGCTGAACGTAACATTCCTATGTTACTTCTTGGTCCGCCAGCAATAGGAGCTAATAAAATTGGCGGAGCCGATAACGCGGCGGTGTGGAAATTCTATAATGACATAGCTGAGCCGGTCAGACATAGGCATTTTGATGTGCTTGGACTTTGGGATATGACTGCTCAGGCGAGTAGTCAGGATGGAGAGAGGTTCGGACAAAGGATCTTTCTGGTGCAGGCTATGATGGTCATTAATTGGCTGTCAAAGCTTGAGACTTCGTAAGCTTGATGTATTTCGGTGGTGTATAAATGCAAGGTCGGAAGCATTGATATCTACGAGATAGAATGGAGGTAGGCCAAACAGAAGGTCTGCCGTCAATTTGAGCATGTTATATTAGACTCCCCAGACACCAGAAGCTTGTGCTGCAACGCCCGAATATCAAAATGCCACGGATATGTCAAAATAAAGTGCTAGCCTAGGTCTTGTACAACGTATCTAAAAAGCCACTCGCAAGTTCGACCACTACGCTCTTGTTCGGTAGGCTCCCTGCCACTCCATAAAGCGCCGCACTATCTCCAATACTCTTGCCCTTCGCCCCTTTCCCTTCCACAACTCGTACCCGTTCTTTCTCCTTCTCCCCCTCAACTACCGCTTCCAAGTCCCCAACCAGCTTCTCCCACACTTTCACAATCGGCAGCGTAACAGCAACGTGTATAGCTGGGGGATTTTGCAAGCTGTTCAAATGCCAGCCTTTCGCTGACATCGCATCTGCGATGTCATAGATATCTAGTGTCTTTGATGTGAACGCAACTACAGAGACGAGCGGCTTGCCTAAGACCTCTAAGTCCGATGAGAGAGCAGGGTTCTCGCTGATAGCGTCTGCAATCTTCTTCGCGGCACCAACAATCGAGTTGCAGGAATTAATATATCCCGCTTCACCTACACTCATCAAAGAAGTCCAACATCCTGCAATCAGAGCACCAGGGCGAGATCCAGCAATAGAGGGCGAGGCGTAAACACCGCCGGACCAGTCGGGAGAGATGAAATATTGGTAAGAGCGCAGTGACGCGGTACGGTAGAGTACCGTGCTGTTTCCTTTCGGCGCAAATCCATATTTGTGCGTGTCACAACTGATACTTGTCACGCCCTTGAGTCTGAAATCAAAGAGCTCTGATTCGAAGCCTGCCTTTTCGAGGAAGGGAACGAGGAAGGAGCCTAGGCAGCAGTCTACGTGGAGTGGGATCTTGCGTTTCAAAGCCATTTTGGAGAGGCCAGAGATATCATCAATTATGCCATGCGGGAAGTTCGGAGCTGAGCCGACGAGTAAGACAGTATTACTATTGATGAGGCGCGAGACAGATCTGAGGTCGACTTGGTAGGTAGGAGCAGGGCAGGCGACAAGGTGGACTTTGATGCCGAAGTATTCAGCTGCTTTGCGAAATGCTGTGTGGCCTGTCTCCGGGAGGATCCTAGACGATTATTAGTATCCAAACTGGTTATTTGTGTGACACTGATTGCTCACATCTCTGGTTCTCTGACACCCCGCTCTGCATATGCCTTCTGTCTTGCACTCAAGCAGGCCATCAAAATAGACTCGGTTCCTCCACTTGTAGTAACACCAGCAGCTCCCGAAGGGGCATTGAATATGGCCAAAACCATAGAGACAATCTCTGCTTCCATCTTTCTCACACCAGGGAACACATCCGGGTGGATTGGGTTCGCAACGGTGAACTTCCCAAACGCCTCAGTCTGCAACTTCATGAGAGAGTCTCCGCCATGATACACAGCGCCAGAGACGAATCCATCTTCCCATCTGGTATGATCCATCGCAGCCAATGTCTCTAACTCTTTCAATACTGTTTCCTCCGACCATCCTTCCTTTGGTAGTGTCAAGTACCGCGTCACACCTGGTCCAGAAGGCACGAGTTTGGTTTGAAGCTTTGCGACAGCTTCCGTGACTTGCTTCTGGACCTGCGATCGAACGCCTGGTGCGCGGAGGAAGAGTCCATATAATTCACGTCGGATAGCGATGTAGGAATCTGCAAATGTCCCTAAGATTCCGCGTCCCTTGAGCTTCAGTATTCCCTTTCTCGTCCATCTCAGCAGGAATAAGAAAAAGACAATGTTCCGAATCCTACAAGTGTTGCAAGTCAGTGCTTAGTCGTTGAGAGATCGTTAGTGTGGGGCAACTTACAGGTCAACATTGAGAGAGAGGAATTGGCTACTCGATCCTCCTTTCTTGACAGTAAACGTGTTGCGCAGGCTCACGGGCATTCGAGAAGTGCCTGGCATGATGGGCGACAGAAGCGGAGATGCCCAACTCGTTCAGAAGGTGGTGAAGTGAAGCCACGACCGCGACCTAGAAAGTGGATGGTAGCTAGTATTTGGAGATCTTCAAGCCTACAGCCGAGGCGGGCCATTCACATGCCGTAGCCTGTCGTAGCACACATTACATGGCACAATCATTCAGGTGAGCGCTTCGGGAAGGACAGAAGCCTGATTAGTACATAAAACCGGATTAGTCCCATGAGGGGCCCAGATTTCTGATAGAAAATTGTTTAAGTCATTGAAAGTCTGCAGCCTAGGACAGTAAGCTTCCTGGTCAGCCTCGCCTTCGGCTTCCTATTCGTCGTTCTGGGAACCCTCCACGGCTAATATCACATATCTTTTGATTTGAACTATTTCTCGATTATCAATATGACCTATATCTTTATGACCCAAGTCTTCCACCACAAATCTATCCACACACTCCACATCTGCTAAAGCCAAAATAACGCCGCGTTGACCATAGGACCTGACGCTATGGTACAGAACTAGAATCAAAATGCAGTACTCAATGACTGCGAGGGTATAGCACATCTAAAAGTACATAGGAGCAAAAGTCGTGCTCATCAAGACCGCTTACAGACGCCGGCTCTAGATTCCGCTTCAACATTCGGATGCCCATGCAGAGTATATAAACAAATGCGACATTTCGCCATCTTCGTCGCCCTCGTATGCCCCGAACGCCGGAACTAATGCTTTGTTGCTTTTGATCATCGATCATAAGGGTTTTTCCTTGGTAGTGTTCCAACCATGGTCCAGTCTCTCTTGATGGTGCCAAGAGCTCATCGCGAGCGGAACACTGTGCGCCATTGTTTCGAGAACGGATCTGCTTCTCCTGCGCAGTCCCGTCCAAACGATTCGCATCCTTGAAAGCGGATCACAAAGTCTCCATCCTTGTACATCCCACCATAATCTGGATTTGAGGGTTTCCCGTACGAATTCATGGTCCGTTGTGGTACCAGTGCGAGCTTCGAGAGGATAGTGGGGTGCCATTGAACAATATGCTCCTAAACAATGTCAGCTTCACTAATAGTAGCTGAACTCATATACCTACAAGAGCATGCGTGTCCGCCTTCTGAAAGTTGTATGAGCGGTACAATGGATCAAACCAGGTGTCCAGGAAGAATTTAGCCCACTCTCCTCTCCTAAGAATGAATGTGCTCGCCGCCAGTCCTGCCTTGTCTTGCGTAAGCACAATATCGACATTGCCACCCTTTAAGTGTGAAAATGTCTTGATGACGCTATCGGGCGGTACAATAGGCTGATCTTTGATCATCAGGCTTTCTAGTTTCTTTGTGTTCATAATGTGGGTTTCGACTGTAAGGTCTGGATTCATGATTAGGGAGTTCTGGTCGAGGTACCATACGTATGTAGAATGAGGAAATTTGGTCAGCGCATGTCGCATTGCTGGGATCCTGGCCCACGAGCCCGGAGCTTCAGCGAGATCGTAGTCTTTGGTGGTTGGGAAGAATGTGGCATAGCCTGGTTGTTGTAAGCGAAATTCTTAACCCTCAGGAGTATCTCAGAAACTGCCTACCGTGCTTTCTCGCATATTCTATGCGGTTTTCCTTAATATTCTTTAAATATTCCTTGCTATAACTTTGCTCATCCACTACAGTCACAAGGACTACTGGGGGCGTTCCTGAGGGTATTCTTTCTCCATCACCGCCGAATAACCGCGTGAGTAGGAACAATACTACACCAACGGCGCATATTACGATGGCTATAGTCTTGACCCTGCTTCGGCGGAGGGTTGGCAATCGACTCGATCGATTCGCATACGGAGGCGGGTTCGAGGATTTCCTCGAGGGCAGAGCTAGATGCATGGTCTCCAGAAGTGACAATGCGCCACAGCAGAAGCTCTCTTTGATACAAGAGTCAGCTCCCAAGTCTCAAAGGTCAGTAGGTAGGTAGGATGTGGCCGCAATGACACGAGGGTTCGTTGAAGCTGTCCTTTCGTAATTCATGCGGCGGCCGATGCTTGGCGCGGCCAAAGAATTGTTCACAGGTGATGGAGCGCTTTGCGCCGCGCATGCGAATCTAGCTTGACAGACGATGTACAATGTCGATGTTTGAAGCTCCTTTGAAACAGAGACTGGTGTCTATGGCGACGGTGGATGAGCGTCGAGTTTCGTATCACACACAAACGTGAATTGGTCCAGGGGGGGAAATTGAAGAAATGTCGACAGCGCGAGTCTTGGTAGTTTGGGGTGATCCAACGAATCAGGTGCGGTGAAATGTCCGGGAGTCGATAAGGCCAGAGCACTTATCGGATCCTAATTTGAACGTCTCATTTCGATTCTGACAGCGGACCTAGGCAACGCAAATGAAAGCTTCAATTAGCTTGGCAAGTTCTTAATGTTCTCTTATGGACTTTGTTTGAAGCTCGAGATCCGATCTCATATGTGGACTGTACTATACAAGGGTATGAGAAGGGGCAGGGCAGGGGTTCTCTGGTGTGCTGTCGAGCTAGTAGCCGCACCGCGCCTCTGGATATCGAAGATGTCAGTTGCAGGTGATGTCAGGCCTGTCGTCATGGTGAAAAGGTACACTAAGGTCGCCCAGAATGAAGTCTATAGGTGTTTTCTTCTAAGAACTTTACGCCATGCTTTCAGGAAGACAAGTATTTAGATTCAATTCTTTACCTCTTCTTTTAAACGAAGGCGGCGAAGCCCGTCATGTCTTCTATAATTCAGTTAGAATGCCAATGCAACGATTATTCATGGGGAAAGAAAGAAAGAAAGGACAGCAGTCATTGGCAGCACAGTTTGCTGCTTCAACCCCAGGAGGGCATTTCAAACTCGACGAGTCCAAGGAATATGCAGAAGTGAGAGCCGATACCCAATGCTACAGCAATGGCTCTCATGTGAATAGATGTGGCGTGGGACATATCCAACCCCTCCTTCAGTTGTCTTTGGAAGTGGCGAAGACCTCCAAAAACACCTCAATGCCAACAAGGAGAAACTCATAGGGAAGCCGATTCTAGATAGATTTGGAACAGATCTTCCTTATCTACCAAGGATCTATCAGAAATCCTAGAGTTTGGATCGACTCAACACTAAATTTCCCAGATTCTCTCTACTGTATTGCCAAAGCACTACCTCTCCAGATACACTCAAACAAAGATCTTGCCGCCCGTTTATACAAAAAGGAACCCGAGAAGTTGAGAGATACAAATCACAAACCGGAGATTGCCGTTGCACTTTCCAAGTTCGAGGGTTTTGTAGGATGGAAACCGTTACGAGAGATCCAGCATCTCTTTATCTCAATTCCAATCCTTGAGTCGAAGTTCATTAATGCATCGGAGACTCACTTCCACCCAGATAAATTGAAGAACCTTGTCGGCAAAACCCTTTCACTGAGTGACAAGGAGATCACGTAGATATATGAGACGTTGAGGAAGACCTCTCCAAATAGCTATGGGAAGCATACCTATATCCCTGAGCTGCTACCGACCCTGGCCGAGCAATCCGACAAATCCGACCCGGGAAACCTTATAGCGCTCCTTACCATGAATTACCTGATACTTCAAAAAGGAGATGCTATTTACGTTCCGGCAGAGTAAGATTCAAAAGTATGTATCACCTTCGCAGAGCATCACCTGACCAGTGTTCAACAGTGGAATCCATGTATATCTTGCCGGTAATATCGTGGAATGCATGGCTCGCTCCGAAAATGCGCTGAATACTGGTTTCTGCCCACGTGCCGATAGAGACAGTATTGACACCTTCACTGAAGCACTCACCTTCAGCCCTGCCTCAGCAGACGAAGCTCTTCCCGCTCCCAAACTGTCATCATATGGTCGAAATGGGCATACTAGTATCTTGGCGCCACCAATGAGCGAGCTCAGTATGCTGATAACAAACATTGGTGCTGGGGAGAATGAGGTAGTGAAAGGATTGGGGGGGCCAGGGGCTTTGCTAGTGACTGGTGGTAAGGGAAAGACTATTGCTGAGGGGAAGGAAATGGAGAAGCGGAAGGGATGGGTCTTCTTTGTTGGTGTAGGGACAGAACTGGAGTCGTTGGGAGATACGGCGGGGCTGGAGTTCCACTTGGCATTTTGTGAGGCTTAAACACAGCATCGGAAGTCAGGCTGTCGTATCAATAAAGTGATGAGATAACGAAACACTATGAGATTGAAGCAATGTTTCAAAATCCTCGACTCAAATTCCTCTTGGAAGCATAGAGCCATGAAGGAAGTGGAATCTGCACCGGCTCCCTCAAGATGAAGATAGTTGGTGTTGGTTCGTTTGATGGGACAAGCGGTCACCCAGAATGAAAACAGAACAAGACGCTCGTGCTCTCAGGGCTCCAGCAAGTGTTTGATCTTTGCACACAGACTAGTCGGCACGCTATGGAAGAGTGAAAGTGTGACAACTTAAGAGGGTGCATTGTAAAAGAAAGCGGGGGAAAGAGGCTGTCAAGATATATCGCAAATGCTGAGATTTGTCTTGCGAAGAGACTTGACGCGTACTTCGCTGCTATACTTCAATGGCCATCGCCGAGAACACCTATTTTGCACCAAACTCCAAGACTATGCTGTATGTCATGGTACCCAAAGCGCCGAATTTATGTAGACATCTTCTCACTACTGCGACTGTCAGCTACTAGCTGTCCGGCCATGCTAAGCTGCTTAAGCCTGAGGAGATGATCTATCGTCCTCTTTTTCTTCGTTCTCGTCTTGATCTTCATCGTCATCGTCATCGTCGCCGTTGACATCAGCAACACGCTCACCAGCCTTTTCCAGGGTTCTGCGGCACCATCTTCTGACCCAAGACCATACAGCCTGAACAATGTTAATCTCTGTACCCAGTTATAATTTTGAGATCACTCACCACAAGGAACGTGACTACACCAACAATTACAACAAGCCAAAATGTGTTCTCGGTGCGGTCTCTTCCAGTCACGCCAGCTCTCACCCGCCCATTCCGGGCACCGCCGCCCAAGCCGAAGCCGCCAAAGATGCCTCCTTGCCGAAAATTCCACCAAGTGAGAGGTGCCATAATAAAGACTTTGAGGAATCCAAGCACACCTATTGATGTTAATCCTTTCAGGAAGTGCATTGTCCAACCATCTAACTCCTGTAAGTCCTCTTCGAACTCCAAGTGTCCAATGCCACTGCCAGTTGCTACACTCGCAAGAGTCGCAGCAGGTTCGAAGTATAAATTCATGATAGGGTCTGCAACGAAACCCAGTAGAAACACGGCTATGAACATGATGAACGTAGTTAGAAGAATTTGTGCAAGCGTGCTCGAGATGATGCGGCCCCATTTCATTCTCTCCAGACGGTACCGAAACTTGCAGGTAGGGCATTGCCAGTAATTCCTATCTCCATAACGCGGATCTGCGTGTCTCCATTCTTGTAGGCAGCCTTCGTGTACATAAGCTTGAGAGCCTCGACATTTGCAAGGCCGCAATAGACGGCCGGACTCAGGATCAGAAGAGATATAGGCCACTTGTGGGGCGGGATTAAAGAAGGCGAAACCTCGATCTGATGGAGCCTCGAAGGTCGGCAAAACTTCTTCTAAGCAGATTCTGCACTGTCGCGGTTTGTAGTGCTTCTGTCTCGACTGAGGCGCTCTGTTGTCTTGCTTTGTCGCAAACCCCTCATTGGCGGAGGGCTTATCCGCCACTTCCGACTCTTTCTTGGTAGTATATATCTCTTCATCTTCTGGTGGCTCCGACACCATGTCCTCCGACCAACCCCAGCCAGCCTTTGCGAATTCTGGTTCTGTAGACATTGTGGAATGCTCAAAGCTCGAAGCTCGGAGCTCTCGGAGGCTTGGTTGGCATCGAAGCAGTTGTGCAGTCTAGCTTTGCTACTTTTCGAAGTTCATTAGCTTTGCGTCATTAGTGAAATAGTAATACGACTGCTCGAAAAAAACTCGCCAAAGATAGAATCGGCATTTAAGACATGACTTCGAAATTGGTGATGTTGTAATGAAAATGGCGAGAGGAAGTTAACATAGGTTAGCGGGCGGATTTGTCAATGCCTTAAAAGAAAGGCAGAAACATATTACACGGCCATTCGCGTCGGAGCTGC
The DNA here is from genome assembly GCA_003988795.1 of Proliferodiscus dingleyae. NCBI lineage: Eukaryota > Fungi > Ascomycota > Leotiomycetes > Helotiales > Lachnaceae > Proliferodiscus > Proliferodiscus dingleyae. Next base: position 647,424 of record QYAK01000002.1, on the reverse strand, counting down.
CTGCCAGAGCTCCTACCTTTAATATTCGCAGAACACCTCAAATCTTCCATTCCCGATTTCAACGGTCCTCGTCCTTCTACTACTACTTTAATACTTCTCCTAGTCAAGATATTGAGGTAGATAGCTAGTATGGCAGATAGATACTCCTTCTCACTAACGACGTTCTCCCCAAGGTATGTTCAGAGCTTCAAGCGCATCCGATCCATTAGCAGTAAATATGGTATGTGATACTGACTGTCGACAGTGGGAAACTAGTCCAAATAGGTTCGTACAGCTTGGATCCATGTCCTATGTCATGTAGCTATTGCTTCGACTGCTGGAAGTAAATAAAATGGCGATGCTGATGTGCCTTGTATAGAATATGCTTTGAATGCTGTCAATCAAGGTGTTACCTCCCTGGGAATCAAAGGTTGTTTTCTCACGAGCTCCAGAACATTTGGAAGACGAAATTGACTTGAGAATAGCTACAAATGGCATCGTTCTCGCCACCGAGAAGAAGTCCTCATCACCCTTAATCGACCCACCTTCCCTCTCCAAAGTCAGCCTCATCACACCAAACATTGGCATGGTGTACTCAGGCATGGGCCCTGACTATCGAGTTCTGGTGGACAAGGCCCGTAAAGTCTCACACACCGGCTACAAGCGTATCTACAACGAGTATCCCCCAACGCGGATATTAGTACAGGATGTGGCAAGAGTCATGCAAGAAGCTACGCAATCTGGTGGTGTGCGACCTTATGGTGTCAGCTTGCTGATTGCTGGATGGGACGAGGGTATAGAGCCGGAGTCAGAGGATGCTGCAACGACAGATGTGCATCCGGATGAGAAAAAAGCCTCGGGAAAGACCGGTGGGATTCTGAAGGGAGGGCCAATGTTGTACCAAGTTGATCCTAGTGGAAGTTATTTCCCATGGAAGGCGACGGCTATTGGCAAGAGTGCTACTTCTGCGAAGACGTTCTTGGAGAAGAGATACACAGAAGGGTTGGAGCTGGAAGATGCGGTTCATATTGCCTTATTGACTTTGAAAGAGACTATCGAGGGCGAGATGAATGGAGAGACGGTAGAAATTGGTAAGTTCTGTATATGAATCTCATGCTAAATCTAGCTGACAAAGTCAGGCATTGTTGGACCACCAGCAGATCATTTGCTTGGCGTTGAGGGAGTTGAAGGCGCGCAAGGACCAAGATTCAGGAAGTTAAGCCCCCAGGAAATCGAGGACTACCTGACGAATCTATGAGTCTTCCACTGCTATACATTGGTAATCTGGATCTCTTACGGACTGTGTACTATAGACTGGCATCAGAGGTAAAATGGATGAGATGAGATCCTAAATTGCTTTGAGCTCTTCTTTAGTTGCGCTTTTTGGTTTCTCTTCCCCAGCCACTAATGCGAAGGATGTTCGATATCCTGCGTGAACCCCAATGACTTTCTGACCTTTCTCCAGAGGTAACCTTATTTCTTTCCACGCCCTGATTTGGATATCGTCGCCACTCCGTCCATTATAATTACCAACCACCCACAATCGATGGGACATTGTGAGCACAATGATGTGTCTATCCCCTACAGCAAAGTCAAGGACGTCATCACCTTCTATGTCCACTGCCTCTGGTACTACATTCATATTAGGAAGCGGTGTTTGCTGGCCTTGGCGTCCTCCCCATATATAGAGGTCGTGATCTCGCGTCAGAGCTCCAGCTATGTAACCACCTGCTGAGATTTTGGTGATGCCGGTAACGGGGTCTGTGGCAAGATCCTCGATCATACTAGGAGTGTCTGCTGGGCTTTTGGAGAATACTCAGTTAGGATATGGGGATATATGGACGTGAACGTACTTTTCCTCCGTTACCTCGCGGCCGAGACTGGCCCCATGCCTTAGATCTCCCCAGCTGAAGACATTCCCACTCTTCGTGAGTACATAGAAGGACGTATCATTGGCGACTATAGTTGATACATCTTTCATTGTAGAGCGACTACACGGGTCGCTTGACTTGTATTGTTCGAAGCTATTATATGTGCTGATGGTATCATTCTTGAAAACCGCAACCTTTTCACTGACGGATTGAGCAATATTTCCGATGGGGTATTCGCAATCTCCTGACTGAAGATATCGGAGAAATCGATCAGGACAGCCAGCTGTCATCAAATCAGTGGCAGAGCCGGTAGAAGTTCGTACTATTACTTCGTCAGTCTGGCACCCGCATTGCCATGTCTCAGGATCTGCGAGTAATCTACAGATCTCCCACCACCTAACCTGATGTCCGTATATCAAATAGTACAGATTACTCCATCTAGAGCTAAAACCGGAACGTAGCTCCATAGCTTCGATCTACAGCCTCTACGACACGTGACACATAAGCTGAAAATGTCGGTGGTTTACTTACGCAAAATCGCGGAATACGAGGTCTTGAGAATCTCTATCCTGGAGCCCTGCAGACTGAGCTTGAATTCGTCGAGATCTCCGGTGCATGACTGCTCGCCTGTCTCATCCGAGCTTCTGGTGGTGCTCAGACCTTCCGGATGATTGCTGGCGAAGTTCAACTGTCCCCAAGCATTGAAGCCACAGCTCCAGAGTTGCATAGCTGCAGCTGCCTGACCGACTCGGCTGCTTCTGGTGCTTGTAGTATCGGTGCTGGTGTCTGGGGGGCGTTGTTCGAGGCTCAGCAGCCTTATCATGCACTGCACTGCCCCCACCTGTTGCAACTCCGTCCCTCCAACTTCGGTGTGCGTCTCTGATTACTACTATAGCAAGTCGGTCCAGCTCCAACATCACATTTGGTTCTCCTAGAAAGATAGCAATCGTATATTAGTCCATTGCTTCATCCGAGTACGTCTTATCTGCACAGGTCTACATTAGTACGCATGCCCTGTGTCTCTACCGTCTGTTGACGAAACGGCTGATCGATCGCCAAGCCTGCCGCCAGCTCCTGGTCGAGGCTGATAAAGTGCTGCCTACGCAGGCTTCCACATCGGTTCCTGCAGGGACATACGAACCTCCACATCTTCCCCAGACTTGAAATATATGGTCCTGTGTCCCTCTTGCCACCCGCATCTTACTGTGTCAACTGAACCTGTGAGAAGCTTCAACGGTGCAATTGAAGGCGGATAATCGGCAAGCCACGCCAGGCTTGTTAGGGGGGCCGTTTTTCTTTCCTTTCGTTCCATTCCATTGGTTTATTTTGGATCTTCATATAGCCTCACGGCATCGTCTAGAGAACATTTCCTCCGTTCTGAGGAGTTTATCTCGCGGCCGAGGCTACGGCACCTGTCATAGTCGCCATTCGGCAAGCAGCAATTGAGAACAGGATTCTATGGCAAGCTTTGAATTTTGCTTCAACTTCATTCAATTGCAATTATGAACCTCAGTCTTCCCATCCGAAGTGCCAGCCGGCGGAATGATGAGAGTAGAACCCACTTTCAGAATTACACGCCGGGTTCCTCTACTGAGGCAATCGAAGGGCCAATTCGAGAACCTACACCCATGAATGATAGATTAATAGTAGGGATTGATTTTGGTACAACTTATTCTGGGTGAGTTGCTTCCTCTCTGTTCAAGATCTAAGGACGAAGAGAATGAAGTTGGTAAATGGCGAGCTATGCACGGCTGTACCTCTGGTTTGTCTGGCGATATGTGTCAATCTCCTCACATAAGCCATGAGACATTGACCATGGGGATTGGGAGGCTTTTCTCCTCCAAAGGTTTCCTAAATGATTCCGGCAATCTACTTCGTCCCCTTGACCTCTTAGCTTGATACTTGTCCTTCAAGCTGACTATGAATAGTGTTGCTGCTGTATATACGTCAACACCAGACGATGTGGAAATCATTAAGACCTGGCCAGGAGGTAATGGCATCACTTCAGACAAAGTGCCAACCGAAATAGCATACGACTATCCCGCAAATGCTACCAAAGATTCGGAGCCCAATATCAAATGGGGCTTCCAGTTTAAGCCTGAGGAGTCTCGCCTCCGATGTATCAAGCTCTTCCTCGATCGATCACAAAAGCTACCATTCTACGTTAGTCCCTTAGAGACTGCTGCACAGCTGAAGAAATTCGACAAGAACGTGGTAGATGCAGTGAGCGACTATCTAACACAGGTATATAAACATACCATGGAGACTTTGACACGGCGGTATGGTGATTCCTTTATGGCTTCCACGAAAGTAGACTTTGTACTTACTTGTCCCGCGGTCTGGTCGGATGCCGCCAAAAACACCACCTTGCAAGCTGCCGAACGGGCCGGCATGGGGCAGAAATCCGAGATTCAGATGATCAGCGAGCCTGAAGCTGCAGCAGTATATACTCTAAAAGCCATACAGCCTAATCATCTGAGCGCTGGGGATAATTTTGTTGTATGCGACGCTGGTGGCGGCACCGTAGATCTGATCGCCTACAAAATCATATCTCTGAAGCCGCTACGAGTTGAAGAGTCCGCAGTTGGCACTGGTGGACTGTGTGGTAGTGCCTTTCTGAATTATCGATTCGAAGAACATGTTCGAGATCGTATCGGAAAGGAGAGATTTGATGAGATGAAACTTAAGAAGGGCAAGTGCTGGCAAATGGGTCTTAGGTATTGGGAAGAATTCGTCAAACGCAATTTCAATGAAGAAGAGCATGCCGAGGTCAATGTTCCATTCCCTGGCATGCCAGACGATGAAGAGGCCGGGCTTGATAGCGGATTTTTAGTCATGACTGCCACACAGATAAAAGAAATCTTCGAGCCAGTGGTCAAGGAAGTCTGCGACTTGGTTCAGGGCCAAGTTAACGGTATTCGTCAGAAGGGTGGGATAGTATCGGGGATAGTCCTGGTTGGAGGATTTGGGCAGAGCAATTATCTGTACACCCGCCTAAAGGGACACTTCAACACTGCAGCACCACCTCCCTACAGCGAGAGGCCAACGCACTCGCAAACCACCGCTCTAATCGAGAATGGCTCAGTTGGAGTCATGCAACCTGTTAATGCCTGGACTGCGGTCGTTCGAGGAGCTGTTCTGAGAGGCCTCGAAGGCAGCATGGTCGTATCTCGAAAAGCACGGATGCATTATGGAACTTCATACGCTACAGTCTATGATGAAGACAAGCATCAAGTGAGCGAGAGATACTGGAGTCCGCTGTGGGAACGCTGGATGGTCAGTGACAGGATGCAGTGGCATATTACCAGTACGTCAAACTTCCTCAGAAACGATCACAGCCTACTTTTGCTAACGCTTTAAAAGAGGGAGAGGCACTCAGTGCTGCTACTCCCATTAGCTTTCACTATACCCGAAATTTCAGGTAAAACTCTTCCGTAGAACAACGCTCCTGTCATCTTTTTCTCTAACAAGTATCAGGCCCGGACAATCCCTAATCGTGTCCGACGACCTCATTTCCTCAGATGCAGACGGCGACCCACCTTCTTCATATACCCGTGACCTCATCAATGTCTGCACTCTGACCACAGATCTGGGCGCCGTGCCCAAGAGTCTGTTCACAAGGTTGACTACAACGAGAGGTGTGGAATTCGACAATCTGGATTTCACGCTTGAGATGATAGTGGAGAGCGCTGGGCTCGCGTTTGAGCTGAAAGTTGACGGCTTCAGGTATGGGAGAGTCGAGGCGGAATTCCATTGACGGGGATTCCAAAATTAAGGGGCGCTCAAGATGGAGGAGTATGGCAAGAGGTTTCGGTGTATTATCAGCATTTGAAGGATATTTTGTGTAAGGACAGGAGATAAAGAAGCGCTTACAGTATAATAGCACAGCCATTGAGATGTCGAAACATACTTTGTGTACAGATCTTGAACGGCTAGTAGAGACAATCGATGTCGTAACTCCAAGTAGTTCATCGCAGAAAGAAGGAAGCGGAAGGAGAGACTGTTCCTCCGTCAGGTAACAATCCTGATACCATCTGAGGGAACAATATGCTGCCGTCTGACACCTACGTGGCACGCATCGCATACAAATACTTCGTTCTTTTGCTCATTTCTACTCGTTGGATTTATCATAGCGCATCAACTATCGCTGTCTGGCTCAGGCAGCATCAAGATGAGGCAAAATCTAGCCCTGTTCCAACCAATGACCCGCCCCTATAGTTCTCGAGCCGAGGCGAACGACAGCCTCACCGCCTAATAGTTCCAGGACATTCCCAGATCAAAGCTTGCATAGATATATTTAGAAACGGACGGCACGTAGAACATTTAGAAGAAGCAAACAGAAGGAAAGAGAATCATATGCTAGTAGGCATCGGATAAATGAAGGCCGTAGCTACCTCGGTGAGGCTGTGCCCTTGAGGAAGCGATCGGGTCGCCCGAAACAAAGTTTGCTCGAAAAGGGGGTCCAATTGAATTCTTTTCAGAACGATATTGGGTGTTGAGAGTCTGGCAACTCGTAGATTACTCCTCCTCTAGGTATCGAGACGTAGATCAATCTTGGACAGGAAATAGGGGAATTGCGTTGGGCTGACTTGTGAGCCATGTGGGTATTAGGCTCTGTTCGGGCGTAGTCGCAGCAGATTATACCCATCACATTTATTTGAAGATAAAAATGTGTTCCTTTAATCCGTTGGATTGTCAACGCTGGGTTGGTTGGGAATGGCTGCATATTTTGCCCAAACTAGGCTGTCGAGGCGACGCTCAATAACATCCACGGGTGGTACAACGTCAATCATTGGGTATGAAGTGTTCCAGAAATAGTTCCACGACTTTCAAAGTAGGGTTACAGTACCGTCCCCAGCAGTCAACGGTACCTGGATTGCTTATTGACCTAGTCTTGTAGGAGAAGGGTGGTAGGTTGCTATGTAAGTTGAGATTAAATTGAAGACTATACTAAGAAGCTAATAATTAACTCAAAAGGTAATAAATCGTTCCAAACAATTAGGTAAAGTTGTCGTCCCTCGAAGATTTTCACAGAAATTCAAGTGCTGGGTATATAGAAATCCGTCCTATCCCATACGCCAATCCGAGCAAGGCAACGGCCACAAGTCCAAAGAAATTCGTTTCATGCATTCGATATGACTATGAGAAGCGTATCGAAAGCGTTACAATAGCATAACCCAAGGCGGACACCGGACCAGGCCCGCGGTGAGCCAGTCTGTCAGCCTGGCATGGTGCTCCCGAGTAACCTTACCAGCCTGTCGGTAACCGATCCGCAATTCGCCCATGTCAGGTACGAAAACGCATTATAGTACATGAGGTACCTTTCACGAAAAATTTTTCGAGAGACCGAAAAAGCTTTCGAGATTGAGAAAGAACGTTCGGTCTCGCCGATAAAACTTTGCCACTTGACTCACTGCAGTGGCCAAACACAGCCACATACACCAAGAGGACAAGCGATGAAAAAAAAATGTATAATATGATGTGGTCGTCACAATGATAGGCCTTTCCGAGAATTTTGGTCTGAATGATGTCGAGGTTAAAGCTTTATAATGGCCCGGTTCACCGAGTTCCAGACAGATGTGAGACGGGACGGTATGGGTTCAGGCTGGATCATTATTGCCTCGCAGCTTCTTCAGTGTCGATTCCGATGAGTACTGTCCTTTCCTTTACTCCTACCAGAACTTTTTTCCTTTCTTCTTTGTCGTTCCTCTCTCTGTAAATCATGTCTGGATGATGAGTCACGTTCTTCCTTCAATAACATTTCCTGAGTTTTATAGCCGCGTGGATATGTATTTGCGCAAGGCGGCCTTTCGGTATACTCAGTCAGAGAAGCATATTCCTCTGGGCTCATGCGGCCGATATTATACATATGTTCCAGAGTGCAGAAGTCAGGACGCCAATGATTAGGAGACAGAGACTGTTGGAAATGTTCTGCAATATGTCCCATACGATGATTCCAATTTTGCAATACGTCAGCGGGTTTGTAGGAGCAGTCGAACTCTTTATCGCAGAAAGTGCATATCGCTCTGAGTGGAGGAGAGTGCTTGCCGAAATGTGAGAGGCTGTGAGAGATCCAATTTCTGATGGACCCTGGAGGGAACCGAAAATTGCAACTGGATGCGAATTCGCAAGGAAGATCATATCCATAATCAAATTGGCCACTCGAATACGACGACTGGCTCCACACGTCACTATCTCTTCGGCTACTCATGCTAGATGCCGTACTGGAAGCTACAGAACCAGATGCTGAACCAGATGTGAATGACGGTCGGGGTGGATAGGCTTGCAAAGTACGAACCGCAGGTCGCGGGGTTGCTGGAAGATACTTTGGCCCGTCACTGCGCGAGAAGAATTCGTCAACCCTGTCCAAGTTGCTCTTTCCAGCCATCGTTGGAGTCAAGCCGAAGACCTGTTGGCTGAACTGTGCAGCACAGTAATTGGAAGTCAGGGAGGAGCGATCTAGCAGAGCTTGGGATCGAGTTCGTGCAAGACGAGACTGTCCAGTGCCTCGAATCGAGAATGAGCCAGACACCTGGTGAGCATTCGACGCTGAGTCGTTTCACACGTCGACGGTCGAGCCGCAACGATGCGAAGACACTGAGCGTAGCAGTGAAGGAGAGCGTGGTGAGACAGGTGTGGTCGTGATGAGCGGAGTCGACAGGATATCTTGGAGATGCTTTGGCGCTTGTTTGCGTCCAATGCGGCGTCCAAAAGTTGTTGCAGAAGAACGAAATTCAGTCGAGTCCACTCGAATGTAGTCGGTACAGGGACTTCCGACAGAAAAGAATGATCAGGTATCCAGCAGCCAGCTACTTGATGCAGATGTGATTATGGTCATCACTCGAGGGTTGAGGAGATATGTATGGCTTTATCACTGCTCATGGTGGTGGCCCCCGCCAGCGATTTTTGAGCTTCGCTGTCGACAGGGGGCATCACAACCACATTCATCCTCCCTACGCTTCGATCGCTGCCCGTTGCCGAGCAGCGCCTCATCAAAGTTCCAGCTGACCCCTACGAAGGGGAAAACAGCGACGAAATATTTAGATACGGAGTCATCATTCGTCCAAACATGGCAATGGACATGTTTTATTCACATCAAAAAGTACTACTAACACTTCGCGCGTTCCACTGACCTCGTTTTCGCCAAGCACGACCACAGACTGGGCCCAAGTCAAGCTCCACGGAGCTATCTCAGCGATCCTGCAAGTTGCCTTGTCTCCGAGTACTGGCTGCGATGGCGGCTAAGTGGTAGCCAGAATGAACAATTGGAAGCAATTGGTGGCTTGAGATGCATGTTTCTCATCACTCCAGCCATGTTCAATGGCGCTATCCCGCACTGCTGCAATCGCCCGCCCGCGGACTGCAACGAGGATTCGAGACCGTGGATTTGATCCAGGATCATTCAAAGGCCTCAAAAGAGCAAACAAGATCTGTGATCCTTCACCGCTTCCCGAGGAGGTTCCCTGAGCTCTTATTTGTCACCTCCAGGTCTGCAACGATGTTCTTGAGGTGAGCTAGCGGAGTGTCGACCAACATTTGAAGTCATGAGTCCTACATCCCGGGACTTTGTATCCCTGGAGCTATTCTACGGATCCCAAATTCCGGCCCTTCGAATCCTAAGTAGATTCGGCCTCTCGCATTCTTGGTCAAATCATTCCATCGCAACTTGCGGGACCTTGCTTCGAGGCATGTTGACTGCCGATCACCATCAGCAATCAGATACATGTATGCAATATGGAATCTTCACATTTGGCGAAGTGATACACGATTGCAAAGTGGTTCCAGTGCATTGAGCTTATTTTATTTGCCTATGGTGACACTCCAGCGCCGAAGCCAATAGACCATCAGCTGGGCACACCCTCAAGAACCTCTCGCTGGGCACACCGTGCAGAGCCTCTTTCCTGCGGAGAAGCCCCTCACCGCGGAAGACGGGAAGCCTGAAAGATAAGCTGATTACTCATTCAGATTCCGCTGTTGGAACACTTTTATGCAAAAGCGGGTGGGTTGCTTGATGGCTGCCACACCCACAACTTGCATATTGGGTTTCAACCGGTCAACCTCAGAACGGCCAGCCGAACAGACCCGCTTATCTAAAAGCCCATCTTTGAGAAGCTGGGCAATTTGGCTCATTAGTATAATCCGGCTTTCGCCTATACCGTATACAGACCTGAGACAATTGTGAACACAAAGCTCACCACTAGAGGGCAGGCAAATACGCCCTAAGTCGCTGCTGTCACTGGCTTCAGTCGGGTGCGCAGAGTACTCGGATTTTGGAAACGACGTTTTTCAAATAGCCTCTCTCTCCGTGTTCATCTCCGGCTTTGACAATACCCGGAAAAGTGACACAGCGGATTTCCCTATCGCTCAAGGAATCCTCGTCTTCCCCTCCCATGTCCTCCATACTATCAGGATCAAATATGGTCTTTTGATGATCTTCAAGTGAAGGCATGACAATTGTGAACACAGCTTTCTGAACCCTCAAAAGTTGGGAAAGCTCGATCGCTTCCTTGATCAAGGCCCGAAGTGACTGGTCTCTCGATTCGGATGGTTGGATGTCGCTTATAGACGTCATTATGGTGTTCATCTGCTTGACAACTGAATCTACAATGACTGCGATTTCTGATTGCAGTCTCTGTGGTGCATCCTTTCGTATGATGGCTAAGGTTGTAGCTCGCCATATATTGATGCTTTCTACTGGGCCTGAAGCTAATCAGCTACGTAGCTTACAATTAATTAGAACTTCACTTACCAAAAGTACCCATGGTTTTCTCTGCTTTTTGTAGTTCTTGCGCGTGCTCTTGTGATAGTCCGACGAAATATGGTTGGAATACTAACTCCACAAGAAGCCGCGAAAGTAGTGATTGGACGAGGTGGATCTTGGACGTTGCGGCCAAAGACTCGTATGTTGGTATCAATTCCAACAGCTGTCCCTTCATCTTCTCGTCTGCCTTATCAACATCTAGTTTCCGGGTCAGCATTTGCACAAAGAGCAGCCCACGGCAGTACTCTTGATTCGTCTGCCCAGGGAAATGAAATAACAATGGAATGCAATAAGACACATACCAATCTTGATCCGTCTAAAATTCACAATGATCCAATTCTGCAGCCTATTCCCCAACCTGCACATCCCCTCCCCAAACACCTCATCCGCAACCTGCTCCTCACTCTTCCCACTACTACTAACCCAGCTCTTCAGCCCTCTCACCTGTCCCTGCAACGCCCTCACCTCCGCCTCCTTCCCCCTGACCTCCGCCATCGCCTCGGTATACGCCTCGCGCCACTTCTCCCTCTCAATCACCAGCGCACTCAGCCGCTTCAGCACATCCTGCTCCCTCTCGTCACGCAGCTGGACGTCGGCCTTCAGCAGCCGCAGGTCGGTATCGCAGCGAAGGTACGTCTGGTTGAGCGTCGAGTGCTTCTGCTGCCAGAACTGCAGCGCCTCGTCCGAGTTGGTGAGCTTGTGGCTCAGGTTCGTCAACTCCTTCTCGAACTCTGCCTCCATGGTCCGGACCTCCTTCTCCAGCTCCGCGATCTTGGCGTTCTTTTCGCTGCTGTCAGCGGTGGCAGCGTGGTCGTCGTCGTCGTCTGAGTCGGGAGTCGTGGTGCTTCGGGCGGATTTCAAGGAGGAATTGTCGTCTTTGGTGCGGGTCTGGCCATGCAAGGCGGCGCGTGGAGGGGTTGCGATGACGGGTTTGGAGGAGGGTGGTGAAGCGGTAGTTGATGCCAATGGCAGGCGGAGGGAGCCGGTGCCTCGATTGAGGGGCTTCTTGTCGGAGGAAGGTGTCATTGTGTGTTTAGAGAGGAAATTGTCGTCCCAACTGCTAGGAATAGCATCATTTTAGATATGCTATGCGGTCTGTCGATGAGATGAGCTTCTGTTGGTCGGCGGGCTGTTTATCCTGGTGCCTGGAGAAAGCGGGGCCCTAGCACAAGGCTGCACGGAAGGCTGCGGATGGATGCATGCTATAGGTTCGAAGTCTTTTCAAGTAGATTGTAAGACAATTGTGAGATTCAATAGTTTTGAAATTAAGAGAAGGCCTTTGGATATGCCTCCACCTATGTATTTCTTGTAGTCTCGATTACCTGTCGAATTTCTCTGTCAATTCATCTGTTGCAGGGGGTGTCCCTGTAAAGTAGCCTTCATCTCGGAGGCCCTGGCTTAGAAGGCTGGCAGCACAACTATTTATGTTGCTACACTGCGACAATAGTAATTTGGCACAATAGGTTGCAAATCTAGGCAACTGATTTTGTCGCATGGACTGTCTAGGCAGCCCCATCCTATTATTCCCTTGGGATGCGAAGCCTGACACGGAATGATCAAACCATCAAGCCACCACAACAAAACAGGCCAATCACACAATCAAACAGCTGGTATTGGCCGAGGATTGATATGCACGGTGATCGAACGTATGCCTCAGTCAGAAAATGCAGCTATAAAGCTCGTTGCGCTTACTAGAGCCGAGAGGAGCCATCCGAATAGTATAGGGGGCGATTTATGTCGCTTGTGTGATCTTCAAACTGCGACTGATCTTAGAATCCATCGTCGTCTCAGTCTTATTACGCTCTTATGTGAGATAGATCGCATCGAAAATGCTCCACTGGATGTCGATTTGTTTGGAAGGTTGTGAGACCCAATTCTGACGAGAATCTGGTGGTTGAGTGTGGACAAGCCATTGAATAAGTATTGGAGCGTATCGTTGAGTTTGGGACACCCAGACCTCGACGTGCTCGAATATGCAGGCCTCGCGAGTGCTTCCTCTACTTCTCGCTCGCATGTAGGAGATCGACGCCACATCGTGGCCGCCAAGAACGACATTTCTACTTGTCCTGTCTTCAATCGCACTTAAAAGAACAACCTTCCGGATTCTGTGCATCTGAAACTTTCCTAGCGGAAGACACAAACATGAGATTCAAAAGAAAACTTACTGCTATATAGAAATCAATTTATCAGTCAAACGGCCTAATATAAATGATGAGCTAATGGCCGATAGCAGCGGCGGAACATATCAGGGGTTTATCAAGCCCGTGCAGACCTCAAGAATATTGTGCTGGCAGTATCTATGTCGGATTTAGCAACGAGTTGAGATTTAGGCAATACGTTACTGGCCCAATTTGTCAAGAACTAGGACAGACCGAAAAGTAATGAGACCTGGTATGAGATGAACGTTCGAAAGTCTCCGAAGAGTTCTAGGCAACTTTGCCAGAACTCGGACCACCAACTCAATCAGTACCAAGCGCAAGACGTTTCTAGTCAAGTACTTAATGACCGAGCCCTGTAAACAGTCTGTAAACACCGCTCACTAGTAAGAAGTGCAAAGAATCTGTGCCTTGCACTTTTCTTATTGCCTGTCCATTCGTCTAGCTGGAGCAGGCGCTCAGAACAATTCGTCTACAGCTACGCTTTCCGATCGAATGAGGAGAACACCGTGTTCTCCGCTGAATGGAGGTAGTTCAGTAGCTTCCACGGTGGAAACAGAGTCCAGATTCGGTCCGTTGTGAGAGGATGCCCGGTGACCCCTAAAAGCACGCGAATCGTAGCCTCCATTTCTTGGTGCACTTAGCGATCTAGAATTGATAATTTCAACCCAGAATCTGAAAGGTCCTCGCAAACTCATCCCTTCCCCATATGCACTGCTCCTGAAATCGGGGGCTCCCAAAAGGTCGAGTATCATCGATGCGGGAAGAATTCGAACAGTCGCTTGCGACAAGGATCAAACTTGGCGACATCCTACTGGAGGGTGTATTGGTCCACAAACGTGAAGCAGGATTTCAGCTCAAGCCTTTGCTCTGGACATTGGTGCGGGGCCTTTCGGTGTAGCCGGCTCGACTTTCACTTTCTCCTAGTGGCCGGCGCAAATCCATAAATGACTGTATTATTGGACGTGTCTGATACAGGATGCCGCGTACTGCTGGCGCGTGCGAATAGGCAATATAGGCCCCAGGTTTTCTCTCTTCTTCATGCGCAGAGGCCGGGGTTTGGGTGGGTGTTAATCTCGCTCTTTTTTGCTTTCTTTTTTTTCTTTGCGACGCGACGTATGGACATGAGGCATTGCGCCAACTGTGTGGATTGCGATGTGCGGTACCGAACGGAGAGACTCGGACAGAGAGGAGAGGCTCTGGGCGTGGGCAGGAAGGGGCAGCTTCGCCTTCCCATTCGAATGTGCGCGGAGCTCTGCTCGAGCAATGAGGCCTCCACGACCCCTCAAGACCTCCACTTCGGGGATCCGACTTGGTGCATGGCCATTCGTGATGGGATGCATGCGGCACGGGTTGGGTGTGGCAGGTGAGGCAATGACGCCGGATGAGCGAGAGTCTAGAACTCAGGGCCGCGAAAGTGGACTGCACATCTTTCTCCCCTTTGGGCCGTCGAAGGGAGGATAAAATCTTCGTGTTCGAGCGAGTTGACGTATTGCGTGGGTGAGTGAGTGACAGCAGTCGAGTCGAGGACCCGTCCGATGATAATGATGATGGTGATGGTGGTATTGGTGGTGGTGCTGCTCTACATACAGTAAGTACAGTATTATGGATTATGGCTCGTTGCTGTCCCTCTCCCTCTCCCTCCCCCTCCCGCTCAGGTCCTGCTGGGTGTTTTTCGTGGGGTCGGTGGCAGTGGCTGAGGTAACAGAATCGGCTGCGGCTCTCGCCTTCTCACGCGCGACAGGAGCGTCGGAATAGCAGCGTCATCTTCTGGAGGAGCTCCTCCTTGGGGGACCCCTTCTCTGGCCCTCCACCTGGTGCCTCCTGGTGCCTTCTGCCACCCACAACCCACAACCCACAACCCGCGCTGGCCTGGCTGGAAACTGATCGACACGGAGAGGGAACAGCTGGCGGAGAGGAGATCCCTCTGAGCAAGTCCTCGATATTTGAACCCGGATGTTCTGGACCTTTCGCGGCGAGGGAGAGGTTAAAAGTGATTCTCGCGAAGTCCCTGTGGCTGGAGCGGCAGGGGATGTGATTGGCCGATCGGGCGGGCGTCTGGCAGGTAGGCTAATGCGCCATGCGGTCATAATGGCGCTGGCGAGCAACGATGTCACCGTGCATTACCGGCAGGCAGGGGTGCGAGCGCCCCCAGGACGTGGGAGTGGGCTGCTGGTGTGGACTGGTCGGTCTGGTCACTTTTTCCTCTTTCTCTCGTCTCATCTCACCTCTCACCTCACAGGAATCCTGCTCCTGCATGCAGAGGTAGCATTTCTTTGTTTGTATATACACACACACACACACACACACACACACACACTTTTAGAAGCAAGGTTAAGATCGCGTGCCTTCGTGCCTTCGTTCCCATCTACCTTCTCTCCTCCAGACAACTTCTCGCACCTGCTTCTTGCTTCTTCGGCCAACCTTAATTTAGAGTCAAAGAGATAGTACGGTGTCACACACGACCAACATGTGGTTCCCACGAGACTGACTTGTCCGCTACCTTGGCCTCTTTTTCTTCATTCACCGTGAGTAAGAAGAGTTCTTTCTATTGCTTTGCCTTGCTTAGCTCTCTTCTTTGTCTCCGATCCTCGCCTTCCCTCCTCTGCCACTCTTCCCATCAATCCCCTCCCGTATATCTACCTGTTCGTAGTGAGTGAGTGAGTGACACGTGCATTACTTGGTGAAACTCCCCCGGCTAAGAGACACACTGATTTATCCTCCTCCTCCTTGGTCCAAACGCTCTGAACAAATAAAGGCCCCCTTGTCTGGTAATGTAATGCCCACTCTTCCCCTTCCCCTCTGTGCTCTGTGCTCGTGCTCGTCTTCGTCTTCCCAGCTCCTGCCTCTGACCACGTCTCGAGAACCTCCACTTCCTCCCAAAGTGATTCGTGTGTGTTCTTGACAGCCGACGGTGCTGTGTTCCCTTCCGTGCATTTACCCAGGTCAGTGTCCCGTTCCTCTCTATTCGGGCCCCTTCCTGCGCCGGGCACAGCAGGAGGAGGAGGAGGGACATGGACGGACGTGTAGCCTCATCCATCCCTCGTCAGGAGAGGATCCAACGAACGTTCTAGCAGGCTGAGCTAGCCCCGGCGAGCTGGTCCGGCTTGGCTTGGCCTGCTTGCTTGCTTGGCCTGCTTGCTTGCCTGCTTGCCTGCTTGCCTGCAACGAAACCCAGGGAATCAGCTACCTTACTTGTCTGAAGCTACGGGACTGTCGTTGGTCGATCACTCTCTGTGCGTGTGGGTCAAGGTCATGGTCATGGTCACGGCACGTTCCTGTCGACAGACGTCACGGCGTAAGAGCCCTCCTGCCCTCTAGTCCCTACCCCTGCCCTTTGCTACTTTTGGTACGATTACAATCCAACTTGGGCCCCTCCACCATCCACCATCCACCCTCAATCTTCACTCTTTACTCTTTACTCTCACCCTCACTCTCACCCTCGCTTTCGCCCTCTTCGGCCCACGTCTCCATGTCTTCATGTCCCCTCTGCATATCTCCTACAACTCCACACATCTTCTTGCCAACATCCTCCCACCACCACCTCCTCCTCCTTCCTACTCACCCCATCCCATCCTATCATCGATTGCGCGATTCATCCCCCTCCTCCCCTCCTCCCCCACTGCCCACCCCCCTGTCCTCTTTCGACACCTTTCTCTAGCTCTTCAAGAGACACCCCTCACCCCTTCCACCCGCTTGGCGCACAAGTATTAGCCCCACAACCATACATTTCTCTTCATCTTCCGAGTGCCCTCCCCCAGCGCCTCGTCAGCTTCCTCGACTGTGTCCCGATACCCCATCCCAGAACCTTAAGATCACGAGATTGCTGCTGCGATGCCCGACCGCCACGAAGAGGAGCGGGTGAGACTGTCTTTGCCCATCCTTTGGTGAAACAACTTATAGCTGACTCTGCACGACTAGAGTGAAGAAGGCTCGGTCGGGTTGCCAGACCTGGGAGACAGCATCGATGCTGCTACCTTCGAACAGATCCTGGAGATGGACGATGACGAAGACGACCGGGACTTCAGTAAATCCATCGTCTTTGGCTTCTTCGAGCAAGCGGAGCAGACTTTTGAGAAGATGGACACAGCCCTGTAAGCACGAAATGTTAGCATGGTCAGACCACAACAGACTAATTCGCATCCTTCAACTTCAACAGGGAGAAAGGCGATCTGGTCGAACTTTCTTCTCTTGGCCACTTCCTGAAAGGCTCTTCGGCTACCCTTGGTCTGACCAAGGTCAAGGACAGTTGCGAGAAGATCCAGCACTACGGCCAGAAAAAGGACGAAGCTGGAACGACTGATGAACCTGACGAGAAGCTCTGCCTTGAAAGAATCAAGGAGACACTGGCTGTCGTCAAGGAGGAGTACAAGGAAGTGGAGAAAGTTCTCAAGAAATTCTATGCATGAGCTAGGCGCAGGTGCATAGAGGGCGTTCTCGCACTGGACTATCGATGGCCCAAGCAACATTTGCCTTCGGACTCTAGCAGCGACATTGGAGTTTGCGCGTGAGCAGCGAGCTTCTCTTAATTCAATGCTCCTCATGGCTATGGCGTCAGGGTCGAAATCTCACTGCTACTTATTGGTGTAAGGAAAGCATGGCACTAGGTGTTCTTTTTTCTTCTTGCGGCTGGATACCGCTCATGGTTCTACGGGACGTGAGATAGAACGATGACTATGACGCCAGTTGAATGATAGGGGCACCATCAAGCATCTCTGATGATTGCTTGGCTGCTCGTAGATTATCTATGATATACCCACATGACGCTCATCGTGCTCGCTGGTGAGACCGTATCCTCTATCGTTGCCCTCCTTTACCGTAGCACGCCTATCCCAAGGTTTGACTCCCAACTTATTAAGCTTCCACCAGACGCACCAGCACCAAAGCCCTTTCCCAACCTTCCACACTCCGGCGATAACATACCCACCACGCTGTATGCCCTTTATTGCCGAGTGGCCAGGCCTCCTGACTTCTAGATTTAAGAGCTTAGGCTACCCACATCAGTAGGGAAACAGCCAACCCTCAAAGCGCTCCGATAATTTACCATCTCCTACTTAAGACTCGCAAATTCATATCGAAGAACAGCGAATCAATCACCACACAATCATCGAAACAAGTCCCGTCACTGCGATAGGACACCTCCACGCACACCATCTATCCTTCAACGCTACAAAAAAGAAGCAACCACACCTCATCTTCAGGGCATGCTCACACTCCCCTCAACCTCATACGCCTCTCCACCATCCTCACCCTTCTTCGCACCCATCCTACAAATCGCCACCTCCTCCACCCTCACACCTTCCATCCATACATACTCTTCCCAATCCTCCAGCACCTCCCTAGCATCAAGCATCAACTTCGCATTCCTCTTTCCATGTCCTCCTCCTCCTCCCTTCTTCCCCTTGACCCCAGGCACATAGATCGTATTCACAACCGTAGCATGCAGCAACAGGGGCCTGTTGTCCGGCACGAGCAGCTCAGCCTCCGTGAATGCCTCCTGAAGCTTCTGGCAGAAGGTTTGGAGAAGCGGAGGGGAGTCAAGCGGAGGAGCGTAGAGCGTTGATGTGGCGGCGGGGTCGTGCATTGACTTTAACCCTTTCAACGTGACGCTGAGACTCAGCTGTCCTTTCTCTTCTTCCTTCTCTTTCCCTTCAGTAGTAACACCTGAAGATAGTAGTAGCTCTCTTAGCTTGAGCGATTTTAATAGGTCAAGTGCACTCTCGACCCGGTCTGGGGTGAGCAGAGACATGACGCCTAATGTGAGGTGAAGCGTCCCCAGGGGTCGGACGGCCGCTTCTGGGATACCGTTTGGATTCTCCCTTGTTGGTTTGGTGATGTTCTCGTGGAAGTGATCCAGTGATGTCTGGAGGAGGGGCCGAGATGTGGGTGTGATCAGCGGTATGCACAGGAAGTGTGTAAGGCGCGGGGACGGTGGTTTGGGAGGCATTGTTGGCCAGCCGGCAATCAGATAATCATAGAAGATCTTGTGAATTTTGAATTGTTCGGAATTTCTGAGATGTGAATGAGAATTTTGGCAGGTAAAGGCTGTAGGTATGTTGGAAAAGAAGATGATGTTAATCTGGGATCCTTGCAGACTCAAAAGCGGCCCGGCCCTTTAGGCTCCTTTTCATCTGTGAAGCTTTAAGGGGGACAGTAGTGGTTCACAAAATTAGGAACTATTTCTGAGTTCTGAGTTTCTAGCAGTGGGCATTCCTTCTTCATCTAAAGATGTTTCTAGACGATCTTGCACTTTTGGGTTGTCGCGACTGAGAATTCCCCGCCATTGGGCAGAGTGTGTCAACGCTTTTAAGGTTAATGACTCCAACCTCTTGCTTCGTCAACTATTCGACTACAATCCTTTTGCATCCCATCCTCCACATGCAACTTTCATAGTCATAGCCATGGGCATTGACGACTCTGACTCGGATCTCTCAGACTCATTTGCCCCTCGCCCGGATCCCAGCTCGGACTTTCCATTCACAGCAAACGAAGTCATTGATGACTTTACCAACGAAGATGATCCCCGCAACGAAGATGCAGCTCGGCTTTCGAGCTCGAGCCAGGTATATGAGTCAAATCCTATCCGGCCAAGACCTTATCAAACAGAGATGGTGGAGGAGAGCTTGACTAGAAACATTATAGTAGCTGTCAGTTGAGATTATCACGTGTCGGCGAGGTGTAGTTACTGACTCAAGGTGAAGATGGACACTGGGTCTGGTAAGACTCACATGTATGTGCATACCATCGCAAGTCCCTACTATCCGTATAGCATCGAGCTTACGACTCCTATAGTGCGGTCATGAGGATGCTACACGAGCTTGATCGTCTGCCATCTGACAAGGTAGTGTGTGGTGTCTCGAAGCCGGAATTTCTTGCTGAATTTACTAGATATTATGGTTCCTTGCACCGACAGTATCTCTTGGAGCCCAGCAGTTCGAATACATTAGATCACAGATATCCTCCGTCGAAGTCAAATTCCTCTCTGGATCCGATGGTGTTGACCGTTGGACGGAGCAAAGTCTTTGGGACGCTGTTCTCAAAAACATTCGGATCGTCGTATCTACGTATCAAATACTACTCGATGCTCTCACGCATGGATTCATTGGGATGGAATGCCTGGGCATGATTGTATTCGATGAAGGTACAATTCAGGCTTCTGTGTGGTCAATTTCTGCTAACGTTCCTGAAGTACACAATTGTGTAGGCAAGTCGGCCGGGGTGAAGATTATGCGAAGTTTCTATCATGACAGAAAAGCTCAGAAGTTGAATGTCCCTTACATTCTAGGGCTCTCTGCTAGCCCAGTCATGCGATCCCGCCCAGATGCTGTGACCAAGCTGGAGGAAACTCTGGATGCCGTCTGTCGTACGCCTACCAAGCATCGTGCCGACTTATTGATGCAAGTCAAAGTTCCTACCCTGTCTGAAGTCTCCTACCAAAATCTCAATGAGGGGCTTGACATGTCTGAGTACACAATGTCAATTACGAGTCTTGGACGGGCGTACAGGTCTCTGAAGATCACCGAAGACCCATTTGTCATCAGCCTGCAAGCTCAAGACACGAGCAGAAGTGAAAGACAGCTGACCAAAGTACTCATGAACAACAATACCTGGTGTATGTCTCAAATGAAAGGTTTCTATTCCATGTCACTGAAGATCTGGGAAGAATTAGGAGCCTGGGCTGCGGATCACTACATCTCCCGAGTCGTAACAAATTTCCTCAATGCAGCAAATGTGGTTCGAGACTCCCTAGGTAGCATCTGGGATGTGTCAAGCGAGGAAAAGAAGTATCTGGCAAAGGCGCTACAAGAGGTTGAGATCGCAAACCCAAACACGGAAACACTGCAAGCGATTTCACTGATATCAGACAAAGCTAGAAAGCTAATAGACGCCATTAAAGAAGAGGCTGCCACCTTTCGTGGCATCATCTTCGTTCAGGAACGAGTTGTAGTCTCAGTCGTAGCTCATCTCCTAGCTGTTCATCCGGAGACGCGCGGTAGATTCAGAATAGGAACCATAGTTGGCTTGTCCAGCCACGATAATCGTTCAGGTGAACTCAAAGATCTATTCGGAGCAAACTCACAGCATGATACGCTCCTTGACTTCAGAGCCGGAAAACTTAACCTCCTGATTGCAACAAATGTTCTTGAGGAAGGCATAGATGTGCCCGGTTGCAACATTGTTATATGCTTCTCAAAGCCTGCGAACCTGAAATCCTTTATTCAGCGTCGTGGACGCGCTAGGGCTCAGGAGTCGAAACTTATCCTCCTAGGTTCGAAAGAGTCAAGCTCAGCTCAGTGGCAGCAATTGGAAGCGGAAATGAGAGCATTGTACGAAGATGATATGCGAGAACTTCAAGTACTTCAGGTGCTTGAAGATACCGAGAACCACGACGGCCGTTCTTTCCGGGTTGAGAAAACAGGGGCAATCCTAGATCTTGATAATGCTGTCTCGGTGAGTTATTTCATTATGACACACCATTAGTCCGGTAGACTTCTCCGAGTCTTGCGTAGAATTCTTACTACAAGCGTCTGTCAGGTTGTGTTATAGACTACTTGGGTTGGATGGAAGCTTCATGCATAGTCAAGGACCGCCATCTCAAAAGTCGGGTACGGCTGGTCTTGTGTCAATTCCAGTGGAAGGCAATCAGCTTGTGCTTACAGACCAACACTAACTTCTGTCGACTTGTAGCACTTGTATCATTTTTGTGCAGCATTGAATGTCAAAGAATATGTGGACTTGAGGCCGGAATTTATCTGTACGACCGGAGAAGGATCTCTCATTCGAGCTAAAGTCATATTACCACTTTCTGTCCACGAGGCTGTACGAACAGCTGAAAGTCAAATGTCATGGACGAGCGAAAAGAATGCCATCAAAGATGCGGCTTTCCAGGCTTACATAGCCCTCTACAAAGCAGGTCTTGTCAACGACAACATGTTGCCGCTTCTGAGACATGGCATTGATGTAGATGAACTAGGGGCAACCAAAGTTGAGACGCGGGCATCTTTGGTGATGGTCAATGAACAACTTGACCCATGGATCCACGTTGCCCAGTACGCAAAAGAGGAAGGCGAAGTACACTCTTACGAAGCAAGAATTGACAAGTTAGTGAGTTATATCTATGTTGGGTACGAATTACCCAAAATACCACCTTTTAGATTGTATTGGGACGGCCAAACTGAATATTTAGTGGAGTTCACTAAACAGATTGAGGTAAGTTCGAATGATTGGCTGAGGTCCAAAAGTGAGACTCTTTCCCTTCTCGAAGCCGCGTATGGGGCAAGATTTCCGATCGAACAAAAGGAGCATGTTGTTCGTTTTTCTACGCAAGGAAACAAAGCGCTGGACCACCGGATTGGGCAGCAGAGCTTCGCTGAAAGCTTCAATTTTCAACATGAAGACCCATCATTAGGCTTAATCCGAAACAAGGCGGAGAGTAACATCCGTTATATCTACCAGTCAGCCCTTGAAAACAAGCCTCCTATTGAACAAGTACAGCGACCATACAAAGACTACGATACCATGCCCGACACATCACATCTTTCGTTAAGACGACTTACTAGAAAAGTCGATTTTCTTCACAAAGTCCAGCAACAAAAAGAAAACGTCCCCAATAAGCCGTTCTACGTGGTATTGCCGATTTCTATATGTACTATCGATGACATACCTTTCAAGTATGTTCAATTTGGACTCTTTATTCCGTCTATAATGCATCGAATGGAAGTTTGGCTAGTTGCTGATAGACTTGCAAAGTCTGTTCTTGAGGCAGTCAAAGTCTCAGACATTGGACTCATTGTCACAGCAATTAGCGCTTCCAGTGCCTCAGAGGATACGAACTATCAAAGGCTCGAATTCTTCGGGGATTCAATTCTGAAGTTATGTACATCAGTCCAGCTGATGGCAGAATATCCTCTTTGGCACGAAGGATATTTGTCTGCGAAAAAGGATCGTCTTGTTGCAAACTCGAGGCTTTCGAGAGCGGCGATGGAAGTTGGGCTGGATGCATATATCATCGCTCAACAATTCAATGGTTACAAATGGAGACCGCAATATAAAGAAGATCTCCTTTCAGCTTCCCAGAGTGGAAGGAGGGAGTTGTCCTCAAAGGTGCTCGCTGATGTAGTGGAAGCTCTTATCGGAGCAGCGATGGCTGATGGAGGCTTTCACAAAGCGCTCGCATGCCTCCGGATCGTCCTTCCTGAGCTGAAGTGGCAGTCCTTGACTTTGAGACAAGTTCAGCTATCTGCTCGAGCTCCAGACGCTCAGCTCCCAGATACTCTTCAACCACTCGAGAAATTGATAGGGTATAGTTTCAAGAAGAAAGCTCTCATTCTCGAGGCTATGACTCACGCATCTTGCAATACTGGAACACAATCCATGGAAAGGTTTGAGTTCCTTGGTGACTCAATCCTCGACCACATGATTGTCTCCGCTATGTTCAAACAAGAACCAGAACTCTCTCATTTCAAGATGCACCTTCTGCGCGCTGCGATGGTCAATGCGGACTTCCTTGCCTTCATCTGCATGGACTGGAACATCGAGCAAGAAATCGTCAATGTCCGACAAACAAGAGCCGACAATGGTAATGATGTGGCCGACGCCTCGAAATTCGAGGAAGTAAAGACGAAGATTGATTTCCCGCTCTGGAGATTCATGCGCCACATGTCACCAACTTTAGGATCCATCCAAGCCGCAACAGCGAAACGCTTCACGAAGCTCCGACCCGAGATCAGAGCAGCCATTCAAAGCGGTGCTCACTTCCCCTGGGCTCTGCTCGCCAAGCTCCAGGCCCGGAAGTTCTACTCTGACATCATTGAATCGCTTCTGGGCGCGGTCTGGATCGACTCCGGCACCTTTGATGAGTGCGCGGCAGTTGTAGAGAGGATGGGGATCTTTCCATATTTTAGGAGGATTCTGAAGGATGACGTGCGGATAATGCACCCGAAGGAAGAGCTAGGCGTGTTGGCAGACAGCAAGGAGGTGAGGTATGCGCTTCGGGTGAGAGATGATAATCTAGAGGATCGTGGTGGATTGTATGTGTGTGAAGTGCATGTTGGAGATGAAAAAATTGTGGAGTATGTTGGGGGTGTGGGTAAGATGGAGGCGCAGACGAAGGCGGCGGAGATGGCTGTTGCTATTCTGAGGGAGGGGGAAAAGCGCCCTGCTGCTGGTATCGTTGGCGAGGGACCAACTGATGGCATAGAGTTGGATAATGATGATGATGATGATGATGATGATGAATCCAATGACGAAAAGTTGGATGGCGAAGCCATGGATGAATAAGGAGCTCGAGCTCGGTTGGGTTGGTGTCACGGCGTTATGTGATGTCAGAAACATAATAGCGATATTGAAGTGGGCGTAGAAAACAGCAATCAGAAAGAGGATTATAACGTAGGGCCCGGGAGTCTGAGGAATTAAATGAGAATGATTCACGAGAGCTCCATTAGGAATTCAAAAATCCAAATGCTTACATAGCGACAATGTATAGAACTTCAAATTAGCTTGTTAGCTACAGAGTTGCTAGAGATCAAGAAGACTTGAGAATCTCATCATTTAAAACGACCGACCGTGATATTCATATTTCGCTTCCAATAAATGCAATAAAAAAGTTGAACCCTCCTTCTCATCTAGAATCTTACATGCTCGAAGACCAAAACAAAAGGAAGAGGTATCATAAAAAATCAAGCGCCGTGATACTCCATAATCATACCCAGCTCCATCCTCAGAGACAAATATGCAGAATACAGCTAAAATGAAAAATGCACAATTGAAACATATATCCAGAAAATCAAGAAATACAGTGGTATCAAAGCTGCGTAGCGTAAAACGATCGTGTCCTTTTTTTGTCCTCAGTATCCACCACGAGTGCCATAATATGCACTCCCTCTGTTCTTCTCTTTCATCTCCTTGTCTCGCGAGTCTCTGTACCAGTCTTCGGACGGCGGGGCCCTGCTACTGACGACGGGATCGAGCGGATCAACGCTGACTGAGCTCCTACTGCCGCTTAGGTAGTCGACACGACTTCCGACCGAAGCGGCCTCCTGGTAGCGGTCCCAACGCTCTGCGTCACGAGGACTATTGAACTCGCCTGTAGCGAGGCGTGCCTCATCGTCTACAGACCGCCTGTAATCGCGAGAAGCACGATTTGGCTTCTTGATATCGATTGGAGGAGGAGGTGGTGGGAAAGACGATGAAATTGGGGGAGCATGACTCTGGGAAGCGAGAGTTGAGGTGGAGGCGGATAGGGGAGGGACGTGTTTGAGGTCTATGTCGGAATGACTGAAAGTCTTTATAGGCGGGCTACTGGTTCGACGACTGGATCGTGATGGGGGAGCATAATTGGATGCTGTAGACTGGGTACGCAGGTGACGAGGGTCGCGCTCGCGGATCTCAGTCTGGTCACGGACGCGGCTGGTGGCGGTATCGCGGCCTTGTGTAGTAGATGCTTTGGAAGACGATTTCTCATACACCCTGCCGTTGCCTGGCTGGGCTGTGTAGGGCTGTCGTTCGCGCTCGATCTTGATTGTTTCTTCGGTCGAAGAATCCGAAGGTGCACCGCTGTACGGTTTGCGTTCTCTTTCAATCGGCTGAGCTTTCGATGACTTTGGGGATGTCTTGGCTTGATGTAGCTCAACCGGAACGGCGCGGGCGCTACGTGACTGGGATGTAGATGAGCGGCGACTGAGCGACGGTGCGGTGGTAGAAGCCTTCCGTCTATTGGTCGTGCCCAAATCCTCAAGATAGCTCGTGATAGCATTATCAAGTATTTTCCTCGATTCTCTGTCCGCCCGATCAGGTAAGAGGTGTCTCGATATCTGCTTTGGGAGACGTTCCGGTTTTCCATCAATCATTTGCCCATCTGCGTCTATCGGCAAGGCTAGAACAATTTTTTCCAGTCGTTGATATTCTTCTTCGGGATAGGCTAAGATATTTATAGTCATCCAGTGCGCGAAGCCGAGAGGGGTCAATGCTGGGATGATTGGTTCTTTTCTGGGATCTTCTTGCACCAAGAAATGTTGACAGCCAAGATCTTGGTATAGACGAGAGATCTGCTCATTTGATTGGGCTCGAAAGATGGCTATGTCTTATCAGCATAAGGATACATGCCTCGAGGGTCTGACTTACACAGCAAAGGATGCGGCTCTGTCTCAAGAGCGTAGTTTGTATAGTATGTAGCCAGTTTGAATGGAGTGATAACAATGCTTTTTTTGGGATGGAATTCCTCAACCTGGCAGTTTGATATCAGCATATTGTGAGTCAACTCTGACGTGACTTCTTACAAGGTGGTTGGCCAAGCCTCTGAGAAATTGCCCCAGACGGTGGGTTGCACTGCCATCGCTATTGAACAACCTCCCCCATTTCTGATCAACGGTGGACAACTCTGTAGTGGAGTATGTACGGCCGGTAGGCGCTGGACGAGTCCGAGGCTCCCTGTCCGAAAATCGTACTCCAGATGGTCTCTCTGAGGTAGGGCTGCTAGGCGGAGACTTTGTAGAGGACTCCATTGTCGTGTGTGGGTATACAGTTCTCGTAGTAGGAGATGGTGGAGTAAAGCGACCTGAGGGAGGAGGCGACGAGGTAGAACTCGACTTAGCAGAGGATTCTCTCTGCATAGGTTGAGCTTTAGGCTGGTCATCGAGACTGCCTGTTTGCTTTAAATGCTCGACCACTATATGAGGCGGATTAGCACAAGGCTCTGTCTGGACCATGATCTCAATCGAGAATTTGACTCACGTTCTCTCTTGACCTTCTCGGACACTTGCTCAGTGATTTGCGCAAGTAGCTCGGGAGACACGGTATCGAGCCCAGCGGACTCTGCGGGATTGGAAGAAGCAGTCATCCCGTTGGTTTTGGATGGAGATGCTTGAGACCTCTTGCTGATCGATTCGTGACGGCGCAAGGAGGGATTCTTATCTCGAAACTGAGAGCCCGGGACGGCATCGCTAGCTGCCCAAACACCAGGCTCTCCGTAGGCAGCATAAGCCATGGCGACGAGGCTAGCAATTGAGAACTACCTCATGTGTTGCTGGTGTCTTGTATCAGATACGGGTGGCGGTCGCTGGATCATGCGGTAGGGTGAGGCTTCGAGGTGTAGGGCAAAACGGGTGGGATCAAAGACAATTGACTGAGTGTTCGGTGTATGCAATGAAGCTCGAATAGGAACCTTGGCGCAGGGTCTGGGTCTTGGGTCTGATGGGATGGGTCGAGTTCACAATCACACACACACATACTCGGTTTGACAAAAACAAGTCGACATTCTGCAGGGTGACCCTGCTGCCGCTTAGGGCAGTGGGATTGGTGGATTGTTTCAACTCTCAACTCTCGACTTTCGACTTTCAACTCGAGTCGGGCGCAGGGGCGGGAGCAGTGCAGGACTGGACTGGACTGTATCAGCACAGGACAGGACAGCCAAAGATAGCACGCGATAGGCTCACACTCAGGGATGGGGGAAGGTGCCAGATGGGAGGAGAGGGGGAAGGAGCAGGAGAAGGTGGTGAAGGCGGTGATTGATGCTGGACTCAGCCAGATCCCAAAAATGGTGGTGTGGTATGGTGTGGGCTGGCAGCCGCTTGTTGGCTACTCGGTGCGTTCCTTCCGCCGCGTTGATTCGACGGTCTGGCCCGCCCACCAGTCGCAGCCAACCAAATGACGTCAACACACTGCCACTTCCTCCGGAATACCCAGGCCAGGTCGCCACCTCTGGACTGCACTCTCTGCTGTCTATGTCCAACTCGAGGGATTGCTGCGGGTCGAATCTAATCTAGGACTGGCGATGACTATGACTATGAGCTGCGGAAAAACGAACTTCCAGCTGAGGCTGTCAACGTCGACTTCTGTGTAACTCATCTATCTGCAAAGCCATGCTTCTACAGTATGCATATATCTGCTTGTTAGTCAGGCAAAGCTGCAACTTGAGGCCCAGTCACAGGCCTGAGTCAAACGTGATACTGGACTTATCGCACAAGGATCTCACGTGGGCGTCGCATCGTCCCTGCATATTGGTAATTTTGGAATATGACATTCTCCTCTACCGCTAGCTGCAGCCTGGGATCCTCGTGCGCTAGTTGCTGATAATCGCCCACCTGCAGGAACTGTTGGAAAAGGTTGTATGAACTCCACTCGCCTAGCATGAGTGAGCAAGAGACGAAGTACAATTTGACATGGCTCCCTTCCAGACAATAAAATAAAACTAAAAGCAAAGTAAAAAGCAACGCTCGCATGTTTGTCTTGCCCGATTGTTCCTCCATCTAATGATGGGCTTTTGGCCTCTTGGCCTCAATGATAGATTAGGCGCTTCTAAAGTCTAGTTTGAAGTTGATCTTGATATCGTCTACATATCGTATTGTCGTTGTATTGGATCAAAGTGAAGGAGAGATCTCTTGTCGACCAGGAAAAGTCTGGAGTTTGCGTCAAAACATAACTAGCGAGAGTATCTCTTATGCCGCAATATGATGTGCAGAGATAACCAGTGTTGAGAGAGGCATAGCTCTAGCAAATAGGTGGCTCCTATTAGACACTTTCATCCACTACGAGAGACTCTCGTACAGGTGCTCTCTACGCTAGATATAGCAATGCTCATTCATCGCTATCATCATCATCTTCAGCAGAGTAGAGACCTCGGATCCTCTGCGGATGCTCTGTAACGCTAGCTGTCATCGATGGATGAGTTCTGTGGTGGTGATTAGTAGTGCTTGGTGCGCGAGAGCCTTCCTGTGACGGATATTCAGATAAGTCAACATTGAAGAGAGTAGATGGTTGATAACGTACTGGCTTGGCCCACGCGCTACTCTTCTTAATCGTTGCTGGTGGAGCCCCCTTATTGCCAGATGCTCTAGTCGCCAAGTCCTCCGACAGCGAGAGGCTGAAAGTATCTTCATTACTAGATGGATACTTGCGCTGGACATGATGTCGACCAGCAGAGTCCCATGCATTAAAAGCAACGCCTTGAGTGCTACCGTGCACAGGCGCCCACCCAGTTCTTCCTTGAGTTGTACTCTTCCTAGGGCTATCAGTAGTAGACGGCATAGCTGATATAGAAACCGTTGCTTGACGCTTGTCTCTCATTCGTAAATGTGGAGGGAGATAGCCAGTTGCAGCTGGGGGGTTTGTATGACCCTTGTTAACGGTCATCACTTCCATGTCCCTGGCTAAATCATTTGTAGCAGAGGGTACTCGACCGCTTATCGTACTAGGAGCATTCGAGGTTTTATCGGAAGTATGTTCCCTTTTGTCCCACCAAACACTGCTGCGCTATATAAAAGATTCAGCTGCATACTCGTTCGTATTTCCTCTTGGGTGACTCACAGCATTGGCTTCATGATATACCTCGTCGTAATTATCATCGTCGGAGTCAAGCGCATAGAAATCTTGCTCCTCATCGGGGGCAATGTCCCACTTGTGTGCAGGGCCAGTGGTCACACCAGGTTCTTGAAGGAGCTGCCAATCAGTGCATTCTTTGCACCACTGCGCCTGTAAAATCAGTCATTGACCTTACATTTGTTGCGTGACATCTAGAGAATCTCAAAAGAAATAGGCACCCACGTTCTTTTTGCTTCTTCTTGAGCTTTTACTAAACTTGGCTAGCTCAAGCTTCAAGTTGCAGGGTCCTTGACACCGTAGTTCTCCTGCAGATTCACCATTGCACGCAAAACATCGAAGGCCTGCCGACTCCATAGTAGGACGGCCTCCTATCGCTACAGCATGCCTGTATTTGTCAAGCTCCTTCTTAGAAAAGAAGTTCTGGCCTTTGTAGGAGCCACAAATGCGGCACTTGAACCTATAAACTATCAGGAAATGGGAGATTGCTGTCTGGGACGATTACTGGCCTATCAAGAAGGCGAACGTTACCTCGCCTAGGCTAGCATATCAGCATTGTCAAATACATAAGGTACAAATCCAGTCACCACTTACCCTACCGTATTAGAAGGATAGTTAGGGGCCATTTTGTCGTTTGTTGATCACAGCTGGTCCTGAAGTTTTTTCTTGGAGAAATGTTGGTCAGCTTCTTCCGGATGGACGGCGTTGGTGGCCGGGATAGTGAATTGGAAGGGAAGAATGACATGTGCTGGAAGAGAGTAGATCAGTGCAGGAGCAGTGACACGCCAAGACTTACCTATGATATGAGGAAGAAGGGCGAGGCTGGTCAGTGTTGAGCTGGTAGGTCTGTCGACCTTGAAAGGACTATGTTCACGCGAGACGGTCACCGAGGTGAAGGAGACAAGTAGAAGTCATCAAATTGGTCAAGGTTATTAGGTCGAGTTTCTCTTTCGTGAGGGTATGTGTGATGTATGTGTGATCTAGATGGATTGTAAGCCATGGATTGACAAGAAAAATAGAATTGAATACAGTATTGAATTGACCTGGAGTGATCCTGCGAATTGGCGCTGGCTTCAAATAATTTTGTCGGAGTTAGCGGTCGCAAGCACGGTCAAGTTTTGTCTGATGACTAGGGACTGGAATATCCCAGGGAAAATCTGCTTTTCTTAGTACCCATTCATATTCACTGGGTTGCGAAGTGGGCCTTGTGATGAAGGATCGGGAGGGAGAGAAGTTGAGCACTCACCTTGACGCGGGAGAAGCTTATCCGAGAGGTGCTGCTTTTGTTATGAGGTCTTAAGTGCTCTAGCGATGGATTATGTAGCCTGTTGTCCTGTGATCTATTGTTGCGGTCTTGCTCTGATTGTCATCTGAACAAAATGAAGATCTGTAGAGCTTGTGTCGAATGGTTGATGGGTAGAGGTTGGTGACAGTAGAAAGGTGAAGCTGGAGGAGAAGTTCTTTTTATACTCCTGCAGGCGACGTGGTGGATTGAGCCGAGCACTAATTCACAGGAGGGAATCAAAGGAAGGCGCGACTTCGAGGCGGATAACGCGTGGGTTCCATTTGCAATCTGCGAATATACAAAGCATTGCTTCTACGACTTATATCATTGTAAGACTAAAGTAGTACGGTACGCTTAAGGCTCCGGAACTTGTAGTATTCTGGCACTTGTCCAGCTCTCATAGCGGCTGCTGACTTGTTCTCGAAGCTGTATATGATTGCAGACGAAGCGACGGACTCGGGCTATAAACAGTTCGCAACTAAGCTTTACCAGATGTGTCCAACCAGATAAAACATCCGTATCAGTCACCTGCGACACAATCAGCCTCGTGGAATATTTACCATCTTACGAGGAGACATCACTTCAAGACTAGAATCACTAGATTCTACGGTATGCGATCTAGCAGGACGAAAGAGAAAAGCTTGATCTGACAGCGAAATTTATAATAGCTAAATGAAGATTGATACTTTGAAGAATATTGGGCGTTCCTACTGCCTCCAGTGGTTCAAATATCTGTTCCTCGAAACAAACACCCTCTTCACAATCCCGTTGGTACATGTACCGCAGTTAGACGTCACGTGGCATTGAAAAAAAACCTAAGGAAGCATATCCAACCTCTTGCGGCTGCTTTCACTTAATGTCCTCTTGGAAGACGATTGAGATGGAAAGAAGGAGGAAGAAGGTACGCAAGTGAGTTTGTATGATCAGGAGGCTTTGTTGTGATGCAGTGTAGCTTATATTTCGAGGCACGATCCAAACTGGCGTGAGTGGGAATAGAAGTGAACGCTGATGCTTACTGTACATCTATAAGAACCCGGTCCAATCCTGTCATTCTGCGTCTTGATCACGGGACTCGTGGTTTTCACTTGATGTCAATGAAAGCTTGTGCTTTAAGCTCATTTCGACGTAGCGTATGGTCTAGATGTGCTCTGCTT
Organism: Proliferodiscus dingleyae; assembly: GCA_003988795.1. Lineage (NCBI taxonomy): Eukaryota > Fungi > Ascomycota > Leotiomycetes > Helotiales > Lachnaceae > Proliferodiscus > Proliferodiscus dingleyae. Next base: position 615,904 of record QYAK01000002.1, on the reverse strand, counting down.
CCTCGATCTCGAACAAGAATTACAGGGAGTATCCGACAGAGCGGAACGCTGGAACGCAAATATCCGGAAGTCATCGACGATTTTGACTCATGCAAAGTTGGCAGCATCCCTGCCACAGCATCACTCAGCCAACTTCCATGGTTGCCGAGGAGGACAGGCAACCACAAAATAGATGTGAACGACTGTGAGATGAACAAGACCGCACGGAAACATAGAGCTGCCTCTGTCATCTATTCCTAAACATCTCAGAGACCAGCAACTTTTGTAGGCGACGAGAACTTGGGAGCAATCTCGTCTATCGATCGTAGAAGCCAGCTAGAAACAAGAACGAGGCTAGGCTGGTGGAGCAACTTAGATTGGATTGGGTCAGGCACATCCGACAGGAACAGGTAAGGCGAGGACCCAATAGGACCTCCTAGCCTGCAGTGCCTGCACAATCTGCACGAGACGAGGAAGCTGGGGAATGGGGCGATGCGGATGTGGCCGCCGTCGCAACTTTTTATGGATCGATCACTGCGGAGTAGAGGAAAACGACCTCAAACGTCAGGCTGACCATTAGGATAGGAGGCCGGTCGGCTGTATAGCTCTGGCTCTGGCTCTGGCTCTGGCTCTGGTCCTGATTCGTGCAGACTTCCCACTCGTGAATGTACGGCATTGCCACCGTACGTAAGATGAACAAGTGTCCGCAACTGGATGGGGGAAGCACTAAGATCCACGGAGGCCACGCCAATGCAGTTGCAGGTCAAACAGGCAAAGGCGTCAACAAAAGCTCAGGAGTGCAGCAGGCTGGTCTCCTGAGACTTAGAGTCGCATTGACCTGTCGAAACAGAAGAGGCCCTCGCCCACTGACGAGAGAGGACGAAACGAAGTGTCAACACCTGCTCGTTATTGGCGCATTGGTCTCTGAGAGCATTGAGGTCCACACGGGTTGGACGGCATCAACGCCGTACTGCAATGAGAAGCCTTAGATCCTGTGCTTGGTTCTATTCCTGTCCGTTGTCATCGATCTGCCGTCGTTATGCCCCCCTCAGCCTTGCTCTGAATAGCAGCAGTCTGCGGCATACTTGTGTGCAGCTATGGATGGGTGCTCGTAATCAAGGCAGTGGGGGATGGGGATGGGGCTTCGCACTGGAGAGCAGGATGAACGCGGAAGCCCGGACGCGACCGCGAAGGGTATTCGATGATCGGTGGTATGTTGGGCAAGGCAGCGAATTATGAAGTGACGACTGACGAGGCATTTGTGTGTGGACGGAGGAGGGAGTCGAGTGGTTGGGCTCTTCGGATCAGCGTGGAAAGCCCATCCCTAGCCCTAATCCCCATCGCCCCCGCGCCCCCCCCCCGGGCAGCCAAAAGATTGTGTGTGTTGTTGTTGTGCTGGCCATAGATCACCTCACATCACACATCACGCATCACACATCACATCGAAGGCGACTGCCTCTGTTGCGGAACTGCCTCGTCCTCGTCCTCGTCCCCGTCCCTGACTCTAAACAAACCCTAAACTATCTGTAAACATTCATCTCCCGCCTGACTTGGAGCGAAGCGACTCGTGCCCGTGTTCTCATCCCTTCTCTCTTCTCTCATCGCCCTGCCCTGTGCGCCTGAGGCAGGGAGTCGACTCGCGCTCGTCCTCGTGTCCGGCGCCGTGCTGGCACTGGCATTACTTCACCCTATATTTGCTGCTAGCCGGAACGCTGGTCGAACATTTCTACCGCGAGAGCGCCCTCGAGTGACCGTTCGGCTTCGACCTCCTTGAATACTGCTTGATCGTGAACAGCGGCCTCACCAAACCCCCAGGTTCACCTGCATCCGCCTCACAGTCTCACAGTCCCACAGTCTCACAGTCACCGCACCGCTGCAATCGTCCTCGTTCTCGTCCTCGTTCTCGTCCCCTCGTCCTCATCTTAATCAGCTTCGTCTAATTTCCGGGGGGGTGTAGGAAAGGGGCTTAGGCTGGCACGGTTAGTGGCCGCTACGAAATTGGCATCTCAGCGACCAGCTTTGGCTCTGCGGTCAGGGGGGGGGGGGCCGGACTTGGGCCTTGGGCTTGGGTTCTGATCTGCTCCTGCCACTGCTGGCTGCTCTCGCTGTTCTCGCTGCTCTTGCCGTTCCTGCTGCTCCTGTTCCTGCTCTTGCTCCTGCTCTTGCTGCTTGAATCGCGACTGCCCACACCACCCCCCTCGCCGCAATATCATCTCAGACCCACCACCGCAGGTCAACTTTATGCGACGCCCTCCTGCGCGTCTGTTCTCTCGACCTCCTTTCATGCGCCCTTCCCTTCCATCCATTCCATCTCCAAGTACAACTCCAACTCCAACTTCCAGCTCGCTCGCTCGCTCGAAAGAGATCCTCTCGCCCCTTCTACCACGCAGCTGCTGTGCGAACACACCGCCTTCTCTCACCTCCGACCTTCTTTGAGCGGCCCCTATCCCGTCACGTTGCCTGAGATCCTCGCGAAGCCCGTCGGAACCAGCCATTCTGCACCATTGCAGTGGGTCTCCCGCTCTCTGGGCCTCCCCTTAGCCTACCCGGTCCTTGGACCCTCTCCTCTCAAGAGCTTCTTCACTCCTTTTCTGGTCTTTTGTCTTTCCTCATCATCCTATCCGCCATTTCAGTCGATTCAATTGCTCGCATCGTCTAGAAAAAGTCGCTCCTTATCATCCGAAACTGCTTCATACTCGCCCTCGACAGTCGTTCTCTATACACTACCTCGACATCGCCTGAATGCACCGGTGACTGTTTGAGCTCTTCTTCAAGAGCTGAGAAGCTTGTTGATATCAGGTGAGCATAGAGAATTTGTTCTGCTCGCGTTGATCGACGTGGCGTGCAATCTCGCGTATCCAACTGACGCTCATTCCTCGGTAGCATCGTCAATAGCATACCAACGAAAGCCTTCAACACAAGAATCATCCGATAATTGGTTCTTGCTACTAATATATCACTATGACGGTAGCATATGATGTGACACATCGAGGGCCTACGGCTCCTCAGGGAACCGCAGGCACAGCATTGGAAGATCGATTTGAAGTATTAAAAGATATTGGAGACGGCAGCTTTGGGAGCGTCGTTCTGGCCAGAGTTCGTGCTGCTGGTTCCAATGTGGCGCGACGAGGCACCGTCGTAAGTACTATCTATTGAACTTCGTCCTTCCAGGTCGACTAACGGCGCGGATTCTAGGTTGCAATCAAAACAATGAAGAAACAGTTCGAGTCCTTCGTTCCTTGCCTGGAGCTTCGAGAGGTTGTCTTTCTCCGAACCCTTCCTACACACCATCATCTTGTTCCCGCCCTAGACATTTTCCTCGACCCTTTCAGCAAGAAACTTCATATATGTATGGAGTATATGGATGGCAATCTCTATCAACTAATGAAGGCTCGGGATCACAAATGCTTAGACGTTGGTAGTGTTAAGAGCATTTTGTTCCAAATCATGCAAGGTCTAGAACATATCCATGCACATCATTTCTTTCATCGCGACATCAAACCCGAAAACATTCTCGTTTCCACATCCGGACAGCAGGATTCCGGTAGCTCTTTCCGTCGATATTCAAATATCGTTACACCTCCTTCGACACCGCCAACTTATACCGTCAAGATTGCCGATTTTGGTCTAGCAAGAGAAACGCATTCAAGATTGCCATATACAACATATGTCTCGACAAGATGGTATCGAGCACCCGAAGTTCTGTTGCGCGCTGGAGAATATTCAGCACCTGTTGATATTTGGGCAGTTGGTGCTATGGCTGTGGAAGTCGCAACACTGAAGCCTTTATTCCCTGGAGGAAACGAGGTGGACCAAGTATGGAGAGTTTGTGAAATCATGGGAAGCCCAGGAAACTGGTACAACAAGGCCGGTGCCAGAATAGGCGGTGGAGACTGGAGGGAAGGAACTCGACTTGCTGGAAAACTTGGCTTCTCGTTTCCAAAAATGGCACCACATGCCATGGACACGATTCTTCAAGCTCCTGAATGGCCTGCGTCACTCAGCAATTTCGTCACGTGGTGTTTGATGTGGGATCCCAAGGCCCGCCCAACTTCGTCGGAGGCTCTTGCACACGACTTTTTTAACGATGCTGTGGACCCATTGAGACCGAAGTCGTCTACATCAAAAATGCTGGGGCGTAAGCACTCAGATCTCAGCTATCGTGGATCTAAGGATTCGACAGAGATTGTGTCTTCTAAGCCATCGTGGTTCAGAAAGTCATTGATCGGCAGAAGCGAAAGTGCTTCAGCAGCACCCGTCGCAACCAAGGAGAATATTGCACCACGACAATCACCTGCGCATGCAACCACCGAGATTCCTGTCGCCAAGACGAGGCCAGTGCCTAGCAAAAGGTCAACGTGGAACAACGGACCTTCTAATGGCGCCCCTATGCCAATCCTACCAACTATCAAACCCATCTCGCCCTTATCTGATGCTGTCAATGCCCAGGCAAGTAGCCGGACACCATCATATAGCGAAGCTTATGCTAGCGGCCAAAAGCAGCCAAACTTGGATGATAAGGTGGCAAAAAAGATTGGCCGTCAATTGTCGGTAGCGTCTACAGGTAATCACTATGCAGACATCCACAGACAACAAGCGGAAATGGCCCTGAACGGCAACACTGGCTTGGCTTCCCCACCAAATGGACAGAAGGAGAGCTTCTTCTCACACCTCAGGAAACGAGCTAGGAGATTCTCAGGACGCCAATCTCAGACTCCCATGTCTCCCAAGTCTATTGACATCGAGGCCCAGGCTGGTTGTGGACCATGGGCAAGCAACAGATCGTCAATGGTCATTGATCATCCAACACAGTTGCCAAGTCCTGTGCAGAAAATTGATACCCACGAGGCTCTGGATAAAGCTCTCAGGAATGTGCAACATAATCTCGAGGCACAAGCTACTGCACCCGTGCCGCCGAACCATGTAGCCACGCAGAATAGTGCCCTGAAGCGCCACCACTCTCTACCTCATCAACAACCCCGATCCCACGATAACTTACGTGGAGTTGGACCCATTTCGAGCAGAACTCGACGATCTCAAATTCCAGGAGGTCGCCAGTACGAGACTCCTGATGAAGAAGACGAATTGCTCGATGAGGCTTTGACATCAACACACCGGGCAATGAAGCGTCTAGATCGCAACTCGATCCAAAATGACCATACGCAGCCACTGCGGCAGTCAAATAGTAACCTGGGTCTCTCGAATCCGTACCCAACCCCGTCACCATCTGCCAGTGGGAATGCCGTTCTGTTCGGGCATGGTGTCGCACAAGTGACGCCATCCAAGGTGCGGGACAATCACAAACAACAATCGTCGACTCCTCCATATGATTACGAGGAGAACGAATGGGCTGCTTCTGCAGCGGCAAGCATATTTGCCGTAGGCAACCGATTCTAGACCCACCGCCGAGTCTGTAAATCACACATGGAGGAAAAGTTCTTGCTGCATCTACATTTGCATGGTGTTTTGGGGATACTTTGGTAGCATTTGCTTTCGCACATTCCTTTTGTCACATTTATTGAACCAGGAGCTGCGTGTACATTTGGGCGTTTACGACAAATTCCTTTCGAACCTTCATTTTCCTTCGCTGTTATCATTCAACCTTCATACCCCCAACATAGAGCCGCCAAAGACAGGCTCTCGGCTTTTTCTTTTCAGCTGTCCCTCTAAATACCCACCCTATAGACTGCGTTATATTATTTGTATCCAGGAGAGCTAGCGATCGAGCAAGAAGTGCTTCACAGAACGCGAACAAAAGTTTCCTTTGTTACAATATTCAAATTATTCTGAGTTAGGAGGAACATGCAAGACTGGCTTTTTCTTTCTTTCTCTCCGGCACCATGATGTAAACAAAACACAAGAGAATGGGAAAGGCAGGGAACCGGAGGGGCACCTCTGTCATTTTGTTAGTTGGGATATATTTCAGGGATTATCTTTCAGCTGCCGGCCACTCGCTGCTGGCATAGCGTAGCCTATCTGTCTTTGGCTCGGAATTGTATTTAGATGGAGACAACGATTCAGATCACAATACTATGGGTTTCAACTCCTTCGAAATTACTCATCATGCTTTTTGTGACCGTAAGTTCATAGCCTGGAGGCCGATTTCCATTTTTCTTGCGCAGCGTAGTATCTAAGAACGTTAAGCTGACAATTCAGCATGGACACAATATCAAATAGCTCTATGTCTAGTCCAGTGCCTGGTGAGCTGCTCCTGGGTCAAAATGGCCCAATCGCTGACGAAGATAGTCAGTTTGATGGGTGGACTCTGGGAAGTACTGCTGTTGTCGTATCGGCATCGTAGAACGTATTGAGGTTGTGAAGTATGAGAACACGAGTACTTCACAAATGAATCAATTCGTAATATCACTGAGAAGCCGGACTAGCTATAAATATCTTACCATGATGGATAGAGACAATGCTTGCAGGGAATGAGTTTTGATGGAGTTTATCCTCGCAGAAGGTATAGGAGGGACTTGAGGTGTGGTTCGTTGCTGTTAAACTGCTTTCAGGTCTAGATAGTCAAAGGACAAACAGAGCCTTTGCAGAGGTAGATGTCGACCCAAAAAGAACATGTTGAAAGCAGCCTCATTAGTTGAGACAGGACTTTGTCCTCACACGACGGCGTGTCAGGAGTCATCTTCGTAACTGGTAAGGGAAATGTATGCATTGCCAGGCGTCGACCATATTGGTAACGTACAACTTGATCTATTGTCCCCAGCTTATTCCACCCATCTAAAACATCTAAACACTCCCATCGATCAGCTGTCAAACCCAGCTTCCATCCTAATATCCATCTCTATGCGGCCGCATTCGCTGCTCGCTGTTCCTCAAGCTTCGAGTAGAAGGCGTCTCGGCGACGGACAGCTGGTACATGGTATCCGTACCTTCGAGATTATTGTTAGCAGCTAAATCCATATGATATCAGCTGAGGAGATATCCTACCAAAAGAGGTACCCGAATGATGTTCCGAGACCTGTCGACGTATTCATCAGCTGTTGCTCCTTCGCATACCATCCCAGATGAAACCCTCGCGCCATCATTCAAGCTTTTAAGGCTTCTATTCCGCCGTAGAACACCTTGATTCGACTTGATTACACTTACCAAAGGCGACACTGAGGTCAAGGACAAGGCCCCTTCGGAGCATCTAGAGGTATAAGATCAGCCCACATTCGTCAGAGCTCGAAGCCGCGACATGTATAGTTATTCAGAAGCACGCAAGCTCCAGATTTAACTTACTCCAGTGATTGGTGCGATTGCCATTGTGTACAGTTCGTGAGCTCTACAGGGACGCTCTCAATTGTGATTGTTCTCGTCGTGAATCAGGAGAGGCCGTTCTGAAGTTGAACGATGCGCTAGGCAAAGTCAAGCTTGCGCACGTGATACCAGCGCGACTTTTGCAGTCAGTCTTCCTACCTCTTGCGACAGACTTCCTCCTGCAAGCATCACAGCGATTTTGATTCCGATGATGAGATTAATGAAATATACGAGTTACATTTAATCTGCTGCCAAGGCTTTGGCCGCAGAGACCACTCCTGTGACGATGGCACCTCTCTCGCCCGTCTCTGGAAAACGATCGTCCCCCTCACATAGCGACGACGACATTCTAGAGGAGCCTCCCAGCAAGAAGGCACGCGTCTCCCCTGCTCTGCTTAATACCCCACCACCCGAGGAAGCTATACCTATCAAGAAAGGGACGACACCGCTCTTTAACGATGACCCCCGGCTGCTGCTAGAGCGTTCTCTGGCCCTCGTCTTAGAGCATGTTGGCTTCGATGGGGCTTCCCCAGAGGCACTGGAGGCATTTGCTGCAGAGGCCGAAACTTGTGAGTATCTTGAAGTATTGTTTTCAATAGGTCACTCTCTAAAGGCTATTAGATGCTGCGCATTTCCTGGCAAAAGTCACAGGTTTCATGCACAACGCCAGACGGCCTCAACCAACGCCGCTCGATTTTGAGTACGCCCTAGCTCAATTCAATTTACCACTATCCTTCCTAGAACCTCACCTGAGGCCTCCAATAGCCAAGTCCAGACGTCAAATTCAGCTACAGGCGGACGAGACCGAAGAGAAGAAGGCAGCTGCTGTCGGGAAGCTACTTGGGGATGACTTGAGCGGTGATTCAGACAAGAAGATCAAACCATACATACCGAAACGGTTCCCCTCATTTCCAAGCAAACACACATATAAGTGGACGGAAAAGGAGTCAGCCCGGGAGACAGACCCGAGAAAGATACGGGAGGAAGCCGCAAAGGCTGCAAGACAAGGTGAAGAAGCGCTGCGCAGACTAGTGAAGGTGGGCAAGGCTGGAAAGGAGAAAGATGTCAAGAAGGCTGCGAACAGAGATCCAAGGAGCAAGGAGAGACACGAGCTATGGGAGCAAGCGATGGAGGAACTTCTAGCAGGCAAACGACCTGCTAGAACATTTGAGGATCATGAAGATCGAAGCATGATTGTGAACTCAGATCGGCAATACTATAGGAAAGGGGCGCTTACTGAAAAGAAGCCACCACTGATTGATGAAGGGACAATAGTTGTGATGAAGAAATAGAGGTCGCAGAACTGGTCTTTTGAAGTATTTCAGCGAGGCGTTGGGGCTGGGCTATGTATGCATTCCACGGAGCTTTCTGGTGGACGGATGGCAGGAATTATGATGTATATTAGAAAGCCGAATGTAATCTGGGCATTATAAGCGTTGCGAGAATACATGCTTCGCATCCCAACTTATTTGCTTATCCAACGCTCCAACAACCATGTGACATTGCGAATAACTTCATCTGGAGTTGTGTACACAACCCGTAGGCTGACGGGTCAGGCTGTAATCGCTGTCAGATCTGGTCCTCAGACCAGAATCGCTTTGGTTCCAGTTACCCAGGTCCTTCAGCTCGTCTTGGCTCTCCCCTCCCAAGCCGTTGTTTCCACCATGAAACTACCCTCGCGATCCTGGCACCTGAATACAAAATTTATCAGCCTTATCCCTCTCCACCCCAACTCTTATAGACGATTCACCTACCGTCGGAATAATCTCTCGACAGGCCAGCATCTCACAACACTATTCCTCCTGACCGGTTCTTCGACGCCACAGCTGTATTGCACCATCTCCAATAATTCGCATGCCGTCAAGTCCCCGTCAAAACCTTTACGTTTCTTCCCCTTCAAGTTGGTCAGTGCCGCTACTGGGAGATCCGTAGCGGGGACAGTCACCACAGGCGGTGCCATTGCTGCACCTGCTGCTGCTCCCAATGTCCAAATGCTGAGAGTGGGACACAGAAAGAGGGATTTTCAACATGGCGAGGAACGCTTCGCTATCTTCGACACAGATCCTCGGCACGCGACTTCTGAAGGAAATCGAAAACGAAGAATGCAGTTTGGAAGATGTCAGTGCTTTCCTTTTCTTCTCAACATCTACGTTTCTACGCTAGATCTACTCCATTCTCAAATTCTGTTTCTTCTATCCTTCCATTGCCAAATAGGACAACAATATCACATGAACCTCATCAGCTGACCATAAGCCGGTCTCAATAGCTTCTCAAAGATCTCCGTCAACTCACGAACCCTGGCCCAGCACGTACATATATCCCAGAGCTAGACAGGCTCATTTCTTCCTACGGGAGTAGAACTCTCTCGATCTCCAGGCGTTCTCTCCCGCTCATCTACCACCTGGTCCAGACTCTCGTCTCTCCTCCCCATAGCTCCACAGTCACCATCGTCGATCTCGAGCGGCGCTTCTCTCCCTCTCATCTCGTCTCCTCACTCTCACCCTCAGATCTGAAACATATCTATATCTGGCATTCTGATCAAGAGAACTTGAAAGTGACCCTTGAAAGCGTGGAGGCGTTTATGCTGTATGGCGAGCACGTGAGTAAAGATAGAGTTTGGAGGGGACTTTTCGTGCTGGGGGGAAATGTGCCAGGCAAAGTTATAGGGGGAGCAGAAGTGATGATTGTAACGACGGGCTGGACTGGATGGATGATGGTTGAGAAAGAGGAGGTCAGGGGGTTCCTAGCTGGAAGTAGTGTTGAGGAGGCTTGGGGGGATCGAGACGCGAGGGAGAGAGCTGTGCAGAACAGGGGCTGGAGAGGGACTTGTGAGGTTGGTGATTTCGTGTTCAAGTAAGGAACTAAGTATGTTTCTTTATATGGTTGATTTGCCTAAAGCGGCTAGCATGAATGAAGAGATGGGGTATGATTAGAACGAGGTACAAAGAAGCTTCGTCTGGCTCCTGGTGGTATTTGTGTAATGAAACAGGCTCCTAGACGCCGCAAGACTCATGAATTATGTTGCTGATTTAAGACTCCAACGCGAAGCAAAACCAGATGTCTTGCCAACATGCTCTTGACGCACGCTAACCATAACATGCAAATGGAAACTTTTATGTAACACCACACCTACGCACTGCTTCAGTCTGGAAAAGTTTCGACAGACCGAATCCAAATGTCGCCTTGCAGAGCCATTCACTCCGATAGCCAAAGAATAGCCAAATGCTCAGCACTGCTCAAGCAGCTTCGTGATCAACCAATTTGCCTTTTTCAAGACCTGCTCCTTCTATGACATAGGTTTGCTCTTTCATGAAATCATAGTACCTACTCAGATTTAGGTGCCCTCCAAAGTCAACCCATTCTTTAGAGATCTCATGCAGAACAGGCCAAAAGGCAAAATCTACGATAGAGATTTTAGATCCAGAGATGAATGAAGATTTAGCTGCGTAGCTGTCCCATAGCTCTAGGTCGCTCTTGAAGTGTTTCTCCCTGAATTGCTCTGCACGCCAGTGCCGTAAAAAGTTCCCTGTCTGCTGAAACCGGGTCACTTGCCGGGCAAGATCGGTCCGCGATCTTTGGTTGGCACCTGCTTCCTGGCGATTTATAGAGTCGAGGTACACCATGATAGCGAGATCACCAGTAATGATTGATTTGCTCGGGTCATTGTCCACAAATTTCAGGGCTTGATCGGCTTCTGCAGCTGGTAGAAGATCGCTGGCGCTCCCACCTTTCGAGTTGATGGACGGAGAGAGTCTACCCTCTGTCCAAGATACTCCCCACCAGGCTAGAGAAATCTTAACCCTCATGTCCACAACAGCATCTCCCGATAAGAACAGCTTCGGCTTATTAGAGATGTGCAGGACGTCGAATCCTTGGCCGTAGGTTTCAGCCCAATCAAACTCTGAAGTCTGGTTCTCGATACCGAAAGCCTTTAGCATTCTTTGGGATTGTGCTGTTTCCCCACTGATAACAGGCCTGGCCTCTGCTTTTGACTTTGCCACTGCACCTTGACCCCATATCTTGGTTTCATCCTTATTTAAGAATGTGCCGATTTGTCTGAATGTCAAAGAGATACGACATCCCTCAAAAGCCAGCTCCTCGGCAGACTTCTCACTCTTCATACGCTTGTCTTGCCGAATGCCATGCAGCCATCTCATATTGGTAAGTAAGCCGACCTTGCACATGGAATTATGTGGTAGCGGAGCTCTGCATGACTGGCGTGGTTGTGTTGGTTGAGAGGTCTCTTGGCCATCATCAGTTTTGGGGACTCTCTTCGTTCGAAAGACCATAGTCCTCTGTGCGCCGAGGCTGACATTGGCAATATAGGTCTTAGGTGCTATGTCCAAAGTCTTATCACTATGTTCCGATATATAGTCTGTCCCATCTCGGTAGAGTTGGATCAAGGCATGATTTACAGAATGACCTAGCGCTTCTTCTACTCTGGCTTGTATCAAAGCCACTATTGGCGTAAATGGGAGAAGTGTCGGTGATTCATCTGACGGATGGCGATAGATAGGAATGCTGCCATCATCATCGATTTCGCCCTGAACAGCAACAAGACGAGGGACGTCACCACCCTGGTGGGACATTGACTCCCATCTCACTTCGTCGCGAACCCGTTCAAAAATCCCAGCAGCATCTATTTCATCAAGAAGATTATTTATGACAGTAGTGTCGCCTTCACAGATAGCCGTAGTCCCATGGTTGGAGGAAAATGTGAGGCAATCTCTGTGGCTTGAGGATCGGCAATCTCCCTTTGCACCGTCACTACTCAGCCCATTGACATGATCGAGCTCGTTCCTAAGACACTCCGTATACACAGTGTTCGGTATTTCCGACGAGGCTTCTGGCCTAGGCACGGAAGTTTGTCCGTTTTTCGTATCATGTGATGGTGCTGGTATGTCATTAAGAATTCGGGAGACACCAAGAAGGGTCGCGGAAGTTGGTGACTCGGTTTCCTTCTCAGGTGCCGCTGCGCTCTGGTCGGCACTTGTCTCTGTCCCGTTTGATAGAGACTTACGTCTTCTCGTCTTGATTTTTCTTTTGACATTTTCCCTCTTCCTTCCATTAGGCCCGGTGCTTTTCTCAGAGGGTGATTCAACCGCCGGTAATGACTCTGAACTCCCACTCCCACTTCCTCTCTCTTTCGAAGCCACTCTCAACGACGGCCGAGACGAATTGACTGATGGTCTAGTGCTGGTGGTCTCGGCTGCTCTCAGGTTCAAGTTAGACATGAGCCCTTCCAGTCCAGCACTATCTTCATGCCTACGTGGATTCCTGCGAGATGGCATAGATTGCATGATCTCCTTTCGTTGTAGATCCCACAAGATGTCCTCAGACTTTACTATATCGCAGCCCGTGAATTCTGTTAACTTCCTCAGCGCCTCGTCGTGCCTAGCTTTACTTCTATAACCTAAACCATCCTCGACAATAGTAATAGCATATCCATGCTGAGCGGCGTCCATTGCAGTTGCAAAGACGCTGATATTGGTAAGGCATCCGACGAGGTAGATCTCAGTAACAAAATTGGCGCGTAAGATCTGTACTAGTGATCCGTCACGGAAAGCTGAGTAGTATGACTTGGTGAAAATTAAGTCCTTCTCCCCGTCGATGGACATTCGTACAGCGTGTGCCAAATTCGTGCCTGGCGATGATGGAACCACGATGCGAGGTATGTCGCCCTCTGGGATAGTAAGGAATGTCTCCTCTATCACATCCTTGTCTAGAGCATCTTCTGCCTCTATCAGATCACTGGTCTCCGGTGTCCGGCCATTGGACTGAGCAATCTTGCTTTGTAGCTCTAGTAGCTTTTGTGAAGGCCCTCGGCGAGGCCCGTCCCCAGCGCGACGATGGATCGTCAAGAGTTGCTCATCTGTTATGACACTCTCACTCTCTGTGCTGTTTTCATTTATTGGTCGAGATGATTCGAACTGGCTGAGAACCCATATTATATTGTTCCCCGACCTCCTAAATGGAGGGACAAGTTCAAGGATCTTTTCTAGAAAATCGGGTGGGGATTCGACTGGCAGCAAGCCGCCAGTCGAGACAAAGTCGTTCTGGAGATCGAGCACAAGCAGTGCCTGGCGTGTTCGCACGACTGGGATATTTTGCTCGTTAATTTCAAACATTCCGGAAAGACTGTAAATTAGACATTAGTGACACGATACTATAGTAGAATAAGACAAAGATGCTTTTCGAAGCTTTTCAAAGACGAGGTATTAGAGGTAGGCTCGATGATAGATAGAGCTCTCGACGGCAAGAGTGCCTGGTCTAGCCGGCATGGCCCCGTTATAGAATATGCCGATATATGAAAGGCGCCCGGGCTTACATATTTCGACCTGGTCTTAATCTTTCTCGTATTGCAGATTCATGATAAGAGAATATAGCCGCGATTTAGAGAGAACGACAAAGTAACACCGCATGGCTGTAAGCTTCGGGAGGCTATCGGGAGTCTTATGAGCTGCCTCGGCCGTCTGGAAGATCGCTGGGCAGATGGCAGCTGGCAGCTGGCATTCACGAAGTCTGCAGAGACGAGTCGAGCAGGAAGCCGCACGGAGTCTTCTGAAGGATGGATGCACCGGGTTATGGAAACCTGGAAAGCGCAGCAGACCGGACAGACTGGAGACAGCGAGCGAGCAGGCGGGCGGGCGGGCTGGCGGGCAGAAAGGCGGAAAGGCAGGGCAGGCACAAAGCTACGAGGTTACGAGCAGGTCTGCAGCTGGGTCGGCGAGAATTAACTGCCCGAAACAGGCCATTTAGCAACAGTTGCACAGGGTGCGAGGAGAGAAGGATAATTGAGACGGAGCCAGAGTGCCAGAGTGCCAGTGGGGGTTTGATGGCTGATGGCTGATGGCTGATGGCTGATGGCTGATGGCTGATGGCTGATGGCTGATGGCTGATGGCTGATGGTTGTGGTTGACATGGTAGCGGTGAAAGAAAAAGAGTGATTGGCCGGGTGGGGGTGGGGGAGAGGGAAGAAGAGGTGAAGGTCAAAGGGTTCGAAGGGTAAGGGTACAAGACAGGACAAGACAGGACAGAATAGTACAGGAGAGGACGGAGGACGGAGTGGTAGGTTGTACCTGTACTCCGTGTACTGTGATGTACTTTACTGTACATGAGAGTACTGTACTTGATTACGGTGCGCGGACTACCTGTGGGCGCCTTAACCTTACGTGCAGAAAGGCGTTTGAAAGCGCAGGGCAGGGCAGGGCAGGGCGAGTCTGCAGAGGGGGCGGGCAGAAGGAGGGGAGGCCCACCAGCCAAGTCTTACAGTACAGTACAGTACAGTACAGTACCCTTACCCTTACCCTCAACCCTCAACCCTCAACCCTAAAGACGCAAACTACTGCAACGCCTTCCTTGCATTCTAACGTCGATGGCACAGCACACTACACTACACTACACTACAGCACAGAACAGCACTTGTTGGGTAACGTTGATGACAGCACACACACACGCATACATACACGAACAATTCATGTGAACAGGATCGTCGTCGACACCGTCCGCTTCGGGAACACCCGATCGGTGTCCGAGTCAACAGAGAGAGAGAGAGAGAGAGAGGAGAGGGTAGCGAGCGAGAAAAAGAGAGAAAAGAAGCCTGTCCAGTCCTGTCCAGTCAGTGCTGCAGCAATACACCCATCAGCCTTTGTACAGTACAGTAGAGCAACTGGGCTCCATCGGATCTCTGCTGCCGTCTTCGAGTCCCTGGAATGAGGCGCTGGACGGGTGACACCATGCGTCCTGCGAGCTCATCTGATAACCGCTGCAGGGCCCTCCAGATGAATGGACAAGCAGAAGCGAGCAGCAGTGAGGCTTCCGATGCCCTGCCCTGCTCTCTCTCTGGTCGACGGATCAGGGACGAGGGATGAGGGATGAATGCGGAAATAGATGCGGCAAAGGGGCGCGAGGGGCGACGAGGAAGGAGGGCCAATGCAGCAACAGGAAGCACACAGCCGGCTGCCCTCCCGCTGCAGATCATATTACGGGCAGGGTTTGCAATATGCACAATCTGGAGATCGTCAACCGTCGTTGTGAAAGGACTTAAGATTATTTCGAGGTCCTAGCTGGTGCTGGCAGTCCCCGGGCCAGGCGATCTCATGAACCGTCATGGTTCTGGAAATGACAGCAAAATTGATCTCTTTCTTTGCACATGTGAGCTCTCCAAAAGGTAGACCAACACTCCTGACCTATGATATCTGGATTCCGTACAATTGTAGATCTTGTCGCAGGACAGTCTTTCCACCTTCTACCTAGAAGTGAGGCGGTTGTCTTCTGCCGATCTCTACTCTTTATTTGGCGTGTAACACATCCACGTCTGACTTGCGGTCTATATGGAGGTCTCTCTCGAAGAGGTAGGTTGCACGAGCAGTCCCCACATGAGAAAACTCAAAGATAGCTATGAACTGAACTCTATTCTTCAAGCTTCAAACGGCAAGGTGACTTTGCCGGGGCGGAAAGCCAAGCAATTGAGTGATCCTATTCAGTACAGTGTTGACGGCGTTTCCGAAGGCAAGTCAGGCACAAATCATGGCCCCTTGGTGTAAGATGCGCCTTAGTACATGCACAGCGCAGAAGTCCTCTCTGCCGAGCTGTTGGGTGAGAGTTGGGCAGGGAGATACAAGCAGATCTCATCTGATGCTATCAAATGCCGCATTGGTGTTGTTGCCAGCCAGCCTTCCATGTCCAAAACGAGATGGGGGATTGGGCACGGGACGAACCTGGGTGAAAATCACGGGCTAACCTAGGGTGACGGTGACGGTGCCTCGGCTTGGGGAGGGACTATCGGTTAGTCGGAATCTAATGCAAGTGCAAGCCGGCCCTTACCCCAGATTTCACCTCCAGCTTCGTCTCTACTACTGTACGGAGGAGTTGCTCTACGGACATCGACGATTAGTCCAGGAATAGGTCCACGCATTGTCTCTGTTTTGACTGTTGGTCTGCAAACATACCGAACCCTGAACGTAGTCTGACGGCACTCAGATACTGCGGCCCTCAGTGTGGTCAGATCTCTCACCATGGCTTCCTACAAGCACTTCCTGGTTGATACACCAGCTCTTTTTGTTGCGCACGTGCAGATCAACAGACCACAGAAGCTCAATGCCTTTCAGTAAGTCTTGGCAAAAGCTCTTGTGCGAAGACGTGTACATCAAAGTTGCTAACATAATCTGCAGCGAGGAAATGTGGGTGGAAATGAAAACAGTCTTTGATACCCTGTCTATCTCACCCGACGTTCGAGCAATCATCCTCTCCGGGGCAGGTGACCGCGCCTTTACAGCCGGTCTCGACGTAGAAGCCGCGAGTCAAGACGGCTTAATACCCCGAAAAAATGGACAGGATCCGGCAAGGCAGGCAGTTGGCATCAAGAGATATGTCCAAGAATTCCAAGACTGTGTCAGTAGCATTGAGAAGTGCGAGAAGCGTGAGGCTCCTACTCTGCTGTCTTGTTCCAAGAAATTCTAGGAGGTCCAGAAATTGCGGTTTCTTTCTCAAGTCCAAAGCTAATCTGAGGTCATTGTAGCGGTCATTTGTGTAATGCATGGAGTAAGCTACGGCCTAGCTCTCGACATATGTACTTGCGCCGACATTCGAATCTGCACTTCAAACACGAGGTTCTCCGTCAAAGAAGTCGACATTGGTATTGCGGCAGATATCGGAACTCTTACTCGGCTGCCCAAGGTCGTGGGTAACTTCGGCTGGGTAAAAGATGTCTGCCTTTCTGCCCGGCTATTCTCTGGAGATGAGGCGTTACAAGTAGGTCTTGTGAGTCACGCATTGAAGACGAAAGACGAAGCAATGGCCAAGGCAATGGAGATTGCGAGATTGCTGGCTACGAAGAGCCCGGTTGCTGTGCAGGGCACAAAAGAGCTACTAAATCATGCGCGGGACAATAAAGTGGCGGAAAGCTTGAGATATACGGGCGTTTGGAACAGTGCTGCGGTCCAGACTATTGATATGGACAGAGCCATGTTGAGTGGACTGAAGAAGACGAGGCCGACGTTCGAGAAGCTATGATACAGATGGAATCATAGAATTAAAATAGGGGACTCACGTCAAACACGATATTACAGATATGCCCTTAAAAATCCTGCATATAACCAAAGCAGCGAGTTTTATATCTCGAAGACCTATCAGAAGTACCCAAGTTAGCCAATACCACCTAGTAATGGCAAGGCTACCGCAGACTTTCATGATCTATCCAACTCCCCGCTTACCTGTGACTACACAATCCCGACTTTATTTTGCCAAGAAGCCCCTTCGCTTAAGTACAGAGCCTACCACCACCACCAAAGACTTCAAAAATTGGACTACCAACTTCGAATATAACCACTCCTGCTTCCCATGCACATCTTCTAATTGATATTACCAATGATAACTGGCAAAACGAAAGAGGCATTGACCAAACCCGGGCTCGATCCGAGGACCTTATCCGCACATATTGACATGTTAAGGATACTGATAACTGCTATTAGTTTCAGAGATCTAAGAGAACTAGCGGAAGAGATTCTTACCGTGATAACCAACTACACCATTCGGCCTTTGCGATTGTGATTTGTGATTGGTTTGCCTTATTCCAATCTATGTGAGCATGGGCAAATTTTCGGATGTTGAGACCCACTCATCGGGCTTTAGCGAGGGGTGCTTGGAGGTTGGCGGAGCAGTAGTTGGTAGGGCAAGTATAGGGAGATGGTGTGTTAAGTCTGTTTCTTTGATATTGCTGCTTAGCTGGATTATGTTAGCTTTTTTATTATATGATTTTGAAGAACGCATATGTGGTCGTTGGCGAGATATCTTGGAGTCAAGGCGCTTCTACCAGTGAGCTGCCAGTGAGTATCTTATTGCAAGCTTGACTACCTGGTAGATTCAACCAATCACCAAATTACTCCAAGCGCTCGGACGACAGGCTCTAGCCTTTTAGATACTTTATTCGGTTTTTCAAATAACGAAAAGGAGACCGAAAATCAGTCATAATTGGCTATGTTCTCCAAACCCCTTTTGAGCGCCTCCGTGACCCCTTACAATGCATGCTGCTATCCCAATTTCTGAAGTGTGCCTTTGATTGGGTATATAGTCTCATGTTGTTTCTCGCCCGAGCGCCTCACAGTCCTTCAAACAATATCCCTCCCTTCCCCCCTCTTCTCGTTCATACTACTTTCTGCACTCCCTATCCCATTTATACCGGCGTTTTCCACCCCTCGACTTCTGGGCTTATCGTGTGAAACACTGCCCGTGCGTGCAGCATGCTCAGTGTGCTCATAATCAACGAGCAGTTCGCCGTTCTTGCCATATCTCAAAGGCTCTTCTCTCGCGATCCTGACGACGTCGAACCAGCCGGCCAAACCACCCTTCGTCTTGCGGAAGATGGTATCAATTTCTTCAAGGGAGCGATAAGCTGTTTCGGGGTAGCAGAAGTAAACAACTGGGAAGATGAAGGCGTTGATCACAGCGAAGATGACGTAGGTCTTGTAGCCGATAGAGGAGAAGGAGACGGGGGTGATCATAACGACCATGAAATTAAAAGCCCTGAGATCAACTTAGCCAATTATAGGGAACAAAGGAGCCAATGACGTACCAATTCGCAGAGGTGGAAAGGCCATTAGCAGGAGCTCTGATCCTCAGGGGTACAATCTCAGCGGGGTAGAGCCAGGTCATACCCAACCAGCCGAAAGCGAAGAAAGTGTTAAAGACGAAGAGAAACAATGCCGATACAATACCCGGAGCGGAGCCACCAATGCTAGATTGTGAAGCGTAATTCATGCCGGCAAGAATAGCCATAGACCCAGACATACCAGCGGCACCTACAAGCATTAGAGTTCGCCTACCAAACTTCTCAATCGTGTAGACAGCGATCCAGGAAGCGAGGAAGTACTCTGTTCCATTGCACGCAGCCAAAATACTTGAGGTTGTGCCGCCGAGGTTTATGTACTGTTTGTAGATAGTGGGAGCGTAGTAGGTGATTAGGTTGATACCTATTGAATATTAGCGTTGCACCTTCCGCCATCCCTGATCATCATACCGGAAATCTGTTGAAATACTTGGTTGACGTATCCTAGTACCACACGATGGAAGTTCCTTTCTGGACCCATGGAGAATAGATCGGCCCATCCGTAAGCCTTCATTTCTAACACCGTGTCTTTGATTTCCATAAATTCGGTCTGAACGACGTGATCCTCAGCAGGGCGATTTTCTAACGCCGCAATGACAGACAGAGCTTCATCTTCGTTTCCTTTGAGAATGAGCCACTAAAAATTTGTAAGCAGTTTGTCTTCAACAAGCGAGGTTGCAGCACTCACCCTAGGAGACTCCGGCATTTCCAAAATAAGTGAGATCAAAAGTAAAGCGAAGAAGATCTGGAACGCGAGTGGGAAACGCCACGAGACTGGACTTGGTTCCAGAAAAGAGAAGCCAAAGTCAAGCCAGTAGGACAAGCAAATGCCTCCAGTGATCATCGCGCCCTCAATCATAACCATTTTCCCTCGTTTGTGGGATTTTGATGTTTCTGACGCCCATGTAGGGACCGTAGACGTGTTCATTCCATTCCCAAATCCAGTGACTATTCTCCCAACAATCAATTGGGAAAGGCTGAAAGAAGAGGCCTGTATGGTAGCTCCTACTACCATTATCGAGGAGCCAAGGAAGATCATCTTTCTTCTGCCTAGGACATCTCCCAAGAAGATGGCAATGATTGCTCCGATGAAACAGCCGACGTTATAGCTTGCCACTGTAATACCCTGAATGGTGGAGATGTGGTTGTTATTTGGATTGTTGATGCCATCTATCTCTGGAAATTGCTTGACCCAACTTGGAAGTGTTAAAAGCCCTCCTGTCACACCTTGATCATAACCAAAGAGGCTTCGAATCCGTTAGCTATCAAGTCACATAATCAGAATGAAAATCTTGAGCGGCTCGTTCCTGGTCGTGTCGATGGTGGTACTAGATTCAAAGTTGTGCATAACGTTGAGAAGTAACGTCTCCAGCAACTGCTTCCCCTCTTCCGCTTTCCTGGCGTAGCATGACCCCGCAAACTAGGATGAAGTGTGAAATATAAAAAAACCAGCGGGGACCTTACAAGAAATCTATTCCCGCGATTATACCAACAGCAAGATTGAGCTTTTGGCCACGAAAGCCGAAGTATCTGGAGCCACCAAACATGGCGGGCCCTGTATATTCGGACGCCTTAGAATGAGGTATGAAAACTATGTGGCAGAGAATGAACTTAGAACGACTTTTGCTCTCGCAACACGAACCACAAGAGACGAAGAAAGCATGAGGTTATAGTCTAGAGAGACAATGCTGGCTAGGACATACTTATGTATACTACTCTGGAGTGTGCCAAGAGAAGATGGAGGGGTCGTAAGAATTTAGGAGTCGGATGAAGATTGCATGCAACGATGCATCCGAGCGTGATCGAGAATTTTTCAACTGTTTTTAATGTCCCACGACGCTTCTGCAGGAGGCCCTTAGTCAAAAAACATCAGACCCCAGGAGGCGCTACTGTACCAGTAACCCCGAACTGTGGAGAATTGGCCTGTCAGCCCCTGACAGCTTGACTCGATCTGCACATTAGACGCGAAGCTGTATGTTGTTCTGACTTTCTCCGCAACTCCTGCATCCGATGGGACAAGCAGTGTGAAGTTCATCAGCGCCAGCCGTTCGCTATAGGCAGTGGGCCGTGGAGAATGCTGGGAGACTGCTGGGATGTGCTTCTCTTCTCTGCTTCGGATGACCCAGTTAGGAAGTCCGGGCTCGATCCATGAGATGCGGCTTTTGAAGTCGCCAAATCAAAGGGCCCTGTCAACCATCCGCCACGACGCCGATCAGCGCCGCTCAACGCCGCTCAAATGCCGTCACAACGTCATCTTGATAGATCTGGGGTTTGCTGGGGCCCTTCTTGTCGCCGTCGAAGCGCGCCACGGGGGAGGTGGAGCCTCCACGAGATTCCCACGGGTTCGGGCCAGCAAACCGGCCATACGATGGAACACGCCTAGAAAGAACAGAGAAGCAACTTAGGAAGCAATTTAAGAAGCAACCTCAAAACCCATATGATGTCCCGTCAACCAACATGTACC
The DNA here is from genome assembly GCA_003988795.1 of Proliferodiscus dingleyae. Lineage (NCBI taxonomy): Eukaryota > Fungi > Ascomycota > Leotiomycetes > Helotiales > Lachnaceae > Proliferodiscus > Proliferodiscus dingleyae. The sequence goes on along the minus strand of QYAK01000002.1, from coordinate 594,602 downwards.
CGAGGACCGCGCTATAGATCTAGCGTCCCGAGCCGTCTTGTTCGTTCGGCATATGCAATGTGCTGAGTTCCTGCCAACTGCGAAAACGCCACCATGAAGGCTATCTGGTCGAAGTACATAGCCACAGTCAAGGATTCCAAATTTCAAACATGAAGCTTTAGAGATGTGCGCAACATTTCAGGAGGACCATCTCTGAGATTAAATTAGAAGCAACCCGCGACGGTGAGTGTCCGGGAATCCCCAATTGGTAATCCGGACCTATAACTTGTCGATCTGGGGCCCCAACCTTCAACTCCATGAAAGGCTGATGCTAGTGGCTCACACCCCTCGTATCTTCGAATTGTATAGTAATTTCATCAGTACATCTTCGGTGACAGATTAGATGCGGGAATCCTGCAGGATCCCACATGTACATTCAGGCATCATATCCAAGCTCTGCACGACGTTGTCGTTCAGCGTCAGATGAACTTCATATATCAATCAAATACTGGCATATTTGAATTTCCTCTGTATCCTCTTCCACTCCCTTTTCATATTGCACTTACTTTTAAAGGATCATCTATGACAGACGCCATCACTTCGAACGCTACCACTGGCCGGATGTGATGAATCTTCTCTCTGCACTTCAGTCCGCAGACATAGCATGGGCGCTTGCCGCTGCGTGTATTTTGCAGATCTTGATGGTCATGTATCTATTCAAGAAGACGAGGGTCACCCGGTTCATGCAAGAAGCTAGCATCACACATGATAGAATCCTCTTAGGCAATGCTGACTTGATGATTTTGCTAGACAGCATAGTCCCCAGCGCTACGTAGTGACTTGCTCCCAAAAGTAAGCTGGCCTAGGTCTGGAACTGCAAATTGAGCTGAAGAGGACTGAGCCCGTATCGAAATGCAGATGAATTGAAAGAGCTTTCACCATCCAGAAGCTTGACCTTGACCGCCTTCCCAGTCATTAGCAGTGACAGGGGCAGATCCGAAGTCGCCTCCTATGTCGCCAAAAGCCCCTCCATCGTGGCCACCATCGTGACCACCGTTAGCACCTCCATAGTCATTGGTACCACCAGTATCCGCTTCATCTGCGACAGGTTCCTTACAACGGACTTTAGTATGTCCCATCTGCTTACAATTTTGGCACTGAACACGCGACCAGTCACGGGGCTTGGGACAATCACGACTTTGATGGCCCTCTACAAATGGGTTAGTCCTGAAGACACCACAGGATTTAGACAGGAGACTATACCAGCATCGCAGTTTCGACAGAAAATTTTCTTTTCGTTCGTGCAATCCGAAGATCGGTGTCCCTCTAGAGTGAATCAGCTTCCATCTTTGAGTATGTCATATAGAAATTCGGAGTGTGTGCTTTAAGCCTGGACTTCTCTATAACTTGCCTTCTCCGCAATTAAAGCATTTTTGGGCAGGTCTACCACCTCCTTGGGGACAGTCCTAGCATGTTCAAGTTAGTATCAGGCATCAAAGGACACTGTGAAGATCTACCTTTGCGAAATGGCCTTTCTCGTCGCAGACCTTGCAAGTGACAGTGGCTGGATTCCGAGGTTGTAAAGACAAGTCAGTATTGATAATAGAGAATTTAATATCACTTATCTGGGCATTCCTTAGCCGTATGGCCGGACTGGTTACAGTTCTGTGGGCTTATTAGTATACACAAGGTCAAGTCAAAGCGCAGCCCGAGGACCCATAAGAAGATTGAGAATCAGACCTACCTTACAAGCAAACTTGTCTAGCCGAGGGTTGGGACAATCGCGCATGCGATGTCCGACTTCATCACAGTTATAGCAAGAAACAATGGCCCTATCAGCGTTGTCCATCTTCTCCTGAGAGCAGTTCTTCGAGGTGTGGCCGAGTTCATCACAATTCGAGCTTTTTCAAGTTAGCATGATGTCAAGCCAGTGCCAAAAGAGGGGAAGTAGTTGAACCATTTCGGAATGCCACGATCCACTGGGATGCCGGCGTCAGAAAGTCGAGCCAGATTCTCCTCTGGGGTTGCAGGCCAAAGATCGTTCTCCTTGGGCCGAGCAGGCTTATCAGAGAAGCGCCAAGTGACAGTGTACTTTTTATCGAGGTTCCCCTGGAGGTCCATATTGGTATATGTCACTGAAAGCTCCTTCTCAAGAGCGATTAGATACACGCCCATGCTCTGGTTACGGAAAGCTTGCTCAATTTCAACGTATGTGGCGTCAGGGCAGGCCTTGAAATATTTCTGAGACGCCTCCCTAACATCGTCCAAGTCACGGTCCTCAACAGCACTTGTTAGCTGAGCCCATGCGCTTTCGGCAGAGATAGATTCAACATTCGAGTAGTCGACCTTGCGCGGGTTTTTGCAATCGAAGATTGTGTGACCTATTATAGCACGATAAGAATGTGGTATTCTGAAGTGATATGTTGTGCTTACCTTCCTTGTGACAGTTGTTGCAGACTTTGGGTGGCGCTGTAGGGCAATCAATTGCCTATGATTCACTTCAGAATGTACTTGGAATTTAGCTCTCTGAGGAACACGCACGCGGTGGCCTGTCTCCTGGCAAAGGCGGCATTGTCCTGTGAACTCCCGCTCAACCCGCTCGTTCGTGCACTCAGCCTTGGAATGACCTTCTTGTCCGCAGTCTATTTAATTGTCAACATATTAAGTTCCAATTACAGACGCTGAGCAGCTTTCTATCCATGAAAATGTTTGAGGAGCTAAGTGATAAGCGTTTCGAACAGTAAGACAAAGAAGTCTGGTTGCGACTCTCGTAGTCCCATCGAATATAACAGCTTTGGTAAAATTGAGACGAGACGTACTGAAACATGCGCGAGACTTTTGGGGCTCTGGGCAGTTTTGCTTGGAGTGACTATCCAGGTCAGCGTGTGATCAAGTAACTTCTAGTAAGGAACCGACCCTTCACCACCGCAATTGTAGCAGGTCCCGCTGAAAACACCAGCTCCTCCATCACCAGCTTCGGCATGGCTATGTTCAACATCACCGCCTCCATAGCCGTCACCACCAGTCGGCTCAGCAGCGATGTCGTGATTCCATTCCCCGTCCCCACCGCTACCAATGTCCCAAGACATGTTTGATTGAGTCACGAGCTTAGTAGTCCTGAATGATAGGTGATAAGCTAGATTAAACGTGAAGAATAATCAGCGAGCATGATCAATATTCGAAGTCGGGGACGTGGGATAGGCAGGACAGAGCAATACTTCAATCATATGATTTGACTTCTATAGGCCGATAGAAAGTGATGCGAAGGCAGAAAGCGGACAGGAATGGGCTGGAAAGGGGTTCAATGAACCTTTGGGGGGCATAAGCTGAGTGCTGCGCAAGGTTGAATCTTTTGGTGAATGAATTGTACACCTCGAAAATCAATCGTGCGTCAGCAAGCTCAGTTGCTTTGAAATCTCGACTTTTTTCATGAGATAGGGGCTGACAATGATGTGCCTTAGTTGATAGATGTCTCGAACCTTTGCTGGCAAAGCCATCTGATCCTTGGTGGCAAACAATATCCTCTGCTCGATGCCTTGCATGTGAAGTGGACGACCAGTAATGCAGGCCTTGGGAGAACGACGATAGATGAAAGGACTGGCTTACCTATTTGAGGATCCACTTCTCAGGAACTCTACCTGTAAGGACCCGCGAGGATGTGATGGTGGCGTTCCGTTAGGGAATCGAAAGAGCGCACAAAAAAGGGTTGTTGCGGGACAGCAGACGCGAGAAGAAGCAAAATATAAGTAGAAACTTTAGCGAGGTCGAAGCAGAGAAAAGGCTGTCAACTCGTGCCGGTGACTTTTGCTTACTCTCACTGGCGGTGATACCTCAGAATTTGAACACCCCGGATAACATCTGAAAGCACTCGAAGTCGACTGTCAAACGTTCTCTTCCGCACAGAGCATCAATAATCCTATAGTCTCGAAGAGATGGGACATTCCTGTGTAGAAACAGTTTTATACTACTGATGATTGATGAAACGATGAAAGTTCGGCCGCTAAGGAAGCTGGATTTGATATCGTGAGATGCTATCCTAGCGCGCAGAAGTGAATATGAGTGAATTGATGGATGAGCCATTGTAACCGCAACTAGCGAAGTTATTGGGAGGTTGCTAAGACTGCCTAGTGAAAGAAGTCGGTGACCTTGAGGAACATCACCAACGCAGGATAATACGATGTTCACAGAGAGGCGTAATTAACGCTTCCGTTGATCGAAGTTACAGTCAATGCAGCATAGGTAGTAGAAATGAGACAGCTGTTGACAAGTTCGACCTAGCAAAAGTGGTTACCAGCCACGAGTATGGTCTCAAAGTCGAGCTATTCTGCCCTAACCTTGACTACATAGGACTTTTCAGGAGTATTAAAGAGGAGATGTGTTGACAGCTGTGGGACGATTGGAACGACATGACAGGTTGAAGCGGGGACCATCGCTCCAAAACATTAAAAATACTGGAACGTTAAAGAAGTAAGTTTGATTTTACACACAGCGGTAATTTGTTCAAGTAACATGCTCGTTATTACCTCGGCTTAGAAGCGACTATCATGAGGCTATCATGATACTCAAAGCTGGCAGATCTGTTGATAAATGAAGGAGAATATATGGTTGTCGACAGTTGCTCAGAAAGCCAGTTCTCGAAACAATATCATAGCTGTGAAGCCAAAAAGGTAGAGCATGCCGTTCTTGACTCACTTTCAGCCGAGCAATTATCATAGAATAGAGACTCGCCGTTTTCGCTTCTTCGAGCGAGATCGGTGGCAAGCGAGTAGCGGAGAGGAAAACGAAACGGCTATTACCCACAAGCTGCCGCGGGCCACCACTAGCCGCATGTCACTTCCTTAGGACCCTGATCCAAAAAGAGAAGCTCAAAGTTTTTCGATATGTCAGAGTTGACGTCGTCTCGTGGCTTTTAGCCGCGGTTGGACACTTCCTTGGAGGTCTTAGGCCCCCTGTAGACATTGACACAAGCGTGCCAATTGTCCAACAGCCGCCCCTTGCGTTACGCAGGTGGGGTAGCATCGCAAGCTCCCCACTTATGGGATACATAAAGTATATTAGCCCTGGTATTGCGCCATTCAAGTCGTTTCGTATCTTCTGCTTTTCCTAAAGATATAATTTTCTTAACGGTGAACCAATTGGTAGTTCTCAAATTCTTCAAACTCTTCAGATCCAAGACATCAGCACTATGGCACCACCGGAAGGTCTTCCTAAGATGGAGTACCGCTTTCTGGGCCGTTCTGGCCTGAAAGTCTCCGCTATCTCGCTGGGAGGATGGCTCACTTACGGAGGGCATGTTGAGAATGGTGAGAGGGCCTAGGATTGCCCCAACTAACCAGATGCTCATGAAATATAGAGAACACTTTTGCATGCATGAAAGCTGCCTATGATGTTGGAATCAACTTCTTTGACTGCGCCGAAGGATACTCTGGCGGAGAGTCTGAGCGTGTCATGGGTGAGGCAATCAAGAAGTTCAGCTGGAAACGTAATGATCTGGTCATTTCAACAAAGGTCTGTCATGTTGTCAGACGGTCTTGAGCAATGCTAAGCTAGCTTAAGATCTACTGGGGGGGAGCAAATGGGGACAATGTCGTGAATAACGTTGGCCTCTCTCGCAAGCATATCATCGAGGGAGTTAATGCCTCCTTAGCGCGCCTGGGTCTTGACTACGTCGATCTGATCTACGCTCATCGCCCGGACAGAGATACTCCCATGGAGGAGACCGTCCGAGCATTCAATCACATTATTAACACCGGCAAGGCCTTCTATTGGGGCACGTCTGAGTGGGACGCTGACGAGATCGCCACGGCATGGAGGGTCGCAGACCGACTTGGACTGATCGGCCCGTTGATGGAGCAGCCGCACTACAATATGCTTGTCCGGGATAAGGTTGAAAAAGAGTTCGCGCACTTGTATGAGGAGATCGGGCTCGGCCTTACGATCTTCAGTCCCTTGAAGCAGGGCTTCCTGACAGGCAAATACAACGACGGCATCCCAGGAGACTCACGAATAGCAACTAGTAATGATAAATTCATTAAGATGATGAACGAAAGAATTGGAGACGAGTCATGGAAGAAGGATATCGAGAATGTCCGCAAGCTGAAACCGTTCGCAGAGAAGTTGGGCGTATCACAGGCTATCCTTGCCTACGCTTGGGTTTTGAGTAACAAGAACATTAGTTCTGCAATTACTGGGGCTAGTAAGCCGGAGCAGGTCTATGAGAGTGTCAAGGCCTTGGATGTTGTTGAGAGGCTGACACCAGAACTATTGAAGGAAATCGATGAGGTGTTAGGCAACAAGCCAGCGGAGTCTAAGAGAAGATTTGCTTGAGATGCATGGCTGCAAATGGAAGGTAGAGCAGCTCAAAATAGAAAGGACGGTGTTCCTCATCTAGGACGAGATCAAAGAATCGAAGCAGACATTATCATTGAGGACATCCGGGTGGACCATAAGATAATCCATATACAGCCCTTCATCCATGTGACATGCCATCACCGCTGTTCAGGCCTCTCCTCATCGACCCAGAGCTGTCCGAAGCTGGTAGATCCGCCGTCGGTCTCGTGACATGGCTAACATCTTCTGATCCCACCGCAGCATGATATTCGGGGGGGTGATTCCCATCACCTCCTGTACTCCCATGAACGGCTTCACTCATGCGCCTCAATTCCAGAGCATCTTCTACTGCCCTGCTAGCACTTGGGCTGGGCGTAGCGAGATCAACACTCCTCAAACTCGGCGGCTTACTCCCTGCCCCATACGGCGGTGGTGCCTCGCCCCTTTCATCCAATCCCTCTTCTCTAGCTGGTCTCTCTCCAGCACTTCGGCCCCCAAGTCCAAATCCTCCAAAAGTGAACGGGCTATTTCTCGTAGGGCCTCTGGACCGGAAACCCGCAACGTCTCTAGCTAATGCTCGTTGGGAATTTGACCGTAGTATTACAGCTTTTTGTTTCTTCCGGCGTCTAATGTAGAGGATGAAACCGCAGACGATAATCGCAAAGGCGGCGATGATGAGGAAATAGTAGTTGAAGGCGTGGACCCCTTCTTCGTTGATGAGAGGAGTTTCCGAGGGGGTAGGACCGGACGAGGTGTCGTCAGGTGTAGGGGACGGGGTCTTGGTTGGGCTTAGTGACGAAGTGCTCGATGGTGAGGTTGAGTTTGAAAGGGAATCTTGGTTTGAGGGAGATGTTGTTGCTGATGTAAGGAGAGCCGTTGTAGTAAGCAGTGACGATGGCGCGGTATTAGGATCTTGACGGCCGGCGAGTTGGGCATAGGAAGAGGCGGGTAGAATGATGGACAGGAAGAGGCGGGCTGAGGAGAAACGTAGGCTTGATCGAGGGCATTGGCAAGTTGGTGCGGAGCGCTTTCTTTGTTGGAGCCTCATATCGACATTCATGAATCCTACTAGATGTAGATTGGCCTAGTCTCTGCCGGATACTGTAGATGTTTCGTAGATGGAGACGATATCTGAGTAGATCTAACTGCTCGTGTGCATCACGTCGACTTCAGTCCGAAGGTGACGACGGATAGCAAGGAAACATGGTGCTGAACACCCAGTCAAGCTTCGTCATTGAAGAGAAGCAGAACCAAGGACGCGGATGAGAAGAGATGTCTGGATGCTGGAACTCTGCTGGTTGGCGATATGGGGACTGCCGGATGTGTCGGACAGCGTTACTCGCTCACATAACCAGCGCGACTTCCTAATATAAGCTTTGCAGCCCCTGCTGTGCCACCGGCTCGGAGTATCGACCAAGCGCCCCGTGCTATGCTACTACGATAGCCGCAAAAATCCCCGACGAAGATCCTCAACGACATCGGCATCGGCCACGATGACAGTACGGGACTCTCACCGAATCACGAGTTGCGATTTCCCTCGGAATCAATAGCAATTAGGTATTTGCGAGTTTGTTTGGGATGCCTCGAGCTATCAGAGGTAGTGCCCTCTTGTTTCTCCCCGCCTAGTGCAGAAGCTGAGCATCTCAAATTCTAGGCGTCCTTGTGGAGTGTGACCCCTCCATCAAAGCCATCATCGTTAAGATCGACAATGAAGAGCAACATGCCTATATTGTCGAGGACTTAGATGATCAGACGCTAGTCATCAAGGAGAATATGCTGTCGACCTTGAAGATGAGGCTTGATGAGGTAATTACCTATATCACTATAGTAATAGGCCAAGAATTGACATACCCTAAGGTCCTCAAGGATACGCAACTGGTACCAAGTGACGACGATTCGGATTAGACGTTGAGATGCTGCTTATGGAAGTCAAGCTCATCTACCCAGAGAGGTTGACGCTGGGATGGGAAAAATGGCGTAACCTGCTGGCCAATCCTTTGGACTCGTTTTAGAAGTACACTCCGAGTTTGGAGAAGATGGACTGTTTCCGTCACTGAAGCTATCACCGCATGGAGGCTCATGGACGCTGGATGTAACCAGAAGTTTTTGGGATGATCAGAAAGCTTGGAATCATATTTGTCGGGCCGGACCAGCTGCCTTAGCAACAACTTGACCTACAGCTGGTGTTGAAGAACTAGACAATTGGCTACGAACAAAATCAAAAGATTCTTTAACACCGGCATAATGATCAGATGGCTCTGATTAAGTATTGAGGGGCTTCGCAATGAACATAAAATCCACAGCCGTGACGGGCCAGATGGACGGCAATCATGATCTTGTGGTTTCTCTTTTCATATGTACAGAATGTGGTTCGATGATACTTTTTACTTTAAGCGTCTGGGGACACAGACGCAGAAGTGGTAGTCGACATCGTTTCAGCGGTATGCCCCAGAGGCACAGAGCCCAAAAGTTGCTTTTTTCGCGGTCGCTTCAACTCCTCTAAAGTAACTCCATCCAACTTGGTGATTCCCACGACTGGTGGATCTCCCTTCTTAACGAATTCGTATAGGCCTATATTGGATGTCAGCATCTGCATTCTGCCGTTTCACTCTGTGGACTAACCAGGCATCTTATTCCCAGCTAATCGAAATGCGTCTCGTGCCACCTGCTCATGCACTTCTCCCTTCAATTCGAAGATAATCTTGCTGACAGCAATTCGCGAAGCCCAATGGTCGAAAGAACCCTTCCCTTTTCCCATACGAACCTACCCGGAAAGTCAGCGGTCATATACACGATCACGGTCAGGTTTGAAACCTACCTCATTACCTTTGGTATACACGCCAATGTTTGCACAAACCCTTTTATACAGCCGATATTTCATACCCTTTAGCCGCACCTTGATAGCCTCCTCCCCGTTTTTGAGCTGTGCCGCGCTTATTCTACGATGATGATCGCACATCCGCAGACCGTAGTCACCCCATACTATCGTCGTACCCCGCGCAGAACCCCCAGTCCGAACTTGAGGTCTACCTTTCGGGGAACGTTTCTTTTCAGGGGCAGTTGGGAGAAGCCAATTCCCATTTCTGGTCGCCGTGTCGGAGAAGGGACGCAGTGATGTTGACGGGTTATTTCGGCACGCAGCTGTTATGCGATTGGAGGAGGGAGGCAAAAGGGGCAGTGAATGCGTCGGAGATATCGCAAATCGATTAAATTGAGCTGCAAAGCTCCATAACGTCCGACCGTTCATGGTTGTAAGGATGCCTGATCGACACTATATGGAGAAAGAAAGCTTGAAGTCTTTCAAATATTCGAGTCAAGCTACCCTGCATTACGGGGACCGAAGAGGACTATTATAACAATACCATGTCGAGTAATCAAAGATGTAACTTGATTTTCCGATCAACCATTTAAGGAAAGGGGAATCCTCTAAGCACCGAATCGATTTTATGCATTGATATTCTGAGACGACACGAGCGGAAAGCATGTTCTAAAATTTCTGCGGTTACTGCTGCCTTTACTTATTGGTCGCGATTTTGAACCATGGGGCCGCAGAAGGTCACCGTAATAAATTCGGTCGCGTAAATTGAATCGCGCTTTCCAAAAGGTCGCGTACATCATCAAAGTCCCAAGACTTTGAACCTTTGATTGAAGTTTGTCCACCATGCTTGATTCCTTGTAAAATCACACTCGTTTTAGTCTCGCCCATTGCTTTGCAAGACTAGCCTGTTTATATCAGGTGCTCACGCCTGTTATGCCCGCGGATATTCGGAGCTTCTTTGGGGGCAATACCTCTACCCCCATCCGCGAGGAGAAGAAGAGTGATGAGGATTCCAGGAAGAAACGAGGCAGTTGGTCTTTCGGATTCTATTTAAAGACAAGTCTCGGATGCTAACCCACGTAGAAAGCCGCAAAGTCATCCATGATAGCGACGAGGATGAACCACAGTGAGTCTTGCCGTCATTACTGACTCCTGTCCTTTACTCATTGTCCTCAGACTTAAACATGCAACTCCCAGAAAAAGGGGCTCCACCAAGGATGTGTATGATATCCCAGCATGTCTGTGTATACGTGATTGACCATTCCTTAGGAAGAGAGAGTCTCCCAAGGGAAAGGAGACATCTACTACAGATTATTTTGCGTCCAGCAAGGGTAAACCCAAGCCAGTAAATACAACACCCAAGAAGCCAATACCTGCACCAAAAGTCGAAAGCAACGGCCGTTCTTCTACTCGCAAAAACAAGGCTACCTCATTCAAAGACGACGACGGATTCACATTCTTAGATGATGATGAAGATGCTGTTGATGATATTTTCGCAGCAAATTTCAAGAAGAGTGAAGCAGTGAAGGATGCATATGTTGAAAGCGAGAGTGATGATGAGCCAGTTGTACTCTCTAAGCCAAAGAAGACAGCTGGTAAAGGCAATTCTGGCCGTTCGAAGAAGAATAGCCATGTCAGAATGAAGGACTCCGGCGACGATCAATCGTTCGTTATGATTGATGATGATAAGATGGACGTGGACGCACCTACTGCAAAGTCTGGAAGTAAGAAGAGGAAATCTGCTGATCTAGAATCTGAGGAGGAGCCAGGCGCGCCAACTAGCAAGTCTGCCAAAGCGAAATCAACCAAGCCACCTGCAAAGAAGCGAAAGGACCCCGATGGAGAAAGCTCTGCGATCCAAGCAATCCTGGATAATGTTCCAACTATTCGACCACCAACTCCTCCGCCGAAGGACCCTAATGTCAAATTTGACTGGAGAAAGGGTGCTCAAGGCGGCGGGAATAGTGCTGCAGCACCCCCTGCATCAGGTACAAAAGAGCTGCCAGATGGTGAGGAGAATTGCTTAGTTGGGCTGAACTTCGTGTTCACCGGCATACTAGACACTATCAGTAGGGAAGAAGGTCAAGAATTGGTCAAGCGATATGGAGGCAAAGTCACCGGTCAACCAAGCAGCAAAACAAGCTTCGTTGTGCTCGGGAATGAGGCAGGACCTTCAAAACTAAGAAAGATCAAGGAGATGAATCTGAAGACGATCAACGAAGATGGCTTATTCGCTCTGATCTCAACAATGCCTGCTAATGGAGGCGATGGCAAAGCGGCAGGGAAGAATCTTGAGAAGAAGCAAGCAGAACTGGACAAGATTAAGCGAGACGCTGAAGAAATGGAGCGGGAAGAGGAAAAGAAACAGCGGGAGGCTGAAACTGCAAGGAAAAAGGCCAAAAAAGACGCAGCTTCCCAAGGCTCCAAAGCCAGACTGCCCCCACCTCTTCCACCACCCTCCAGCTCGCAACTTTGGACCACCAAGTATGCTCCGACTTCCGCGAATCAAATCTGTGGCAACAAGAGCCAGGTTGAGAAAATCCAAAAGTGGTTGAGGGGTTGGACGGCGGCACGTAAATACAACTTTCAGAAACGGGGCGCTGATGGGCTTGGTGGGTACCGAGCAATTATGATTCACGGTCCACCTGGGATTGGGAAGACAACAGCTGCACATTTAGCAGCTAAACTCGAGGGTTACGGTATCCTAGAGAGCAATGCTAGCGACGCTCGAAGCAAGAAACTCGTAGAATCTGGTGTCAAAGAATCGCTGAACAACAAATCATTGTTTGGTTACTATGCTGGCGATGGCAAAGAGGTTCAAGAGACCAAAAAGAATGTGGTTTTGATAATGGATGAGGTTGACGGCATGTCGGCCGGTGATCGTGGTGGTGTGGGTGCACTTGCTAAACTCTGTAAGAAGACGGAGATGCCCATGATCTTGATTTGTAACGAGCGAAGGCAACAAAAGATGAAGCCTTTCGATTTCGTGACACTGGATATTCCATTTAGGCGGCCCACGGTTGATCAAGTTCGTTCCCGCATCGCAACTATATGCCACAGGGAGGGTTTGAAGCTTCCTCCGAACGTGATCGATGCCCTCATCGAAGGCAGCAATAAAGACATCCGGCAGATTATCAATATGATCTCCACAGTCAAAATTGATCAAACTTCCATGGACTTTGATCAAGGGAAGTCCATGTCGAAAGCCTGGGAAAAGTCTGTAATATTGAAACCCTGGGACATCTGCGGTAAGCTTCTTGGTGGAGGCATGTTTGCCCCCTCTAGCAAAGCTACCTTGAACGACAAGATAGAGCTCTACTTCAACGACCATATGCTCAGCTTTCTCATGATTGCAGAGAATTATCTCAGCACTAAGCCAATGCGGGCAAGCGATTTGAGCGGCCGAGAACAAAATCTCAAAGCATTAGAACTCGTTGACCAAGCTGCTGAGAGCATCAGCGATGGAGACTTGGTTGATCGTATGATTCATGGTTCACAACAACAATGGAGCCTGATGCCAACACATGCAGTATTTAGCACTGTCAGACCTGCAAGTTTTGTGGCTGGTCTAATGTCAGGCCAGACTACTTTCCCTGCGTGGCTTGGCCAGAATAGTAAGCAAAGCAAACTGATTCGATATGTGAAAGAAATTCAATCACATATGCGCCTTCGCACTGCTGCAGACCGTCACGAGATTCGTCAAGAATATATGCCTGTCTTATGGACACGAATAATCAAACGCCTTCAGGATGATGGCAAGGACTGCGTGGATGAGGTCATTGATCTCATGGACAGCTACTTCTTGACAAGAGATGACTTCGATTTCATGACTTCACTTGGCCTTGGGCCTCACGATGAAGGTCTTGTGACCATCGATACCCAGACAAAAGCTACCTTCACAAGATTGTAGGTGACTTTGCGGTACTGAAGATCTTACGCTGACATTTTCCAGGTACAATCAACGTTCACATCCACTGCCTTTCATGAAAGCTGGAACTATCACCGCGCCAGCAGCAAAGTCCAAGGCAGACGTTCCCGACCTCGAAGAAGCCGTCGAAGAGGAAGATGAGGGCGAGTTTATGTCCGACGCCGATGCGAAGGACGACGATGATGAGAATATTGAGGATGTTCTGAAGAAGGATAAGTACATCAAGAAGCCCAAGGCCAAGAAATCTGCGGTACCGAAGAAAGCATCGAAGAAGAAGGCCAAAGATGATGAAAATGATGAGATGATTGATGACGAATCTGAAGATGTGAAGCCTAAGAAGAGACCCAGTAAGGCAAAGTCGGCTGCGAAAGGCACAGGAAAGAGATGACAGCACAATTTAGCAAGTAAGAGAAGACTGAACTAGCTCTAGCTCTAGCTACGACATCAATTGAAGTTTTAGGAGATTTATTATCATAAACCGCCAGGTTGGTTACTGCCTGCCAATTTGTTGATTGAATCTTCATGGTTCTGATAGGCCTACCCCATAAAGCTTGCCAATGCGAGCAGAATACTAGAGATGAGTGATATCACGTGATTATCACCATGTTGAAAGCATCCCACAGCGAGCAAAATAGGATGATCTTACATCAAATATACTTGGGTTTAGATCCTCGTTCTATTTTTTACATCTCCACTAGTATACATCCATTTAGTGTCAGTGTATGGACCTTCTTGACTTGAAATACTCTCCGTCACTAGTGCCACTTCACTAAGTGGCTCGCTTAAACTTCACGCACTGCACCCAAAATTTTGAATATCTCGAGATTTTGCAACATCGACGGTTGAGAACCCGCAACGCCCAATCCGCCTTCAACCATGACCGAGCAATTAATTCTCAAGGGCACCCTTGAGGGCCACAGCGGATGGGTCACCTCCCTGGCCACCTCTCTAGAGAATCCCAACATGCTCCTGTCTGGCTCTCGCGACAAGACCTTGATCATCTGGAACCTGACCCGCGATGAGAGCTCGTACGGCTACCCAAAGAGATCGCTACACGGTCACTCTCACATTGTCTCCGACTGTGTATGTTATTCTGCGGGACTTTGCGTTCATTGGTTTGTAAAATCAAGAACTATGTACTAAATCACAATCTAGGTCATTTCCTCGGACGGTGCTTATGCGCTCTCCGCCTCCTGGGATAAGACTCTGCGCCTTTGGGAGCTCTCCACAGGCACTACCACCCGCCGATTTGTCGGACACACCAACGACGTCCTCTCCGTTTCCTTTTCCGCCGACAACAGGCAAATCGTTTCTGGCTCGCGCGACCGAACCATCAAGCTATGGAACACGCTCGGTGACTGCAAATTCACGATCACGGACAAGGGACACCAGGACTGGGTTTCATGTGTGCGATTCAGCCCAAATCCCCAGAACCCTGTCATTGTCAGCAGTGGTTGGGATAAGCTTGTGAAGGTGAGGAGCATCCTATTATTTTGGTCCAGGGGGAGCATGCGATGTCATTATGATGCTACGCAGTTTATAAAGTATTTGCTACTTCAGAGCTTGGGGAACCGAGCCATGAGACAAATTTTCACCAATTGTCCTGATCAGAACTTGCATGCTCTGCCTGATAGTTGTTCGCTCGGGTGAGATTTGCTAATTTGTGTATAGGTCTGGGAACTTTCCTCCTGCAGGCTGCAGACTGACCATATTGGCCACACTGGTTACATCAACACCGTCACAATCTCTCCTGATGGGTCTCTCTGTGCTTCTGGTGGAAAGGACGGGACCACCATGCTGTGGGACCTCAACGAATCCAAGCATCTCTACTCCCTGAATGCTGGCGACGAGATTCACGCCCTTGTTTTCTCACCGAACCGATACTGGCTTTGCGCTGCCACCTCCACTTATATTATCATCTTTGACCTGGAGAAGAAGAGCAAAGTTGACGAGCTAAAGCCTGAATTCCAGGCTGTTGGCAAGAAGAGCAGAGAGCCGGAGTGTGTGAGTTTGGCGTGGAGCGCGGATGGTCAGACGTTGTTCGCCGGTTACACCGATAACATCATTCGGGCTTGGGGTGTTATGTCGAGAGCGTAGAGGAAGGTGTTGATGAGTTTGGCTGATTGCATGCGAGGAATCATGGACTGGGACTTTTTGCGGGCTTTGCGGGCTTTGCCACCACTTGTCGATTGGCAAGCTGTACTCCAGATTATGGCATCTCAGGAGCACAATCAAAATAGAAACTTCCAACAAACATGAAATTATCTGTGCAATGTAGGCTCTGGATTCGCAAAGGGGGGTTGCACTTAGAAGTCTCGAGTGTTTTACGAGTTGCCTCCTCTTCACATTGACAGACTCTCCACGTGATCATGCGTTTGAAATCATCAGCTACTGAGGTTGATTTGCAAGTGAACCATAGCCGTAATCGCTTTATTGGAAACCTTAGAGAAGCATTGTCTGATCTCTTATGAATTTTGAATCGACTTCACCATATCTAGACCATTTTATCTGACCTCGGCCCTCACTCGCGACGTCATAGACGCGATTATCAAATCGCAACCCTCATCCCACTTCGTATCTCGACACTCACAGTATGTGAGCATAGAACAACCATTATGTGTGGCCGTTATGCCCTTGCACTGGTAAGTCTTGACCTGCTATCTTCAAAGAAATCTAATCAATTGTTTCCAAGCGCCCGGCGCAAGTCCGTCAATACCTAGTAGATGAAGGGATGCCCGTTTACGAAGCTCCCGACGAGGAAGGCGAAGGAGCTCCACGACAATCCTATAACTTCGCACCCGGCTACCACGGCATCGTTTACCGCGCCGACACACCAGATTGGGGCGCTGGACCTCGCCAGCATCAGAAAAGCTCCGGCGAGGGTGAGCCAGGAGACAAAACTGTTGACGATGCACCAGAAGAGGAAGGACGCCAGGTTAGACACAAGCTACAGTCTATGAAATGGGGCCTTATTCCTTTTTGGACGAAGAGGAATCCGGATTATGGCTCTATGATGAAGACGATCAACTGTAGAGATGATTCTCTAATTGAGAATCGGGGCATGTGGACCACGATGAAGCAGAAGAAGAGGTGTATCGTTGTGGCACAGGGCTTCTACGAATGGCTGAAAAAGGGAAAAGAGAAGGTCCCACATTATGTGAAAAGGAAAGATGGGCAGCTCATGTGTTTTGCGGGGTTGTGGGATTGTGTACAGTACGAAGGTACAGAGCATCACATCTTGTGATAAGCTGGGGTGTTTGCTGACGGTAGACCAGGCTCGGAGACGAAGATCTATACTTATGCAATCATCACTACAGATTCAAATAAGCAATTGGACTTCCTACATGACCGTATGCCAGTCATTCTAGAAAATGGCTCCGAAGATCTCCGAATCTGGCTTGATCCAAAGCGATATACATGGTCGAAGCAGCTTCAGGAACTCCTTCTACCATTCCCAGGAGAGTTGGAGTGTTATCCAGTCAGTAAGGATGTAGGAAAGGTCGGAAATAATTCCCCAAATTTCATTGTTCCTGTTGCGAGCTCTGAGAATAAGTCTAACATTGCGAACTTTTTCGCGAAGGGAGCGACGAAGGAAGATGGCAAGCCCTCACCGCCCATTTCAGCAATTAGGAGGAGAGACATCCGAAAGGAACCTGCTGAAGATGAAGATATCAAGAAGGAAAATATCAAGCAACAACCCAATGAAGATCGCGAAACAATCAAACACGACAACACCGAAAATAATGCGCCACTTCCTGTTCCACAGGAGCAGGACTCAAAGAAGGGCATCAAGAGGAAGCTGGGAGACTCTGTTCCAGCTGAAGATTCCCCACAAAAAGTCCCAAAGACTTTGTCTGGTCCATCACCCCAGAAGTTAGGGCGCAAATCTTGGAGCGCTACTAGTAATGACACTACAAGTCCATCAAAGTCTACTAACAAAGTCAATGATAGTCAAAGGATTACAAAATTCTTCGGAAAAGAATAAGGCGTTAGTTACCATATGTTAGAAAAGGGAGCCTGGGTGGGGACATTAATGGCGTGCTTCTTGTAATGTATCTGAACATCAACACGGCATCACTTGGACCCTTTTAATTCGACGACTTCAATTCCAACGTGATTGAATCTAAGCATGCATATTATAAGTTTTTTTTTGCAATCCTCCCAGTACTATGAGCTTTGATTGCTATAAATTTCTCTGTCGCGAGACTCCCATACCAACAGGTAATTTCTTAAGCGAGCCCCTTTATTCTAGAAGTCCTTACTAGCTCCTATAGCTCTAAAATTCACGAAGACGCATCTTCTCGATTGCCAGCCAGAAATCTACAACAATTCCTCCTGGATTACTAAGGCATCATTCTCTGAGCGTACTATACTGTACGTATACTTTAGGTGAGGTGAATAACATTCAGTGATATCTGGCATCGAAGGATTTGTGACGCGTAATGGAATTATTAGAGCGAAAGGCACTAAATATAGTCTTGATAAGCTGTCCCGGAGTGCATTCAGTTTTAGCATACTTAGCTATAACAAAAATAGTATATGCAAGTCTATCAAATGGACAAAGACGTGTCCAGTCGGTGGCGCGATCACTTCCAGAAAGACCACGAAGTCAGGGGCGTAAATTTGTTGGCCTCTGAACCCCATTATGACTTTCAAAGCGACTCGATCAGGAAGATTAGATAGCGTTGTCTCATAATTTGAACAACATCTCCACAAACCAAAAAGCCGGAATACAGCAGAGAAAATGAGGGTGCAATAACTCTCCTAGATAACTCTCCTAGTCGAAAAATAACCCACCTCGACCACCTCGCCCCAAACTTTTATAAATCAAGCTTTCTCCTCTTCTACCCAATGATATTCTAACAGTCATTGTCCTCATCCTAGAGAGATCACCCTGGCAAGAAACTTAACACTCAAACCGTAGTACAGTACGTTTTGTATAGTTTACACTCAAAAGAACACACTGATGCCAGCCTATCTCCTTTTTCTTTCGTTTTCCATTCCGATGTTTTTTACCATGGGTGAACCAAAACAAAACACCATGCCACCTACGGACTGTAGAGTTCCCAAAACTGTTAAGAATAAAGCAGAATAGCAAATAACACTGTCATCTTAAGATGATGTGATGCTGGTTGATACACGATGAGTTGATGTAGTGGCTGATTGGATATCCATCGGCGGTGCAGGATAGCTAGACTGGCTATTGTAAGGGACATATGCATGTCCGTTAGCAAGATTACCGTTCGACATCGCGGCGTCATGTCCTGCATGGCTGCTCTGTGACCCGCGTTTTGGCGTTTGGCTGCTTGGACCATATGCCGAGTCATTTGAATCGCTGGAACATAGTCCCTCACCGTGTGACGCGTACATTTCAGCTGGTTGTGGGGAGATAGTTTGAGAGCTATATGCCGTATGAGTGGAGGCAACCGATTCGGGGCTGTTACTTGAATACGAGAGATATGATGAGGAAAGAGCGCTGTTTTCAGGCACTGCACTGCCACTGAACGGCTTGCTGCTAGTGTTCATAACTCCATCGTAAGATTGGTAGTTAACCTGTGTGACATTAGAGCCTGATCGAAGGTACGCTCCAACTTGTGAGCGATCGCTGGCCGGAAAAGGTAGAATGCGATCATTTCCGGAGTTTGGTGCCGGCAGAGTACTCAAGATCTGCTGGCCCCCCACTGAGGAGGTCTTGACTTCAGGGCTAAGTGTTGGGCGCAATGGGTAACTATGATAAGGTAATTGACTATGGGTACAGGTCGAGTCTTGCTCAAGGTACAATGGTGTGTTCTTCGACAGTTGCGGACTTGAATTCCAGGTTCGAGTGGCATTAGCCATCGTATAATTAGATGAAAGTAGTTGTTCGGAGTTCAGAGTTGTGTAGGATCCTTGGAGACCATACTCACTGTCCTCTGGATATTCGAATGGTGGCATCGCAACGTATTTGATGGACGGGGATTCGTAACTTGACAAAGAATTATTTCGCTGATAGTATCCGTCTGTGACAGACGCTGGTTGTTGCACGTAGGCATGATGACCATATGGGCTGACGACGCGGCACTGAATATGCGCAGCTGTAGAAGAGCTTTCAAAGCTGTTGAATTCCGTCGGCTCCCCCTTTATTGGTGCTTCGTGAGATGAGACCTATTTCGATTAAGCAGGAAATACAATACTTGTGCACAGGGATTTGATTACTCTCAAGAATTGGCAATTTTCATTGCCGGCGCTCTTACAGTTTGTGCATGGTAAACCATTCCCCAAGTCACCACTACAACGGATTTTACGCTTTCGGCATCGACCGCACTACCTACTGTCAGCCAGGAGTCTCGAAAGGTAACTAACAAGCTTACAGCCACCGGTATTCTGCTCCTGGGCCGAGAGCTGGAATCTTGCTCAGAAGTATGACTGGCATTTCGAATATCGTGGGCAGACATGTGGTGCTCTCGAGTAATGCTGTAAGGACTTGTAGCTCCCGGTAGGTCTCGATCGTGGCTCAGAGGATAACCATGTCCTCCACGACCGCTGTAGCGACGCAGCTGAACCGGATCCTCATCTTCGAAAAATGCTGCACTAGGTCGAGTCATTATTCAGTTTGCTGGTGCTTTGATCGGTACCCTCTCAAATAGACAGTCCTCCTATGAAACCCTCCTGCGTTGGGGGAGAACGGTAGGTGAAGCTATGAGTACGAGGAGTAGAATTACCTTATTATATCAAACGAATGTCTTGAAGGGTCTCGGCTCTCTTGTAAACCAGGCTGGGAGAAAGAGGAACGGTACAGGCCGATTTCAGAGGCGGGTCAATGTAGGTAAACATTTTTGCATTTGTGTTTCACAGCCCCATCATGTTTGCCTGATGTGGTACATGTCAACCGTCATTATAAGGCTGCAGGCTACTTTAGCTTGCAAGTTGTGATATCGATGAACATCTCCCCTTACTCAAGGTCCCATGGAGCAGTAACGCGATTATGCAGCGGGGAGGCCATAGCTCGAAATTTTCAATACGCGCGGGAGGCTGCAGGTTCTCGCATGGTTTGTACATATCTAGGTCCGATCTACGTATTCTGTGACAGATTTCGACGTGTAGAGAGAGACCGTATCAGAGTGAGATCCTGGACAAAGCCTCTAGGTAGCTAATTTGCCTGGAATAATGAGACTGACCATAGTTGGGCCCTGTTTGTGGATTTTTGAGCTCTGTGGCTCTTGAGATCATCTCGTTTCCTGGAGCACAAGCGCTGCAGATAAAGAGCCTTGAGTACGAGCAGGTACTGGCCTATGAATGGTCGGATACAGATATATGAACAAGGGTGTGGACAGTCTTTCAGGATAAGAATCTTTCTGCTGCAAACCATTTCGAGCCCCAATGCACAATCCACTTTCCTAACGACCGGAGAATTTTCGAGAGCGGCCTTACTTCTTTGAGCAGAGAATACTGATAGGACAAGCTATGGTAGCAGTGCGAGAGGGGCTAGTAAAGCAAACAAATTCTAGAGGCTCCGCCTCACCATAAGCCGTGATACAGCAAACGCATTCGGGAATACTTGCAAAAGTGGAGCAGAGGAAAACAGGGGTCCAGAGCCCGCTTAAAGGCCAGAACAAGCTCGTTAGACACGCGTTATTATAAAAGTAGTAGTCTTTGCCTTTGACCATATATGTGATGCAGAGAAGAAGCACCAGACCCGTAGCTGGGCTTGGCATTTCTATTCAAGTCCAACAATCTCGTTCTGAGACTGTAGGCTGTAGAAAAATACCGGCTGCTTCATGGGACACGTCACTAGACCACATAGACATCTATCTAAACGAAGAGTTGGCTTGTTGCAATGGTCGATTACCATCGAGCAAACGTACTCAATCACTTCTCTTGCGTTCGGCCAATGTCCGACTTTTGACTGTGTTTGCTACTTTGTGACAGCCGTTATCAAAGCTAGCCTGACTGAGATGAAACTGAGTTTTGTTGTAGTCAAGTTGACATATAATGTTGTAGAACGCAGCTGCAGCGTGGCTGGATCATCTGGACAGAGTGCGGAGACCCTTTGGACGAAGACGTCAAGATAAGCGGGGCTATCCAAGATTGGACAGGATAAAATGACTGGCTATACTCTTGACTCCGTAATCTAAGGCGACTGACCGGCTTCAGTATTACCACCGTTGGTTGCAACACGATACTGATTGCTGGGAGCTTGTTCTAATGGTGCCAAATCTTGCAGACTCTGAAGAGGCCGAGTCTTTCCTACATGGTCACAGGAGGATTGTCAACTTAGGAAAATGAATTAATTTTCTGGTTAGACAGTAGCGAACTTTGTGCCAAGGTTGGCGAGCTTGTAGCACAGCTATTGGCTATGCATGTGGCACTGCATCTCGCATACATGTCAGGGTAGGCACTCTGTGCATTAGAAGTGTCTTTTCGTCGGTATGGCGAGGAGATAGATCTGCTACGAGATCTCGGAAACCAGACAATACAAGCACCGAATCCGAGTTATAAGGAGAGCGATCCAAAGGAGTTGGGCTGGCTGGAAATGACGAGCGGTTCCTGGTGAAATGGACTAATAAACCATAGAATAAGATATTGAATAGTCAACGTAGTCGAAGAGGTTGCCGCTGTGATGTGCACAACCCTTCGAGAAGATGTACGTTCCTCTGAGAGACGCACAGTTGCGGAAGCTTCTCGGCCAGACCCGTCTGTCCCGTACTCATTCCTATGTCTCTGATTCGATGACAGTAATACAATTCGGAGGAGGTCTCCGGGGCCAACATATGCATGTAGTATGGAATTGCCGGGCGAACTTCCCCGGACCTCTAGGCAATCAAATCCACGACGAGATTTGTGCTGATATCTAGAACCCCCAGATCTTCCTCCCGTACACGTGGAGCTAACATGCAGGAGCTACGGAGGATTTGACAGGCTTCAACGGGTAGTTGCATGATGACGGGGAGGCGCCCTAGTCGAGCGCTTTGATGGCCCTTGAAGATCTGCAGGCGGCCGACTGTAGGACAAACTGAGGTATTCCGGTCCAATCATTCATGGACGGCTTCCACAAACCTGGTACTCGTAGATGAAATAAGTGTCGTACGTAGGAGTGGTGCAGAAGCATCAAAGGCCATTAGAAATGCGGCCAGAATGGGCCTGGCTTGGACTTCGATTGTCCTTTGATAGTTAGTCTGGACACCTGAAGTGGAACAGGACAATTGCTGCAGTGATCCAAGGTAAAAGGGCGAGAATACTAGATGTGTAGGGGAGAAATGAAGGAACAGATTCAGGAACCCGAAGATAGGATCCGCGACAGGACTAGGGCTGAATCTTAAACCAGCATTAGCGAAGTATACTACCGAGCCCCGCACAGCATGTTCTAAGATCATTGAGATCTTCGGCAGGCCATGTCAAGGATGGAAGAAGACAGACAGAGAATGAGCCATGTCTGGCACGTGACGTGTCGATGAGCCTTCCGCTGAGAGAAAACATCTTGGTAACAAGATCCAAGTGGTCTCAAAGAAATTTGAGAGCGGTGGATGATCGCCGCATGTCTTTCATACCCCTTCGACGATGATGCTTTGATCGCCTCTGCTGCTTTCGGCATCTCAGCTCCTCACCGAAATTGATCATCAGAATGGGATGGGACGGTTTCACTACGGGAGGCTCGAAACCTGATCCTCCTCTAATTTTGGAAAAGATGATGAGTACTTTCGAAATTGTTGATCTGAAGTTTTCTGGAGCCCGACAAATCGTGTGAGGTTTTTCTTTCATGGTTTGGGGTCAGCACAGTCGAGGACAGACAAATAGGTGGGATAGTGGCAGATCGCATAGAAGTCAATGCATTCCCCAGCGGAGAGCTTAATTTGCCAACGTCGTTCATAATCTAAGTCTTGAAAAGAGTTTGGAGAGCCGATGAATCGGGAGATAATTAATGAGCCATGTATCTGATGTGTTTGCTCATGGTATGTTTTGATGTAGCCTTAGCGTCGTAAAAGAATAATAGCCAGGAGTGAGAATCTGTTGGACAATTGGTGACACTATCGCAAACAGAGAGTAGAGATTGAGCATAAATAGCGACATAGTAACAGGTACTTGGGTTGACGACACGGATAAGTTGTGGTAGATACCTTCGAGATCAAAGTTGCAAGTAGGTTTGAGAAGTTGGATAGGAAAATGTAATTATGGCTTTGTAGAGCGGCGCTAAAGACTGGAAAATAGCCGCGCTAGACGCTAGAACTTACCCTCTGAAAAATAAAGGACGTTGAACCAGTTCAGTGGCCTTACAAGTTCTATAAAGCGATATGACCGGGGCATATCATATTCTGTCAGCATTATACCACACGGGATTTGCGCGATAATACCAAAATATGAGCGTCTTGCTCGAAACCTCAGTAGGCGACATAGTCATCGACCTCTTGGTCGACTATTCGCCCAAACTTTGTGAGAAGTAAGTACTTACTTTGTATTATCTAT
The DNA here is from genome assembly GCA_003988795.1 of Proliferodiscus dingleyae. Taxonomy (NCBI): domain Eukaryota; kingdom Fungi; phylum Ascomycota; class Leotiomycetes; order Helotiales; family Lachnaceae; genus Proliferodiscus; species Proliferodiscus dingleyae. Next base: position 571,107 of record QYAK01000002.1, on the reverse strand, counting down.
CTTTTATATAATTGAACATATAGATACTAAGTTCAGATGACATAGCTTTTTGAAGCTCTGCAAGATAAAATACTACAATTTTTCTCCGATCTACAATGTTCAAAAAGATTTCTCCTTCCAGACCGGCGATCCTATCGGCCCTGGGTCGAAAGACAGCGACGATGGAAGCTCGATTTGGGGTATCATTGATGGACCTTCAAAGAAGACCTTTGCGGCGGAAACACACTCAAAATTGAAGCATCTTGAAAGAGGCACAGTCAGTATGGCTACTGCACCATCCACGAGGAACCCAGAAGAGCGCGTTGCTGGAAGTCAATTTATTATTACACTGGGGGATAACTTGGATTATCTTGATGGTAAAGCAGCAATTTTTGGCAAGGTTGTAGAAGGCTTTGACGCGCTTGAGAAGATTAACGAAACGTTTTGCGACGAGAAAGGCCGACCGTTGGTGGACATTCGAATAAAGCATACCGTGATTCTAGATGATCCTTATGACGATCCTGCTGGGCTTCTAGAACCACCGGAGAGCCCGGTTCCCACCAAGGCACAGCTGGCCACCGTTCGCATTGGAGAAGATGACAACCTAGAAGAAGAGAGAGATGTGGAAGCTGCTGAGAAGCAAAGGCGAGAGAGGGAGGCCAGGGCCCAGGCTTTGACCTTGGAAATGGTCGGTGATCTCCCATTTGCAGAGGTCAAACCTCCAGAGAACGTTCTCTTCGTTTGCAAACTTAATCCAGTGACGACGGATGAGGATCTCGAGCTGATCTTCAGTCGATTCGGCAAGATTCTTTCTTGTGAAGTCATTAGAGAGAAGCGGACAGGCGATAGTTTGCAATATGCATTCATTGAATATGATGAGCAGACATCTTGTGAGCAAGCATATTTCAAGATGCAAGGAGTGTTAATTGATGATCACCGGATCCACGTGGACTTCTCTCAATCGGTGTCCAAATTATCAGATACGTGGCGGACTACTACAAACTCCAAGCGAAGGCAAGTTGGGGGCGGCTTTGGTGGTGTTAGTGGACTTGAGAAGAAGAGGCAGTACAAAAACGCGGACTATAGCCATGGAGATAGGAGAGACAGGTACGGAATGGTGTATGATGAGGATGAGTTGAGAAGGCGGCATGAGAGAGAGGACAAGTATGATCTGTCGAGAAGAGAAAGGAGCAGGAGTAGGAGTCCTCAAAAGGAGAGACAGGATCACAACTCAAGAAATGACCATAGATTTGGTCGCAAAGGTAGAAGTGATTATCTAGGCAGTGGAAGAGAAGACAGGTATCGGTTTGATCGAGATCGAGACCGAAGACGTGGATAGTTAATCGAAATTGTTTGGAAGAACATCGCGTCCGATCATTCCCCGCGCATGGACTTCGTTCTCTGATGTTGTCAAGCTCGTACTTCACACCTTTCCCAAGTCTACCAACAACACGCTCCTGAATTATCTCATTCCTTGATCCCATGCTGATTTGGCCCAGTATCAAAAGAATTGCCTAGCAACTCGCCAAGTTGGACGATCGTTCTCTCATAAACCCTTGCAACATCCATGTCATAAGTGTCCTCCTCGGCCCCATATGCACTCTCATCGACACTGGCAGTATCAGGCTCAGCATGACTTTCTTCGAGGTCATCTATCTCGGGCTCTAAGGTGCTTTTCATGACATCCACAACTATTATCCTTGTTGACTCGACCAGGCTTTTACATCTGACCATATCGGTCTTGCTCATCATTGCTCTCTGCCCAGCTTCAAAGCCAGGCAGCTTCACACCAGTGTCGCTATCTTCGCCCACCAATAAACTTGCAAAAGCATGATCTAACTTCCGTAATAATTTAAAGGTTGCCGCTGGTGATGGTGGAAATGCTGGAATATATATACTCACAGCAAGCGCAACATTCAGGAGGTATGGAATCTGCAAACTTGCTGGAATACGTCAGTTAGGTCGTCTTGGAGAACGTAGACATACGGGTGCCAGAAAGCCATAAAACATCAACGACCTCCCCTAAGTCCTTAGCTACCTCACTCATACCACTATAGCCACGAACTGGCTCGCTCTCTTCCGGAAATTGGGACCTTTTGGTGTATCTTCTTGATATGTGGAGTAATCTGCTTTCAATATAGCGCCTAGCTGCATCTTCCTTGGCGGAACCTGCTCGTAATGGGTGTAAGCGGGGATGTGGTAGATTAGAGGTTGTTGAACTGGCTGAGCTATTGGATGGTGCCGGAGAGGGGAGGGAAGGAGGGAGAAACCCTCCAGGTCCGGTGGGATCATCATCCATCAGATGTTCTGGTCGTGAATTATCTCTTATATCTCATTGTATTCATAATGAAACGTTGTGATTAATGATGGTTGGTCTTGAATTGAGCATAATCACGTGCGAGATAATTTGACTTCAATAAAGTTTATAGCGCGGAGCTCTTGGAGTTCTTGACGACAGGAAGAGTTGTAGCAGCTAGGCTTCAGACTCTAGCCTCCATTACACCCGTTTCCCCTTTCGAAGCGCCAGCCCCATCGACGCGACGCGTAGCTGAGTCAACATGTCAAGCCTCGACAACCTGTTCAAGGTAGCTGCAGCTCCAGCTAGCTATAGGTAGCTTTTTCATGCTGATTGTCCACGCAGAAGCCCGCGATACCGAACAACAAGCGTAAATTAGAACCAACACGAGATCCCAGTTTGTTGCTCCCCAGCAGCCTTGCAGATATTCTTCCCTAATTCTACACAGGCGAAATCTACAAAGCTGCAAAATTATCCTCAAATGGCCACGCCAAGTCCAATGGCCGCGCCGCAGAAGTCGAAGACGACGAAGATAGAGAAGCAGGGCCGCCCCCACCTCCAGATGATGAAGATTATGGCCCAGACGTCCCTGATGACGAAGAAGGGCGCTTTTTCGGCGGCGGAGTGACGCGAGAAGAGAATGAAATACTGGATTACATGGATGATCAAGAATCGGCCGAAACAGTACCCGAGACAATAGACTCAGCCTGGCTACGCAAATCAGCTCTCAATTTTGAGAAGAGGATCACGAAGAATGCGGAACTGAGGGCAAAATTTGAGGATGACCCGCAAAAGTTTATGGGTAGTGAAGCCGATCTGGACGCGGATATCAAGGCGCTGAGTATTTTGAGCGAACACTCGGAGCTCTACGAGGAATTCGCGAGACTTGGTTGCGTGGGGAGTTTAGTGAGCTTGTTAGCGCATGAGAATACGGATATTGCGATTGATGCTGTGGAGATCATAAGTGAGCTAACAGATGAGGATGTTGAGGCGGAGCAAGAGCAGTGGGATGCGATAGTCGATGCCATGGTGGATTCTGACCTTCTTGACCTGCTGATTTCAAATTTTGAGAGGTTTGATGAAGGCAATGAATCCGACAGAAGTGGTGTCTATCATGCTTTGAATGTGCTGGAAAACCTGGCTTCACGGATGTCACTGTCGGAGAAGATTGGTCAGGACACACAGATACTGGATTGGTTGTTGCAAAGGATAAAGAAAAAAGAGGTACCAGTTTCTCAGAACAAGCAATACGCTGCGGAGCTCCTTGCCATCATTCTTCAATCGTCGCCCGTCAATCAACGGAAGCTCTGCAGCTTGGATGGTGTTGATATTCTCCTACAACTACTAGCCGTATACCGCAAACGCGATCCAGAGAAAGGCACGGAAGAAGAAGAATTCGTCGAAAACGTGTTTGACTCTCTTACCTGCGTCGTTGATGAGCCAGAAGGCAAGGCAAAATTCGTGGAAGCCGAGGGTATAGAATTATGTCTCATTATGGTGCGGGAGGGGAAAATGAGCAAGTTCAGAGCCCTGCGACTGATGGATCACGCTCTAGGAGGTCATAATGGTGCTACAGTGTGCGAAAAGTTGGTTGAAGCTGCAGGCTTGAAAGTGGTATTTGGCATGTTCATGAAGAAGCAAGATGGTCAATTCACAGAGCATCTACTTGGAATTTTCTCCTCTCTTCTGCGTTTCTTACCCGCAAATTCAGCAGGAAGGATACGAACCCTGGCAAAGTTTGTGGAGAAGGAATACGAGAAGCTGGGCAAGTTGGTTAAGCTTAGGAGAGAGTACGCACTGAGGGTAGGAATAGTAGATGGCCAGATTAGAAGTGAACAAGCAAAGCTCGACGCTGAGAAGAGGGAAGCTATGGCCGACGAGTGGTTGTCTAGACGACTGGACGCCGGTTTGTTTTGTCTGCAAGCCATTGATGTCATTCTGGCGTGGTTAATTGCTGAAGATGAAGGTGCAAAAAAGCGGATTCAAGCTCTACTCGCAGATAGGGATGAGACTCTAGACGTAGTGAAAGCTACAATTCAAGGTATCGTCGTCGGTCAATTACATGAAAGCAAATCTAATGTTATAACAGAGCAACTAGATACGATACAGGATGAATCAGAGGAAGAAGTGCTGACGAAAGATATGCTTAGCACATTAGCACAGTTTTTGACATAGCCAATGATGACATGATTAGTGTTGTCAGGTCCCTTCAGCAGCGCAGCTGTCTCTTCTGATGTCTAGATCAGTCTTTGCTTGATAGCCATGCGAATCTAAGGCACTGGGAATGTATGAAGTAAAATAATGCTAGAGCCACACTGATCGAGCGTAGAACAGCGCAAAGTAGACTTTTGGTACTAGTAAGTCAAGTCTAGCAATCTTTTGAGTCGGGTGAGCAAACAAGAGTCTGTAAACCCAAGATGGGTGGTACTTATCCACATCCTCTATTAAGTTAAAAAGGTACGAAGATGGTTGCCGCTGTTACTATGCACAAGATCTTCGACTCAAATGTGCTCGAATGAATAGTTGGACGAAGAGGGGCAGATGCTACCGAATGCGGAAAGAAGGTCTACATATAGTACAACGCCAGGAAGCTAATTAGTTCTGCCAGACAGTAGATGACTTGTCTCTTGAATACATTCGGATTGAACATATATACTAATAATTTTGGACAATAGAATAATGCTAGCTTGAACATTGCTTACTTCATCGACTGTTGTTGGTGCTACAATGCATCTTTTCAATCAGGCTCAACAGGGGTAATTTCTGCGATGAATAACACCAACATGCGGCACATGTCATGCATACAGAGGTCATGTCGTGGTCTTCGATCAACGAAAATCTCAGAACCGCTCAGCCTGACGTCTTCCTGGTCTCTGCTATACTGCCAGATTCTAGGCTACACGGTTCCCCTATCCACATGCATGGTGCGGACGTAGCCCTCGATTTACAGTGAGTGACAAAACCCTCTCTAAAAGGAGCGAATGGTTGCTCTGGATCGAGAGTGCACATAGCAGCTGTCGCCGAAGACGGCAATTGGTTCGTGTACCATGTCAAAAGTGACTTGTGGGAGGGCAGCGCCACGGCATAGCACGGGTGACACAACACTCAATACTGTACAGCAGTCTTGGTCTCTGTCCCGATACCTAAGACAACTGGTGTTACTCCTGGACGATACCTGTGCAACACTGAGGCAGATGGCGGATCGGATGCGGCATTGAGGAGGGAGAGCCAGATTGAGAGAAGGGAGCGTCGGTAAATGTACCAGGTCCGGGAACAAATCCGCCTTTATTGTCACCCGAGATGCCGCCCTCGGTTGGTACTGCAGACTGGGAGATGCAAAAGCCTGCATAATAGCTCATTTTTATAGTACCAGCGGCTCCCTGTTCAATGAGTAAATAGTAGTGGAGCTTGATGAGGTGAAGGAAATATGTACTCTCATCTTCCAGAAGAAGCCGTCACATTTACTCACATGCCTGTTTCGCAGGACACAAAGAAATTCCCCTATGCTCTCCCCAAGTGCATGATACTCCTAGGAGAGACACCCCATCGCAGCCTGAGTTGACGTTCTTTGAACGTAAAAAAAAAAGAACATTTGCCATTGAAGCGACTGAGCAAATTCTCACATTCGCTCTTCTTTCAATTACTGCAGAGGTCATGAGTCACTCTTGAGGAAGATGAAAGTAGGATTATACGGTTCCCATACGCAAACGACACTGTGATAGTTTAGATTGTATCTCAGATTATGTCTAAATGCATCTCCACAACTTGACAGTTCTTCCTCTGTTCGTCTACTAGGTTTTGGTGGCTCGACTATACCATTGCATGACGGCCCAGCTGCGAAGCTTCTCATAGGAGAGGCGCGCTCCTTGTTCCTCCTAAGATTTCGGGACTGTATCTCGCATAACGATACAGGAAAGTGGATACCAGCTTGATCATCCAACCATATTGGGGAAAGCACAGCAGGAGTGGTTGCAACCAGCACTATAGTGGCGTCTCTCTCACGATGTATATCAATGTACTGCTCCTTTCGTACGCTTATGTCAGCGGAACGCCTCAATTGCTCATCTGATCTCAATATAAAAAGCTAGTAGAGGGTAGAGGAAGAACATGTATTACCATTTACGATCATGGGGTGCGTACCCCAGCAAATTTCGAACGTCTAGAACCCAACTATCTATTCAGCTCTCACAAGGTACTTGATGGATAACTAAATTTCCTCTGGGAAGCGGGTCTGCAGTATGAAAACTGTGCGGTGTCTTCATATGGGCCTGGAACCATGTCAAATTCGGTAGTCTGATTCTAATAGAGCAAGCTGCTCTGACACGGACTTTGAGCCGCATAGTCCCCTCCCACGGTCCAAGGTCTCATCCTGCAGGATGCGCCAAATGTCTAAAGCCTCGTCCGAATGAGGATCAAAAACGGCAGCTATTTAGCCGTTATTAGTGCAATTAGGAGATTCATTAAACGAAGTGCTACCCTACATCCTGTGGGAGTGAGATGAGCGAGCGAGGTAGGAATTCTGTCGAGAGTGTCCAACGGCAGTCAAAATATTTGAAGCCGAATGTGTGCTCATTGATCATTTCCATGCCGAACGGTGCGGTGCGCTACATCTGGGACGCCAGAAAGTTTTGAGTGGGCTCTCAGTAACACTATCTGAACAAATCAGGGCCTTTGGGAGTACCCGCTTTCTCGACCTCGGAGAACAAGGATAGGAGATGGCAGAGCCTCAATCTCAATCCAAGTGTGGACGGTCATCGTCTTGATTGGATAATCTGTATAGGAGCAGAGCAAGGATTGCGGAGCAGCCATTACGAAACAGCAACACAGCCCTGAAGATTTTGGATACCCAATAATCTCATCCAGTGTATCCGAAGTTATCGTTTTTGCTCTAAACTTCTTGGATAAAGAGTCCTTGGGGCGTTGTGTTACTCTATAATGAGTGGGCTTGGTCACTGGACCCCACCCAGCAAGTAGATCGACTGCCTGCAAAGTTGCCAACAGCGCAGGACAGTATCCCTACTTGACACATCATATTGGATCTGATCATGGGCTGCCTAGCAGAAGATTATGACATTCTCGAGGTGCGGCCCTCAGATGAAACCCGGAGAATCTATGCCGACCACCGCTTGCTCTCCAGGGATCATTTCTAGCCGAAACAAAAGAATTCTTGAGCTTAGCGCGATCTCCCGCAGCCTCATCAGGTAGGGATTCAGTCATTGGCACCGCCCTTTCTACTATAGTTATCGCACACACCCACACCATATTTTCCTTGTGCTGCCTGGGCTGTAAGTGCGAGTCGATAGGTGGCCATTGTCACTTCGACAAAGCCGGATGATGAGCTTCATGAATGAAGAACTTGTTTTGAAGTAAGAACATGCCACCCGACTTAGGTCAGATATGATAGCGGCTATGTGCCGTGAGGAATCTGTTAGGACGCCCGACTGGGACATCCTTCCCATTCCGAAAGATAGAAGTCCAACATAGCCTCTTATGCCTCGAAAACAGTCATGTGATGAGGCTCATTCGAGGCATGAGCCTCATTGCTGCCCACATTTCTATAAGTCCCCGCTCCTACTCGTTTTCCCAAGGGCGCCACTATGTTCATCCCTCTGGTGTGTCTACCCTTTTTCATCAACAAAGCTCATTTGCCAATGACCTTTCTTACTTTCCAACAGTGTTGTGCAGGTCAGTGTCCACTTTTCTGCATTTACTAGTCTTCCAAATTGTATATTGATGGCACTCATGATATTAGTCTTACTCTTTGGGGACAGATTGTATTCTGTACCTGCGCGGGAGTGTAATGTTAGGTCTGCTTTCTCTACCTTACGAAGTACTGTCGAATATTATAAGAGATATCGGCTTCTACGATGTCTTCAATTTGGCCCTCACCTGCAAGGAATTAAAGTTCCTCATTGTAGAGGAAAGTATCTGTAAAGCCATTGTTGAGGTGGGTCCTCTCCATTGATCATGGTGAGATAGAGATACAGGGTGCGAGGTAACCATGTTTCGGCTGCTGACGATGCGCAGACAAAGATTAAATATTCCAGTGAAGCCCTGGCCGCCATGTCAGCTGGTGGCTATGCCGCTGCACTTCGCCGGGCAGCGAAGAGGCGCAATGCATTGGCCACCATAAATCCTTTCACAATCGCCACCGTTGCATTTTGTGATGCATACGTATATCTCCAAGGTGTGCTATGCTACACTCTCGACACCAAAGTGCGGATATTGAATCTCCATGATTCCTGGGCCCATGAGGTTGTCATAAGCATCCCATGTTTGCTGTCGCAAGCTCTATCCAATGTCGAAGAGAACAGCAGAGGAACGTTCAAGATCTTATATTATTCAGATAAAATCATCTCTTGTATATATAGATCCTTCGGTCTAGATACGACGGCTTGGCTCATCGCATTCAGTCTCAAGAACAGAGCAATTCTGCTTGTTGAAGAGCTCGATTCAACAGAGAAGATATTTGTCCGGCACAATAGAGATTTCCTTTACTACGGAACCAATTCTAACCTTGGCGCGGATGGACACAAGAAATGGGTGATCCGAGGTCATTCCTTCACTGTCAAAAAATGGTTCGAGCAGAAGATCCATCTACCGGATATGGTTGGCAGCGAGATTGGCTCGACCGTTTGTTTTGAGTTTCATGAGAAGTACTTCTATGCTGTTTCTAACCAAACCTCATTTGAGGTGGAAGAAATAGACTGGACCTCGTTTTACCACTGCATTCGATTCCCATTGGATTCTCCATGCAAAGAATTACTCGAGAAGACAGAAAACAAAGACATGTGGCGAAGACAGCACCAAGAAGGACCTATTGACGATCGGTGGACATTCCTTCGTCTTGATGCTGACGAAACTACTGGTGATCTCAGAATCGTCGAGTCTCGCAAGGAATGGTACTTAGGATCTTCCAGAAGTCAGCGAACACATTATATAACCGACATCAAATTCCCAGAGCTCATACCTGACGACGCAGATCAATTATTCCTAGGAACATCTGTTAGCACCTCCGTACCCGCAGCGTCTAAGGATTTCTTCGACAATTCCTCTCTTCCGGATGACCCCATCATCAAGCTTCGAATGAAAGACGACCACCCTAACTACCTCGAGCCTCCCCCACGGATTCCCCACAACACCCATCCCGAGCCGTCTACAAACCAAAGCACCTTTACTCTTGCCAAAACACGTATCCGAGCATATCACACAAGCAGCTCTACCTTCATAGACCTGGTCGACGACCCGCTTCCGTCCGACTGGCGAAATACTCAGCGATTACGCCTACGAGGAGCATCAAGGCATCTTGGTCCGCCTCTGATTGATTCCTCGTCCGGTCTGCTACGACGCCCCACCGACGATTTCTCCACCGCCATAGAAGAGCTATACCCGGATAAGTATGGGCAGAGAGTCCAGTTCTTCCCGCGGAAACTGGACGAGCCTCTCGAGATCTACAACCTCCTGAACCCGCCTTCCCATCTGGGTAACGTGCATGGGGTCATGGATGAGAGAAGCATGATTTACGCTACGGGAGCTGCTGATCAGCCACAAGCACTTATATTTGTGGGCTTCGATGCAGGTATTAGACTGCATGGCATCAAGAAATGGAGAAAACGGGGCGCAGACGAAGGGTCACCTATTGATAATGGGGCGAAACGGTACGTTGATGGTGGTGTGGGGGCCACTGGGGGCGAAGAAGATCTTGGTGGGGATAGAGCGATGAGAATTGATGGGAAAGGAAAAGGAAAGGTACTTGAGAATGAGGGGACCTTCGTGCAGATTTCTACGCCAACGAAAGTGGATGTTGACGCTCGAAGTGCAAATACGGGTCATTTCAGCAAAACTGAGCGTCGATATCACTGGGCGTGGCGGGAAGGCGCAATGTACAAAGACATTGCATTGGGCTTTAATTTTGGACATGCTCCTCGTTCTAAAGAGTAGCTGGACGAAATGAAGGTCGCATTATTACTCTTTAAGATTCTAAATGCATAATTTGTTTGAGAAGCCGAGGCCAGATCCATTCGGGGGTGGTAGCAAAGATGAGAATGAACCTCAGATTAGACTACGACTGTGTTGACTGTACTGTGCAATATCATATCACAGCCTTACATATGCCGTGGGGTCCAAAAGGAAATATGCACTATCCTCTCACCCTTGCTTCGAACCACTGAAATGCTAGTTCATTACGCAGGCTTGTTGATCAGATCTATATGTTAATTCGAGTCGTGGGGTTGACTCTTTATAAGACAAGGCTACGTAGTGCAGCGACTCTAAGCAGTCGGGCAACATGCAAAGACACCTGGGCAGACTTCAACGTTAGAATTGTCTGCCTTACACACCATGCTGAGACTTATATGCTAGTCAATAGTTTGAGCTCCAGTGTAGCCATCGATCTGGTAGGCTTCTGTAGAGGAGGGGTCCACAGAGTACCCATAATGAACTGTGGCTAAAGAACATTGGACCATGCAACGGCACTCAATTGAAGGGTGATAAATACTGCAGAAAATGCAGCTGGATTTGGCAAGGTGTGAGGCTCTCGCAGGTCTCACAAATACCCGGTGTTGGGGGCTATCGTCGAGACTGCAGACGCCCAATCTTACCTAATGACCTCACAAGACCAAGCGTGCTGATGTATGTCGACGCCCGAGTTGTGAGCAGCTATGAGCTGGCAGTATGGGAACAGCAAAAAAACTTGCTTCGTGACCCGCTGTACGCGAATGATATGTGATAAGACATCGATTATGCTTAATATATTACGTGACATTAATGATGCTAATGTGAGTTTTCTACTACTCTTCGTGCATAGTCTCCCAGATATTTGTAGCCCGTATCATCGTGTGGAGAGACGAGACGTCCCAAAACGCCCGTCGAGCACTTATTTCAAGTCAGAACGGACCGGTATCTCCTGTCTGAACTACCCCTAGTTAACCTTGACATAATTGCCTGATTTCGATTAGCGTCATACACATCATCTACGCAGAGGTAAGGTAGGTTCACCTGGAAATTGGCCTTGCTTCCCTTTGAGCTTTCCAACCCACCACTCATTTTCATTGGCCGTCTTTGTCACAATCTCAATGATGTCCCCAGACGAAAAGCTCAGATCTCCTTCCGCCTGAGCTTCGTAGTCATATAACGCAGTTGCAGTTTCTGCCGCAGGTGCGCCGCTGAATCTCGATGGCTTTGGTTTAGGAGGTGGTGGAGCCGCGCCCTTCGCTTTAGCAGCCGCGCCCCATGCTGAGCTTGTCGAGCTGGATCGGGCGACTGTGGTCTCGCCGCTGGTGGGGGACAACTGGCTTGAATATGGTGGTGGTGGAGTCTCCGAAGAGGAATCTAAGGATTGTCTGACAGTGGAGGGGCTCTTCTTGTCTTCAATTGCTAGTCGAGATGGCGATTTCTTGTCTTCGATTGCATATCTACTGGTACCTGGGGGTAATCTCGCGGGACGCTTACCACCGGTGGCCTTGAATTTCGTAATCGAAAGCGCTTCGGCTTGTTCTTTGATGTCGCCTCTCTTCGCTTCGAACCCTTCTTCTACATCCATCTGCAGGTTGAAATAACCGATATCACAGCCTTGCATCTTCTCGTGAAGGGTATAGAAGACATTGAGCTGCATGTAGTAGAAGGATTGAAACAAAGGCCGGATGAACTCCCGCTCTAATGCAAAAAGCTTTGGTAATTCGTCTTTTAGGAGGTCGTTGAAATAGTTGAAGTCTGCTGTTGCTTGTTCGACGTCATTTTCGGCTTTGTACATAGCTTTTTCATCCTTAAGACTTTTGTCCTTCTTGTCCTGGAGCTTCTTCAAGGTAGCTCGATGTCGGTCGTAATCAAGTTGTTTATGCTGTCGTTTCGTAGCTGACTTTCTGATGACCTTTATGATTTCCAGCAGCTCATCGGCAGGCCGGATGACTCTTGTCTCTATCATTTCCAGCTCTGGCTGGAGGGTAGCAAGAAGTTCCTTCACAATGGCTTCATATTCTTCACAAGCCTGTATTCCTTCCGGATTGCCTTCAGGGATAGTGGAGTCGGGATCCGATACACGACCAGAGATTGGCTTGTATATTTCGGCAATGGCCTGGGAGAACTCGATTTGATGCGTCATCATGCCTTTGATCGCATCAAAGTACTTCTTACTCTCATCGTGCAACTTCTTGGTCTCCGTCTCGAGCTCTTGAAACCGGCGTTCCGCATCGATATAGACGGCATCTTTAGTATGCTCGCCTAGATTGAACCTGGCCTTGAATGTCTGAGGAGCTGCATCGTGTGTTAGTGACTGAGCGACAAGCCTTTCTTCAACCTCCCACACCACTATCTCCAAAGCGGTGTCTGCCACAAGCCTACCTCTCACGATGGATTTCTGAAACCCCTTGAAAGACATCGCCTTCTCCCGCTAGATCAGAACACCTTGATAGCCCGTAATGCTTTGCGAGGCCTGTAGGAATGGTGGGGTAGGTAGCTGTGTCGAAAGGACTGATGGTTCCCTAGGATAATCTTGATGGTCTCGGATAATCGGATAGAATATCGGAGGGGTAATAGAAAGTATCTGCTCAATATTTTGGCTTGTAAAAGGTGAATGCTGGCAAAGAAGCTGAAAAGGTCTGGCCAGAGCACGATTTTGGGGCCTGCCGGCGCTCCTCCCCAACCCGCACAACGATGACGAAGAAAGACCGTGGCTGAGCGTTTGCCTTCCAGCGCAGCGAGCTAGGGCGCACCGGTAAGAATGAATTAGTATCTGAGCAGGCTGGCTATTCGAAATAGAATTGTGACTATCCACATCGAGGAGAAATGCGACGAAGTCCCAGAACAGATGCCCGCATGCGGATGAGTTGTGCAGAGCTGGCTGCCTCAAGAATAATTATGCGTGCCATAGTCCACCGAGGCCACGGCCACGGCCATGACGCTGCCGGGCTGGGTATCGCCAATCACCGCTCTCTCCGCTTCGGAGCTCGTGCAAGGGTGTGCCGGTCCAAATACTTTCGCCTCTGTACAAGAGCTTTCAACTCACTCACATTCACGCCTCCAGATCACCAGAATGTCGCGGATAGCTGCAAACTCTTTACGGCAGGCTTCGCACCTCTGCTTGAAGCACTCGCCGTCTCCAGTCAGTGCCTTGAGGAGATCTACAGCCGGAGCAGCGGGGCTGCTAACCCAGGCGACCTCAAAGAGGGGATATGTTTCTGAGACGAAGAAAGATCACGCCCAGGTCAGCGTCGACACGGCTATTCGAGCTGAGCAGAAAGCTTTTTTTGCAGAGACCGGCAAGCTGCCCGAGAAAGAGATCTTACCAGGAACAAGCGCAAGTGCGGATGCTATGATGAGTCCCATAGCTGGTACATATCTTATCTCCGTATTTCAGCGAGCATCATTTTTAACCTTCTGCAGGTGTGCTGAAGCAAGCAACGGTTATGGACGAAGGCCAGCGACCCATATATCTTGACATGCAAGCAACAACTCCTCTTGATCCACGGGTGCTAGATGCAATGTTGCCATTCTACACTGGCCTCTACGGCAATCCCCACTCTAGGACACATGCTTATGGATGGGAAACCGATAAAGCGATCGAGACTGCTCGCGAACATGTTGCAAATCTTATTGGCGCTGACCCAAAAGAGATTATATTCACGAGCGGCGCTACTGAGAGCAATAACATGAGTGTGAAGGGTGTCGCCAGGTTCTTTGGCCGAGGAGGCAAGAAGAACCATATTATCACTAGTCAAACGGAGCATAAATGCGTTCTGGACAGCTGCCGCCATCTTCAGGATGAAGGATTCGAAGTCACATATCTCCCAGTGAAGAGCACAGGTCTGATTGATATGGCTGAGCTCGAAGCCGCCATTCGGCCAGAGACTTGTCTGGTCAGCATCATGTCGGTCAATAATGAAATTGGTGTTATTCAACCACTAGAAGAGATAGGAAAGCTGTGCAGATCGAAGAAGGTCTTTTTCCACACCGATGGTGCCCAGGCAGTCGGCAAAATTCAGCTGGATGTCAACAAGATGAATATTGACTTGATGTCAATTTCGTCTCACAAAATCTATGGACCCAAGGGTATGGGAGCCTGCTTTGTTCGGAGACGGCCTAGGGTCCGAATAGATCCGATAATCTCTGGTGGCGGACAGGAAAGAGGTTTAAGGAGCGGAACTCTCGCTCCGGCTCTGGTTATTGGGTTTGGAGAAGCCTGTCGAATTGCGAAAGAAGAGTCTGCTGTGAGTACACTTGGCGCTCCTGAACATCTCTTGCCATTTGGACAAAAGAAACGTGATGAACTGCTTTTTATATATGCATGGCTTGCAGAGTGATCTCCTTGTTTACAAGTTGAGGCTGCTTTGAAGATCGACAGTACATTTTCTGATATTCTGATTACTGCGCTTTCATGTCTTCAGACACTATAATGTGGGCATTGGCTAACACATATCCAGTATGATTCAAAGCGGATTAAGATGCTCTCGGATAAGCTTCTTGATGGCCTGCTTTCTCTCGAGCATACTACCCAGAATGGAGACCCCAAGCATTTCTACCCTGGTTGCGTCAATGTTTCATTCGCCTATGTAGAAGGCGAATCTCTTCTCATGGCGCTGAAAGACATTGCCTTATCATCCGGTTCAGCGTGTACATCTGCCTCGCTAGAGCCGAGCTACGTCCTTCGGGCCCTCGGCAGCAGTGACGAGAGCGCCCACAGCAGTATTCGATTTGGGATTGGCCGCTTCACCACCGAATCAGAGATTGACTATGTTTTGAGAGCCGTCAAGGAGAGAGTCACGTTTTTGAGAGAGCTTAGCCCGCTCTGGGAGCTCGTGCAAGAGGGTATTGCGCTGGATAGTATTGAGTGGAGCCAGCATTGATTACGATTGAGGCTATTGGGAGGAACGGCGTTCTTAAGGGTACTGGTCTCGAAGACCGGGACGAAGCTCTATGGAGTTTTTGAGAGCAGTACCAAGCTGCGTGTATACGATCAGTGAATGTAATTGCAATTTATGAAGAGTAGATCATGGGTTGAATTGAAGCGGAGATCTCTTCATCACGTCAGCTTATACCATAACGCCTCCTATTGATGCCAATTGCTCCCTCTAAAATACAGTGACGTCCGTAGAGAATCCTTGCCGTTTGTTCGCCGGCCGCAGCTCCGAGCGTCGCAGACCTGTATTATACAATTCCTTTCACCTCCAGGAACCACCAGAAAGGTATCTCCATTCACCATCAGACACCGCAGCCGGCCATGTCTCACTTTTCAATCTGTAGCTCGCCATGCAGCTTCATCCTCACGAGCTTGTTTCTTTACAGCCTGAAGCGATAATTAGCTGAAGCTCTGATTTTTCTTCATATCCTCGTTTCCCTTTCTAGCAAGCAGAGGAAGCAGCAAAAACTCACGGCGGCAACAAAAACTCGCTCCAGCTACTAGCGAAGAATCCTACTGCGATTCCAAAAACAGCCACACTCCTGATGACGCTTTGATTCTCCGGTGCCGTTAGGGTATTGTACGTGCTTGCTAAGAAATTCTTGTTCGTTGGGCGGCGAGAATTGCTTCCGAGCTGAGTGGGAACGCGTTGTGCTTTTGGAGACATTTTGTATATCCTGTGCCGAGTATTGTTAGTACGGTGTTGGATTGGCAGTGTTGATGGCTTTGTGAGAGACAAATTTTGGCGATGATGCTCAAAGAGAGCTTTGACAGGGGCTAGGGATTTGAGGCCTGAGGCTTTAAGCACTTGCATGGCCAAATGCCACGGAGACTACTCTCTCGCCCGCGGATTTAGCGAGAGGCGCAACATGGTGTAATTACGAGCCTCCTTCTTCTCCTCCGTGGAGTTTACATGGTTTTAAATCAAACATTCCGGTACAATGACCTGGTAGAATGTTCGCCGCCTGATCATTTCTGGGTCTGGAGGAGTGGGTCTGCCCTTTATGCTCTTATTTCCTCGGACGAGAAAAGGACATTATGGAAGTATGACTACCTCGTTTTTGGACCGGACTTTCGTTCCTACAGAAGTCGAGGCGGCGCTGAAAATACCCTTTTAGGACACGGATCTTGGGGTTGAAGACTTAGCTTTAGGACGAAGGTAAGGTATAAATAGGACCTGCAATCGCTGCCATTGAGACGTCTCATCAACATCCAAAACATTTCTTTCAGTCAGACACCGCTTTCAAGAACTGCATTCAAGAGCTCAATCAACCCATTTCATACCATGTCTACCAATATCAAGCACATACTCATCCTCGGTGCCACATCTGGCATAGGAGAAGCCTTCACCAGGCACTTCCACTCAACCGGCAAGCAAGTCATCGCCTCTGGGCGCCGCAGTGACCGTCTCAGCGCCCTCAAGTCTGAGTTGAAAGGTCTCGAGACTGTCCAGCTTGATGTTGAAGATTTCGACAATCTAGAATCGAATCTCAGTGACATCATCAAGACACACCCTCAGCTTGACAGTGTCTTTATTGTCAGTGGCAAGATGAACCTTACCGATTTCAAGAATCCTTCTAGTACCAGCACAAAGGAGATCATATCAGAAATAAGTCTCAATCTTATTGCTCCCCAGCTTGTTACCCGCGTCTTGACGCCTCACTTTCTGTCTCTAAAAAAGCCAGCAACAATCATCACCGTTTCCTCGGGACTAGCATATGTACCTATCCCCTTTTGGCCAGTCTACAATTCTACAAAAGCTGGGATACACGTTTTCACAGTGAATCTTCGTGCCCAACTGGCCGGCACGAACGTCAACGTTATTGAAGTAGCGCCGCCGTACGTGGATACTGGACTAGACGCGGGTCATAGAGAAGAGGCAGTCAGATTGCAGGGCGATCATGCGGCCGAGCCCATGCCGCTAGACGAATACATGAAGACTGCAGTTGCTGGCTTTGAGATTGAAGGTGTAAAAGAGATTGCGACGGGGTTCTCAGAGCTTGGTGTCAAGACGTGGAGAGGAGCTTTCGATCCCATCTTCAAGAATATCGGGCTCCGTGGATGAAATGATTATGTTGAGGAGATTGAGTAGTAGATAGGTCGAATGTATTGGTCGTACTAGTATATGAGCCTCTAATTCTTCTAACCCCTTTGTGATTGGTGAGTTCTCAGGTGTATTGAGGCTTTTGGATGAGTCCTGAACATCTGGAGAGAAGTAATGATACCGAGAAGAGTTCATGCTGAAGAAATACATCTACATTGATACTCCCTGAGTTGATATTTCGTACGGTGTATGTTGGTTAGTTGGCTGTTGTTGTAGTTGCAGGAAGTGATCCCAGGCATCCTATATAGAAGATTAGCTCATTGGCTATAGGGCATTGATTGATGGGTATTTCACCCAATTGAAATCATTCGGGATCGAAAGATCCGATGCAAGGATCTCAGGGAAGCCATCTTGCATGGTGGTGTCCATATTAACCACACTGCCCACAGTAAGTGGCGTCCCAAGCCCTAAGTGGCCCGACAAATACGGGTCCATCCTTAGAGTATCAGGCGTTGGGTTGTACATTGGGGCCGATACAGGATATTTTGGTGAAATTATAAATGGCTCTTTACGTATCTCCGACTCCTTTTCTATTTGAAGCTTAGCCAAAACGGCATCCAAGATGGTGACAGCTCTCTTTGCATCCCAGGATTTCTCAGTCAGCTCAGCCCATATATTTCTCGAATTCTGGATTGCATTGAGCTTCTGATCTTGAGTAATAACGCATTCTGGAAAATCAGAACCGTTGAATCGCCTGCGCAGATTCAAAACGTCCAGACAGATGACCATTGCCGCAAGCAAAAAGTCGTGATTGGTAAGGGCGAATTGATACCACTTCATCGAAGCAAGCGCACCACCCGGACGACACCCTTCGTGCATTGAAGCTTGGTGTTCTAGTAGAGCGACTGCTGACGCAACACAGGTCTTTCGAGAGTAATAGAACTTGCCTATTGTGCTGCCTTCTGGAGCGGCATCCCAAAACTTACGGTGAAGAAGGACGGCGGCTTTGTGATAGAAAAGTTGTAGGAGAAATCTTTCCATTATCAAGGACGGGGGGTCATTTTTCATCTCCTCGAGAGTCTCCAGCTGTAGATGTTTTGGAATCCCCTCTCTAACATCCAATAGGTTCAAGTCGAGTCTTAGAACTTCTTCATAAGACTGCTGTGGAATTAAGTGCAAAAACTCGACGATTTTGCCGTAGGCCTGCATTACTCTAGCTTTGACAACCTGATAGCATACGACTGTTGGTTCACTCAAGGGCCGAGATGCTGGGAGCTCTTTCATGTCCTCGTACAGTTCATCCTCGTGAATATTGCGGGGTGGTTCTGTATCGCATTCGGCATACTTGACAAAGTTTGGTAGACCAACCAGAACAGAGAATATCAAATCATGCTGATTCAAAGCAGTCCACAAGCGTCTTCTCATCTCTCCTTGGAACGGAGTAATATTTGAATGTTGTGAAGGATCACGATGATAGCCCTGCTGCAGAGCGATGCGTATAATGGTTCCACTAAGTAGCCATGTACTCAAATCCCCATCCTTGGAATTCGCGTATTCCATCATCGTATAGAACATCAGTGTTTCAATCATTAAGTCGACCGGTCTGGTCAAATCTGCAATGACTAAGCATTGAGCTGTCCGGATGCGATATAAATCTGCCAATGTATGTAAAGTGCCCTCGTATTCTTGAGGCACATCGGCATTTCTGGCGTATGATAGCATTGCGATACCCATCACGCCAAATAGAAGACCAATCCAAATTATTTTGGAGTCGATAGGATTCTCCCAGTGATTCTTACACTGAGAAAGGCGTCAGTTGTGTAACCTGAGAAACAGTTTTGACGTACCTGCTTTAGAAAGGTCGGCCTATGCAGCAGAACTAAACTTCGTGAGTAAGAAATACAGATATGGTATTTTCTACCTACATGGGGCAGGTATTGCAGGATTGTAAGAATCAAAAAATCGAGCAACGAGTTTCTCAGCAGCTTTCTGTGATGGCAACGAATCTATAATTTCCGCTCGGTCTGGAGGCTGAGAAAGCCCTGACAGGAGACCGAGCCTGTAGGATCTGCCTGTTGGTGCTATGGCACTCGAGTACTCTATCTTATCGTTTTCTTCACTCCAGGCATCCTTCATGGCTCCAATCTAAGGCATGTCAGAGAGGGCTCGCTATGCATTTGGGTCACTCGCCTCGTTTAAGATAGCGTCCCAATGAGTACTTCGGCTATCAGCAGAGATTTTTTGCCCTCCAGTTTGGGCATGACCTTCATCATGGCTGTCTCCTGGAGTTCCATGAGGAATAACGGAGCTCGAAGTTTCGAGGCGGTCATCTTTGGTCTCCATCATGGAAAGAATCGAGCTCTCAAGCCGGTTGAGACGCTTCCTCATATCCTCTGCATCTGAGCGTGGATTTGATGGGATTGTACCCTTCTTATCCACCTTCTCGGCATACGTGCATGAAGCAGAGGCATTCCGAACCAGGCAGTTCTGGCACGGTTTCTCGCGGTTGCATTTTAACCTAGTAATTGTCACTACACATGGAAATATGTATACGAAGACAGGACAGATGAATACTTCCTTATCCGGCAAGCAACACAAGAAAGGGGTACGCGCCGTCGGGTGAGGCGCTGTCCATTAGTTCTGGGTACCACACGCTTAGCACTGTCCCTCTTCGGATCATCTGGCGAAGTCATATTCGGATCGGAACATGAGCGTTAATGATAAGAATGACATGAGATTCAAATCAGCTAGCTTTCCACCTTAGAAGCAGCAGTTAGCAATATTCAAGATTCCTTGAATGTGAATGGCTTCAGCCCTCTCTCGTACGAGAGTGCTCAAGCCGCTCGTCGCCAAAGGATTTAAAGCTTAGGTGACCTTCCTAGTCCGAGCGTCTCCAGTAAGAGCGAAGCTCCGCCTAGCCCTGACCAATCGTTCACGTGAATTCCTCGGGGATGCCTGCTGCTCTTTGATTTGATATTCCTTTGCTTGCCAGAAATTTGGTCAGCATCGAAAACATAGGTAGGAGTGTTGATCCAGTGTACGATTCTATTCATCACGTGATTAGACGAACCAAAGCTGACAACGTTTTGTGACAAGCTGGTTCTTCATGTTTAAGGTTATAATTATACTTATACTTCTTTTACTTCTTTGGTTAGTATATTAGATGGAACAAACTTAACCCAAGATCATTTCCTTAGAATATGGGGTGTCACGCCACCTTCGTAAGCAACAAAGCCGCTCGGCCGAACAACGGCGGAAATAAGGATTAGGTGCTAGGATGCTGGCTAGTGACCACATTCGTGATCTACCTCCGAATCCCATCTGGACTTATCCTACTATTTCATCGTCTTCGCTGGTTTTGCTTACGAAGACCTGGACAACCGCAAGTCATATCTTCGCTCCTGGTTTCAACTGTTGATTCGTCCACAATGCTAAGCAATTTCCCGGAGCGTTCACCAGCGGATGAACCACCTAGAAAGAAAGTCAGGAAGGGCACTCGGAGCTGTTGGGAGTGTAAGCAAACTTGACGCCCAATGTTCAGCTCGGTTCTAAATGAGAAAAAAAGGCAAAAGAAGAAAGATTAAGTGTGAACTGAGCTCTGAAGACGTGCCTGTTTGCTCGGGTTGCCTCGCTCGGGGAACAACATGTCTAAGCCAAGAATACCCAGAAGAGCGCGAACCATCAAGTAATACTCAAGTCGGCGAAAGGCTTGGCCGAATAGAACGATTGTTGGAAAGCTTGCATTCCAAGATCTCTCAATACGAAGAAGAAGACAAGATGCAGAAGGACATACTGACCCCTGAATCTGCCGCCAATGAAGATATCACACCATACACTTCAGACAATGCTGGTGTTTCTCAAGGCACGGCTCCGCTCATGTCCCTTTTTGACAACTCGCTTGTAAGTATCATATTCAATACTAGAGTCGCGCTGATATTAGGGAGATTGGTCGTCGGGATAATGGTGTTTCCCAGATGCCTACTCCACTTTCATCCAGTGGAACCAAAACACCCTCGTGCAGGCCGTCAAAAGTTGATCGGATCCGGCAGACGTTGATCGACTTGCTCCCTTCCCAAAGAGACGCTGATCTAATCCTAGCGAACAGCTGCTGGTGGCTACTCGTTCATGCCATGGCATGTGGTGAAAGCGTCTTCGCCGAAGAAATCTTGTCCAAAAGTAACTCAACCATCGATTTGGCAGAAGTTTCAAAAGCGCATCCTTCGGTGATTGCGCGAGCTATTCTGTACCTAACTGTATCTCTCCAACAGCTTGACCCAAGCTTTGACCGCACAAGGTTACGTTTATTGCCGTCAATTGAAGCGCGAATGGAAAGAAACATAACCACTATTCAAGCACTTGTGACCTCAGATGATGAATTTGTCAGCACTGTAGAAGGCTTGGAGTGCCTGAAACTTCAAGGAGTCTACCATATCAATGCAGGCAACCCACGTCGAGCCTGGTTAGCATTTCGCAGAGCCCTCAATATAGCGCAGTTGATTGGTATTCATAGACGGGTCACCAAACTTCGGAATGGAAGACTAATGTGGCATCACATCCTGCATGCTGATAGATATTTGGTAAGGCCCCTCGTCTTCGTGGGATAAAATTAACTGGATCAACAGGCCCTGCTTCTTGGTTTGCCGGTCGGATGCAGCGACGAATACTTCTCGCCAGAAGAGACATTTCAAAATCCTGCTATTGACAAAATGGTCCTCTTTACACGAAAGCTTTGCGAGATCTCAAGTCGAGTCATTGAGCGGAACCAATCCGAGACTTCACTTGCCTATGCTGCCACGCAAGAAATTGACGAAAAACTTGATCTCCTCTCCAAGAATATGCCAGAATCTTGGTGGACTGTCCCGACTCTTATTGTCGATGACCGTAGCCCCGAGACTGCTGATCAATTTGATCGGCTCATGACCCAAATATGGTTTTTCCAACTTGAAGCGTTACTCCATTTACCGTTCATGCTCCGAGCAGCCACGGAACGTCGATACGATTATAGCAAGTTCATCTGCCTCAGAGCCTCCAGAGAGATGATTTATCGTTATCTAGCCATGCGCAGAACACCAAACGTCTCGTTCTGTTGCAAAATTGTTGACTTCGGAGTACTCACATCCACCGTCACACTATTACTGGGCTTGATTGAGCCCTCTCATGGGTCAGAGACGGATGAAGTCCGACAACAAAAAGATAATGATAGAGCTTTAGTGCATACTGTCCTGAAAGCATTGGAGGCGTTAGCTGAGAGTGACCGGTATGTCATTGCATCACAAAGCTCTAATGTCATCAGATCACTCCTTGCTGTCGAGTCGCCTTCTGGAACAGCAGTAGGGAATCTGCGTCTAACCATTCCTTACTTTGGCACCATCAGTATTGTTCGACCCCCTCCGGCTCTAGCAAATAATAACACTCCGCCATTTCCTCCGAAACAGCAAGCTATCACTGTTGATCATTCAATGCAGCCGGGTGATTCAAGAAACTCCAACGGCTGGCCTGGATTGCCGTTCACACCTCCAGACACGATGAACACGCCGATGGTTTCATTTAAGAGCAGTCATTATCCTTCAACGGTTCCCGAGAATTTTTTGCAGGATTGGGGCTCGCAAGAGGCAGACAGTCTGTTCTTTGATAGTCTACTAAACACGGACATCGATGGCGACATGAGCTCTTGGGTGGTCTAGCGATGGGGTGCTCTATAATTACGTACTGGGCACGGCGGAATGCAGAACGTAGATCACAGGTTCTCGGTATAGTGAAGGTGAAACATAGGGACTGCTTGTAACATATTAGGACTATCTCATAGCCATTGTGTTGTTGGGTAGCTATTACCTCAATCATGTTTGTGTCCACGGGAATTGGGTACCTCAAAGGGATTACAACACATAATTAGCACAGAAACTCTAAGATTGAAAAACTCAGTCTTTGCCGCTTCTCATACCGGCAGATGTAGAAACTCTCTTCTTTTCAGCTGGTGCCTAGACGGGCCTAGAGCGCTGGGCCAGAGGCTAAAGAAGCCAGTGAGCTCTGGACACCATGGACTCCCGAGATATATTCTTTGTGCTTCATGGCAACAACTATCGAGCCTAGTCGACTCGTGACTCGCGCCGCACTATTGCCCAGAGGTGCTTCCCCGCGGACGGGAATGTTCCACATAGACAATACCCAATCACGTCCGTGTCAACAAGATTCCCGACCCAAGCTCCTGGGCGCCGGTGGGCATCTGTCAAAAGCTGATACCGGCGATATTTGCCAGATCCAGAACAAGGGGGTCTCGCTTCCCCGGTCCCCCAGCCTTCGCCTCCACGCGCGGGGTATTAGCGGGCATGTTCCGTCCACTTGACCTGCATATGGCAATGGTTAGTGCAATTAGCTTACATTCAGGATTGAGAGTCGCGGCTGGGCCAATGATGTATTTGCCGTATGGGTGTTCCGCGTTGTGTCTATGACCAGGATACGATACGCCTTGTGGATATGCTTGGTGAGATTATGAGGTAGGGAGGAGAAAGTAGGCCAAGCAGGGGGCGGAGAAGCGTGCCTTGTGGAGAGGAGGATGGAGGAAGGACTTCTTCATTAAGAGGAGCAACCTCGCCCTCGTGCAGAACTCTTGGTTCACCACCTCAACTCATCCATCATCATCTAAGAGAGCGAAGGATCGAAGTTCTATCGGCTTCTCTGGTGCAGACATTCCTCATGGATCAGAACCTAGATGAGAAGGTTGGTCAACAGGCACACTGCCATTGACGGAAGAAAAGTTGACCGTACATCACAGACAGTCCGGGAGCTGGAGCAGGAGCTCCATACTGAGATTTATCCTGGCACGGAAATCATGACCGATGTTGGTTCTCACCACTTCGTAAAAGCCGGAACTGGTACACACCAAGTTCTCGTCCCTCAGCCCAGCGACGACCAGCATGATCCGTTGGTGAGCAAGCATGACTTGGCGTGAAGGGGGGTAAGAGCTAATAGGTCTAGAACTGGAGTCCATTTTGGAAGGGATGCGCAATCTTTTGTGCGACGCTGGTTTCTTTCGCCCAGGGGTTCGGTCCGCTGGCATTGGTGCGTCATAGACCAGGCAATCTCTGGGGTCGAATGCTGACTGCTAGCTATAGGCTCCTATGTTTGGGGATTACATCAAAGAATTCGACTCCAACCTCACGGATGTAGTACAGTTCACCGGTGTTGCTATCTTGGTTCTTGGGTTCTCCAATTTTATATGGTATGTTCTTTCAAATCTAAATGATGGACCTAACTAAAGTCCGCAGGGTCCCCCTCCAGACATGCTTTGGACGACGGCCAGTGCTCATTCTTTCCACATTGATATGTTTCGGAAGTAGTATATGGCGAGCCAAAGCAAAGACATATGGGAGCTTCATGGGAGCATGCGTGTCGGTAATCCTTGAGCAAGATATACTGCCAGATAGGCTGACGATTCTAGACTCAACGGCATTGGTGCTGGTCCAGCCGAGACCGCCCAGCCCACCATCATCGCAGATATCATCTTCCTTCATGATCGAGGGAAGTATAATACTTTATACTTCGCCTTCTATTTTGGTTCCTTAGCTGTATGCACCTCCTTTCGACTTCCCATCCGATGCTGACTTCCGCAGGCGGGACCAATTATCTCAGGCCCTATGGCAAACAATCTGGGATGGAGAAGTTTCTGGTGGCTTAACACCGCGTTACTCGGCTTCACAACTCTTTGCTGCATTTTTCTCTTTCCAGAAACCAAGTTCAAGCGGGACTTCATACCAGCAAATAGCACGGTCTCCACATCACCGCCGCTCAAAGGATCCACTGAGCAGGTTGAGGAAACTGTGGTTCCGACCAATACTATCGCTACTGACCATGCCGATCCAGAGAAGACGGTGCCAACACAGTCAAGAGAGCAGACCGCGGGTAACAATCTTTCACATATTCAAACACATCAAGATCCATGGCTCCATCGAGGTAAACCGTCAAAGCAACAATGGAAATTGGTCCAGCCTTTCGAAGGTAACTTTTTCTTCGAGCTCTACATGCCATGGAAGCTTTTCTTGTTTCCCATTGTGGAATTTGCCTCTTTCGTCGTATCTTGGTCTGCATCTTCCTTCTTAACGCTCAACTTGACTCAAGCGGAAGTTTTTGCTGCACCACCATATGGCTTTACCTCTACCAGCATTGGATTCATGAATTTTGCCATCCTGATAGGACAAATGATTGGACTCTTTACTGCGGGACCACTCAGCGATGCTATCGCAGCGAGACTGACAAAGAGGAATCGCGGAATCAGAGAACCAGAAATGAGATTGCTTACCATGATTCCGTATGTTGCGCTAATGATCCTCGGGAATGTTATTGTTGCAGTGGGTTATCAAAGATCTTGGGATTGGAAGGTGAGTGCACGCCCAGCGCAGGAATAGTCAGAGGAGCTCATAGAATACAGGTCATTGTTATAATTGGCTACACCTGTGCTGGCATTCAAGTCGCAGCACTGCCAGCCATCTCATCAACTTACGCGGTAGACTCGTACAAGCCTGTCGCGGGATCCATCTTCGTTGCCATCACTGTCAATAAGAATGTGTGGGGCTATGGTTTCTCAAAATTCATCACCCCGTGGACCGAGAGCTCTGGATATATAAAGCCTATTATGACGAATATGACTTTGATTACAGTATGGTCCTTGTGTGGCATCATCTTCTGGTATTATGGTAAGACATTCCGGAAGTGGACAAGGAATTCAAAGGTACATAGCATGTAAGAGTAGCAGCTTTAGATGCGATGAATACGTGGGGAGAAGATAGCAATCAAGAGATACATGTATAGAGCCCAGGCTTTCCGGACTCTGTATCACCACGATTGGTCCTGCTGTCTTAGCGTTTGGTTGCTTAGGTAGTGCCCTCATTTATCAACGAATAAGATCTCTCTCTCTCCTGAGGGCATTTGCACGTTAGCTCTATTAATCAAGTTCCAAGCGTATAAGCAGAGTGCTCTAGAAAGACTACAGAGCTCGAAACTAGCTGTTTGATATCATTTGCTAACTCGCCACACGAAGTTTGCGCATTCCTTCTCATTTTACCATGGTCTTATTGTCCGAATTTGCACCGCTGACGGCAATTTTGGAAAGTGTTCAGTGAAGGCGGTCCATCACGTCACAACACTATCTACGCCAGAACCAGGTATCCTTCTCTGCGCACTCACACCAATCAACCATCACGCCCGATTCCCGACAGGTCGGATACCGACAGCACGTCACAGGCCGACGTGCAACAAAAAGCCCAACCGAGCTTCAAAGATTGTGCGATGTGCGACAATGTGCTGGGTAGGGAAGTTGTGCGATGTGCAACAAAGTTCGAGATGCCGAGGCTGAAGTGAGGGGTGTCATGCGCAGTACTGGGCAGATTTCAATACACGACCAATGGTTGATACGTCTTCCAAGACACGATGCAAAGATAATGTGCAGACTCTTTCATTGGGAGTAAAGAATTGTATGCAACAACTTTCCAAGCTACAGTCATGTGAAAAATACTGTACAGGCATTGCTATAGTACTTCATAGAGAATTCGCAATTTCGTTGAAATTATATTGATTGGACCGGCCGAGGCAAAAGTCCCGTAGATGGGCGATAAATTGTCACACATTTGTGAACGTCCCCGGGAGCAAGAGAAAATACTCCTGGACGCTGAACATAACATGCATCCGCCTTGGAGGCGCGTGGGAAGTTATCGAGTGAGAATATCACGTGGTCTCTCTTAGATAACGCTGGCTTGATCGCTTATCTGAGTGGAAATTTATTTTTTGCGTCCAGCCTCAAAGCTGTATCAATAACGAAAGCGCGAAGATGGACTCCCCAGAGCTTCACGCAAAGAAACGCAAGAGAAAGCATGGCAACTCCAAGGTCCAGGTGAATGAAGAGACTTCTTTCTCTGCTCCAAAATCCTCGGAATCAAGAGAAGAAAGGCAGACCCAGAAGAAGCTAAAGCAAGCCAAACAGGGCCAAACGACACTGAACCTTGAGAAGGATCTCGAGAAAGAAGACGTGGTTTTGGATGAGAATGAGGCGGTTGAAGCGAGTCTCAATGAGCGGAATCACAGAGCAGATCGTATAATAGAGGAGGATGGACAGGAACTCGACACAAATCAGCAGGATGAAGGAGATGAATTGAATGGAGGGGTGAACCTGGATGATGCAACTGCATTAAGCGCTGGAACACTATCTTTACCAGACTCCAGAACGCCGAAAAAGTTTTCCGATCTTAACCTTTCCGATAAAACGATGAGGGCTATCGCGGACATGAAATTCGAAACAATGACAGAGATCCAGCAGCGAGGCATACCACCGCTACTAGCAGGTAGAGATGTTCTTGGTGCAGCAAAGACGGGCTCTGGAAAAACTTTGGCATTCTTGATTCCCGCCATCGAAATGCTAAGCGCATTGCGATTCAAACCACGCAACGGAACTGGTGTCATTGTGGTTTCGCCGACAAGAGAATTAGCACTGCAAATCTTTGGAGTTGCCAGGGAGCTCATGGCCTATCATTCACAAACATTCGGCATTCTCATGGGAGGTGCAAACATTCGATCTGAGGCGGAGAAGCTTGGGAAGGGTATCAACCTGATTATCGCCACACCTGGACGACTGCTCGACCACTTACGGAACGCGCAAGGGTTTGTGTTCAAGAACTTGAAGGCTCTAGTCATCGATGAAGCGGATCGGATTCTGGAAGTTGGATTCGAGGAGGAAATGAGGAAGATCGTGGAGATCCTGCCCAAAGACGAGAGGCAATCTATGCTCTTCTCAGCAACGCAGACTACAAAAGTTGAGGACCTAGCGCGGATATCCCTACGGCCAGGACCGCTCTACGTCAACGTCGATCATCAAAAGGAGCACAGCACAGTAGAGGGTCTTGAACAGGGCTATGTTGTTTGCGATTCGGACAAGCGATTTCTCCTGCTATTCTCGTTCCTGAAGCGGAATCTGAAGAAGAAAATTATCGTCTTCTTCTCCAGCTGTAACTGCGTCAAATATCACGCAGAGCTTCTTAACTATATCGATCTCCCAGTTCTCGACTTACACGGAAAACAAAAGCAAGAGAAACGCACCAGGACATTTTTTGAGTTTTGCAACGCGAAACAGGGTGTACTAGTTTGCACAGACGTCGCGGCTAGAGGACTAGATGTTCGAAAATCCTTACGTTTGCTTTTCGAGACCCTTTCTAACAAAAGTTTAGATACCAGACGTCGATTGGATCGTCCAGTTCGACCCCCCGGACGACCCCCGCGACTATATCCACCGCGTAGGCCGCACAGCGCGCGGTGCCAACGGCAAGGGACGCTCCCTTATGTTCCTTCAGCCTTCCGAAGCCGGCTTCCTGTCCTACCTCAAAGACGCCAAAGTACCCATCGTCGAATTCGACTTTCCGGCAAAGAAAATAGTCAATGTCCAGTCTCAGCTAGAAAAACTCATTTCACAAAACCATTACTTGAATCAGAGCGCGAAGAATGGGTATAAGAGCTATATACAGGCATATGCTAGCCATAGCTTGAGGACAATTTTCGACGTTGGCAAGCTGGATCTTATGAAGTTGGCGAAGAGCTTTGGCTTTAGTGCACCGCCGAGAGTAGATATCGCGCTAGGAGCAAGTATGAGTAGGGATAAGAAGGCGGTAGGGAGGAGAGCATATGGTAGCCAACCGAAGCAGGGAGGGAGCTTCAAGAAGAGGCGCATGTGAGTAATCTGTGAGAATGGTGACATGACACCTGGCGATGGCTTGCATTCTGCTGGCGTTCAGGTCCGCTGATGTATATACCTTGTCTGGCGCAAGTGGATAAAAGTTCATTAGAACAAAGCGAGCGAAGAGTCGATTTATAAATTTCACTTATCACTTTTCTGTTCACTCATGTTATATCTCATCTTATTGGTATTATCTATTCTTAGCGTGAGTATCATCTTTAGACAGATATCATCTGCTTAGATACTCATAAATGCAGCCGATGTGAAAGCCTTCCAACGGCACATGCCTGACTCCGATCATACCGTCCAGAGCTCTATCTATATTTTATTACATAACAATATAAAATCCCTAATACGTCTTCTTACCCGGAACAAGGCAGGAAGAAGTATGATAGCAGTTCCTCTTCACCGGATCAGGGGTCGGGTTCGTGGTCTACCCCTGACACCTCTGCGGACGCCTCTACCTTTAGAAGACTCTGAAGCACTCAAGATTCTTCTTCGACCTGAGAAGCTGCGACCACGTAGAGACTGCTGAGCAATATATGAAACAGCCGGGATACTTGCATCGGAATCTGAAGAAGAGCTATTGTCGATAGGTGACTGGAGACTGGCTTCGGAATTTTTAATCCCTGGCTCATCTGAGGTGTAGCTTCGCAACTCCTCACCTGATTCTGAACTTGGACTATCTAGCCGCACAACTGTAGGGCCTTTCTCTATTTGTGTTGCTGGCGCGGGAGGAGCAGCAGTTTTGGGGACCTCGTTGGAAAGACTCATAGGCCGTGAAGTAGATTGGACGGCAGCGAGGCTGGGAACGCGATTAGCACGAGAAGCAGACCTGTTGGCAATGCCATCAAGGTCCTTCGTAGAACTTAGAGTCTGTGCCACTGAGTCTGTACCATTCAGCTCTGTAGTCTGGACAACATCGTGTGGCTGACGATGCCTTGAACTTGCAGATCTCGGTCTAGCGGACGCTGGGATTGTGACCGAGGGAGTGCTTCGCGCGCTTGACGGGCCGGGCATTGCCTCGTTCGACTGGCCCTTTTTTGTAGCAACGATCTTGAATTTCTTCCCCCTCAAAGCAAGTTTCTCCTCTAGCGAAAGGAAACTCGATGGTTGAACCGGAATTGTACTTTCGGGTGGCACAGGTTGCGCTGCTTTTTTTTTTGGCGGTCTCCCTCTTCGTTTTGGTAGAGGCTTGCTCGTCGAGGCCACTTCCGCCAATTCCACACCCCCATAGCTCTTGGAGACATGCCACTGAACATGAGAGTCATTGACCTCTTGCTCTCTAGGCTCGGGAGTATGCTCCATATTTTGCTCTGGAAAGAAATCTTCATCGCTCAATTCTCGCACAATAGGCTCCCCGAAGAGGCTATCTGTCTCGATTTCACCATCACTCTGGCCACTTGAGTCAGAACCAATGTCAGTGACTGTTGGAGTATTGTCCTTTGGGGCCAGGCTTCGACGGGTCCTTGGCGGTAGCTCTTCTGGAAATTCCTTGTTGGACTCTTGAGCTTCTCTACGGGCAAGCCATGCCGAGTTTCGAGGCTTAGGCTGAGGTTTAGGTGCAGCGAGAGCTGGAGGGGCTGACTTGCTCGGCGCTGGGAGACGAGGTTTTCTTCCCCTCTTTCGCCCAGGAGCGACTGCTTGCGGACCTCGTTCGTCGGAATTGGGATCTGCCAGACGGCTCATCGCTTGGGCGGCAAGTTGCCAATCATCTTCTGATTGATGAGCTCGGGGTCTATAAGTCGAGACGGTCGAAGGACCTTCATCGTCCTCAATAGGAACAGCATCTTCGCCCAAGTCAGCATAGACTCTGGACTTCACTGCACTGCGGCGAGGTTGGCGCTGCGACCCGTCACGATGCACCGGCATATCCACCATATCACTCTTCACCAAGGCCGCTTGCTTCGAATTCGCCTTCTTCTTTTGCTTCTTGGATGAGAAAAATTCCATATCATCCTCATCACCACTGCCAATACCTTCACCATACCGTTTGCGCTTCTTCGGATTGTCGATGGGTGCTAAAATGGTAGGGATGAGATCTGAAAAGGCTAGATTTGTATGATGAGGCACCGGCTGAGAATCTTCAACTGAAGCATTTGAGTCGGGTGGGTCGTAAAGGATCTGATCGGCACCATTGTCTACCTGTTGGTAGAAACCAATGCCCATCATATGCGGCTGGCCGTGATTTTCCTTTGCATAAACATTGTCCCCTTCAAACACAGGGGCGACTGGAGCAGATAGACTGGACGGGTAGCTTGTACTTTGGCCATTGTATGCATCGTAGTCATCAAGCTCGAAATGACTGTCTGTCCAGCCGCGAGAGTCATCGAAGTCACCAACGTGTTCCAACCCACCACTTTCTGCTGCAGACATATCCTGGTCGAAAAGGTTGCTGAAGCCATTAAGGTGGCCATTTAATGTAGGCGCAATTGCCCCAGTATTGCGAAGAGCGGGATCGATGTCTTCCATACTTGCCGCCATGCCATCTGTAGCTCCCAGAAAGGGATCCTGTGCGCTTTCTTCATAATAGGTTGGGTTCACTAGATCTACCCGAGCCTTCACAGCCTCAGCCTTCTCCTTGAGCTTTCTCATTCTGGAGGATTTATGTGGATGTTCATCTTCCTCGTCACGAAGCCATGTAAGATTCGTCTTGGAAAAATCCACAAGACTTTCAATGCTTCTGTGATCAGCCACTTTTTTAGTATCGTGCCCGAGCAGGGTGCCTTTCGGCTCGTATGGCTTCCACTTCCCGCTCTTTCTACATTTACCACAGGAGCACTTCTTCTCACACCTTGGACATTGCCACTCCTTGTCTTCCATGACAGTTTGCGGCATCAGATCAAAGGCACGCCACAACACTCCATAGCAATATGCAAGATCGCAGCTTGTACAGAAAGCTAGCTTCCAATTCCACTCATGGTGACAACATACGTGGCAAGCATGTGTTTTGTTCTTAACTGGCTGCAGTCGTCCTCTCCTAGCCTTCTTGTTTTTGAGCCGGCCGTTGTCATCGACTTCAGGCTCGACATCCGAGAGACCTAGAGACGGATCACGAAGCACAGGCTTTGTGATATCGTTCCACGGTCGAATTTTCAACTGTTCCTGGCAGACTTCAGCAATTGGCTTTTTACCATAACGTTTTCTTGCGATTTCAAGGGGCTGCGGTGATCTTTGAACGTCAAAATGACCATCAGCACGGACTACGATATCGCGCCACTTTTCATATTGATCCGTCAGGGTGGTCCATTGCCATTGCTCGCACCACTGCAGGTCCGAAATGCAGGCACATGAGCGACCCATCGCGTAGCAGTCCATACAGATATCGTAAGTATCCTCTCCATTGTCTCCTAGTATACACGACTTGCATGTGAGAAATCTGTTGAAAATGTTGCATCTGCAATATGAGCAAGTAACGTTCGAGTCGTATTCCAAGAATTCCACGTCGACTTCCTCTGGGAACTTAGGCGAGAACATTTCGCTGACCAGAATTTCAGTGAACAGGGAGAATAGACGCTTGAAATCATCCAGTAATTGCTTGATGCGTCCATATTTCCACATCTTTTGTTCAATCGTATCTCGTTGGAGCAGGTCGTAATACTTCTGGAGTGTATAATAGATGATGGCCTTATTCTTGTATTGCTCATCTCGACAGACCATTCGACCACGAGGGAGAGCCTCGTGGATTGCCAATTCGAGGGTGTCTACAGTCGTGCGATTCCAAGCTACCTTCATTGTTCGGGTTCCTCGATTCCAGACCTGGTGAGGTGCAAGAGGTGGGATAAGGATCAGGTCGCCAGGTTTTTGTTCCACTACCCAGACATTGAAAGGCGCCTTTTTCCAGGCGTTGACTTGAGCGAAATGCTTCTCAACTTCAATATCATGACCAAGCATAGATAGGAAGTATTCAGAAACTACTTCCCGTTCTTTCGTCTCTGTCATGAACCATATTGAACTTCCTTCTTTCTCCATATTGCCGTCTCGAGATGCCTCAACCATAATGTTTTGACCAAGGCTCGCACACATCTCTCGGTGAGCTGGCGTGTAGGTTCCCTCATGGCCTATATAACACATCATATTGAGAGCTCGCATTTCTGGTTGCAGACTACTCATTAAGTCACCTGCTGGAGCAACGCCCTTGCCATACCGCATTTGACCATATTCATTAGGTTCTCGTATTGCCCCATCCCCTCCAGTCCTTGATTCGATACACTCGTTTAGGTAAAAGATCAAGTCCGGCATATCTTGCTCAAGCTTTTGGGCCCATTCGTTCGGACAGTCGATATCTTTAAGGTAGAGGCGTTGTCGCTTCGGATCCCGATAAGTCGAAGAGTTGAATTGCTTCGTGAGTTGACCCATAGATCGTAGATAGTGGCCGATAGTCATTGGAATACCGACACCATTCGGTATATCTCGAACATTCTCGGCTGCAAAACCCGTTCGTTAGCCTGGAAATGCAGCGCATGCTGTGAACCCGGTACCTTTGGTTCCCAAATTCTGTTCAAGCCATTCTCTGCTGAATAGCGAAGAAGGTAGGACACTTGTTGGCCAATCTTCTATGACCAGAGGCCTTCCGCTCTGGATTACTACAGCAAGCACTAATGCTTCGAAACTTTGAGCCGAGTGCTCCTGTAATTTCTCAGTAGATAATCTTGTGACGTAGTCGAAGTTGTCAGTATTCTCCACCAGCGCGCTGAGATCAAAATCTGGGGAGAAGGGCACAAATTGTGCCTGCGGATGAGACGCCGAAGGCATTGTGTATACATGAGCCCTGTGCTGGTCATACAATTCACGCCAATTTCCTCGGCTTCAGGCGCGAGACATTGCTAAAGCTGAGCGAGTAGGTCCAGCGAAGAGCGTATCAAAATATAGTGGATCAAGAGCTCAATGGGAGAGAAAGTGTTGTTGAGTTAAAGCTAGGAATCCAAGCAGAGGGAGAATTCACATCAAGTCCTCGCTCGAGAGGGGCATTTCAGATGGTGTGGCTTTCCTTCGTAGGCGTCGCACCGCCGCAGCGCTCTCGCCTTAATGTCCACCACGATATAGTCGAGAGTTCCGTGTGCGATGATGCCGACATGATCTACCCAGCAAGAGGGGCTCAAATATTCGTGTCGTATGTGCACCATAAGTGAGACTTGGTGATAGCTCTCTGCCGCCGAAATTTCTAGACCGAAATAGGTTAGGTTGGATCAGCCTTGTCTGAATGTGGATTTACAGAATCCCCAGATACGTTGTTTGGATTATTTTTCGACGATCGATAGAACAATTTCACAGGGCAATTATAGAGCAATGACTCAATGATACTCTCTTCCCCCCAAGAAAGCTTGTTTCTGTGAGTCTAGATTTACAAAGCTTCAATCTTGCAACTTGCTTTTCTTTGCTTAAGATTTGCCAGATGTTCGACCTTGACAATAACGAAAGTCTACTTCGGACATCTCTTTTACCAAGTATTTGATCTGGGTATCACTTCATGGGGTAGAGAACTTTTATATACGATCAGAAGCTGATTGTTGTCAGAAAGTGCAAATAAATCGACATGTCTATCCATGGGTTCTTCAAGTTACCGAGTAGCTGTCGGCAGTCTTTGTTACAAAGCTTCCATAGACAACCTAAGCTATTCACAAGCACTGGGATATACTGGATGAGAAGGCCTTTGCAAATAGGCGTCCCCTACAAGCCCCTCATCACGTCTCAGAATGCGCGGAAACCCCACAAGTCAGTCGTAATCACACAAAATTCTCTTTCATCTTCGCTTGCACCTTACCAAACACCAACAACGGGTCTCTTGTCGGTCCTCCCATCCTCATGGATTCCTTACGCCGAGCTCATTAGACTTGATAAGCCGGCCGGGACTTACTACCTTTATTTTCCATGTCTATTCTCGACACTCATGGCAGCTCCACTGGCAGATCCAATTGCGTCGCCTGCATCAGTTGTTGGAACCTCTCTGCTTTTCTTCAGTGGTGCTCTTATTATGCGTGGAGCTGGCTGTACTATTAATGACCTCTGGGATCGAAATCTTGATCCCCACGTCTCACGAACACGGCTACGTCCCATTGCGCGTGGGGCGATCACCCCTTTCAATGCCCTCGCCTTTACCGGGGTGCAACTACTGGCTGGGCTCGGGATCCTTTTACAGTTTCCTTTCGAGTGTCTATTCTACGGCATCCCTAGCCTACTGTTGGTGGCAACCTACCCTCTTGCAAAAAGAGTCACTCACTATCCACAATTTGTCCTCGGTCTCACATTCTCTTGGGGCGCTTTTATGGGGTTTCCGGCTCTGGGAGTCGATCTTCTCCATAATAGCTCTGCTTTGGCAGTGGCAGGTTGTCTTTACACCTCCAACATTGCTTGGACAGTTTTATATGACATGATTTATGCCCACATGGATATCAAAGATGATGCTAAAGCTGGAATTAAAAGTATTGCGTTGAAACACGACAAAGAAACCAAACAGGTCCTCAGTGGCCTGGCCGTTGCCCAGCTTAGTCTTTTGGCGGCTGCTGGGGCGGTTGCTGGAGCGGGACCTGTTTTCTTCATTGGCAGTTTTGGTGGTGGTGCACTATCGCTGGCCTATATGATCAGGAAGGTTGATTTGAAAAGTGTGACAGACTGTTGGTGGTGGTTTGTTAACGGCTGCTGGATTACTGGAGGGGTGATTGCCGCTGGTCTTGGAGCTGAATACCTTGTACAATATACAAAACGTCTAGATGGTGAAGGCTCAGGCAAGGCAGGTACTGCCACCGTGTAGACTGCTATTCATCAATACTGGGGGCAATTTGCGTCCAAGTATCAGGAGCTTCTCTCCTTGGTTTATTATGAAAACCACGATGATCCACCGCGTGCCAATCTGATTCTACTAATAATCAGAAGTTGTAGAACTCGTTTGAATAGTGAAGCAGTATTAGAAAGGTGACTCGATCAAGATAATCGGTCTTCGAATTCCTTTGAGTCTTATTAAGCCTCTCCTCCGCGCCGTGCAACACCAATATCATGCTGTATGCCAATGAGATGAAGTGCAGCATAACAAGTGCACGAAGCACGAGGTGGGCCGCAGATTTTCAGGCACAATGCAGTAGGACTCTAGTGCATGTTGTGAGCTTTCGGATTGCCAGGATACTTGAAAAGACATCTAGCAGACTAAATCTATGCCGTCACGATATATATGATACTTTCTAGTTTCTGGACTAGATCATTTAGGAATATAGCTTCTGGATCTACATTTGCCTAAGCTGCACAGCTTTGGTGAAAACATACAGTCGCAGCTATGCTCTTCCGATGCGCAACCTCCCTCAAACCCTGCTGCGGTGGAGATTAGCGGCTAGCCGCGTGCGTCATCTTTTGGGATTTTGGAGAGACGTCGACGTCCAAGCTCCAACTCCAAATGCCGTTCCCGGGCAAGCCACAAAGGCAGCGCCCGCACAATCCGGGTGCGTGGCGTGATGTTGTATTGCTGTGAGAAACAAAATAGCGGTGAGCTCTAGCAGATACTGGTTGTAAAGCTTAGGTAGAACGAGGAAGAGGAAGAGGAAGAGGAAGGCAATAGGTGATTGATCACTGTTCGGTAAAGCCAGGGATCAAGCATTCCCCTCAGGTTGCCCGGTCAGACGTCTCTGCGCCACATTTAGGTTGCGCTGTTACAGCATAAACTCGGGCTATCGCAACCAACGATTACGATTGCAAACATTCGCAGTCAAACTCCAAACAACGCTCTGCACTGTCTCAGAAAAAAAACCCCCTTCTGCTCACAAAGCGCCTAGGCCGGCTCCATTGACCTGTGGCCAAATCTCCAGCCTTCAGTGCGTTGATATCATCACCTGTTCGAGGCTGACTCAAAATCGTTCTAACCACTCCCGGTTAACTGGTGATATCATTCTTATACCTGCTGTAGCTCCGCGCCTCCGAAGCATCCACATCGAACATCTACCGTCACATCACCAGACTTTTCCCTGAGCTACCATTAAAGGCACCGCACCCCTCCACACAACTACACAATACATCCTTCTCCAGGCAAAGTCACAGCTCGATCGTCTCACAATACCTCCGGTCCTCACCATAAGTGTTCTCGCGTCGCAATCACCTTCAGCATCATCGACCATGGCCTCAATTGTGCAAATCGCACTTCGAGGATGGACATTCTTCTTCACCCTTCTTACTCTGGCTTTGGTCGGTAATGCAATTGCCAGCGCCTTTTCAGGAAATCCGTCGTCCGTCAACTTTGCAATCTTCGTCTCAACCTGGTGCATGCTTGTCATTCTTTACGGACTCGGTGCCGCATTCGTCGAGAGCCTGGCGATTCCGATCGCCCTCATAGCTCTAGATGCCATTTCGACACTCTTATCCTTTATTGCGGGAGTTGTTCTAGCGGCTAAGCTCGGTGTCCACAGCTGCGGCAGCAAGGTATGTTCACAAGTATCGCATTGTCTGAGATCGCTTCTAACGATGTTCCAGTCCTATCTTGTTTCAAACTCCTTGACCAATGGCTCCCACAACATGGGCAAACGGTGCCACGAGCTTCAAGCTAGCACGGCATTTTACTGGTTCATGTTTGCTGGCTTCGCAGGATCCCTTGTCATGACCTTCCTGGGCTCTAGGTCATCCGGCATTAGCAGTTCTGGCATGCGAAAAGGTGGGCCGTCCATGTCCCAAGTCTAGTGAACGAATAGGTAAGCGGTCGGTCCGTTTCCTTCAGGCGATCAGACTGCTTATTCTCCTACTATTAGCTATGATGTTTGCGTTCCTTCACTAACAGTTATTCTCAGGGCTCGGAGTCTGATGCACGCATCGCAAAAATCGGCAGGTGATGTTTCACAATCCTCTGCTATCAGGAAATGGCAATAAGGAACATATAATGGGCAGCTTGGTCACTGGTATGGATTTACAATTGGAAAGGAAGGCGTTATGCGTTGTACCATTACTTCTACTGGACTGGCAGTCAGCAATTGACATGGATTTGGATACCACTAATTAATATGTAAATATCCTAGGGCGAAGGTACTAGTCGAATAGAAAACAATGTTTATTCAATCATATTCATAACAATTTCGAACTTTAATTGGTAATGTTGAGGGCCGACATTTCAGCATGTTTGAAGATAATGTGTGTCTGCAAGAGTGTAACTTCGTAAAGATTATATGACACTCCTACCAATGCAGCATAATCAAATAGATGGAGTTGAGCCTTATGTACTTTTCCTATGCTTCCACGAAGATTTGGAGAGCGTGATTCTCTACACAACACGCTAATATGCACCCTTTCCGTAGTGAACGCCCACATGAGTTGGTTTGTACCTGTAGCTCTCCCCATGATCTAAGAAAATTTTCCATTGCAATCCACATATAGCCTTTCGTAGTCTTTATAGGGAGGCTGCAGCTTCGACGGCTCCCGCGGTTCTGAATGCCGTCTTATTCGTGATTCTGATCTCTACAGGATACTTCCAAGTCATGAACTTCGCCCAACCTACCGTCAGTCACCATCAGTAAAATATCCATGGAATGTCTAGATTGGGGGTTCCACTCACTCCAATACGCAAACTTCCTCCCGAAATATTTCCCCACGTAAGGCACAATAACCATCGTCAACATGAGCTCCAGCTGCTGTAAGCTCGCGTCCCATTCTTTCTGCGCATCCGATTCTTCTTGCGAACTTAAATCGCTGCTGTCTATAGATGAGGGCAAAGAATCAACATCGTCGTCATCATTGGAGAATTCAGGAGAAGCATCTTGAATGATGTAGGAGTCGGATGTAGACATTGTGAAGGACAAAATGTGAGTTCCGGATGCGAGAGCCGGGACAGCGCTACCGCTTGCTGAGATGATGCATTGAGCTTCGGAAGACGATGAACATCCGTTACGAGAAGTGGCTGGTAGATTTCTGGATCTTGCAATACACTTCTTCGCATCCAGATCGGCCAAGGAATCTGAGCCGGCAGTCGGATGTGCATTCACGTGACCATAAACTTCCCCCACTGACTCACTTTTTGAGCGAGAAGTCATTATGTGGGCTGAATTTTGATCTTTAACATCAGCCGCCCACGCCACACTCACGGTATCTACGACTTCAATCACTCTATAATTTTGACGCGGTTACTAGACTCTCTGTTTTGCTTTGGACTGGATTCTACAAGGTTTCCCAACAAGCATGGCGAGCGAAGTAAGATCCTATGTCGTCACCTTCCCCTCTACCAACAAAGCTTCTCACAATCATTTACAGGAAATCCTCGCAGAGCGAAGACCCCGCAAATCAGTAGCATTTAGCGAAGGAACGACAGTAGTCGATGAGAATGGCGAAGTCACATTAAAGGAGGATGGCCACGACGGCACAAAGGACACGGCGCTATCGCATTCGCCAAGTACGCCGCCACTCTCCCAGGCTCTGGGTGCATTTACTGACCCAGTTGAAGGCCTCGATAACGATGGCGAGAAGCCCGACGATGAAGTCGCCAACATGCTGAAAACAATGAAGAAGAAGAAGAAGAAGAGCAAGACGGAAGATGCAGAGGCCGAGGGGGGCGAAGGGGAGGCACCTGCGGACGGCGGGCTGGATCTGTCTGCGATGAAGAAGAAAAAGAAGAGCAAGAAGCCGAAGGAGGGCACTGAGGATGAGTTTGCGGCCAAGCTTGCAGCGCTTGAGCTCGAAGGCAACGAAGGCGAGGGTGAGACCGCTCCGGCTGAAGCCGCACCTGTCGATGCTGGTGATATGGAGAAGGGTACTGGAATCTGGGCACACGACGATACAAAGGCCATCGGCTACGAACTCCTCCTCTCCCGTTTCTTCACGCTGCTCGCTCAGAAGAACCCTGATCATGCTTCGAGCGGTTCCAGAAGTTACAAGATCCCGCCTCCCCAGTGTTTGCGTGAAGGCAACAAGAAGACCATATTTGCCAACATCGCTGAAATCTGCAAGCGTATGAAGAGAACCGACGAGCACGTCACCTCGTACCTGTTTGCTGAGTTGGGCACAAGCGGTTCCGTTGATGGTAATAGACGTCTGGTTATCAAGGGTCGGTTCCAACAGAAGCAAATTGAGAACGTCCTGCGAAGATATATCAGTAAGTCCTTATAACTCATCTATGTAGGAGATAAACACTGATCAGAATGGCAGTGGAATATGTCACCTGCAAGACCTGCCGGTCCCCAGACACGGAGCTCAACAAAGGCGAGAACAGACTATACTTCATTACTTGCAACTCCTGCGGCTCCCGACGAAGTGTTACTGCTATTAAGACTGGTTTCTCTGCACAAGTTGGCAAAAGACGGAGACAGCAGGGTTAAATGGGATTCGTCGTCTCGGATTTGGGCCTTGGTCTTGGTTGGGCTGTCTACGAAGTGCTCCATAGAATGAACTATGTATGCATGAAGCATCTACTTGGTCTCTTTGCATTGGGAGTACATGATAATCTTAGTACGCAGAGATTCGTAGGAATTCAAGTACTGCAGATCACATATGGCAACTGCTGTCAGACCCCTTAGTAACACAACCAACCAAGCATACCACGTCTCTCACCCATGGAGAGCTAGATACAAATAGTCCAATTCTCTGATCACCGTGTCCGTTCGTACGGTGCCAAGTCTTAAGCGCCCACCACAGTGTGGGTGTAGCACCCCCGCTCATTTCTATTGGTGCTGGTGGCGGGCTTGAAATAGACACAGCCCCGCGCTAGGGCGAAGTATGGGCGGCTGCAGGTGAGCTTCCACGAGGCTCTTTCTCTTCTCGCCCTCTATTTTATCTCGAAGTCGGAGTGTTTTGATCGAATTTCAAGACCTTGGACTTTTGGAAGATTTATATGTTTATGTCAGGCAGGTCAAATTGGTGTTAGAGTAGGTCAGAGGGGGGAACTAGGAAGTGCGGGGTCCACAGGGCTGACTTACAGTAGTTTCCCAGAAAGCTGCAACGAAGGAGCAAGAATCTCGAGATAAGAATACCAGATTGACACCAGGTTCCTGAGAGAATCACTCGGTCTTTCTTGAATCTCTTAATCGCATTACAATGTCTTATTATCCCCGTAAGTATGGAAGTCGTGCAATAAGATCACCAGCTGACTCTTTATAGCTCCTCCTGGAGCAAACGCGAATGGGGGTAAGATCTAGCCTTGTATCACTAAGAGCTATAACTGATCGAAGCCATAGCTCAACAACATTTTGCTCCTCCGCCCTCTTCACCACCTCCAAATCAGACAAGCCATGCTCAGGCACAATACTACCCACCACCTCCCCAACAGACCTCTCCACCACCAGGTCAACAATACCCTCCGCCGCCACAACCTACTCCTCCACAACAGCAACAATATCAGGCTCCTCCCAATTTCTCTCATCGAACATCTTACCAGCAGCAGGTCCAGGCAGCCCAACCTCTTCCCTCGTACGAGCAGCCGCCGCAAGCACCTCATCAGGATGTCGAGTATCCACCTGAGAAAGCAGCACTAGACACCAGTCAGGCCTCAAACTTAGATCATGGCGCTCCCGCAGCAGGCCATTTTGTGGGTGCAAGCACGACCCAGGATGATGTCGGAACCTTCAACGGAGGCAGTTACAGAATCAGCCATAGGGATACGAACAGTATTCTAACGTTACAGTTGGCGATGGGATGTCCATTGACAGTCAAGCCTGGTAATTTCTCACAGGAGTCTCTAAATCTGCAAGAGCACATTGCTGACACGGACAGGTGCTATGATTGCGATGACCCCGACCGTCACATTAAAGGGGTCCGTGAAATTCTCCATGAAGAAACTTGTCATTGGAGGTGAGATGGCGCACTCGACCTATACGGGCCCGGGAGAGCTTCTCCTAGCTCCTGCGTCACTGGGTGATATAACAAATATTCGACTTTCAGGGGATGAGCAGTGGTCTGTGGGTCGGGATGCATTCCTTGCGTGCACACAGGGGGTAACGAAGGAGTATAAGAGGCAAGGAATTGGAAAGGCGATGTTCTCAGGCGAAGGACTGTTCGTGTACAAGATAAGTGGAGTGGGGTTGCTATGGATCACCAGTCTGGGTGCTATTATTCGCAAAGACGTGAGTTTCTTTTCTTTTCAATTCGCGGGTAAAATACTGAGAATCGAAATAGCTTGCAGATGGTGAAAGGTACATTGTTGACAATGGTCACTTGGTTGCTTGGAACACAAAGTATATTCTTGAGCGAGTGGCCTCTGGTGGTATTATCTCAGGTCTATCTTCAGGTGAAGGGCTTGTATGCAAGTTCACAGGACCAGGCACCGTTTTCATGCAAACCAGAAACCCAGTGAGTTCTTTATGTCACGTCTAGAATATATTACTAACTTCCCTAGACTGCGTTTGGACAATGGATGAGTGCTCATGCTTCGGTTGCGTAAGGAGGTTGTCATTTTGATTTCGTTTTGGAGAAAAGTGAATCATCATTGAGAAAGCAATTCTAGGGGGTAGGTAGTTTTGAATGCAAATACCTTTTCACTTCATCTTGAAACGTCTTACCGGCTTTTGAAAGGTCCACTGGGATACATAGGAAGTCGCACCTTCCTTCAATTCCTGTAGTCTGCGATCGAGCCAGGCTAGCACATACCGTTGGGACCCCTCTCTTCTTCAAAAAAACAAGCATAGCGCAACAGCACTACTTAATGCTCTATTGTTCGCGGCTTTCAGAAAGAGGTCTCTGCATGATTTCGGCGATATTTCCCATGAACATTATTGACCTAGACCGAGCGAGATACTTGGCTATATAGACGTCGCTGTCAGAGCTGGAGCCGGAATGCTCCCAGCAACACAACACCCGGAGCCTTTCACTCGACAAAGACGCCGCAAACGCGCTTCCTAGCCCACGAGAGCCTGGAGTCACGAAAGACATCGAGCGTTGCGCAACTTCACTTAGGCATAGGCTTCAAGTGAGCGCTTCGATAAAAGCTGTTGCTCTCAGACACATCTTGGGATTCTGCGTGAGTCAAGGAATTGGCTACAAATTAAACATGAAGTAATTCAAAGACTAGGAAACATATCTAGAAGCCGTGGATCAGAGTACTAGCATCGATTCCCCCCCTTACCATTCCACAGTTACAGAAACGCCGGCAGCTTAGTGACTCACTGCTACTTGTGCATCCACTTTCTCTCGTTTCTTCGAGT
The DNA here is from genome assembly GCA_003988795.1 of Proliferodiscus dingleyae. Classification (NCBI taxonomy): domain Eukaryota; kingdom Fungi; phylum Ascomycota; class Leotiomycetes; order Helotiales; family Lachnaceae; genus Proliferodiscus; species Proliferodiscus dingleyae. Next base: position 528,093 of record QYAK01000002.1, on the reverse strand, counting down.
TATATCAATCTACGAAGGTCCTTACCCCTCGAGTGACTTTACAGCGAGGAGGACGTTTTAAACGGCGTGGAAGATGGCAGCCAAATCAGGAAGTCGTCCGACTTTGATCACACGAGTATCAGACAAACCACTCTCCCGAGTGACTCTTCGTAAGGCGAAGCCTGAGCCTGAGCATAAAACTATAAGACACAGCACCTCTGCTGCTACGCCGAGCCTAGAACCTACTGGTGAACATCATGGCCCTTTGGAGCAGAAAGTCAATCGCTCACGTGGATCTCGTAGAGTCCGCGCGCCTATTCCATGTTTCAAAATCCAGAAAGAAGAGGGGAGCCATTCCAGTAATTCCATTGGCAAAGAGAATATAGTCCAACTGGCTCGAAATACACCTACAAGTGTCAAATCGGTGAGATGGGACCCTGCAATCATCTCTTGCGGTCCAATTGCACCAAGTCCGGCGTCAACTTCCAAGACCAGGGAGATTCTACCGACTACGCAAGCCATAAGCTCCAACATGCCTCATCGCAGTCGGAAGGATGATGCCAATGATAGGCTTAAACAGACCTTGTATAGCTTGAAGACCACTGACAGAGATACTCTGCAAAGGCTTCTTGATGCTTTAAAGTATATTGAGGATGAAGAAGAGCATAGAGTAAAGTCGAACCCGAAGAATGGAGCTCGTACATCGAAACGAGAATGTAGCTCTCTCCCACAGCAGCCTGCCGTCCAACCCTTCCGAAAATGTGTCACTCTAAAAGCTCAGATTGCTCAAAAGAAAGCTAGCGCATATTTGGGTAAATCGACTCTTCCAATCCCAAGGAAACGCCCACACACTCATAATGCAAAACATGTCACTCAGCAAAGCACCCCAGAACCCACTTGGATCAATATCTTCAACCCATCCCCGACTACACCTCGAAGCGCTCACTTGTTTGGAAATTATGGATCAATATTGAACAATTCGCCCTACTTCATGGGACACATACCCTCAAGCTTCAATCCCACACCTCATGTTCATATGCAAAGCGATCAGCCTCCCAATTTTGGAAACAGAGCTCCGCTTAGCGACCAGGCTTTTGCCCTACGTGGCACGTATTATTCACCATCTGGTCATATTCCTTTCCTGCCGGTGCCTCCACAGCAGGCATGGCTACCGGCACTCATCCCTCCATCGTATGGACCGAATGAAGTTACGCAAAGTGGCTGTTGGGTTAATCCCCTTGACTGTCCAAATCCACCGCCCTCCACATTCTCAGCTCCAGCACAAGGACCCTTACCATTTTACCCTCATTCTGGGCCAGCATTATCATATCCGCACTATCCAGCCAAGACCTTTGGTGGAAGAGGTCCTTTGGTAGATGTGGGAATAGAATTTACTCCTCACGATGGTGGCACAGGTCGTGAAGCTCATGCCATTGAGAAAGGTTGGGCCAAGTCGCTTGTAGAGAAGTTTAAAGAGAAGTACCCACGAACCGGGAGCCTCAAGTCAGGAGCTTCTGCTCCAGGCAAAATGCGACATGCGGCAGCAATCCAACAGCGACTAGAGTATATCCTGTATCAACAGAAGGAGAGAAGTATTAGAGGACAGCGTTCGAGGGAGGCTTCACCTCCGAGCTACGAAAGCTTCCAGAATTTTGAGGCTACAACGAACATGAATAAAGGCTTTCTGAAAGATGGATCATCCATTATCGGAGATACTGACGAAGCAACCACTTGCGAGATTGTAGCAGCCGATAAGCTCACAAGGGAACGAAACTCGGAGCCTTAGAACATGGGGGCTTGATAGGTTGAGAAACCTTGCTGGGATGAAGTGGAAGTTGACAATAAATAGAGTCAAAAAGGTTCTCACAGTCTTTCAGAGAATGAAACTGAGATAGGAATTATCAGCTGGCATAGAATGGTGTAAAAGGTTGTCTGAATTGTGGTCAGAGTATTTTATTATTGTGGTATCTTGCAATCCCTACTCAATAGCTCCGACATCGCAAGTTTGTGTAATCATTATTCCTGAAAAAAAGTTTTCAGAAGTATAGCATTCGAACACTTTGCAGTAATATTGTAGTGTTTCGTTAATTTTAGCGAATCGACAAACCACATCGACTTTATGATCGGAGAGAAATATTCCAAAGCTACTGTTACTGCACTGTATACGAGCCGGTGACGGAATCCAAAGCGGCCGACGGCACCGTACCTGCATTCATACGCGTGTGGATAGACTTCAACCTTGAACAAAGAGGGTAAATCTTGCTTAAATATCCTTGCAAAACAAGAATGACATTATTCTCAACATTACCAAGCTTCACAGTTGCATTGCTTAACTTTATCTCACAATGGCGACCCCAACACCAGGCAAGCCCAGCGCGGTAGTCGCGACCCCCCCAGTATCAACACCGTTCTCCACCTCGAACCACCTCGGAAACCCAGCCTTCTCTCCCCATGGCCCCCGTTCCGTCGTACCGTCCCCCCAGCAAATGAAAAAATCCCCGGCGAACTCGAACACGCTCTATGGGCTCGTCGGCGTCGGATATGACAGCCCGTCTGCGGCAATGGCGTTGGGAGGAGTGCCTGAGCTTGAGGGCCTGGGAATGGGAATGGGTGTAGGGGCTGTAGGGAGTGGTCGAGCGGACGAGGATGAGAGGCGGAGGCGGCTGAATACTGTTAAGGGTATTCTTCAGGGAAGCAAAGGACGTCTGAGCGAGGCGGGTATGGAGAGACTTGCACGTCGCGTGGGCTTGGAGAGTTTATGGGAAGATCATATGGGCAGTGGGAGCAGCTCGCGGACACTGATTATAGCTGGCTCTGCATTGGCGCTTGATATCGACTTTATGAATAACGTGGTGAAGAAAGTGGCGCTCAGTTTCCCAGAGTCTTCAGAGAACGTCACGAAACATGCGCAGAAAGCTGGGCGCATATTGCTTGATGATCTGCAGCTTGGACCGGGGGAGGGACCGTTGACAAAGATGCTGGATCGATTTGCTGCGAACCTGGAGAGGTTAGCAACTTTAGATAAGCTGAGTGTCATTCCAGGGCTCAACTGCCATGAGGCGATCGCGGGGATATACGAGAGTCTCGAGCGACTGCATTTATGGGAGGTGGAAAGACTACGAGAGCAGGCAGATATGGTGGGGATGGACAGTGTACATGTCGAGAAGACAGCGATGTGTACAAAAAGTGGAAAGCCTGGTATGCACACGAGGGACAGACTTGGCTTAAGTGTCGACTATTGGCAAGAAAAGCGGCGAGCCACTGGTAACACATCAAATCCAGACAAGCAGAAGACTTGGTCATTGTTGGTAGAATGTGCTCCTCTACCTGCTTTAGTCTTTCCACCACTACGAGTATCGCAGAATTGGATTTCTGCAAATATCCAAAAGGTGGATCCTTCTGTTGACGCCATGTTTCTTGACGGTCCGATACTTGATTGGCTAGAGCCAGACAACACTCTGCTTCCGTCCACAGATGCAGCTAAAGCCGGTGCTATGGAGGGTATTGGCCAAGCTCCGACCCAGAAGGTCCCAGAAGTCATGTTCATGGCCAAGTTTGATCCTCCCCTTATTGTACCGATGGGATTGGCAATGCAAATCTACAACTCTACAAGTGCAACTTTTGATATGAACCAGTTGAGTACCTTCGACGGGTTGATGTTCCCTCAAGGACCAAACGACACAGCCGAAGTTTCGGAGTCACGAACCATCAAGACTGAAAGTGAAGTGCCTATTTACGACAATAAAGGGGAGAAGCGTGTCGCCAATCACGAGAATACTCTGCTGATTGACAAAATGGATTATGGACGAACTTTAACAGAGCTACCATTTTCGCATCCGAGGCACCTAGTGGAGATGCTACCTGCCCTGCGGCAATACGCCTTTCTTTCCACAGTTCTTCGAAAGACTTTTGGAGCTGCGTCGAAGCCTCGCCCTAGAAGTACAGATACTCGAACGAAGACCAAGAAGGAAGAATTTATGGATTTCATGTCTCAGGCACAAGCAGTCAATGATGGCCCCTTGAACGTTGACGTTCATCTCACAACACAACCACTTCTTAAATTAAGAATCGTCTTTCCTTTCAAGAGAAGAACGGCAGACATAATTCTCGATATCAAGCTTAATGGGGTCGTGGAGGTAGCCTCGCAGAATCTATTTAACGAGGAGAAAAGTGATGAGGCTAAGGGTCTCAAACCTGCTGATTTGGGAAAGATACTGGAGATTACGGAAGATATAGGGATCTGGGCTGAATATGTAAAAGGGCGTTTGGAAGCATAAAATGATACCCGGGTTATAAGTGCCTACAACCCAACCATGCTGCAGGAGAACCTAACAACTCTATTCCCCACTTTGTTGTTAAATGAAATACTCATTTATTCAAGCCCCCGTATAATTAAACATGTTGCCCGGAAGATCTACAAAACCGTTAGATGCAGAGGATTTGGAAGGAAGACGGGAAAACCTGATCAAAAAAAATTATCAAGAAAATCGTTAATCTTCGATCTAATAGCCAACACCTCCAATCCCTAGTTCCTACTCGCTAAGGGTTAGTATAAACGAGTATCCCGCGTAAGTAAATATCTCGCGAAATAACTTTAATTTGTATAAAGATTATACCAAAAATCATATCATTTTATAAGAAATTTTTCATAATATGGTGGTTATATGAGGGCTGCCAGGTGCCTCCCACGTAACAGAAGCGTAACCCAGCGCGATATTTGTTTTGTTCATACATATTGGTTTCAACAACTATTCATATCATTCAGACTTGTCAATTCAGTTTCTAAACGCTTATTATACATTTATTCAAACGTTCATTCAACAATATGTGATCACTATTAGCCCTGGATCCTGATTCGTCCATTTCTACAGCGAAATCTTAGTCACGTTCCTCCTGTGTGTTGAGGCTTTCCTGCTTCAACATCATACGAGAAAAAAAAAATTAATCACTTATTGAAGTTGATATGGCTACAAATCATATTAGCCGGTTACACATTTCTCATGGTAAGGTGTTTTTTCATACCGGCACTGGGAATCGAACCCAGATTGAAACGGATCAGCATGAATAATCCAAGAAGGAAGACCACAACGTCACGTGCTACCATTACACCATGCCACCCTGAGAGAACGATTTGATTCAGTTTTCGCTTATCTCACAATATACGAGTATCTATAGATCTTGTGGGGCGAAGATGTGATGGCACTGCACTGCTTGGTCGGCGGCGTCGGTAATCTTGTGCCGATAGTAGGGCTAGCGTAGAATACTAGTGTTAGGTTTATAATGACCAGGAGCGATTGCTACTCGACTTATCTTAAGATATCATCACCATTGAAGATGCTGGTGGCTTCGAAAATAGATGCTTCAATGACAGGTATTTCAGAGAGGTCTGTATCTATATTCGATGCCGCCTCAACCATTCTCGACACCGAGAAAGACTGCGTAACACCGTTTTCTCAGCCTTGTTCTGCGCGCTCAAGTCATGTTCCAGGTTCTCTTTCAAGCATATTCAATGCAGATGATTTAAATGCTGTAGTATTTTGCGCATATTTCTAGGGTACAATTCTGTGAAAATGAAGCACATCCTCAGTAGGTTATTAGGTGCCGGTCTTTCTGGAAGCATTATCAGCTGGCAACGTTATTGACTGTGATCTATGATGCTGCATATGCCTCCGCCGATTATATTTATTTTTTGGAAAAGGTTCTTTGACTTCTCCTTGATTTTGAGACCACGTCTAAATCTTACTCTAGAATACATCAACACGTCTAAATCTTACTCTAGAATACATCAACACGTCACAAGTATATTGAATTCAAGTCCACAGCACAAGCATTTCTTTCTCTTTCAAAGATGATATTGGATTCTGCATTTGTGTTGGCTTAGAAACATTATATTTTGATACCTTGTGTAGTCAAAATGTTTCTCATCTGCTCACCGAGCTTCACACCTCAGGAGTAGGCGTCTCGCTTAGACTTGAGGGGGAACTCTTGACGTCCCAAAGTACACCATCTTATCCCAGTTCTCGTCCTCACCAGCATCGCATTCACTTAGTATCACAACTCATCTACGCTTTTCCTCATCTACTCTTCTGTCTCATTTCTACGACTTCACTTGTACTCGCTCCAAACGATCCGCAGTCCTGTGAACCTAGTATGCCGCTATGAATTGGACAGGCGGCCGCTTACAACGTCACTCTGGCATGGCAGACTTAGCATTGACTCGACAAAAGCAACATTTCGCTAGATCCAAGGCAGCTCTTCCTAACAAGAGGAAAAGCACACCGGTGACGGCCATGTTCATTGATGAACGTCGTCAGGCCTTTCACACGAGTAGTCTGGATCCCCAATGGTCTGCAACCCGTCCCGCTGAGATCGAAATTTTTCAGAAGGGAAACGCCAGTCCGAACAAAGGACACAGGCGAATGTTCGAATGGCAGGCTAGCAGTATTCAACAATCAAGAGACCAACATCAAGTCAACGTCTACAGTCGAGCTCCGGAAACCGTTCACCACAGCAACGTAGGTTCGAACAGTCGCAATACACACGGAAGCTATTTCAGACTAGGATTTATCAATCATGGAATTTACAACAGTGAAATGAGAGAGGACAAGCACATACACAAGGACAAGAATCAGAACTCACGACGGAGCTCAACAAGCTGGCACAATTTGGATAACGTATCCACCATGTCACCATCTGCGGATGACTGTTTTCTCCGTTCTCCACTAGGACGAGCCAAGAAACATACGTTGTCGGAGGATACTTTCCACGACGCAACTCCTCCACCTCGTCTTGCAAAACGGCGACGCAAGGAGGCGGAGCCTATGTATGGTTCTAACAGCTGCATAATGACAGAGAGAGAGGAGTCGATGTCATCAAAGAAACGCCGGCTAATGTTGCAAGGAGACTGGACTGGTGTTGCGTTTCAGATGCTACCCAAGGTTAGACTTGATTCTCCAAATCATCAGGAAAGGATTACCCAACGGAGGAAGATGATAGATGGGCGGAGAGCACGTTACGGTACAAAACAGGCTACTATTGTGTCTCCTTTTGCGAAGAGAACCCGCCATCTATTAATCGATCCTCCCACCACACGACAGTCCACCAGGGGAGCATTTGGGAGGAGCGATGTTCGGAGATCCGTTGGAGGGAGAGTGCTCCCGCCAGGCATCAGTACAAGTTCAGTACACAGCAGAAACAAGCTCTGCCGTCATACAAGCGTATCAATCAGTCCTCAAACAAGATCTTCAGAGGTGATGTTGTTGGACAATGAAAGAGTTTTGTGCGGAGTCGGGTGTCACAGGAAATTGTTGACAGGAAAGATAACTTGTTTCGATATCGAGAGGCAAGGGTACTACACGGTTTATCCGCATCCTGGTCTACCGTTTCACTCTAGCTCGATGCAAAAAGTCGCCCCCATAACAGATAACGACCCTCTGAAATCTCAAAGTCTTCAAAGTCAGAATATCAGAGACGTATCAGATATGAGCTCTGCTGAAGACGTATCTCCTGGAAAGCACCAACGCAAGAGACAAGGCCTAATCCCCGATAGAACCTATTTTTCAAAGACTACAGATAATGGAAATCATCAAAACAACGAAAATAGACACACTGAGTCCATAGACCTAGGTTCATCTGTCTTCTGTTCTTCTGCTTCTGTACAATTGGAACACCCCAAACCCCAAAGCTCTAAAGTGTCCTCTCTTCTTCTTTCAGATTTAGTTGACCGAGATGAAAGTATAGTTGCCCAAGTCGGCCAACAAAACCCTGTCGTGCCCAGTTCCCAAATCTCGGTCAATGATGTGTGGGAGAGTTGGCTGGCACCTGCACGGGCTGACAGCAGTGCAGTTGGACAAGCACCACAGATAGCAATCTCTCCTGGAGTGAGCATCGCGCCGATCTGCAGAGACATCACAAAAGACAAGCCCTCAATTATAGAATCGGATCCATTAGAACCATCGGGCACAAATGCTCAAAAAGATAATCTAGAGGTTTCTAGATCATACCAGTCACTAGACAAGAGACCCACGAGATCACCAAGCCCTTCAGCATTAGTTGCGCCTAACACATTATTGAATGCTACCAAAACCCAGGTTGTCATCAACGAGGTAGCGGATGTGGATAGTGATAATGTATGGAAACAGTTCGTGTTTGGTGGTCAGAGAGATGAGTCTCTAACGGAATATCGAGAGGCTACTTCTACTCTTTCTATGGGAGTAGCTAAATTCGAGTCATTGATACGCAATCCTCTGTTGGTAGTGGATTCGACAACAGCCACTGGTTTCAAGGTACCAAAACAACGAAAGAAGTCTACCAGGCCCATAGAAGACTCGGGCTCCTACAAAGAAATTCCAAAAGATGCAAGCAGAAATCTCAACCCGCCTCGCTTTTAAAAATGGCTTATGGACAACACAGAAAGTTCGATAGATACTCCGTCCGGACAAAGTAGTCCAGACAGGGTATGTGCTTCAGAAGGATGGCTTTAGTCCTTGGATTTGAATACTAGGCAGGCAACAAGAGAGTTGACGACGAATGGTTAATACTTGCCAAGGAACAACTATGAGAAAGCATCTTCTCAGCTGAAAATGCAAAAGAGTGTCATTTTCATCCGGCCAAAGCCTTTTGCTGGGGAAGAATCGATTTCAGTATATTCTGCACAGTATGAGACGTCTATACATACCGGACGAAGATTTAGGAATGGTGACGTAAGAGTCAATTCACAAGAAAGTAGCAGGAGTCATCAGGAGGTGATTGGTAATTTGGTTGAGCCGAATGATGAACATTCTAAGCTGGAATCTGTTGCAGATGATTGATTGGCTTTTTGCCTGCGGGCATAGAGTGCTAGACTACTGTATGATCTTGCTAGCTGTTTTATTGTGTGAGCCATGGAGCATAAGTTCTAGTAGCTGATTAAATTCGATACTTCTGCCATCAAATATGGCTCCTTGATTATGATAAATGTAAAACAAGTTTTCAAGATACTATTGAGCTCTCTTTTAGGTTGTGCGAACTTTCGTTCGACGAGGATCACTTCGCTTAGAGAAAAGGGGTTAACGCCAACGCCCAACTGCCATTTAAGAATACGACGAATCTTGTTTGAAATAGTCACATTATCCACAAGTCGCAATTCTTCCTGAACGGATATGCATATTCATCTCCGTCTAGCCATTCTAGACAGAAAGGACCACTTTGACATGATTTGACAGAGAGTCACGTGAGCACATGTGGCACCAAGAGACTATGATGACGCAAACGAGAGCTTCACTAGATTTTGATGCGGTTACCGCACGACATATTCCCCCATCGTCGACATTGTTCACGAATTAAGCCAATTGCACATTATGTCTTCAGCTAGGCTTATTCTCCGTTCTGTGAGGCCGTCAATAGCCTTCACGCGCCCATTCTCAATGACTTCGCGCCGGATGGCGGGGCCTGGAAATGCGACAGAGCACGAAGGTACGGAAGACCACCGCAAGATACAGAAGGAAAAACCTCTCAATCCTCACATGACGAACACTACCTCCACGATCGCAAACGAGATGCCCTCAGTGGGAGCTGACAAAGCCCCTCCCGAGCTCATCACCTCCGTTGATGAAGACTTCACGCCCAAAGACTCGGTACCAGAAAATACCGAACGTATGACGGGCGGCACACAAAAAGCTTCCCCCAAGGATGGTCCTAACTCTGAGATGGGCGTTGGAGAGATACAAGGAGCGAAGTTCATAATCGAACCTCTACGCAGGACGGGCGAAGACCCGAATACACAGCGAGCTAGGTTATTATGTTCGCAAATGTCTGCAATTCATAGCTAAATACGCAGCTAACATGTCCTTTAACAGATCAAAGCCGTAAGAGAGGTACGCTAGAAAGCGACCTTTTGATGTCCACATTCGCTGAGGCCCATCTGCGCGACATGACACCAGCTCAGATGGCACAATACGACTTGTTTTTAGACGAGAATGATTGGGACATATATTACTGGGCGACCCAGGAGCCTACACCAACGTCACAGGAAACTGCTGAGGGAGCCGGCCGCGCGGTGGAAGGTGCAACTGCTAGTGCTTCAGGCCTCGACCAAAAATGGCATCAGGAGACGGATGAATGGCGGCAAGGCCAGCCGAGAAGCGGGGAATGGGCTCAGACTGTTGGAACCTTTAAGCCTGCATACAGACCTGTGCCAGCTAGGTGGAAGAACAGTGAAATTTTGGCCATGTTGCGACGGCATGTTATTTCAAGGTCGGCTGGTGGCATTCATGAAGGTTCTGCGGATATTGCTGGACAAGGTCTTAGCCAGAGCGTCAAGGGCACAGGCGGCGGCGGTGAGTATATTTCGACACAGTCGCGAGGGATTACTGACAAATTTTCGACAGGTATGGCTTTCATGCCTCCTGTGTTTCAAACTGATCGGCCTTAAAATATTCTGATCAGACTTGTGACTAGGAACATTGTATACTTAAATGTATCTTCCATTCTGTTTCAATGTATTTTTGAAGACTAAGAGCCACTCAAAAACGTCATGCTCCATAAGTGCGGAGTGATTATTGAGAATCTCGTTGAGCGCTAGCAATTGGACTACAATGAAAATCACAAGTGTGTAGTCTCCGAGGTGCAGACACCCATAGCACGACAAGCCAAAAATTGATGTAACAGTGGTTGGAGAGGAGAATGAAATTGAGTTTTTGGAGGTGGCCGAAGTGTTGCGTCATGATGTCGCGCTTTGCTGCAAAATGTGGAGGCTCCAGCCTCCGTGAGGAATGGAAGCAATCCACACCCCAGCGCGCTATTTTTGTACGAGCCAGCCCCAACCACATAGATGTCACTAAGAATGTATTCTCCTCTCCTAGGAATGTACTTCTTGTTTGACGACAGTGCAAACTCTTTGAATATCACGTGTGATACGTCCGATCTGAGAGACAGTCACGAGAAATCTCCACATTCCAGAGGCTCGTTGTGCAGACTATGTGCAGAATAATGCTGATGGCTGGGACTACCCGGGGGCAATTGATTTCTGCATAAGTATCTCTTGATTTGACGTCACGAGAGATCACGAGTATCTATTCTCAGACTCAGACCTGCATTGTTGCAAGCCTTCGAGACGTGCCCAAGAACGTACCCCGCATATTTCATCATGTCTTTGTCTACGGTCGCCTCATACCAGAGCGATAGGAGTATCGATATCTTTGCACAAGGATTCGAAGACCTTGACAACAGCTTCTTTGACATTGAACAATTCGTTGATCTAAGCTCGAACCATTGCGAAGGACAGCAGTATTCTATTGACCAGCAATTTGAAGCATCGCGACTATCTACAAGCGAAAGTTACAATACTCTCATCTCGTTGGACGAGAATACCAACCACATCAATAATCAGTCTTCTCGGCAAGGCGAGTCTTGGGCAATCGAGGCGTCAGCCGTTCCTCCGCCTCATCATTTTCAAGGCAATGCTTTCTACTCGGAGGTTTCTGGCAGAGCCGCAATCTCTGACAGCGAGCTACTCAGTCTTGAAGGCATCAATCTGGGTCCTCCTCAAATACGCGCTCAGTCGCAACCTTTCCTTTCATCGCCCTCCTCACCTACTACATCTAGAAGGAAACCACGCCTTACAGAATCCTTATCTAAAACTCTCAAAAAGGCCACAGGGAGCATAGAAAAGTCTCTCCGAAGCCCCATCAAAAAGCAGAGGTCGTCACCCAAAATGGGACACTATTCGAATCACAGTCAAACGAGCATTGATCAACGGGGTCACAAGTTTGAAGCGGATGCGTTAAAGTTCAGATTTGACTTCGAAGAAAACCCTGCGGCTCTTCTAGATACAGCTTTTCCGGGTGTGTCAGGAGGAGACGCCTTCGAGCTAGGGTCTTCAGACAATATCCTCGAGCATCAGTCTGAGAGATCTAGGAGGATTTCTCAATCCATTTCACAGACTAGTCCACAAAATGAGTTCGATGCTCCTTCATTGACTCCCGTCCTGACCGGCGGACATTCTCGAAAGACAAGCTCCGAAGCCAGCTTCCCATCAACCCCTCAACTCCAGCATACTTCAACCTGCTGGTCGCAAAACCCCCCTGTGTCGCAATTCACCACACCACTTGCGGCAAATATGTATCCATCTGCTCATATGGAGGATCCAGTATGGTGGAGCCATGCTTCTGCTGTGTCGATGGCTCAACCACTACCCGCAGACTTCCATACCAATCCTCAGCTAGCAACTAAAAGCCTTGCGCTTCAGCTTCAGAATGATACTGCCTACGAGGACAATGGAAATGTTCGCAGCTCATCTATCATGTCGTCGGGACTAATGATCCAGATGCCTGAATACAATTCTCAGCAATCCTTCATCATGGGTTCGTCGCCGCCCATGAATCAACAAGGCTTCACCCATTCTCAGCCGCAAAATATCCCGCAGCAACAACACTACGCCCGCAGGCATCATAGCGAAGCCTCACCAAGGCACCTATCTCAGTCTACCCCAGTGCGCAAAAATCGCTCAAGTGTTTCGAGCGACCCAGAAGCGATGTCCCCCAAGATTCCCTCGACGGACTTCCATGTCCGAAAGCACAAGTCGCCCAAGACCAGCAAGCAGATGACCCCACAATCGCCGACTGGTCTGGGAGGGGCCGTGGACTTTGTCAACTTCACACCTAGTGATAGCAGGAAGATCCTGACCGGTGTCGCGCCAAGCGGTTCGTCGAAGACGAAAGCTCGGAGAGAGAAAGAGGCATTGGAGAAGAGGAGGAAACTTTCTCAGGCCGCATTGAAGGCGGTCAAAGCTGCAGGAGGAGATGTCGAGAGTCTAGTTGAACAAGGCTTGCTTGTGTAAACTCGGTGTATCTACCTGGATGTAATAATTGGCGCATTGGAGAGGACTTTCTTGTAACTTCTCGGGTTTACCGGTGAGGCTGTTTGTATACGACCGTACTATATACTCGGTCAGTTCGCCAGCTAGACTAATACATAATAATATTAATTCAACAACTGCTTTCTCTCCCCCCAAACAATGATTGCCATTGTGAATAACATCGGGACAATTGTTCTAACCCCGAATGCGACATTCGACGAAACAGTCTCGGATCCTGAAATGTGACCCCCAAACCATAACTTCCACAGCATCTAGGTCCGTTCCCAACTGATCGCAACTGCACTCGACCTCCTCCCTCCCGCACCAAACTACACCTCCGCAACTGGCTTAGAATCCCCTTCGACAACCACCCATCCCTCTTCCTTCTCCTCCCCGGCCTCACTCCTCGTCCTTCTCCTCCTCAAATACCAAGCCCAAAGCACCAACATTATCATCGGCACCCAGCTCAGCAACGCAACCGCCTCCACCACTCTCCCTTCGTCATCTCTTGTACGCTGTGATATACTGGGGGGCTGCACGAGGATTATCTGTCCTGCAGGCGCACCTGGATCGCGCCAAAGACTATTAGAACCGAGAACGACAAGCTCTCTGTTCAGTGGTGTCGACATTTTTTTTTCCGGTTCTGCTCTGCGTTTCTTTTTTGTGCAAACCAACTGGTTTCAATAGCGATCTTCGTATGGTCGGCAATACTGTATATGATTTGTTTTTTTTTTGCTCAGGTGAGGGGGGGGGGGGAAAGACAAGAGAATATCTTCAAACAAGATTAGGAACGGAAGTAGGAGCAGCCATCTTCTTCATCTGAGTATGTTCAAGCAGCTGCTAAAGAGCCTGTCGAGGCTATATGCTTATTTACTTTGTATGCAACGCTGGAGGCGAATATATATGCGGTCTTGTTTTGCTCTATCTAAAACTGGCGTGCTTCCGCATCCGGCCGAGATTCTCTCTGCTCCTCCTTTTCCTCTTTCGTACCACAACGACGACTATGGCATGGACATAACTTTCCAAGAGCAAAAGAGAGAGAAAAATTTAAGTTTTATAAGATTTAGAATACTCGCTATCCTCCCCTCTGGAATTGTAGGGATTTTGGCCCCGACCAGATCAGCGGTCCACAGCTTGAACAAAGAAATAAAAGAGACACTGAAACGGTCGGTCCCTTACACAAGACCAAGAAATCCAGTCAAGAAGTGTGAAGCATCGAACTGCCTGCCGTATCTGCACTTGCGGACATAGCGTATCAGTGAATAACCAAACAGCCACGACCCTGCTCCCCAGCTCCCAATATTATAGGGGACCACAGGGGAAATGGAAGAAACTGTATTCACAAACAGCTGCATAGTGAAGGTAGAAGTACTGTAAATGGTCCCTATCATACACTCATCTAGCCTGCTCCTCTATGTACGGACCCAGCTACGATGAACGAAATATTTACCACCGCTAGACGCACAATAAAAACTTGCGTTTGCGCAATGTCGCAGCAAAACCTCTTCCAGCCCGCTGTCCATTTCCCCTTCCTTTCCTAATCCAAATCCCTGACGCAATGAAAAAGCATGTGCCGATGAGTTTCTTCCCTATTCTGAGCCGGGAATCTTCAGGTGTGTAATGTAGTAGGTTAGACTCGATGAGCGCTTAGGAATGCCGGCGGAGAGTTCAAAGCGGATACATGGGCTCTTTTCTCGTCTTCGTACGCGTCTTTGTACAGGAACCAAATTCAGAATCTCGCCTTTCCATGCAACTTCTTATCCACACACAGCCAGCTGCGGAATATTTTTACCGCCGTGTGAGGAATATGCAATGTAAATCAAATACAACCCGTCACCGTCGACAAATATATTAATTAGGTCGACAGAGCCGAACGCCATTACTAAGCCCTTTCATTAATGGTCATAACCTGCTCCACGTTGCCAGGGACTAGGTGGGAATTAGTCTGGGATCTATAGTATTCACTCTTGGATGCTCTTACCTGGCATTGTTCTGGTTTCTATATCCTGTTGGGGTACTATTGTTCTGTGACCTGTATGCGCTTGACAGGTTCGTCGCCGACGCGTTATCTCTATATGGGGAGGCCCCTCCTTTGTTCATCAAAGGAAGATCGCTGTTCGGCCTACTCTCAGCGTGGCCTTGGTATGGGTTCCTTGGATCGTCGTGGTAGGTTGGAGGCGCACCACGACTACCCGCTGGGAACAGAGGCACTGACGGGTCAACAGGAGAGTGAGGAGGTTCCCGGTAGTTAGCTCCTGAACCTGCTGTCGAAGGAGGCAGTGGCATGTTAGCCGGCTGTCTCAACGAATCAGATGACCATGACTCGTTGTCATCATCCAGGTCAAGGTTGTGCTTGTAACCACTCTTGTCACCTCGTGCCGTTGCGCCTAGTGCGTCAAGCTCAGTTGTCAATTGAGTTTGTGACTTGATGAAAGAAGCTCGGTCATCACCCATTGGCTGGTATCGGGTATCTGGGTTCTTTCGAGTAAAGGCATAGATGGTGCCGATAAGCACAAGGATGATCAAGACAAGTGAGAAGGCGGCGTTAGCAATGAAGAAGATAACACCAACGACACCGGTGACCAATCCGGGTTGGTTGAAAACTTCGGTGAAGATGAGAAGGAAGATTGAGTTGAGGAAGTTGACGGCACAGATCGAGATGTTAAAAATGTTGGTGCTCTTATCCATCCAAGGTCGAATGACACTAGCTCCAATCAAGGCGACCGCCTCAATTAGAACAAGAGCAACAGCCTGGACGGTGCCGGCATTCTGACCGAAAGCAATGAACATGCCCTTGACAACAATGTACAATAGGACAGGGAGGATGAAATAGTAGGCTGTAGCTCTGAATTGGACATAGAGGAAGCCCCACTTGTTCAATGCGGCCGGATCGGAGTACAGAATATAGGCGGGATTCTTGTGCATTGTGACGGACCGTTTGGCGATGCGGATGACCTTCATGGCAGCCCAAGCGAGAGTTCCCGTCATTCCAAAGAAGAAGAAGATGGCGAGCACCACCTCGGCAGGAGAGTCAACCTGAGTAAACTCCCACAGACATAAGATCGTCATTTGGGGGTAGCCGATGAGGACTATGCGGAACATGATGCCCTTGAGGACGGTGAACCAGCCGTTTCGGAAGTCCTGGAACTTGTCGCTCTCCATCCATCGCATTCTCACGGCAAGTTCGCAGAACCCTTTGAATAGAGCCACAAAGACAATGGTGAAGAAGATGAAGATGCAGAAGAAAGCGAGACCAGTAAAAAAGAGATTCGTTGACTCCATACCGGCTCTGAAGGCAACTCGTGTAACTCCCTTGACAACGTACGAGCCTGCCTGTGAAGTTGTTGTACCGCTGTTGCTACGAGTGTGGATCTCGTGGGCACGTGTAAGTAGCTTGATGGTATCATCGACTGTGCGCTTGCCTAGAGTGAGTGCTCGCTTCTCGACCTGCACAGAGATAGTGGTAAGTGTGTTGAGAAGAGTGGCTGGCGTTCCACCCGTCGACTTCTGATACCAGGTGGCAATGCTTTCCAGGAAATCGACCTCAATGATACCCATAGTCCACTGGAAGTTCTGAGTCCATGACTGCACGATCGGTGGGAGCGTTACGGCGGTCAATCCGATGATGGCTTGAGCTTGGAAGTACCCAAACAAGGACAAGGCGTTGGCAGCAACATGGGCAGCGGTGTTTGAATGTCCCAGACCAGAAGTCACCGCAGAGGCGACGAGAGCCAAGCCTGCAATGACAGCAGTGCTCCATCCCACACCCTTTTGATCAACCGTTTTCCCGTTCGAAAGACTGGCTTCGACACAAGCTAAGCTGACCGTGGGGTTCGCGGTGGAATTGATGTGAACCTTGACGTTTGCATCGAGATCGGGAACACCATAAGCAATGCCTGGGATCTGGTCGATAGTGCTCTGGTCAAACTGTAGGTTGGAATTGATATCGAGCTGTCCAGTGGCCATGGGGCACAACCCCGACATGCCCTTGGTTGTGCATGGATCGATGTTTTCCCTGATAAACGTGTATCCGTAGGCGCTGACTTCGATGCCAAAAGAGACATTGCCCTGTACCGAAGAGACACCGACAATATCGTAGGTGATGGTCCTGTTGTCGGGGGTGAAGACGACGTTGAACAGACTGGCTGTGAAACTCGAGTTGTCTTGGCAGGTATTGAGAGACTTGGACTCGATTAATCGAATGGCAGAGGTGCCTGACAGGAGAGAGAGAAAGGATATGAGGAGGGCGAAGGGCGATAATAACGATGAGGAGCGCATGATGGCGTGTGCAAGTCAACGGATGCCGTCGTGGCAACGAAAGGTGACGATGTAGATATCCGAGCCTCCGACTATTCTATCGTGAAGTCGGTGCAACCCCAAATCCTCCCCGGGCGTTGTTCTTGGAGATGCACTCAAAGACAGTCGATCTAGAATTCGTCTTGCTTCGACGTGGGATAGGAAATCTGGGTGTCCTGGTCAACGACTGTTGTGAATGTGGGCAGAGTTGGCAGGGTGCGACCGGAGAGCGAGCGAGGGGAAGAGACTGGAGATGGCGGGCGGTAGTAGGGTGGGCAGGACGAGTGAGGGATCCAGCTCACGAAACGAGAGAGAAGTGCAGTCGGAATGGAAAAGGTGGGAGTGAACGAGCGATGTCGACTGCGATGGAGTAGAAGATGGATGTGAAGTTGGGAAATGGACGGTGGTGGTGATGTTGTTTGTTGGTTGGAAGTGGGAAGTACGGTGCTGTACAGGGCAGTACAGTGCAGTACAGTACAGTACAGCACAGCAGAGTGTAGCGTAGCGTAGTGCCAGTGCCAGTGCCAGTGCCAGTACCAATACCAGTACAGTAAGAGGATCAGGGGGTAGACCAGGGGGGTGAGTGGGTGCGTGTGTGGGTGGAAGGATCGAATTGAATCTGCGAGGCGGCGGTGCTGCAGCAGTAGTGGGTGGTGGTGGTGGTGGTGAGTAAGACAGGGCACGGTCACGGTCACGGTCACGGTCACGGTGCAGAGAGCAGAGAGAAAGAGGCGAGGGATGAGAGAAAGCGAGCGAGAACGAGAGCAAGAGCAAGAGCGAGAGCAGCGGAGTACCCAGGCCCAGGCCCAGGGTGTGCGCGCGCTTTCTCGTATCGGGGGCAGGCAAGTGGGGACCAGGCAAACACGCAACACTGCTGGGTTTGGACTAGAGTGAGTGAGTAGCAGCTGGGGCTGGGGCTGGGGCTGGGGCTGGGACTAGAGGCTGGGGGGGAGACGAAGAGGGAAAGAGTGAAAGAGTGAAAGAGGGAAAGAGGGAAAGAGGGAAAGAGGTGAGAGAAGAAGGGGCGACCCAGACGACCGACCGACACCGACACTCACCCAAAGCTGGCGCGGGTCTTGACGCTTCCAGCCAGTTAACGCCCTCCTACTTACAGCCACTGGTTCACTGGGAAATGACGGGGACGGGGCCATTCAAGACTACCAAGACCATCCAAAGGCCAAGACGAGCAGGTGAGCCACCAGCGAGCCACCAGCGAGCCACCCAAGAGTCCAAGAGTCCAAGAGTCCAAGAGTCCCAAGACAGAGACAGACCGGATTACACTGCAATGCGCACATGACTAGTCTCAAAGAAGTACAGTCCCTGGTCTGGAATACTGTACTATCCTCTATGGCAAATCTGGAAATTTGGAAAAATACGCATACTGCTTCTGGTATAACAAGACTCGCTTTTTCGCATCCTGTATGCTGTACTGTACCTGATCGTATCCAAAACGTCGATCATCGTAATCCTTCGGCTGATCTCTGTCAAAACATACCTCCCCCTCCCCTCCCCTCCCCTGAGAAGAACAAGAATCACGAACCGCCCTCCACCCCCCTTGACCGCGTCCGCCGACAATTTAGCACAGAGCTGAGCGTTGCTGATGCCTCGATGGTGCGGCTTTAATTGCTTACCTCATACGACGCCCACAGCAAAGAAAAGCGACCTTAATTCTCTAGATCAATCGTAATGTCAGCATGCCCATCCATCCATCAAAGTTCATCTGCGGTCGCGGGTATTCTGCAGTGACCCTCAAAAAAACAATTGCTGCTAAATTGGCAAGTAATCCGTGTTTCCTGCAGCGCTACAAGACGTCAAGCTCAAACACAACCACCCGCTCCCAGCCTTGCGGTTCTCGCAGAACTTGTTTGGCCCTGAGCGCCGCTGCACGCAGGTACGGTATTCATAGCAACATCTGAAGTTCCATGTCCCCACCGTCTCTGGGATACAGACCGTGCCTCTGGAACGTAGAACGTATTGCCGCGGAGAATAATTTCCCCCTCAAGACCCTTTGTCCCTTTTCAGACAAGCCCTTTGTCTTCGCAATGGCGCGTCGCGGCGTGGAGGGGTTATTTTCTTTGCACAGCCTCCTTGGCCTGGGCCAGGAACACAAAGTTCGTGCGGCCGACGACCAGTGCCTCGTATCAAATAATTTGCTCCTCATCAGACGCCTAATGCGCTGCGCGTACTCGGCCCATTAGAAGAAATAGCTTGTTCATCTCTCCATCCATCAATTGGTACCTCTTCGTCAGGATGTCTCGGTTCCTCGGGCGTCCCGCCAGCTTCTGACCAAACGACAGAGATTCTTTCATCTAGTGTCCGCCCCGTCTGGTGCATTACTTAGTTTAACATTCCTATTCACGGGCGCCTCTCCGTGCGCCGTGTATGATCGTAGCCATCGATCTTAATTCTCGAGGCGAACATTCGTTGCAGTGCATGAACTGAAGATGTCATAAACCTCGTGCAACTCAAACCAGAGCAAGGACCTGAAGCACTGCCCGTGTCAAAGCATCACGCTGTAACCGAAGACGAGTGGCTCGCAAGGCTCGCAGGCCAAAACAGACTCTCGCTTCGGGCCCATTGAACTCCTGTTATATCATCCACGAGCCTGAAGTTGCCCTTGGACCGCAGATTGTTTCGTTGATGGATGTTCCGATCTTCTAGATCAACTCTCAGGGATGGACTACGAAAACAAATTACATCACGTCAAGGCAGGTATTTTTAGAACCGAGATCACGAGATATATCAGTCACGAGTATCACGGTCACGTGTTATGGCAATACTACTCTCCAACAGCTGAGAAGATGCCATGGAGTTTCAGGTAGCAAATAATAATCGTTTAACAGATTGACTCACACATAAATTGCTATCCGGTGACAACCAGAAATGAGTATAGATAATGTTACCTGCAGCTGTACTTTTTACGTCTTGCGGACCCGGTTCGTCGCCGAAAGCCGGGCAAAACATAAGAACACTCGACTAGAGCAGATAAGTAGTTATTTCCTTGAACCACGATAAAGGTTCACACTTCTTAATGTCACAAGCTCTCCCTAGGTAGTCTAGGCCTCTTGCTTTTCACATCAGTCAGAAACCGCACTGAAAGAAACGTGAGAAGCGATACGCGATCTGAGAAATATAACCTAAATATCACGTCGCGACTCCTCAAATAAACTCATTTATATGTCCAGAAGATGCGACAAAGATTATCACTAGTGCCTCGTCTGGCATCAAGCCTCTGTGCTGCCCTCCAAAAGCCCTTACCAAGCACGAGGGCGTTCTCAGTATCTCGAAGATGCCGAACAGACGGAGTGTATAAGGAGCTGACAGCCATGCGAATACGGACTCCGTTCATAGAAGCATTCAAGAATCAGCAAGATGAGGCTACAAGAGTCAAGCCCGTATCTACAAGCAATGTTGAAAGGGACTTGAGCCCCAGAGCAATGAGCGATAGCTATCACAAAGTCGTACGTCACATGATAAAGAACCTCAACAGCAGGAAATGCCTAATACAATTCCAGATTTTACCTCTCGCGAGAGATCCATGGCTGTTAGACAGATATATCAACTCCTCTGGCAATATACGACTCGGGAGTCTGCTCATGGATCTTGACGCCCTCGCCGGGGTCATTGCGTATAAGCATACTGGTGATTCGGTGATGACCGTCACAGCGGCTGTGGATAGAATCACCCTGGCTCGGCCCTTGAGCGAGATATGTGACTTGGAACTTAGCGGTCAAGTGACTTTTGCTACGGGACGAAGTAGCATGGAGGTTTCGCTACAAGTTGCGAAAGCGCCCGTACAAGGGGAGGAGGCAAAAGAGGAGGATGTCATGATGACCTGTGCCTTTACTATGGTACCTCTTTCGTTCCTTCAAGTATACCTATTGAAAAACCACTAATGAAAGTCAGGTATCATTAGATCCAGCAACGAAGAAGTCTGTTGCGATTAGCCCACTCAAAACCACCACACCAGAAGAGAAGCGTCTTTTCGACCAAGGACAGAAGAATTACGACAGGAAGAAGGCTTCTTTCAAATCGGCATTGAGGAAGCAGACACCAAATGACGAAGAATCTGACCTAATCCACGCTCTCTGGCTACAGCAACTCTCATGGCACGACCCCAACCACGCGTCCCGCAAGCCAGATAACGCAGAGTAGTAAGTTCACCCCACTCCGCCGTGTCTCTATATCACCTCCACAGAACTCACCCTCAACCCCTCAAGTATGAAAAACACACAAATCCAATCCGTCCAGATCATGCAGCCCCAATACCGCAACCGCCACAACTTCATGATCTTCGGCGGCTTCCTCCTCAAATCCACCTTCGAGCTCGCATTCACCTGCGCCTCCGCCATCTCTCACACCCGTCCCAAGTTCATCGCCCTCGACCCCTCGACCTTTGAGAACCCCGTCCCCGTAGGCTCGGTCCTCTACCTGACCGCCACAGCAGCCTACACCGACTCCCCGCCGTTCCCCCCGCCCAGCGCCTTCCCCAATGACAGGAAGATATCTCCCGAGGGCAGCACGAGGGTCCAGATCAGGGTCGAGAGTAAGGTGAAGAATGTCGAGCATGATGGCGAGACGAGGCCGACGGGGGTGTTTAATTATACGTTTGAGGTAAAGGGAGATATTAGAGTCATTCCCGAGACTTATGCGCAGTTCATGATGTTTTTGGATGCTAGAAGGCGGTGTTTGGTCTTGAATGAGAAGGGAGAGAGTGGGGAGGAGGCAATCATGGGGTAGAGAGAAGAGATGGAGTTATATCTCTTATGGATATTGAGAACCAAAACATGAAAATAACAATTACTGCTTAAGAATCTAGACACCTGGTCAAAACCCATGTATTTTATTAATCTTTATTTTACTAGTTAGCCCGTCCTCTCTGGTTTGAGTTTGCGGTCCTCGATCGTAATAGATGCCTTTCAAATAGTCTATGTGGTACGAATATACCTTGATCTGTGGGTTAATGCCCTGGGTATATCAAAGTCCATGCTCCTTCTATATTTTCATCCCTAGAAACATTTACGCCCCCAATATCATCAATCAAAGCTCTGCCAATTACTATTCCAAGGCATGTTTGCCTTTTTCGAATCTTCTCCATGCTTATACCCACTTACAAGCTCCTCTTCGTCAATGCCAGCATGCATCTCTCCATCCCTTCCAAGAAACCATCCTAGCCCGTAGGTCTTCTTGATCCCCTCCAGCCTCGTGACCATCTCATCATTATTCATCTTTTCAGTCCCCACAAAGTCATACAACATCTTGCTTTGGTGAATAAATGCCAGTACACTGGCAATAGTATTCGGCTGGCGGGGTAAAAACGCGTGGCGGCGTCTGTAATAGACGACAACGGCAACCAGGCAGAGGAAGGAGAGGATGAAGACTGCGAGCACGAAAGATACCCAGAACGAAGTGAAGGTCTCCTCGCCTGCATTGATATCGCTCTCTTGCCTCGGTCGAAGCCTGGCTGGGGGCGGCTCTCTGGCAAAGTCAATACCGGACACATTTGCGAAGCTGGTGCAGCAGACAGTCAATACCTCCGCAAGCACGGAACCCAAACCAACCAGCGCAACAAGAAAGTGGCCGTTCATGACAGCTCGGATGGGCATCCAGCCAAAGGGCATGGCTGTGTAATCCAAGGCCAGGACTTTTGGGGACGCATGGCGGAGCGATAGGATGTAGAACGGCTCGATCAAGCGGACACCAGTCTCCAAAGTGCCCCAGGCGAGTTTGATGCAGACGGCGATGGCGGTGAGGAGCCAGGGCGCTCTTTCGGTGACGATGTTGGCATTGGGTTGGAAGAGGATAATGGGAATTATGATTAGGAAAAGGACCATGCTGCCGATAAGCCCAGATCCAGCGGGTAGGCGGAGCATTTGCGGGTGCGGGTTCCTGGTCCGTCTGACTTGGTCATACTTGTCCTTGTCTTTTTGTGAGAGAGGTGCATTTTCTTCAGGAGCCAGTGACGAATTTCGAAGGGTGTAGCGATGTGCCTTCAGCCTCTTGTGAATCTCATCGGGCGTAGCAGTATCCATGTCTTTGAAATCCATCAAGATATGACTTCTGTTGGCCATAGCAGCGATTCCAGCGATGCCTTTGACATCTGCCAGTAGTCCAGAACGTCTTTTTTGGAGCTGCCAGACCAAAATACATCCAAATATAGCAACAAATATTAGTAAAACGCTGAGGAATCTTGACCAGACAGCATTGATGTGGATCCCTTTCAAATCATCAGGATTCGCCTGGCGTACGTCACGAACTGGCTTTAATTGGATAGTAGCGGCCTGTAAAGTAGGTATGAGGGATACTGTAATAAGAGTCGCCAGAGAAGATACAGCTACAGCATAGTGCCTATACCGTAACGCTTTGATTGGGCGAAAGAAATTGAAGAAAGTGATATAGTCGACATTGATTGACTCAGCAGCTAGAGCTCCTCCATCCTTGGACAGTTGGTAATACGCCTCTAGACGCTTGACCTCAAAGTCTGTAACTTGCCATAGAATACCGAATGAGACAGCTACTAGTGTTGGCATGTACTTGAAACAGAAATAATCCCATGTGTTCAATTCAGAGGCAGACCTGAACTGGAAAAGAGGCTTCCGGTTGGCCTTTTGGTAAACATACTCCTGGGCGGCGGCAAGAGTGACAGATACGATAATTAGCCCTGTTAGATATGGCCAACGCATCGAGAAGGGCTTCCAATTCGCTTGCGGATAATAGACTTCGGAGTTTGGGACCGGTAAGCTCAACTTTCGAGAATCCCCTGAAAATTTTATCTGGTCGAAGCTCATACTCTTGGGACGTTCAACACCGAGAATCGAGCTGATATCCACCACAGCACTTCCTTCTTCGCGTTCTTCGTCATCTTCTGGAGGCTTCTCCACAATTACTTGGATGACCTTTCCTGTTTTATTGGCTTCAGACTGCGCCAAATCTCGCAATGTCGGCACTCTTGTAAGCCCAGCCGCTCGGAATGACAGTTTGCGAGATATTGGTGTAAGTGGAGTTGCAGAGGAATTCGCATAGAGATCAGCACTTGTGATGGTATCATCGGGTTTCCAGCCAGCTCCCAAACCCCCAGTTAAGATTCCGGACTGCTCTTGCCGATGGATTTCTTTGCGATGGCTCTCGTTCTGTGGACTCATTGGGCCTGTGAATGACGACAGATCAACAGAGGCGTCGATGCCATCAAGCTCTTCTTCAACTGTGGCGTATCCTGTCTTAGTATGCGGGGTGAACGACATGGATGCCGCATTTCGCAATAACCCCATATCAATCTCCTCATCCTCTGGAATCGAGCCATGGCTTGCCGTAAGTAATGAGCCTTTCCTTTTTATCGAGTAGAGTCTACTGCTTGTTCTGCTAGATGTAGACCCTCTTCTTGACCCTTCTCCGGATGCTACAGGTTCGTACGAGCCTTTTGCACTCTTGAAAGCATTGAAGAATCCTCCTTGTGGTGTTGGTGGTGTACCAACGCATAAAGACTGAGGAAGTGTCGATGACGATAGTGAAGTGGAATCGTTGGGAGATGTCAAATCAAAGATCCCGGGGGATGATAACTTTACATGACTGACATCGATCTGTTCGTTCGAGACTGATCTTGCGCCCAAGAACGGTGAAGGAAGAGAAACGACTGAATCTCGATGATCATAATCGCCGGATACAGAGCTGATAGCCGATGTCGAAGAATCTTTGTGATTCAAATCGGGTCGGGTGGCACTCGAGTTGTCCCACGGGTACCCATCTTCTCTGAAAGTGGCCATCGCCCCACCCTCCTCGTCGATCTGGGTCTGATTCGAATGTAGGCCGACTTATACTCGTAATATATAGCTGGAGCGACTCGTTAGAATTTGTCTTATATAAAAATATGAAAAAGGTCACGAATAATTCTATTACCTAAAATTCCCTGCTCAAATGCATTGCAGGGCTGGAAAGAAAGGTCTTGACAGAAGCCTAGAATGGGTAGGAGGACATCTTAACTCCAACGCTCTAGACACTGGCTTCTTCCCTCTGCACGCCTGTTGCGCCTACGTATGAGTGAAACACTCTTTCCCCGTTCTCGATAAACACCGCAGGCTGCGCGCAAGGCTGAATTCTTTCACGATTCCGCACTTCGTAGGGCTGCATATGCACACTAAGTGTCTCGCAGATCAATATGGGACGTGTATATTCGCGGCTCATATGATTATATTTGATAACAGATGGAAAGACACAGTTGAAGAGAGTAGACAGTAGACTGCATATCGCACCGTCAATCATCATGAACTTGGGCCGGAGCTGAAGAGGCGCTGTCCCGCCAGCCAGCCCCAGCTCTCGCACTCGAGCTGTCAGTTGAGCCAATGAGCGGCGCAGCATGCAGCGCCGCACAGGGCTCAAAATAGAAGTATCCGTCTCAAGTGCATTATGCTTACGCGGCTGTATTCTTCATATCTTCGATCTGGAAAGCCATAGATGTTCAAGTCCAAACTGTATCCTATAGGGCTGAAGAAACGGTTATTCGATGAGCCCTGCTCCCTGTACGCCCACGAGGAAAACGAAGCTCCACTACAACAGGACAAATCAGGTGACTAGAGTTTAAATTAGGGGGGAGAATCATCATACACTGCGTCAGCCTGCTCGAGGAAGCTTCTACCTCTGCTTTCCACGTTCGATGCTAGGATGTAAAGGTAAAATGGTGAGATGAGCATATTCATTGATAGCTTAGCCAATCCGAAGCCAGGCTACACTGCGCTTTCGTCCATTAGAGAACTGTCCTCTACATATATTGAAATATGCAGAGCTCGTCGTATAGAGAGATTTCTCTAGCGGGAGCTTATTCTACAATATATCATAACAAGTAGAGTGTCTTCTTGTAGCCTTTCAAGGCTTCTTCGTTTTCTGAGGCAAAGAAGCTCGTTTGATAGCCTTTGCTTCCTTCGTCGTCCTCTTCCCAATGTCCCAGCCCCAGCCTCGTAAGGTCTTTACTAATTTTGGTGTAATGGCTACCGTGATGGGTACCCGAATGAAGATGAAAGATTTGTGGATAGCGTATGCCAACGCCAACTGTGTTGCCAGACCTAGAAGTTCCAAAATTAAATTTCTGAAGGCTGAGTTAAGGGTGAGTGGTACAACTTACTTGCGTCCGTTTTATTCCTAGCCTCTGCTTCCTCAACGCCCCACCCTGCCATCTCAACGTGCTTACTCGCCTCGTTGCTTCCAGTCGCTTCCAACTCTGTCTTCTTCATGGCTTGTCTCCATTCTTGCCATGCGTCTTTGACGGGCTCTGGAATCAGTCTTCTGACGTTGGAGACAATTATGTGCTCCCATTGCCCTGTATAACAGAATCAGTACGTGAAACAGCTTATGTTCGAATTTGAGAGAAGATTGGCAATGAGATATCTGGTCTCTGTATGTTGAAGCAAAGAGTCATCGTATCACGATTTGCTTGAGATGTCAAGATCCAGACTTCGGTATGTTCCACCCATTGCGGAGCAAATCCAGAAGTCCAACCAGTCACGTCCGTACCCCCCAGATCAACTCCATGATTTGTTTCTCTCCTATGTCGTAACATCTAAAAATCATTTCGTAATTCCGCTTTTGGTGGTTGTACGGGTTCCCGCACATGACTCTGGAATCGTGACACTCATTCTCTGTTGGATGGACCAGACTCCAGCGACCAGACAATATTCCTTTGTATTGCGTATGAAAAGCAACTCACCAATCCTATCCGTTCCCAAATATGTAACAAGAAGATAACACAGTGGTAAATCCACTGCAGTAAGCATCAAGTATACTCCCAAAGCTGACCAGCCATATTCTCTCGTGAGCCTCTTCAACCTCGCGCTTAAACCTTGTGGTTCGGCCTCTGCTCCTTTTGGTGAACCTAGATTTGGTGTAGGATCTGGGGTAGTAGCTTTGCTTCTCCGAGCGCGTGTGTAATGTAGGAAGCGGAGGCGTTGCCAAATACCGCCAGGCTTCTGAGTCGAGCGGAGGTTGTGTGAGGGGAGACTAAAAGCCTTCGTTGGTGTTGATCTGAGTTTCTGCGATATGAAGCGGAGAGGAGTTTGCTGAAGATGCGCCGAATGTAAAGCAGGCCGTATAGCTAAAGGCGAGCGTACTGCTCCTCGAGTTATGGATGTTCGAAGCATTTTGCCCGGAGCTCTAGAGTCCGCACGAAATGACTCCTGACAATCGAACGGCTCAGATCTGTATCGTATAATACAGATTCAGTCACTAGCTGCTCCAGCAAGATCCTGACTTCGTAAATGTGAGGTCTGCTTTCCGGGCTCTCGAGGGATTTGTTGAAAAAGACAGCTCCTAGCACCAGCGTGCTCTCCGGTGGATCCGCCAGGCGAAATTATCGAGCGAGGTTGGTAGTGCCAACGTTCGAATCGTAGAATCAAGAGACGTGTGGTCAAAATTAGACTATAGAACTACAAAAAGGGAATTGGAGTGCCATGGTCTCGTCTGATTGTGATTGTCGCAGCGATTCGGTCTGACCCGCGTAAAGATTTCGCCCCAATTTTTGCAGCCGTTGACAGGGAAGCTCTGCACAGTGATGCAAGTTCAACGTCGGCCTTTTGGGGCATTCGCCGACCTCATGGGGAGAGATGGTTCCATTATCAGCATGACATAATTTTAGATATTCTTTGACCCTAGGAGTAGGGCATTGATATCAAAAAGTATGCTTAGATGCGTTTGAGCTTGGTTATAAGTCTCGTAAATCTGCTTACCTATTATGCAAGTAGGAAGTCTTCCCAATTGAGGCAGCCTTCGGTAAAGTCGAAGAGGGGTTCAGGGGTCACTTTCAGGGTCAAATTAAGTTAATCCTCTCATGGTATGAAATAGCCTTTTACGATGGCTACAGAATTTTTATATACAAGAACAGATTGATTGCGCAGTCACTAAAGTGCAGAAGGCATTCCTAAATATATACTTCAGAATCAAAAATAGAGCCTCGCGCTCCCCCTCGCCATCAAGTTGAAGCTAAGACAAATAGCTCGTATCAACCCAGCCAGCATATGTGCTGCCCAGGATGTTTGAAATAGTAAGAGCAGAGCTGAGCTTGGTGGAGAAAGAAGCTCTAGTTCCAGATGCTCCAGCTCCAGTGTTACCGTATTCTTGAAATGTCACATCCGCCGTATTTGGCGTGCTGCTGCTCCATTGTTCCCATCCAGCACTATTGATGATGCTGCTTAGAGCAGTGTTCTGGAAACATACTCTGGCATACTCGCTCCACGGTCTGCCCAAGTATACCGTTCCAGATCCTACAGAGGCTCCTGATGCTGCTGCTACGGTGGATTTGTTAATCACGTAGTAGTTGACATCGGTGGAGGATGACCTTCCGCTAGCTGTGATGGCTCCACCGCCTGCGGATACTGCAATTTGGGAGCCATCGATCCATGCGACAGCGTGCTGGCCAAAAATGAAGTCAACAGCACCCTCAATGTAGCATTTAGCATACACTTGATTTCCAGTCTCGGCAAGAAGAGTGTCCTGGTAACCATACAGTCCCACACCATAGTAGCCCTGCTGAGTATTATAAGCCGCTAATGCAATCGCTTGAGAGCCTTTGCCATAGGTGTTCTTGATGTTGATGTTGTAGAATTTGGTGTTGGCTGCTGAATTTTGGACTGTTCCAGTAGCCTCGTCGCTTGCACCGCCACTCAATAGACTCTCTGAATGTACAATATTGACAACATTGCTTGTGTAGGATGAAGTATCCTCCGTGTAGCCGTAAATAGTCAGAGCTGCTGCTCGAGATGGAATTATGACTTGCTCTGAGTAAGTCCCAGAATATATGAAAATACTCTGAGCAGCAGTGGATGTGGTGCTCAGAGAATTGATAGCGGCTTGAATCTGCACTCATTAGTTTAGATTGCCAATTAGGAGAGAGGTAAAAAATACTGTGGAATATTTGCCTCCACTCCCGACTGTAATTGCACCTGATGGAGGAGTTGTTCGACTTGTGGCTAGTGCAGCCGTCACAAAAGAAGCAAGTGCAACTAGGTAATGCATTTTGAACAACAAAGCCAAGCAATGGGAAGTAGTGAGAACGAGGAGATCTTCAACAAATGACAGATTAATAAAGTATTGTTAGAGGCATAGAGATGAGACGTGATTAGATAATAATGTGAAGTCAGATATAAAAGTTCCGTTATTCAGAAGAACAAGAAATTGAAGGTATCGAAGCGGAGAATCTCCCAGAAAGAGACGGCGTAGTCCCCTCATAGATGTTCCTGGTGGCGATCTTCCGAGACCAGACTCTTTCCACCTGTTATATGCCAAGCGTCTGCCCACCTGACTCAGTTCAATGTAAAGAATAGAGTGGTAATGAAAGACTGTAGTGGACGCCGCTTCCGAAGCTGCTACTAGAAGTACTTGTAATGCTTACCTGAGTAGACGCCGAAGTAGATACAAACGCAGACATGCTCGCAGCCTTTCTCCGCCAGCCGGTCCCCTCGAGAGATGGACGGACGGACGGAGGAAGATCAATATAAGACCACCAATCACTAAGGAGCGTGCATATGAAGCACGTGGGACTCGACCATACAGTCGATCCCAGTAGCGCGGTTCTGCCGCGCTTAGGTCAACGTTATCATCGAAGCAGTCTCCATTGCAGGATTAGGAAGACATGGTTCATTACAACTTTTTGCAGATGAAGGAGGCACTTGTCCCCTATGGTCTAATGTCCGGTGCAGTTTTAGCATCAGGATCTGGCGTCTACGCAAAGTGTAAGTACTCATGGATCGGACTTTAGATAAGTGCGAATTGTCCCCCTGCCTCGTCCCAAACTTACTTTGATCAAGGTGCAAGAAAGGAATCATCTCGACTCGATTTGATTTGAGGGGTATTTCGCCCCGTTTCGAAACCACTAATCGGCTAATACCCCACAATATCAGCCTCAACCTTAATGAACTGGAAACTGCTGGCCCCTGGACAGAAGCGGCAGGTCCGCAGACACTACCGGCATCCTTGCCCAGGGAATCCTTACATATCGTGGCAGCTCCACCGCCGAGACAACGGGCGCTCAACAGTGGCGGAAAATCTTCGCTGGTGCAACGACCAACCGCATCTAGATCCGTGAGCCAGAGAGAAAACGGTATGTTTAGGTCTACTGACATTGTCTACTGAAATTGAAAGATGCTCGTTGAGCTTCCTGGATCCTGGACTGGTGGACCCTGGACTCCGTTCATGTCCGTCATAGTAAGGGAGCTCCGTTCACCTTGAGAGAGCCTGATAGCCAGCTGCCAGGTTCCATAGCTAGGAGCCATTAGAGATGTCTTTGCTCAAGTGATATAAGATAGCGCTGGGGCTTTGCTTGATGTGCTCTACAGTCCCTTGGTACTCTTCAATTCTTTACTTGTTCCACAACTTTGCCCTTCCTTGCAAAGCCTCTGTTCTCTTCAGTATGGTTCACTTTCTGAAAGCCCTGGGGCTGGGCCTCAGCACTGCTTCAGTGCTTGTTGCTGCTATGCCAAAGCCCACGGCCGCCCCAAGTCTCAACGATGCTGTCGCCCTTGAGAAACGTGCTTCCTGCACATTTACCGATGCTGCTGCTGCTAGCAAGTCCAAAAAATCCTGTGCTACTATCGTATTGAACAACATTGCTGTACCAAGTGGAACAACGCTTGACATGACTGGTCTCACCTCCGGCACCCATGTGAGTTCACTTGTTCATTTGGAGATTTACACTAATCTTTGATTTTTTATAGGTTGTCTTTGAAGGCGAAACTACGTGGGGATATGAAGAGTGGTCAGGACCATTGTTCTCCGTCTCGGGCGAGAACATTGTCGTATCTGGCGCCAGCGGTCACTCTTTGAATGGCAATGGTGCTAAGTGGTGGGACGGAGAGGGCAGCAATGGCGGCAAGACAAAGCCCAAGTTTTTCTACGCCCACAGCTTGACCGGAACATCTTCTATTACCGGTCTCAATATTCTCAATACCCCAGTCCAGTGCTTCTCGATCAACGGCGCTACCGGCCTTACACTTTCAGGTGTCACCATCGATAATTCCGCAGGTGACACTGACAGTCTAGGTCACAACACAGATGCTTTCGATGTGGGATCTAGTTCCAACGTTGTCATCTCTGGAGCAAAGGTCAAGAATCAGGATGATTGCTTAGCTATCAACAGCGGAAGCGTAAGGGACTGCATCCTATATTTGTCCACAAGTTCTAATAGCAATAGGGCATCACATTTACTGGAGGTACCTGCTCCGGTGGCCATGGCCTCTCCATCGGCTCTGTCGGAGGCCGTGACGATAATGATGTCTCTGATGTGACTATCTCCTCAAGTAGCGTCACAAACTCCCAAAATGGAGTTCGTATCAAGACCGTTAGCGGAGCAACAGGCTCTGTAAAGGGTGTCACATTCAAGGATATTACCATCTCCAGCATTTCAAAATACGGCATTGTAAGGCATATCCATTCCCCTGCTACTTCCAAACCGAGTTAACGAGTACAACAGGTCATTGAACAAGACTACGAAAATGGCAGCCCAACTGGCACACCCACCACTGGTGTTCCGATCACTGGTCTCACTGTCACTGGTGTCAAAGGTACCGTGGCCTCGAGCGCTACCAACATTTACATTCTTTGTGGTAGTGGTTCATGCTCTGGCTGGACTTGGTCAGGTAATTCTGTTACCGGAGGAAAGACAAGCACGAAGTGCACGAATATTCCCTCTGGAGCTTCCTGTTGAACGGAGGAACCAGAAAAGTTGACGAAGAGGCTGAGCAGAGCACAAGGGACGTGATTACATTCTTTTCGATATTCGTTATATCTTTCATTGTATCCATATTTGAAGCACCTCTTATTCAAGATCCTCATTGATGAAGGACTAGAAGAGAAAATCCTGTCAAAAAGTCTTAAACTATTGAGCCGAAACATTACCATTCTCCATAATCCGAGCTCTTGAAAGCAACGTGAGAGGTATGGTGATGTGAAATTGTCAATGACTGAAAAGGAATAGCTTTCAATCCTAGCATGCGATGGCTTCCTAACGCCATTCCGATGCGTTATCCTTAATGCTCCTCCTAAACAAGATCGTATCCGTCATTACTCATACACATCATATAACACAAGCATGCTCCCTCTCAGCGGTTCATTCCTTCTGCTTACCCTTAACCTTCGGAACTTTCTCATACGCATTTGGACTCCTCGCCCTATCCTTCCCCTTCGTCCCCTTTCCATCACTGTGCTTATGCCCATGGTCGTGCCCACGCCCAAACCCTTCCTTCCTCGCCCTACTAGGCCTCGCAGCCCCGTCATCCCCGCTATCACTCTCGTCACTGCTGCTATCGGACGAGCTCTCGTCGCTAGACTCGTCGATGCCTTTAGGGGCGTGGTAGATGCAGCATACTACTGTGAATTAGCAGTAGTCCTTGCTTCGACTCTTTTAATAAGATGAGTGAGGTATCAGGACAGCAGACCTTTACTCTTCTTCCTTCCTAGCCCCTCGTTATCTACTACATCTTCCGCCCATTGTATGTGTGGTCGCTGTGTGCTACCCTCCGCCTCTTCTTCTCCCCTTGCGCCGCGTAGGTGGAGAATAGGTTGACTCGATGTGGTGGTTATTCGTGGCCCGCCTGTTGCTGGCTGCTGCACTTGTGTTTGTGCACCCGTTCTCGAAGGAACTGGACCGGTTGCGCTGGACACCATGATGCGATATTGAGTTGCTTTGTGGTGGGGGTTCTAGGCTTTAGGTAAATCGACGAATTTGTATGCTCTTCAAGCCTGAGATCAAGGGAACAGTAAGCCTGAGGGTGGCTGAAGGGAATTCGAATATCTGTGCTGCAAGAGTGACAGGTCTCGTGTCTGTGTTTCTTAGAAACTTTCTGCTTACTGCCCCGCAATCCGTCAGTGACGGCGATCGCCGCTTGCGATTTATTCCGGGACTGGTACTGTAACGGTAGCGTCGCTAAACCCCTCGAGCCCCTGAATAACAAATTTGGCGGGGAATCAAAGACCACGCCTTTTTACGGCACAATCCAATTATTTTCCCTTCTCGTCTCAAACAGTCTATTCTATTCTATTCTTAAGTACCTATAGACAAGTGATTTACAAAAGTATCAGCGTTATGACCAAAACCCCTAACGGAGTCCAGTGATCTCGCCTCAATCTCGAAACCCCATTTGGACTTTTCTTTTGTGCCACAGCAGTCGCGGTTGGAGAAAGAGATGAGCAACTTGCAGTTCCACACTGATATCCACTGGGACAGCAATTGCCTCCATCACTAGCAGCACAAGTTGACCACCCAGCCGCACAGGCTCCAGTGGGACTATTAGATGTAGCTGCGGCTCCAACAGGAACTACAGCCGTCACTCCGTTGCTGATAATGGTGGTAGAGCTTACCACCGGACATGACGTCGTATCACAATTCCTTCCAGTTCGGCAGCAGCCTCCAGCATAGTAAGCAGAACAAGCATAGAAGCCCGTTGGACAGGAACCTCCTATGTCCGTTGCAGAACTCGTTGTGATGCTGGTAGGCCTCACAGGTGGCACTCCCGTTGCGGTGTTGATCGTGGTACTCGTGATAGTATTCGTTGAGGTACTTCTTCCTCCTGTCGTAGAACTGACGCTGGGCGATGTCGACGATGATGCGCTTTGAGTTGATGAAGCTGTTGTGGGAGGAATTATGATTGTGCTAACCATTGTACTTGTCTGAATGGAGGTCGAAGAAGGCGCAGAGTTGGTAAGTGTTTCGATAATGGTTGTGACTGAATTCAAGACGCCTGAAAAAGATATTAGATTGAGACTCCAAAGTGCGATGTGATCAAGAACTCACAGCCAACGCCCTCGCAAACGTAGTTCGGTATACAGCATCCTCCTCCCAAATTGTCAGCGCAAGCAGTGTCAGGCGCATTGCAATTCGTAATTGATCCGCCACAATTACTGTCCTTCGGACAACATCCAACAGGGCCCAATCCTGTATCCTGAATGACAAAGCATGTCTCGTCCGAAGCGCAACAGCTGTTGGGGTATCCGATTCCACTGCAATCCGTCGTCTCGCTTGGACAAACAAAGGCTTTCTTTTCCAGCAAAGCTAGCACAGCAGCAGGTTGATCCTCACGAGCCCTTAAATCCCCAAAGCCCATCTCGAAGTCTTTGTGTAGCGCGAATGGAGGTCTGAATGTTATAGCTGCGGATGCATTCGCCAGCAAACTAAACTCTTCGTCCTCATCTCTTGCCCGTAGAGGAGCTTCGAACAGCCGAGTCTGCTCGACATCTTGCTCAAATTGCCAGTACTCCATGAAGAACTTCTCTCCCTCATCCGGGCTCATTTTTAGTACACCGGTAGGAGTACGACCAAGTCGGAAGTGCTCTTCGACATGGCGCCGTCGATTTGTGTCTTGGGACTTTCTAGGCTGTGGCGCCCATTGTGCCGGAGGTTGCTTTTCTTGACTCGCTTTCGCGAAGATCGTATGCAAGGCTAGGAGAGCAAGTATGGAAGTCGGGACACCGAATATCGAGGTCCGCATAGCGACTTTCACCGAGCAAGGAGGGAATAGAGCACCTAAAACAAAGCTGATGAGCCTGAGATCAGCACTGCAATATGAGCGTCAATGAGTGTAGTATAGATTCAGCAGCCAATAAAGTGTAAGAGGAATAGATTCAAAGAAGACAATTCAGGCCATGATGCCGGATTGTTGTGGCTGGGATCTAAATCAGTCACAAAGCAGGTTTGTGGAAGTCCGACTGCAGAATTAGGGTGGCTGGGCCGACACCAAAAAAGATCTTCTCATTTGGAAAACTTCTAGCTTGCAAGTAATCACCTTGTAATTTCCTCGCATGAAAGCTTGGAGCTGCAAAGACAGACAGACAGAGCATCTGTTCTGGCAGCTTGAGAAGGACTTGAGCTCGAGGAAGGGACCTGGTGGACCCTTAAGATCCGCATTTAATTGCCACGTGACATCGTGTTCTAATCCGCGCTGACCGAACGCGAGATTGTTACGCAAGTCTTGCCCACCACAGCTTCTTCGCTAGAATGGCACGTTCAGATGAAGCAGAAGCTTTCTTTCACGCTGTATACAATGCAATCCAAGAAATACCTCATGGAAAAGTTACAAGTTATGCCCATATCGCCCGGCTTATAGGCACGCGTGAGCAAGACCCCCCTCTTTTGTCCATCGAAGTAAGCGTAGTGGACCACGGCAGTAATCTGACACTTTCTAAGCTCAAAGGCCGCGTCAAGTAGGTGTCTGTCTTAAGCATCTGCCTGATGATCCCACAATGCTGCATAATAGCACCAACGTGCCGTGGCAAAGAGTTATAAATTCCAAAGGCACTATATCTCCAAGGCTAGTCTAGACCTCCATCCTATATATGGTGCCTATTTGCTCACCTCAACCACCAGGGGCCATCCATCAGGGGCAGCCAATCAAGCACGAGTCCTTCGCAGTGAAGGAGTCACGGTAGATACAGGAAGCATGGGTGAGCTAATGGTGGATTTTACAAAGTACGGATGGTTTCCGAGGATACTTCCTAGTGATGAGGCAGCGGGCCTGGAACCACACATCTTATCCGATGATGACGACTGAAAACACAATGTCGTTATGGCGTACAAAGCATGACAGTGAAATTGTGGGAAATGGTTATTTAGAATGGTATTTATGGACGTTAAGGTTATGCTATAACGCCAGACAAGGCGATGCCTGTCCGTATTGGCATCCTCAACCATGAGCCGCCGCATAAAATTTCAAATAAGAACTACGATTTTGGTAAAAAGGCTCGCTAGCTGATCAGCTTCACCACGCCTATTGACTCTGAGCCTTTGGCAGACTCGAGTAACAGGATGGTCCCTCCCTGCCTCCCAGCTTCAGTTTGGAGTCGATAGTCCAATCTCGTTGAGAATTCGTCGGGATTGTTTGCGCATCCTCTGTTGAAGCCCAATATCAGATCTTTGTCTTTTATGGGCAAGGACCAAGTCAGACCCACCATAGTGTAGAACAGACCTTACAATCCGATGCTTCCATAGCTTGATTCCACCTGCTATTCCAAGCAAATCTGTCGAACCGTTATATCAATGCAGCATTTTAAGTATGCAGCAAGGAATGATTCGTAAGTGAGGGTATATTATAGAACCGCAGTTCGATTGGCTCGATGCATCGGCGCCGTATTCTCTATTGCTTGGCAGAATGGGGTGTTTCATTTTGCTTCCTCACCACCTTCAGAAGCTCTTGCTTGGGGACCATTGGCAACCTGGTTGTTGGGAGGACCATTTGAGTGTTGTCCATGGGGTTGGAACGTTTTGTTATTGTTGTAGTTGCCATTTGGGTGGTTGTTTCGATGCTGAGGTCCGAATTGGTGCACTTGCTGTGGACTTGTGCCGAACTGATTTGGGCCACCATATCCGCGCATGGGCACTTAACACCAATTAGCAAGTGAATTCTGTCTCGCATTTTTTACGAAGTCTTACCTTGTCCAGGCGATTGCTGATACATCGGCTGCGGATTCCCATACTGAGGACCCGGGCTCATACCGGGAGTCATATTGCCATACATTGGTGGTTGAGCGTGGTGGCCCTGTTGCGATCCTTGACTCATCATCATTGGAGCACTCCTTCCTGGACTCGGGAACCCGTTCACGCCAGGCATTGGTGGTGGGTGACCGTTCTGCTGTGCCACGAAGTGGCCTTGGCCTCCTTGAGGATACATGATTTGGGGGCCAGGTGCCATGCCTTGAGGTGCCATGAAGCCGTTAGCAGGATTTTGCATCATGATAGCCGGTCCCAGATGCTGCTGCTGAGGCATGAATTGATGACTTTGCGAGAGCGATCTGAAGGGCTGCATTGGTGAAGCACCCGGATACTGCATCATCTGAGGATTGTACGGTATCTGACCGGGCTGGCTCATCTGTGGCGGAAATGCCATGGGAACATTATGCAATCTGGGCGAGGCAAATGACTGCGCAGATTGCGAGGGCATCATTCGATGGTCATCAGGGCCGTTGAACGATGGAGTCGGACCATGCCCATGCTGGTTTCCATGAAGATTCATAGGTGGCTGCCTTGGTGACTGCCTTGGACCCATGTTATGGACGCCCTGTTGCAGATGGAATGGCAGCTGGTGCTGATGTGGGACTTGGGGAATGGCATGCGAAGGGTTTGGCGGAGACATGGTCTGGGTTGGAAAAGGTGCCATTTCAAAAAGCTTTGTATAACTCAGGTGCATCGCCGAATCAGACTTTTCGTCGTCTGCCATTTGTCGCCAAGTCGGAGGTGTATCATAGGCAGGCTTCAAGCCACCACTCTTCTCCCAGTCCTTACCCGGCCCGGGTTTCAATGTCAAAAGATGTCCCAGGGCATCGAACTTCTCCGTCAAGGAAGGTCGTCCTGAGGTAGCAATAGGCTTGCGCTTGAGCAATGATCGCGTAGCTGGAGCAGGTGGCTCAACGGTATTAGCAGCGGAGCGGGGGCTTGATCCACTGCTGGGGTTACCATTGGGGTTGAAAGTTGCAGCATGCGGACTCGGACGAAACTCGCTGCTGTTGGGATTCAGTCTTCCACCTTGAGCGCTCGCGACACCGCTCGAGCGGCGAGAGAAATTGGGTTCGATGTTGGAAGGTCCGGTTGGTGGAAGTCTCGATTCGTGGACAGGAATTGGATTGATAGGGACCTGAGTATGCTTATTCTGTTGCTCGAGATTTCTCAATCTCGCGCCGAGGTTTCCAGGTGGGCGGGTTTGTTGCGAAGGCACTGCCTGCTGAGCCTGACCAGCACGATCTTGTCGTGAGGATTGTGAGTTGTTATACGGACCTTGCTGGAAACCAGTGTGACGGTTGGTATTCTGTCGGCCAAGATTCGACGACGAGGGGGATGCGCCATGAGTGGCAGGAGCCCCACGTGCTGTAGGCTTAGCCTCCGATGTGCTCTGGACAGGCTTCGCCGTCTCTGCGGGATTCGTCTTAGCTTCCTCTGCGTTTCGTTTTGCCTTTTCTTGAATCTCCTTCTGCTTTGCTGGATCTTTGGCTATGATAGAAACAAGATCCGTGGGCACAGGTGTATTCAACTTGAAGCTATCCGCAAACTTTTTCAAGTCATTGAGCTTCACTTCCTTGTCGTTCCTGGCTTTCGCTGCGCGGTTCTCGTTGACAGTTTTCCTCTGTTGTGTGGCAAACGTTTTGAACGCGTTATTGACGTCACGCTCGATAGTAGCGGTGGCATTTGGCATAGCATTAGGTTTGACTTGGGGCGAGGCAGTGCGGTTCGTCGAAAGCGTTTGCGCTGGGCCGGCCGGTTTGGGCTCTGGTGTAGCAGTGATACTCGATTCGGTTGTGGGAGGCGGCGTTGCGACTTCAGGCTTCGCAGGCTTTTGCGCCGGAGTAGCCTTCTTATCTGGGCTTGATTTTTCGGGACGAGCAAGCTGTGAGGAAATGATTGCAGGATCAACAGGCGCACCCGGAACAGTTGACTGTCCAGTGGGTGCCCGCCTGGCTGGCGGCGTGTATTTGTTATTTGAAGATGACAAGGGAGGGAATTCACGCTCTCGGCGGACGCCACTATACCTAAGAGGTATTTAGTAAGTCCAGAGGAGTAACAGGAATAGAGGAAATATATATACTTCTCTTCTTCATCAGCCCCATTGTCGCCCCCTGTGACGTTATCCGTAATTCGCTCTTCAGCAACATGAGCGTTGTTGGCTACACTACGTTCGATCTCTCTAGCTTTCCTCTCCGCATCGGCGACTCTCTGCTTGTATTGAGGGTGATTTTTGTCTATTGTCGTTGTGTAGATATTTTCGTTGTAATCGGTCGTCAGCCCGAAGCGGCGCTCGTTCTCGGCGAACTGGTCCCAAGCTCCTGTCGATTTCGCCCGTGAAGACTCTAATGAGCCATCTGTTTCTTCAGGCGCATCTGGAACCCATCGTTGGAGGACACGCCCCTCACTTCGGTTTGCGTTCCCAGAAATGGCACTGTCTGTCCTGAACCCACCAGCATTGCCTGAGAGTGTTAGCAGTGCATACCGAATACCAATGTGCTGCTCACCATTTTGTCCCGCACCTGATCCACGAGATTCAGACATTTCTTTTCTTGGCAAGGCCTTGTTCGATTGTTGATATACGGCCTTAGGAGCACCGTTGGACGTAGACATATCGTTGGCCTTCTTCCCCTGGACCATATTCGACTTCTGAAATGCCAGGCAGTACAAGGACAATGGCTCTACGACCAACACGATACAATTCAATGCTTCCTACCACTAATCACGGGCACGGTCAGTATTCATTGATGAGGGATAAACGGCCACAAAGAAATCCTGCCTCCGCAATTATTTGATTTAAGCTTCGGTGGGGGTGGCGGCGGCGACAAGACTTGGAATTCCGCAGGCAGTCGAAACATCGAATGGTGAGAGAATCATAGAGCGTACCTTTGGATTGACCGAATGGCGCAAGCTGTTTAGGAGGCGGACGTCCCGGCAATGCCGTTGTGTCTTTCGGCCGTCACGAACTCCTATCCGGGCCAACAGCGCAAAGTAAGAATCGCGAAGCAACCTGTCTAGCAAATTGACAAATATTAGCATTTGCAGAGGCGATAGAGCTATTGCTAGATGGCAGACTGATGGGAGGTTGCTGTATGTTGAGCTGACGCACAACCAGAGCAAAAAAGAGGCTGGTTGTCAGGGCGTGTCTCACCTCGAAAATAATCACCACCGTGGTGGGAATGACCGCTGCGCTTCCCTCTGCGTCGACCAAGGCTCTGCAGGGCGAGCTCTACCGATGCACGCAGCACTGCAGTTGGTCGAGAGTCTTGGGAGGTGGTGGAGAGAGGTGGAGGTGGTGGTGAGGTGAATGCAGCAGGGCAAGCAAGCGATGCGAGCTCGACGTGGAATTATCAGGAAAAGGCTGGAAGAAGAAAAGACACCTCAAAACACTCCGCATGCAACACACGAACTGGCCATCAACACCAACATCAACATCAACATCAACCACCACGAGGCAGATGTGGAGGAAGTGGTGGGGGGGGGAGAGAGGAGGAAGGGTAGAGAAGAGGAGAGTGAGAGGAGAGGAGAGTCGTGTGCGCGGGATGGTTGTTAGGGGAGTTCTAAAGTAACGGGAGCGCGAGCCAGTTTGGTACAATCTGAGAGACGAGACTGTGACTGTGACTGTGGTGGAGTTGGAGGTGGAGATAGTCGAGGTCGAGCATAGCACTTCTTGGGGCGCGCTCGCACTTTGCTTTGCTTGGCCTGGCCTGGTCTGGCTTGAACTGGGGCTGGGGGATGGGGCTGGGATGGGCCGGGAAGGGGAAGGGGAAGAAGGGCAAGAGCAGAGCAGAGATGCAGATGTTTGTTTGAAGCGGCAGCGGCAGTGGGAGAGTTAGTGTGGTAGGTAGTGTGGTAGTGTGGCAGACTGACTGGCAGTATGGCAGTCGCAATGGCAGTGGCAATGGTAATGGCAGTAGGCAGGGCAGGGCAGGTAAGGTTAGCAGTAGTACTGTAGCAGCACAGTAGCAGCAGCACAGCACAGTACAATACCAATACCAATACCTACCTACTAGGTAAGTTCATTGGGGGCACGGGGTCTAGCGCACGGCCACCTTTTTCTTTCTCTGGGGCCAGCACCAGGACCACCAACCCCGAGCCACAGATCATACCAGATTACTCCCAGACCACACCAAACCAAACCAAACCAAACCAAATCATTCCAAACCCCTTCTCTTTCACGGCGGCCCCCCTCCCCCCTGCCACTCTCCGGGAGCCTTTCTAGTCGAGCCGTTGGCGTTAAACTAACACTGGTCTGCCCTTGGGTGGCTTTGGAGGCTTTGGAGGCTTGGGACTGCCTCAACTACCATACACAATCCGCCGTCTTTGTTCTCTCCTCTCCCTCTCTTTTCATCGAGGCGATCGGGACGAGGGCGGACAGGGCTACATTCTCCTCTAGCCCGGGCGCAACGAGAAGGGCAGTGCAGCTAGCAGGGAGCCACGGGGCTCTTGTGCAGTCCTGTGCAGTCCTGATGGTTACACCAGATAAACCAGGTTCCGTGCAAAGCACATCAGATTCATCAGATCCATTAGATACATCACTTACTAGGGGACTCGAGTGGGCTGATTCTGCGCTTCATGGCATCCAGGCCAGGCATCTGTTGCTTGCCGGTCATGCACCGTGCAGTACTCACCGTACATGTGAGGCATGGCGTCCCACTGCTGCGGCAGCCAGGAATCGTACATGCTGTACTGTACATTCAGATGGAGGCGCGATGCGCCATTGGCTGCAATGGTCTTCACAAGGTGAGACGGCCAGTCAGTCGAGTCCCAATAGTGGCAGGTCTACGCAGATCGACCTCTAGTATCAGTATCCAGCGATGGCAGACCCTGCGATCAAAGTACATTTCAACAAGCATCGCCCGAAACTGTCGGGTCCGAGTGAGTCTTTTCTAGCGACGAGCGATCTCGGTAGTAAGCTTAGGTGATGATTGCTTGAGATCTCTGGTAGTTCCAGACCAAGTCACGTCTTATCCCATGATACCCGCACCATGTGTCTATGTATGTACAGTACAAGTACAAGGTCAAGTACCGATGGCACTCATACTACCTCTGCCCGGCACCGGGTCGATCATTACCAGGGCTCCTCTTTCAGAGAAATAGGTTTTAGGAGCAATAGTGATAGTGCAGCGGCTGAATTCCGAAGAGCCAATCAATGCATCAAATCCTCTTTCGAATCTGCCAATGAGAATGGGCCATCTAAAACAGGTGTCACTGTGTCACTAACGAAACACGAAACACGGCATGGCAAGAGAGTCTATTTTTTTTCTTCTACAACGCACTCACAGTCTCAAACTCAAGCTGCTAGGTGGAGGTTGGTGGGCTGAATTTCGTTGATCGGGGAATTATATGAGCTGAACGTAAGCTGGGGGATACGTTACTTGATGGCCCCCCTTATTCTACAATCTGTTTCAGCGCAGCGTGGCCTGAGAGGTAGGTGGGAAAGCGGGCAGACTTTCGGTCGTACAGGAAATGTATTGTCTATGTTCTCAAGTCAGCATTAACCAGCATGAAGCTTCAGGTCCAGCTTACGCTTTTTGATGTGGCGACACAGGTCAAAGGGACGGAGCAGGAGCAGGAGTCAGATAACACTTCTAGAAAAATACCCGATGGGGTGGTGCTAATGCGAAATCACAGCAGAATCTGTGACATGAAGCTGTAACTTCTGAAATGCCATTACCGGCCTCCTCTTTTTCCCAACTCACATACACCATCCCTACACTAAATCCAGCATTACAATAATCTGTTCCACGATTTACGGACGATTGACGTTCACACTTTACTAATCCCGTCCCCGTTCCGTACAGCTTATGCTTATTCGCTTAGCCTGATCCGCGCATAGACTTCGGAAGGGACATGTGCAGGTCACCGCGATAGATCTGCATCTTCAGCAGCGACCTCCAAACAGCCTTCTTTGCATGAGATCCATCATTCGGCATCGGAGCGCCCAGGTGAATACGAAGCTCTCTGCGCAAAATGGTATGATTGTGCATCGTAGCAACGGCTTCTTCTGCAAATCGTGTTGTCGATAATTCATTGATATGCAAGCACCGTCAACCTCCCTGAGATCAATGCAACGACGCTCTCCAGCAGCAGATCCTGGACCTCTACCAACAGTACCCACGCAGACGATGTCTTCAGCTTCTACGTCCCAGCCGCGGAGTTCAGTATCATCTTCGAAGTCTGCCACGAACGGGACGGCAGGTCGGAGGCAGAATGTGAGTGCTACACCAGCTCTTCTTCGCTCAATCCTTCAGCCTCTGCTCATGTCTCTCTTACCTTATTATATACTAATAATCTGCCTTCCAGGGAAGCGCATCTACTCAAAGTGCCCAGAATGCTCCCCCGCTGTCGCAGATAGAAAAGAGCGTAACACATCTTCTTGTTGCCACCAAACAACTCCTGGAGACGCTTACACAATGGTCTCGGCATCAAGCGACCGACGCGCAAGTCTCAGATGTGTATGTACGACTAGGATATGAGTTCAACATTGCATGCCGTGCCTTCACGGCCATTAATGTAGATACCTCTGATTTGGGCAATGTCCCAGAGCTCTTACGACATATCCTCGAATCCACACTCAGCCAAGAAGCGAGCGTCGAGAGCTTGGAGAGATATCTTCCTCGAATCAGAGATATCATCATCAACCTATTACATGGCTTAAAGAGAAAGCAACAGAAATTACGGCAGAAGCAGTCGAGGGATGGCGCGGGTCAAAACGAGCTAATGCCACGAAACAGCAGTATAAGCAGTGTTGGGAGTGGGAACACCGGTCTAACTACACTGCTAGATCAAGGAATATCGACCAACTTTCAGGGTGAAGGGACGGCAAATGGCAGAGACAGTGGGGGTAGTGATAGTACAATACCTCCGAGAGTGTCTTCACAATCTGCTACTCGGAGAGGCCTCCAAGCCCGGGACCTGTCCCGTGGCTCCGTCTCCTCCAGCGAATCCACGATCTCAAGCACAACAATGCAAAATATGCCTGTGCTACCACCATATCCTGGGGATGACGCTCAAGTGCCTTCCCAGGCAGCTTCAAATGAACTCAGTGTCGATGAATTCCCCCCACCACCCCCGCCACCGAAACAGCAGAATGCTTTAGCTGCTCTACAGAGAGGCGGCGACCTAGAAAGAAGGGCCTCGAGGCGATACTCGGCATATCAGATATCCAAGCACTTAGGGGCGTCGCCAAATGGTCTACCTATGCTTCCTCCAGTGCAGAACTCTCCTATCCCAAATAGAGGGCGAAATGATGTCCGTGAATCGATGAGAGCGGTACAGAATCGCGGGGACCGCCACGTACGGAATGCTTCACGTCTGGGCACCGAAACATCGCCAGCGCGCGTTCCCAGTCGAATTGCGGAAGAAATCTCACGGCCACCAGTGTTGATACCGCCTGGCGAAGTAGCACCTGACGATAGCCCTATCACGAAGACTCCCGAGGATAAATTGAGACAACCAGACTTTGAGAACGCGGCACCAAGTGCCACTTTACAAGGACCTCCGGAAGATGCGCTCCCAATGCCCGCTTTCCCCGCAACCTCTGATAGTCCAGAGACCCCGAAGGCCCCCCAGGTAGTAAAATCTCTGAGAGAATCGCCTCCCTACCAAACTCAAGGGAGGCAGTTCACGCCGGAGGAGTCCCCGCCACCAGGCAAAGAGCTAACCATCTTTTTGCAATACAAAACAAAAGTCAAGAAGTTCGTTCTGGCAGACGGATATGAAGATTTGACGATTGCGAGACTTCAATTAGCTTTCATCGAAAAATTTGCTTGGAATACGCACAATAATGGAGTTGACTTGCCTGAAATATATATTCAGGATCCAGTCTCAGGTGTACGCCATGAGCTTGAAGATCTCAACGATATTAAAGATCGTTCTGTGCTAGTTCTGAACGTGGAAGTTCTCGACGAAGTAAAACGTCATATTGACGAGGGACTTGTAGGGATAAAGAGAATCGTGGAGGGCGTCCGGACA
The DNA here is from genome assembly GCA_003988795.1 of Proliferodiscus dingleyae. Classification (NCBI taxonomy): domain Eukaryota; kingdom Fungi; phylum Ascomycota; class Leotiomycetes; order Helotiales; family Lachnaceae; genus Proliferodiscus; species Proliferodiscus dingleyae. The sequence continues at coordinate 483,550 of QYAK01000002.1, read as the reverse complement.
GCCGTGGATGATCAGCAAATTTCCATCCAGCAAGTCACTGAGCGACAGCAAGACACCGCGAAAGAGATGGCTCGTCTGGCTGCAGCGCCACCCCTGTCCTCGCGAGTATCCTACATTGACAGTCAACGAATGAATGGCGCTCTCGTCAGTCCTTCTAAGGTCAACAGTCAAGCACAGCTTAGCGAAATTCAAAGCCTTCGCCGAGACCTAGCAGTCCTTCGGCAGACATACTCCGGCTTCCAATCAGATATTCAAAGCTCTATGTCCCTAATTCGCACAAAGGCAAGCTCCGTGAAGAGTGTAGCAGTCAAGGCTGCTGTTCCCGAAATCAAGGGAGAATCTGGTCGCGCTTACGTCAACGCTGGGAAGAAGAACCTTACTGAGGATTCTGATAAACTCGTCGGACAGGTTGACGATCTGCAAGATATTGTGGAAGACCTTCGCAAGGACGTCGTCATGCGTGGTGTTCGACCTCTTCCCCGCCAACTTGAGACTGTGGCCAAAGATATCTCCCAGGCCACCATGGAGCTAAGGAAGATGCAAGAGTTCTTGAAACGCGAGCGCCCAATCTGGACAAAGATTTGGGAGAAGGAGCTCGAGACTGTATGCAACGATCGTGAGGAGATGACCATGCAAGAAGACCTGGCTGCAGATCTTCAAGACGATCTCGAGAAGGCCCAACAGACTTTTGCGCTTGTTGAACAGGCTACGAAGGAACAGATGAAAGATGCTCCTGCTGGTTCGACGATAGCACCGAGGAATCTCTCACGAGGTCTGAACCATGTCATAGCAGCTGACCCTGCTGCAGCAAAGGAGGGTGTTCTAGGAGAGGTACGTGCCTTGCAGCCAAATCACGAGAACCGACTCGAAGCCATTGAGCGGGCGGAGAAGCTTCGCCAAAAGGAACTCGAGAATCGACGTGGTGGAGAGTTCCAGAAGGAATTGGGCAACTTTGTTGAGACGGGGAAGCTGAAGAAAGCCGGTGGCTTCGAGGAAGTTGAAAGAGCGAGGAAGGCAAAGGACGATCGCATAAGGAGAGAAGTTTGGGAGAGACAGAATGGCATGACACAAGCCGACGCACTCGCCGCGGCCGATGATGAGCTTGAGGCAGAAGAACCTGCTGCCGACGAAGAAGCCCCTGAGGAAAAGGCCGATGAAACGACCGTACCAGATATCTAAGGTACAGTGAGATGGAAAGGAGGGACATATAGTAACATTCTCCTCTTGTGTTCATTTCTGCTTCGGGCGCCCAGTACTTTAGTGTGTTGTTCTCATCGGGCTGGTTTGTATTTGATACAGCCTGTATTTTCAGCATGGCGTTGGAGCAGGTCCTATGTATATACAACACCTCTTGAGTGGAATTGTAGGGCCATCAGGGGTCATATTTTGTTTAAATTATCTAGATGCATTGGCATATAGTAATTCTACTTTTTCAATCTATCGCTAAATCCTCCATGATTGTCTGCAACTCGACTACATCTTCACATCTCTCCATGATATCTATCACGGATAGACGCATGCAAAATAGCCGAGAGATAGAAGAAGAATAAAGAACATCTAGTTCCAGCTTCGCGAAAGCTTGAATGTCGCCGAAACTTGAAATACTCTCAGCTTCACGAGGCTGAGAAAGGCTCCCACTCAGCCTTTAGCCTCGTCAAACCCGCTAACCACAACCCATGTCTGATGAACACTCTCCGCATCTAACAGATAACATCCCTCTAAGAGATCATGCCCTCACATTTCTTTAAATCCAATTAATGGCTTCAATCCAGACCAGTAACCCCGCGATCTCACCACTGCGCCCCCAGCGATAGCACTCACCAACATGGCGGACACCACCGCCGAAGAACCCTTGATGGGCAACTCTGGTCCCGCAGACGAGGACGGTACTCTCAACGACGTGTCGCTGCTCCTAGAGAAGAACCTGAGGAATCCGGGCTTGTTCGTATGGCTCCTCACCTGGTCGGCGGGTATAAGTGGCCTGCTGTTTGGGTGTAAGTGTTCACATCTACATTTCACGTTTCACTTTATAGAACTCTTTGGGCTGATGGAACATTTTTTTTGCCCAAATAAGATGATACGGGTGTGATATCTGCTACGCTTGTCTCGATCGGCAGCTCCTTAGGCCACCCTTTAACGACCCTTGATAAATCCCTCATCACGTCCGCTACTGCGCTCTTTGCTCTACTCGTTTCACCAGTGTCGGGCATACTGGCAGATAAGCTGGGGCGGAAGAGGGTTGTGCTAGTTGCAGATGTAGCTTTCATGCTGGGAGCAGTGCTGCAGGCTATTACGACGTCGGTGGCTGGTATGATTGCTGGACGCGCTATCGTCGGTGTGGCTGTTGGGGCAGGGAGTTTCGTGACGCCGTTATATATTGCTGAACTCTCGCCGGCGCCTTTCAGGGGGAGGTTGTTGACGCTTAATGTCCTGTTCATTACGTTTGGGCAGGTCATTGCTTATATTGTTGGCTGGGCGTTTGTGCAGTGGGGAGATGAGCATACGGGATACAAGTGGATGCTTGGACTTGGCGCTGTGCCGGCGGCGCTGCAGATGGTAGTTATGGTTGCCATGCCTGAGACGCCCAGGTGGCTTGTCCAGGTTGGGCGGCATGGAGATGCTAGGAGGGTTTTAAATAAGGTGTTTGGTGCTGGCCTAGATGTCCAGCGTATGGTGGATGGGGTGCTGAAAGGCATTGAGAGGGAAGTACGCGAGGAAGAGGAGGCGAAGAGGGGCAGAATGGGTGCACAGAAACAGAAGAGAGCCTCATCCTGGATCAGTGATTCGGCGGACTTATGGGCAGAACTTTTCCGAATACCAGGGAATCGACGAGCTTTGTCGATTGCATGTTTGTTACAAGGACTGCAACAATTATGTGGCTTTGTGAGATTGCCTCAAACCCCCCTTCTTGAATTTAAACTAATCACCTCTCTCAATAGAACTCCCTCATGTACTTCTCGGCAACCATCTTCACTATTTTGGGGTTTGGAAGTCCGACGTTGACATCTCTCTCAGTAGCTGTCACAAACTTCATCATGACGTGCGTAGCTTTAAGCCTGATCGATCGTGCTGGCCGAAGAAGAATCCTTCTTTGGTCAGTTCCAATCATGGCTATCGGGCTCCTCATTTGTGCTTTCGGCTTTGCCTTCATCACACTACCCGAGGATCTCAATTCAGAGAATCCCTCCTCGTCAGCTTCTGCATGGGAAGAAATTCCCTTGTCTCGGCGTACTGCACCACTTCTAGTACTGGTCAGCATTATGATCTACGTTGGAGCTTATGCTCTCGGCCTCGGAAACGTTCCGTGGATGCAAAGTGAGCTCTTCCCGCTCAATGTTCGTTCACTCGGCTCTGGTTTAAGTACCAGTACCAACTGGGGAGCCAATTTCATCGTTGGGTTGACGTTCCTGCCAATGATGGAATTTCTCACCCCTCCCTGGACCTTCGTCATATATGCTGGCGTCTGCCTCGTGGGTTGGCTGTTTATCTGGCGGATATATCCAGAGACGAATGGCTTGAGTTTGGAAGAAGTGGGCGAGTTACTTGCTAACGGATGGGGAGTAAGAAACAGCTTCAGGAGACCTAGAGTTCAAGATTGATGGCCCTGATGTCATATCTATCTCATTTCTCACATGTACTCTGCCATCATCAGCCATTACAAACAGAGATTCAGTAGTGAAGACCTAACTCTCGCACAACAAAGAAATGGATAAACATCAGCAATAAGTCGAAAAGTGGCATTTATTGACCAACTACTGGTGAAGATCATTGGAGAGCCTTGAGAGAATTATGAGAAATGTTGGAACGTGGACGTGGACGTGGACGTGAAAAAATATGATACCCATAGGTCGACGTCCAAAATACTAGAATTCAGTAGTGCAAGAGAAAGTGTCATCAACCAAAAAACACCTCAAACATCAACTCAACGTTTCCTCCTCTACTTGCTATCACACTACTTGACTTCTGAAGATTGCTTTATAAATCAACGACCGGTACATGACTTAATTAGAGATCATTCACGACCATTTGTCAGAGCAGATCAAGTGTTGGGGGGGCATCAGGACGGGAGAAACTAAGCAATTCTCGCATAACTTTCCAGCAGCCGTGCTAACCGTGACTAAAAAAAGAAGCTTCTGTAGTGATGAGTATCCTTGTGCTCGTGGACCACCACCATGACGCGGAGGCACCAAATGTGGCGAGTGCGAGTGCAGTCGGTGGGTTTCGCGCGTGCAAGCCGCTGTAAATGCCGTCGGTCTCGCGGGTCCACAACGGCCGTACAGGGCAGTCGACCTGCGGTGCACAGGCTTGTACTGTACTGTACTGTACTGCGCTTGCGCTGCAGCACATTCTGAGCGACCCGGCTGCTCGGTCCTCTGTAGAGCGCGACCCGTGGTACAGTACAACGCCAACGCCGACACCATCTTCCGTATCCTGACCCTGACCCTGACGCACATGCTCTCGCCTTAGATGCAAAACTTTGCAGCCACCACAGCCGCTGAACACAATTACTGATCCATGATGTAACAAGCCTTGCACCCGTCGGACTCTATCCGCGCAACATCATAGCCCAGCGGTAGCCTCCCGGGCCAGCAGAGATTGAGCAGAGATTGAGCAGAGATTGACGCATTGCATTTTGCTGCAGCCGGCTGAGTAACAGCACAGGCGCCGCTTTGCCTCGGCCACATTCTGCAGCTGACATGGGTGGGGCGACCGAATTAAAAGTAAATAAAACAAGCCGGCGCCCTTAGCTCTCGCCCACGCCGTTCCATTTGTCTTTCTTATCCCTCGAATCCTTTTGATCTGCTGGAGAAAGAGTCTCAGAGTCCAATTGAAGCACCCAAAATGAATGAAGCTGATAGGGAAATGTCGCGCAATGAGCGCGATGCGTCTCCCGACCGGTTTACGAATAGCCCCGCGCCAGGCCACTTGAGCACTGAGATTGAACGAATACCTACTGCGTCCACAACCTCTACTTCCTCCTCTGAGGGCTCTGCTGTACGCCGAGATGTCGGCATGAGCCGAGTCTCTACACAGCGAGATTTAGAAAGACATCCTACCGTTTTGAGCCGGATACAGACCGCCAGAAGTCAACACACGGGAACTGTAGGAAGGCTCCCGACGGCGAAGAGCAGAGAATCGAGAAGACCGCTCCCAGAGATGGGCTTGGGGAAGCCCTTTCCCCCACCGCTTCCTGAACGTGACGAGTATGTTGTAGAGTTTAGTGGGCCTGATGACCCTCTCCACGCACAGAATTGGACCATGAGGAAAAAGTAGGTCGATCAGTGAAAGTTGATACTGGCAGAATGCTGATGTGAATACTCCAGGGTCCTCACTGCAGTGATGCTTGGGTACACTACTCTTATATCCGCATTTACCTCGAGTATCTTCTCAACGGCTACTACGACCATAGCCGTACAATACCATGTTTCTGTAGAAGTCGGCTTACTAGGACTTTCGTTTTATGTCCTTGGATTCGCTATAGGGCCAGTGTTTTGGGCTCCTCTGAGCGAATTAAGAGGGAGAAGATTGCCATTGGTGGTTTCTATGTTTGGTTTCTCCATTTTCCAGATCGCGGTCGCTGCTGGTAAAGATTTGCAGACGATTTTGATATGCAGATTTTGGGGAGGTATGTGTTTCCTTCAAACTCCGTGGCACTGCGGTAGCTAATCAAACGACTTAGGTATCTTTGGGGCAGCTCCCTTAGCAGTTGTCGCAGCTGTGTTCTCTGATATGTTCGATAACAAAACCCGAGGACTTGCAATCACTGTCTTCTCGATGACGGTCTTCACTGGACCGTTGTTAGCCCCATTCATCGGAGGCTTCATTGTCGATTCATACCTCGGCTGGCGCTGGACCGAATGGCTAGTAGCCATCATGGGCTTTTCTTCATTCTTCCTCAATCTCATCTTCCTTGAAGAGACCTATCCACCGGTCATACTCATCGCGAAAGCCAATGAACTCCGCCGTAGGACACGCAACTGGGGAATTCATGCTAAGCAAGAGGAAATTGAGATTGACTTCCGCGAACTGGTGACTAAGAATTTCAGTCGTCCGATGCGCCTATTGTTCACCGAACCTATTGTCTTGCTTTTGTCTATCTACATGGCCTTCATCTACGGTCTACTTTACCTTTTCCTAACAGCCTATCCTATCGTGTTCCAGCAGATTCATGGGTTCAACAAAGGTGTGGGAGGATTGCCCTACTTTGGCATGGTCATCGGCATGATTTTAGCTGGTGTCTACATCGCTCTCACCCAGCCATCATACAACAAGAAACTGAAAGCAAACAACGGAATTCCCGTCCCGGAATGGCGTCTGCCTCCTGTCGTCCTTGGAGGTATCTCATTTTCAGCGGGACTGTTCTGGTTTGGATGGTCCGGGTACAAAGCAAGCATCCATTGGATCGTACCAACACTTTCAGGTCTCCTCACTGGTTTTGGACTTCTCTCCATCTTCCTCCAGTCTTTGAACTACCTGGTGGATGCATACCTCATGTTCGCCGCTTCTGCCATTGCTGCAAATACCTTCTTACGTTCGCTGGCTGGTGCTGGATTCCCGCTCTTCAGCCAGTACATGTTCAAGGCACTGCATGTGAATTGGGCGGGGACATTGCTCGGCTGTGTGGCAGCTCTGATGGTGCCTATTCCTGTGTGGTTCCTGTTCTACGGCGAGAGTGTCCGAAGACGAAGCGCGTTCGCTCCGACTAAGCCGTTGGAGATGCCGAGTGAAGAGGAGGAGGCCCCGGCTGCTCCAGCTGCGACAGAAAAGCAAGGGGATGAAGCTGTTTAAGAGAGTCTTTGGAGAATTATTTCAGAATACGTTTGAATATTTTATAATTCAGGGGTTTGAAAGCACTATTGGCTATATGGGGTAGGCGCCAGGGTGATACCAACTTGATTTGAAAGATGGAATTAGGATAGAAGCTAACTAATAAGAGAATATATAATCATGTACTTATACTACAAGCTCATTACCATTGTAGGCGCTATGGTGATTAAAAGCGTTGTGATTAGTACCTCTCAGCCGTAAAAAGATACCTCGCGTGCGGTCCTCATGCGTAGAAGCATTATGACGCATGTATACATATTTTCAAACGTCAATCATTGATTTGCCTACGCATCCCAGAGAGACAAACTTACCTCCATTTCATTGTAGCATTTTGTACAGACATAGTAGCTAGTGAATTTTAACTTCTTGTATAACTCCATTACCAATCAATTCCCTATGAAAAGAAGTACTGTTCTTGGATCACAAGTAAATGCATGGGTAGTAAGTACAGCCGTTGGTATCTCCACTAAGTTCAATCACAGACCATGATCAATCTTCATATTCTCCAACCCTCTCTCAATCACTCCAGGACCCGCCATTGCAAACTCGTACTCCAGATCTGGCTGCGCCTCCGCATAGAGACTGTTCTTCTCACTAGCCATCTTGAAGTTATACGCAGCTTCATCATCGCTGACCACATGCTTCACCAAGTTCGGGTTGCCAGCACGCGCGGCCTCGACTTGAAGCTGGATCGCACAGCCGCGGTCGAGCAGTCCGAAGAGGAAACCAGCCTCGTCTACTGTGGAACCAGTTGAGAGAAGGCCGTGGTTGAGGAGGATGGCGACCTTGTTCTTAGGTCCCAGAGCTCGGGCGATGTTTCTGCCTTCTTCTTCAGCGAACACGATACCACCATATGATGAGTACACCGCAATGCTGTTGTGCAGGTAGCAAATATCCTGATTTAACATATCAAGACCCGTAGCAAAGGTGGACCACGCTCTACCAGCCATGGTGTGAGCATGACAGACCGCATGGATATCTGGTCTAGCCTTGTGCACTTCTGAATGTATCAAGAATCCGGCTGAGTTTCCTGTTCTTGACTATCTCGGTGTCAGCAGTTGACCCCTGAAATAGAGGAGGTTGGTAAATACTCTGTTTCCACCAACTACTTTTCCTGTGTTGATATCTAAGCAAATCAAATCTCCCGCAGTCATCAAACCAAAGTGTTTTCCAAGTGGGTTCATCCAGATATAGTGTTCAAATTCTGGATCTCGGACTGAGATGTGTCCTGACATTCCCTCAGAGAAGCCCTTTCTCGAGAAGTCGCGAAAGACAGCTGCAGTATGGATGAGAATATGTCTGCGGTGTTCTTCAAAGGAAGAAAACTCAGGAATGCCTAGTGCACAAGTCAGATAAGAGCAAAGAACCAGGGGAGGAACAAGTTCAAATATTTCTTGGTCTGAATAAGCAAACAAAGCACATCAACTTGATTAGCGATGCAAATAAAAAGATAATCAATAAACTCTAATAAGAGTCAAGAATAGTTTCGAAGGCTTTGTTGGTTAGAAGGATGGAGCCAGCGCCAAAAAATGCCATGAGATCAACTGCAGGAAGACTTGAGATCATGTATCTCACCAGGATGTATCAAGGGCCCGTGGCTAATAGCCTCTAGAGGTGTCTTGTCCTCTGCGCCATGCACATGACTCTCCGGTTGCTTCGTAGTCACCTCTGGGATAGGAGTGATGATTTCTGTGGCTGAGGGGGCCATGATTTCTTGACTGGCCCAAAACCAAACCAAAAACTTGATCAAAAGAAGATGCAGTAGTTACGATGTGATAAGCCTCTTTGTATGAGAGCAAACACCTTAATCTAAATCTATATCTTATGAAAGGTGGGATACAACGGTGAGCAAGTCACGCTACTTCATACAGTGTCGCCGTCTGAGAAGTAGGACGGGCTGGACCGAGTAAGCAAAGATGGGGGTGATCGCGGAAACCTTCCCATTGTGAGATCGAAGTTGTGGAGAACATTGTACGGCGAAAACATCCAAATATGAGATGTACACTTTACAAGAGAAGTTTCTGTCTTTTTATTTCATTGGAATAGTATTGGCCAAATAGTTGAAGGCATCACGTGCCTGACGCCCACCTCCTTTCTAGACCAAGTTGAAGTTGCGGCAAGTGAGCCAGCAACATATAATGGAAAAGGCAATCAGGTTATTATTAAGGCTTGTATTCATATAGATTGACAAATACTTTTTCTCAGTAAAGCGTTTCTACACTCCCCGCTCCAAGACATGTGAGATTCATCTGGCAATGTCAAAGGGTGGTTGCACTGCCATTATCTAGGACCTGGGCCGAGCAACCTATTATTCACCGTATCGTATGCGCCACCTGTATGCTTAGACGGCATGGATAATTTAATACGAAGAGGATGGCGCTCCCTCGGGCGGGTTGAAGAAGCGCCTCTTTCCCAATTGCCTAATCTCGAGACACGGCTACTGGGAAGACCCTCGCCGCCTGAGACAAATGGTAGCATGCCGTCTGGAAAGTACAAGTTAGCGAAGAGAATGACTATCAGCCGTTTCAGCAACCGGTTCTACATACTCCAATAAAAAGCAGCTGGGATCAGAGAATTCAGAAACCATTTACAAGGATATTTTGCTGTTGAAAATGTAACAGGCTTCATATCATGACAATTATAATACCGTAGTGTTGATACACCAATGACATCCCTCTTCTAATAGAAGTTTCCCTTCGGTAATGCAACAAAGGCAACCGTGAAAATCACTGTTAATATGACACCCCAGAGATTCGCACCGAGCACAATCTTATCTTGTAATATTCTCAGCGTCTCATCTTGTGTCCACACAGAATGTTTATCGAAGACTTTGGAAAGAAGTTTTCGCTTCTCGTACTTGCCTAGGCAAAAGTTCAGTGCAATTCCTTCACAGTAGGAGCTCTTATTTAACTTACTCATCCAACTCGCACTGTCAGAAGCATTCTTCGGTCCAAAAGAGTAAAAGCTGTCGGGTCGGAAAGTAGACTCGTTATCCCCTTTCGTCGAGTCCTCATAATGGTCAGTCCGCGAAGCCATCGTAGTTTCGCGATGGGCTGAACTAGCAGTCGAAGTCCTTGCTTCATTTTCACCGAGCTCGACGTCCAAATCTTGCTCCCAAGGCCGCAAGTTCCGAGTATGAGAGTGGTGCATGATGATACAGAGACCCTTATATGCGCAGACCATAGTTGAAATTCCAATGAACTCTACCGGGGCAGCGAGTATCCTGTACCACCGGCTTGCTCTTGAGAGAGTTAGAACGATAGCGATGATAAATCCGAAAAGAATGTGAGATGAGCCCATAGTACGGACGAAGAACACACGAGGCTTGTTTCCATTGCAGATAGACCAACGGACGAAGTTGGGGTGCGATTGGCCTCGAATAGCTGTCTCGGCGATGCTGACAGCAGGAAGAAGAGCTGAAGGATGTGTTGTGTGTTGTAGAGCATGAAGACAGAGCGCACGATCTTTGTGAGAAAGGTTGAGTTCACGAGGGGCACCAAATGCGATGTAGTGACGCATGATGCGATTGATTTCTTCACGCATTGGTTGAACAGAGACTATACACCATTAGCAGACGTCAAAACTATTGTAAGGCCAACAAACATCCTTGCCATTTCGTGCCAGCCTGAGCAGCAACTTCAGCATTGGTCGGGACTGACGTGACGCCCGAGACCGAGAAAGTGTCGTCTCTTGGAGAAGTAGGGCTCATTGGGCTCATTGGTACGTCGTCACTGAACATGACTGCGTTTTTCGTCTCGCGATCATGGTCTACTATTATCGAGAGGGTACCTTTCTTGCTCTTCAAGTTGCTTGGCTTTGGAGCGTCTTTCGTAAGATCAGGTATGTCCTCGGCCGCCTCAGGAACCCATTTTGGTGAGAGAGCTTTCTCATTTGGGGACAACGCGTCGAATCTGCGGCAATAGTCCTTGTACCAGAGGAAAAACTGCAAGTTTTCGGCATTGTGTTCAATGTACACAAGATAATCCATAAAATCATTCAGCGAACATGGCTATGATATATTAGTGCGAAAGCGCACGAAGAATGCTGAAGGGTGCTAACTGGCAAAGTCTTTTTGTTGATGATTTCATCAAATGAGAGGCCCTGAGGAATTGCTCTCTGAGAGTCTTGCTGAGGTCAGAAAACTTGATATTTGAGTGGGAATAGAAATACTCACTTTTGGCACGCTCAACATAGATCTGACAATCAGATTTATTGATTGGTCCACCAGCCTTATGCAGGTAGTCTGGTCGGCGATAGAAGAGAACGGACATGGTGAGCAAAGATGTGTACAGCTCTGGCTTTAAAGGCCGGGTATCAATCTAAAGAAGGAGAGAAAGGAGATTAAAAAAGAATATAAATTCGAGATTCGAATACAGATAGTTCATATAGCGAGAGCAGCCACTCGCGGGACGAGTGAAAGAGTGGTGCGCGAAACCAAATGGCCGGGAGGAGACTTATCTACCCCCATCACCACCATCTTCAACCCGTTCCAAAATCAACGCAGGGGAACAGACACGCTCAGTCATAACTTGCCTGGATTCGATAATAGTGCAATAGGACGTCCAATGCTTAAGCTTATCCCCCACGGCTCCAAGCTCCTGGAATGGCAATGGCGTATGCAACCCCTGACAAAGACCTAGCCACGATACCATGTTATGTCTACCCGCGTGCCCCCGAGCTGGCCTATTGATGAGGCATGAATTCAGGGGTCATTTGGCGTGAGGGGCGGGCCGAGCACTAATAGGTTCGCTCATTAATGCTTGAGCCGCTACTTCGCACCAGGAACTGAACTGCTTACCTCTGTTCCGTTTACGAGTGTTTTCCAGTGTCGATCCTCTTCTTGCATAGAATCCTGGGCAAAAGTTTTGAAACCATCTATCAAAGAAGGGACGCGTCAAAGCTCGCGGGCTGTGACTCCCATAACACAATTGTATTGTGTGAACGCCATATTTCATGCATCGTTCTAGATGTTGCCTTAGAACTACCAAAGCGTGCGCAAACTTACTGTGCAATATGCAAAGTGCCGTGTGTTTGAAACATCTCCACACCCAATGCTCAGATACACGCCGTACGGGACACAATATGGCGCCTCATGCCTCTCAAGAAATGGTATGTTTTGCCGCTGTGCGCTTGCCGTTCAGGACTCCGGTTGCACCGGAACGTGTTCACCTAGCCGTCTGACTGCAGAAAACAATGTCACAGTCATAGATACCTGATTGTGGGATTCTGTGGATAAAGCTAATGCGGGTTGTAATTTGTGAAGCATGTGGCTGAAGCCGTATCCCTCAACGCCAAAGCCGTAGCCGCAGCCGTACCCTATTATGGCCCACGCCACGGGCAAAGTTCTGTGCAGCCATGTTCAGCACTAAAGGACTTCAGCTTAACAGTGCACCAATAGCCCATGAGCCTGAGACAGTCAGCCCCTACTGCAGCCGGGACTTGAACAAAGGTGCTGGGTGTATAGCTCCGAAGCCTGGGAAAGAAGAGAAAAGGGGGAAGCCCTGAAGATCATTAAGTTTTTCGGCAATCTCTGATCGTCGATCACCTGACAAGGACCCCTGCTTTTACAAGGCTACCCAGCAACCTGATCTCAAATACCTCGAAGGTGTAATCTCTTCTCACACTTTTGTAAAGCGTCGATGAGCATACTTGAGTGTTGGGGAGATGCTAAATATCAATAGTCTAGGTAATGGATTCTTGTGTGAGTCTCGCAGATCGTCATGAGCGTCGGCACTTACGTAGTCATAGACGCACTACTACTAGGACAGCTTGGAGGAGTCTGGGAGGATGCTAGCAATTTAATTCATATTAGACTAACTCGATCCGCATCTTGGGAACAGCGAATCTGCGTGGAATCCCGGCGATCTGGAAAAGAGCTAGCTCATTTTTTCAGGAACACATCACTACCAATTGCTCCAATTCACTTTACACTACCGGAGTGGCTAGAGCAATCCCATAATTACCGCAACAATCAGAAGCAGGGAGACAATTGGGTATGGCAGCCGGGAGGTCAGAGTACCAAACGCGCGGCCCTGTCTCGCACCGTTTGGTAGTACTTCCCCGTCTTTCACAACAGTCGCCGTTGCAGCTGGTCGTTCTGTAACAGTGGTCGTTATTGTAGTAGGTAAGCTTTCTCTTGCAGAGGCAGCGCTTGAAGATTCAACCGATGTCCTGGATGGAGTGACAATAGAAGCATTCAATACTTGAACACATCCATTTGGAGAGCACTGTGTTCCATTTGGACAACACCCGCCCCCTGTCCCTTCAGAGCATTGTTTGGTGCCTTCAAGGCACTTGGGAGGATCTTTTTGGGAAATGGAGCAGTGGTCGAATGCTGAAGTTGAGTTGCAGCAGTAGATCTTTGATGGAGTGACGTTGATGCTGGTGGAAAAGCAAGACATTCCCACTGGGCAGCAGATCGTCTGGGAAAGTGGTCAATACTTACGGTGAAGAAGTATCCTATATCATAACTTACAGGCTGTCCGTGAGCTTCGCAAGATTCTTGCTGGTCACCGCACAAGTAGAAAGGTACATTTGCCGGCGGATTCCTCTTGTATTTGAACTGGTAAAGTAGAAGGCTTTCGTCGCCGTGATACATCTCAATCTTTCGAATGGGCAGATATGCGTCGGGTATGCGCTGAATCTGCGCACTGGCGTCGTCTTGTCTTTTTCTAAAAAAGCCTTGTCCTCCCATTTCATGATAATATTCATGCACCACAAAAGCGATGCCGACAATCATGCTTGTAGCGCACAGCAGTGCTAAAGCTATGAGCAAGTATTTCCGCCGCCTTGCGCCACGACGAATCTTGTCATCATCCTCATAGGACGATAGAGTCCGCATAGTCTGTGGGGGAGAGTGCAATGATAGAGGCATTAGGAGATGCAGAAGTGGGAGTAGAGCTGTAGACGAAAAGGAGACGATAAGTCTGTGAGAGTTGCGTCAAAACGAAGGTAATTTGACTAGAACGATATATCAAGCTTTTGAGCGCCATCTAGGTATGGTGTACTTGGAGTTATGTCTGCTGTTGATCTTTTTTAAGAAGGATAAATTGAAGTTTCGATGTGGTAGGTGGAATGTCAAGTTGGGAAGGACCGGTAAGGAGTGCAGTGGGCAAGTGCATGGGGAGGACGACAAATATAGCTGGAAGCAGAACATCTGATCATGGTTCAATACCTATTCCTAATTCAAAAGTCTGAGTGTTTTGAAATATGTAAAAGTTCAAGCTCGTCAGTTGGAAATTGACTTGATTTGGTGAAAGTTGTAATATTTGCATAGTCTAATCTAATCGTGATCATCATGAATAACGGGAATATATTGTACACTTGTGATCAGAGCTTACTCTTGAACTTCGCCATCTCGTCCTTCTTAATTATAACATCGCTATCGGGGTACGGATCGACAGTAAGCGCATTCAGCGGATTTAACTCACTTGCGCGATAGAAAATGTCCTCATAGACCTTACCATCCGCTCGGCCCAATGACGAATCAAGTTGCCAATCCGGGAACTTCCAAGCATCAACCAGTCGGAGAGAATGAGGACGAATCTCTTCAAGGAGCTTCATGACGGTCTTGGTCCTCGCAAGTTGGATCTGGCGAACTGTGACTGCGGACGAGGCGTAGAATTCTGCCGCCTCTTTCTCGAGCGTGGTAAGGGCGAAAAGTCGGAACAGCTTATGTAGAACGTCGATAGTAGTAGAATCGAGCTCATTCTTTAGACTTTCGCTTTGTAATGCATCGTAGAAGTTCTTGACTACAAGGTATTGCGAGTGTGCGGTGCTAAGGCGCCAAAAGTCCACGAGAAGCGAATTCCAGGAATTCTTCTCCACACTCCTATGTTTGAGAGCCTCGAAAGTGAGAAACGACGTACGCCAAGCAAAAGCAGCTACTAAATCGCTGTCTGAGCCTAGGACGTCATGTGCTGCGCCCATGTCCTGCTTTTGGAGGAAATGGGTAAGTATCTTGGTGGTATCGTTGTCAGGCGCTTTTCCCTCCAACACCGCACGCGCAGATTTGAGAAGATACCTGCTCAACTGCCCTGAAATCATGAAATTGTCGCCTTCCCATGTAGTAGTTGGCAGATAGTCAGCGTACCAAGCACCAATTCCGCCGAAACTGCTGTAGCCGTGTCCGCCACAGGCACGGCGGCAGACCTCCAACCCTTCAGCTGCGATTGTGCTTCCAAGGGCTTTCAATCCACAAGATGTAGCATGTAAGTCTGCCAGTAAGTCACTCCCGGGTTGAGTTTCCTCAGGTCCAGCTCCTCTATTTGCGTCGGATGCCGTTCTCACACCCGTGTTCATCACCTTTTGATTTTCTTCATACATGGCAATCATGGCCTTTCCAGTGAAGTGAAGGGCGAAAGTACTGGCTAGGAGTGGAAGTATTCTGAATTGAACCGTTGTGTAGTTCAGAACTTGGTTTTCTCCAAGGGAATCGGCTGGTGCATCGCGGTCCTGGAACTGACGTCTCACAGAAGTATACCGAGTTGCAATTGTGACACCACGGGCTAAGACACCACCAGATTGCATCACAATATTTGAACGAACCCATGTTAATGTTCCGAATACCAAGGAGGGCGTGGATGGCTTCTCATACTTGTTCGTCTCGGGATTCACACGTGAAAAGCGCGCCAGCATGTTCACATGTGGTATCTTCACTCTATTCAAGAGAAGAAAGCCATTATCCATAGTGTTGTATCCGAATTTTGGGCCTATATCTCCTACATGAATTCCTTCTAGTGGTTCGTGGGTTTTCGTATCCCTGACCTGGCAGACGAATGGGTGAGGTCCGTATGATTTACCGCCAATAATCAGCTGTGCCATTACAACCGCAAAATTGGCAGTTCTGCCCAAGCTTCCAATCCACCATTTAGATGCTGTTAACTGCGGCGAATGTAAGGTGAAGGTCTTATCCCCAGGGTTCCACGTTGCGGTGGTCTCGAGCCCTCGAACGTTCGAGCCATGGCCGAGCTCGGTCTGTGCGTAACATCCGATATATTTATAATTCTGGGCGGGTTCGAGAAAGAGTTTGTGCTGTTCTGGTGTTCCTTGACCCTCAAGTGTTTTCTATGAGATATAGTAAGTCCTTGCTCGCTGGGGAAATGAGTTGAACATACCAGAAACATGGTATCGTGTAGTCCATATGGCGTTGGCTCGCTGATGAGCTCTTTCGCCATGTTGTATTCTTCATAGCTCCAGTTATGCTTGACTTGGAGTTGCCTCAGCTTCTTGGCCCTAGCCAGGGATGTTTTGAATCTCTCTGTACGGCCATCGAAGTAGTTTTGCGACTTGTCAAAGACTTTCTCAGCTTGGAGGATCTCCAAGATGCGGTCCTGGCGCTCTAGAACTTCCTTAGTAAAGAGAAAATTCGACAGCTTATCAACATCGATTGCGGACTTCTCCCGTTCCGCTTTAATGAGATCAGTCCCCTGGGGAGGAGATGGCTTCAGGTCTTTGACCCATTGAGGAGTGGGCGACATTTTGGATGGACAATGACGATGATGAAAGAACCTGCGCCCTTTGAGTAAATATTTATGTTTTGTTCTTAGATTCTCGGCCCTCGGTCAAGTCTTCACGTATGATATCGTCACACGATTCAAGGCTAGGCTACCGACACTAGAGTATGTGCCTCGGTCGTTTAAAATGGGCCCGCGGTTGGTCAATGGTGCACGATAGGACATTAATGATCTGCGATGTCGGTCGATAGTGCATAATGGAGGCTGCAATTTATGGGGAAAAGCCGGCCATCATCATACCACTGAATTTGGTCGATGGACATTTAACACGTGTAGTTCAATTGGGCATCGCTTTTGCATGTGCTCCATACTGGTATACTTATATTTAGAAATATATAGCTACTAGATACCTGAGTTTTCCCTTTTTATAGGTTGAGTGTAGTACTGGAATGTTTCGATTTTTAATGCTGGATTCAAAGGGTTCAGAGATTGCGAAAAGTCTAAATCAATATGTCATGTTCTAAGCATGGTGGTGGTGCACGTGAATCCCCATTAGATCATCAAGTGGCGGCGAGCAAGTGGTTTGACAATATCCTTTTAAAAACCTAAGCCTCCATATCATCTCATTCAATAAAAACAGAACATTAACTTGATGCACTGCCTAGTCATTACAACGAGATTTGATTTGGGCCTTTTGCATTGGGAGCGAAAAGGGCTGCTTGTCCTGTGAGGAAAACTTAACGATGCCTCGGTCGTCTCACTCCCGAGGCCAGGTAAAGCGCCAAGTAAAGGGGAGATATTGAACGTTTTTGAAAGGCTGGATAATCTCATATTGTTATTCGTCTTCAAACTTGATATTGTGTATATTCTTGTATAAATCTTGTCTAGATGATTTTAAGGCTCGAATTAAGCTTGACTTATATCACTTATAGTTGCGGAAGAATGCTTTTGTTTACTCTAATTTTCTATCTATTTCCCTATTTCATATACTACTGATAGCTGCGCACGAAAGAATGTGTATTCTTTGCCATTGGGACCATTTTTTGTAGGCGTGAAATAGGATGTAAGAAGTTCACCGAAATACAAGAAGTGTGTAAGCAGACCCCTGAGCTTTCTGCACCAGCTCAAGAGGCGAGAGAGTCTTGCCGCAAATTTCCTTCTGTATCATACACATAATGGTAAATCAAGTGGTAAAGACATCATTAAGGCGAGGCTAGGATGAATTTAACATCTTGTCTTCACTATCGAAGTCTATAAAAATCCGGAGCGTACTCGACGAGCCAGCTCTTCTCAATCTTCGTCACATCCCGAATAAACGTCTTATTCCCTGTCTCCATCACTTCATGAAAAATCACCCAGTCAGCCTTCCGATTAAACATCAATGAGCTTGGATGAGCATGTAATGTTGTCCCTCCAGCGACATTCTTGAACGTGCCATCCGGTTGCATCTTTGCCGCATGGGCAAAATACCCCGCTGTGAGGCACCGTCGAATTTGTTCGCCTTTGTCCGGGCCTCCGACAGCCAACGGCTGCTTATTCGCGTTGTTGGACAGCGTTTCGTCGACTCTGAGGCCAAAGCGCTCAAGATAGCGCTTCAACTGTGTTCGTATGCTCACTGCTCTCGAGAGCGACTTGAAATTCAGGAAGTTGTCATGGCAGAACTTCGTCTCTCTCCTGCCCTTAGTGATGAACGCCTGATAGACATTCAGTAGTGTGATATGATCCCCTTCCTCGACAGCGAACTTCCGACGTGCAGTCTCCATTCTCTTCTTCTCACCTTCGTGGTGAAACCAAATATTGCCTCCAACGCTCGTCATTGCTGCGATGGTCAAGATCTCGCTCAGGCAACCGAATGACGAAGCTGAGAGGAGGGTTTTGGCCATCATGGGCTCTACTGCCAATTCCGCCATCCGCATTCCGAGTGGATGCGTCAATTTAGCGTAATCATCTAGGGCACCTAGAGAATAGAGAAGCTCAAGTGCACGGATGACTAGCTCGGCTGGAGGAGATGTGATGAAATCGAATCTGGCAATGTTGTCTATACCAAGAGCCTTGAGCTGCAATATGACGGGTGCTAAGTTTGATCTTTGTATATCTGGTATGGTTGCGTCATCAAGCATTTTGAAGTCTGATTCCGTGTATAATCGGTAGCATTTGCCAGTCTTTGTCCGTCCCGCACGGCCAGCCCTTTGCGTCGCTGATGCTTTAGAAATGGGAGTAGCTGTGAGCGTTTCGATACCTGTCAACGGATTGAAAGCTCGTAGTTTGACAAATCCTGCATCTACGACGTAGACAACACCGTCAATCGTGATTGATGCCTCTGCGATATTGGTAGAGAAGATGACTTTTCTAGTGTTTTCTGGTGCTTCTTCAAATACGTACATTTGCTGTTCGGTTGACAATCCGGCATAAAGTGGTAATGGCATGATTGTTTGTGCTCGAGGATGGAGGCCCGCAGCTCGTTCAGATATTGCCTGTACCGCGGTATCGATTTCTTCTCTTCCTGTGAGAAACACTAATATGTCACCATCTGGCTCTTTGGTATGAATGTCGAATACTGTTTGAATGGCCGTCTCTACGTAGTCCTCTGCAGGTGATTCCAGATAGAGAATATCTACTGGGTACGATCTTCCTTCTAGGCTGATTATCCTTCCGGTGTCATGACCAAGGCTTTCTTTGATTCCAGCGACTGTCGAGCTGCTTTGGGACACTAAATCATCTAGCGTCATAGCAGCATCAACAGCCTGCTTTGGCTGAGCTTCAGAGTCGCCTGAGAAAAATCTCAGAAAATCCTCAGCTTGCAGAGTGGCACTACTAATAATGATTCTCAAATCATCTGGTCGTCTCTTCAGTATCTTCTTGAGGACGCCAAGGAGAATATCAGTACTCAAAGACCGCTCATGAGCTTCATCGACCATTATCACAGAATAACGTGATAGTAAGGGATCCACAAGAGCCTCCCTGAGTAACAGCCCATCCGTCAGGAATTTGATGCGTGTCGAGGCTGACGTGACATCCTCAAATCGGATTGAGTATCCGACTTCCTCGCCGACTTTACATCCTACTTCATCTGCAACTCTGATTGCAACTGTAGTCGCAGCCACTCGCCGAGGCTAAGCAGTCAGCTTCCAGCCGGACACAATGGTATCCTGGAGAGCTCACCTGAGTGACAGCAATGACTTTGCCGTCTGCACACCATCCTGCCTGCTCGAGATACTGAGGAATCTGTGTTGTTTTTCCGGAGCCAGTATGCCCAATTACGATGGTGACAGGGCACGATTCAATGAGATACAGAAGACTCTGTCTATGCCGGGCTATTGGGAGCAGAGATGCCGGCTTATGGAGAGAGGGTATAAAGTTGGCCGCGAGGTCAAAGTCAGCCATATTGTCCAGAGCACATCATCACGTGTAGCGAACTGCTGGAAGTGATGCCCCTTTTCACCACAACCACAGGCAGATGCGAATGCGAGTGCGAGAAAGGATCTCGCTTCAAGATTGAGGCGCAAAATTGCAGGTGGGGTGGCCGTAACACCAGCCTGAGGCATGGAGAAGTTGGCTCTGACGCGAATCACATTGATTATTTTAAAAAATACACGCGTGATCCTATTTGATTGTTCTATTCACAGCGCAAGTAGCTGCCGGTTAAACGCATTTTATATTGGCAATGATTTCATTTCAGTTGCGCTGCTTATGAAGGCCGTTCTATTTTATCCAGACTTGTGGCGACTTTGTACAAAGTGCCTGCTCCTTACAACCCCCAGCGCCAATCTCAATCTCTCGGTGTGGCCAATCAACGCGCGCCGATGGGCAACAAGGTACCGCTCAAAAGGATCCGATCGGATTTACGTACTGTACGAAGCGTAGCATTGGCAGGCACAGCCGTGGAAAAAGGAACGAAGCCGTTGCTGAACAAAGGAGGGGAAAGATGGTATGTGGTTAGACTGCGAAGTCCTACACCTCCGCTGTCCAGCTCTCCTCACCTTGTGTAATTGCGCTCCCTGGTTGAAACATCTGCAAAAGTCGAGGGAAGCCTTTCAGACAGCGGGGAGGCGGGAAGAAAACAGTTTAATGAGGCTTGAGACGATCCTGGTCGGTGGATGCATGGGCGTTGGTAGGAGGTCCTGGGTGGTGCAGCGGCGCGCCCACTCGTTCCTGAGTAGCCTGTTGCAGACAAGATGCTCTTCTAGACTGCAGTTTGCAACACGGTCTGTCGCCATTGCAGCTTCCAGACTGTGCTGGACCTAGAGGACCCGCTCGAATACAGGTATTTTGCCCACCGGGCCCCAACCATCACGGAGTACAAAGATTCACAACGATGTCTCTCTCTCTCTCTCTCTTTCTAGGCGGAGCACAGGTGGTCGGTTGCTGATATCAACGGCATTGTGGTATAGATACAACAACTTCAAACAGTGAGACAAGACGTTCAAGCTCGGGGAAAGGGGAGACTGACTGTCCATCCAACAACCATGGTCAATCAATGTTGCTGCGAGTCGTCAGCCAATCTCCTCCAGCGTCCAGGATGAAGAGGCAGTCCACAGTCACTCAGGGTGCTGGCCTGGTCGTGGAAAGTTGTTCGTTCCCCTGAAAAAGCGGGTTTGAGGGCCTGTCCAGTCCAGTCGTGTCGTGTCATGTCCCTGTGCCTTTTCCTGTTTCTGTTCCTGTGCCGGGTCCCAGTGTCCACCCTCCACCCTCCACAGCCAGCTACTCCAGTACTGTACAGTACAGGACTGTACGAAGTACGGCGGCACATCCTACCACCTCCACCTCCACCCCCCCGTCCACCCAATCACTGACAGCCCCCAGCGCCCACTTTCCATCCCATCTTCCAATCCTGGCGCGCATTGGCAGCTCTTGCCTTTTCTGCGCGAGCCTCCTCTCTCCCTTCTCTTTCTTCCTCAGCTTTGCCTCATCGCGACGACGACAACGACGCTTTTGCCCGCGGTTCGGGCTGCCATTCCTTTGGGTCTTCACCCCTAGTTCGCTCTCTATTCATGTTCTTACCATAGTCGTTCTTTTTGAAACCCCACTGCATTTGTTGTTTGCTTCGTGTGAATTGGCTGGAAGTAATCCGGGTTTGGGGTTGAGCGTTTCAATAAGCCCCTTTCATATCGATGAGAAACAGTTAGACAGAGCTCACGACGAAACGGGCAACCTTATTGACATCGACGTCGATCTCGAAATCAATCGCTTCTATCGAAAACTGGTTCGCACTTTCCCCTCGACAGGATCGTGGCTACAGTCTTCCATCTGCGGCTTGTCACAAGTTGCCTGGTCAAACTCACACCCACCACTGGGTCTAGAGGTTGACTTCCTCTTGCCCGCATCGCCAATATGGACCCTCAAGAAGTAGCAAATATCATTAGGCTGGGCCCTCGCGTCCCAAACGCAGCTGCGGGAGCGATGGATTCGGCCATGGAATTTCCCTCCCGTATCGTGGGACGCTCTCCACCTGGTTCGAGCGACAGTACCAGCGACTCAACCTCAACGTCTACTTCATCGGCCTCGAGCTCGACGAGCTCCTGTGGCGCCAATGCTTGTGAGAAGGATGTTAGTGGTACTTCGTCGCTCACAATGCCGGTCGTTCTCGGTGTCGCGTAAGTCTACTGACCTGTCGTGAGAATATCACATCTGACAATTTGTCTTAGTATCCCCGTGCTCGGTGCTGCAATACTATTTTTTATTCTTCATCGTAGGCATGTTCGCAAGCAGAGAGAAGAGGACGCCAATGATAGACATGCCTCCATGGATTTCGGATTGGGAGACGTACCCCGAACTGGTCGGGCTAAGAAGTTCGGAAAGGGACAGATGCCTCCTATGACTGAGCTGGATACTTCAGGGGAGAAAGGACATAAGAGCCATCGCCAGAGATCTATGGACTTCAACATTGACAGCCCCTACCTTCTGCCTCCAGAACTTCAGAATTCTCGCGAGTCTCTGCATTCTCTTTCTAGATCATTGAACAACCACGAAGACCCTTATCGACCCGTTACTCAATACTTTCCTGGGGATGAGAAATCCATTCGCTCGCAGAACAGACAAGGCTCCTCAATTTATACCGGTTCCAGCACAACGCCATCAAAGAGGCATGATATGAGTACTGCAGAGCTCATTCCCAATGCTGGCGGCATGCCTCGAAGCACTCCCCCGACTGGATTTGCACCTCCTCCCCGTCAGAACTCTCTCCCACCGAGCAATGTTTCCCTAAGCCGTACTGATTCGGAGTCGCTGCCTCCGTACCCTACTGAACCGCCAAAGGCTCACCTTCCCGAACCCCCTCAACCAGAAGAGATCAAAAGGAAAGGTCTACCTAGCAGTCCTCTTCCTGGGTCTGGACATAGCCTTGCTCCAGCTTCACTCAAGCCTGAAGAGGCTCGGGAATCATTTGCTAGCAATGGTGACAATGCTCTAAGGCAGAGCAACAACTACCTCGCCGGTTTGATCAATACTAGCGAAACTTCTCCGCCACAAGTAAGCTCGTCTCCAGAGAGAACTCGGAAGTCCCCGCCTCCAATGATCAATACTCTTCCATCAAATCCTCGTCCTCCTCGCAAGGAATCAATTCAATCAAATCCTCATGATAGCAACCAGTATGGCGAGGGATTCAAGGTCACACCTCCCTCCCCAAGCCACCCAAGTCAGGAGGAGGTAATGCGTGGACAGCGCTATTCGATGGACGTCCCTCCCGAGGAATTTGCCCATGCTGGTCTCGGCGCACCTGGTTTTGACGCAAAGCGCCTCTCAATGGGATTTCGACCATTGCCTCCGGAGAATGTCACGGAGGTGGATGACCCAGAGATTAGAGCAAATAGAATCCGGTCATTCTACAAGGAATACTTTGATGAATCCAGACCAGACCCATCTGGTGGACAGTACTATGAGGATTACGACGAGAATTATCTCGGCGATGCAGCCTTCTTCGACCCTGATACAAATGCGTTTGTCATGCCGGGCGCTCAACCGGTCCATCGTCGTGCTATGACACCACCTCCAAGGGGTAGATTCATGCCGCCTCGTCCTAGACAAGGATCGATGGGTGCAATGAGTGCAGGAGGTCCTCGGGGCCCTCAGGGCCCGCGAGCTTTCTCTTCAGCCTCTGGCCGTATGGGTCCAAACAAGCCCAGGAAGCCAATGCCACCTCCATCTGCGCTGAACACTATACCCACCCCATCCAAATTGAGGGACGATTCATTTGCAATCA
Organism: Proliferodiscus dingleyae; assembly: GCA_003988795.1. Classification (NCBI taxonomy): domain Eukaryota; kingdom Fungi; phylum Ascomycota; class Leotiomycetes; order Helotiales; family Lachnaceae; genus Proliferodiscus; species Proliferodiscus dingleyae. The sequence continues at coordinate 460,069 of QYAK01000002.1, read as the reverse complement.
TGAACGCAATCGACTTTGCCCCTCCACAGTCTTATCGTGAGAGAGCAGCTGGTAGATCCGAGAGCCCGCTTGGAGAGAGGCGCGCATATTCGCCAATGGTCCCGGCATTCACTCCAACTCATAGCGCATTTGATGAGCTCGCCTCAATGCCAAGCCCGTAAGTACTGACACAGGGAAATCTGAGTTACAATGCTGACTATTACAGACACTTGCTCCGAAAGTCTGGAACCTTCACAGGGCTTGACTTTGCTCCCCCGAAGAGGTTCAAGGATCCAGACACCATGAGTGACGCTGGCAGCATTCGCAGCAACCGCAGTGGCATCTCTCAAAGACAACTAGGAGCTATCCGCAACGGTGCATACCGTGTCAGTCGAATCCCCAAGGATGTTGTCTTCACCAGGGACGACTTAGCTACCACACTCAAGCCTCAATGGGGCATGCGAGCTGGCAGCTAAGGCGAACATGACGACCCAGGATCAGTAATGTCCGTTTCTGGCAGATGAGTGCAGCTGAGGCGTTTGAGCGCGCATTGAGTCTTCAGTCACTATTTCGCCCGCCTGGCTCTCCGAATGTATTGACGACCCGTGCACATATAAAGGGCTATAGTCACCCGATTCCCAGAGGTCATACTCTGGCGTAATGTCTTTTCTTGTAATAGATCGGGTTGGGATGGGACGAGGTGGTTTGCACTGGATATAGAAATGCACTTCAAACAAGACACGCTAGATAATGAAAATAGTGTCTTCAAAATTTTGTACATTATTTATTAACGCATATGGATGAATTAATCTTTCATGACTACGGGTTGAAGTTCAACATAATGTGTGCAGACTGGCCATAATTGCCTTACCCCTTTTTCTGCACCTATCATCTGACTTTGCATTCGAAAGTCACGTTATATATACAAGGTGACCTAGCCTCGTGACGTCAATCAACCCGTTATTACCAACTTATCAACTCATCCTGGCAGCACGCGCTGGGAACCGAGATTCCGGCTGTCTGAAGCTGTGGAGTAATCTCCGGGCTGTCCTTGATTGACAATCTTGGATGGGGCTGCAGGCGAATATAGGGGACACGCGATTTGCTTGTGGACAAGACGCGGTTCTAATGAAAATTTTCATGTCTGGGGCCCGTTTTGGTCTGTGTTTCCTATGGGTTGTTAAGTTGTATAGTACGTTCGGGGCGATTGTCATGAAGAGTCTGCATGACATCTAGAGATACGATGATGATGTATATTACATGGGACCCGACGGAGGATCTGCCCTTTCGGACGATGGTGTACCTAGATGAGGTGGACTTGTTTCTCTCCAGTCTGGGTTCGCTGAGGAATGGAGTGGAATACAATGCAATGAGAAGTGAGTTAGGCCTGACCTTGGTAGCGAGAGAGATCGGAAACGTGCCTAGGGAGCGTGCGAACCTTGATCTGGACGAGGTGTTGAAACTGGAGGAGTGTGTGCGCATGAACCTTTTCCACTAGAGGTTTCTACTTATGAGATGATGTCAAGAGGATGGGTTTAACCTTTACTGCTGTGGGAGTCGTTTGCGTTTGGCTAAACGTTCGACTTTCCCATCACTAAAATCCGAGGCTGCTGGAGAAATGTCTACTTACGGTACAGTACCTTGATGTGCAGGACCCTGACATTTCGAGAAGGTGTGTGGAGGGAGATCAAGAGGGGGAATCGGGGTCCGCGACGGTATCGCTGACAATGCTGCTGCTGATGAGGTCAGATACCCATTGCGAGCATTGCGAGCAGCTCGAGCAGTCTGTCGAGGCCGCTCATTCTGCTTCATAGGCTTTCTTTGGCGGTGAAGCAATATAATGTAACGTGTTATACTTTGAATGCTTACTCACCATACGAATGTTTTGCTCATTCTTTTATTTTTCGGGGTGCTTGGCTTGGCAGCAGCAGCACAGCCTCAATATCACGACTTCTCAGCAGCGCACAGCAGCCTTAGCGCCGCTGGTATGTAAAACTCGTGATGGCTCCAGCGAATAAGAGAAGCGTTTATTTTGGAATTGGCTTTTTGGCGATGGCGATGGCGATGGCGATCTGTACTATTCGATGTTCTCACCCGTGGTTCGCCTTTCTACGGAGGAGTACGGCCATGGCTGATGGCTGGCACTCAGCAACAAGTTGCTCGACGATCAGAATTCGTTCTGGCCGGCCCCGGATCTCCGCTGCCGTTATTACTACTACGTAGAGAGCGAGAGAGTGAAGGCCTCATCTCAAACCTGCCAGACGTGGTTAGCAGCTCGAGTTTCGTTTACCAGACGGATCATCGCCCATCATCGCCCATACAACGCCCAACCCTGAGGGTCGGGTCCCCGACCAGAGACCAGAGAGCAGAGGCTAGAGAGCAGAGGACGCCAGACGCAGACGTAATGAAGGTAGCGCAGAAGAGTGTAGCGCAATGCAGCGTAGCGTAGCGTATAGCGTAGCCATGGATAGATACAGTAGTGGGAGTGGGACTCGTATTTGTGCGTGCGCTGGTTGAAGCGGTGGATCTGGTGGATCTGGTGGACCCTCACCCTCACCCTCACCCTCACCCGTCCCGTATTCTCCTGGCCTGGGTCGCGTCGCCTCTGGCTGGTGCTGGTGCTGGTGCTGGTGCTACTTGCTGTAACTGGCCGCACGCCCTTTTATTTTCGCCTTCGTCCGGCTGTGCTTTGCGGTGCTGAAAAAGTCCCGACTGACCATCGAGGCGTCCTTCAAGCTTCACGTCAATTGTTGTGTCTCATTATCTACTTCTCTTAATTACCAGAGCAAAGAGCAAGAAACCAGACGAGGAGAAGGAAGAGGAAGGAGAAGAAGAAGAAGAAGAAGAAGAGAGAGAGAGAGAGAGAGAGAGAAGCCGCAGAACAGTGCGGGGGACGAATCTTGGATTTGTGCGTGCCAATTTCCGGTCGGCAAAAGGGTATTTTCAAGAGAAAGTGCTGCTTCTGCTTCTGCTTCTCCCACGCTCGTCCTCACGCTCGTCCTCTCGCTCACGCTCTCCCTCGCCCAGCCTTTCTCTGCGCTGTGTCGGGTCGCTCTTGTCTCAACTCAGCCCAGGTGCCGCCGTCTCATTCGCCTCCCACGCCTGTTTCCCACCCACTCTCGACACACCGGCGCGCCCCCCCCCCCCATCAGTCCCCCCTACGGCGCTGCGGCCCTGTGACTGCGACTTTCTCTCCAGCTTCGTGAATCCTCAAACAATTCCTGACGTCGCTGTCGACCTTTCACATCCTCCTCTCTACCTGATTCCGCTTCTACTGGCAGAGGCACGCATTCGGTTGCCGTCGTCTTTGCCGCTTCGTTCCGCCAGTGCCAGTGCCAGTGCCAACGTTAGTATCTTGACCTGCGTTACCTATTTCGAGCGGATCTTCGAAGCCCCCTTTAGAGGCCTCATCCTTCCATCCTCTGCCAGTCAGCAGCCTCAGCGCAAATCCGTTCAGAGCACCTTCCGACGCTCTTGCCCATTCCCCATTGCCCATCGCCCAACGCGAAACAACGGCCTGCACTGGCTGAGTGAACTGCACTGCGCTGCGCTCCACCATCGTCGGTCGCGGCTGCCGCACGATCAGTCGGTCCAAGCAAGCTTGAACGTTGATTGAGGTATGGCCTCCCCTTCCTGCTTCTTGTCACTCTTGTGTCTCTTGTCCTGTGCGCCGCTGCATCGTGCATCGTGAGCCCGTTGCTGTACCTCTCTGGAAATGTTGCTCTCCATGCCATCGCTGCATCTCCCAAAGGACCTCTCTTGCTGACATGGCCACCTACAGAAAGCCCATCGCATATCGACAATTCACGATGTCGGCTTCTAACTCTACAAGTACGCCCACCGGTGTGCCAACGTCGTCTTCCCAGGCGTCGTCTCCATCCTCGTCTGCTGCCTCGAGTACTCCAACTCAGGCTTCCACTTCTGCTCAGCAAACTTCGAGTGCAAGTTCCAATGCTAACAACAGTCCTACCTCAGCCTCCGCAACATCCTCCTTCTCTTCCACACCTCTATCCACGTCTACCATACAGTCCTCTTCGACACAAACTTCTTCCCAACAAAGTTCGACCCTGACTCAGAGCTCCGACCGGACGACGACCACATCGAACACGTTCACTTCGAGCGCACCGCAGTCCTCGACAAGTGAACCACCATCCTCGACCGAGGCATCCTCTGCAGTCGTCACATCTGTCATCACTGCAAGCAGTGATGGCAAAACTTCCACTATCATCCTAACGTCTACATCACCGGCCGATACAGCTGCCAATACACAATCGTCGTCGGCATCTGCTACTCCAACAGCTGGTCTTCAAGGTTCGGACAAGAGCTCAAGTAGTGGCCTCGGTAAAGGCGGAAAAGTTGCAATTGGTGTTGTCGTCCCTATCGTAGCCGTCGCTCTACTCGCTGTTCTAGGATTATGGCTGTGGCGGAAACGAAAGGCTCGCAAAGATGCTGAGGAACTGCGGCGGAAGGAAGTCGAAGAATATGGCTATAACCCTAACAATGACCCAACACTGCCTGCCGTTGCTGGTGATGGACCATTTGAGATGAGAGAGGATGGTTCTTCGGGATATCGAGGATGGGGCACCACAGCTGTGGCTTCGTCAGGACGGAAAGCATCAACAACGTTATCTGGAGGCAATTCAGCTGCGGGAATTGGTCAAGCGTATTCAGAAGGAACTTCTCCTACCCACGGTCCCTCAGACACCAATTCAAACAATCCGTTAATGGGCGATCGTCCCATATCTGGCGAGCCTAGTGAAGCGGAAACTCTAGGTGCTATGGGCCCTGCTGCTTCTGGCAACCGCGGAGAGATAAATCGTGGACCTTCAAATGCATCGTCGTCGTATAGTGCCGCGAACAGATCGGACGGCTCCGGTGAAGGTGCCTATGGCGGCCAATATTATAACAATCAGTACGAGTCGGGCAATCCATACGGCGACAACACTGCTTACGGGAGTCCGCCGGGAAGAGCAGAGATGCCTGCTCAGCCGGTGATTCGAGATGTTCAGGCACGGAGAAATACTCGCATAGAAAATCCCTCACACTTCCCTCAACAAAGTTCGGGCATCGCCCAAAATTTCTAAACCATTCTCTTGTATTCAAAAGCCGGGTTCCTGACGTCCTGCCGGAGCCATTCGACCAGAAGCATTGTATCGGGGTTCAACTTGTAGTCATATACCACACAGGGGCGTCATCACATTTTACGGTCGCCTTTTCCTTTGTCATAAACGTACAGTACACGCACACGCGCGTTTCTCGAGAAAATTCACGAGGGGAGATTGATTTGTTGATAATGTTGCGCTGCTTTCAAAGCATAAAACACATTTGAGAGTAGGCTTTTGGGCTTCTGCTTGCTCATATTGATTTCGTGGAGGATAGGTTTGGTATGGATTGACATCCAACTCCATCAGTGGCTCGGCGTCGTATATAGATAACTAATCTGAAGATTATTAATGAGGACCTTGGTTCATCTGATAATATTTCAGCCGTAATTCACTTGAATCAGATTCTGCTTCAGAAGTTCGGGAGGGCCATCTGATGTATGGCATTGACGATAGAAATGAAACATTCGCTCAAGTTCAGACGGCGTGAAAGTCCACGAAGGCCGCCGATCTCCAAGTGGAGGCGAGATTGTCGACTGTCAATGAGACGACTGATTGTCATAGATTCTCACCAGCATCATATATGTTGATGGTTAAGGTCTTATAGCGATTATCGAACGGCTTAAGGAATGTGTGGAAGCGATTGCTCTACACAACTTCACATGTACGCCTAGTTTCAGAAGCCTAGAAATTTAGCATCAAAGTCGGCTATGCTGTCTCGTTGAGATGCGAAGGACTCCCCAGCAGTGTACTGAGAGCCATGTGGCAGAACGTATGGAGACGTCTTGCGGCTGACCTTATTCGTCAGGCCTTTTTGCTGGCAGCATTCCAATCTATTCTCGGAAGAGTCATGGCTGAGATCGGACTGAAAGTCCTAGGAATGTATCACCGTGGACACCTCCAAGCGGACCACGTTATTTACATGGCAATTGGAATTGGAAAACCTATATATACGCAAGTCCATGACAAGTATCTTGAAATAGCTTCACCTGCTTCCTCTCTTGCCATTGAAGGCTTCACTCCTATCATAACCCTATAGCAGAAATGCAGATTCATTCAAGAGTCTTTGTTTCAACACTTTCAATTTTAGCCATTCTCCTAGATGCGTCGTTGGTTTCTGGGTCTTGGATACCGTTTAGAAACTCGAAAAGAGCAAATGAAGATGCTACGGTAGATGTAGCTTTACCAGCGACAAGATTCGTCAAACAGTATGTATGCCCCTCTTCGAAAGCTAATATGTTTAGGAGACAGGTTAATGGACCTGAAACAATTTCCGTGCCGAAAGACGAGCTTCATAATTTTCTCTTAAATCTTCGTGCTTCAGAGCTGTTGATGCTGGCCACTACTGAGGCTATGCTTGCGGAATATGGGTTTGCTGTCCCAAGTGATCAGCCTAGTTCCTCGACCTCGACCGTGGCACCATCGCCCAGCCCAGATGCGCAAATGCAAGATATTCCTTCAACACAAACAAGGGAAGACCCTCTTCTAGAGCAGGCAGAAGACATTACATCAATAATCACTGAAATTCTCTATTCAACACAAACGGAAGTCCTTTTCCCAGCACAAACGACCATGACGACCCCGCTCACGACAACAATTACAATTTCGATTGAAGAGACTGTGGTGATGACGAGCAGTGTACCCTCGAACTTTACTGCTGCTACTGCCACTACTAGCTCAGAAAATCAGGAGCCGATAGCTATTGCAGCTTCCAGCACTGCCGTGAGCATAGAGACTGAGACGGTGATACCTTTTGCAGCTGTTGGTACAACAGTAAGTTTGGAAACTCAGGCATTGGTACCTCTATCAGCTTCTAGCACTACAGTGAGCTTAGAAGCCGAAGATACGGCAGCAGCAGCAGCATATAGCGTGATCTCTGTATCTGGAAACCCGACCCCTCCATCTTCACTGTTGACAAATTCTACAGGCATCAACTCTACTAACCTATCAGTTGACTCTTTCAACGCAGCGTCCTCCCCAAACGTAGCCGTCTATTTTGGGCAATCGCCCGCAACCACCTCCTCTTCCCTCCTAGCCCAATGTGCTGATCCTAATATTGATATCGTGATACTTGCTTTTGTTATCTCGCAACTGGACGGCGGGAAGTATCCCGCTGTCAACTTTGGCGCTGCGTGTGGGGGGCAGACTGATAAGATGAAAGACGAGGCTCCGGGATTACTCTCGTGTCCGGAATTAGCAAGCCAGATTACTGACTGTCAACAGCAGTACAGGAACAAGGTGTTCCTGAGTATAGGCGGCGCTACGGGACAAATCATCTTCACGGGAGATCAGCAGGCTACGGCATTTGCGGATGTTATGTGGGCGTTGTTCGGACCTCCAGGCCAGGTAGATGACGAATTGAGACCGTTTGGTAATGTGGAGATCGATGGGTTCGATGTCGGTAGGTTTGCTTTCCTCACTCCTCTCTTGTCACTTTTGTGATGTTTCAGGGTCTATATACTGACTGTCCAGACAACGAAAGCAACAACCCAACGGGCCTGGCCACCTTCGCGAGCACCATGCGTTCTCACTTCTCCACTAGCTCAAAGACATACTATCTCTCTTCCGCCCCGCAATGCCCCTTCCCAGATCAATCTAACCCCTCGGAGATGCTCCTACAGTGCGATTTCGTCTGGGTCCAGTTCTACAACAACCCGCCGTGCGAGATCGGTTCTCAGGGCTTCGAAGCGAGTGTCAAGCAGTGGAGTACGGCGCTGGGTGCTGGTAAGTTGAACACGAAGTTGTATGTTGGCGCCCCAGCTTGGGCGCAGGCTGGGTCGAGCGCCTATGCAGGAATAGGGAGTGCAAAGGGGATGGAGGGAATTGCGAAGAGTGTGAAGGATTATGGATTGAGAAACTTGGGGGGGATTATGTTTTGGGAGTAAGCTATCTACATGATGCTCACAAGTGATTGTATGAGACCTGACTAACGATTGTGATAGTGGGAGTGAAGGGCAATTGAACGTTGAGGACGGGAAGGACATCATTGCTTATGCAAAGGAGGGACTAAGTGGGCATTAGAGACGTGCCTCAATTTCGAGAAGGCGCGCCGTGTGGGCTTGGGTATTGCTGGTTACGCTATATTATGATTTCGAAGATGTTAATGTCAGTAAATGTGCTATGTGGCATGTAATGAAGAGGGGCGTCATGGATTATGACTTCGAATTTATCACAAGATCAACCACAGCTTTCGGAGACTTGTACGGTATACTCATTCTCATTCTCTCTGTTTTGAGATATATAGGCGATACACCCTGTTAGAAATCATCTAGAAGTTTGTCACCTTTCAAATAAGCATCAAAAGTAGTGGTAAATGTCCAACAAAAAGTCTATATATTCAATACAAATCTAGTTTATTCAAATAAAGAAGCTCCAGATTTCTCAGTAAGCTCCCACCAATAGTTGCACTGCTGTGCTGCCCAAATATCATCAACTATTTGTACAGGAATGCCTTTATCTTTTGGCCCCGTCATCACCCGTTCGTTATTACCTTCCCCAAATAAAATTTTCTGCCCGTTTTCAGGCGTATATGGTGGCCAATTAGGCCGGTCAGGGTATCTCCCTCTCGCCGCATTCGGATCACCTGTTGTTATAAAACTCGTCCAATACGCATGCATCATCCCCGAGATGTCTGCAAAAGTCGAAGAGACATTCCGGAGATCATCATTATATGTCACAAAGCCGCTGTGATCTCCGTGGTTCGCGCCATCATTGACGCTGCTATTCACGGCGAAGTGGTATAGATATACAGGTACTTCCGCGGCGGCAAAGTGAGCAGTATGTCTGACAGGCGCAATGTAAGCATATTGGCCGTATGCTTGCTCTAAGCGACGGAATTGGGCCCCAAGTTTCTTCTCTCCTATTCCTTCGTCTTCAGAAGTGTCGGGTTCAGAGGCAGGGTTAGGATACAGCCTTTCGAGTATCAATAATTCCACATCCGAGAGCTCTGGAAGGAGTGTGCGGAAGAAAGCTTTAAACTCCGCGGCCGTAGATAGCTTTTTGGGCACGAACATAGCGCCATCATTCGTGTTGAAGCCTGTCAAGACCGGGACCTTATGCCACTTATCCGCTTTCCAGGAATCGATGGGTGCCAACGAGATCATGCCGTCGGGGCCATCAATGACTGGCTGAAAGGGCCAACGTACAGATGGGTTATATTGTTTGAAGACTGCATCGGATGCTTTTCTAATTTGAGAGGCTGGTAGGGCACGGAGCATAGTCATAATGTCATCTTCGTGGGAATTGTTCAGTGACAGATGACCGAGGAGTTGTTCGAATTGCTCCTCGTGCAAGGGATCGTCGTAGGAGTAGGTGGCTCTGGCGGTCGAAGCACCAGACTCGAGAATTGCTCTCTGGAACAGAGGTGGCTCATCTACATTATGCATCAAGTGATGTCCGATCTATAGACAACTTAGCTGCTACTACATTTGAAAGGTTGAGAAACTCTGCAGATATCCTCATTGGAACGATTAAGCATAGCCCAAAACCGAACCTCTTGAAATTCGAAGGAGATGCCTTGAAGTAACTAGGTTCTTCATGCATAAAGAGTAGTTGACGAGGATAGCAGATATAATGAAAAATGATATAACGTACCGAGTGAGCACCGGCGCTCTGACCCATCAAAGTAACATTATCAGGATCTCCACCAAAAGCAGCGATATTCTCTTTGACCCACTTCAATACAAGCTCCTGATCCTTTAATCCAACATTCAAAAGGCCTTCCTCCGCCATAAACTTAGACGATAAGAATCCAAAAGCTCCCACCCGATAGTTGAAGCTGATGCCAATCATAGGCTTTTCGGACCACGCAACGAGCGAGGATATCCGTCTTGTGAGAACATTGCCAAAATTGAAGGCTCCACCGTAGATGTATACCAAAACAGGTAGTTTGGATTCTGGATCCCGCTCTTTCGGACGGAAGATATTCAAATTAAGACAGTCCTCGCTTTGATCATCCAATTGAAAAGGACCGCCCATACAATACTGCCCAAACTTCCCAGCATCTACTTCCTTTTCCGAGGCATCAACAGGAATAGGTGGCTCAAATCTCTGCTCTCCTTCTGGTGGTAAAGCGTACGGGATACCCAGAAATTCCTCCAATTCCTGGGGTAGATTCCCGTGAGAGCCATGGGACTCAGTCCCGATGATCTTGCCTTGGCGTAGCGTGACAGTTGGTCTCTTGAGATCCTTGTAGCTTGGTGGGAGAATGATCTCAGGCAAGATTTTCCATCCGTCTCTTACATTACCGATGCCTATAAAGCGCCAGAGGCTGACAGAAAGGAAGAGAAGAGCTGCAACTGCAATCAGCAGTCTCTTCATGGCTCGTGAAGCCATCTTGCTCGGAAGAAGCGATATAATTCTCTAATGATGTTGCTAAGTGATGTACATCGCTGTAAAGACTATCTGGCCAAGCCCGACGGATTCATGTTGACGATAATGATAAAAAGGGAGAAATTTCACCAGAAAGTTAATTGACGTAGCGTTGCGGCTGAGGCGCCGCCGTCTGTGTCTCCTTTGGGTTCATCACATGACAAGAGCGCGTCCGTCGAGCGCTACGAGGAGCTATGTTATCGCGGCGGATCTAGACTATTGCATGGTGGCTGGCTGAACGATTACTGCGACTTGGACAATCCTGGCACAGGTCCTGTTAACTTGGGAGGCTCGAGCTCGTTCTTAAGCTAGGACGATGTGTGGCTAAGCTTCGATCGGCATTGAGGCTAGTCCTAGTCCTATTGGATATAACCCGGTCAATGGCGCGCTCTCTGAAAGCACGTCTCAGCACGTCTTGTACGCCACGTTCTTATTCTATGTAATAGCCACGAATGGTGAGTAGTGCTAAGTACCTTTATTTGGGCGCTGGTTGTAGTACTGTACATGTCACCCCTGGCGAGCGAATGCAATCGATACACGTTATCATTTGATGGCATACTTGGAGTCTCATAACAATCTGACACTACAAATATCACTTGCGTGAGACACTGCGCCGTTGGTACGGAAACATGTCCGTTGGCAGACTCGCTCACAGAGTCATTGCAGACTCGCTCGCTATAAAATACAGCCTTTACTCCACGCAAATGGTTATGAAACAGATATCTCCTGATCCGAACGCTGAACTAGGGAAATGAAACGGGTAGGGAAGAGACCTATTCCTAGCAAGCAACAATGGAAATAGTTGCAAAACACCCAGTCTCTGAAACTTCAATAGCAGTCGAACACCTCAGGCGCTCGATTCCATGTGCTCTTCTATCGGTATCCAGTAGCCAGTGCCGTAGAATCCCTAACCATCTTCCTGGCTCGTTGCTTCTCTGCCCACTCTCTGCTAGCCTGGCGTCCTCTCTCGGCCGCGTCCTCCCTTGCACGCTTAGCAGCGGCCTCGCGTTCCTGTTTCTCTCTTTCCATATCCTCAGTCAACCTAGCATCTCGATTGTAGATTTCTTTGGCACGCTGGCGCTGAAGGAATACCTCTTTTTCAGAGACATTTCGCAGGTTGTGAAGGCCGCTCATGGATGGGCCGCTTGTTGTAGAGACCTTGCGAGCGAGACCTTCATTCGGACCTGGAGCTCGTTGAGCCGACATATTCGCAAGATTGAGTTGTTGGATGGAACGTCGATGAGCTCCGACATTGGACCCTCGTTTGGCTACAGACAGGCTTCCATCTTCCACGTTCTCGAGGCCGCTCCTGCTTTGTCGGGCGCGACTGGCAATTGTGTCACGAGGAACAAAGTTAGGTACAATGCTCTTGCGCACTGGCTTGGCTTTGAACTCGCGACGTCTGCGCTCTTCTTCCTCTTGCGCCTTCAACCGAGCCTCTTGGGCTTCTCTCTTCCTTCTAGATACGACCTCCCCAGGTAGCTCAAACATTGGCTTAGTTAGTGGCTTCTTGGATTTGATGACTTTTGCTCCCGGGACGGCCACCGCTGTATGTGAGGTGTCTTCGCTGGATTCGCGTTGAGCCATGCGAGCTTCGCGCTGCTCCTTCAGTTTACGAGCTACAGCTTCTCCTGGGAGCTCAAAAGTTGGGCGCGTAGGGGGTTTTGCAGACTTGACAGGCTCCTTTGGTGGGAGCAGACTTGTCGGGCGCTTGGCGCGTACCTTGGTCGCCGGGTGGCCTTTCATCTCCTGTTGAATACCGTTACTCTCAGCTATGACGGGCTTAGATGTCATCGATGTAGCTCTTTTCAAATTTGGTCCTGGTCTCGGCGCTGTTGGCTTTACTCGCATCGATGTATAACCTTTCTTATGAGGTTGTTGCTTGGGTGGGCTCGCTGGACGAGAACCTTTGGCAGCAGCGATAACCGCTACCTCAACTTTTTCCTTCAAAGTCTGGTTTGCCATTAGCTTCGTAGGTGATGCTGCAGATCCCGGATTCCGGGACTTTTTCGGTGTGATCATTCGCTCAGGCAGGGCCGCTTGATCCAGAGCTTCCAAGGCATCTTCAAGCTGATCAAGGGCCTCGACAGAATCCTCGATGCGTGAAACTGGTTTTGCTGGTGATCGGCAAGTTATTTGCTCAACAAAAGAGTCTTCTTCAGCCTCAGCTCTTGCGGGCGTAGCAGCATTGTCCTCTTCGCAAGCTTTCTCAACTTCATCGAATGTCTTGACGGTTGTCTTTGATGGCATGTGAACATCGATGACATCTGTTGCGTTATCTCGGTCAGAGATTTTGCTGGCATGCGCATCCTTGGGAATATTAGTGGTTGTCCCTTCCAAAGCAGCATTGCTCTCCTGTATTGAGTTTGCTAATGCTGTCTCTGCTAGATATGAATGTTGATCAGTGATGATTTCTCTACGATTAGATATCTGAATAGCAAGCGAACCAGTTTGCTTTCCAAGAGATCCAGCTCGACGACGGCCACCGAGAATAGAAGTAAGGTATGACAAGTCCCATTGACCAGTGGGACTCGCTGAAGAATCGTGGGGGTCAGGTACGGGGAAGAAACTATACTGACCTGCTTGCTTCTTTGCTAATTGATTACGAGTGAGGCGCACAGTGGGTGCTGATGATGCATGTTCTTGTTTCTCATGCCGAGAAACTTCTTCTGATGTCGGAGTTAGATCTCGGGCAGCCAATTTTTCCAGAAGAGACACCAGACTACCTTCTCGGCTTTGAAGCAACTGTCGGGTGGCTTCAGGAACCGGGCTTTCTCTTGTATTATCATCATTCTCGCAAGCATGCCCTTCGTACTCGTACTGCCCTAAATCCTGCCCCGCCCTGCTCTTGCCCTTTGGTTTTCTACCCCTCTTCGGAACTCCAATGGCATCTCGATAAGCTGCCTTTAGATGCTTCACCTGTTCGGCAACGGGAACCTCTTCAGTAGCTGTGGCCATTATGTTGACAGCTTCGGGAATGCTGATATCAGCTAGTGCTCCTGACTCGGTGGGAGTATCTGGCAAAGGAGTTTGCATTGCAGAGGCGGTATGATCTTCAACGATATCGACTTTGTGCGAGCGGGTTACTCGAGCCATGTTCCCACAGAGAGCAACCCACTGTTTCGCTAGTCGATCAATCGAGCACCGAAGGTTATACTAGGATGTCGTGTAGGGGAATTCGGTTGCAAAAGAATGCTGCAGATGTCGTGAACGCAATTGTGTTTGGCGTGACGTGTGGCCGAAATGCACTTCAGTAGTATCTAGATATGTTCAAGTTGGATGCTAATGCAATTGGAATGCGACAGATTGACTGTCAGTGCACACTTATCAAGGTGTCAGGATGCGAGATGGAGGACAGGACTGCCCCTGCTTGCGAAACAATGCTGGTCCGTCTCAAGTGGCGTCCGCCTTCCGCATTTGTTTTCAGGCTGATTGACGGGGCAACCAATGTAGACACGCGCCGCGCCGCGTCTTTCAATTGTGCGCGAAACGCGAACTGCGCTTTGTCTTGCGAGCGCCAGCAGTTGCCTCAGTACAACATGTTAAAAACTTCTTCATGTAGTATCTACCATGGAATACAAGTCATTGACCTAACTAGATGGAGACTGCTCTTTTACTACTCACAACAGCGTTGCATATGGGACCGGAATATCATTGTTAGTCGACAAATATCAGAGTTCCTATAGTGCTTGACATCAACTATAGTGCTTGACATCAATTTGTACCGCTCTGAAAACAAGCTTAGTAGCTATTGAGCATTACATAAAAATTAAGTCAACAAAAGTGCGGTGCCACCTTTTGACTGCCACATCCCTACGGGTATCTCGCAATGCTAGTCCTATCCTTCTTCCTCTAGATAACGCCAATTTCATGCAATCCATATTCAGCCTTCGTGGCATCCTGAGTTCCCGCTATCGGATATCAAATATCATTCTCCATTTTCATCGCCATTTGAACTGTTCTGCTGTAAGATGGGTGCATGCTCTGTCGGTATCCTGACAAGTGTTTGAGGTAATTTGCCTTCGGATTCATCTTTAACATGCATCTCGTCGCGTCGGCTCTCTTCGGTATTTTTGGGCTGTGGAATTTTCACTATGTCATAGTCAGGCTCATGCTTGATAAGCGACCGTAGAATTGCTTACTCGACGCCATACTTATCGCACGAAGAACATTGTGCCAGTTCCCTAAGACTGTCGCGACGGCTGAAAAGACTTGACATCAGTCTTGTGTCCCGTTATTATGCGGATGTGAACCCACCCTCTGTGCCATCTGAAAGCGTTGCCAGCTTTTCCTCGAGCATTTGCATTTGGCCTGCCAATCCCGCACTCAGATCTCTTAACTGTTTCAGATTCTCCAACTCCGCTTTCTTCTCATTGATTCTTGCGAGAAGAACTGGTGACTGGCCACTTGATGCTGAATTCGAACTACCGGAAGATGAGGGTTGTCGCAAATGAGATGGGAGGGGTCGCGAGGAATAGGACATCTTGGCGCGGCTCCGTTCGAATCTTCGGACAGATCTGGGAGTCGAGACTTAGGGCTTACACTGGGGTGGTATAATATCTCTCCTGTGAAGTTCTGATCTTTAGATAATGTGTATGTTGCTGCGCAAGTCAAAGTGGAGGGCGCTGCGTTTACATGATGCGTGGTGCAATGTCGGCTCGGCTCTACAGTAAGGTTGGTTGCGCATGACGGGACAGGGGTTATCATGGACTAGCCGCTTGCAGCGGAAAGTAAACAATAGCAAAAATCACCAGTAATTTTCTTTCCCTTCACGTCCCAACAATCTGCATTTTGCTGCCTTTGTGTGCCGCAGTTCGCCCGTTGCCAAAGTCTGCATTTGCATTAAGCGGTTTTACTCACTATCACAGGATCACTTGCCACATGCTATGTGCAGATGGCGCGCTTGAATGAGGCTGCGGCACCGTCTGAGAGTATAGAGTCCCGTAGGTCTACCAGACTTGCGCCAGTAAAGTTCTCTACTTACCCAACATTTAGTGAAGCGCAAGTTTATGCGCCAGAATCGAGATATTGCCAGGGCAAATTCAACACAGTCTCTACGAATCCGAAGCCTTGAGAATGAGACGTCAAGATTACTTGCTGAGAATCTTGGTCTGCAAGAACAGATCCTGAGACTACAGAACGAGATAGAAAATGGGCGGGCACAGAGGATCATGGATCACACCAATGATATCAAGTCCCAACTACAAGCCAAAATCTTAGAAATTGGCACCCTAATAGGCGGTCTCGGGGAAGGACCACCACTCAAGAAGAAAACACCGCAAAGGGAAGGATCCACGAAGACAAGTCCCAATATAAGCCCGGACCAAAGGGATTGGAGGAACATGTGTACGTTGAGCGAAGCCGTTGCGAACCAAGAGGGTAAACTGCCTCCAATCATCGAGGGTAAAAGCTATCCCAGACGCACCCTAGAGTATGTTGTTGGAAATATTACCAGTCACCTAATTGAAATGGACTATTGCTAATTGGCGCAGGCGACAAGAATTCGAGGACCTCATCGATGACGTGGATGCTGAAGTGGATGCATCTGACTCCCCGGAGATCGGACCTCCTCCTGTTTCTCAATTCGTAGACGAAGATCCCCCCAAGATGGACCTTCCACGGCGGGTACGGAAGAATGACCAGGAGGAATTGAGTGGAATCGACCCAGCACTATCTGCCAACTTGGAGCAGAGGAGAAAGCGAAAAGATAGCCTTGGGCCTAACATTGCAAAATCCACGAATAACACTCAGCCAGGCCAGGGAGCTCCGGAACACACGCGATCGTTAAAGACTGGAGCCAAGCGGAAGTTTAGTGTTAGGGACGAGGACGAGCAGGAGCAGCCTCCACGGATTGTGGAGCAGCCTCCTGATGACTTCAAGTTCACACGCGTGTCAGGAGATAACAGGAGCAAAACCAAGGCATCTTCCGAACTTGATGATTCAGGGTCGAAGTCTGCAAGAGAACTTGCAGTTGCTCGGGGCGTGCTTCGAGAGAAGCGCTCCAGCACCACGACATCCGGTAGAGTGGCCCTGGCACCTAAAAGTGTGAACGACTCTCCCAGAAAGAACAATAAAACGGCCATCAAGGATGCTATAAAAGCTGCGAAAGCAGAAGTACCAAAATTCAACCCAATGAGAGACCGCGTTCAGGACAAGAAACCGGAGCCCGTCCCCATTGATCTGCAAAACGTGACTGTGACAGACACAATTGAGGGCCAACCGGAGCCAGAAACGCCTGCCGGACGTGACATCTTCTCTCCTTCTTCATCACAGCCATCTACTACTAGAGTGGATTCTCGAGATACTCCTCCACCTACTGATCTCGCTGCGGAAAGCCAGCGCCCAAGTCGAAGAGCTCGAAGCGCCGTCAGCTATGCTGAACCAAGTCTACGAGATAAGATGAGGAGACCGACGAAGGAATTAGTGGACGCGGTAGCTGGAGATGGTAAGCCGAATCGAGGAGCTTTTGTCAAATCAGAGGATGGCAGGATGTCAGCCGGACTCGATATCAAGGCGGAGGTGGAGGACGAAGACGCCTGGAAGAGGATGCCGTTGGCATCGTCTGCGGCTGTAGAGAACAGTCCACTCCGAAGCAAAGCTCCAGATCACGAAGTCTTACCCAGCAGTATCACTACTCATAGGAAACGCCGCGAGTCACTTCTTCATCAGGACTCCGAGGGCATGACCAAGACAGGACCAGAGACTGCAATCTCTGCCCTCATCTCAGAACATCGAAAGGCCAAAGCCGCAGCGAAAGTACAAACTGGCAAGAAAGACCAAGAGAAAGACAAAGGCTCTGAGGGCGGAGGCGAGGGCTTGTCAAAAGCTATGGCGAAGCTTGATATCTACGAATTCAACGAGACATCGCCTCGTACCGAAGCTGTCGCTGCGAAGCCTTCCGTAAGTGAAGGGCCTACTTCAAAGCCAACAAGGCGACATTCATCCATTCCACGGGAGTTTGCAGGTACGGAAGATAGCGAAGCCTCAGACATTGAGACAACGAGGAAAAGAGACGGAACCTCGACCAGAAGGAGACAGTCGACAATAGGTCTGAGGACCAATTCTACGGATACAGATCTAGGAGCAGGTAGAACAATAAGGAAGACGAACAGTAGCTTAGGCTTACCTGACTCTGGGACAGGGGAGTCCCGAGGCGATAGGATTGCTGCTAGACGCAGAAGTATGATGTTATGAACTTAGTAAATGTTTTTCTTTTTCAAGATGAGAAAGGTTGGCGCCACCTGGATGTAAGCGTTTGACACCGGAGTATAGCGGGATGAGCGTCTCTACATTGAATAGGCTGTTTTTTGATAATGAGATTGATGTTTTATGATACCGAAAAACCGAAAGCGGTTTCTTTTCGATAATTCTAATTTATTACTTCCAAATTCTGCTAATGTTTGAACTTGCCGAGCTCTCTCTACTTGTTCAGCTTTTTGATTATACTGCAATCTTCGGATATATTACAGTAGTAATGCATCATCCTGTTTGCTTCATCGAGTATGACAACTGTTACCCTTTGAATACAATAGGGAATGTAAAGGACTCAAAGTCGCTTCACTATGACTCACAAGATCCTCATCGAAAGCCATTGAATGGCGGAGCCTTTTTACCCTCGGAAGTGCGTGACGACAACAATAAAGGCATTACGAGTTTAGTGCTTACAGGTACTATACAGCAGTGTAACCGTTGTGGCGGGGTATGTTGGGGAAAGGCGTGGACGGCGAGAAAAAGGTGATATCTGACTGCATTGCCTTCAATCAGTCGTTACACAGCATGATGGGTGCGTGATCGGTCTTGCCCCCCATGTTCATCAGTTTTCGGGAGGAAGCCGAACGTTGTATTGGTGCCGAGGGTCGGGATCGGCCATGGCTGGAGTGAGCGAATTATTTGGAACAGTCTCGAACCATTCTTCTCCTTCCTCATCTGTTGTATAAAATTTTTGGTAATACAGGCAGCAGGCATTGTCGGCGCCCGCCCAAACGATTTCTCAGGAGTCTTGGATGATGCGAGCCACCCCCTCTGTTGAGTGATCAGGATCTGAGATGTCAGTTAGGGGCACGGTTCTTCGAGTTCAAGGATGTGGTAATACTATCGGATATTCCTGCCGGTGTATGTGCCCTAATATTGTAAAAGGGGGTAAGCTGTGGCTGACGGCTATGGTTGATAACTTGTGCGGATGATTAACGACTGTGCCATTTTGGAGCTGTGACAAATAGTTCTGAAGGATTAGAATAGGATTTAGAGGACTCTCTTTACCTGTGTAGGTAGAAGGATTGCAGGGAACGCCATCGCTCTTGCCGATAGGAATGCATCGTCTTGGACATTGTGGCGCAACAAGTATTGTCAAAACAGTTCAGTGCAACAGGTTTTCCACTACTACTTGCCACAAGTTTGACCCTTGGATCTCAATGAGGGAGGGTAACTCTTGGGGCGGACTCGCCACTCTAGATGATGGTTGCGTCTTCCTGCAGTTCTAGATTCGTTGCCGGCATCTCGATGCTACTGTGATACCACCATGATGGCCCACCATCAGGGATTTTCGGCTTCGCTACCGCAGCCCCTTTTCTATACAGATGAATGTCTTCCTTGGAGCTCAAGGAGCCATGATCAGGAGCGTGCATCTCTATGGTCGATATTGAACCCTTTGATTTTATATGCCGACCCTAGTGATGGCTTTGCCGACCAAGAATGAATGGGGCTTGTGCAAACGGGAAGTCGCAAATGGGTGGTCCTGTACTATCACAGAAGCTTAAAGAAGATATGCCGACATACGCGACATGAGTCCAGAAATTTGTGAATCAATGGAGAAACATTCTTTTTAGAACTGGCAACATCTGCATGCTGTAAATCGACTTCGCTTCAATCTAAAGGCTGGCTTCATCCAATCATAGGCCACACCCAGTGAGCGTCAGCATTTATATCCGAGCCTGGGCCTGTCGTACAGGTGAGTGCATGAAGTGGTCTTCCAGTGTGATTGGACGTCAGGATAAAGTGCGGGGGAAGTGATAAGTCTGATCAGTTTTTCGAACACTCCTGGATTGCCTTGCCATAAGCACTGGCTATCTCGAGCACCCATTGGAGAATAGAGAAATTTGATATCAGTCTGCCTTGATGATCACTACCATTGCGCATATCTCCGCCGATCACTCGCCCAGAAGCCTCCAGCGTCGTCGCTACTATGGACGTTGTGTCTTTAACATGGTCTGGAACATCCGGTCACGATGAGAGTAAGTCGCGTACTACATAAGCTCTATCGGGTTCGATCAGCGGTAGCATGGTAGGAAGTTCCTATGCGGCACCTTGACTCACTACATAAGATGTACAGTATATCGAAGTTCACTAAAACAGCAGTGTAAAACAGGCGCGATAGAGTTGTGTGTGGCATGAAGTTTCACGGCGAAGATACTAATCAAAAGCCATGTGTCGAGACCTCGAGTAGGACAATGATGCAACTTGGCGCTCTTGGTGCATGCTGCTAATATCGCTTATCAGAGCAGTATCAAAGGAGTTCTCCAATGCCGCTCCAGGGCTTAGGAGTGTGTGGGGAAAAGCTCTTTTCGAGATCGATGTCCGAGGGGATTTGGCAGCGCGGCACAAGCGGATTGGAGCAGCATTTGGACATTTCAAGCGCCCACTAGGGCAGCAAAGAGGATCGTCTTGCCGCGAAACTAAATACGACGCAAAGATCAGTTGGGAAGATAGCGTTTGATGATGACAGTTCCCAGGCATGGACTCAGAACGACGCGGATGATTGCACACTCCACGGGCGAGATTACGCAGATGAGAGAGATACCGACGTGCACATCTATGCTTACAATAATAAATGCATGGACGCTCTGGGCTGCCGCTTCATAAAGTAACTGACTTCACCCAGCCGATAGACCCATGCAGCATTTCGACGGACGAAAATGTACTCCCCATGAAGATATCGATGTATTGGTATGGGCAGCCAAAACCCTCGAAGCTGTAGAGTGGGAGGGTGCTTGTTCGGGTCATGGTCATGGTCATGGTCATGGTCATGGTCATGGTCATGCCAGCTTTTCGCCACTTGGCCTTGGAAACAAAGAGATTGAAGCTAGAAACCTGCACGCCAGACTGTCAACGCGAGAGAAAACGTGGGGGCTTGCGTGTGCGTGACCCTTGCTTTGGTCGCCCCTGAAACTGAAAAGCGGGGTCCGGCAAGGTGGAGCACTGGAGCCCTCGACCAGGACAAGGAAGAGGAAGAGGAAGCAGACTAGCCCGCCCCTGCCCTGCTAGCCCGAAAGTGAACATCTTCGCGCAGGATCCACCATCCAACGAGGCCACACAACTTGTATGCAGTGCCAAGCTGCGAGGAAGGCATCGTCGGTCCAATGAGATCCCCGGCTGCGCATGCAGGTCTCTCAGATTGGCGACGAGCTGTTCGTCATTTCGGGGTCTGTGTGCTTGCAGTAGCGATGGCTCTCGCGGTGCGGTGCGGTGCGGTGCGGTGCGGAGAGCAGATGGCAACAGTGAGGCAGACAAGAGATAGTTCGACCACGGGTAGCAGCATGACTAGGGCGAGGAGCGTGATCATACAGTAGTCGAGTTGAGACCGGGATGGATACGAAGAAACAGCATCCGTATGACAAAGTCATGTGTGGGAAGAGAAGTGAAGGTAAGACATCACGACATCACAGCCGCCCTGCAGAATGTACAGTGCTATTGTGTTGAGCATACAGTAAGACCCGGAGACGATCAGAAGAGCTCTGATGTTTACTCATCAGCCTCTGCCGCGTCCTGGCGGCCTGGACGAAGGTGGATGACGAGCTGATTGCAGAGTGTCGTTGTTGTTGTTGTTGCTAAAACTGAGACTGAGACTGAGACTGTGGGGACTGTTCGAGATGACTGATGCACAGACACACACAGGCGCTTAGCGCGGATGTTTGCGCCCACCTCGCATTTCATGAGATCGGAGGAATCCGATCGGAAATTTTGACAGCAGGTAGCGTCGACCCACCACGGGCCGCATCGAAGCGGCACCACCAAAGATTTGGAATTCTTTTCTTTTTCGCAAGTATGGTGTTTGCAGACAGACCTCAAAACTCTAGTGCAGTATAGCACAGCACGGGACAAGCGCTTCTCGAGCTGGGAATTCTGCTGCGACGGTCCGTCCCTAGAGCCCCACCGGCACCATTTTGACTTCATTCCTTTGAGCTTCCAGTATCTTGACTTTTGCTCTGAGGCACTCGCTGTTTCGGACGCAGCAGGCGGCTTCAGATACTGCTCCGCATGTTTATTCTTGGTATAACTCAGCCGACTAGACTTGGGGTCTCAAAGAATGGCGCGTTCAAATCGACCCCTCCATGATATATTAGTCTCAATCCCAGTTGTTCCTGTTGTTGGCTATCTATGACCTCGGGCTACCCTGGGGTCCCTGCGTGAGTCAATGGTGTTTAGTAAGGCGGAAGATCATGTCAAACGAGGCGCCGGGGCCCTTGAAGAGTAGACGCGCATCAGCACTCGAATGGATAGTAGTAGACTGGCGGAGCTTGTCCAAGTGGACAAAGTAGCCAGATCTAATTTCACCTCGTGTACTGTACAGTCAGTACATGCGAGGTATGCGGCAGCCCCTTAGCTCGCCAGCCAATCCTAGAGATGGCAGGAGACTGCAAGACCCTGTCTTCTGCTTCTGGCCTCGCATTCATCCTCATCATTGAGGCAGTCGTGAGCCGCGCGCCTCCCTTATGGAAACCGCCGGTCGATCTCCCAGGCGAACTCAGATCTGTCTCTGTCTCTGTCTACTTCGTTCGGTAGGCAATCTCGAGAGCACCGCCACCGCACCACCGCAGGACTGAGGGATTTACGCGAGACTATGAGAGTAAATACTTGGCTGCGAGACGGACCACATTGAGCAACCGGTGCCTGCATAGCCGTACGGTCCGTCGTTGTGTAGCCTTGCGGCTGGCGGAGCGTATGAGACATTTTCTAGGTAGCAAGCCATACCAAGGCCATGACAGCAACATGGAGAGACGCGCAGGTCTTCCTCTAGGCCGCCGTCCAATTGCCTTGTGCACCGGCGGACAGCAGTTCATCATGATGCAGGCAGGAACTATCGTAGACTAGAGTCGCAGGACCCTTATGGCTGGCTGGCTGGGCCACTATGAAGTACGATTACGATAGAGCGACCAGCCCAGCCATGCCCAGCCATGCCCATACCATTCTCCCGTGCATGCAGGCAGGAGTGAGTGAGTGAGTGAGTGAGTGAGTGAGGGGAACATCCAAATATCGTTTCTGCAGGCAGGCCGGGCGTAGTGAAGATCATTTGGAGGTGGCCCCTTCCCTTGGCCAATAGCGCCGCTCTACCGCCCATGCAGTCTAGTGATAATGCGGTTAGCGCCACATCTGGTGACCAGTCACAGGCGAGACACTGAGAGGGCTCTCAGAGGTGGGAATCTGGGAATCTGGGAATCTGGTCTGGTTGCTTGTAGGTAGGTAGGCAGGTAGGCAGGTAGGCAGGTAGGCAGGTAGGCAGGTCGTTGCCACTTTAAGCAGGCAGATGAGACCCTCCAGTGAGACCATCGAATGATCACAGACGGATCCATCCAACGTCTCAGCTCTCTGGGAAAAAACACGGCCGAGCACGCTCTAAGCGGGAGAGGTCAGGTCAGGTCATGCTTCTTCTGTACATACAGGTGAGCCACGGGCCACTGATTGAGTAATGGATGGATGAGAGTGAGTGGTGGGTGATGAGGGTTGAGTGATGAGAATCGTCTAGCCCTGTAGAACTAAGAGTGGCCATGGGATCGTGACATTTGCTGAGCGACCGAAACAACCGCGAAAAACAAGTTGGCATCTCACCACGGTTCCACCATTGCACCAGATGCCAGATGCCAGGGAAGCCTCAGACTTGGTGGTCTACACTACACTACTGTGTTGCTACAGGCCTGTATTGCGGAGGTGTCGCACTGTCACAGGATGCCCCGAACTCGCAGGGGGAGAGCTGGTGGTAGGCTGGTGGTAGGCTGGTGGTAGGCTGGTGGTAGGCTGGCAGCATCAGCATCAGCATCAGCATCAGCATGGAATCAAGACACTCGACACTCGGATGCTGGCGGGAATGAAGATGGGGATAGGCATGGGCATGGGCATGGGGCATGGGCATGGGGCATGGGAAGACGGCGGCGGCGGCGGCGGCGGCGCTCGTCATTCTGCAGGGATTCCTTAGCGCCTTTTCCCATCATCCTTGCCAAGGGAAGGGAAAGGAAGGGAAGGGCCAGGGAAGGGCCAGGGAAGGGCAAGGCCGTGTGGCCACACTTCACTCTCCCCTCTCCCCTCTCCACTCTCCACTCTCCACTCTCCACCCCTCGAAGAAGGCGCCACCCACCAGCCTGTGCGTTTCTGTGCCTTTTTTTTCTCTCCGCCCTGGCATTCCAAGGGGACGCCCGCAACAAAACAAAACCCTGTTGTTCTACAGGAGCCAGATCCGCAGCTGGAGGGGAGGAGGGGATACGCTGGACAGGCAGCGCTGCACGATGCAACAAACCCCGCAGCTGCAGACACACTAATGCGGCTTCGTCCTTATCCATCGACTTCCAAAACATCCCACGCCGCCGCCTGAAGCATCGAAGCGTTAAACCATTGAAGCATTCAAGCGTCGAAGCATCACCAGCAGCTTGGCCGGAACCAAAGGGTGGGGCAGGACAGAACAGGACAGACAAGAAACAATACAAGAAGAGACGAGACCAAGACAAGGACAGAGTGCAAGACACAAGGCATTGCACGGCAGCGGCCAAACCTGGCTGTGAACTTACAGTCCTCGTCTTCGTCCTCGGCGGGCAAGGCAATGCAAAACCAGGCAGTCAAGTAAATATGAAAGAAGTACTATACTATACTATACTATACTATACTATACTATACAGTAGAGAGAGTACTTACTGTAGAGCGAAAAAGCGCAGCGTTGCGTTGCAACACCCGTGCAGAATGAGACATGCTGTAGCGTCTGTACATCTCAGTCCGGAGATACTGCCAGTGCCAGCCTAGATCCAGCAGATCCACGGCCCATCGAGCAAATCAAGCAGAGCCAGCAGAGAGAGCCAGCCAAGAGCCAGCACCACAAGAGAGAGAAAGAATCAGCCGCCCAGCATCTCATCCTCCTTCGTCGTTCCTGCGCCCTAAGCCCAAAGAGACAAGTCCGGCCTGCAAAGGGCAATGGGTGGCGAGGGGGAAGAACGATGCTGCTCTTGCTGCTACAGTACTGCTGCTGCTGCTCTTGCTGTTTCTGTTGCTGCTATTATTATTGTTGTTATTATTATTACTGCTGCTGCTTGCTGGCCTGGGGGGGTGGAAGGCAATTAAGCTCTGTCGCTGCTACAGTAGTGGCTGCCAGTCATGGACGCGGTTTAATGCAGCACCCAGCACACCCAGCACACCCAGCGCCAGCCCTGCGCGTGCCTGGCGGCTTTGCTAAAAATCTGAATTATTTGCTGGCCGCCCCAAGCCGCGTATCAGCACACCCACCACTAACCACCACTAACCACCACACTCCTACTACCACCATCCACACACCACACACACACCCACCCACCCATCTTCCCAGTGGGTGCATATGCCCTCCTCCCTCCTCCCTCCTTCCCTCCTCCCAAGTCGTGCCAAGCTGACTGAAAGGTGGGCCTCGACACCCTACTGCGCTTGTCCAGGATGGGTCTAGTGCGTCCAGAGGGAAAAAAAGCCCATGCCTCCACATCCACCACATCCAAGCAAGCAGCTGCAGGACCAGCCCGTACACGCTTCATCTGGTGTATATGGATAAACCTCCTCCCTCAACCTCCACCACCACCTCCTCCACCTCCTCCTCCTACTACTACTCTCTCCTGCCCACTACCCACAGTATCTTTCTACTCCCCTCGTTCATCCACTTCTTTCTTCAACATCAACTCAGACTTTGGGTGTAGGCAGCAGCATCATTAATCCCTCTTATGACTACTAAGCCTGCTGGGCCATCGCACCATCTGCTCCACAATTCGTGCTTTGTTCCAGGGCAGCCGTACAAATCTTGATCTCTCCCACGAACATTCGCACCAGGCTCCACATGTTGAGTCACACCATCACCGAATTCCTCACATAAACGACAATTGCACAACCACATCCAAGTCTACTCGAACCCTCTTTAAAGGTTCCTCCCGCCTTCGAAAGCTCCTCCCACACATCTTGACTCTCTTCGCCAACAATTTACCACGTCTTTGCTCTGGCCATGGAGATGGATTGGTCTCCGGATTTCTGTCTTGCTTGCGATAAGCAGACGGATGGCGGTGTCTACTGTTCTGAAGCCTGCCGTCTGGCTGAGTACGAGATCGCTCTCTCCAGTACAGGCTCACCAACCTCACCTTCTTCATCTCATGGGCCTTTGTCATGGTCCACAAGGCGGCCATCAACTTCTGGCTTCTACCTCGAGCCAGCATATAACTTTGGCAACCCACAGCCTTATGGCACAACACCTTCTCCACGAACCTCCACCATCGACCAAGTCTCAAGACCGAGGTCATCACCTGTACACTTCAGCTCGAGATCCGCGTTGACGCCATCGAGCTCGCAATCTAGCCTCGTCTCCATGCAAAGCTCTACATCATCTACAGCCTCCGAGCCACAGCAACTCTCCGATGAGTCCAAGAAGGCTTTGAGAGCATACGCGAGTTCCTTCGACCAGTCCCGTTACTCGAGACGACAATCGACTTACTAGAACACTTCTATTCTCTCGTCTACTCGTTTCATGAAATTGGGACGATTCCACTCATCGAGTTTTAATACACGATTTTGAAATACACCCATCCACAACCAGCATTGTTCGGCGTTCCTTCAGACACCCTTTTGTGGTGCAACAAATACGCCTACCTCCTCTCCATTATCTTTGCGAATCGGCGTTCTACACACTTGGGCTGTTGTACAAAAAAAGCATACCACGGAGCATTATATCTCATCTTTTCCTGGGCATAAAAAGTATCTTGTTTGAGCATTGGAGCTTCAGGTTGGGAGCAACTTCCCGCTATTTGAAATGAGTAAAATGTTGCCATTTGTGTACTCGGTGGCATTCTTCAGCATGGGAAGGGTGAGGAACGATACCACTGGAGTAAAGGATGGTGTTGGGCGGCGCTCCCTCCACACAATTTGATTTGTCTTCTGGCTCGGAGAAGAGCCAATGTTCTCAACAATAGTTTGTTCTTCAGAGAGGGGGTTTGGATCATGGCGAAATCGCAATGTCCCTTTTAGCTTAGTCACTACTCGAATGATCCTTGAAGAAATCAGCGAGACAACTTAGTGTTAGCAATGTAACAAAGTCCTGTTATAACTAGGCAGTGGCTTGAATCCTCAAGAAAACTTCTCAGTGGCCCTTGCAATGCTAAAGTCCACGTCATCCCTCGTTACAGTATACCAACACGACTATCTACTAAGCTTTACTACGGTCTTCTTCGATCACGCCCTAGCTGCTTCTTTGACACCAGCCCGTAAGGTTACTTGCGCCCATGAGAAGAATTCGACTAGATTTCTAGAGGAAAAGGACAACGCGGGGCGAAGCGAGTGACTAGCCATAAAAGGCTTTCGATCGCTGGCACTACATCAACTACTTCAACGCCGTCTTCTAGAAGAGCAGCCTAGCATACCGGTGGTACGGTTGCGAGAATGGCCAAAACCGCTCATGTTGTCAACACCCAGAGTGCAAATGCAGGCTCATACGAAGTTGCCAACCTCGGGCTACTGGATACCTGAGTAACTTATCACCGGATGTGACGTGGTCCGTCTGGACTGGGGCCTGCTCTCTGGCACAGGAGAAGATGGAGGTAAAAATAACGCAGAATGTTCTACCAGTATGATTTTGGGTAGACTAGCATGCCGATCAGCAGAGCGTCGAGGCGATTCGCTGATCTGTGCATCGAGCAAGCTTCTGCTACAGTAGACCGATACCGATGATCACTTTGCACAATCGTGCATGTTCCTCCTAGTCGGCATCTATTCGCTCATGATTCGATGATGCTAAAGAGATATTCATTCCTTTCGACTCTTTGAGGTCGCTGTGTACCACAACCTTCTGGCTTTGCGATATATCACCTGTTCGTAAACAAAGTAGGAAGGCATGACGAGGGCCATAAAAATTTTCACCCAGCAGGAAAACAGTAAACAGTATCCACAGAGATTCCTTCCCCCTCCAAGCGAAGGACAACGCATCCACTCGGGAAGAACCGCAGGATGATGCCCCTTGCCAGGCCGAAGGATCATGATCCGTTTCCATCGTCATTCTAGAAATGGTGGATACGAGAGCTCCGAATCAGGAACGCACACGCGGGTTTCCTAAGAGCAAGAAATTGGTCGAAACGCACTACGGGCAATAGCAAGGTGAAGCATCAGATTGAGTGTCGTGCCATATGGCGCAAGATGAGGCCACGATCGACACTGCTGGAGAAAGTGCCGCGACCATTCATGGCCTGAGCTCCCATATTTTTCCTGGAAGCGGATCACGAATAGGAAGCCTCCCTCTTCCCTTTCTCTCTCTCTCTCTCTCCATGCCCATGGCAGGCACGCTCTCACATGCAGTATCGTATGTGAGTCTTGATGCATAGAACCATATATTATAATCTTAGGACCCATAATCTTCCTCGCCGCAAATCTTGGTAAATGAACGTTTCGAAAAGCATTCCTGGCAGATGCCGGACTCTGTATGTACTGTACTGTACCATACAGTACCATGCCCATGCCCATGCCCATGCCTCCCGCTCAGTGGAGACTGCCCTGCACTATCCTGCGGATTTACCCGCCGTCCGTTCGCCGCTGCCAATGGCCCTGCCCAGACAGAGCCTGAAGTATGATCTCCGCCGCACAAGCTGCAGACCCCAAGCCAAGTAACAGACAAATAAGAAAATTTTCAGGTGCAGAAATGGTTTGCAGTTCATACCTTGCAGCGAGTCGAACGGGGCATGGGGGTTGTTATTATGCCCAAGGGACTACCTGGGCTCGTATGCTGTGGTTCTATTATAGCTATAAATGGAGGCGAACTCCTACTCGGGGCGTGGGGCGGCCTGGCGAACACGAAGCCGCAAAGCAAGGTACGGTGACTGCAAGGCAAGGAGTCTCAGGGCAAAACAGAGGCGTAGGCTCCTGAGCTCCTAGGCCCTAGACGTTCTGCATCTCCAGATCATCGATCGTATGGATATTTCGCGAGCAAGCTAGCATGTTGGGAAGTCTTTCCCGGTGTTTCGAGCCTCGACTCGAAAACCTTATTCCAAGTCTTCTATGTCTCTGTTCTCGCATTTTCATTCTTTTTAGTCTCACTATTTTAGATGGGGTGCAGTCACCTAGGAGGAAGCTGAGTGGTAGTATTCCAAGATGTTCATTCGTCATGCGTTTCCACCAACCCACGGTCTGTGGCTAGCTGTGCAATGAGCCTTACGTTTCCCGTTCCCCGTTCAATTGCTCGCCTCGTACAGTCTTACTGTATGTATGACTGACAGCTGCGGTCTTCCGTTGGCGCCTAGTGAAGCGTGGCCTTTGCCTTGCTTCCGTTAAAAAAAAGAATCTCTCCTCTTACGTCTTGACAGTGGCCTGGAGCGAAGGGCAGGATCTCGCTCATCGCTTGCAAGGCTTAGTCGCGTTGCTAGACTTCGAAGAAAAGGCGTTTATGCATTCCAATCTGGATCTGAGAACGGTCTGGCCCGGAGCCCATAGTAGTGCGTGCGGCTCTTGGGACGGCCCGTCCTTTTATTTGCAGTAGCGTTTTAACCTCCACTGATCATGTCTAAGACTCCATTGAAAAATCTTCATGTGTGTTCACACGCGCCCAATCACTTCCAATCCCATTGGGAAAATTTAGTGAGCTGTCGTGTCACACCACTTGCCGCTTGTAGCAGCTCTTCGGGCTTGGATAATCGTCCTACGCCCACGCCCGAGCAACTGGCGTCGACGTCGAGGGCTTAGCCCGGAGCCATTTCCTCTTCCTACACACGCAGCATGGCCCTTCTTTCTAGACTACTAGGTATATGATGTATAGCTCCAGTCCTCTATTGGCTTGATATCCATGGGCAGCCATACTCCATAAGCTACTCGGTCTTTTCACAATCTCTAGACCTTTCTACGCCTACTACCTGTTTGAGCTCGCTGCAAGGACGGCGCACCTGGCAGCACAGGCAGCCATTACTTGCCGGCCTGGTCATCTAAGCCTTCGGGGAACTTCGATTGATTCCTTCCGAAACGTCAAGAGCGTCTTGCGTACCGCACTGTCTCATCTGGGCCTCGTGCGTTCTGCACGGCACGTGAGATTTACAGTCTCGGCATTCCACAGATGAAGATGTATCAGGCTCAGAGATTTTCAGTTACTGTCCTACGAGGCTGAGAAAAAGCAAGACCAATCCCTGGTCTCATATTACGTGGTAGTACACGAAGCAATCAACGAAGCTTTCCCAGAACCACCACGAAACTTTGAAGGACTGGAGCTGTGTGGACTACCTTTTGGACAGCGGGACAGATCTATACAAGCCAAGGGCCGGGGCTAGGCGCGATGGAGTCTTCTCCACAACCTATTTCTTCCTTTCCGTCGCACAAACAGCAACGTTGGTTGTGCTTCACGTGAGCAGAATGCACCTTGACTGCGCTGATCATGTACTCACGGCAGACCACATGAGGCGCACTATGACAATCATAACTAAAATCGACACCTTCTACGTTACGGGCCGTTAGCG
Organism: Proliferodiscus dingleyae; assembly: GCA_003988795.1. NCBI lineage: Eukaryota > Fungi > Ascomycota > Leotiomycetes > Helotiales > Lachnaceae > Proliferodiscus > Proliferodiscus dingleyae. The sequence continues at coordinate 429,936 of QYAK01000002.1, read as the reverse complement.
CCTAGATAGAGAGTGATGCTACGTTATTCACGCGTTGCGTTGTTTCAAGAAAGTGAGCTATCGAATGTCTCGCACGGGATGCTGCAGGGAGAACATATCCAAGAGGCCAGCGCTTGTGCGAGGGGGTTGATCTACTGAAGAGGAGGATGAGCTCCAATGCATGTAGTATATGATACGTAACGTAGGCATGTGTGCTTCGCGAGCAAGCTAGCTGCTGCTGTAAGAAGTGTCTTTGTGTCTGTACAATGCAAAGTACGACCACTTCCTTCTGCGCCCAGTTTGTTCGAGCCAAACTACTACAAGTAACTAGAGACGACTGATTGGCGAAGCGTCCAAGGTACTGATACCTCTGTGTGGCTATTTGGCATCCCATACAGCTTCCAGATGTGGTCGAAGTTGCATTGTGGTCCACTGCAGCAAGTAGGACATGTCCAGTACTCGATGATCAGCATCAGAGTCCAAAAAATGGGAGCGAGGTAGCAAGACTACGGCAACTCCAAACACCTTTGCCACTATTTCATGAAGATATGAGTTTTGCTTAAGCAACGACGGTATCTGTTCGATGCCGAAAGTGAACGTCTAGCATTGCCTCCGCAAAGCCCGGATCAGTTACCCAAAATTTCAATGCGAAAAAGTTAATTATCCTACGAGAAACTTTAAAGTAACTTTTGAGTTCAACAAAACATTCTTACCTTTTGGCCATGCCAGTCCGGTTCACCGCAAAAACATCGAACTTAAAAGGTGCTTCTTTCCGGAATCTTGCACAATTACCCCCTGATTGACAAATTTCATTTCCGTCCACTCAAAGCATAATTGAGGAGAGTTTCCATCCTTCAAACGCCAGTCTTGAGAAAGTATTTGGTAGCACGGCCGCCATCGTCTATAGAGCCACTTTCGATGCAGAGGCCACTTCCTAAGCATATCCGGAGCAATATGAGGATAGAATGTACTTGCCAAACTATGACTGTAGCATCACCAAAAATCCGTAATGGCAAAGAAAAAGGGACAACCAGCCCCTTTAGAGCAAGATGACTGTCCGCACCCCTGCGCAGTCAAGAAATGCACGTGATTTGAGGCGCAAGCAGAACGTCAACGTCGGAACATCCCGAGCTCGACTGCGTACGAATTACGACGAGATGCCTCTACAGGTGTAATTGGGAACTACTACGGCTAAGTCCATAGCAGGATCAAGATTCAGAGCAAGCTCGCGGCTACTTCTCAGACCACTTAGAGTATCAGAATATCCCCATGTTCGCGCCACAGAGAGCTTCATCCTCCTGAACTACCCCACCGCCAACATGACCTCACGTCTCGTCCTCGTCATTGGGGACCTGCACATCCCAGATAGAGCTATGGACATACCCGCCAAAGTAAAGATCGACTTCTGTCTTCATACCCGCCTCTTCTAATCAAAAGTTCAATAGTTCAAGAAGCTCCTCACACCGGGCAAAATTGGGCAAACGCTCTGCTTGGGCAACCTCACAGATAAACCCACCTACGACTACCTGCGCAGCATATCCCCGGATCTCAAGATCGTCAAGGGCCGCTTCGATGCCGATGCTACATCGTTGCCCCTCGCGCAGACTGTGACGCATGGATCGCTGAAGATAGGATTTCTAGAAGGCTTCACCATAGTTGCACCGATGGAAATGGATCTCATGCTAGCAGAAGCGAACAAGATGGATGTGGATGTGCTATGTTGGGGCGGCACGCATCGATTCGATGCGTTCGAGTATGAAAATAAGTTCTTTGTGAATCCGGGGAGTGCGACAGGAGCCTTCACGACGGGCTGGGCGGAAGAGGGAGAGGAAATGGTTCCGAGCTTCTGCTTGATGGATGTGAGTAACTGGTCTGGGATGGACATTCCAGTGGTGACTTTGCTGATTGTGCTTTGGTTATAGGTACAAGGCATTGGATTGACGCTTTACGTATACCAGTTGAGGAAGGACGATAATGGTGTGGAGAGCGTGAATGTCGAGAAGATCACATATACCAAGAATATTGGAAGCTCATGAGAGGACAACTTGGTGAAAGAGTAGCAGGGAAGTCTGGCCGTATACTTGGCCGTGGCTAAGCATGGTAGGAGAAAGACGCGAATTAGAAGCGTCGCCATAACGAGCCGTCGTCAAAGTCATGGTAAGTTTTTGACAGCATTTGTCGAATAGCTGAGCACATTACTCCGAGAACCATCCTGATCGTTACAAACATTCAGAATCTAGAACAATGAAGAAACCAAACTTCGATGACTTTGTCCATCCGTCCGTTCCCAAACTAGTGCTTATGCACATACATGGATTTCACAGCAGCAGCTTAATGTTCGTCTTTAACAATACCCAGCTCATATCTCCATTGGAATGATATTCTCGTCTCTTGCATTTTCCTGAGTGTTTCACAGTGCCTCTAGTGAGGAATCGAGGCTGGGAAGTCTTCTGGCAAATTCTTACCGATCGGTGATCTGGGCTCCCTTATTCAATCATCATGCCATTGGTCTTTTACGTTCTGTTCATCAAGGGAACATCTATCATACTTTCTAAGTCTGATTATGGACGAAGCTATTCTTGACTACTTACTACTTCTAGTCTATATACTCTTGAGCGTGTACTCAGTCTGCAGGCGATAGCTGACATACCTGAACTACATCGACAAACTTTTTGATATTAATACCTGCAATTGTGGATAGCATACGCTCAGTACACTCTGCGTGGTAAGTAGGCTACGAGTCTTATATAGTGCTCAAGTATCCCCAAAACCGTTGACTCAGCCGCTTTCTTCCTTATTGGAAAGACGAATAATTCGCCAGGTTTGTTCGAACTTCATTTATCGATCTGTTACATTTTATATATCATGGATCATTATGTCAATGCCCGTATGGATGTTGGTAAAAAAATTATCGCCAGATTCAGAAATGTAAAACCCAGACGGCATTGAAATCCAGCCAGGACGCCTTGTGATAGCTAGAAGTCCCATGCTCAACAATGTATTTGGCGAGCTTTAAACGGACTCTTCTTTAGTGGTATCTCCCGATCGCTCACTTCATGTTTCCATCTTGATCAGATGTTAACTTAGTAATCGTGCGGATGGAAGTCGTAGATTTTTTCTCCCTGAACCACAAAGAACGCGATTTCTTTCTGATACAGAGAGGTTCTCGATTGGAGATATCGGTGACTGAGGAGAAATAGAGTCACAGCCTAAGTATTCAAGGAGAACTTCTCCCACACTCAGACCCGATGTCGTGAGATGGAAAGAGCGATAGTGGTCGCATGTGAAAATGATGTGTACGAGCTTCTGAAATACACTGTTCCTGGTATCCGAATCTTTCTGGACTCAAATGTCATCATCCCTTCAGGGTGAAGAAAGAGAATATCATTTAAAGTAAGAAAATGATTTTGGGGCGTCTCGAACCCATGAGGTGCAGAACGGTGAAGGAAGAATCAGAAGGTAGCCATAGAATTCACCAGGAAATCGCTCTTCTTAAATTGACATTACATTTATCGGCACGACAATAATAGCAAGCTTGAATCATAACATCTGAAAAAGCGGCTAAGTTTTTGACGCATGTGTATTTTATTCATCTATCTTCCAACCACCTATAGTCTTCCGCCCCTTATGCAGACGTCTGTCCATCACCTCATACCTTGTAATCCTGGCTAGTTCTGTAACTCATTCATCTTTACAATTTCCATCATATCAATATCCCAAATTCACAGATTGCAAATGCTGGTAGGGGAAGCCCCTGACCAGCAAGCATGAAAGCAAGGCAACCAAAGAACGCGTACCCCAAGCACGTTGCACAAAGCCAAAAGGCAAACCTTGAACACAATCCAAGGTCGCTCTGCATCTCCTCCTCCACCTTTCGTGGCAACTGTTTTGTCGAAGTGAGAAAGTGAATGAAGTGTTGCACTTGTATCTCGAATATCGATGCTTAATTAAGGACCGGTAATTTCATCGTCATTGATCATAAAAAGTAGAAGCAGGGCAATATGCACAGTCGAATGCTATATCAAATCGGCAGAATAACACAGAAGGATCGGATGTCAACCTCAGGGATCTACCCTAAGGGACGTTTTTTTGTTTTTTTTTCGTGGCTCCTCTAGGAAACATAGCTTTTGCGTCTCTCAGCTGATGTGAGGACGAGCATGGGCGCTTTTCGTTGACCATCGACAAGCTCGGCTTTCTTGCCTCCATTCTTGAACACGGCCGCGAAGCTGCCACCAACCGAGGAACCCTCGTCACTGCTCACGCTGGCTGTGGTGAAGTTGCTATCCAATGACGCAATTGACTTGCGCTCGAGAGAATGCTCCTTTTGACGAGAAGAGGGACGGTCTGAGCCAATAGCACCGTGTATCGAAGTTCGAGAGCTACCAAGACTTGGTCGACCGGAAAGACTTCCACTTCCACTGCGACCACTGTCAGAGTCATTATCCGAAGATACAGAGAACGTGATTTCTCCAGCCTCAGACACGGGAGACATGCTGCCGGAGCTGCTTCCCGGAGCCCTTCGGCGTTCCATTCCTGCACGGACAAGATTATGAACAGCATTTCGGCGGGTGCGTGTAGCAAAGTTCTTGCTGCCTTCAAATTTGGTAGTGGGCTTGGCCTTCAATTCGTCCAACGGAGGAGGACCTCGAGGTTGACGAATGGGATGCTCACCAGCACGAGCCTGGCCGGGACCAAAGCTGGCTGCTGTAGGGGTGGCTGGGAAGCCTTGGCTCTTTGGGAGCATCGCAGACTTTGGACCGTCCATCGGGGCATTGTTATCAATTCCAACTGCCATCGAGTTTGCCTTCCGGTGGCCACGTCGGAATGCACCCGCAGATGGCGGTGGCAAGGGAGCGTGGTCTTGGGGAGGTGACAGCGACTTCTTTGGGGGGCTCATACTTCGTGCAAAAGTCGGCGTATCGGACTGTGGTGGCGGAGAGACTTGAAATCTAGGAGTGCCAGGCTGTTGAGGTGGAGAGTAGTTCGCTGATTGCTGGACCTGTTGACTTGCGAACTGGTTTTGTTCGTCTACGAAGTAGCTCTGCTGTCCGGTAACGGGATTGTAGTACGAATAAACACCAGGCTGAGCTCCCATAACCGGTGTTATGACAGGCTGCATATTAGCTTTCACCTGCTGCTGTTGATACATTCCCAAATTTTGTGGGGTGACAGGAGGAGTTGCAAACTGTTGCTGATTTCCCATACCCAGGTTGAGACCCTGGAATTGCTGGGCGGCTGCCTGGACGTTGATGAGCTGCTGTTGTAGACGTTGTTGTTGCTCCGCAAGGTACATGTTCGTGGCAACCAGTTGAGCATATAGGTTTGGATCCATCTGTTCCTGGACGTGCTCGTCGATTTGAATCTCCGGCGGAGCAAGAATTTGCTCGGGAACAGCATACATCTGTCGACTATTGTTCATCTGGTTGTAAGCACTCTGCTGGGAGAAGCTGGATGTTTTGAGGCCACCATAAGCATCTTTGTCCGCATAGATGCTTCCAGCTAGTCCGACGTTGTGCTGCATCTGCGTCGGAGGTGCAGTGGACGGAAAGGTGCTCGAAGTGGCCGACTTTGGAGCTGTCCTCAATCCCGCCAGTAGATGGGATCGAGAGGTGCGAGGCGTAGGGGCACCATTGTCTTGAGGGTCGGATTGCTTGGTGGTGTCAAATGAAAGTCGCTTGAGGTTGGCACCATTGGGCCGTCTAGCGGCAAAGCCAGAACCAGGCATTCCCAAGCCATTGCTGGCAGGAAAGTTGTTGTAGGACATCTGAGCAAGACCGCCTGCGTCCATACTCAAAGTGTGATGCTGTACAGATGGTGTGACTTTGCTGATGTGGAGAGATCCGTCCTCAGCAAACTCAGCGTTGTGAAAAGAGGTCGGAAGTGGGCAAAGAGCTCGAACGCGTGAGCGGAGTCGAAATGTATTAGAGGAATTAGAGGACCGGAAGGTCGGCCGATTTGTACTGATAATGAGCTGGAAAGATTATGTAGCTTGTAAAAGTGCTCGTAGGCGGAGCGGACGTGGAGACACGCGGATGAGCAGGCAGCTGGAAAGTGTCCGAAAAAAAAAAAAGGGTAAGGAATAGCTTTGCTGTCGCTGATTCAAGCTGTGACCACCGAGACCGAGTGACCTGAGAAAACAAAATCGCGCCGTGGACTCAAGAGTCGTTGGTTGAGAATTACAGGTTGTTGTGTCCGTCGAGGGAATGGGGTGAAAGCAGACAGGCAATTCGGCAAAGGCGAGGGAAGCGGCGATGGGACGAAAAGCTCTGCAATCGACAAAGAAAGAACGACCAGAGAGTTGGGTGAAAGACGACTTGATTGAAAGGAAGCTGCGAAGCTGGAGAAAGGTTGACTGAACGGCGGAAGACAGGCTCGACCAAGACTTTAAGAGGCTGGTCGCTGGCAGCTGGGTGTTTTCCAACGGGGAAGCAAGAGAGAGAGAGGGAGAGAGAGAGGGAAGCCACAGGCGAAGGAAGGGAGGCCCCGAGCAGGAAGTGTCGCTTGGTTCTCAGTCAACCAGCTAATCTCGAATAGGAATAGTCGCAAGCGTAGCCCTCTGCGGTCGACGGATCGCTCGTAGGTGTTGTCGAGAGGAGGATGGCGGATGGCGGATGGCGGATGAGGATGAGGATGGAGAACGAAAGAAGAGAAGAAGAAGACGACGACGACGAGGAGAAGAACGAGGAGGAAGAGGATCACAACAATGACTAGGGGACTACTAGGGAAGGGCGGTGTACATGTAATGTAGATGTACAGATTAGAGCAGAGAGGAGAATAAAGCAGAGGACGAAGTAGGTTGAGGAGGTGGAGGTGGAGGTGCAGGAGGTGGGTGCAGGTGTGTGGCCGATGCTGCTGGAAGGGGAAAGGGGGAAGGGGAAGGGGAAGGGGCAGAGGGTAGAGGAGAGAGGAGAGAGGAGAGAGGAGGGAGGAGGGAGACAGCGTGTGAGGGAGCGAAAGGATTGGGCGAGAGGGCGAGAAGGCGAGAAGGCGAGGACAGAGCAAAAGCCAGACAGCCGGACCCAGGCCAGGACAGGCCCGGTACAGTAGGCAGAAGGTCCCTGGCTGGGCGGGCGGGGGCAAGGGAGTGAATGGGTGGGTGAGAGAGTGAGAGAGTGAGAGAGTGAGAGAGTGAGAGAGTGAGAGAGTGAGAGAGTGAGAGGGGGCAAAGGGGTGACGAGGGGTAAGGGGGGTGGAGGAGGAGAGGGGGGGCGGATTGCAAAACTGCAGTTGCAAATCAAAGCAGAATAGAGCAGATCAGAGCGGAGCAGAGCAGGGGCGGCGCATGCAGCTCGATGGCTAGAGCAGAATCAGGTAACGGCGCCTTCAATAGGCCCCAGAATATCTTGACTTGACTTGACTTGACTTGACTTTACGACTCACTTAGGAACCCTACTACCCCTACCATACCACGATCACGATTCCTCTCCTCTGAGAAACCAGCCAGACAAAGGCTCGCGAACAGCGCCAGCGCCAGCGCCAGCGCCAGCCCCCCTGCCATTGGCTGAAGCTCCCAGCACCGCTCCTCCTGGTGCTCCATCCCCGCAGGGCGGGCCAGCCTGTCGCACGCCTGGAAGGTCCTGTAGTCCCAGGCCCGGTGGGTCGCTGGCTGGGAGAAGGGGGGTCAAAAGGAGTCACGCTGGCCAGTAGGACAGCCTGCCACATTCATCCACAGCCTATCGACGGGTTCTTCTCCATCAACATCAACATCACCATCACCATCATCATCACCATCTGCAAAAAAGGAAAGCAAAAAGCTCGCACGTAGTGCTGACTCTTGACTGCCGGCTGCTGACTGCTGGTGGTGCCGTACTGCAATTCCACTGGCAATTGTCGCTGCTGCCTCCCGTCCCCGTCACCCGTGGGTGGGTGGGTGTGTGCCTTGCTGGCTGCGCTGCGGCATTGATCTCCATATGGAACTAGATTTTAAGCATCAACCACAGGAAATGAGCAGTGGCCTGGCCTGGGTCCCGAGAAAGCAGAGCACCGGGCTGGCAGGCCTGGATGCCACATCCGACCACGGGCTGCTTCTGTCTCGTACTACATCTGATCCAGCTCATTTCACGGGACAGATACAAGCTTAACTTCGGTGTTAATGGCGATGGTTGATGTTCCTCTCCCGACCAATCCCTTGGGGCGATGAAGGCTATTCATGGTCGTCGCGTCTAGACTAGGCCAGCCCAGGCCCAGCCGGGGGGCTACGGCTACACACAGTCAAACAATCCAGAGGCCACACTGCGACTACGACTACGACGTTCACGATCATCTGTGCAGACATGCAGACGCGTAGTAGAAACCTGACTGGGAAGTGGAAGTGTTTCTCCTTTGTGACTTGGCAGTCATCTCGTGCCAATCAATCTTTGAGAAGCGTTGGGAGCCTTAGCGCGTCGGTACAGTACTAGGTATGCTATGCTATGCTCTCTCACTCCTCATCCCACTTACTGCCCTTACCTTATACTGTACGATACCTATCCTTCTACTTCATAGTATCGTGACTCACGAACACCGCTCCAAAAGTTTCAAGGATACCTGAGAACATATCCAATGTCATCATCGCCACCGTCGCCGAGTGACACATTCATTTTCTATCTTTCTGCTTCTGTTCTCAAATCCTCCCATCAGCTCCATCGACTCAGGGGCTGCTGCTACTCTCCACTGTGGCGTTCATCGTCCTTCTTTCCCTCCTGCCCCTCCCACGGTCCACAATGTGTGAAGAAAAGTCGATGGGCTGCATGCCATTCACGGCGCTTGCATGCACACGCATGCACGCCCCCCGCCGCTGCTCCTCTAACCAAATCACAGTCCCAGAGTCCTGCCAGCCCGCATTACCCGCCAGCCGCATCAGACGCATTGTGTCGTGGTCGCATGCCAGCCAGTTGAAGCAGAACTCAGCGCGCTTGAGAGCCGCGTCTCCTTTGGCATCTTCAAGAACTATACGCGTGTGTACTCTCTGGCAGAGTTGCATTATCGAATTCCAAATGCGCTGACCCTGTGCTGTCCGAGACCACCAGGAGACCGACAGTGTTCCACAGAAGACCATGTAGCAGCACTACTGAGAGCAGACGTCGACCTTTCCGCAACGCTCTCTTCAAACAAGTGCACAGTCCCAGAAGCTGCGCATATCATGGCTCCAAACGTAGACTTGCCCGTGCGCACAGCTCACGCAAAAGCCAAATTCGCTCTGTGGCTGTTTCAATCAGAGGCTATGCCCCGTGAAGCTCACTTGGCGTTCCTAAGGGAGATCACATACTGGGGGTTTGAGAAATCTGAAACACCCTTGCGAAGCTCGTTCAAAAATAAGTTCTTGGGACATCGTTTACACTTGGCCCCTTCCATCTCTGACGATAGCTAGGTAAGTTGCTTGATACCCAGGAAGCATTTACCCATGTAGAGCCAAAAATACATGCGGCACCTCCTGGATTGCTCCATCAGTTGGTGTTCTCTAACATCCTCCCCTCCAGCAAAGGGCTTCAGGGCATATTCGCCTCCTCCTTCCTTCCTCTCTTACGTCCCCTGACAAAACCCCCTGCTGAAACATGATCGGACGGGTAAGGCTGTGCAACGAACATCACGCATCCATTTCTCAATCCAACGAAGAAAAGATACTTGGTTCGCGAATCTCGTCCAGTAGAAGAAAGACGGATTCCTAGAATCTACGTAAAGCGATGCAAGCAGCTTAATACGAAATATCAGTCCAATGCGGAAACTCGAAATATTTCTCCAAGCCTCGCAGATGTTCCTTAAGAGCAATCTCTTTCTTTAGACAACGCCGTATTCAACGTGATCTGTTTCCGAACCCATATCTTCGGCAAACTTCCCTATGCACTGCTGTCATACTGCTCGTACGGAAAGTCACTTGATGACGTCCAGCTGCAATACTCAGAACCATACTCTCAGACCCCATCTCAAATATGTTCGGAAGCTATCCTGTCAGAGCTTACTACTTCGCATGAAGCCAAGTTTCACTACCTGAACACTTCATGCTGCTGAACAGGTTCGTCTGTAGGTACCCTCCTTTGCGAGAGATGACAATTCATTAGCTTCTTGTCGGATTTTAAAGTATATCGTCATCCATGTCCCATGGTTTGTTGTTCGGGCGTTCCTTGCATGACTCACACGTGGTTGTTCATGTAAGACGGGATGCAAGGTGCTAAAAAATCCCTACCTCACCTATATCTTAAGATCGAAAGCTATATAACTTTCCATTTCTGGTGCCAGTGCTTATTCTGATGCATCGAGGTGCTGGTGGTTGTTCCCAATATTCTTTTCGGGGAGTGAGAGTGACATATCTTGATAACTTGGGGGTTTGAATATGTGCTGTGGGCAATCAACATATTGGGACATTTTATATATATACTTGATAAATTGAACAGGTGCTTGACCTCCAAACTACATGTCGATGGATTGAGCATTCAGCACAACAGCAACATATATCAAGCTTTGAGCCTAGAATGCAAACAAAGGATCAAAACATCCAGACTCACAAAGGCATCAAATCTTTGAATTCCCATCGTTTGGAGTTGAATTTTATCGTATAACAAGTTGTCACGTGCACTCGACGCGTCCAACTGGCTCTCGTCGCGTCAACCTCCCCGCACTGCTTCACTTACTGTATACTCCCCTCCCAGCTAGCAACCCACAAACTATGGCATCGCACGACCCCACGATCATTGATCTCAAAACCGCCTTCCTACGCACCCAAATCCTATCTCTCTCCCAGTCTTCCCGCCCCTCCTCCGCCTTCGCCCCCACGGACCTGAGCCAGAAGACCATCGACGACGCCCTCCTGAAGTTAAACACCCAACTCAGGAAACACAACCGGTTAGCATACGGGCCGCAGGCGACAAGACATGTAGCCGAGCAGGTCGATAGACTGTACTGGAATGCCGGGGAGAGAGGAGTGATTGCTGGAAATGGAGAGGAGTGGGTTGAGAGGGGCGCCGATTTCCGTATGTTGTTTCTTTCACTTACACATTCCCCGTCCCCCTTCCCCCCCTCCCCCAGCCTTTCAAGAAAATCAGAAGTTTGGAAACCTAATGGCGTATATACGACATAGGGAAGGATGAAATCATAGAGCAGTTGCCAGAACTCTGGTCCGAGGAGAGCGAGACCAAAGCCCCGGAGAAATCGGCGCGGTATAAGGAGTTACAGAAGAGGCTGACGGAGCTGAGTGCGCGGAGAAAGGAGGCGAGGGAGAGGGTGGAGAGGTACAAGGCGCTCAGGGGCCTGGTGGAGCCGTTTGCGGAGGTGAAGGGCGTGCAGAGGAACTTGGTGGTGAAGAAGGGGGAGGTGGAGAGTGAGTTGGAGAGGATGAAGTTGTTGATTGTCAGGGTACAGAGGGGCTTGGAGGGGCTGCGGGATGGGAGAGAAGGGGACGAAATGGAGATTGATGTTGAGGGGGGTGAGGTGAGTAAGGTGATAAGGCTTTTGGGTGAGGGAGAGCAAGGTGGCTGAGGTACTTGGGCTTTGGGCTGTGAAGTGCTTTGGGATACTCCAGGCAAACATTATGGCGTTCTGGACTGAGGATGTATATATGTAAAGAGCAAAGGGTCTGACTGACTGGAAGGGTCCTTGGGTTGGCGGAGTTTGTGGATAACCTTATGTTGTATATTCGACATTTGTTATTGTTAGGTTCAAAATTGCAATGGTAAGTGCGGCTCATCACTTCAACGAAGACTGGTCGCCATCATGGTCAGATAGCAAGATGGCTCAGAGCCAAGTATGTTATGAAGATATGCGTCCAGGGCCCTGTCCGTAGAGTGCTTCGAGATCTTATTTAACTTTTCATGATTAAAGATGCCTTAGGGAGTCCCGCATTTTGCGATTGAATTAAGTGCTTCAGCCTTCATCTGTGAGTGCAGTCGGTAAGAACAGTGCCCTGACTGAAAGCAACCTTGTTCAGTCGAAGCTCTAACCTATTCTCTTGAAAGCTATAATACGAAGGTCAAGCTACCGAGATAACCAACTTCGACATCCTGGTGGTATCAACTATTGAAGCCTACAGGTCGTTCCTCAGACAATACCTACACACAAGCAATAGGATCCCAAAAGCTAGTTGCTGTGCCAAACCTAGAAGGGATAGCCATGAAAAAGAAATAGCCGATATTGACGATATTCACCGCTCAAAATCTGTGTCGCGACATACTGCCAAAAAAATTCCGAGAGCAGATCTTATCTCAACTCTGCACTCGATCCTTCTCCTTGCCACCTTTAGATACGCATCTAGATATGAGTATGATGAAATGAGTCCCTCGCTCTCTCGGTAAGCCAACGACTTCGCTTGGCTTCAGGGGCAGAAACAGCAGAGCGCACATTAGCGCGCCTGGAGCTCGACCCGTGGTCGTCAACACTATGGCCGGCGCTGGTCAGGGTGCAGCTCAGAATCAAAGCACCAGCAGGAAGAGTCGTGCGGACGAAGAACACATTGTAGACCAAGACTCAGACTCAGACTCTAGTTCTGGCTCTGACTCTGACTCTTCAGCCATCACCGTTATCTACTCTCCACTCGGGGTATCTACACAGACGCAAGTCTCGTCTTCGTCCGCCCCTGCGGCTCCTCCAAAGACAGTTTCCAGAGCTCCTCCATCAAGCTCTTCGTCCGTCGAAGTACGAAGCTCTCCACCTGGATTTGCAATAGCCACCCCACCACGAGGTCATCGAAACTCAAGCCTTCCAACACGCCGACGAAGCCCATCTCCCCTCAATTCTTACTTCAGCAGCCTAGAATTGAATCGACCATCCGTCCACGAATCTCACCACTTCACATCAAGCCAGAACCAGCCGCCGGCTAGGTCCTCTTCATTTATACAAGATTGGGCCATCTCAGGACGCTCTTTTGATCAATCACTAGCTCCACACACGGTCGAGCATTTCCCGAGTCCTAGGTCAGAGCCTTCGCCGCCTCGATTTTCTGCGACTCAGAGCTCTTCCCTGCCTTCTCCGCGGTTGCGGTCTACTTCCTCCACTATATCAAGCTTCAATTCTGGTACTCGTCCTCAAGACATCGATTCCCCGACTCGACAGGCACGCGAACCTAATCTTGCTTCAATCTTGACGCCGACCTCTATACCTGCCGCTGCTAGATCTCGATCTGCTACAACGGGTCAGCATAAGAATTACGAATTTCCTGGTTCTAGCTCCGAAGTTGAACAAGATACTGAAGGATTCCCTAAGCTTGACTCAGTTGAGACTTTCGACGGTCTGGGTATCCAGTTCCAGACTGCCGGCACCTCCACTGAGCGTCGACGTACCAGGGCCCGATCATACACGGTTCGCGGAGAAAACCCACTCGACGTCCCAATAACCACAGGAGAATACCAACTTGCACATCTTGTTCGGGCAATAAATCAGGAAAACGAGAGGGAAGCTGCTAGAGGAGCTGTTGGACGCCAAGTCGATCCTAAGGGCCAAAGTCCATGTTATAGTGCACCTAAGGATAGACGCCCATTGCCCACCCCACTAGAAGCTCTGACGCCTGGCACATCTTTTGGATATCGAGGGGCGAGTTTAAATGATCACCAGCGATCACACAATCCTTTACAAGATCCAATTGATCGTTCATCGACTCCAACGCCACAATACCGCGTAAGTGATCGCATTGGACACCAGCGAACAACATCCTCGACTTTCCATTCAACACCCACAAGTACTTCTCAGTTTACGCGTGCAGCCGCGCTCTGCTCTACTACCCGTCAGCCGAATATTCGCGGTTCGGCTGGGGCAGATCCAATAACTTTGAGCGATCCTTTTCCTGCGAGATCTCCGTCGGCGACAAATCTTACTGAGGCCGAGCTCTTTACTACCTGTGAGGCAAAGTCAGAATACTCCAAGTTTCCTAGAACACCAGACCGGGGTCGCCATCATCCGAGCTTTGGAGGCCAATAACCAACGATTTTCACTTCCTCCAGCTTCTACAAAACCACTCGAGAGACTATCTGTCGTCCTGAAAACACGCTCTGCGAGTCAGCGCACCAAAGAGATGAACTTCCAGAGCTATGGCGAGCCACCTTCTGGTGGCCAATCCAACCCTCGTCAAGCGCCTCCATCACCCTCTCAAGGCATGAATCACCAAAATGGGGTCAACGGTGGCATGGGTCCTGGCGCTGGGCTCATTGGGTACCCCACACCGGCTGGTCACCAATCAGACCTCAATTATGTCATGTCAATGGTTGATGAACTCGCCGGGGTACTTCGCATGAATCAGCAGTTGACTGCGAATGTTGTAGACAAGATGGGAAAGGTACGGGAGAAAGCTAAGAACTTGAATCTCAACAATGATGAGATAATGGCGGCCGCGGCAGGAGAAATGACACGTCAGTATAGCTTTCAGTCTGGAACCTATCCTATCTAACAATTATATAGAAGAAGGCGAGAATCTTGACAAGGAGATCTCCGAACTGCGAAAAGCTTTGGAAGACACTGAATATAACAAACGAGAGAACTTTAAACTTGCTGTCTATGGAGCAGAAATTCTTGCTGATATCGCGGAAAAGGTTCACAAGTTCAAAGCTAGTCATGAGGCGGACACTCTCGCGTGGCACAATAATTATCGCAAACAACTAGCAGATGAGCGAGAGGAGAATCTGAGGCTGCGAAATGAGATAAACGATCTGAAAGCAGGAGCTCGCCGTGCTAACGAACATCTACGTGACATGCGCCGCTACTTGTCCGACAATGATGAGCGCCACGAGCTGAGGGTCGAGAACCACCGTCTCAACACTGAGAGGCGCTTCTGGAAGAGACTTGCCCTTCCACTCATCCCTGACGATGATTCTGAATGGTCTGACGATGACGACCTAATTGACCCGGAAGAGAAGAAGCGTCTTGAGGCCGCTCTGAAGGAAAAGGAGAGAATTGCAAGAGATGAAGGTGATGGTGACAGCAGCTCCCTTCCTCCTTGAGCAAGTTATCTAGTCTTTCACGAGACCTAATTTTTTTTCCTGACGACGACATGATGAGATTATGAGATGATGGTATATAATAGCATAAAATCATTGAAATGGGAACAGGTGACTTCATACGGCGTTTAGATACCCAGAGAGGTTGACATTGTAAGAAGTAGGATATGGCCAGCGATGAGTCGCACTCCAGGACCGGCAAAAAGGTTGCTCGAGAATGGGCATTCAGCAGCATCTGTATATATAATAGCTGCCGTCAAAGCAAATCGGAAAGGCTGTGTACCAAATATACTTCCATCAGTCATCACTCCAAGCTCTTAAAGTGCACCTCTCAAAGCAAGTGCCCGGTGGGAGTTATGATCTTACGTGAGCTAGCTTGAAATGATTGGACAACCTCTCACGTATGAAGACGTCGTGCTCCAGACACTCCTCAATATTCTCGACAAAACCCACGTCCATTTTCTGTTACTAAAATTTACATCGTCCGTATAAGCAAGTATCAGATGATGCACCATTTTGACACGAATTATAAATAACACTGACTTCTCGGCAGAAATCTCAAGTCCACCCGCGTTTCTTCATCGCCTCAACCATCTCCCCAAACTGCTTCCTCCTCTCTCCCTCCCAACTCTCATAAGGCGGTTTGGCCATCCCAATCGGGACATCTACCTCCCCCTTCTGCAGCTCCTTCCACGCCGCCTCGGTGAACTCACTCAACGGCATTCCGATCGCGCTCCCGTTCTTAAGTTCAGGCTGGTGCTTCGCATCATGTAGCTCCGTCTGCACTGCTGGCGGAAGGACCTCTATGACTTTCAAGTTGGGGTTAGAGGATGCGAGCTGTGCGCGGAGGGTGAGTATTAGGTGATGTAGGGCGGCTTTTGTTGCGCAGTACTGGTTTGTTTCGGTCGTTAGCAGGGTGAGCAGGGTAGTGAGGGGGTGACTCTACATTTGGGCACCGGGTCATGGGGATCAGAGCCAAGCCAGACGTGGTAAAGATGAGGGAAGCTGGGTTAGATTGGGAATGAGATTGCAGATGTGGTAGGAAGGCGACGATCAGGTGAAGATAGGAGGTGTAGTTTGTGGTTATCTCGTCATTGACTGTTTCCAAACTTATGGACGCAGGATTGGTGAAGTCGAGGGAGCGTTGAATTCCTGAGTTCAAGATGACAGAATCGAGGGTCGGGTGGGCTTTTGTTAATCTAGGTTCGTTGTTAGCACGTGGGGATAGATGACAAGAGAGAAGGGATCATACGAGGCGGCAAATGAGGGAATGCCTTCTAATTCCACAATGTCGAATTGGTAGGGCGTGATTTTGTCCTCGCCGTGCTTTTGCACCAGTATGTCCAAATTCTCTTGTCTTCGGCCGACGGCAATTACATGCGAGCCATTCGATATTAATTTCTCTGCCAGTGCAAGACCAATGCCACTGGTAGCTCCTATAACGAGTACTGTCTTGTATGGGAATGACATGTTGAAGAATTGAGGTAGGTACTTGTATACCGTGTTAGAATTCTGGACTCAACCTAAGAATTTATGAAGTGGAATTTATGCTAAATCTAAGATACTTATACTCGAGTCGTCGGAGATCGGAGAAACCAAAAAAGTGTTTATAGAATTGGTGGTATTCGGATAAATAATTGCGTCATTGACTGTGTGCACTGGTCCCAGATGGCAATCCAGACGCAATCTTTAATTAACGGTCATGCGCTTCACCGGAGCAGAGCGCTGGAAGGCTGGTTTGGTTGAGATACAAAGGTTCACAGAAAAAGGTTTCAGTCGCTTTTGATTGCAGATTTGAGTACATATTACAGGGACAAAGCACATTATCAATCAGGAATGGTGTAGTGGTATTTTTCATCTACATATAGCCATTATCCACTTGTCACATTTCATTCAATCCGTTCACTTCGTCGCCCATGCCATGATCTTCTACCAGCCTGCTTCCAAAAGTTGGAGGCATCAAGTTCCACCAAATCCTTCGCGAATGCATTCAAGGTGTATCGACTTGCGATATGATGGAAGTAACTCTAGAAGAGAGGGAAAGCAAGACTTTTAGAAAGACCAATCAAATCTGACCCGTAATCAACGCCGCTCAGGAACGCCCGAGCATGGTTCATCACCGGAGAAGGATTGAGGAGCGAAAAGAATCCATAATCCAGAGAGTCGAGCCTGGTAAACCTGGATATCTTGGCAAAAACGAGTCACAGGTCGTACATATCCCAGCCATCTAATGGCTTGGCGATATCGTCGATGTGAGAATATGGTCTATGATTATCGACTTTCGCGGCAGCCTCGGCGAATTCAAGCCTTAGCTCTTCTTCAAGTCAGAGTTCGTCATCATCTTCCGCAAGCTCGGCCGGCTTAAGTAGACCGCCGACCTTTGAAAGGCGCTCCCGCTCAGCCGCTTTGTTCTCCCGATCTATCTGCTCCTTCTCTTCTGCAAAAAGCTCAGTGTTGTCACCGGCGAATTCCTTCAATTGAATCAGGAAATCACGAAGGTTCAACTTAAACCGATCGTACTGGTGATTTTGAGTAAACAAACTTTCAACAAAGAGCTTGATTTGTGTGCTTAAAGTTGTCAGTTTAGTTAGATATATTTGGCATGAGAACGTACGGTTGTAAGTTTGGGAAAGCATTCTGTAGCAGATTTGCCACGAAGCCACCCAAAAAGTCCTTATTGCTGGTTCCGGCAGGTGCCTGATCGGAGGTATAAACGGGACCCTGAATCTTGGGCACAGTCCCGTCGGCAGGATTGATCAGATAGAACATCTTGGCCAAGAGCATAGACTGAGATTTGAATCCAGCTTTATGATCGGTGTCAGTAAGCACGAAGAAGACGTCTTGCAGTATTGGAACGAAGAATTGCTGGAAGAAGGCATTTGATGTGCCTGGGTCTGTCTCTGCGATGTTGCTGATCAATTCGAGACACATATTGAGACCGGCGTGCTCGACTTCTCGATTATCATGCTTGCTTGCCCACATGCATGAATCAATAACGAATTTAAACTGTCTATTATCAAGCTTGAGAAGCGCTTTGAAATTATTAGCTATTTGATAATTTGAAGAGTCATTTGACCTACCAGGGAAGCAGTGGATGTTAATCGAACGAAGTAAAGAGAAGAACTCGACCCGGTGTTCTGGGAATTCTGAGAAGTCCTTGTTGATCATCTCTAAAGTACACTCGAAAACGTTCTCCATGATCGTAGGCACTTGATCTTCCATAAGAGACTAGACCTCAGATTAGTAATGTTATTAAAGAGTTAGGTGCTCAAGATGATTGCCAAAGAGGGAAGAGGGCATGCACCACTGAGTATTTGGAGCGATGTGGGGTCCAACGTACAGAAAGTTTGGTAATGATCGCCGTAATAACTTTCAGAACTTCTGCGTCCCGTGCATTGGGCACATTCCGATTGTAGTCGACAAGTACTGCATCAAGGAGAGCTGGTACGATATTTGTTCGCACCATCTCAAGATCATCAGCCTTCTCGACGTATGTCTCGATGAGCTTCAAGATCTCCTTCTTGATTGTTCGTAGCCCTCGGACTTTGGGCATCTTCGTTGCAATCTCACCTAGAGACTATTGGTAAACGCTTATCGAGCACAGCCTAGAAACTCACCATCTCTAGCAACGGCCTCAGAAATCATCTGGCTAGTTGCACGATACATCGATAACATATCCAAGTATATTCTCCCAATTTGAGGATAGAAATACCCTCCAATCGAAGTACAAGCTGAGACGTTCGTCTTCATGACATTACCAATGACCTTGATTGTGTCTGCATCTTGTAAGATTTGAGGATTGGCGGTGGCTTGTTGGATGATAGCATCCCAAGCAGCATTTGGATAGGACATCAATTCTGCGATGAGCCTTTCCTGTGTGTTCTTCTGAGGTTGGGCGGCGATCATGTAACCGCAAGCTTCATAGAACGTATGAACCTGTTGTGGTGAAAGATCGCAAGTAATTTTGCGCATGCCTCGGACGATTTCCTCAATAAATGGTTCGTTCTCTCCAGGCTGGAGAGCAACAAAGTGTCTCTTACATTGTCTCGCGATCTTAATGAAGGTATCGCAGGCCATATCCTGGACACCCTCATGTGATTCGTGCATAAATTCGAAAAGCTTATTGACGACCGTTTTGAGAAACTTCCAATGGGCCTTCAAGAAGCGCGGATATTGTCCAACAATATACATGATGTTACTCGCCACCACAGCCTTGTTATCTTTCCCACGTTTCATCTCTGTCAAACCAAGTAGATCTTTGATGACGGTGACTAAGAACCGCTTCTCAGTCTCCTCATTCATAGCAAGTGATATGGATCCAATAGCCCAGCATAGAGTGTTGCAATTAGCCCACGACCACTCAGAACCATCGACTTGCCGAGCCAGCTTATCAGTCATGATGTTTTCCGTATCGACAACATCAAGGTGCGTAAGATAGACGAGACACTCGCGTGTTGTCTTATATAGTTGAATCGTGTCACTCTCCTTCACAAATTCTCTAACAATCTCACCCTCGTCGTTCTCAACAATGAGAACCTCCTCAGGCCGTACCATTTTTTCGATCATGACAACTCGAAGGTTCGATAACACTTCGTTGTATTTATGCTTGCGGAGAGGATAGTTGGCTAATAAACTAGGATTGGGAGCACCCGAATTAGTAATACCACCAACGCCCATACTGAGAAGTGGGTTGGCATCTGTGATTGGGAGCGACTGCATCTCCTCATATAGTTCGCTGACAAGCTTAGTCCAATATTCGAGGCAGATCTTGAAGATTTCCCTGTCATCTATTTGCGATATTCGGATGAGGTAGAAGTGGGCATGGGTGAGGAAGTCCCGATTTGGAAGATTTTCGATGAGCTGAAGGAGACTTAGTTGACATATCTAGTTATTCGCATGAAACTCACATTTAGGTGTACACTGAAGAAGTTTGTAAGAAAAAGCGCTAAGTTCTGAATAAATTCCTGGTCCTTGGAGTTGCTTGAGTTATATGTAGATTTGAGATCGAGGGAGAGAGGGATGATCTTAGATATAGTGGTCAAGACCTCGGTAAACATCTGTACCAGTTTCTCATCATATGCATTCTGTGAACCAGTTTGGAGACCTCCAATCTCCGTCAAGCACTTTAGTGTCACATTGCGAAAGTCGGGCATTTCTAGGAAACGGGTACGAAGGGTATCGATGATTGGAGTCTCGAAAATGTAGCCGAGAGGGATCCAGTTGAAAAATCGAAGCAGTGTCTCCAATGTAGCCTTGATCAAGCTGGCTTGTGTAGCACTGTTTAGAACCTCGCTACAAAGCTGAAAAATCGAGGAAAATTCTGCACACATGGTAGTCTTCAGATTTTTGGTTTTTGTGGAGGTCATTTGCTCGGCAGAATAGTCAAAAACCTCCTCTGACAATAGTCGTAGGATAGCCATGTTATTTTCACATATCGAAAGACTTGTATGGCATGATGATATGATTTCGTTGATGAAAGTGGGCCAGTTGTGAGGCCACTCTTGCTTCAGGATGGATACGAGTACGAGGTTGAGTTTGTTGAGAAGCGTTCGTTGTGATTTCAGTGACTCTTCAGAGCCAGAAGCTTGGATGATGAAGCTTACGACGAAGTTCCGGATGCCTGAGTATTTGTGAGCTCCAACTGTTCAAATAGAGGAGAAAGAGCATACCTTGGCATTGTTCTTTTGGTAGCACCTTCCATCTTGTCATGATAACATTATCGAGTACTTGCAAGCCCAGGTCTATTTTATTTGTCAGCAAGACTGCTACCAATGATGAAGCCAAGAGGGAGGCAAACACTTAGTCTGTGGGTAGGTCGCTTCTTGCAAGATCTTGTCGACTAAGAGCCAGGCATCCGGATCCTCCTTAAACTGTCATGATAAATTAATTCTTGGTTCTGTTGTTGGGGACATGGGCGCATAGTTCTAACCTGGTTGAGGGATGTTTGAGCAGCTTTTTGCTATTGATCATAACGCGTTAGTGGACACACCGGATAAGTATTTGAAGAGCTATAAACGCTATCAATACTGACCGATTCCCCTCGTCCTTCGTAGAACTGGCGGACGGTCGCGTCAAGCTCTTCAATAGAGGGAGCCATCTTCGCCGCCTGATCTCCAAAATCGTCACCTTCTCCTGCGGCAGTAGATCGTTCCGTGTGCTTGATTGTGCTTGCGCAGCTTACGCTGGAGGAGAAGTTTGTCTTTCGGATGTAAGTTGGTTGTCGGAGGCGCTGTTGAAGTTGATGATAGGCTTTGGCGGGGCAGCAACGTGAAGCTCGCGGGCGAAGGATTTAGCGCCAGATCTATATCACGTGCCAAGGCCCGACAATTAGGGAGCAGGGGTTGTAGATGGCAGGACGCACGGAATCATGAACCTACTCCCAGAAACTCACACTATGCTCTCGTTCCTGATAGTGACAAACTGTATTCACTATCTATTAACTGCATAGTCTAATCAAATGTCAGTCTTTTTGCTTGCTGACATTGGTTGAACCATTATCGGATCCGATAAAAAGGCATCCTCGACGTTACTCTCCTGGTGATATCAACACTTTTGTAGAACCTTGACCGGAGGCACAAAGTCTGGCTGTAGGACAATGCCTACACCCATTACGACCGCACGCCCTACCATTTCAGAGACTTATGATAGCTGACAAGTAATGATTCTGCCTCGAACCTACCCGGAGAGGCCATCGCTTCTACGCTTGAGTGCTCATCACAAACAACACCTCGTGGTATCCTTTCTTTCATTCCATGTTTCCCTCTAACGAGCGATTATGAGCCTCGCGAAAGTTACAGGGAATGCTTCAACATCCTCTTTTAGCAATAACACATCACTTTGGATCTTCTCTCCAATCAGCTGAAAAAAAAACAATTATCAATCAGGTCTCTACCTTGAATGACCTTGTCCTAAATCCAATCCTTGACGTATTTTGTCATCTATATTTCCGCTACAACGAAAACCTACAGAGTAAGGCGTCAATGTAAGCCAGATGAATGACTTCTTCGCAAGACCTACTTACGATAGTGAATGTATCAGACGAGGAGAGCAAGATTAGATCACTCCCAAGTGAGCAGTATCCGCAATATTGGTAGTCACAAAAGTATTTGAAATTGCGGAAAATCTATAATAATTCACGATAGCAGAATGACTGACCATCAAACTAGAAGTTGTTATGAAATGGATGTACTGAAGTATACTGTGTATCTCCGATCATGACTCTCAACTACATCATTACACTCTCTCATTACACCATGATAGCTGAAGTTCAAGTAATTTATCCAATTTATAGGTACGCAGCGAGCATTCCAGACAAGCCTGCGAAACCCATCAAGTATGATCCGACATACATGGCATCAGCACCAGATTTGGCAGTTGAAGAGGACGAAGCCGCAGAGCCAGTGCTAGACCCGGAAGAAGATGCCTTTGAAGAGTTTGAAACGGCTGTAGCAGCGGATGAAGATGCCGAAGAAGTTCTAGAGGCCACAGAGGAAGAAGCGGAGAGGACGCTTGAAGCGCTTGACAATGCCGACGAGGCTCGCGAAGAGGACTACCGAAGTTTAGTGCCAGCTTTTGTGACTACTCTGTACGAGACTTACGGAGCTTTGAGCTATGGCAGTGCCAGCGAGGGCCGTGATAAGAAGGGTTGAGAGCTGCATCTTGGGAAGTCTAGTGACGTGTGTTTGTTCAAGCAACTAATGTAGGTAGGACGTGCTACAATCGACATAGGAGATTTCGTGAAGAGAATGTCCCCTATATATCTGCTCGCTTCGTTCATTTCCTGTCCGAGACTATTTCCCGTCTCGATTATGGCATCACTCAGCTCGAGTTCGAGACTGGGTCTAAGTAAAGCCATCTACTGCGTAGTACCCACCGTCGGGAAGAGCACTCATATTGGCCGCTGAGCTGGTGCTGAGTAGGTTTAGGTCATTCATCCAGGCCCCGGGGAGTCCGGGAACCGATCAGCCTCATAAACTCGTTCAGTAGATGATCTTTCCAAATTGCCTATTGTGTGAAGCACGTGTGCAATCCTAAACATTTAGGGAGTTATTGTAGCGCCGCATTCCTTTTGGAACGGCGCCACACTTGGATGAGAAACTCTTCTCATTGGCTTCCCGCTTACAATGAATAGACCAGCCATCATAAACCGACTACCGATGATGTATAAGTTACTAGGCGCAATTGCGCCAATATATTTCGTGATGTACTAAACGTGAAAATTATCTACATAACAAATTGCTTTTTCGCGTCCAAGGCTAATTGATAGCCCCGAAACCTTTCTACGCCTTTTGGTATCCAGCCTCTTCTAACCCGCTCTCTAGAGCTTTGATAGCGCGATCAATATCATCACGTTTACGATCGGTCTTAATACAAATCAGTCGATCGTGCTTGCTTTTCAGGAATGAGCGGACTTACCACACTAACGCCCATATGGCCGAATCTGATGTACTTTGCAGCTATCTCCTTGTGGAGTCCACCTGCAAATATGACGCCCTTCTTCAACAAATTAGGAAGAAGCTCTGGAGCCTTGACGTTTTCCGGAAGGTAGATAGCAGTCATCCCATTAGCTTGATCCGCTGGGTTGGAGGCCAGTTGCTTTAGGCCGAGATCTGTCACTACCTTCTTAATTTTCTGAGACACTTCTCGGTGTGCTGCGAATCTTTCAGACAATGGTTTGGATAATATCTGGGTCAAAGATGTATGAAGAGCATGGATCAGTTGTGGCGAAGGAGTCGCAAAGTACGAAGCTTTCTTGGCTTCATAGTTTTGCATGACTATTGTTGTGTGGATCAGCACAGTGTAGGCTCGTAGAGGTGGCTGGTTAGACTCACTTGGTAACCAGTTCTTGAAAGATGCAAAGTACGATCCTGGTGGTGTCTTCCGGCTCTGGAAGGCTTTAATCGCGCGGCCACTGTACATCGAGATAGACAGCCCTGCCGGGCATCCAATGGCTTTCTGGCTAGCTGTGATCACGCCATCGAGTTTCCAGTTGTCAAAGTCGATTTCTTCACATCCAACACTACACACTCCGTCCACTATAATCAAAGTATCTGGTGAAACCTTGTGCACTAACTCAGAAAGCGCCTTAAGCTCGCTCAGCACACCCGTCGAGGTATCCACGTGCGTGACTGTCAAAAGTTTGTACTTCTTCTCCTTCAATGCCTTTTCGATTTCCGGAAGTTGAGGCCTTGAGCCAATTGGTGCCTTCAGCTGCGTTGCTTTTACACCATATGTTTCGAAGCAGTCTGAAAATGAGTCGGCGAAATACCCTGTGTGTAGGACTAGGACGTCATCTCCAGGCTCTACCAGGTTTGCGGCAACGAGATCCCAGCCCAATGTTCCAGAGCCGGAAATGACAAATGGTTGAGATGAGGGATCGGTGGTTTGAAAGAGCTTTCTTAGCATGGACAACGTTTCTCCAAAGGTGGCAACGAAGGGAGCGCCAACGTGACTCTGGCTGTCCAGGAGCTAACGTCAGCTGAGCTTTCGAGAGATTGTATATACAAAAATTGATTTGGACTTGGCTCACCTATAGTGGCTCATGGACTGTAAAACAGCATCATCAAACTCAATTGGGCCCGGAATGAGCAATGCGGGGTGGTCGGGTTGGCTCGACATCCTGGATCCGTCTAAAGTCTGCGAGCTCGAGGTGATATGCCTTGTCTGTAATGCTAATGATGTATCGGAGCGCTCGAAGGAAATTGGAGAGTTGAGGGGAATTGCTGGGCGAGGATCAAAGTGTCTGGCGATGACAGACAACCTTTCTAGGGGAGCCACCTTGACGATGGCGGGGTAGATTCCGCGGAGAGCCAGCGTTGACGTATGGGATCGCCCGTCCCTGCCCGAAGCCCAGTGCAGAACCCGAACAAGAAGCAGTGGAATTTATGGACTTTTCTGGAGCTGATATACCGTCAAATAAGCAGGAGGCACAGGACCAGCAAATGCAGAATCTCGCTCCTATCCAAGTCGAAACGAGACAAGCTTGAACCGTCCCGCCTCAATTTTTCCCCTGCCCGCAAATCCATCGTAGCTCCGACGTCGCAGAGGAACAGTGGCCACCTCACGTGCTCAGCAGGCCTCACCCTCCACCAGGTCTTGCTCCGAAGTCTCTGAAGCGTCGCGTCGTCTTCCAGAGAAGAAAATGGTGTGTTAGGTGATACGTACAAGTTTACATCTCTGCAAGAGATTTCAAGCTGGAAGATGTCTTCTCCCCTTGTTCTTCTCTTGTTCCCCTGATTTTAGCTTTTTCTGAGGTCAGAGTAGTAGTGCTGCTCCCCATGAGCGAAGAATCCCGGAGAGGGATGCGCTTTCTCCATGCGGCAGTTTTGAGAGAGTCAACGCACGCACGACGTATGGGTCCTTCATCTGGTATTCTCTTTGCAATCTGTTCACCAAGCTGCATGCGCTTTTAGCATCATTTACATGACATTGTCTATCCCTGACAGCGCATAGGCCTCTGTTGTCTTTTTGTCGACCACATGGGCCCCAGAAGTCATGAACAAGTTGTCACAGAACAGATTCATAAAGATTCACTTACTCTTGATACCCCGCATCTCCTCCAGGCCATTTACTCCGATTACACCTCCGCCCTTACCCTAGTATTACTCACCTTATGCGTTTGGATAGCTCCAACCTACGATTTTGATCATCGCATTGTCCCGCTTGTGCAAACAGGATCGGTCTGCTCTCAAGATAGCCCACATTGCAGATTTCAGCCGCCAACAGCACTGGAATATCCATGGGAACCAGAGCCACTACCTTCCTGGTCCTGTGGTGTTCTCGTTATTTGCGTCCCGCTCTTGATCATTATATCTTTTGAGATTTGGACCCGTTGCCTATGGAGTTTCCATACCGCTGTGATAGGAGCCTTGGAAGCAGTAATAGCAACGTAAGTCTTGATTTTTATGGCTGCCACATTTTCGTCTTTCCTAAATATTAACTTCGTCAATAGGACTTGCGTGGTAACGATCTTGAAGCATTTCATTGGCGGGTTTCGACCTTATTTCATCGAAGTGTGCCAACCCGACCTGCGCTTTGTATTTAAGGGAATTGGAAAAGGGACATATTGGTTGAATGCAACGGTATGCAATGGAGCTCCGTATGATGTCAAAAAGGCGTTGGTAGAAGCTTCATGCATCTTAAGTAGATGCTGACCCCAAAAGGATGCAAAGCTTTCCAAGTGGCCATACCGCGAACTCCTTCGCAGCGGCTATATTCTCTTCACTTTACTTAAATGCGAAGTTGAAAGTCTTCGCCGACCACGCATCCAACACGTGGTTACTGGCCATCACTATTGCTCCGTTGGTCGGAGCGTCCTTGATCTCAGGATCAATGTACATATCTCATGTAAGCTAACCCCTCGTCTTAACACAGCCAGATCTGTCTCCTAGCTAATCCAAGCAGCAACACCATGCAGACGATATCATGTTTGGCGTTGTCATTGGGCTCTTACTGGGCATCTTATCCTATCGCTCTCGATATTCGGCTATTCTCGACTTCCGATACAATCATGTTCCCCTTCCACCACGTGTGACCTGGGACTTACGTCTCAGAAATAGGGGAGGCGATCGACAGCAACCCTCGGGTGAGAACATCAATACAGCTTTGGAGACTCACTGGAACGCGCTACACCAAAATACTTCTTGGGCGAACGACATGAGCTGTGTAAAGGAAGACTAAACGGCAGGCCATGTTTCAGGACGGTGACAGCTGCAGACTAGGGGATTATCGGACGATGGGTTCAGATTGTAAGACGATTGAGTGCAACATTTGCTCAGAAATTGAACACTGAGTGTTCAGCAAAAGACCGAAACGAAGTACACTAATCAAAATAACTGGTTAAAAGCGGATACAAGTCATTAATCAGATACCTAGGTCTCGCTAAACTGTTCTGTGTCATTGTACCGTACAACAGGAAATTGGATCCAGCAAATATCGAATAATATGGATTTCCCGTACTGTCTCCAAATGCTCCAGTCACCTCGATACCTTCTCATAATCTTAAACAAATTTATGTATGTTTTATATCCACTGCCTTGGCTTTTTCGGTCTCTATCTCTTTTCGTCCACACTATAGAGTACTAAGCACTATATGGTGACGCACACAGATTGGCGAGTGCACGAAGAATTGTCATATGCTTCTATTCGTAAGTCTAACCATACTACCAGCATTGTGACAAGTCTCATGTGATCCTTGAGTTCTTCAGCGTTTCGTTTCGGTTCATTCCACAAATTTACCTGGGTGGGGGTGAGGCTTAGGAGGCTTCAGAGAACAATACGAAGCTTTCGGGAAAACAAAATTTCCGGCAACGCCCTTTACCCCATTCAGACCTGATTGTTCTACTTCTTTCGTATTATCTTCCCGGCAACGTCAACTCAATGTGGAGGTCTAGAACAATATGGTCCAAAATCATTCTCTCCTCTTTATTGGGGCGAGTGCTCTTCCCAACAAAGATCGCCATGCAAGCGTATTTCAGTCAAGCTTGTTACTGTCCCTCATCAAACTTGCGCATATATGTGCATTAACACACTCTTTCCAAGTCTTTAAATCTAGAGCAAGTCTATCATTCCACATAACTCCTTCCATTCTGCGCTGTCCCAGTCATAGCAGCGACATTTTACTCAAACCATCTCTCGTGCTCCTACGCCTGCGGGTTGTAGACTAGCGTCCGCATTCAAAGACTTTGTCAACAACTTCACCTGCAGTCTTCCTGCCATCCTAGACCCAGAGTTATATAGCGAGAGCGTAAAACTGCTTACAATTTTAACACTGTAAGTATCCTGCATGCAAGGCTTGTGCAAATTTGCAGACAATCCGCGGCAGACTCTGACTTAGTGCGCAGACATAAGTAGTTCAGGATGAGCTCAGCGAATTCAACCTTCAACCCCTACACCCAGAATATCACCTTCCTTCTTGCAGATGCTATCACTCCTTATTCGGTCAGTTTGGCAACAGTCGATGCCAATCATCTACAGGACTTCAGCATGGCTATCAATTACGGTGCCCAAATGGGAGCTTGCATGCTGATGTTCTTCTGCGTCCTTCTGCTCACTACAGATGCCAAAAGATGGGGGTTGCTATTTAATCTTAACATTTCATGTCTACTGACCGGCTTTCTCTCCCGGCTATTTCTGGCGTTGTTCTACACCTCATCCTACGAGCGGTTCTACACGTATTACTCTCCAGATATGCCCCTGGTACCATCCTCCGATACAGCTGTGAGCATCACTAGCGCAATCCTGCCGATGTTTCTGACAGTTCTTGTCAACTTATCACTCCTTCTGCAAGCCTATACTGTCCTCAAGACCGTTTCGAAAAGGATTTTACGCCATCTCGCGACGCTCATCTCTTGTGTAGCCTTTCTGAACGCTATGAGCTGGCGCCTCGCGGAAGCTATCTTGAATGTCAAAGCGATTGTGTCAGGTACAACATTCTACGAGGATCAGTGGTTGATAAACGCTGCCCTTGCATCTGAAACAGCAGCCATATGGTACTTTACAATTGTCTTCACCACGAAATTGGCTTTGAATCTTGCGGCTCGTAGGCTTCTAAATCAGCCGGCGTGGTCCAAAATCGAAGTTATCACGGTCATGGCATTGGGTACCATGATAATACCTTGTAAGTCCTGCTTTGTTCTCAACATCTCGAAGTGCAAATACTAACATTGGATAGCGATTTTCGCTATCGTCGAATGGACTCATCCAGTGCACTTTCCCGAAGCTGGATCCTTGACCAACATCATCGTTGTCCTTCTTCTCCCACTTTCAAGCCTTTGGGCATCTGTGACCCCGAACTCTCCATCATGTTCGATGAGAAGCCCCAACAATGGCGGACTACAGAATTCGGTAGGCTCCTCGGGGTCGGCGGGTGAGAAGTTTGCCTCTCTGTCTACTGGCCTCTCGTCGAGTCTCAATTTCATTTCTCGCCGGAAGGGCAGCGCAGCTCCTTCTAATGCTCCTCTAGCTGAGCCCTTCAAAACCAACTCAGCCACTGTAGTAGGAGTGCCACCTGCTCAGAGAGACAGTACAGAACTAGATCTTGAGCGTCTAGGCGTCAGAGTGGGACGATCATACGGCGTTGAATCTGTGTAAGGTCGATCAATAGACGAAAGGATCATGAAAATATGATTTCAGGGCAGTCGTTTCGGGTACTTATTCTCCCTAGGCCTTTGTGGATAGACAAGCGCTTTGCAAGCGGACAGATCAATAGCGCATATTTCCTCTAATGTCAAGAGTTGATTCTTGTCAAATTACTTCCTGGTTATGTCACTCTAGCTCCCTTTTTTTTTTACTTCCCACAATCGTAATTGCTGTCATAACATTCTACAATGATCGAGTGACAAAATCGGAAAGAGCAAATTGATTACCACCAATCTGTGATCTTCCGTTTGTTCAGCATCAACACCGCTCACGTTTTTGTTGAGCTCTATTATTACCTACAACGGACTTCGTATCCAAAGTGTGGTAGCTTTGTCAGTGTTGTGATCACATAGACCACAGTAATTACTACCAGCAGCCGACCAGTCTGCTACGCCTGAAATAATGCATCACGGAAAGGTCGTGACCGCCTCTTCTGCTAACTCAAAATGCAAATATCACTCGAGACAAGTACAATCAGGCCAGCCTCAAGACGTACAAAGAATTCAGTCTAGTCTCCCGCAGCGGTCTCAATATTCCATCCCTCCAATACTCCAACTATTTGATAGGACATCTTGCAGTGTGTTTTCCATCATTAGCAAGTTTGAAAGGCTTGACACGCTCAGCCTACCCACTGAGACTTCATGTCCACGGCCCACTCCCCTTCAGATAGCACAAAGCTCATCGAGGCGTCATACGAGGCCCAATTTGAAGCGGAACCCATCTGCCGTTTCCAGCCCAAAATGCCATTGTTCAGATATATACTACAATATTGACTGTAAATATGAGGATTTTGCAGCGCTAGATGGACCCCGTCATGCCCCGAAACGCACCACCGCATTGGTAAGTAAGAACCCCTGATTTTCTACCAATTCTAGATCCCTTGACTGACAGACACTTTCAAGGGCTTTACTGCTCGTTGTCAAGATAGAGAAACTGTTTCAGACCCTTTCACGACACCTCGCACTGTCGATAGCATCCCGAAAAAGCGCAAAACAGTGAGAGACAGAATTAAGGTCTACGACAGACGTACGGGCCCACCTTTTTTAATTCCCAATTACTCTTTCTGATATGGTACTACTGCAGCGATCTACGCGGCAAACAATACAACGGCGAGGCAATCGAGGGCACAGTCGCCAGATACGGAAGGAGTTTTCCCGAATAGAAGGAGCACTACCAATGGCAAGGCATGTGGAGAAACAGCGTTCTCAACCAGAAAAGACCGGACACACAATCTTGCTAGATCATCTGGCGCCATGTCCTCAAAGGGATGTAGCTCCTTGACTGGATCCACGATGCTCGACAGCACTGTTCTTTACCCCCCCGAGCGGGCAAAGGTTGTCAAATCTCGAATATCAGGCCGTGAAAGGCGATCGGAACAGAGTAACATAGAATGTCCTCGAGGTGCAGGGTGTTTTATGTCATTGAATGGCATTTTGTGCTTCAACCACGACACAATTATGATCCCGATATCTCTTAATGTAGCAGAGATCAAATGTCTCTTTGACAAAAGTACAATACCAAAGTGCGAAAATTCACAACTACAGACGTTGGGTTGGAAGTCGGCTGCTACAAAAATTCCCGCGAGTATAGAAAATGCCAGACATTCACTCAACGTTGCCGCGAGCCCTCAATCACCCTTGTATGTGTCCATACGGATGAGTAACAAAACGCTGGATATATCTCCCGGGGCCAGTATGAAGTCGGTGTCAAAGAATAAGAAAGACATTCCTACGGTTATCGCAAGACCATATCAAGCCTCTTCAACTCAAGCACAACAGTGGCCGAATAGCAGCCTCATCGGAAACAGGGTCAAGTTTTTCGAGAGACTTGGGCAGCAAAGTCACCACGTAAGACCAAAAGAACATACCTTCTTTGAATCTGCAAGACACTCTACCATTGGCGCACGAAAGAGCTTATCTAAAATTGTTGCTTTGGGCCAAATACTGAGGAGCGAAATGCATCTAAACGCAGAAGAAATCCAATGTATTATCAACGAACTTCAAGATGAACCTTTCGATGTCAAACCTTTGCGAACGATGATCGCGAAAGGAGGGAACGCTGTCCATTGTAGGCAGGCGAAGAAGTCCACGAACGAGAATGACAGGTCTGGATACTCGGCGCTTGATACAGGTGCGGAGATGGTGGTAAAGAATGTCCATTGTGCATTGAGGCAGCCAAAACCTGTGAGCATCTCCGAGACGAGAAGATTAAGATTACTTTGTAGAGACAGAGGAAAGTTTGCAGATGATAGAGACCTGTAACATTAACAAGGTCCTGCTATGAAGACGTTATATCTTGAGTTGTAACACTCTTCGACGTATCTTATTTTAGTAGATAGTGTTCAAGCCCATTCCCCGCCCAATCTTCTTCGCTAGGGCCTTCTTCAGATACCACTCTCTTGCCAGACTCCTGGTCATCTTCGCAAAGACTGGTGCGCTAATGCGTCCGCGCTCCACCGCCCGCCCAAGCACAAACAGTGCATCTCCCAAACTCCTTTCCTCACTTACTAGCTCATACAATTGGTTCCCTACGACGGTAGGAGCCACTAACAGCTCATCTACACTAGGGACCGTTCTATGCCCGCTCGATTCTATGACCGCATCTGCATCCTGCAAAGCTTTGTGTAGGACTTGTTTGTTGTTTTCCAACAAATCTTCTGATGATTCCAGGGCGCCGATTTCGGCAGTCATGTTCTGGAGCGCCTGCAGCATGGCTTTATGTTGAGACTCAAGACCTGGCAGGGATGAGGTAGCCTGGGTGCGGGTATGCTGGCGCTGGAATGCAAGTGCGACGCCTATGTTGTGTAGAATCATGTCTTTCTCTGGGTTGGGAGGTATGGGAGGCGCGGGTAGGTTGGTGGCTTGGGAGGGGATGGGCAGAGTCAGAGGAGCATCAAGGAGGTCGGGGGGTGGGGGTGGCTTTTGGTGGGGCTGTGGAGGCTGTGGAGGCTGTTGTTGTGAATGGATTTGATAATTTTGTTGCCACTGGCCTTGTTGATTAGGGTGAGACTGCTGTTGGACGTATGGGGGCGACACTGGGGGTTGATTTGGAGGCGGGCCACTTTGTTGAAGATGGCTTGGAGGATATCGAGGCTGCTGGAATTGTTGTAATGATTGATATGTATGCGTATAGAGAGGTCGCCTGTATGGATCTTCTGGTGGAGTAATTGGACTGACTGGGCTGTTCGAATCTCTCCTACCTAATGGTACTGGCGGTTGAGGAGGTAGGGGAGGTGCATGTTCATATCTGAGACTGCCGTTCCTATGAGGTGTGTGCGAAGCACGAGCTATAAGCCTCGCTTGTTCTGGTGAGCTATATTGGCCCCGATCGTGAGATACTTGTGGTGGCAAAGGTGGTGGAGGTGGTCCACCATCTCGTCTTGATGGAACGGGAGAGGAGTATGGCTGAGGATTGGCCGTGGGCTTCGGTGGAGGAGGCGGTGGTCGAGTATGTGCACTACCATTCGAAGATACAGAGACAGAACGAGTCATGCCTTTACTTGGGGGCAATGGTGGTACTGGAGGAGGAGTCTGCACATGCTGCGGCCTAGGGAGGGCGTTTTGCTGTTGTCGTGAGATGACAGGTGGTTCTTTGGCAAAGATGTCTCGTAGGATTGCTAGAAAATCGAGTATATTGGATTTCTATGTCTGATTAGCCTGGAAATAGCCCACGATCATCATACAAACGCATGACAGTCTGCCGGGCCAGAACTCACGTCCCAAAACTCGGCCCAACCAACAAGGTAGGGATGATAGATCTTGCCCTGTGGATCGATATGCTGACCTGGCCTTATTGACATAGTTTCTGTCGGAGTCACATATACCAATGGTGCTTCTTGAGGATAGCCATGTTGTACCCATATCGTGAGTGGAAAGCCATAGGTCGTGCCTCGAAAGTTCACCGGGAGGGTGCCTGAGAGTTGGAGGAGAAGAGCAGAGGCGCCATTCTCGTAAGCTGAGGATCACATCATCAGCTCCAAGAAGACAGGTCAACACCAAGGGCGGAGCGTACTGTAGACGTCTGTCTTCGGAGACAAGGACGAATAATGGGAGAGCGTCTGTGCGACATCATTATACGTGCGGTTCACATCTTTGTATTCCTACATCAAGTCATTAAGGCAGGTAGCATTAGAATAGCAAGACCAATCTTACACTTGTCAGAACGCTGTATAACCAATTCAGAACCTGCTGACGAACAGCGGCCATAGCTACGGCGGGTCTATCATTTTGTTACTGCTCTTGGACATTGCCAACCGTGTAGAGGCCGGCGGACGCTGCTTCTTGGCGCGGCAAAATAGTTTATCCTTACCCCGCTCCACGTGCTCTTCTGCACGTGCATCTCCCATTTTAACTCTCAGGTCCCGGTGGCCCCTACCCTGCGCCTTGGTCTTGCAGCATTTCCGCCCTCCGCCTTAAGTCGCGCAAAGCCGAGACCGCAACGGAGCGGCCGCGAGGCTCGTGAGGGGTCCCTTGATGCGTTACAAAGCAGCAGCCGACCGTACCCGACTGCTGCTGCTGCTGCTCATCCATACAGGCAGAGCATCCCATCTCCTATGGAGGATCCCCTCAAGACTGTTGAACACGATCCTGCCTCCCTCGCCAGCAGCATTTATTGTAATCAGCTCCCAGGTTCAATCTTCCTCTCGACCAATCCGTAGGTAACACTACAGCAGAGTACGTAAATATAAAGTACCCAGGCTGTTAAGCTAGCAAGGCCATCTGCGCTATCTGTTCCAAGCAGCATATAAATTTAGATTCCACTTCTATCTGAAAGGAAGGATAAGCTATCATCATCCAGGAATGGTCATTAAGCGGTTGCATCTTGCATCTGAGTGATTTAGAAATAATCATTGACATAGGACTACCAACTCCAAGGAACGGGGTGAGTCCGACACTAAAGCTCCTAGGTTAAATGCTAACTTCTAACCGATCCCGAACTCTGGATCCTACAACTTCACCAAGACCAAGGAGACTTACCAGCCGGACAACATTGCACTACATTACATGCAGAGACCCCTTCAAGTATTTCGCACGGCTGAGGAGTATCAGACAAGATCTGTATACTCCTTGCGTCTGGACCGAACCTAGATCACCAGCAAGACCTCCATACATCAAGCATGCTTCCTCCCCTACCAGTCCTCAGCGACTATGGAATTTCACCACAATATGGTTTTCTTCCATCTGAAGCGCCTCTCGAGAGGCTGCCCGACCCCTACTATAACAAGTGGGAAGCTGTCGTGGCGAACCTTCAAGGCTTGATCCTCAGTAAACGCCTGCGCGGAGTCATCGATCGACTTCCCGTTCTCTCCACTGCCGGTCTGGAACATGATGCGGAATGGAGAAGGGCATATTCTTTGCTCTGCTTTATGGCTCACGGCTATGTCTGGGGCGGTGATAGCCCTTCAGAGGTTGGTGATCGCAACACAGGTTGTCATAAAATACTGACTTGTTCCAGCGCTTGCCACCCGCCATCTCGATTCCATTGCTCCATATCTCGGACTACCTTGAGGTCCCTCCAGTCGCGACGTATGCCGCCGTATGCCTCTGGAACTTCAAGCCTCTTTTCGAAGACGAACATATTGATAACCTTGAGAATCTTGCGACCCTCGCCACTTTCACAGGGTCAATAGACGAGTCATGGTTCTATCTGGTCTCAGTCGCAATCGAAGCCCGGGCAGCACCTATCCTTCC
Organism: Proliferodiscus dingleyae; assembly: GCA_003988795.1. NCBI lineage: Eukaryota > Fungi > Ascomycota > Leotiomycetes > Helotiales > Lachnaceae > Proliferodiscus > Proliferodiscus dingleyae. The sequence continues at coordinate 395,234 of QYAK01000002.1, read as the reverse complement.
GCTCATGCTCACTGCAGTCGAAGCTGTCAGAGTCCAGGATAGTGCTCTTGTGACCGCTTGTCTTCGCCGATTCGCCGAAAGGCTCGACGATCTTGGCGCGATTCTGCACCGCATGCATGAAGGCTGTGATCCTCACGTGTTCTACCATCGTATCCGGCCTTTCCTCGCTGGTAGTAAGAATATGGCAGAGGCTGGATTGCCAAATGGTGTGTTCTATGAGGATAGCAGTGGGAATGGAGAATTCAAGCAACTCAGTGGTGGAAGCAATGCGCAGAGCTCCATCCTTCAATTCTTTGACATTGCTCTCGGTATTGAGCATCGTCCGACCGGTGAAAAGAAAGACATGCTTTCTAAAGGCGAGGTCGAGGGCACTGCCCCTCCATCCAAGTACAATTTTCTGCATGAAATGCGGAAATATATGCCTGGACCTCACCGACGATTCTTGGAGGACTTTACTATGGTGGCCAACATACGTGATTATGTCGAGGCCAATAAAGATAACTTGGAATTGACAGTATCCTACGATGCCTGCCTAGCGATGCTACGGGCTTTCCGCGATATCCATATCAATGTTGTTACCCGATATATCGTTATGAAGACTCGTGAACCGAGCCCTCATTCGCGATCTGAGAGCCCCCAAGCTACCCGTCCTAAAATAAACATTGCGACTGCGTCCCTTCAAAGTATAGAAGATGCGAAGGTCACAAAGAAACTCAAAGGTACGGGTGGCACATCTTTGCTGCCTTTCTTGAAACAAGCACGCGATGAGACCGGGGAGCCAACTCTCAACCAATGGGCCAAGCGGGTGGCAAATCGAAAATTCAAATCCAAGACAGGTCAAGGCGACTTCTTCGTGGGAAAGTTTGATGAGCCTGATGAACAGCTTGACCGCGGGGTAGCTGTTATATTTGACGGCAATGTTGGAGGACTTTGCCATTATTAGACTCTATCCAGCTTCCTATCTTGTAAATAAATTCGCAATTAAATAGTTTTATCCAACGGCTTCGTGTGGCGTGTTCAATCACTAGAGACCATTGTCGACGGGCTATCAGTTCCGCGAGAAAGGTTATATTCGAAAGCCTATAGATTATTACAATCGCCATTATTTGCCGTTCTCACACGATATTCTGTATTGGCTATTATTAAAAATCATTTGAAGACTCTTACAAAACATGACTGGCCAAAAAAGAGTAGTATCTGGTTTGCAAATCACGTGAAGCAGACACGACCGTGATTATGTCCCCGTCACTTTTACGCGCTCTTGAAACGCGCAACCTTCACGATAAGCAGCCATCATTATGGGAACAGGAGATGCAGCAGCTGATGAGGAGGGCATGGGCCCTCTAGAGCGAGGACGGCGGCGATATAAGCAGAAGGATTATTCTGGAGCTCTATTGGCCTTCACCGAAGTATGTGGATGTCCTTTAGCCCCGTAACCGACTTGTTCTCAGCCTCACTCGCCAGCGCGCTCGTGCTGTGCCTATTCGAAGAGCTCCTTGGAATCTCAAAGGAATAGCTGCTGATATGTCCCAGGCTGTCAATGTGAGCTCTGAACATATCCTGCTCACTGCTCTGGATCATCGTGCGGCTACGCATGAGAAGTTGGAGCAGTTGCAGTTAGCTCTACAGGATGCTAAACGAATGATAGATTTGAAGCCCGGTCTTTCAAAGGTAAGGAAGCCCTCTTTCTTGAGTGATACTATGGCTCTGACAACAAACAGGGATATCTTAGGTGTGGCAAGATTCTACAATTGAAGGCGAAACCTGAGCTTGCATTTAAGATCTATGAAAGAGGCTTGGGTAAGGTCAAGATTGGTAAAGATGATGAGCGGACTGTGAGTAATGTCATATCCACCGCACGTGTGATCGGAATTCATGTTTTCAGACCTTGCAGCATATGTTCAATAAAGCGAAGCGTGCTCTAGAGCCGCAAAAAACCCTTGACCCATTAGCCTTTCTACCCCTTGAGCTAGCGCAGATGATATGTGAGCATCTTGCGATGAGAGACAGAGTGTACGACTATCCTTTTCTATGATGTGGTGAAGATTTTGCTAAATCTCTCCTCAGGATATGCCTTGCTGTTTCCAAAGCTTGGAAGTGCCTCCTTGAACGATCGCACAAATTGTGGACTACTTTGGACACGACATATGCTCGGAAACCGGTTAGTCTTAGATCTTTGAAAGCACATCTGAGACGGTCGAAGTACACCACCAATGTTGCAATCGTCACGTTGAGAGCCGGCTTGGACACCCAGAAAATGGCTTACCTCATGAGCAGTTGTAAGCTTCTTCGGCGGCTTGAGATCCACGGCAATGGTGTCATTGGAGATTCCCTGACGAAATCATTGTCTCACTCGCGAAGCATAGATACATTGTATGTGTCAGAAAATTGCCAAGTCACGTTTTCTGCCTTTGAAGAAGCGCTCAAATCGTCCCGGAACACAATTACTGATGCTACCTTCTTGAATGTCAAGACACGGGGGCAGCCTATAGATATTCACCCTTCTATTGACTTCCCGCGTTTCGAGTCTCTGAAAAGGCTACGTATCAAGGTCCAGAATGAAGGATTTATTGACTTGGTTAGTCTCTCTTCGTTCCCGAACATTATTTCTGTATTCAAGTTCTATGCTCTTGGGCGGCAGCCCGTCTCATTTAAGTCAGCCTAGAATCTGGATCTCAAGATGCCATGAGTAACAGAGGCCTCTTTCCCAATAACTTTTCTCTGTCTAAGTTCTAATACTTCTGAAATACCACTTACCTTACCTTTTGATAGGTCCGCTTTGCGAAAGATATCCCGAATCTTGAGTCTCTGACCTTGATAGGCTTGGAATCCATAGGGAGTCCCAACTTCACTCTATGGCCCAGCCTTCAGCACCTAGAAACCAGCAATATCACGCCGGGACTAGTGCCCAGTCTCCCGAGCTCATTGATACATCTCAACCTCAACAATAACAGGCACCTTGGCACCCTAGCTTTCCAGGCCGACGAGTTCCCTGTGCTTCCGTTACTTGAGACTTTTTCTTGTGCGGGAACTGCTCTTAACACTACGTTGGTCAACGCCTTCATTCAAGAATCTATCAAGCACGGGAATTTGAAAACTCTATTGATTGGAGATCGTGTAGCGGGAGCTAGCGATGGGCGGGACGAAGATGAGTACGCTGCATCAGAAATAGTTGAGGAGCTCTCATTAGCATTCTTATCACTCCAGGAGCAACGACTGATGGAAATCGTTCGCTTGTATCCCAATGTTCAGAGATTGGATGTGTCTGGAACAAAGATAACGGGAGTTGCGTTGAAATCTTTCGTCCAAATGGGGGCCAGACATCTTAAATTGAACGAATGCAGTGCCATCAGCAGTGATGCTATTGAGTGGGCACGTGGACAAGGAATCGAGATTGAGTTCACCTTCCCCAGCCGCAAAAGAAACGTCAAAGCATGGCGAGATACTGGTTTTGTTGGGATGTACTGAGAAGGATGTATCCATACCAGAAACCCAAACGGTTTGCACAAGGCGGCAAGCAATTTTTGATATATGAATACTAGCCTAGAATTCTTTTGCGGCATTCGAAACGGTGCTGGAACCAAGTATCAAACCTGTCATCGTCTCCGAATACATGTTCACGCTGGTTGACATTCCGATGTCAGTACTTGCATGGTTCTGCGTATGGGTTGCTGATGATGTGATGCTTGAAGTCTGAAAGAAAGCTACCGGGGAGGATGTTTACGTACGGTGATGTCCTTATCTGACCACTGTTGCTTCCATCTCGTACTTCGGACTGCACATTCGAGATACATCCGGCCCTGATGGTATCATTTTCGTCGTATTCCTGGAGATCCTGATGTTTCTAATCGATACACAGGGAGATGCTGTTTTCCCATTCCTAGTGTCTGACGTACGCAATCCAGATCCGCCCAGTTCCGAGCCTACAGCTGAATTTGCTTCTGAAGCTGGACCTGGTAGAAAGAGGGAAGGACTGAGAAAAGGAATGATTCAGATTGCCACGCCCTCGCAAGAAGAAAATTGGTCATTTTGGACATCGATATCGGAGAACCTTGATGATTAAGGCAGCTGCCCCTTTCGATGCGGAGCGTTACCACGAATAACCATCACCAGCCTCATCCTTCTTCCTCCGCTATCCCAGCCCCAACTCCTCTATAGAATGCTTGTTCTGTGACTGGGGAAAACCCCGCATTTCCTCATCGAATTCTTGTCAATTGTCAAATATATTTCAGCTGCCATATCTGGATTTGAAATCCTTCCTCGTATCCAAGAAAAATACGCCTCACGTCTCAAGGACAGCCTTTGCCAGATAAGAAATGCTGTGCAAAATATCCTGTACACGGGAACGTGTCACAGATAAATAACAACTGTCGCATTTGCTGCGCTTTCTGTCATTTAAGTGGGCAAGGAAGCTACGAATCATGGTCGAGCATTTGTCGACTCTTCTTCCATGGTGGTCAGAGTATAGGACGTTTCTGAGTGAAGCCTGTAAGATACAACGTTTGGAGACCTTAGTCTGCGCAGTAGCACGAGCCACTCGGGAGTTATTTTTAGAGCCGAGCTCCCCCACCGCCCAGGTATAGACGACTAACTATCTATCTGACATCAAACAAGGCGAGCAGCCATTTCTTAAAAATCCCCCGTTAGTCTGAAAAAGAGCAGTCTATCTCTAGCGCGTGGATACGAAGTGCATCATCAGAATAAAGGTTGCAAGCTTCGGCTAGGTGCAGTACCGGGAGTAGGGCTTTAGAATATAGATCGACATTGCGTGTGCGAATGTGCCTGGGCCGATGAAACGATGTCAAGTGACCAAATTCAGACGCAGTGTGGTGGTGTGGTGTTACATACTTGCACCAAACGAGATCCTACGGACTACAAGCCCAGCAAGCCCACTCAGACAGGCATCCAAGATCCAGAGCTTGGACCAGAAGTACCGAATGGAAGTCAACCTTGGAGGATGAGTAGGGTTTTGCGGCACGGTGTGGACTGTGCTACATCTTCTGTATGTAATCGTTGTAATCTTCTTGTTATTATATTTTTTGTGGCTAAGCTACACCTGCTCACTGGCACCTCAGGTGCCAGTCAGGTAGATTTCGTTTCTCTTGCTGCTAGAATACATGGAGGATGATTGAGAACCAGCCAATCATCAGAGTCGGTTGCCTGAGATGAGTCGCCCGCCGCATGAGGCCTGCATGCTTAGGACGACACCATTGTTCCAACACCACAGCAGAGGTGTACATCGTATGGTCAACATGTGAGATACAGATTGGAAGGAAGTACGACAACAATGACTCAGAAAGACAAGATCTAGTTGTACATAGTGTTTCCCTCCACAGGCACTGCCTGGCCTCAACAAGCCTCCTTTTTGCACCCTCCAAGCCTCATTGCGCTGCCTGAGCTGGAGACTTGCTCCTTAAGGCGTCTAGTCTAATAATTAAAAAGAGAGTAAATATTGCGCTAGGCAATTCGGAACGACGAATCTCAGATCGCATCATCCGCAGAAAAGAATGACTCAATGTCTTGTTAGACAGTAGAGCGAGCCCCAAAATTTCAATCTTCCAAACTCCCAGGTATCATATCCGTCCTATGCAAGTAGAAGGAAACAAAATTGTCCAGCAAGAAGGAAAAGTAGAGCGGAACAAAAGCCAAAGGAGAAACACCATGCACACCTTGCCCAAAAAACTAATGCCGACGCTATGCTATGAGAAATCGCTGCCCAATGCTATAAGTTTGAAGGAATGTGTCGATAATTTTGCTCATGTGTAAATAGGGCTTGCGCCTGACGTGTATTTCCCCTCTTTGCGCCTTCGATAACTTCGTGAGAACCATGGCACTACGCGTATCTTTCGTTTGCTCGTTATCGTCGTGAATTTGTGCAAATGTGCAGAAGAGGTTGAGCACTAGGTTGGCGCATGGAATGGGCTGGACATCAAGGCGCAGAGCGAGCCATGAATCGATCGTGGCCGACGAGAAGCAGCGTAAGTTCGGATGGTGGTGCTGAGGATGTCCTTCCCCGAAATGAATAGAGATAATGGACCCAATGCTCAAACTCGAAGATAGCGAGAGGCCGCGACTGCCATGAATAGCCCGTTACCGAAGACAATACGTTTCATCTCCGGTGCCGACGGGATGAATGTCTATGTGATCCGTGGCTTGCTGTGCCATAGCCCGAGTCGGAGTATGGGTCCCGCGAGGAGGAGGCCTCCTGCTGGTAGTTTGAGTGTCTTTCGCAAGCGTATCCGACTAGTAGTGTCCTCTCAATGATACTATGTCCCTGTTGGCCGTATGCTGGACACATATCGATGTTGTGTTTGTAGTAAAGGCATCGGCACACAGAGTACCTCTCAACCACCATATAACACATGGTGATGGCGCTGATCAGATGTCTGCGATGATCCGTGGCGAGGAACCCAATTTATAATGGAGGCGTAAGGACGCGTAAATAGGAAAGTATAAGATAGCCTGAGATAAACGGCAGCGTGGCAATGAAATATATTAACGAGCAGACTGAAAGAGAAGCCTGAGCAAAGAAATCTAAGGAATAGAACACGACAAGGCGTGGTGACGCAAAGAGTCATTTGGGGCGCGGGACGTGACTGCCTTATAACTTCCAGCTCTCTCACCAAAGGAGCATAGGCAACAGTGACTGGTCTAGAGAGGTCCTTGACCTTGCATGTGGAATATGCAGGACATGCATGAAGATATACCGGGGAGAGACAGTATGAGATAAGTGAATCGAGTTTTGCCAAGGGTAGCATGGAGTCAGGACTAGCCTAGGGAATGGAGGTAGTCCTACCAGAGCCGAGACCGTAGAAGCCACCAAGAGCCATTTGGAAGCCAAACGGGTGGTCTGTCCACAAGTGGCTTACAGCGGGGTGGGAAGGCTGAACAGCTCTCAGCCTCTCGACGAGGGGTTAGGGGGGAAATGGAGGGGGGGACCTGGTAAGAATTCCGGTGACATAGTCCATGGCCGAAGAGACGATCTCAGATAGCAGTCTGGGCTGGTCAACAAGTGATAAGACACCTAAACAGAATATGGCAGTGCCTGACGAGAACGCGGCCCTAGGTCGGCTCCAACAGGGGCCTTGAAGGGACCGATATACGCGTAGCACAAGACTCGAGCGTGGGAGTATGTAAGATGGGAAGGAGTAGTGTACAAATTGAGGCACCAGGAGAGAGAGCGGAAGTGAAAGCCACGGTACGGCCATGAGAAAGAGACCGGCCATGAAAGGAGATACACTAGCTGCAGAGCGGTAGTTCGGACTTGTGCGTGGGCGTGGGCGAGTGGAATGCGGATGCGGATGCGGATGAATTGCAATCGAGAATGAGAGGAGGTCTTGCTAGTCGGGTGAGGTTTGGGTCGATGGTCGTCGCGGCAGGAGGATTAGCGACAAGCGCAGCGCAGGTGCGTATACCTTGCCCCTGACGTGCCCTTGCGCCTGCGTGCCCCGCCTGCGTGGCCGTGGCCATGGCCTTAGCTCACCTGATGGAAATCAAGAAGAGGAACCAAGACTCAGACCCCTACGGATGATCCATCTTGACGACTCGAGTTGACCGTGGCGTGCACACAGGACACCCAATTTAGAACACCGACCGCTGGAATCCCTACCAGCGACAAGGACTGCCTACAGCCTCCAGGAGTGCCGCAGGGGCGCCGTCAGGGCATGGCATGGTCTGTCTGTACGGTAATCCACCTGTGCTTCTGGCAGGGAACGTCGCGCGACTTCTCCACCGGGTTCCCCTTACGGGCTGTGCACACACGACTCGCCAGAGGGGACAGGGACAAGATCGCACAGGACAGCCCAGGACAGGCTGCGATGGGATAGGACAGAATACAGGGCCCCTGCCAGCTGCTCGCAAAAGCATGCAATCATTCCCTTCCATTCCCAGGTACCTACGTATCCCTTCCCCTTCCCCTTCGTACAATGACGGGCAACCGGGCCCGTGCAAAGGACGGCCGCTGTAGTCCAAGTACCGGGCAAATGAGGACGTGTTCCAGAGAAAGGAAATGCTTGGTGTTGGGTGCTCGTCAGTGGAGTGGGCAACCTGGCGCTCGGAGCTTTTCCATACCTACAGTAAGTATGAGCATCGCTGTGTCGGTATCCGCCGTCCGTGATCCGCATCTGCAGTACGTCGACAACAGTGACTAGGTAGTTCGCAGTCTCTGTTCTTTTGTTTGTTGAAGTCCTACACTGCGGAAGCTTTCGTCTACCTAGTCAAATAGACCTCCTGCGTTATTTGACAGTATTCGATTTGACGTATTCAGGCCAATCAGTCCTTGCCTTTCTCCCAGCAAAAACCCCCATGCCTGCCTAAGGCCCAGGACGCTTTAGACGCCCGTTCGCACAGCACAGCTCGTGCCTTGTACCAATGTTAGTGCCCCTGGTATCCTTTTTGAACCCGCAGCCCGCTCCTCCGAATGTAGTCTGTATGACTCCATTCCCGTGCTTCTCAGCTGGACCAGGTGACAAGGCAAGCATTCGCATCCTCATTTTCTGGGAGCAGGAGCCTCAAGAAGCAAGGGTAGGCAGCTTCGTCGCTGAAGTGCGACTCGGAGCATCTAAGAGCAGCAACACTGTCGCTGTCAGCTTCCCCATCAAGCTGATGCGTTGGTATAATTATCATCTACAATTGTTTGCTTGACCACTTGCCTTACTTAAGACAAGCAATCGTAGCGTCCATGCCGGTGTTAGTGTTGATGAACACTATTAGTTATATAAAAGTATATTCATTCTAATCTGCGCCGCATTGTGGGTCTGATGTCGACCCCAATGGAACTAGACTTGAGAAGTCCACGTCTTTCTCCAGCCTCAACTGAGGTAGATTTGCAGCACTCTACTCTCATAATGTTTTCGAACAAGAGCATCTGCATCTACAGGCACGAGTGGTGATTGCAGAAATCTGCCTTGCGCCAGAGCGCTTTGGAGCAACAGCCTCGCACTAGGCCCCGCCGTCGCACGTTTTCGTAAGGCGACCAATGGCACCCTGGACCAAAACGTGATCTGCTCCGCCTCCTTGTGGCTTTCGATTTCTGCTTACTGTGTCACGGCAAACGTGCTGAGCGACGATAGTGGACCAAAAATTCGGGCACGCCGCGACTTGCTCAAGGCAGCAATTTACAATCACCTATATCAGAGCACTGGACATGTGCGATGTCGTATCTTCGAACGTCCGCCTCCGTTGCCAAATGTTCTCTAGTCACGAGCTATCTGGGGATGCCAGTATTAATCGCTGGGCTGACATGATAGACCGCGAGCACTAGCCAGAAGCCGAGTGCCCGACCCCTATAAATCAGTGACTGAATAGTAGATTCCTGAGAGGAGCATGATATAGCCCTGTCATTATGAAACGTCTGAGAATGCTGCGTATCTGTATTATGCGTTCTTCCCCGCGTTCACATTCGCCAGGGCCATTCAGCTTCAATCGCAGCGTGGCTTGAGCTGAAGTCTTTTAATGCGTCAAAAGATGCAGTAAGCAGCAAAGTTGGAGCTGTGGGGTGTTGGCTACATTGAGACTTTTGATATCACTACCTTTATCTTAATGTCCGGCATGTACTGGGTGACGAATACCCAACTGCACCCAAATAGGGAAACTTTCTCCGTGCACCTGATTTTTGGATATTGTGGATTGATAGCTTTCCGGGACTCTTGACTATCTATTGTAGTGTCTCAGCCCATGTATCAGCGCCGGTTTATTTTGCCGGCGATACGGGATGATCTTGTACAAACTTGCCAGTGTGTCTTTTCCGAAACTTCAGGTTGGACCTGTTCGTATCCTGACAGCACTCTGACTGAACCTGTCTCAAGGATCACGCCTGATTTTTGAACCAGTCAGAATTGGCATCGACCATAAAATTCGTGATGTTAAACTCATTTGCGCCATTGCTCAATTCTTGTGGAACCATTTCCCCCACGCCGTTTCCATTGCTTGCGATGTGGGTCACATCACTATACCCAGGGCCCACAGGCAATCTTGGGACGTTGAAGAAATCGAAGACATCAAGATACTCGAGTTCGTTCGGTGCCGGAGTTCTTGCTGGTGTAACGCTAGGCATTCTGGATACCATACCAATGTGCTTCGGCTGTCTCGAGATTAAGAAGTCTAGGTCGTAAGCACAGCGCCTCATATCAGCCAGTATTTTGACAGAAGATGGCGTGACTCTCTCCCCATTAGCGCCCGCAGAGCGTTCAGAATCACGATGCTCATCCAAGACTCGTTGAAGAATTGCAGTGTATCGCTCTGCAACAAGCCAGTAACGGCCCATCTCTCGAAGTGCGTCAACGAAGAACTGGATTTGCGGGCTGAGTTTATGTTCGATGGTCGACCCATGAACAAGTAGTAACCTTGCCGCTACCCACAATGTGAATGCAAATGGAGGCCCAAGCTTTGGTAACATTCCATTCTGAACGACAAACTCGCCGAGCGCGGCGATATTTTCTACAGCACCATGGCAGCGCTGGCTGGCGCTGTATGAGGGTGTGAAGATTGGAGAGCGGGTCGTTGGATAAGCGGCAGAAGAATGTAATCTAATTATTGTCGTATGAAATGTTGCTAGCCGATCATTAGTAGAGGTCGAATCAAGCCTCGTCACTTATGTCTCGACTTACCATGCAACATCACCCATCCACAATTGATCGATTTATTGCCTCCAGGTTGGAAGAGTTTTGCCATATTGCCATAATCAGTTGGAAGATTAAATTTCCACGTTGTGAGCATATTATCAAGCTCCCGGTACTCTCCTTGCCATTTCTCCACATCCGACAATGCACTAATGTCGACAGGTTTTTTGAGGAATTTATGGATCTTAGACAAGATCCCCAAGATTTCAATGTAATACGAAAAAGCGCCTAAATTTTCCGGTTTATCTATCTCGTATTCTGTACGCTCGCTGGTCTGGAACCACCTGGTCTGAACTGCCTGATTCTTGTTCCAAAAGTCGTCACGGCACGGCAGAGTCCTGTCAATCTCCTTCTCATCCAGGGCAAATTCAAAGGCAGTAGCGATTGTTGCATATCGGTCAAGGAGATAGACCATCCAAAATAATCGTCTTCGGGATTCCTCTTCGATGAAGTTGTCCGCTTCGGGCAGAACCATGGCGCGAAGCGTATATATAGAAGGGTAACTTGGTGAAACGGAAAACGAAGTCGTCTCGACCGCAAGACCAAGTTGAACGACGGAACGGGTTATGAGGGCTAGCAAGTTCCATCCCGGGGGACCATTACTACTTCCGACAAGATCAAGGGCCAATATAACAAGCGCCTGCAGAGCCTTTACTGAGGAGTTCTCAAGCCCATATAACAGAACTTTTTGTTTAGATATGTCGTGATAATGTCGCCGTCTCTCTTCTGTCAACCTTTGATCTGTTGAAAATCTCAACGTTGTAGCCACAATTGCGTGCAGCAATATCCTGTCTGCTTCTTCTAGTGTTGATGGACCAAAGAGAGAGTCTAAGGTAGATCGTCGATGCAAGATCGGGCACCACGTATTGACATACTTGAAGTAGAGATCTACTAGAGCATAAAGCAGGTCATAGGGTGGCAAAGCGTGATCTGACGAGATCTCAGTTTGTGACTGCGTGATATTGAGACTTGGCGATTCGAGAGGTGGTTGACTAGTACTATAGAATTCTGGCACCTGGCCCGTTTGTATTGAATGAGGTGTTGGGTGTGACTGATTGCGTGAATGATTAGGTTGCTGGATTCCTTGTTGGAATACATCGCCATGCAGGGATGGAACTGCCGGATTTTGGGGCAACGTGTTGGTGAAGTCCATCGACTGATTTCCCGGAAAGGTGGAAGGCTTCTGGAGGAAGAGTGCTGTCTCTGCATGGGGAACATGCCCTCGGGGTCCATCATTCGGTCTGAAGCTTGATAAACTTTGAGGCGTATCATGGTCGCTAGTGAGACTGTTGCTGTGATTGCTGAACGATGACTCGAGTATTTGAGCATGCGTACGTATGACCTCTTCTAGCCTGTCTAATCTCTGTTCTAGTTCGCGGCCATACCCAGCACGTAGGCCGGGTTTCTTCCGCTCCTTATACTCACAAATAGCGCCATTGCGAGTACACCAGCCACAAGATGGCTGACCACGATCACACTTTACCTATATGGGGACAGATGTTAGAAATAGATCCCAAATTACCTCGGTGTTTGACAGTAACAACAGCGTGGTAGAGTCAAGGGGTCTGAGAACGGCAGATCCAGGCAATATGAGCAATTCTGTATGAGAATCACGGGATCAGATGTCTTGCCCTTCTGGATGGACATTACTCAATGCCAAAATGCGAGAAGTCCCCCGTTGCATGTGAGTCGGATCATTTAAAATGAAAAGAAAAAGGAAACCCCGGGCGCATTTTGAGATGGATAATCTCCGAAGTTCATACCTTTCTCTGTTTGCATAGTTCACATCTTCGACGAATCGTTAGCAAAATTTGCTCTTGATAATCATCTAAAGGTTGATCTTCAAAGTGATGCTGCTGATTTGCAAAGGTTGCATCTTCGGCATCGACATCGTGATCAACGACTGGTTGAGGAAACATGATTTCTTACGAGACTGACATCGGCCTCCGCGGTCTCTTGCGGGGCCTTCCGTCGTTTTCTCCACCGCTATCTTCTTCACTGTAGGCATTTTCCTCGTCGGTTTCGGGTTGATTCGAACCTGGCCGCTGAGACGGATGCGGCGACAGTTTGATATCCATCTGAATAGACGCACTACAATGGCTGGGGCAGCAGCGATAGCCTAGAACTGTTGCTCGTTCGGCTCAGTGTTGGACGAGAGTCGGGACCCTTTATGGCGAGCAAGAAGAAAATTTGTGGAGATGTGGGGAAGCTCCGGTGCGGATTAAGATGTCTGGGGAGCAGCAAGAGCATCAGGAGCTTGAAATACACGCAGGCGCTTCATCAGCCAACCGTGGCGAACGTCAAGGAGATTATCCAATTATGAAGGGCGAGAAGTCGCTCAAGGATATGCAGCCGTCGATGGGTTTCTGTTTGTGTGTGCCTGCGGCCCTGGGGGCATGGGCATGGGCAAGGGGAGTTGCAAGAAATCGCGGTGCGGTCGAGGACCGTCCGCCGCAGGTGACTGATGGAAAGTGCGCAACAGGGCTCCAAGTCTGGGGTCTGGAGAAATGGGACGCCGTTGATCGACGAACCAAGATGATGCCCTGCAGAGGCTCTGCAATTGGCAGGTCGCAGGAGGCTTCAGGCTTGAACCACCAATGGACACCGCGGTGACGAGGTCTCATGCTCGTTCATGCTCGTTCACACCGTAGAGCCAGAAAGTGCCGGCATGCCAGCGTGGGTATTGGCTGCATATGCAATGGAGAATTGGGGGTGAATTGCCGGTCGCAACGGCTTTGCAGTGGTCCCATCATGTCTGTATCGTCCTCGACCTCGACTACTGTACGAGTCCTGCGCTGTAGAAGTCTGACTCGGGCAAGGATGGTGGTGTTGGAGTGGAGTGGAGTGGTGTGGTGTGGTGCTCTAAGGTTGCTGCTTCGCTGCGCTTTCAATCGCATCACATCGCTCGCCTTCTCGTCCGTATGCAGCGGCCCATATGTCAACATCCCAATCCCATCCCCTCTGTCTGCTGCGGGCTGTCAGAACCGTCTGGCTGACTCGTACGTGGCTGGACGAGAATGGGGGTGCCTTCGTTCATACCCGGCCAGAGCCAATCTCCGATCTGATCTGGTGGTGGTTTGTTCGCGCCTCGGCAAGCTGGGACAAAATGGCCCGAATTTGACCCCACCATAGGTTCCAGAGGAGCTTGAACGGCAAGCGGCGCGGATTGAGTCTCTCCAGCCAAACTGACTCGATGTATATACATAACCACAATTCGTGCTCGGCGACTTTGAACCTCCTCAGTAAAGCTACTTGGTTGGGTCTGCGCTCCCAGTGTCTTCACCCCTCCCACACCAATCGCTCTCTTGCGGTCTTTCCGACATGGCTGCTCCAACTGTACGGGCTTTTCCCACCATCAAGTCTATCCGGACGTATGTTGTGGAGGGTGTCGGGTCCGGAGGAGATTATCACAATGTGAAAGGTGGCCACTGGTAACTTCTGAGCTCAGATAAACTTCACTTACGATCCTAACCTCAGCCCAGGTTAATCGACACATCTATCTCTACGCCTATGTCTAGATGGGAGAAATATCGCGCCTCGAGAACAAGCTGGGGCATCAATGTGTTGGGCTCTTTCTGTGTTGAGATTGAAGGATCAGATGGCACAGTTGGCTTTGCTACTGGTTTTGGAGGCAAGTATTCCTGTTGCAAAGGCGTTCAGTATGAGTACTCAAACCAAATTAGGCCCTCCAGCGTGCTGGCTAGTCCATCAACACTTCGAACGCTTCCTGATCGGTGCGGACCCTCGAGATACCAATCATTTATTCGAGCAAATGTACAGAGGCTCCATGTTCTACGGGCGCAAAGGACTTCCAGTCGCTGTTATATCCGTGATTGATCTGGCTCTCTGGGATCTGTTGGGAAAGGTCAGGGGTGAACCCGTATACAAGCTTATTGGAGGGGCTACACGAGACAAGTTGGATTTCTACTGCACAGGCCCAGAGCCGACAGCAGCAAAGGCGATGGGATTCTGGGGCGCTAAAGTCCCCTTGCCATACTGTCCGGAAGAGGGCCACACGGGCCTCAAGAAGAATGTGGAGTTTCTACGGAAACATAGAGAAAGTGTGGGACCAGATTTTCCGATCATGGTAGACTGCTACATGAGTCTCAATGTTCCATACACAATTGAAATCGCCGCGGCTTGCAAAGATCTCAATATCAATTGGTGGGAAGAATGCTTGTCACCAGATGATACCGATGGTTTTGCACAAATCAAGCGAGCTCACCCCCAGCTTAAGTTTACAACTGGAGAGCATGAGTATTCGAGATACGGTTTCCGCAAGCTTATTGAGGGTCGCAATCTTGACATTATTCAGCCAGATGTTATGTGGCTTGGCGGCATGACTGAATTACTAAAAGTAGCTGCTATGGCCGCTGCGTACGATATTCCGGTAGTTCCCCATGCAAGTGGACCTTACAGCTACCACTTCGTTGTCTCACAAACGAACTGTCCTTTCCAAGAATATCTCGCAAATTCGCCGGATGGCAAGAGCGTGCTACCAGTCTTTGGGGACCTTTTCTTGGACGAACCGATTCCAGAAAAGGGTTACCTAGACGTCTCGCAGCTTGACAAGCCCGGATTCGGATTAACACTCAATCCAGCTGCTAGATTGATCCCAGCGCAATATCTCCTAACGCCAAACCCCGAGCGACCCTTGGGTCAGACAACAGAGCCACCTCAAAAGACCGAGGAGGAGGGAGGAATTGTGAACGGTTTAACTCAGGGTGTAAAGGATTTGGCGACTTGATAGAATGAATCATGTATTTAGGTTCCCATTGCTTTCTTGGCATAGCATCTGAACATAGGGTGCGGGGCTGGCTGTTTCACACAATATACTCGGCATATCTAAGATCCATCGCGACAAGTGAGCAAGTGAGACTCGATCACAATGATTATTCGTCTTTCAAATATCTTACTCAAACATGAGACTTCATATGGGCCTAGAAACAACAATTAACCTCGGGCATAAATAGTACGAGAAGCCGAGTCGCGGGGTGAATCCCTGCCCCGCGAAAGCTCCACATGAGCAAGCCCTAGAACAAATGTTCGGAGCTCATAGTAAAAGGTGAGCATTCACGCAACGTTAATATATTTCCCTGATGATCTGCCACTACGGAAGTAGAGTTGCAATAACTGAGAGTACCTACTAATTAAAGCAGATTCCTTTTGTAAACCTCAATCTCAACAGTCTTAGACCTTCCTACCCACACTAAAAATCTCTCCAAACACGTATTCGCAACGATAAAATGCCCCATTATCTCCTAGCTGCAAAGACTGCTGCGATCACAGGTATCGTTTTCTCACAAACTACATCATTCTCATTTCTTTCAGCTTACCCAGCACAGGTGGCACCACAGGCATCGGACGCGCCATTGCCCTCGAATACGTACGCCAAGGAGCAAACGTAGCTGTCAACCACCTCAACCTTGACTCCGATACTCACCACAAGCATTCCCTCCTTGCAGAAGCTACTGATATCAGAGAGAAGGATGCAAAGGCAGGTAGACTGATCGAGGTGGAAGGTGATGTGACCAAGCCCGAGACAGGCAAGAACCTAGTTGAGGAAGCCGTGAAGGAATTTGGACGTCTGGATATCTTTGTTTCGAATGCTGGCGTTTGTCAGTTTGCGGAATTCCTAGAGTTAGTTTGCTTGCCCCGTCATTATTTCATGTTATTTTAAGAGGCTATGAGAGACTAATAGTCTCAAAACAGCATGGATCACGACCTCTTCTCCTCAACCGTCCGCATCAACCTCGACGGCGCCTTCTACTCCTGCCAGGCTGCAGCACGGCAAATGGCATCTCAAGGCAATGGCGGTTGCATTATTGGCATCTCCTCAATCTCCGCGCTTGTCGGCGGCGGCTTGCAAACACATTATACTCCGACAAAAGCTGGCGTCCTATCGCTAATGCAGAGCTTGGCTGTAGCATTGGGCAAATACAAGATTCGATGTAACGCATTGCTTCCGGGGACTATTAAAACACAGCTCAATGAGGAAGATCTTAATGATGAGAAGAAGAGAGAATATATGGAGACTCGCATACCTCTTGGCAGGACAGGAGTTCCGACAGATATGGCAGGTCCAGCTGTGTTCTTGGCTTGTGAGGAGTTGAGCGGGTACGTGAATGGAGCACAACTGTTGGTCGATGGAGGACTGTATGTCAATCTACAGTGAGGTACGTCTGTGGGGAGTGAAATGTCGGGAGTCGAGTGGCTTCGACATACATGCCCCTGACTTCATTGGGTAAAAACATCAAAAGCATATCGTGTCCTGACACCCAATTGCTTCGGATCTTTCTTGTAGGGAAAGTCTATAGCTGGATCTTTCACCTGTTGCCTCCTGGATTATCATATACTCCTTGTAGGACTCGGGAGACACTCTGTGGTCTCAAAATTGAGCACAATGCTGCTGCATGATATGCAGACCACCTTACGAGATATTTTGATGCATACTTTTGTACGCTGGGCAAGTCTTTAACTATCAGTAGTACCCTAGCTCAAAAATGTAGCAGTTGTTGATGTATACTTTTCGTCCCTGTTTACCATCGTTCCTCCTAAATTACGAGCAAGCTAGAATTGGTCCTGGATGAATGAAAAGCACAGATCAGCATATCTGCCACTGCATAGATTCTATCCCATTGGAGAAGAATGTTGCACAGGTAATTACAAGCCACAGGCAAATTTGTCGTGCTTTCCGATTCTTACGGCCGGTACGGTGGAGGCCCTGGTGCCCCCGCCGTTTTCGCGAGCTACTCTTTCCCCATGCCATGAATTTACGTGCGTGAGGTGGAACCTGAAGAAGCTATCGGGCCTCCAAATATTCTAAAAGTGCATGGCGCTGGAATGCTGTCCTCTTCTGACTTTAAACAAAGCCGGCTCTCTCTGCGCTCGTTCTACTTTCTGCTGCAGGGCTGGGAATGGCGTCAATCATCCACCATGGCCCTTTTGACGACAAGGCTCGAGAACACCCCACTCTTAGATTCATCGACGAGTACTCCAAAGTTATAGACAGTCTCGACCTTTCTTCAACGCCATGCTCAAACTTCTTCGCACCCTTGGCCGTTTACCATGTGAGTTAGCTTCTCTGATATGTATCTAGCCTACAGGTGTCCGTCGATCCCGAGAGGTGCGCTACTATTATTTCTGTGCGTTATGATCAATAGCACTTTGCTCTAAAGCCCTTTACTAGGACACGAAAGGCGATGTCCATATCACAGCTACACACATCTGGGCGTGGCTCGACCGGCAATTTGCGCCCTTCTCCCAGATCCGCCACGATGTTGTTCAGACCTCTTTGGTCCCCTCAGAAGATGGAAGAGACATAGTGTATTGTGAATGTCTCACGCACTTCCGTCTCAAGGATGACGAGAATGGTAATGAGATTGTGGCGCCAAGGCTCTTCATTTGGACAGTCGGAAAAGCCGAGGAGGGGCAGGGTACTGAAGGGAGACAAATCCACGAGTGTAGATTATTTTGGGACACTGGGATTGTGGGAAGATATGTAACGAACATGAGGAGAGAAGAGCGGTCTAGGAGTTAAATATTTGGGGCTGTGGATTGACGTTAAGCAATTCTGGTGTCCAGATATGCTGGGGGCTACTGATCAATGCGTTTGGGGAAGTTTGGAAGTATACTGACGGTGAGGATGGCCGTAGAGCTATCTACGCTCGCTTCTCGACTGCGGATAATGCAGCTCGGCGATGTATCTCGTACTCATCGGCCTCTTACTTTTGGTGTTTACGTAGCTTGCGTACAGTTCATGCCTGTGCCTCCAGAGGAGTGAAAAGAGCCACGAAAGCCTCAAATCTCACCTTAGCTATACAAGTTTTTGATGGTCCTCAACACAGATTCTTTCTTTCTACCTACCCTTGTTCAGCGTAGCTTTTCCAAGGTGAAGGAGCTGTACGCAGCTCAGGGCATGTATCTACCAATTGTTTCTCCCTCCTCTTAAGAATTACAGCTCAGACTGCATATGTTGACAATATGATAAGCCAATACGAACTATTACAACAATCGCCGCCGTTGCAAGGTGGCAATAAGATACCATTACAGAGGACAAATTCCCTAGGAACAAGGCAAAAGGTCTTGACCACCTGCCAACACATTCATCATCATCACCTTCAATCGAGCACAAGCAATGACTCCCCTTTCCAAACAACCCGCCACAATCACCTACTACCCGGATACCGGACCAGATGTTGTCAGTCATAGCATCCAAAACAAAGCACCCCGGATTAAATCCCCGAAGTCTGACATTAGCTGCCGCTGCCACATCCTTCCTCTGCCCCCCTGGTTGCCATCCTGCATAACATCCACGGAGACCAGTTCCGCAGGTTCTTGGTAAGCGCTAGCCCTGCACGCCACTCCTCCTTACCCCCTTAGTCCTCAGGGCCTCCACAAAACCTGTTCGACATGAATCACGGATCCTAGAATGCTAGGAGGAACGGAAGTTCGTGCGTATTTCGTTGCATTTCGAACCTCTTAGCCTGCTGCAAGTCCGAGGATATGAGACAGTAGCTTCCATGCAAATATACATTTGGAGTCTTAATAAAGTATAAAATATGCTTGCCATGCTAGCTAATCGGTAATATCGTTGCAGCGACGGCGACAGAAATAGTAATGTACCTTTGTATCTTTCGGGGATCGGGAATTTCAAAGCATCAAAAATCTGCCCATATAGGCACCATCCCCTGCTCAGATATTGCGAACAGCTGAAGTGAGAAGTAACCTGTCAAGCAAATAAGCCCAACACAGCCAATCTTCCCACGCTCTCTTCCCATCCAAAGCACAAGTGAAGCCTCATGAAAACCACTCTTTGCTCGAATAGTCTGATTTCTCCACTACTCATCACACAGATATCCTCTACCGTCCTCCCAAAGAATTTCTCCCATGCTCTGTCGCTCCAGAGCAGTTTGCCTGGGGCAATGCAGCCTGTTTCGTCAAGCAAGGTGCCAATAATCTTAGGGTTCAGGTGGAGGCCGAGTAGCTTGGAGCAGTTGCGGCAAGGTGTTGCGAGGGTGTTGGAATAATTGGGGACACCGCAGCTATGAATATAAGTGAATGAAAGGAGAGTGACAAAGGTCCAGTTACCATTCTGCACCCATGAGCATGTTACGGCGATGGAGGGACACTAATGACATTTCCATGATGGTGACACTGAGAAAGCCTGTGAAGACTTGCTGAGGGCTCGAACGGACCCTTAGGTTAACGTCAATAGCTAGCTTTAATATGATGGATGAGGGACGGACCAAGTGTCGAGCTCAGAAAGGGTGAACAGCGGCCTATAGACTCCATACTCCGCAGACTCCACGTCCCATATACCTTCTGGAAAGTCCAGTCCCAAATTCTCCTTCTTCGTCAATCCTACAATATACTTCCGCAACCACTCAGCATCGGGGAACTCCGGCTCAACCTCTATCATCGTGCTCCTCATGATCCCCAGACTCCCTTTCCCCGCGTACTCAACTTTGAAACCAGGATTCGATATCAGAAGAACGGTCCTTCCAGGCGCCCAGTCTTGGACAGCGTCGATCATCTCATTCCAAACTATCATCTTGCTTCCACCGGTATGGTCAAACAACATAACCTCGACTAGCTCACACTCTCCACCAGTCTTTTTCGCAATTCTCCTTTTGGCCCCAATACTCTTCACGCAGACCAGGATCTTTGCTCCTTCAACGCCATCATGACCGCCCCCAAGCCAATTTTCCAACGTCATGAGCCCATGGAGTGGCTGTCCCCTACGGTGACCGATAGGAGTATTGTAGATGTCGTCAGAGCTAACAGTAGTATGTATTTCAATATGATCAGAGGTAACGCGGCTAGGAAATATATTAGCATAGACAATGACCCCATGCACAGCAGCGCCGTCTACTCTCGAGGAGTCGGAGATAAAGAATGTCCAGATAGAGACAAGACTGCCAAGTTTGAGTGGGTATGGTTTATTGGCGAAGTAGAGTTTAACCTACACAAGTGAATCAGTAGTGAATTAGCGCGGAGAAAAGGGGAGAGGGGACCGAAATTGCAGCGGTATCGTCCTTTACGAGCAGGTAGTGCCAGCCTGAAGCTTTCGGCTGCTTTTGACTTTGGCCATATATGGTATTGATGTTGACGATTCTACCGTCAAAATGGACCGATTTGGGTCCAGGTACAAGCAAATCGATGGTCGATTGCTCAACCTCACAGTCTGGTTTCCACTTTCGACTCAGAGGGTCCATCGCATCTTCCAACTCTTTCTCCGTGAACCCATCGCCTCGTCTTGAACTCTGTAGAGAGGCAGCTTGTCCACTTTTGGCGGCAACCTCTTTCTTATAGAAAGATTGGATTGAAGGGTATGTTTGAACCATATTTATGTACTCTTACGAATTTGAAAAAGGGAGCGTCGATGAAGGAGTGTGAATGTTGAAGTCTCACATGAGAGTTAGAGTTGGAAATTCTGCCACTCTTGACCGCAAGTGGTCGCACTAACCCGCAATCACAAAATAACACTGGAAGTACGTCACATTGCAACATATCAAGGAACATTACTGTGAGGGCAATTGCAATCCATATTGGGCTATTTGTCTAAAGAAGGAACGCATGACACTTATCGTCATGTGGTAAGACTAAAAGTCGTTCTGTAAGAATCAATCCACCACAGCCTATCAATGCAACGGATGCATTTCTAGACATAGGTAGGTGCTAGGAAGAAGAGAAGAGATTACGTCCTAGATCAAGTATCTAGAATAGCTTGTGCTCCAAAGTCATATCATTCTCCGGCTCCAGTCCCACGCAGGCGCGGAAGATATTGGTCAAGGCACCTCGCTGCTTAGCAAGAGCATTGACAACTGGTGTACCTGGAGGAGTTAAAGGAGCCTTGAGCATATAGCTGAGAATGGAGAGGACGCTATGGAAGTTGCCATAGTCCTTGGTAGCGGTGCCATCGGTCGAGGTGGCCTTCCATTGAATGCGAGTCATCATCTCCGCAACCAAGACAAGGTCGATGATCAAAGGCGATGCAAGCAAAGAATCCTCGCAAACGTTGAAGAGACTAACACCATTAGCAGGAATATCTCGGAACAATTAGATATGCAAGACTTACGAAATAGTTTGATGACCGCCCATAAAAATCTCAGCATAATACTCATCCAAAGCACGCTTGTTATCTCCAACTGCCGGCATGTACTTAATGACAACGGTATGGTCAGGATGCTCGCCCTTCTTGTACAGCACAGTGTTTGCAGCCACCATGTCATCGACGACGTTAGATTTGGAAATTTCCTTAGAACGGAATTGCTTCTGAGAGCTTAGATTCTTTCCATCATTGTTGCCAAGATGGTTGTAGGATGCAATAGAAGTGAGCCGGATGCCTGCGCTGATCAAGAAGTCGACGAGGGCAGACTTCATCTTGGTTTGGCCAGACTTAAAATCATCACCACCTATGTAAGCATTGTGCTTCTCGGCAAATTCGATACAGCCAGGTACGAAGGTATTCTGCGGAGAACCATTGATGAAAGGGGCGTTCTCGAGGATAGACGCAACGGCGAACACAGTGGAGGGGGCGACTTCCTCATGCCCAGTCTCGATAGCTTTCCAAAGATTGTCTGCAGTGTCGTTGACGCCCGGGATGAGATCGGCAAAACGCTCAGTGTTGGCTGTCCACTGAACGATAACCTTGTCTAAGCCATGCTTAGCTTTGAAGTTACTATTTAGGGTTAGTGATTGATCTGTAGAGTGAAGTTATGAAAGACCCACCGAATATCCTTTCGGATCTGCTCAACATGCTCGAGGCAAACTTTGCTGCCCTCGATGAGGTTGTCGGCACGATCTTCCTGATTAGCGGCAATGAAGTCAGGATAATAGATGCTAGGAAGAGGGACCATCTCAGTCATCTGCTTCTTGACTTGAGACTTGAGAGTAGGTTCCAAAACACCAGCACGGTCCATAGCATCGGTCAAGTTCATGCCGCTGATGTCCCAGCCGCCGATAACAAGATCATTGGGGTGAACCATGGGAAGGACATCGTGGAATGGGATATTAACGTCGTCGCCGGTCTTCGTGTTAGTACCAAGTTTCATAGTCGAGGCCATGACAACAGAACCATAATAATTAGCAGAACGAGGACCTTCACGAGTGTCCCAGGTGAGGCCAAGGCGATTAGCAAGGATGCCAGCAGTGACAGTGGTACCATTGTTACCACCCCAGCCGACAAGCATCATGCCAGTCTTGGGAACTTTACGATCAACCTTGAAGTCATAAAGAGTCTCCTTGGGGGTGGCCACGAATCTGCCATCGCTGGACTCCGTGACAGCCGTTGTGCGATAAGCATACTTGGTTCGGATCTCATTGTCAGAGTAGACAACATTGGGAGAGTTGACAGTGAAGAGATCCTTGTTGGAAGGAGAAGCTGAGGTAGCACCACTACCGTTCGAGAAGCCGTTACCGATCTCGGCATGGGGAGCCATCTTGCCAAATTTGTAGAGTTTATGGAGAATGCGTTGAAGGAGTATTGAGATGATGGTGGCAGAAGGTGACGCAGGAGTCAGTGCTGATTGACCCTACAAGAAAGCAAATCTATCTTGTAAAGGGTGAGTCCGAAGCTCCTGCGGGAGAAGAGCAACGGGCTCCTGCGAACGGGTGGTGCGATCTAAGAGGGACAATTAGCCTTGTTTGTTTTGGAAGGAACAATAACAGAAGATGCAGAGACCCCTGTCTGAGACAGTCTTGTAATGTTGAGCATATTCCCAGCGTCATGCCAACTCCCAGTTCCATATCTAGAAGAAGAAATGAAGCAATTCGATAAAACTTACGAGTTAAGGAAGTTGGCGAACGTCTTGACGACGGGGGTGATCACACTCGGAAGTGCGATCGATTTGATTTGGTTTGGTAAGGGTAAAGAAGCTGTGTAGACTACTTTGTGTCTCCAGAAGATGATGTTAGGTGTTGTTGGTAGAGGAAGAAGAACGGAGGGGGCGGGAGTAGAAAAGGACATTGGCATCAAGGGCGACCAATCCGCCCCACCAAAAGGGGACCAGACCCAGACGAACGATACCAGTGCCCCTCCAGATCCAGATGGAGGGGCAGGCAGCAGGCTGCAGCTTGCAGCCGACATCGACCAACCATTGGACCAATCCGACTCCCGCACGACGCTGTGGATAGAGATAGTACTGTACAGGACTGCATTTCAATTATCAAAAGGACTCCGGTCACATTCGTGGCTTCTTCTCAGTGGCCTCCATGAGCCTTTCGGCCGCTCCAGATTTCTGTTTTAAGCACACGCTGGACGGAGACGCTGCCACCGGATCGCGCGGTCGAGCACATGCAAACTGTGCGCGTTGGTACTCCGTATCTGGAATGGCCACCTCCAGAGGAAAGACAGCGCAACGAGCTTGAGAGAGAGACCACTACAAATCCGAGGAACGGTATTCAAGTCTTCAGAGAAGGCGATATAGGCATCTTCATACATCTTGAAAAGTGGTTACAGCAAACCTCAACTTTTCCGATTTTCGCCGTACTGCGCTTGGCCTGTCGATGATAAAATAAAGCCTCAATGCACTGTACGTTGGCGTCTACGGACAAATGCTGGCCGCGTCTTCCGCTTCTCACGTGTCCGAGGCACTAATTTGCTGAAGAAGTGGCGGTCTGGTAGCGTCGGGCTGGACTGGCGCTCTGTACAACTGCACAACATCAAGCGCGCCTGTCGTGGCCCAAGTCTTCTGAGTTATCGGGTTTCCAGAAGGATAGATCATCTGTCACCACTCCAGAAGCCAATTAATGGCTTGTTATTCGACTGCATAAGTCGCAGTCCTTGATCGACTATTTCTGTTGAGCGATTGCGCCAATAGATGCAACAATGATGCGCCAGCTGCATTGTTCTACAGTATTTGGGACCTTCGGAACAGCGCAGCGCCTGATGCAACATGCTTCACACACAGATCAACAAGCCAACTCATGGCGTGAGCATCAAAGAATTAGAAATAATTGTAGCCCGCAAGACCTCCGCACACAGCAAGGAAACGCGAGAACTTTGCATGATCTAGTGAGACCTTACTCATCCCAAGGGAAAAGAAGTCCTAAGCATCGGATTTCTGGATCTACTGTATATTGGCATAGAGAATGGTGCAGTAGTGATCTCTTTTGAAGAAGCGGAAGAGACCGGATCGCCGAGCCCTGTGTTTAGGCTATCCATTTTAGCCAGACAGGTTTCATACAAACAAGTCAATTGCCAATAGAGTCTCGTTCCAGACGAAATGTCTAGAACGAGAGATCCATGCCGCATGGTCTCTGCATCCAGAAGCCAAAATCTCGAAGATGCTGCAAGACTGGCAGCTGCTCTAATGAGACAGCGGGCCCTAGGTCATTGGAAATTGGCACCAACTTCAAGAATTATGCCAGCATCTCATGCCTCTTGGAAGCTCATCTGCCGGCCATTGGCGATGTTATACTAACGAAAGAGATTTTGGAACGCAGTCCTGGAATTTGGGGTGAGATCAACCAGGTCACGATGTTTCTTGCCCGTGTATAGACAGATAGATGGAGAAGGCCTCGTGGCTCGAGCGGCTCCAGAAACGGAGGGAACGACAACGACGTCAATCTGGCCAACCACCATAACCTTAGCGAATGCAGGTGGTGGTTGTTGTTGTTGTTGACACATCTGACCAGGATGCGCAGCGGTTTAGTTCTAGAAGGCAAAACGTCGCGTGCCTCGTGTAAGAGGTTCTCTGCGAACAAGATATCCAAGCCCCCCCACACGAAACAGAACTCGATCAAATGATTCCCAGCCGCCGGCGCGAAACAAAGTAGATGACAGACCTGGTGGACAGGTGACTACAGGTGACGTTATAATGACTGGCCGTCTCATCTCGAGCCTCTGTCGTGAAGCAGAGTAGAGGAGTCTTGGGTAGTGTCGGTACGGATACGGGTAAAACTAGGGAACTAGGGAACTAGGGAAGGGAAAGTGTAGGGAAGGTGTAGGGGAAGCGGAGGCCTGGGAGGATGGCTCGACCACCACCACCAAACCACATTCAGAGGGTCACGGCCAGATTGGGCTGCGTGGCTGCTGATCAGGGTGCGGCCAAATTTCCCCTGAGATTTCGCCTAGAATGATGCGCGGCAAGAAAGGAGAGCGCGAGACCAATGAGGCCCGGACCACCGTCCATCACACTTCCACCAGCTCCTTCCTTTCGACTCCATCTGCCATCCGTCGCAGCGATGACGACCACGACCACGACCACCCACTGACGCCGAAGCTCCCCTTTCGTGCTGGCTTCGAGATGGTGGCCAGCGCCAGCCCAGCTGGGCACGGTGCTCCAGAGGCTCTAGAGGCTCCAGAGGCACTGACTTGCATCCAAACACCACCACACCCTTCCGCAAAGGCACGCCCGTCCCCGTCCCAGCCGGCTGCTGTCCGCGAGAACTCGCGGAACGGCAGCAGCAGCAGCAGTAGTAGTAGTAGTAGTAGAGGTAGTCCAAGTCCTGCCGAGCCTTTGGAAATTTGGAATATGTGGTTCGTGCAAATTGGTAATTGACCAAAGTGGAACGTTATATAGCCACTGGAGCATGTGGCATTGCCCTGTGCCTGTGCCTGTGCCTGTGCCTGTGGTCCTCGGTCCCGGCTCCTAGATTATCATCTCTCCTCTCGATTATTGCATGGCAGAAGGCGGACGGGGGATCGCCCACGATCACTACGATCTCCCTCGAAACGTTTGCCTGTAGTCCAATCTCAGATCACCGCAGGAGATTCGACGTGGTGGAGAGAGTTCTGTTTTCCTGCAGCAGGCTCGTACACCTTCCCCATCAGCCTATCAGGCACTAGCAGGCATACTGTAAGAGGCCCTGGCCCTGGCAGATTGGGTGGTAGTAGATGGTGGCTGGTGGACCAAGCTCGCCCGCCCAGGACCCAGGGGGGGAAGAAGCGGAGGGTTAATCGAGGTTAGTAAGGGCATCAATTGCCTGGGCGGTCCGCAAAACACTCCCTTTGCTACCCCTGGACAGCGACCCTGGCCTAGCCTGGAGCTTCCTACAGTACAGTGCAGTACAACCTCCACGAGACGAGAGGGCAGAGGGCTCCCGGGCTTCTCCCTGAACGCTCCCGCATCTGCAACTGCAACCGCAACCCTTTTCTCGAGCCTCACCGACGGCAACGGTTCCTCCTCTCACAGTCATTACCGTTTCATATTGTGGTCTGGCAGACTTTGTGTTGCAAGGACCAATGCCCTTCTTTCATCCAGCAAGGCAGCTTCTTGTACCTTTCTCACGATAATCATCACTTGCAAATCCTCCAGGTTTACACTGAAACTGCCGCTGCTGACAGATACACGTCTGGCAACAGGTCTCGTTCTTTTACTCAATCTCGACACCCAGTTTGAGTATTTGCTACCAGTCAAATATATGTATCTGAGCCTCGTGTAGAGGACATCCGGAATTAGATATTAGAAGAACGGGCGACAGACGTTTCTTCCGACAGCATATTCTTAGGACACTGCCAAAGAGCATCCTCGCCACGGCGAATGTGTCCATCGTGACGGGTTTTGATGCGGAGAACTAGGTCTTGGGGCCAAGGTCTTTGGAAAGCATGGCAGACCTAGACAGAGCGTCGAGCTTCTTGCCGACGATCAAATGTTCGATGTGTGCTAGAGACATCGAGATTTCAAAACTTGGAGAGCATGTGTGTGGTGCTACAGGCGAAGGTAGTTGGTGATACTGTACACTTCAACAAGTTCCACAGCTGACAGATCACAGCAACTCCTCCGCCGGAATCAAATGGGCAATTTGATAGATTGCCGTACAAGCAGAAGCCCACGAATGGGCCAGGTTTCTTGAAGCCTGGCCGCGCAATGCCTCCCAGGGTTGACACCTCAGCTGCTAGTAAGTCACCATGACTAGGCTCAAGTATTGTGTTGACAGCTGCAGACCGTCCATTCTTGCCCCAAGGAGAATTAACCCCTGTGAGTGCATCGTCTTCTCGGGGCATGTCACCAATTGATGGCCGCCGTTCACCTTTCGCAAGACCATTGCGTAGTGCAACCGCACCTTTGCAGAGGAGACCGCCATCACCAGAGCCTCTCTCATCAAATTTGGATTGTGCTTTCCCTCCTTTTCCGACAAAGGCTCCCCAAAGTCGGTCCCAGCAGAAGGGAGGAGATAAAGGTATTGAGCATAAGTATGCGGAGGCGGACCCAATGTATGCTCCCATGAGCCCAAGAACTGCGAGCAGTGGTGGACTGCTCCAAAGGATGAATACTATCGCGCCGGGACCCTTCGATGTGAACGGTCGAAAACCAGCTGCAGATCCTCCTGCGGGTCGGGGACATCAAAGACAAGCAACCGCAGGGAGTCTGAGGGAGATGACAATGTCTTCAAGTACATCAGAAGTTGGTGGATCTATCATTCGACCTGCAACGGCTGGAGCTGGACACTCTCGGACGTCAACTAACAGCTCAAATGGGTCGAGGTCGGGCATCACTATGCCCAAAGTACCTAGGCTCAACGGGTATGGAGGATTCGGCCCACCATCTACAGACGGCGATAGAAGACCTTTACGTGCCGAAGACAGATCGCAAACATTTCCAATGAGGGATGTACGCCAGGAGACACCTTCTCGAAGCCCTTCTGAGCCGGGCTCTGGACCAAGAATGCGCAGCCCATCCAACGAGTCAAATAGCAGGGTTCAATTGGATAGCGAGCTATCCATGGCAGGATCTTCGAGAAGGAAAAAATCAATCACAGGTCCGGATCTCTCAAGGCCCCTGCCACCCAGAGGCGCAAGTTTGATCAGACCTCGGACAGGTGCAAGGCTTGGAGATGCGCCGCCTGTGCCCAACAATATTAATCTCGCGGCAGAATTTGGGATTGGAAATCCGTATCATACACCGACAGAATCACAGTCTTCGGATGCGTCTGGTTATAGTGAAGAAAGCAAGGCAAGTTCACGATCAAGCCCGCCACGGTCAGCCGGCTCTGATCGAACACGCCGTGAGCCGGCTGCTACACAAAAGATGGATTCTTTGATGTCCGAAATTCAGTCATCCATGAGCGACTTGCAACTTCCCACAAATTCATCGCCTCCGAGGCTCAGAGAGCAACATGCCCGCCCACTCGCGCCAGCAGCGAATCTGCAAAGCAACATCCGTTCCCCAGAATCTCCCATGGACCCTGCAATCCAGAGTGGACGTTTTCCACCAGCAAGATCGCCCATGCGGCCTCCTCTCATGAGACCTTCGACCCAAAGTAAACCTTCTCAACGTCCAACGACCGCGAAGGGGAATTGTAAAGGGTGTGGGGAAGCGATAAAGGGTAAATCGGTATCTTCAGCTGATGGACGCCTTACTGGACGATATCACAAGCATTGCTTCGTATGTGCCACATGTTACGAGCCGTTCCAAGCCTCCACCTTCTACGTGCATAACGACGCACCATATTGCGAACGGCATTATCACAAATTGAACGGGAGCATCTGCAGCACCTGTGACAAAGGCATCGAGGGACAATATCTCGAAAGCGAGAGCAAACAGAAATTCCATCCAGGCTGTCTAACGTGTTCAGATTGCAAAAGGACCTTAAGACACGATTATTTCGAGATGGACGGGCGTGTGTATTGCGAGCGAGATGCCTTTAGGAAGGCCCAACAACACAGATTCTTGGGGCCTGGTGCGGGACCAAGCAGTAGGATGGAGCGGAGGACGACAAGATTGATGATGTGATCAGAATTACGACGACAACTACAGGGGAATGTTCGACTTTGAATATCCCATAGCCATATTTTTGACAGAGCGATTGATGTGTTCCCTTTTTCTTCTGCATTTACATGGCCGGGCTTGGCCGTATTTATACCCTTCCCTAACATCTCGCGTCTGGGATTGCGCTGTTGGATTCTTTCATCTACTTGGGGCTTGCGGATACCCTCTTAATGCATGCTGCTGATGTACAGCAGGCAATTTATATTACATAATGTATTCATGTGTATAGATTTTTAAATTCTTTCTGCTATACTCGTTTTATCTTGTTTACTTGCACATCGTGATGTCCACATGCAAAGGCAGGCACCCGCGCTATTACGCACAAGCAGCCCCACGAAGTGCATCCACTCTCCTAGACGATTCCTGTGTCTTTGGGGCAGCCGAAAAGTCATTGGTAGGGTAGTTGCTTTTGGGCTATAGAAGATCACCTGTACAACTTGTAGCAATGGCCTTGTAGAACCCACATACAGAGGAAGGTTGAAGGTTGCCGGTTCTCACCAAGCGAGAGCTTTGGAGTTGAAGGGGATTTTGTGATATGTCATGGGTTGGTACTCAAAGCCACTTCCGTTTAGCAAGGAGGTTCGTCATGCCTAAGAATAGAAGAGCTCGAAAAGCTTGTCTCTGCTTCTGCAATCCAAATGCCGTGTCAGTTAGAGGCACCGAAGAGCCCCCGAACTAGAAGAGTCCAGACTCTGAGCCCGAGACATTCGAAAAACGAGCGAAGTTCGTGAGTAATCGTCTTTTATTTTGTACGATGCTGGTATTGGGAACTCGTTGGATGTGTGGTCTATGGTTGGTTGTCATGCTTTTGAGGCCCTGTCTGCTGGAAGGCTCGGGGCTGCCGCATTAAGTACTCCGGGAAAGCTGGTGACAAGGAGGCGAAATGTTGAGAGGCCAATGACTCGCCAGTGCAGGGTGAAAGAGGCGCCTGGGACATCTGCCGTGCATCACCTATATAGCATCACAAGAAAACTTCTACCACGAGGGCTTGTGCCGTCTCAATGCGAAGATACATCTGCATCTGCATCTGCATCTACGTCTGCAATACGGAAACGGAAGAGGAAGAGGAATCAATGCATTCCAGCTGCCGCTCCGCCCACCGCCTTTCGGCCCACCATGTGGTGGAGACATCTCTACCCAAGCAGGAATCATCATCCTTTGCATCATCCGTTGTGCCTCAGCAAGTGCTCCACTGGCTGCCAGCGTCGTGATCGTGAGATTACTCCTGCCATGCTGTATGGTCTGATGCCTCAACCCGACCGAGAAAGGGTGGACTGCAACCTACATTGATCAAGATGAAGGGACAAACGGACCCTCTTTGACATTCTCCAAAATAGCAACTGTGCTTGCTCGACCCGCACTGTCGGCTCCCAAACCATTCCAGAACCGTCGTCCCCTTTCCTCGTCATCGTCATCGTAATCTGGCAGCTCCAGTCTTTTCTGAGACCCCAAGACACTGTGCTGGCTCGTGTTTTCCAGACCTGGAACTTGTCTAGACCACCCGCCATTGTACTAAGTGCATAGCTGGACCGAGACGGAACCGTCGGAGGGGCTCTGGAGAACGTGCATGTGTAAGATCGCTACGCGGCCAAAGCAACGAGCAGTATTTCATTATTATTCGTGTGATTTCACTGGGAATGGGAATGTCGTTGTTCCTGGACGATACCTCTTTCCGCTTTTTTCTAATTACTTACGACTCAAAGCAAGCGCCTGGGTATTTGCGCGTATAAACTTTCCGTCCGCGCCCATCCACTCGTCTCTCATCGCCAAGTCACGTCTATATATCTCATACTCATTTTTGTTTTGCGTTGCTCCTCACTCGTTGCTGCTGTATTTATCACATTGCTTTGCATCCCTTTCATTCGACAGCGAGAGTTTATTGTCGTTCAAGGTTTTTCGGAATTCGGACCTTTCTTATCAGTGGCGGCAGGCTAAAAAAGCTATACCCTGCCTGCAGAACGCCAAAAAAGACTACCCCTCCAGCGCCATCCTCGACGCCTCTGGAATATCTGTATATAGGTCTGCAAGGACCACATTGGTGGTGAATTGACGGGTTGGAGTCTGGCTTCAAAATAGAATGTCCAGCGAGTATATCACAGCATCAGAGGGTGGTGCAGACTACATCGAGCTTTCATCTGGAGCACCCAGCGGAGATACCAGTGCCAATACGAGCAGGCCAACAAGTGCAGGGGGCAGCGCACCTCAGAAACATCGAGGAAGAGTTCGCTTCAACAGCAAGAGCGAGGCCAACGATGCTACCAACCACAAATCAAGTCTTCCTCTGCAAGACAATGCCGTCCCGCTTCATACCCTTACGCCTCTCAAGAACACACAATCGAGCCCATCACATTCGAGAAACGGCAGTGTCACGAATGTACAAAGGCGTACACCGGACCAGGAAGTAAACGATCCATTCGCCGATCCTACTCCTAGCCCTGTGTTCAAACCGAAACCTAGCCTGCTCAGGAAAAGCAGCTACAACACGGAGCCACATGATGGGAACGAATATGAGTACAACGAGAAGGCCTTTTCAGCATTGGCAGCCCAAGAAAGAGCACAAAGGGTAGCCTCCCTTGTGGGAAGTCATTCCGCACCGGCCTCCAGGAGAAACAGTTTGAATGAGGATGATGAAGATACATTCCTGACCGGGAGGCCGAGTGGGGAAAATAGATATCCCGTGAGATTGGATGACATCCCACTGGTGGACATGGACATTAATCGACCCTATGACGGAGCCGCCATCGATAGTGACGAGGATGATAGCATTGAGAAATCCAAGAGAAGAGAGAAAGGTAAAGCTTCGAGTAGCTCGGAAGCTCACAAGCTAGTCAGACAGCACACGAGAAAGGGCAGATTAGATGCTTTATTTACTTCATCCGAAACTCTGCAACCGCGCTCTGAAATCGCAACACCAACCGAGGAGCAAGCCTTGCACGATGAATACGTCCCTCAACCAACGCAATACAGAGGCGGGGTGTTGTCGTCCCTTCTGAAGCTCTACAACGCACCACAGGGCCATGGATCTCGAAGAAGCAGCGTGTCCTCCACGAGTAGTCCTCCTTATTTCGACAGCAGGAGACCCTCGACTACGTCATCAGGAATGAACACACCCAAGACAAAGCACACTAAATGGTATCATCATCAGAAAAATCATTCTCAAGACACGTTGGCTGGTCTTATAGAGGCTTCTGCTCTCCTCGCTGCACCCGGAGGGCCACAGAAGACGAAGCCAACGAGACCCAGTTTGGGAAGGAAGAGTCCCAGCAGCAGACTTATCGATACGGCCATGCATAGACTGAGTGGAAGACCGAGATTAGAGGATGAGATAAGAATCACTGTTCACATTGCGGAAACGCTTAGTCGTCAGAAATATCTTCTGAAGCTGTGCCGAGTACTTATGGTTTATGGTGCTCCAACTCATCGGCTGGAGGAGTATATGAAGATGAGTGCCCGAGTGCTAGAAATAGACGGCCAGTTTCTCTATATACCTGGTTGCATGATCGTCTCATTCGATGATGCTTCAACTCACACAACTGAAGTCAAGCTCATCAGGGTCGCTCAAGGCGTCAATCTCGGAAAGCTTAAGGATGTTTGGGAAGTCTACAAAGAGGTTGTCCATGATGTTATCGGAGTGGAAGAAGCTACGCAGAGACTGGACAACATCAGCAGCGCCCCGCCGAAGCATAGTCCTTGGCTCCTAGTCGGTGTTTACGGCCTTGCTAGTGCCACTGTTGGGCCTTTCGGTATGTATCCTCCCAAACTCTATGTTTACTCCTAAGCTTACACTGTGACAGCATTTGGAGCACGACTAATTGATCTTCCAATAGCTTTCATCCTTGGATGTATCCTTGGCTTTCTCCAGCTGATTGTAGCCCCCAGATCCGAGTTGTATAGCAACGTGTTCGAAATTTCTGCCGCTGTTCTGACTTCTTTCCTTGCCCGAGCATTCGGTTCTATCTATCACAACGGCACTCCTATATTCTGCTTCTCTAACTTGGCCCAATCTGCGATCGCACTCATTCTGCCGGGTTACATAGTATTATGTGGATCTCTTGAGCTTCAATCAAGATCGATGGTCTCAGGATCTGTCCGTATGGTGTACGCCATCATCTATTCCCTCTTTCTCGGTTTTGGCATCACCATTGGTACTGCAATCTACGGTCTCTTTGACTCGAATGCAACGAGTAGGACGACTTGCACAGGCCAGATGAATGACTACGTCAAATGGTACGTGCGATGATGATATGAATCAAAGTCTATGAGCTGACCCCATGCAGGATATTCGTTCCTCTTTTCGCATTCTGTCTTTGTGTGATCAACCAAGCAAAGTGGAAACAAATTCCTGTAATGCTTTTCATCGCTTTCGTTGGGTATGTGGTGAATTTCTTCGCTTCACGGAAGTTCCCATCCTCAGCACAGATCTCAAACACACTTGGAGCTCTTGCAGTGGGTGTTCTCGCCAACCTCTATTCCCGGGTTCGACATGGACTCGCTGCTGCGGCTCTTCTTCCTGCGATTTTCGTACAAGTCCCATCAGGACTTGCCGCTTCTGGGTCACTTTTAGCTGGTCTTTCAAGTGCCGACATGATCACTAATTCAACGACATTCTCGAATGGGACTGCGAAGATTAATGGATCAAGCATTGTAAGTAACATTATCTGTTCTCCCTCTAATAGCTCTAGAATAACCACTGATCCTTGTTATTTTAGGTCTCTACTACTTCCGCTAACTCAGGTTTCAATGATGTCGTCTACAATGTCGGCTACAGCATGATCCAGATTGCTATTGGCATCACGGTCGGTTTATTTCTCAGTGCTCTAATCATTTACCCGTTGGGGAAGAAGAGAAGCGGTCTCTTCAGTTTCTAGGCGTATTGGTCGGTCCCCGCGACTTGGGTTTATATTTAACTGGCGTGAGTAGGTGGACCTCTTACTCTGGTCCCTTGGGAATGTTTTGTACAAATGGGCTGGCGTTTGAATGTTGGTAGAGCAGGTTAGAGTGCATTGGGTCATGGCGTTCTGATGATTCTACATACCAAGAGCGAAGCCGCGAGGCAGTCAACATAATAGAGGGATGAAAGCATCCCAACAGCTACAATACTGCGACACGCTAGCAAATTAATATTATACTTTTCGACACCAATGCTGCTCATTTTATGACAACTAGAATAGAATCTGTGGTTCTCCTCAACAGGTAAGGACTATCGAATTCTATGCTCAATGAGGGCAAATTTCCGAATGCGCGAGTGAAAGAATGGGTATCATTGGTCCTAAACTCCGTGCAACTCTTTTCTATCCATAATCATGCCGTTGAAAGTGGCTTTTTCCCAATGCGCACTTATATGCCCCTTATTCTCACGAGGCATTACCAATGCTCCTATAAATTTCTCTTAAATCCATCCCCTCGACCTCCCCCTCCATGATCTCACCCACCACCCGGGCAGGCCGCCCCGCAACAATTGAGAAACTCGGCACAACCATATTTGGCGGAACCACCGACCCGTCAAGTATCTTCACATAATCTTTTATAATCACGAATTTCCCGATCGTGCAATTCGAGCCAATCGAGACGTGTGAGCCTATCAGCGCGGCTTCGATGATGGATGAGGGTCCCACGTAGACATGATCCGCGATCTTGAGGGGATAATATGAGAATGACCTGGAGTTGTTGTTAACCACTCTCTTCTGAAGCCCTAGCAGATCTTCAGATGGATCAGCTCACCCCTTGTACACTTTCCCTGGAGGCCTCAACTCGCTCCCTTTTGAGAAGAAACAATATCGTCCAATGGCCACTGCCACCGCAGTGCCTTGCTTCTCCCCACTGCCAGTCGGATATGTGCGCAGTAAGTCCCCACGGATTATGACTTCGGCTTGGATGACAGTCTTGCCGCCAAGAATGATGTTGGTTGTGCCGATTATCTGGGAGCGGCGAGATACCTTGTTGCCGGTGTCCTTGGTGAGATATTAGAGTTGAGGAAAATAGACTGAAATAAAGGACTCGGGGGCCAAGAAGAACTTACAGTTTCAATATACTCGCCCTTTACGGACTTTCTTGATGACATGGTGGGAATTCGTGCTGGCCGAGCACGAGGTGTACAGCATGACCTTGGTTTCGCGATTTCAATAGCTTCAAGTTTGGCAGAATGATGTACGCTGGAAGGCGGTCAACCACATCCACACGTGATGCGCTTTTCTCCAAGAAATCGTACGAATGCTATTCTCACGCAATTTATAGATGTCGTGTGCTATCACTTTTACTATTAAAAATTGGAGGTCTATAGGTCAACAAATGCTTCGTGTCTGAACCGTTTCGAAATCATGAATTGTCCTCAAAGAGGTTGAACTACATGTACCTCAGCTTGAGGATTAGCATGGTTGAGCCATCACTAGCCCACATGTTCTCTTGACGCCTTATAGAAACTAATATTTCCCTTGGGTCGCCATGACGATGAACGCCCTCCAGCTTGTGAACACCGACGCTACCTCCACACTCACAAAGTGGGAACTTACATCTGCTCGCGGATACAATGCCAAGATGATGTTTCCGTCGCTGTGGTTGTCCCATATCCTCCAAAGATTAGATTCTTGAGACTCTAGAAATCGACCCCCATAGGTCTATCGTAGAGGGGATAAGCAGAGACAGGAAGCTTCGACGTTCCATTCCAAGCCCACCGGATCAAACGTCCTTCGCTGTTTGGAGCTGTCAGTTTCCTCCAAACCAATCCCTCGGGTGAGAGACTAACAATTTCGAATTGGCATCGTCGCCACCTTCAGAATTCTCGGGCACGAGATCCTCGGGTCTCCTCGTGAACACACCATCTCCAGCAACGGTCCAGCCATTCCCAGCACGCTTGACATATTCAACTATAGCAACATGAGTTCGTAAGTATTGAACTTTGTGACCTACTAATAAAATATTCAAACGAGGTGATTATTCGGAAATTAAATGGTCTGATGAGTACAAAACTTACCTGCCATAAGCCAAGCGTCTCTGTCTGCGGCATCACCAGATTCGAAGACCTCCAAGTACTTATAGTTGCGATTTGGGGGCGAGCCGAAGAGTTCTCGCAACATTTGTGCGTAGCAATTATTCCTCTCCATCCATAAGTCTGAAGCATCTACCTGCCTTGTCTTTTCGGGATCATTCAGAATATCATTTCGAGGAACTAACTGCACAAACAAGCGGTCTATCTTTGGAAGATGGTCGGCTAGTTGAGCAAAGTGGGACTGCATGGGGAAGATTCCGATGTACGAGAAGTTTTTGATCGTTGGGCTGATGAAAGGCCTGTGTTCGGGTATGTCTGTACCACACAAGTTTGGTATAATCTGGCCTCGTAGATAAGGATATGCTTTGAAATGGGTACGACCTTACTCACAGAAGGTGGCTGCCTCAACCAAAATTCATACGTGGCGTAAGCGCGAATAAATGATCCCTCATTTAGCAGAATCTCTGTCCAAGGACGAACATCAAACAGGGCCGAGGTCTCAAGATGTTGCGCTTCTTGTACCGGTGAACTCGGTACAGGAGCTGAAGAAGAAGCTTCAGCTTGCGATGGGGCGGACTGAGGGTCTTCTGTGGCGGTTTTCTCAGGTTGAGAAATAGATTCCCTCGCATTCCGACTTCCTTCGCCATCATGACTTGGAGGATCTGAGACATTACGGGCCGAGAAAGTCTCCATGACAGGCTCAACGACTTCATGAGACTGGTCAGCCGTTGAAAAATCACTTGGTGCTACACCTCTGAGACTAGGAGAGTTTGGTCTAGAGGTTAACGATTTTTTCAGCTGAAGATAGTGACAAGGGCAATCGAAGCACCATGCATCTTCCATATAAATATGACAAGCGCTGAGAGCTCCGAGAGCTTCAGCTGGCGCAACTATAAGTAGCTCGAACGGGTCAATTACCTCAAATAGCGAGTACCAGAAGCTTGAAAAGCTGCCAGGGCCACTTTCTGAGGTATCGGCAATCCTCTTGTCGTGAACCAAAAGAGTAAAAGTTGTGATGACATTTCGCAGAGAATAGCCTCTTACGAAGTCCAAGAATGGTTTTATCAATTCGCTCAAGATTGGAATTAGGGTCTCAGGCTCTGCAACGATGAATCGAGCGTTTTTGAAGAGTATTGGAACAGTCGCGCGCCTCCATCGTTTCGATACGCATGAGACAGCCTTCAAGTGAGCGTCTGGGGAATGGGTAAGTTCGAGACTAGGTTCATCTTGAAGAGCAGAGTCTGAAGGCTTATCAACATCGAAGTAGCCAAAAATATTGGTGAGAAGTTCATTTGGAAGACTTTCAATATTCGCTACTGCGGAGGATTCCACCGCCGATGTAGCTGGGGCCTCGGCAGCCTGCTCAGAGCTTACAGAATCCCCAGCTATGTTATGTGACGCGAGATCAGGAGCTAGATCAGTCGCTGAAGCCGCATCTAATTCATGTGCTGGATTTAGTGACATCGTGGCTGGCCGTACTCTGGTATATGTACTGTGATTGTGTGCAGGAAGCCAAGCCGCAGAGCTCCAACGGGTGGGGCAGGGCGGTCGATGTACAGTTACAGTATGTTGGTTGGCTGCATGTGCATCAGCATTCGAGCATCTCTCTGGCACACTCGTACCATCAGATACGTACCAATTCTGGAAGATCAAGGTTGGCTCACAAATATAATGTTGCAGGTCGTCAGAGCTCCTCGAAGGGGTCCTCTCGAGGATGAGGATGAGGATGTCCGGCTGCGCTGCGCCGCTGACAGAGAAGCTTTGACAGACACAGACCCCCAGCCGTTGCAGGGATTTGGAGGGGGAGGAAGGCTCTGTGGCTGGTGGCTGTGCCAATGGAATCTGGGCAGCAAAGACTGTTCACACGGTCGATACAGCCTTATCCTTCTCGTAGACTGACTGCATTCCAGAAGCCACAAAGGCTGTTGTACAGTACAGTGCAGTACAGTACAGTACAGTACAGTACAGCACAGCGACCCGCGACTGTCCGCGCAAGTAAAGCGATTCAAGGAATTCGAAGAGTTCTGCAAGATGAAGCAGAGACCATTTTCGAGGACCACAGACAGCTAGAAGACAGCTAGAAGACACCAAGGGCCGTGCGTGGATGGAGGGGTAGAGGTAGAGGTAGAGGTAGAGGTAGAGGTAGAGAGGTAGAGTTAGAGTTAGAGGTCCCGCGTCATCATGGAAAGAGCTTCTAGTGCTCGAGCTCCTCCTCCTTGGGGGCTGCAAAGGCTGGAACTAGGAATGGTGAAGGGTGAAGGGTAGTGTCGTGTAGTGCCGTGTAGGGTATAGTACAGTACAGTACAGTACAGTACAGTAGGTAAGGTTCAAGATCGTTGTGTTGTGGCGCAACCTCGGGGAGGGGAACGCGGCAGCGATACTACTGGGTAAAACCGCAGCACGAGAGGTGGACGAGGGGCTTGTCAATGATGGAGAAAGCGGAGAATCCATGAGACTTGCCCCTCCATGTCCACTAAGATGAGGTGCCTCCGTACGTAGTTTATTTCACTGTCCAAGAGCAGAATGTCTCGAGTCTCCTCTCCTCTTCTCACCTCACAGCCCTTTCATTCATACTCATACTCATACTCATACTCATACTCATACCCATACGTGTTCTCATTCTGATATATTTTACTGGGTCGTGATATCCGCGGAAACTGACCAACGACCTGTTCATCATGTCGGGGAAGCTCCATCATCGACCTCCCTTCCGAGCGGAGCACCTTGGCTCACTTCTGCGGCCCGCCGACTTGCTCGACGTCAGACACAAGATCGACAAACTCCAAGGAAAGCAATCAGAAGACCTCGACAAAGATCTGAAGGCGGTCGAAGATACTGCAGTCACAGACATAGTAAAAACTCAGATTGACCTAGGCTTCCATCCTATTTCGGATGGGGAGTACAGGCGACACATGTTTTGGGTAAGCTTCGTTCCATCCTCAAAGCCTACCTATCACTATGTATCATATTTTTGAGGATCGCGAGCCGTCTCCACAAGATAGCGCCCGTTGTTGGAGCATTCGTTGAGCCGCTTAGCAATATACCATGCTAACCCCTTGAATAGTACGCAATTTCCTTGAAAGTTTCTTTCACGTGCTAACAATGTCGAGGGGTACATTCTTCCCGGGTCTTGATGGATTTGAAGAGATCCAAAATCCGGACATTGAGATATTCCGGCTATATGTGCCCGATATCGCTGCTTTCATGGAGAAGGGCCACAAGCCAGGAGAGTCCGTGATATGCACTGGCAAAATCAAGCATGTCGGTAGTACCTACATTGATCAGGTAAGGATGCCTCTTTTTCTGCGGCTACTCCATCACCCACAGCTCAGTAGACAGTCCTGTAGTCTGTGACTTCTGTTCGGAGGGATGATTCTACTTGTCCTACTTGCATTCGAAATGAAGCTAGATCTTAAACAAGAGCTGTCTTGATTCCTTAGAGCTAACTTGGTAGACTATAGTGGACCTACTTGAAGAACCTGCTCCCTCAGGAGAGACAAAAAGAAGCCAAACTTACTCTCGCTGCCCCGAATTGGTACCACCTACGCTATAAGCAAGGTCAAGCATATCCCAAAGGAGTATATGCCAACGACGACGAGTACTTCGAAGATATCGCCGCGGCCTACCGTGCGGAACTTAAGATACTATACGACCATGGTCTCCGAAACGTCCAATTTGACGATCCCAACCTTGCATGTATTGCTCACGGCATTTCCTACCTCTCTCATCTTATTTCTAACATTGTCTAGACTTCTGTTCCGAAAAAATGCTCGCGGGTTTCAAGGAAAATAACGACGATGCTGATGCTCTCTTGGACTCCTATATCAAGCTCTACAACGGTTGCATCCGCGATAGACCAGCAGACTTACACGTCGGCGTCCACTTGTGCCGCGGCAACTTTGTGGGTAGTAGGCACTTTTCAGAAGGTGGCTATGATAGAATTGCCACGAAGCTTTTCCGTGATTTGAACGTCGACACCTATTACCTGGAGTATGATACTCCTCGTGCAGGTGGATTTGGGCCGCTGAAAGAGTTACCCAAGGGCAAGAACGTCATTTTAGGTAAGGACCAAAGTGTCTCTGTTGGAAAGATTCCT
This sequence comes from Proliferodiscus dingleyae, assembly GCA_003988795.1. Taxonomy (NCBI): domain Eukaryota; kingdom Fungi; phylum Ascomycota; class Leotiomycetes; order Helotiales; family Lachnaceae; genus Proliferodiscus; species Proliferodiscus dingleyae. The sequence goes on along the minus strand of QYAK01000002.1, from coordinate 354,818 downwards.
TGTTGAATCAGAGGCTTTGGTGCGAGGGAGCTAACTCCTCTATTGTATAGGCTTAATCTCGAGCAAGTTTCCGAAGATGGAGGATAAGGAGGAGATGAAGAATAAAGTCTATCAAGCTGCTGACTTGATTGCACAGGGGACTGGAGAGAGCAAAGAGGAAGCATTGAACAGGCTTGGTGTCAGCCCTCAGTGCGGATTTGCAAGTCATAGTGATGGAAATGCGGTGGTGAGGGAGGACATGATCAACAAGCTGAAGCTGGTTAGAGAATTGGCAAACGATATCTGGCCTAATCAGCGATGATCTTGGGCTAACTCCCAATTACCAAAGACTGAAGAGTGCTGTATATGAAGTCATCTTGAAGGCTAGCGGTTGATGTTCTGTATGTTGCAATAGCCCTTCTAGCAAAAAAAATGATGTGTCCTTGACAGCATTGTTTGACTTGTAGCTGAGACAATTCTGCCAGTGTAGATCGCAGCTTTTAGACGCACGAGACTTCAAGCCTTGTCGACTTCGAAAGCTCGGGAGACCGGCCGAAAAGGTTTGAAAGCTGGGTCGTCTGACATCGATGTCTTGTCTATGAAGGGGTGTGAGACAGGACCGCTTCCTTCGGACGTAGAGAACCAATTTGAACCACAGATGTCAGCAACGCGTTGCTGATTGAGATGATGCCCCCGACTCCCGAATATCGTGTGCTTGATGTGTAGCATTTCTCCAGCTTCATCGCTCATTTCGTTCACAAGCCGATACCAACAACCCAGTAGCCAATAGCTCCGGGAAGGTCAGCTCGCTCTTCTCTTGACTCATAGCGACAAGTTGGTGACAATTCAGCGACAATTCAGCGACAAGCAATTGATGAAAGCTGAATAATTCCAGATGCTACGGCACACTCTCTTCTCATGTTACGTAGTATTCCGTGCCATCCATCTTTAGTTGTCTTCTCCTCAAGTTCGGGAATTGAGTCCTCTTTGACTCACGAGCGCTGAAAATGATCTCGATCTGAGTTGCTGGAATCCTCTTGGCGCGGAAGCATGTATAAGGGGTGCGTTGAACAGCGATTATCAATAACTTAGAAATTCGCGCAAAGAAGTCTGGTGGGGCTCCAGATTTGGAGAGAGCCCCACAACCTGCTGTCCATTCTTTTTTTAAAGGTCACGGTGTGGTTCGTAAGACTTTATTTTCAATCTTTACATACGGAGTAATCGGTTCCGATTATAAGAACGGTGCTGGTCCGAGCCCTGTTCTACTTGGTAGAGACGCGTACATACCTGCGGTAAGTCCCTTGCCCGCATGCGCTGTGCATGTGAGCAGTCCTTCAACATGAAATTGGAAGCGTCTACAAAATGAAGGAGGATCATGTACTGTACAATTGGGAAACGCCACTCCTGGCTTCATGGGCGTTACCATACTTTTGGTTCGGAGATTTACCCTCTTTCGAAAGGCTTGGAAGCCAATCAAGGTCTGACTTGCAGTCTCGTTGAGATGCATCCCGCGTGTCGTTTATAAACGCTCAGCTGAAATCGAAATCAGATTCGTCTCCACCTCCAGGCCATCCAAGGAATGGGAATTCCCGCGAATCTGCGCCACCATGCAAATGATACTCTATGACTGTCAGTGGCGCTGCCTCCACCGCAAGTTTCAATAGGAACTATATCTCCGTACAGACTCCAGGTCTGCAGCCATTCTGAGCCTCGACCTCGTTCGCGTTGCATGCCAGATCCATCAGCGGTCTCACGAGCCGTACTTCCGAATGCTCCTGCTCCCAGTAGCGTTATGCGCCTCAACAAACTCATTTTGAGTTTCCTAGATGTTGTCTCTGCTGCTTGAAGTGACAGGGAACCAGGGACATCTGCACCATCTCTTGTGACATTCGAAGGAGGGTTTTCCTACTCGTATCACAAGATGTAGCGTGGGAGACTCTCATTGATCAGGTTCCCTATGCAGCGGCGATGTTCTGGAATAGAATATTATTCGAATGAGTATTGTGTGATCCGAATTTCAATTTATCGTACCGTTAAGTCACCGATGGCGGGTCCGGTTCCGCGAATGGGAGTGGCACAAACTTTCTGTAGGGACTTAATGATCTCGCCCGAAAGAGCGTACAGCGACGGAAAAGCCCTAGAGTGGTATTGTCCGGCTTGCCGTGCTACCCTTGTCAAATTTCTTGGGATGAATGAGGAGTACTCACGCTTCTGTGAAAGGTGGGTGGTGCTGGAACTGCTGAGCTTGATACCTGGTACACGTCTCGCAGAATCTTTTAGACCATCTAAGGCGCTTGTATTTTTCATATACTGACGAGCTAGGAGAATTAGTGAAGATTTACATAGGAGAAAGAAGTTTATTTCCCGACACTTCCGCATTAAGCTCGATTACTACTAAGCCATGCTGATGTGTATACAGCCCAGTGGATATGTGAAAAAGTAATTGTAATATGATTCATTAATGGGCAACTCAAGTAAAAGGAACAGTCATAAAAGCGGCTGTCGCTAGATTAAATAATCTGAAGCTTCTACACCTGGCTGATTCCTGATTTGATGGAAAGCTTAGTCATCTTCAGACTCCAAAGAGTGCTTTCCTTGTATCATAAGTGTATTTGAGGTCGAGATGCCAATAGTTTGGCTGATCAACCTTGCTGAGACTCCAGGCCTTATCTAGAGCTTGAACGACTTCCTCTGGGAGTGGCCCCTTTTCCAAGTCCTTGAGGTTTTGATCGAGTTGATCAATGGAGCTGCAGAAATGATTCCCATGAGCTTTTGGATAGTCGCAAAAGACTAACAGACATCCTAAGGTAGGTTGCTTACCTAACTCCAATGATTATTCCATCATTGCCATCTGTAACATTTAATGCTGAATGATGCACTACCCATCTCAACGCAACTTCGGGCAATCTCAGACCATGCTTTTGAACGACTGGCTCAATGACCGCAAGAGCGTCAAGAATAGCGTCTCTGAAATACCTCTTTCTATACATCTGACCAGACTTCGCGGCATCACTGAAGCGACCCTCAGTTGGAATGTCGTTGATCTTATATTTGCCGGAGAACAGACCACCCGCAATAGGATTGTAAATAACAACGTCTAACCCGTATCTTTTGCAAGCTGGTATCAATTCATTTTCCAAATTACGGGTAATGGCATTGTACATCCCCTGATAGATAGTAGGCTTGACCCAGTTGTTGTATGTGCAATGCATTACAACTTCGGCGACCTCGAAAGCAGTGAAGTTACTGAGACCAAGTTGTACAAATTTTCCCCTGAAAATAGTTTAGCATCGTAATACTGGCGCCGACAGACCTACTGACTGTTTATGAAGCTTATCGACCGCTTCAAGTGTTTCTGTAAAAGGAACAGAACGATCCTTACAGACGTATCAGCCCTGGTCCCTCATCTTCTTGTTAAACTTACGGCAGCATGCAGGTAGAATATGTCAACACAATCTGTACCAAGCTCTTTCAAGCTTGTCTCAAATTGAGCTGTAATAACATCGGGCTTATGGGTACCAGGTTCTTTTGGATAGCACTTGGTCTACAGAATTCTCTATCAGCAAGGGCAGCAGCGGCAATTTCCTACACCAGAAAGTCGCGAGACATCTGCAAGAAACATTAAACAGGGATTTATACTGCTAAGGTGAGGCCCCTCTCCTTCCAATGAGCCCTACGAGTGAAGCCCTCTTGCTTCCCGTCGATGTAAGCACGTGCCGTGTCGACCTCGTTATAGCCTTGTGCCTGGAGATGATCTAGAGCTTTATTGTACTCATCTAGAGAGGTGATCCTAGCCCCAGCTGCTTCATCCTCCCCAAATGTCATGAGACCTGTCGAGTATCAGCATTGTGAAAAGCACTTCTAAAAATATTTGGGGGCCATTTCGAACCCCGCCGCTATTCGTAGGCGTGGAACATGAATGAGGGAATAATGCTGTCACGGACCTAGAATGATCCTAGATTTTGGGTTATTCACGAGGAGAGGCATGTTGACTAGATCGGCTTGGTCCAATTTTGTTAGTGTCGTGTAACGACAATAGAAGTTGTTCCTTGAATCAACGAAGGTTTCTTTTTGACATATATTACAAAGTGTAAATGACGCACCACACTAGTGGTTTAGTTATCGTCGCTTATCGCCGACGACCTAGATAGTATAAGCTCCTCTAGCAGCTGTTCCAGCCGTCATTTCCGTCACTACACTATGTACCAGCCTACTGATACTGCCAAAGAAAACATGTTGAGATATGAGATTGCCCTGCGCTTGAGTACAAGGTTACAAAGGACTGGGTTATGGACCTGAGCATCACAGTGAGCCCAAGGTCACATGTGTGTATCCTTCTGGTCGTCAACAACTCCCTAGAAGAACACTCTCGATTCGTCTTGGATGGGTGTGTTCGCTGTGGATCTAGCTGTGCAGATAGTTCTGGGTCGGCCTTCCAAATCCTTCTACATTGCTTGATAGCGTTAGTGTGCTGCAAAGTCGTGGATCAAATGATCCTTTTATTTTCCGATGAATGGTTTGTCAGCCTCTTCTCACGGTCGTTCCCGCCTTGCTTTTGGTTCCTGGAAAATGCAGCCTTTTTGAGATGATTATCATCGTACAAGAAGTAAGTGGGTGCTTGGGGAAGAGCGCTGTGATTTATGACCGGGATTATCAACATCCAGGGCCCACTCATTGCACGTTGTGAAGTTGCACTGCAGTAGTTGTCAATAACCAGGTTGTATGCGGCACGCAGACCTCTTTAGCTCCTAGGATCTGATTATCAAGAATCCTAAGCTCCCGTTCCTGACCTTGGCTCATGAACCTGGAAGTCAATGCCATCCTTGCTCATGGCAGTTGAACTTCAACAGCACGAAACAGGATCGTCGACTGGTCACCGCAGCTCGTTTCTACTAAAGGTCCGCGCTATGTATGACAGCAGCCGCCCGCTCCTGCAAGAAAGTTTAATAATAAGTGGCACTTTGCCTCAATTTTGAATGATTTTAGTACTGCCAAGACATGCAACTCAATTCTGTGCCGTCTGTAGGGGTGTTGTCGTCGTCGTCAGCTCTTCGCTTCCCGCTCTCGAATTGGACCCTTGAGGAAAGCACGGGCCGCTTGAAACATCAACGTACAATCTATAACGCTGCACAATACAATATTCAGACTTCCTAAGCCTACAAGGCCTCTAATATTTGAATTTTCCATTTTCTAAAATTTTCTGTATTGAATAATGTGAGACTTTTTCTTTTGAACAAGTGAGAAGTACTCAAAGTTGTAGTGCCGTGGTTGAGCAGCACGGTCCTATACGCGTAGAGCCATACGTCGTCGTTGGGTGTGTGCGCCGCTCCGTGCTGATCCTGCAATATTAGTACGCTCGGAGAAGTTCGTCTGGTCCAACTTTACTGCAACTCCTATTCCTCGCCATGCTTGCAGATGGCTTGAATGGGGAATTGTAACCGGCTTCCGTCAGGGGTAGCAAATATAGCGGGTGATTCTATCCATGCGTAGAATTCTTTCCACGAGCCAGCCAGGGGTCCAAGCAAAAAACCCCATTCTTGTTCTACAACGATTAATACCTAGTGGGCTGATTGTGGAAACCGTATTAGATTTGGGTCAATGCCGAGTCTTCGTAAGTATGGATCACCCCGGATAGAGACACTTCGGACTGGGAGCACGTACCGAGTTTTCTAGCAATTCCTATGAAACAAGAAACTTGGTTGATCTTCAGTTTGTTTTGATGATCATATGGGAAGTCTCATGTGGTCTACCATACACGAAGCCCTCAATGATCTCCAACTGGTCGGCCAGCCCACATCTGTATTGACACCGAATGGGGAAAGGCGATGCCGCGTTTCTCTGGCGCGTGCTTCTTCAATCCTTGAACAAACTTGAAATCCTGGAGCTGTAACATTGGATTAAGGTCCTCCTTAGCGCCTGATACCGCGGGAGCGCGTCCTTCTAACCTGGTGGGGAGTTCTCGAAATGGATAAGTCAGTTCCAAGAGGGGAGGAGTATCTCAAGGTCAAGGAAGTCCCTGCCCTATATTGAGAATAATAGACATATACGAGATACAGGAACATCTCGGTCAGCCCATTTTTTGGTACGAAAGAGGTTGTATCTCCACTGAGCACCTCTTCTTTGAGCTAAGTCACGGCTGCGGTTCTCCTGATCTCCATGGCCAAGAGGTTCTAGACAGGATCAGGGAAGCCGTCAGGCCCTCTCTAGTTGTGAGGTTCCAAGTCGAAGTGCAACAAAAGCGCAGCGTCCACCACCGCTCAGACTATTGAGGTTACGTATACTTGTAATATCGTCTGCACGAACGGGCAGACATCCTTTTGCAAAGACACAAGAGGGAAATACCGTTCCACACGGAGAACGGGACAGAGGCAGCAAACATTGGGGTAATCCTGCCCCTCAAAGACATAGCGAAATGTGACAAGAGTCCAAGTATATAAGGGAAGAGGTAATCCCTATGTATACTCTCATTTCAATTCAGTCTATCATTCTTTCTTCTCGACTTATTCCATAGCCCTTTTATACTTCAATATGAAAACTACACTTCTTACATTTGCAGCACTTTTTGCTCACCACTCCTTAGTTACAGCCATTCCTTTAATTCCTGAAATTGTCACCCGCCAGTCCAATGCCTCTTGTGAAAACACGGCCACCTCTAGGAGCTGCTGGGGGAACTATTCCATTGATACAGACTACTATTCCGTGACACCTGACACAGGAGTTACGAGAGAGGTACGAAAACCCTAGCACTCGGGTAACTGACTTAGCAAATACTTAACGAATAATAGTACTGGTTGAATGTCGAGAGTGCCACAATTTCTCCCGATGGAGTCTCACGCCCGGCTTTAACCTTCAATGGCACAATTCCTGGTCCGGCTATCATCGCCGACTGGGGAGACAACCTCGTCATTCACGTCACAAATAACTTGGACGTCAATGGAACGTCAATTCATTGGCACGGTATTCGTCAACTCAAGTGAGAGAACCATCATACTGTGATGTGGAAATGATATAAACAAAGGCTAACGTCGCTCAATAGCTCGACAGAATTTGATGGCGTCCCAGGAGTCTCGCAATGTCCAATTGCCCCTGGAGACACCCTGACCTACAGATTTCAGGCGACTCAGTATGGTTCCACTTGGTACCATTCTCACTTCAGTCTTCAGTATGGAGACGGTCTACTTGGACCTCTGATCATTAACGGACCTGCTACTGCTGATTATGACGAGGATCTCGGTGCCCTCTTCCTTTCAGACTGGTCTCATACGCCGGTCACTGAGCTTTGGGACTCTGCAAAGCTAGGAGCACCTCCAGCACTGGAGAATGGTCTCATCAACGGAACTAATACTTACAATGGTGGTGGTACGAAATTCTCAACCGTATTCGAGTCTGGCAAGAAATACAGGCTCAGGGTTGTCAACTCTGCTGTGGATGGGCATTTCCAATTTTCGATTGACGGCCACAGCCTTCAAGTCATTGCGAATGATCTAGTCCCCATCGTTCCGTACACGACGGACAGTATTCTTGTCAGCATTGGGCAGCGCTATGACATCGTAGTTGAAGCTAACGTAAGTACCTTAGACTGGCTCATAGTCTTTGATCATTCACTGTCACCGAAGTAAACTGACCCAACACGGCGCAGGCTGCAGCTGGCGACTACTGGCTTCGAGGTGGTTGGGTATCAGCATGCTCCGCTAACCAAAATGCGGACGGTATAACTGGAATTGTGAGATACGATAATAGCAGTACTGCTGACCCTACCTCCAACAGTACTGTGACCGCGAGCACCAGTTGTGGAGACGAGCCGGCAGCCAGTCTGGTTCCATATCTTTCCATGAACGTTGGCGACTTCACAGATCTGACAGACACAAAACTTAGTTTTGAGTTTCCTGACTACTTCCGCTGGACTCTCAACGGCAGTTCCCTAGACATTGATTGGTCAGATCCAACTCTGCTTCAGATTTCTGATGGAAGCTTTACCTTCCCTCAAGACTACAACGTCGTGCCGCTCTCGGTAGATTCCCAGATCCTTATTCTAAGCGCATCATGACTGAACTCTTCCAGGTCGCCTCCAGTACCGATATATGGGCAGTCTATGTCATCGAAGACAAGACTGGCCTTGGGTAAGTAAATGAGACTCCGCAATAATGTACGAATTTCCTGGAGTGGTCTAATTAATTGTTTAGGATAACACATCCAGTTCATCTGCACGGACACGACTTCTGGGTCATCGCTCAGGAAACGGCCATGTTTAACGCGTCCTCACCTTCATGGAATCTGGAGAATCCACCTCGCCGAGACGTGGCCTCGCTTCCAGCTAATGGCTACCTCGCTATCGCTTTCAAGAAGGATAACCCGGGTTCCTGGCTCCTGCATTGTCATATTGCGTGGCACGCATCAGAGGGGTTCGCCATGCAATTCGTTGAGAGAGAATCCGAGATCTCGTCATCAATGACAGCAGCTTCTGATCTTCAGGGTATTTGCTCTGACTGGAGTAGCTATTCGTCAGGCGCGCCCTGGCCCCAAGATGATTCCGGAATCTAACCGCTTTCTGGAATGCCCTCCGCTCTAAAATTCGTTTCTGGACGAGTAATGTTTGATGGATTCGATGGCATGATGGTTCTTTCGCTATAATCATATTTTCGTTCTTTGATTCTTACCACTCTTTATGACACAGGGCATATGTCAAATACTCGCAAATTGTTGATCCGATAATCAGCAAGATATCAGTACTGCTGGCAAGAATATTAATGTATTTGTGGTTGGGGCTCTTCGGCTCAATTTCTTCCACGCATTTGTGGATATGGCACGAGAAGATCTGGTGGACTGTACACACATAGGGTATTTCCTAATGTTTCAATGAGGATCGATAGCATTCACATAGGTCGGACTTGAAAGCAATCTAAAAGGCTGTCTTACCAAACTCACGTGCATTGCTGAGCGTCGTCGTTCCAGCGATGGGAGAATGTAGCCTTAATCTTCGCGTCCTCGGACAGTCGGAGTTCTTTGCTACGTCTACGTCAACCGCACTGTGCTAAATAAAGAAGCTAGTAACAAACTGCGCCATCTTTTAAAGAGGCAGGAGGTGGAGCTACATCTACTTCCCCAGAGAATCCTCCATATGAGAAGGTAGAGTCTACATTGCGCCCGACAATCTGGTCCATCATCAACCAAACTACCATAGCGGTGATATAGGTTGTCATCGATTAGCTCTCACCTCATCTAATAACGGTCGGCGCATGAGCGTATTCCAAATAAATCACGATTTTTAGTTGGTCCTTAGTCAGCCGGGCTTATTCACAGGCATCCGGTAATCTCATCGATACCACACCCATCTCGCCTGTCTAGTTGAGGCGGAGAAGGTCATATCAATCGACCAGAACCACAAGCTTGTGCAGGAACTTCGATTGAACATCACCTGTACCTCCGGCATGTCCTACACACAGTACTCCCAGTATGGTGGGAACCCATACAGCAACGGGCCTGACGCCGAAGCTGGTCAAGGTGGCGCTGTAAGCTTCCCTTCGCGCTGCGCGACAGCTTGCTATTGCGAAAAAAGCTCTAACTTTAACGTCTCTGATGTAGGCATACCTAGGCCAAGGGCAAGGGCAAGGAGGTCTCCAGCATGAAATGTCCGCTACATCGAACTATTCCCAGGGCGGAATTCCCGCGACTCCGGCGCCCACCTCCACCATTCTCTCACAGCAAGACTTCCTCACGCGCGTTGACGCTACCAAAGCTGAAATCCGAAGCCTCACATCTAACATACAAGAAGTCGCGTCATTGCACCAGAGAGCGCTCTCATCGCCTGACAGCAGCTCGTCAGCTCAGCTCGAGAATCTCGTCACACAGACCCAAATAAAGAACACACAAATTCGGGATCAGATCAAGTTCCTAGAGGGGGATGCTCTCAAGACGCAGGATGGATCTAGGAGTGTTAAGTCGCGACAGGCAAAGCAGCTGAAGGGGGAATTTGAGAAGGCTTTGAAAGATTATCAGCAGGAAGAGGTTGCCTACAGACAGCGATACCGAGACCAAATTGCAAGACAATACCTTATTGTGAACCCTGAGGCATCAGCGGCCGAAGTGAATGAGGCTGCGGAGCTGGACTGGGGTTCGGAAGGTGTTTTCCAGACAGCTGTGAGTATCAAGACCAGCACTTGGTGACAGTATGATGAGCTGATAATCTTGTAGCTCAAGAGTAACCGTACAGGACAGGCCTCATCTGTGCTTGGTGCTGTTCGCGCCCGTCACAATGAGCTTCAGAAGATCGAAGCTACTCTGACTGAACTCGCATCTATGTTTGATGAAATGGCTCAAATTGTGGAGGCTCAGGATCCAGTCATTGAGCATACCGAGCAGAATGCAGAACAGACGGCAGTGGACGTCGATAAAGCCAATGATCAGATTGACAAGGCAAACGAACATGCTAGACGAAGGAGGCGTAATAAGTGGTACTGCTTGTTGGTCGTCGTTCTTATCATCTTGGCTATTGCTCTTGGTATCGGTTTGGGCATAGGATTGACCAAGAAGTCATCATAGTCATCCTTTGTATAAAGCAAGTGTCTTTTGAAGGCGTTAGATTAATACGTAATAGCTGTGACCTGGTCGGTAGCCTAAAATGCATTGAGGGACAAAAAATGATATCTCGCACGTTGGTTGGCATTCGTTGAGGCCATTGTCAAGATAGCAATCTGATAGCACAAGCTCTGTGTGGTAAACGAACTCCTATATTGCGCCATCAATAAGATCTACATATATATACAAATTATTCGTAACTTTCATGCGCTTTTCCTGTTAGGACGCCCTCACTCATCTGCCTTCTCCGCTTCCCCAATACTCCAATCGCCCACTCCGTGATAGTGAAGCCCCAGTGGCCAGCCACGATGACTCCACTGAAGACATTGATTATCTTGACTATGAATCGCAGGAATGAATCTCTGCTCTCTTCCACTGTAAGCAGCATAGGCTCGATGTCATATTTAAAGAAAATGCCGGGAACTGCTCGCTCCCCAACCATGTGTGATTGCTCTGTGACAGCGTATTGGTTCGTGAAGATGGTATTTGAGGAGCCGACAGTGTAGACTGTTGGTACGATTGAGAGGAAATATTGGAATTTGTGGAAGTGGTTAGGCGTTGTGGAAATCGTGCGGTCAAGTGGGTTGAGGAGGGACGGGTAGAAAGCTCCAAAAGAGAGCTCTGAGATGATATGTGAGAAATTGAACACTTTTTTCAAGTTAGTGAACGATTCGATGCCGATTCTGAGAGTGAGTCAAACATACCACTATGATCCAAGTGCTCCATTCCCCATTCCTGATACCCGTGTCCCCTCGCGGTGATGTGGAAGTCGCCCTGGACTTTGTTCACATTCAAGCTCCCAAACATCCGACAGCTATCACCTCCAGCCGGCCCGCCCTTCAATCGTGGGGTCTTGCCAAACTTCGCCCGCCTGTTTCCCTCGGCAGCAGCAACAATGTCATGCACATGCTCCTCCCCAAAACCCTCATCATGGCCTTCCCCAGTCACAACCCGTCCCTGAGCATCCTTTCCGAGACTGTGCATCCCCTTGCTATCCACCCACTGCGCCCAATTTGTCGGATCTCGCTTCAACATGTCTCCTGCAAGAATCCTGTCCCCTGCCGCATCTTGCACATTGATGTGTGTGTCCTTGCATTGCATTTTGAGGACTATATCCAAATTGATTTGTAGACTGTGGCCCACGCCTTTCTCGACGGCGAAAGTGTGGTTCTCAAGCCCGCGCCACCAGCGAGCAAGCTCGGAGGTAATGAGGAAGAACGAGACGGCGAGCATGGCAACCGTCCATTTTCCACCGCCGGACGTTCTGGTCACGTATTGAGGTTTCGCCTTTGCTGGAAGATGGTAACTTTGTTAGCAAGAGCTCACAAGATCGCGGAACGATTGACAATAAAGACTGCAATTAGATTTTAAATCCAGGTAATACTCACGGAATGCATCGAATGCCTTCACAATGCTGCTACCACCCTTCTCTCCAAAGGCATCCTCGTTCAGGCCATGATCCGCGAAGCCGTTCATCGCTTCTTACAAATTCTCGATCACATCAACATAAACTACTAAAGGAATGAATAGTGCAATATGCGATGCGTGGTGGCCTGAGAAGGCTTTCGGATTGTCGTCGTGGTGCCGGCTATATTTATTTTTGGGGAAAGGACAGCTTGCGCGGGCTGACGAATGGGGTGTGGGGCCATGCTTTCTTAACTTCCTGATTTCTTTACCTCTAACTTTACTTCACTCCCAGCTTTCCCATGATTTTATGAATTTGTTATAACATCAAAGTTTGGAAGTGTATATCATATCCAATTGTGCTATTTTTATTTGTCCAGGTCTCTCTAAACAGCAATTTGATCATCAATTTGTGAGACGTTTGCTGCTTTTAAGCCTCATATCAATGTTTCTTTGGTCTCTGCGGGCACCAAGCACTCTTGTCCAAGGGTCTTGAGACTGTTTATCTGTAAAGACTCAGGCAACAAGCATATACATTGTCATCCATCAGCGTTTACTTTCACCCAATTCTCATTCTTGATATCGGAGTTTTGTCACCACGTCACTTTTCAAGCTTCAGTACTCTATTGCCAAATTTTCTTTCGGATTGAAGAAACTCTATCTAAGACTAGTGTCCGAGACAGTAGCTCATTAGAAGCTTCGGCTAACGTTCGAGAACCAGCGACCAGCACAGGAGTGTGATATGATCTTCCAGAAGATCAACACAGCTTTGCTCCACAAAGCGCCTTCACACAAGGTCCCAGATCTCGTGCCTGACTACAAATCATTATGACTGAGATGTTACCTAGGGAGGCACAGGAATATGAGTGGCGACAGACCCAAGGCTATGAGTACGGCTATGAGAGAGAATGTGATGGTGAGTGGATTGGATGCTGCTTGAATGTCCAATGCTGCTACGACCCGTAGCGTACATAGTATAAGCTATATCAGAGCCTGTTGATGTTGTAGAAGAGATGACTTTGATGTCTGACGACAACGCTGTGGCTGAGGAGGTTGGGAAAGGTCCAGGAGCAGGAGCTGCAGCGTGAAACGTAGTGCCATTGATGTACGGAAGCTCAATGTTCACACATGAGCCGCCTCCACATTTTTGGTACAGAGAGATCAAAGACGGGCCGCCGCAGGTCTCCCTGATACTACCGGAGCAGGGCATAGCGCAGTTTCCGATGAGAGAAGGGGTAGGTGCACGATCGGACGGAATGGCATTGTCGCAGAAGCACTGGTACGAGTACTCGAGACCTAACGAAGCGTGTTTAGTACAGGTAAAAAATGCAATAATTTGTGCCAGGCTTTTTCAGTCCCAAACAGATGCCTGAGACAAACTAGATTGAAAGTGGCGCTTTGGAATTTCTTACCAGCGATACTGAATCCCTGACCAACACAATAGTCGATACAGTATTCGACTGTCATTCCAGTCTGGTTGGATGTCTGAGCACCTTGGAGGGTTCGAGGCTGTCCTGCGGGATCTTTACCACACCCAACATAAGCAAAGCCTTTTGATTTTGTGATATCCTCATAAGGAAGTTGTGGTTGTCCAATCTGGGTTGGAGCTCCGCAATCCGATTGAGTGATAGCTCTCGAAGGACCACTTTGGACAGGGTTGCAGCCCGGCAACTTGTCTAAAGTGCCAAATATCTCTTCATCAATGGAGGGTGGAATAATACAGTTATTGGCTATGTCGTTGGTGGTTAATTCCAATGCGGCACACTCTTCAATCACTCCGCTGTTGGAGGTGCATGTATCAACTGCAGATTGAAGAGTTGGGACATGCCACCTATGAGCTTAGCGCAGCCTTGCGACAAGGAAATGCTTTCCAAAAGAGTCTTACCCGTTTACAAAATCACCATGATATCCGAAGCCTGTCGGATCACCAGTAGATAGCACGAATGGCTGGGAATCACCATACCACATGTTGTCAAAGTCAGGCGTCTGCCAGATGACTTCATAGAAGATAGAGATCAGACGTGTGTAATTGCCAGGACAAGATCCGTGCTGTGAGTACAATAATCAGTCATGTACTAGGATCGCATTAATCGTGCCGTCAAACTTACATCGACCCCAGAAGGATATACTACGTGTGACTTGTGATCGGCAGAGTCGAGGTCCACCCCGTTCCAGCAGGATGGAAAAAATACCTGAACTCGGAGACCATCTGGACATTTGATATTCGGGAATCCATTAGTTTCGGGAGTGTTTGTACTGTACACTTGTTAGCATATCGACAACGAAGAATCAGAGGGGTTGCATAGCGCAAGTGGTTTCTCGTGCGAGACATTATGAGCTGTCATGCACACCACTGCCTACAGACGTGGTCAACACACTTCTTTGTGAATATCTAAGACGTACCCGAGACAGGCGAAGGTGACGGCATTCTGTTCCAGGCTGTCATTGTAGCTCCGGAGGCTTGGGTCGCCAGCGACCATTCGGAACCCCTCTGGGAAAGCCTCAATCTTGGGATAGTTGGTATCAGTCGGGTCATTGCGCTGGAGATAGTAGATGGTCGCTCCTCCGGTCTGACCAACTGAGGTGAAGCTGCCATTTTCTGCTTTGTAATAGAGAGTCTGTTTAAAAATGCCAAAGATCAGTCGCCACGGTTTAAGTGTCAAGAGGTCTACGCTATATCAAGAGTGGAGAGTCAGAGTCTGTACGGACCGGAACCCAATAGTTGGAGTTGTCTTGTACAGCCAGGCAGGAAGAGCAAGTGCTAGCCTGGGTAGCAGCGTAGTCCATCTGGAACCCAAATCCGTTCCCGCCCATGATAGTATGAGCATGCCCGGAGACTTTGCCAGGACTAATGACCGGATCTGCACGCTCCACGACAAGTGGGGAAGCACATGGTAGACGAAAGAATGCTGAGGCTGTTGTGAAAATAGTGAGGCCCAGAACCAGCTGGGTAGCAGTGAAGTTCTGACGCATAGTCAGGGTCGATCAAATTGTGTCTTGACCTCAGAGACGTGTTTGCAGATAGTAAAGTCCAATTGTATCAAGAAGTGAGCTGGAAATCGAGAAGATATGTTTTTCTGAGGTGCAAGTCGGGCAAATATATGAGGTTGAGACCGTTTCGGAGCACTAACAGACCGCCCGCAGACAAGTCCACATTCACACAGCAGTCGTGATTAAACGCCCCTTGAAGCTTATGAGACCCGCATGAACTGCTCTCTGAATGGGAGTTGCAAGTAACACAAGACCGGTGAAACTCCCCACCTCGAATGCTGGGATGTATCCATGCTTATCATTGGAAGAGTAATGATCGTTTGAAAAACTTCGTTCATATATCAATTAAGGACTGTCTGTGAGCCTACTAGTACCACTTTTCTTCAATAGCATCAATGATTCCATATGAGATTACTGGGGCTCAGTGTCTAGCAAGACCTGTCCTACAATGATACACGACAGCAAAATGCAAAGACCCTAGCCCAGCCTACCACGAGGTCACTAAACAAATCAGCAAAAGAGAAACAGATGTATGGAGAGAGCTCATACACGGGATTGTGCGACGGTCATCTATATGAGACACCGTCAGGTCACACGGTTGTTGTTGGTACTAGGAGAGACTCGAGAGAACAGTCGTTACTTTGTGTGAGTCAGATAAGGGATAGGTTCTGGTGGTTGGGTGAACAGTAGCATATGAAGCTTCATCACCCAGCAAAATACAAAAAAGCACTTTTTGCGGTTTCACCTACGGATACACAAATGCAAAGCGCCGCTCGAGACGGTCGTCACCTGATGCAGAAGGTTCAATACAGGTGGTTGGACCAAAGAAAGGAAACCATCATACACTTATGTGGGTTCAGCTAGAAAAGAGCAGTATGAGCATGGGCTAGAGATATGATGAGAAGTGGAGGAATCTGGGGCGAGTATGAGAAGCTGGAAGCGTTGGCGTTGGCCACATTGCAAAGGCTTATAGATTTGGGTTCTTATCAGTCAGTGACATGGATAATGAGTATCGCGCCGCGCCCACGACGTTAGCTGCCGTGCCCACCGCCGTAGCCGTACTACTGTACTATACAGTACCAGTATTCTTGGACCGAGCCAGGAGCGCCACCTGAGCTTACCTGGGATGACGTCGATGCGTTCAGGTAATCTTAACGCCAAAGAAGATCTTGTCCTGGGTATCTAGGTACGTACAATACCTAGCCATAGTCCATAGAATCTTTCCGTAGAAATCCGAGGGGGAAAATGGCACGAATTGGTTGTATTTGATGGTAGATGGTAGATGGTAGATGGTAGATGGTGGATGGTGGATGGTGGAGGTCAAGAGCCACGTGGGAAACGAGTCGAGTCGCTTCGCTGTCGCTGTCGCCGTCACTATTGCGACGAGATGGTTCTCGAGACCAAGACTCTCGAGGCTCAACTGTCAAGGTCAAGGATGGAAGGAAGGAAGGGCCCGTCAGGTCCCAAACTTGATCTTTAGTACTTTGTACAGTAACCTGGGCTGGCACCAGTGAGGAACTGGACTGTATACCGCATACCGCACAGTACAGTAATGTACTGTACAGTACAATACCAGTACCAGTAGTCTGGTCTGGCTCCAAATGGTCTCTGCTCGACGCGGACACGGACGCGACCTCAGCCAGTCAGAGGCTGCTCCTTCAGCACGCCCACGACCCCGCACCTGCCTCGAAAGCAAGAGAGCTCTCTCTCTCGCTTTCCACCTCATCCACCTCCTGCTTGCCAAGCCGGCGATATCATCTACAACCAGACTACCCAGGTTGGAAGTCACCCGTGCCGTCAAATACCTCTTCGCTCACTGGCTCACCGCAGGACAGAGTAAACAAGACTCTTGCAGCTCTACATGGATCCATCTGCGCCACCAACAGACTGGATCAAAGCTACGACATGCAGATATACAGTAGTCTCACTCTAACCCCCGGCCACCATGTTATATCAATCAGCCTCGCCGCGACTTGAGGCCCAGCTGGTGCCTGGTACCTGCTGGCAAACTTGTCGTCATCAGCATCAGGTGCATTGACGTTGCTGCTCGCGATGCTCAAGCCGCTTCTACTAATCCAGCTGGCCACAGCGGCCGCTGCTAGCTTTGTCTCCAATATCAACTTCAATTCTCCCTCGTACCACCACCCAGGCCTGGGAATATCGATTCGCAAAGTTGCAGCTCGCAATAACCCACAATCAGCATGGAATGCTTCGGCGCTGAATTTCACGCATGGGGTTGCATCGGGAGATCCATACAGTGCCAGTGTGATCTTGTGGACCAGAGCTGCTCCGTCCATGGTAGGATGCATAATTTCTTTCTCCTGGAGCACATCCGGCACCGGGAACTCCTTGAAATTGACATCCTCACATAGTCAATGTTTGCATTTGATCTTGTATGAAATCAGCTGCTGAATTTCATTCTTCATAGGACAATGACCATAGCAACGTCACCGTCTCCGGAACAGTACCCTTGTACAACCATGACACCGAGGAGTACGTCAAGGCAAGCAATGCCCCGGTTTGCGTGGGGTACAAAGTCGCGACCGATCTCGCGTTGAGCCACGTAGTCGATCAAGGAACTGCCTATACCTCTAGCGATATTGACTATACCGTCAAGGTCGAGGCAAAGAATCTTCGCCCATACACAAACTACTGTACGTATATCATGGGCAGAACCACCACGAACTGGCGTCGCCTTAGACTTATGATCTAGACTATCAATTCAATATCTGCAATTCTAATAATACGTCTCCCATTGGCCGGACGAAGACGACCCCCAGCAAGGGCGACAAGGTAAATACCAATGTCAGGCTCGCGGTATACTCCTGCAGTAACTTGCCATTCGGCTTCTTCAATGCTTATGGAAACCCTGCACGCAAAGATTCCGTGGATTATGTTCTACACTTAGGTATGTTAGAGCTTAGTGGACCTCGCAGCGCGCTAGTCTGAGCACACGTGTATATAACACAGTGAGAAGTGTGACTTCTCTCTCTTTCCTTATTGGTTTCGGTCTCGACACATGTCGCGCCTTCGCATCTTCTGCATAGTATCCTGACTCATCAACAACGCAGGGGATTATATCTATGAATATAAAAACGGCGATTATGGATGGGGAAATTCTATCGGTCGGATCCCTCAGCCAGATCGAGAATTATATACACTCTATGATTATCGTCGAAGAATTGCCCAGTATCGAACGGACTTGGATCTGTTGTTAAGTCATCAGCAATTCCCGTGGATTCCGGTCTGGGATGATCATGGTATGTGAAAATCATGTCGAAATCTTTTGGCTGGATTGGCTACTGACATCCATTTAGAGGTGGCTGACAACACTGTACGTCTTCTTTAGATCTAAATGGTGTTCTAAGAATGCGAGACTACCTTTTGGAAGCGTTGACTGTTATTCTTGGAGCGTCTCCTTCTGACAATCCTGAAGGGCCATCTAGTCCTAAGGATTTGAGCCCTTCTCATATTCAATATGCTAATTAGCTACTAGTGGCGGGCTGGTTCCTCTGAACTCAATAATACAGAAGATTCTTTTATCAAAGATGGTGGAGTTTCGGTAGATCAGCGTAAGATGAACGCGGTCCGAGCATACTTTGAATGGATGCCCATTCGTCAAGTTGAGATGGATGACAATCTTCGAATCTGGCGTAACTTTGAGATTGGCTCGCTTCTAGATCTCATCATGGTAAACATCCTCTCCTTTTGGCACATCTGTCGTTATACCTTTCAGCACTTGGAGGGGCCTTCTGTCCCAAATCATATAGCGCAGAGACTAATAAATCTGCAGCTGGACACTAGGCAGTACGACAGATCCATTACCGATTTGTATTGGAATACCGATTATGTTCATGACATCTCAAATGATACGGGACGAACTCTCATGGGTTCTCGACAGGAAAATTGGTAAGCTTTACTACGAGCACGTTCTTTCCATTCATCATTCACTCTTCAGGCCACGGGAGCTGGAGGTGTACTCGTTGAAGATGAAAATCGTTACTCATGAGTGAAATCTTCTGAAATCAATGTTGATTCAATCTGCAGGTTTTATAACAAGCTCACAGAATCCAAGCGTCGAGGAGCTGTCTGGCGAGTTGTTGGTAACCAGATTGTTTTCTCAAGGATGAACGAGTCTTTCGCCTACGGAAGCGTCAATCCCTTGGATTATGATGCTTGGGACGGATATTTGGCCAATAAGAACAGAACGCTCGAAC
This sequence comes from Proliferodiscus dingleyae, assembly GCA_003988795.1. Taxonomy (NCBI): domain Eukaryota; kingdom Fungi; phylum Ascomycota; class Leotiomycetes; order Helotiales; family Lachnaceae; genus Proliferodiscus; species Proliferodiscus dingleyae. The sequence continues at coordinate 335,652 of QYAK01000002.1, read as the reverse complement.
ATCTTTACAACAACCAGATTTCAAATACGATAATGCTCTCTGGAGACTCACATATGTCGTGGGTGTCCGATCTAGTATGGCTCGACACTCATCCGTACAATGTGAGCACTGGCGAAGGTGCCATTGGAGTCGAGTTTGCTGGCACAGGAGTTTCGTCACCTTGTCCATATGGTCAAAATATCTCACTTCAGTTGGCAAATACCGCTTCAGGGCTTTTGACTTCTTCCAATCGCGAATTGCAATGGCAAGATGTGTACTACCGGGGGTATTACGAACTGGATATTGGTTATGACGCAGTACATGCTTATTTCTTTGGCATGCCTACCCTCGCAACTCGGAATGGCTATGAGATATCGCTTGCCAATTTCACTGTGCTCGCCGGGCAAAACAAGCTTATGAGAACCAATGGATCAGTCGGAGGCGGCCTTGCAGAAAGTGGCAGTTTGAAGTTTGGAACCGTGAAGTCGACGAATATTACGAATGATACTGCAACTGGGAACTGGTTTATTAGTAATTTTACACCGGATACTGCGTAAGTCAGACATTGCCATGTAATCTGACTGGCAAATCTGCAGTATAATTTAGTGGTAGTCAAAAAACAACTATTTTTGATAACTTTACTACAATTACTTCATTTTTCAATTATCCTACTCCTAGTAGACTCATCATATATCTTCCAGATCTTCAATTGTACAAGTTCTGGTAGGAGACTTATTCTTTGTTCCCGGACAAGATTTCCCGGTTTCCAAAGTATGAATCAACACTACAACTGGGCTAACAGCTTATAGTGAAATGCTTGTTGGAATTGTTCTTTCTAAAGAATTTCTACATCCTGACACTTCTCTAGCACCAATTTCATGGCTACTGCGGTATCTACATTCCCTTTCTTTGCGATAACTCATTTGCATGCAGATGGAGATGCAGGTCGGCTCTGGCTCCATACTTAAGCCTAAACCTCTGCCTCTCACCTTCCAACTCATCTGGAACACGAACCTGCGGTGACTAACAGCTATTCTCACCTCAGATGAATCAACACCTGTCATTATTATCGATCACTATGTGCGTCACTTTGCGCTCTGGATCATTACAGCGAACGGGAATAGCAACTGGTGTCTTCGCCAAACTTGCGTCATTACACACACCGATAGAGTCCAGGCTTCGTCACGCTTCGGACAGATACTGAATTCTCACCTATTGGCTTAGGTCCAATTTGGGATCAACTACTCAGAAGATATATGCCCGCAGGATGGAAATCAATGATAGTATGGTAATGGTCCGTCCATGTCTGCGGGGGTCGATCATGTCCTTGATTCCATTACCCAACTCAGCTATAGAGTCAAGTCTACCTTCAGCCTACCCAGAAGACTGTTGGGTGATCCCACTTTCCTGGCTTGGCGAGTACCTCTTATTGAAAATCGCCGTCTAAGAGTGACTGAGATTAATTACACATTTGAAACGAGTATGTTGGCATTTTATCCCCAAATGCTTTGGAGATAACTCTATGACAAAATTATATGTTGATCATTATCACAATGGGTATCATCGATGAGCTATGAATTTCAGGCTTCTCAGACTTGAGGTTCGGAGACTACCTCGCCTTTTTCAACTCTCGCCTCGCTCTTTTCTCTTCCGTCCGAACTCCGCTCTTTCTTCATTTCTTGTTTCGGAAGCTGTTCTATCGGTTCCGCTAGGCCCGTTCTGACAGTTTGACGTTCTGTACTCAGCTTCTTGTTAACGATGCCTAGACTAATCAAAAGACCCAAACCTGCGAACACGACATATACGATCCACATTGTTCTCAAGCTATGGTAGAATGCACTCCTTGCCACAGCCCTCTGTGCTGGTGGTAACTGCTTCACAATTCCGACACTTGCACCAGCCGAACTTCCCGAGAGAAAATCGGCCGTTTCTTGGCCGAGCGAGACAACGAGACTTTGCCTCTTTTTTTGAATCTCATTCTGGAAGACAACCCCACCTATCACAACAGATATCGAGGTGAACAACTGACGCGCGAATCCATATGTCGCTGTCGCGGTAGCAATATCCTGTGGAGAGACCAGGGTCTGAAGAGCAATCAAGGGTGATTGGAAATTGGGACCGACACCGATACCTGCAATTATCTGGAATATTATGATCTTTGGCCAATTTGCAGTGGCATCCAAATCAATGAAGAGACCAAACCCGAGTGTCATAAGAAATAATCCGAAATATATTGGTGGGAGGTATTTGCCGGTTTTCTTGATGAAAATACCTGTCACAGCTGACGTGAACGACAAGGACAGGGCAAGTGGGAGCAGGTAGACACCTGAAAGAAGAGGTGTTGCACCTAGAACAGCTTGAAAGTACAGGGGGAGGTAGTAAGTTCCAGCAATGAAGACAAATCCGTGAAAGGCACACACCCCAAGTGAGGCTATATTGGAGCGGTGTTTGAATATGCGGAGTGGTATGACAGGATACCGTACAAATTTCCACTCGTTGATGACGAAAAGGACAGCAGTGAGAATGCCGAAGACAATGAGGCAGATGACTTTGGCAGATCTCCAGGGGTAAGTCACGCCTCCAAATTCAAGACCGAGGAGGAGCATGAGTGTACCGCCCACGATGGTCAGACTTCCTATCCAATCCACTGCTTTCAGTCCAACCCGCATAGGTGTTCTTGGATTGTGTAGATGAAGGAACAGGTATAGAAGGATGCTCACTGTTCCAGTGATAGGTACTGTGGATCCCGGTAAGTAATGACACTCTATAAGAGAAAAGACTTACAATTTATATAGAAGCACCACCTCCACGATACCCGCTGAGTGAACACACCTCCAAGAATTGGACCGATGGCTGAAGCAAACGCCCAAACCATCCCGACCATTCCAAAATATTGGCCCCTCTTACGCATGCTCTGTTGAGGAGTAAGTGCCAAATCACCAAGATGGTTGAAATAATGAGGGCAAGGCACAACACAAGACAGAGAAGAACCAGGTTAGATTGTGCAGGGGGCTTGAAGTACTTACAAACAAGTCACTTATACAGATATTGACGAGTGTCTGGAGTCCTCCGCCACCAACTCCCTGAATTGCTCTCGCAGCGATCAACATGCCAATGCTGACACTCACTGCTGCTAGCAAGCTTCCTAGGAAGAAAGTGGCTGCTGCTACCAGAAGGATGGGTTTTCGACCCCAGATATCAGAGAATTTGCCCCCTAAGCATCAAGCACTTGAAGTTAGCTTTGCGTCTGCGAGGATGAACCCAGAAGCATAGACCAAGAGCAAAAGTAGCAATGAAGCTCAAACCCTAGGCTCGATTTTGCTCATATTGAAAAGGTATGAACTCTATCCACGCCAATCTGCGCACTTACATGAGGGGGTACTGGCTGCATTTGCCAGAAGGTAGGCAGAACCAATCCAGGTATAGCCAGCACTCGAATTGAAATGCTCACTAATAGTTGGCAAAGCTGTCGTAATGATCGTGGTATCGAGTGCAGCCAAGAAAACAGAGGAGCAAAGAGAGATCATAATAATGGTCGTCTGTAGCTTCGTGCGAGAGGCTTCGGGGTCTTCTGCCCCTGTATCATTTTGCACCGATCCTTTCTCCCGCCCTTTCTCGAGGCTTGAAGCTGTAGGCTCTGTCTTATTCACTGAAATTATGTCGGAGGAATCAGAAGATTTTTCTTTGTGCTCTGAAACCGGCGTGGTGCCAGGTTCGGCACCGGTCCATGGCATTGTATCCGCCGAATGTTCTTGGAGCATTTCCCCAGTCATATTGGATGAGATTGATGCGAAATGACTGGTAGTTACGAGGACGCGAGCAGTTGCAAGTGAGTCTAGAGTTCTTTCAATGCATTAATGGCTCTGATACGAAGAACAGGCCTCAACCTCTTTACCAGCGCGATAGTAAATTAGAGTGCTCTGAGGAGCAGGATTCTTACTCATGGCAGATACAATGACAAGATGAGCCGGCTGGCGATCCTGGTGAACGCAGCCTAGGATACTGCCAACGTCTACAGGAGAAGCAAGACACCGAGGCAAGCCCGCTATGAGAAATTTGTGGTGGGGGCTACGAGCAAACAATTTAGCGACCGCTTCAGTGTCTGTCTGACCGAAGCGCCTAATTGCGGCGTCGACTGGAATTTCTAGCATCATCCTAGGATGCAACTGCAACTACCGCTCAGCTTGTCGATCGACACATTTGAGTAGCATCCCCTCCACTTCATTCCTTGCACCGGCAGCCAATACCAACGCTTGGCAGCACCAACCAACGTGGCTAGGTGTCCGCATATGTTCTCAACCAGGGATGTCCAGTTTATTTTAAGACTCATTGTTCCAGCGCAAGAGTTCAGCTGATTAGTTAGGTTCCTGCCACCAAAACGATAGTTGCGTTTGAGAAGGCAATATGGTCGTCATGCATTGCTCGCCTGTTAGAATCCAGTATTACATTCTAGCTGGATGGAGAATCCCCATATCTGCCATCGTCCTTTGATGCACTCCGCATCTACTGCATTCCTTCCTTTACGTCAACGCTCTCACAAGCAAAAGGATCAATAAGAGTAGTCTTAGTCTTCACAAGAGCCGATTACCTTACGCACGACGCAGAGACTCGAGAGATGGCTGGTGCGGAAAGAGGCAATGGCACCCTAGCAAATCTGCTGGCGGATCCACAAGAACCAGGACGGCCACGAGGGCAGCGCGAATCTCCCTGTGATGCCCCAAGGGTCTTGCATCGCATGGAATAATCAGCTCGCAGTCGACCTTGGCGCCAGGAGGCATAGGCATGGCGCGCTTCGTGCAATGATTTTTTCTACTGTATGTTCAAGCTCGTAAAGCTGCATATCACCCTCTCAAAGTTCTTGGAAAGGCAAGAGATAACACCTTGTCTTCACCAATTGAAGGAGGTGAGATTCTAGAGGTGGTCGCAATGGTCAGCAGAGCGGGTTACGGACTCTCTTTGGTTCTGTGGGCTTTGAGGCTAGCTGAAGGCGGAGAAAGCAAGAAATGAAGCTTTTCCCGTATTTGAGCTCTGCTGCAATCATCCTTTGGGTGGCGTGTGGTATTCGTGCAGCATGTGATTGATCGCAGTACGATCATTGCCGGTGCCTTTTGAGGATTACCTGTTTGTAGCAACTGTGAACGGTGAGGAGGGGGCCAAGAGCTGTAGGGAGAGGGCGTTTGTACAAGGTCCTGCACCTCGTGCGCCGCAAAGCTACAGGGCTCTAATCCCCAAAGCCGCCAGGGCGCCGATACAAGTGCTGTAGCGTGGCGGTGGGGTAGTTCGGTACTACTCTCGTGGGAAACTAAGAGCTGGACCCCAATCCTAGTGCCCCTGCAACTTACACAGCCCTGCCTAGCACGTTGTGGGCCTACATGGTGCATCGAAACAAAAATACAGTCATCTCTAATTTCAACGTCCGATTAGTAGCGTCCACTAGTATCGAACGTCTGATCAAGGTCCAAACGCGACTAGCTACAAATTGCTATCTCCACACCGTGATACTTGATTCCGGTGGGGGCTCTCCAGGAGAGCTGCTAGAGTAGTGAGTAGAGAGGAGGAGACGACGGGCTTCCGCAAGTCCCATTGGCGTTCCTTGTCTCCTATCCTCTTTGAAATTCTGTTGTTTCTTTATACAGCTCTCTCGAACAGTCTACTGCTTTTAAAATCGAGTTCTGTTTTGCACGACTGCTTAGCTGCAGGACACGGATTTTGTGTTACATCTATGATGGAGCTTCTTTCGTCGTCTGTCAGCCAACATTCCACGGTCTCCAGCCTGGTGGCTCTTGCCGTGGGCCTTTTGTTACTGAGGATACTCCAAACTCATGTTTTCTCGCCTCTAAGAAAGTTTCCTGGTCCTTTCTTGGGCGCCATAACAGACTGGTGGAGGCTCGTGTACTCGTATCGTATCTTGCATAGTACTCAGCCCTGGATTGATATCCACAGGAAATATGGTGACATTGTCCGTCTGGGCCCAGACATGCTGTCTTTTGGAAGCTCTGAGGCTGCACGTGATATATACGGTGCCGGAAAGAACTTTAAGAAGGTAAGCAGTCAAAGTCTCAGAGCTTGAATCAAGATGGTCGGACTCATATTACTTGTGTAACAGTCTGAGTTCTACTCAACTATCTCTCCTGTTGAGAAAGGTGTCATTGGAGAGACGGTCTTCTCAACCCGAGACCAGAACTACCACCAATCGTACCGACGTGCTGTTAACACGGCCTTCAGCCTGAGCTCACTGCTCAGATATGAGGGCCTCATGGATGAGATGGGTGAACTTTTAGTCGCTAAACTTCGTGCAAAGGTCAAAGCAGGCGAGAAGTCTATTGATATGTATGTTCTAGTCCTATGAGTTCTTGGGATGCGCTTTGGGATGGATAGGATTAAAGAAATTCCATGCTCACAAGTTCGTAGGCCGCGCTGGTTTCAAAATTACGCTTTCGACACGGTTGCTAGTATGTGCTATAGGTATGTCTCTTATAAGAAATCTTTGCTTTATTGAGAAGCTCTGCCATATGGGTATAGCAATTCAGTGTTTGAATGTCTCAAATTCATCGCTGCAGACCTCGGATTTTTTAAGTCACAGACACGCTGAGACATGCCAACAGTAAGCCTTATGGGTTTCTAGAGCAAGATATCGATGTGGACAATATTGTCAGCACAACCCGGATGATTTTAGATTACACTTCGCATGTAAGCCGATTTGGTGATTTGCTTGACATCCACAACTTGCTGACCCGAAAAGTTCGGAAATGTTCCCTTCTTTGACTGGCTAGTACTCAAAAATCCAATCATGTTGTGGCTGGGCCGTAAAGGCTGGGTTGAGTTGACTACGCCGTTAGTCCCATGGGCTGTCAAATATCAGGCAGAGCGTGTGCAGCAATGGAAAGAGAATGCAGAACTCGGCAAGTCGCAAACTCAGAATGGTGAGTTCTAGTTCTGTCGTTCCTTCACATGTCCGAAATAGACCTTCGAGCCCTACTCTTGCCACTATGTCCCTATATCTAAAGATGACATCGCTCTAATCGCGGTACAGATATGCTTGACACATACATTGGCCTTCACCACGCGAAGCCCGATGTCATTGGCCCCCATCATGTGACTGAGCTTGGATTGATGGTCGGCTTTGCTGGGTCTGAATCAACGGCAAGCGCGTTGGGGGCCTTGACTTACCTAATCATCAGTCATCGAGAAGTCTATGAAAAGCTTGTAGCTGAGGTCTGCGACCCATCTAGTTTTCCTATTGGTACTACGACTATATCTTATGCTGCAGCCTCGAAACTTCCATATTTCGATGCCTGCGTCAAGGAAATGTTCCGCCTGCACCCTCCCGGAGGAGCTATAATGGAGCGAGTCGTACCACCAGGTGGTGCTCACATTGCTGGGCACGACGTTCCCGCTGGAACTATTGTCGGCTGCAATGCACGTCCTGTGCAACGCGATCCTAAAGTTTTCGGGCCAGATCCAGATGCTTTCCGCCCGGAGCGATGGCTTGCTGGTGACGACGCCACTGAGGCTGAGAAACAGAAAGTGAACGAAATGTGGGCTGCTATGTTGCACTTTGGCGCCGGCAAGCACACCTGCATGGGAAAGAACATAAGTCTGCTTGAGATCTATAAGATAGCTGTCGCGCTTTTCAGAGAATTTGAGGTGAATACCCCTCCTCCACTCCATCCCTTCTTTGGGACTTTCACATCCTCTAACTATCTTTGTGATACAGATGGAGCTGGATCAATCCTTTGGCCCAGCACGGTGGACTTATAGTCAATTCGTTCGTGTAGAGTTTCGAGCAATCCTGAAAGTGCGTACTTAGATATCAATGAAACTTCTTGCCATCGGAGATTGTAGTGAGATGCGATGATAATGTCCTGTTTTGAATTTGCTCGAATTTTGATCCATAATTTCTATAAAACTGGGAGACAATACATGTGGTATTCAATTACCAAGGTCTGAGTTTAGGGAATGTAAAAAGAAACACTGTGCAATGTTCTCGCCAACGGTGGTTCGCAGTCTAAACCCAATGTCACGTGGGTCGTTTAGACCCCTTTATTAGCTTGTCCGGAGGGGTTAACCAATCACAGAAGAGCATCACGATCCCTCTGAGAGGTCGTGGTAATCCAAAACGGCTAAGTCAGTATTCAGAGAAAGAATATCCAGTAATTACATGAGATGCTTCTTGAGGTAAGTGCTAGAGACGCACGTGCTTGTAACTGCATGAAGAGGCGTAAACGATGGTCACATTTTGTAATATCGATTTCGCTCGCACACAAAACGAACACACTGTTTTTTGCAGAGTATACTTTCGAATGACAAATTACGAGTGGTCTAGAACGGCCTTTAGGAGCCGCAACCAACTCAGATTCAGGATAGTGTAGGAATATACAGTACAGTACTTCACCAGCCAGGCCTCAGCGTGAGAGTGGCAAAAAAACAGCTTATGATGCCCCAATTGAAATGAGAAAATGGTATCTTATATTTAAAATAAATAACGCATAGAATGTCTATGCTTGGGTCTTGTGCCAGGGCTAGATATACAATTCAGGCTGCCGAGATGCTCCACATTCTCTAGCGAGTCTTATCGATAGTCAAAACATTAAGTCCCCCATATGCATAACATCGTAAAAATTACAGATGAAAACATGTCTATACATCGGATAGATCTGGTTCTGTGTTAATTAACTTCTGCCAGGAGGTACGAAAAGATCAGACTGACTCTCCGAAGTTATTGTAACATCCGTTGTCCTGCTAATACCTCCTCTGTGCATGCTTGATTTATAGCTTTTGCCGTCCCGCGCAGCGGTCGAAGAGAGGGAGGGCATGTTGTAAGGAGCAGAGCCTTTGTCCATCAGCTTGTAATCCCTACTACTACCGTCGCTCAATCCGCTGCGTGCTGTTCGACCTCTGGATCCAATCCTGGTGGAAACTTCGTGGAAGAAAGGCTTCACTAATGGCCAGATAGGTGGGATAGAAAGCGCAATCAAAACGATCCAGAGCTCGACCTGGCCCCATATAACCACGATCGCTACTGACCACGTCGGATCTGTGGGAGTATGTTTGACTAGCTCGTCTATCGGGCCCAGCTTTACAAAGCTGAATGCGCTCGCAATAACACCAAGACCCATGATACAGCAGAGGAAGACCTTCAGTTTTAGCGAGACCATGAGTCTATAGACAATGAAGATCGGATATATCGCAAGCACCAAGTCCGAGACAGCATTCCATGCTAAAATGAAGAATTAGTGTTAGGTCGTAATCACTAAAGAAAGAAACGAGGAACGAATAATGGCACTTACACGCTTGAACCAGACCAACCGGTCCAAAGAGATGATTGCGAGAATAGCAGTTGGCTGTCGGTACAAGGGTGAAATTCCAGGTCGCCTCAGCGGGCTAGCGAGTCTCAAGTAAGCCACGGCTTTTTCAACAATAGTGAGAGCTCATGCCCGCAGGGAGAATAACTTACGTTGCATTGGTAAATGATGATAAATATGATCGCAAAATTAATCACAATATTAGTGACGGCTACGAAGTGCAAAAGCCATGTCCAGCGCTTGTGCAGTGACGATCTACCTTGAAGAGCAAGGAGGAAGGCCGCGACGGAGGCTTTAGACGTGCCTGACGAAAACGCTGCCAGTGAGACCGATATCCATGTGAATTTGAGCGCTTTGAGAATGTTCGGAAAGCTCAGATTGGCCCTGGTCTTGAGATTAGCCATGCGGAATCGGCTGCGACGTTCATGCTACTCACATATGGTTGCCCAATCCATGCGCGACGGCGACTGTGATGAGAATGTTTGCGACTACCGCGACCAGCTTCTTTTCTTAGCATCAACCCAATCGACTCCGATGCACAAGAGGACCTACCCAGGAGAATATTGCAAAACTGAAGGAAACATCATGTTCCAGTTCTTGTCGCCCTTTTGTGAGGCGCAAGTAGACACGGCCTATGACGAGTATGGTCGTGATCAAACAGCCCACCCAGGCTATCGCCATGATTATCGAAGCCCGCCCGCCATAAGCAGAGCCTATCTGCACCATAGGCGGCAGCTCAAAGCCTCCGTTAGAAGACATGTCTGTCGAGGTTCCCGAAGATGTGGAAGCTGAAGTGATTGGTGCCGGGAATTTAGATGCGATGAACCAACTGTTATGTCTTCACGGTTACGCGCAAGATGTATGGACGGGAAGAATGGATCTTTATTAGGCAATTGATTGCTACAGGAGATAGAGTATATTTGGCTATGAAATGCGGGGCGCCACACGAGACACAGGGGTGCCTCGCGGGGCGTGGGTACTAATTCGGTGCTGAGATCGATTTAGGACGCTGCGCTTTCCAAATCAGCACCGTTCCTATAATTTGCGTCTCGACCGATTCGAAACTGTCATGCAGCGCTGCGACCAAGGATTCTGGATCGTCACTGGCGTTATCGAATATCCCATCACGCACGCAGAAATAGCGTATCAGGGCGCCGAGCCAGGGATCAGAGTAGCCAGGGCGGGGCCCTAGGATCGTGGCTCCAGTAAGCACTCCTTCAGGTGTGAGATTGCGTCGTATGTGGTCGAAGACGGCGGTCTTACGCTGTACAGGCCCGGGCAGGCAGTGTAGCAGGAAAAACATGGAGGCGGAGTCATATCGATCCTTTACAGGCAGGGGCTCCAGGATGCTCGCCAAGATGGTCCGGCCAAGCTCGCACGTTGCGGGCAGGCGTCGTTTTGCAGCTTCTAGGGCTGTTGGGCTCAGATCACACAGCGAAACCAAGGTGCCTGGAGCCAGAGAGGCGTGCTGGAGGTACCAGCCTGTCCCCACTCCGATATCGAGATGGTTTTTGCCCACGTTGTTGGAGAAGAGGGGTAGCAGCACTTTCTGGAAGAGCGCACCCTGGGTTAGCAGTGGGTAACGACGTAAAAATAAAGCGTATAAAAATAAACACAAGCTTGTGAATCAGACTAGCACAAGTAGCACAAGTAGCACAACTGAGACGGAGCATAACTAGCACCGACTAGCACAAATGGTGCCCCTTCGCGGGTAGCGGCATGCTACTGTAGAGGCAAGCTATGCGGTGCGGAGCGTAGCGGAGGCGGTATTGGTGGTAGGTACGAAGTGAAGTGGTAGTGGTGAGAAGAGAACGCTGCGAAGAGGAACGACGTGCAAAACGCATGCCACGCTAAGTCGAAGATGCAGACACTCACCTGCGTAGAGCATTGCCAGGCAAAAGGTGTCACGAATCCTAAGACCCAGAGGTCGTAGATGGCCAGCCGCCATCCGTAGTAGTGCTTGTCGTCATCGGCTGGGTGCTGCTGGGCCATCGGCACCTCCACAGTATCGGCAGTAGCAGTCTTGTTCGCGCGCATAGCCATGGTGTAGGTAGGTGGAAGAGAAAGCGGACAACAGGCGGAGGGTGCAGAGCCTGCTGAGGAGACAACGGGCCTCGCTGTCGAGGGAGGGATTTATGGTGGCATTCGTGGTCTAACTATTGCCGTCGCTATCGCCGTTACTGTAGATTGTAACTTGGACTATCATGTAACTATTATTGTATCTGTAGGTGTGTGCATGCTGTGGGGTGTATCGTCTGTGGCGTTTTGTAGTCAGAGTTACCTCAGTGTCTGTGAGTTCGTAGTATTCTCCGCTACTGTATGAAAGCTGCCGGTGCGAATCCTTCGCGCCCAGACCATGCCATACCACGAGCAAGTAGCACCATTGATGGGAAAAACCCCCGGTGGGAAGTGGCTCGATGCGGTGTCTCGACCTAGGAATCCAAGGCTGAATTGGGCCTTGTACAGCGTATATCGTGGAGGGGCAGCCGGCCCTGCAACGGTCGACATTCTGGAACGAGTGTAATCAACGGTGTGGATTGGAAGGGGAAATAGGATTTGTCTCGCCAAGCAGCAAGTAAGCCAGCATAACCAGGCCAGGTAGACTCTGCCTAGGCTGGCTGATAGGTAGCCAAGTGCTATTGCTTAGAGCCATCAAATTGCCTCCGAGGAAAAGAACGACAGGTGACAGGACGAGACGTACGATAGCTCAGTAAAGCTAGGTATTCACGAGAAAGCCAATTGACACATTTTGGTTACTCTCCCAACCCACTGCTGGGACTACCAGCGGCACTTGCCATTCTCCATTCTAGACCTTCAGACATCTGGCCCGCTCGACTCTTCTCTAGCTGGCGCCACTTGGCCTTCCAAGCATCTGGTTTTCTTATGGTCGTCTGCTCCGTCGACGAGGACAATTATCATCGGCGGTATGACCTATCGCATGTCAGACTTCAGAATCGACAGCGATGCACCAGCCCTGGACTGGCACAGTCAGATGCTAGAGGGACCTGCCCTGTAGCTAGTCCTCACGGTAGTGAGAGTACTTCCCCACAAGCCTGCAAGGATCGGGTCTATCCACGCCCTAATTTCCCTATCTACAAAACTTGCTTAGGCTGACGCGGTGGCTGGCAGGCTCAGACTCGGGAAATTCTCCCTGTTTGCATAGCCTTACATGTGCTAGCGAGATATCAACATCTCCTGGTAGACATGGACTATGACGCTGAAGTTGAAAAACGACAAACTTTTCGACTGCCTCCATAGAAAATCCATTTCCTATCATCAAACAAGTCTTTGAACCCATCCACACCCTCCTCAATGTCACGGGACATTAGCCAGAGCTTTAAGCCTGAGGTTTGGAGGGAGTACCTGGCGGCTCAGAATGCATACATACCGGAGATACAAGAGGTCGAGCATGTGAGCGATAGAGTGATTCGCATCCAGGGTGGAAATCCGGGCGAGGTGCTTAGCTTTCTACATACCATTCTGATAATACATGTTTGCCGTAGCAAAGCTGATTCTTCACCAGTTCCAACTCCAGGGAACCAGCACATACCTTATAGGCACAGGCCGATCAAGAATACTGATTGATACCGGGGAGGGGATGCCAATTTGGGCGGACAACCTATTCCAGTTGCTGGAAACGCAATGCTTAGAGATATCCCACGTTCTCTTGACACATTGGCACGGTGATCACACTGGCGGCGTCCCACAGCTCATCAATCGCTTTCCTAAGCTACAGACATCCATTTACAAAAATCAGCCAGATAAAGGACAGAAACCTATCGACGATGGCCAGGTCTTCTCGGTCGAGGGCGCCACTATACGCGCTTTCTTTGCGCCCGGTCACTCGGTGGATCATATGTGCTTCATCCTCGAAGAGGAAAATGCAATGTTCACCGGCGATAATGTACTTGGACATGGCTTTACTGTTGTCGAGGATTTGGGTCTTTTCATGGCAAGCCTGGACAAGATGCGTACACGAAACTGTGGCAAAGGCTACCCTGCACATGGCGAGGTAATTCAAAATCTCCCAGCTAAGATGGCGCTCTACATCGGCCGCTATCTGCGCCGGGAAAGGCAGGTAGTAGTTGAATTGAAACGCATCTCAAAGGCACAAGATGTAAGACTCAGCCGCCCGAGCAAGAAGGCAAGCGTAACGGTAAAGGAGCTTGTCCGGCAACTTTACGGCGATGTGTCTGATGAGGTATCGGAGATGGCACTACAACCCTCCATCTCAGAAATACTACAGAAGCTTGCCGAAGATGGCAAGGTCGGCTTCGAATTTGACGTATGGAGCCGCAAACCATGCAAACGATGGTTTGCTCTGGTGCAATAGTACGGTTTATCTCGAAATTTGTGGGAGACTATTGGACCTGGACTGATGTTTTGTAAGGGGCACAGGACATAAGCACGGCCACAATATGGCAATGATAGGAGTTGCCGCTCTCAGTCATGGTGTTGGAAGCGCCAGTTGCGGCAAATGAAGCTTGCCTTCGCCTTCGCAAAATCTCACGAAGTAACGTTGTCTCATCCTGGAAAGGAAAGTATGCAAGTCATGGCTCGGTCTCACTACCGAGCCTTGGACGGATCCTGCAAGTCACCCCTCTGCCAAGTATTGGATGTCTGCCAATGTACCTTGGAGTTCAACGGTTACTTGATCTCACTACAACACCACGAACGTTGGCTTGCAGACGGCTGAAAGCCACAAATGGGAAATGCTAGTTTGAGACCTCCAACGAGAAAGTGCTCTAAGCTGGCTCCATGTTTCATTGGCCACTGCTACCTACTCCAGAATCAGTAGCTCACTGCCAGCGTCCGGCGCGAACTTGCAACAGAATCAATACAAGCTTGATGTTTGAACGGGCACCGCCACAATCCTACGTTAATCAATCGTGCATCTGCACCTGCATCTGCATCTGCATCGGCGACTAGAGTCGGTAGCCAATAAGCGAGCTGGTATCAGTGGTCGGTTCGCTCACATACACTGATACTGTTGGAGCAACTGTTAGTGTGGTTTTGTTCGAGCCCGAGAAACCCCTGGATCGAGAGTACATCTGCCTCTATATTCCTTCGGGAATCAATGTTATCTACACAGATAAAAGCAATATGTAATTACAACTCTTCTGGTTATTGAACACGTGGAGCCTTAAGCCCGGTTTGGCCAATGCTGGCGCTTTCCCCCTTGATATCACTGTACAGCATTTGTGCGATGACCACGCCGCTTGCCTGCGTCGGCTTTGTTAGTGAGGCCTCTTATCTCACTGGATAGATAGACCTACCCACTTACTGTGATAAAAATATAGCCTAACGTGGCGTAGCAAGGCCCTCGCCCTCCTCAGCCGGCTTACTACCGAGATAATCTCACAAGCGCTTTCAACCAATGGATAACTCCGGCTGGACCGGCGTAAGCTGCCTATTTGACGCCTCTTGGCCTAGCTAGAGATCAAGTTTGTTCCTCGAACCTAGTCATGCCGTCGGTGCCTGTCCCAGACGGCCCCGCGAGGCTAGTGGACCCGGGAAGTGCGGGACTCTAGTAGAACCGGTAAAAGAGTGGATTAAATTGTAAAGTTGGTGTTGACATTCCCATCTTGTTTGTAGTCCCATGTCCTGTTATTCGCTCTGGAGTTGGCTCCACCAAGCGCTTTCTTTTCGGCAGCTAAGGTTCCGGAGTGGTTGTATCTCAGAGTTCCAGATTTTAGTAGACGCCGCCGCGAATCATACTTGCTAAATATCTACGCCGTTGCTAAAGGCTGCTATAAAAAGCTTGTGTCCAAGCGGTCTAGCTTTTTATTTTAAGCACGCTTGTGTAAAGCGATCGGCCCTGCCATGACAAGTAAGCTACCAACCACCCTAGTCTTGTGCCTTGACTGTTAGGGCCGGAATTGTAGGACATGGACATGCATCTCGTCAGTCACGGGCAAGCATTGCGAGTTTGTTTGTCAGACTTTCTACGAAGGTGATGCTAGCCTATCAGATAGATAGTCTGGGGTTGGGCACTTCTTAAGCTGTAAGAGCTTCTGTACGCCCATGCCGAACGAGTCTGGTCTAATGATGACGAGCAAAGCCTTGCATCTAGAGCTTGGGGTCCACTTTTCCTTTCTCCTATCAGATTGATATCGTTACTGGTTTGTATTGTACTGGTAACCATAAGTATGACCAGTCCGCTAATACATGCAAGGCACACTTCAGTGGTTTTAGCCGCAAAGATGGACCTCATTCTATTCAGCAATGAGCTCCCTGGAGACCAGGAATTCTTATTACGCCGTCTTCACTTCCACTCCAAAAACAAGAAGCACGCACATCTGGCAGAGTTTCTTTCGTTGGCCACGTCCGTGTTTCGACATGAGATCAGACAATTGTCCTCCACCGACAGGGCACAAATTCCCTATGTAGAGAACATTACAGAATTGTGCAACCATGCTGAATTACGGAAAGGGCGTTTTGCGGGCGCCGTCGACGGAATGATACTGGTTGTCCTGGAATTGGGTTCTTTCATCGGGTGTGTGAACAAATTCTTTTCCAATAGCTAGCACTGAGGTAGCAAATGCTCCCAATTGCGTGAGAGATCGAGAAATTTCAGAAACGTAAATTGTTTCTGAAGTGTCCAAATCCCACTTTTGTCTGATGAGGAGTGTGTCATTATATTGGTCGTCATTAGAAGATCTCAAGTTCATTTTTAGAAATCTTGGCTCTCATGGCACGCCTAGCTTTGGATACAGATTTCGTGAATGCCGATTGATGATTTTTCAGCGATTTCTAAGTTCCAGCACTGACGCTTGCTCAAAGTCATTATGAGTGCAATCCAGACACCTATCGTTGCAATCCAGAAAGTTGTTCCTTGGCTGGCTTGGGTATTGGTCTTCTTGCAGCTACAGCGATTTCCATGTCACCTACACTGGCGCAGTTACCTTCTGTTGGGGCTGAGGTCGTCCGATGTGCCTTTCGGTTGGGCATGCTGGTCGATCATGTTTCACAGAGTCTCGAAGCACGCTCACCGGACAGCTCCCAAAGCAGCTGGGCGTATGTGGTGACAGGCATTTCTGAGCCAGAACTTCAGAGAGAGCTTAATGATCTAAATGATGGAATAGCGGCGCCGAGCAGATTGTTCGTCAGTGCGTCAAGTCATCGGTCTGTCACTGTTTCTGGACCTCCATCAAGACTCAAGCTTGCCTTTCGAGAATCAGATATTCTACGATACTCGAAGTTTGCGGCGCTTCCAGTATACAGTGGCATTTGTCATGCGCCGCATATCTACACGCCGGCGCATGTTTCTGAGATTGTAGATACACCTGACACACGGCGGCTTATCGAAGATGATATAAGAAACGGAGAAATTCAATGTGCCAAATCGAGCAATACAGGTGTTTCCGTTCCCCTGTTGTCCACAGAGTCGGGTGGAGTTCTAGGAATGTCTCATCATGTGCTTGAGGATGCTGTTTGGGATATTTTGACCAGATCCATCCGCATGGACAACATCACGCATGGTGTACTCGATCGATTCGGAACAGAAAAGAGTAAAGAGGTCTCCGTACACGCCTTCTCAGCGGCTAAAAATCCATTCCTGGATCTAGAGGCCGCACTTGAGAAGACTTTGACCAAGGTGTCAACCACAAATTTCTTCTCCTGGATCAACGATCCCAAAATCAAGACGTCTGAGCCTAGGCAGTCTTCCGACTCGCCCATCGCCATTGTCGGGATGGCCTGCCGCTTTCCTGGAGGAGGTGACGACCTGGACTCGTTCTGGGAAATCCTGGAAAAGGGCCGTGACGTACATACAAAGGTGCCAGCCGATAGATTCGACGTTGAATCGCATTATGACCCAACTGGGAAGATGACCAATTCCACACTTACACCGTACGGCTGCTTCATCAACGAACCTGGCCTCTTTGATGCCGCCTTCTTTAACATGTCTGCTCGCGAGGCTCTAGAAACCGATCCCATGCATCGTCTTGCTTTAGTGACAGCTTATGAGGTAAGCACGCCTGGGATGTTGATCATCTCTTGCCTTAATGTAGCTCGAAAGCATGGGCTTCCACGGTTGCATATGATTTCTTCTAGTTCCTCGCACTGACCATCTTCCAATTCAGGCTCTGGAACGTTCCGGATACGTTCCTAATCGAACTCCGGCTTCGGATGTGAAACGTGTTGGCACTTTCTATGGTCAAGCAAGTGACGACTATCGCGAGGTCAATACCGCTCAAGATATTGGCACCTATTTCATCCCCGGTGGTTGTAGGGCATTTGCTCCCGGACGCATAAATTACTTTTTCGGGTTCTGGGGACCTTCATTTAGTACAGATACTGCTTGTTCTTCTAGTCTAGCAGCAATCCAGCAGGCGTGTACATCATTATGGGCCGGTGACGCAGATACTATGGTTGCAGGAGGCTTGAATATCCTCACCAATTCAGACGCATTTGCCGGCTTGGGACGTGGTCATTTCTTGTCTGCAACTGGAAATTGCAAGACTTGGGATAACAATGCTGACGGGTACTGCAGAGGTAAGATGACTAGATCATTTTTGAAAAGCCGTGTGGATCAGACTTGTTGTTTGATCCCCCTTCCCCGCTCCTGAGTGATGTTTGATGCTATGAAAATAGTCCCTGAATCGAAACTAATCAGAATTTCTCGCAGCTGACGGTGTCGGTTCCATTGTTTTGAAGAGACTTGATGATGCTCAAGCGGATAACGACAATATCCTGGGAGTGATCCTGGCATCAGCAACGAACCATTCCGGAGATGCGGTGTCGATCACTCATCCACATGCTGGTGCACAATCTGAACTTTTCACGAAAGTGATGAATCGGGCTGGAGTTGATCCTTTAGATGTGAATTATGTTGAGTTTCATGGCACTGGCACACAGGCTGGAGACGCAACAGAAATGGAATCGGTCCTTGACGTGTTCGCACCCAGTGAGTTAAAGTCTCTCTCTGAATGAAGGCGTATTGAAATTAATGCGTTCCAGCATCTCGTCGACGTTCAGCAATGCAATCATTACACATCGGCGCAGTCAAGTCCAATGTAGGGCATGGAGAAGCAGCTGCAGGAGTCATGGCCTTGATCAAAGTCCTGTCCATGCTCCAACGTGACACGATCCCCCCTCACATTGGTATCAAAGGTGCCATGAATCCCATCTTACCCAAGGATCTGGCAGACAGACGCAACGTCCATATTCCTTTCGAGAAGAAATGCTGGAGCGAGGCGTCCCATGGACAAAAACGCCTTGCTATTGTCAATAACTTCAGCGCGGCTGGAGGCAACACTACATTACTGCTGGGGGAAGCACCAACAAGGAAAAACGATATAGTAATGAGGGATGATCGCTCATCTCATGTTATAACAGTTTCAGCCAAGAGCAGAACTTCATTAAGGGGAAATATCACCTCTCTGCTCCAACATTTGGACGACAGGCCAAATGTTTCTTTAGCGGACCTGTCTTATACAACTTGTAAGCAAAACCCTCTTAAAGCCGTGCTTCTCAAGGTCATCTCGGAATGCCCTCCGATTGAAAGATTAGTTGTGAGATTTGAGCGTTCCTCTGACAGCTCTGCTAGGTGCTCGGCGAACCCATCACCCACTTCGTGTAGCAGTCGCAACGTCAAGCTGCGATGACGCCCATCGGCTACTGACCAAGAGCCTCGATACCGTGGAAGATATTCGTCCTATCACGGCTCGAGCGATACCACCAGTTGCCTTTGCTTTTGCAGGCCAGGGATCATTGTATATTGGAGCAGGAAGGCAATTATACGAGAGTTTCCCTCATTTTGCCGCTGAAATTCAACAATACAATTATCTATGCCACCTGCATGGTTTCCCAAGCATCCTGAAAATAATTGATGGGACTGCTACCGAGGAGGAAGTGAGTTCCCTTGCAAGCAGCCTTGCTATTGTCTGTTTGGAGATGGCGCTGGCTAGTTTGTGGAATTTGCTTGGAATTCGACCTAGCATAGTCATCGGACATAGTTTGGGTGAATATGCAGCTCTTCATGTTGCTGGTATCTTATCTGCAAGTGATGCAATCTATCTTGTTGGTATGCGGGCGCAGCTGGTCTCGAAGGCATGCAAGATAGGCAGCCATTCGATGCTTGCCGTCAGGGCCGCGACGGACCAGATCCAAGAATGTCTCAAAGACTTACCGTTTGAATACGCTTGCCGGAATAGCAAAACAGAGAACGTGCTGGCTGGGAGGAAAGAGGAGATTATGGCAGTAAGAGAGCGCCTTCAAGAGCAAGGCTACAAATGCCACGAATTGGATGTACCTTTTGCCTTCCACTCAGCACAAATGGACCCTATCCTCGACGAGTACGAAAAACTTGCGAAACGAGCCATCTTCAAGGCACCCAATATTCCCGTTATCTCTCCACTACTGTCGAATGTAGTTTTTGATGCAAAGACATTCACACCCCGCTATCTCCGCGATGCCACACGCAAGCCAGTTGAGTTTGTAGCTGCTCTGGAAGCAGCGCAGAAGATGCAGCTTGTTGATTCAAATACTGCTTGGATTGATATTGGAGCTCACCCTCTATGCAGCAACTTCATCCGAAGCTCAATCACATCTGCTAAGATTGTTACTGCTTCTCTCCATCGTAAAGAGGATGACTGGACAACGCTATCTAACTCCTGCGCTATGCTACATTCTACGGGCATCCCGGTAGACTGGACTGAGTACCACCGTCCTTTCGAGACTTCTCATAGTCTTTTGGATTTACCGAAATACAGCTGGAGCGATAAAAATTACTGGATTCAGTATAAAGGTACCTGGGCATTGACCAAAGGGAATGATTCTGGTAACATCGATCTTTCACCCGCTGTGGCAGAATACCCTCTATCTACATCGTCTGTTCACCGAGTCCTATGTGAGAATCTTCAGAAGCCGTTCGAAGGATCCTTGTTCGTAGAGTCGGACCTCATGCAGAAGGATTTCCTAGAGGCGGCCTGGGGCCATCAGATGAACAGTTGCGGGGTAGTAACATCTGTAAGTTGCAGTTTATGAATTACTGCTGTACTGCTTACTGATGCTCTCATATTCAGTCCATACATGCCGATATTGCTTTCACATTGGCGAAGTTTATGCATGAACGTCTGGATGCCCAAGGTCCATGCCATATGAACATTACGAAATTAGAGGTTTTACAAGGACTTATTGCAAATAGCGATACCTCAAAGCCGCAGCTGATTCGGATAAGTGCTGAAACCGACCTCCGTAGCTCGCAAACCAAATTACACTGTAAGTTCAGAACTCTTAATACTGAGCTTCGCTCCAGTTTCAAAATAACAACATGCTCAAAGAACATGATTACTGACAACGAGCTCTTATTTCAGGGTTCAACGACGGAGATGATAGCCATTTCGCATCAGCTACAGTTGAATACGGCGACAATAACGCGTGGCTGGCAGAATGGGATCGAGTTGCTTACCTAGTTTCCAGCCGTATTGAGTCCCTGGAGCAGATGGAGAAAGACGGAAAAGCTAGCAGACTGTCTAGGAACATGACATATCGTCTGTTTGCGAATCTGGTGGATTATGCTGAGAAATATCGCGGGATTCAGTCCGTGATCATCAACGACCTTGAAGCGGTGGCAGATGTCCGACTTACCGAAAAGGTGACTGGTGACTGGACTATTCCGCCGTATTTCATCGACAGCGTCTGCCACCTGGCTGGTTTGATTATGAATGGTGGTGATGCGTCAGAGACCATCAATCACTTTTATGCCACACCTGGCTGGGAGTCGATGAGATTCGCCAAGCCTCTTGTTGCTGGTGGCAAATATCGTAGCTATGTCAAGATGCGGCCGACCAAGCCGGGATTCTGGGCGGGAGATGTGTACATCTTCCAAGATGGTGTTATTATTGGTATGGTTGCTGGTATGACCTTCAGGCAGTTTCCGAGGACGTTGCTGAGCAGTCTGTTCTCGCCGCCTGACAAGCGGAAGCCTGTTAAAGGGCGAGTCAGTAGACAGGCTCCAGTGAAAGCACCTGCCCGCCCAGAAGATTCCGAGTCACGCTTAGTGACACCTGTGGAGCGTCCAAGAGCAGTTTCCAGAATTCCACAGAAAGAACTATTAGCTGGTCTTGCTCTTAATACCCCTTCGTCAGAGGCATCAGACGAGTCGTCTCTCATCTTCAATCCTACTGTTACGACAATCACGATTCCCGACACCGGTGCAGTGGCTCCGCCGGCACTCAAAACTTCTTCGAATTCGCTGGTCGACCGAGCGCTCGCCATCATTGCACGTGAGGCAGTTCTCGACGATCCCTCTCAGTTGACAGATGACAGCTCCTTTGTGAATCTAGGCATAGACTCACTTCTCTCGCTCGTATTGGCGGAGAAGTTCTCTGAGGAATTGGATGTTACTTTGACAGGAACACAGTTTTTAGAATGCCCCACTATCGGCGAATTCAAGACATGGTTTGCAGAACGTTTTTAGGGGTTGATATTTTTGCATACAGGAGTAGACTTGGACAACGATGAAGTTATGGTATACCAATTTTCGTATGTGGGAACAATTTAGGATACCATAGTATGTTTTTGATGCTTTGAGAAAACCGTTCTTTCATCTTCTATGGAGCAACCAAGGTCCATATAAACTTTACCCAATTTGAACCTTAAATATGTATTGCTGCGACTACTTCAAGACGATAATATCCCCGTCACACATGGCCCGCGGCATAGCAGAACCCGAGAGTCCAACAGGCTGTGAGACCAGTCTTGTCCTCGCTATGTGCAAAGTATCTTCTATGCTTATCGACAGTTACTGATCGTCTCCATGATAATCAAGGAAACTGTATGCTTGACAAATCATCAAAGTTAAAATTATGACTTCTGGTGCCGAACACAACCTCAAGTGCCGCTCCCAGGAATAGAAGCCTGTCTTAAAGCTCGAAAGGCTTTCCGGAAATAGTCAACATAAACACGAAGCATAGAGCATTTTATGAATTGAAAAGTCTTACAGCAATCCCACTTTACAAATGAGATAGTCCAAAGAGTTTCTGTTCTAATGGACACCAAGGTTTCATACAAGCTGTGTATTCGGGCCTACCGGTGTGGTTTTCCAATTTCGTGCCACACAACACGCCTCATCTCACCTGAAGCATGGAACTACTGAGCAGCTTCACATGACACGGCTGCCAAGTACATTTTACCTGATTTCATCTCGAGCAAATGTTCGCACTCGCAATGTAACATTGTTCAGCCAACAAGTCTCTCCACTCAGAGGACGCAAAACTAAGCCGAATCCCGCATCTTGCCGACAGACCTTCCGGATTCAGCAGCGCCGCACGCGCTGTACAGTTTGGCGTGATTGTGGCGCAAAGAACCTTGCATTGAAAGATAAGTGGCCACCGTTTGGAGGCTATCTTTCCTTTCCGGTGGAAAGTGTTAACTCATGAAGGGAACTTTCCAGAAGCATACTAACTATAGTTTAGACCATCGTCTTCGTGGGCGACAAGGTGTCTGGTGCGCTTGCCTCGTGGTCCTGGCAAGACACAGCGTCGAGTGGGTACGATTCAGCTAGAGCTCTTATCATGCGCTGACTGTGTGGTGGAGTGTGGCCCGTTTAGCTCCCTGTAGTGCAGCGTTCTAGAAGATTACCGATTGCGTCTAGCCCCAAGCTGATAGCCATTCCTAAATTGCGCCTGGTACAAACAACCGTCTAGAGGGACGAGC
Organism: Proliferodiscus dingleyae; assembly: GCA_003988795.1. Lineage (NCBI taxonomy): Eukaryota > Fungi > Ascomycota > Leotiomycetes > Helotiales > Lachnaceae > Proliferodiscus > Proliferodiscus dingleyae. The sequence goes on along the minus strand of QYAK01000002.1, from coordinate 312,706 downwards.
AATAGTCGCAAGGCCGTTCTGAGGTGTCAGTCCCGAGATCCCTTGTCGCAGACCAACAAAAAATGTACTCCAGAGGCGTAGATTTCGTTCGATGATTACCTTCTCCCTAGAAGTCTGCGGATCCCGATTATGATCGAGTGCTCAATATGCTATTCTTTGGAAATGAAGCCATCACGAATTCGCACCAGATGTCATTTTCCACCTGTTCTCTATCGTAGTCATATCCTCGTCTATTTCTCCACAATCCACCAGTCCCAGAACAAAGCCAATTGATCCGCATGCCTAGATGACGAATCAGATTGGTGATAGATGCAGGCTAAGGAGAGGTTGCTGCATCAGGGTAAATCATCCTTGCAGGCTTATCACTTGGCCTGTCCGATATCACTTTTTTGACTGGTCGGTGGCCTTCATCTCTATCCCAAGACCTTGATTCCTGGCCTCAGCTTTGTAGATGCCAGCGAAGCGGCGTGCGAAGTGTCTCGACAGGACTAACTGTCCGTAGACCACCTCGAGGGATAGCTAGTATCTCGTAACGGGTTCGCCGAGATAGAGAAGCGCTTTAGAAGCTTAGCAACTCGCACCGGTCCGGACGCTGTTTACTGAATCTGGACCGGGGTATCATAGCGCTGCCGCATGTAACCAGTGAAATTTCCTAGAGCCGGCTGCAGACCTGAAGGGAAGGTACAGTTCTAGTCCTCCACGTGTGGGACTTTGTGTCGCACATTCTGCATCCCAGAATAACGGTTTTGTTTTCCCGGCTTGCCAGGTGGGCTTTCCTAGCTTGAATGCAGAAGGATCGTGCATGATATTTGACATCTTACGCCAGACTTGCCAACCTAATTCAAGCCTGCTGCTTTGGCGACATAAGGTGACACCGTAACAGTAGTACAGATCGAGGAGCCGTTCACCAGGTAAGTGTCTGGCTTCGCCGCGATGGCTTGCTCTCTGCAAAATAGTGGTAATTATTGGACATTTTGGTGCCAGAGATAAGCGGAACCCAGGCCGGGCGATGTTGACCCGCTCCTTCCAAGCATTACCCTCCCCGACTGCTGCTCTACTAGGCAAAGTCTGGAGGCAAAGCTTGCCATGCGGCCGGGTGAGGAGACCAACTGCCCCGCCGCCAGGCCATGGCAGAAGCAAGGGTCCAGGGCTTGGTGGAATACGCACGCCGCCGCACTCGCATGGAGCAGCAGCAGTCTCCTTGTCTGGCTCCAGAAGACAGCCGCCACAGGAGCCTTGCGGGACCCCGAGCTGAATATCAGTCGTAGCGGGATCTTAGCAGGGCCGAGGCTGCAGGCATCTGCAGACACCGGAAAGAGGGTCGCTCCCAGCGGCCGGGGGAGATTGATAGGTAGTGTTGATAGGTCATGATAAGTCGTGATAGGCTAGCAGGGAGTGAGAGAGGTCTCGAGAGGGCTCGAGAGGTCGGAAGAGGGCCTGGGCAGCCTGAAGGAGGCCTGGTCGAGTCGTATATTTGTAGCTTAGCGTTGCTGCATGGCGCATGGGCATACCGAGGAGGAGGAGGAGGAGGAGGAGGACTCGCAGGACTCGTAGGAGAAGTGGAATTGGGCCAATGCTCCAGAGATCTGCCCATGTTGCATCTGAAGGTTGGAGGATTGGAGGGCTGGAGGGCTGCAAGGTTGGAAGGTTGGAAGGGGATTGGGGCACCACCAGGCCGTTTCCACCTCACCTGCCTTCTGCGTGTAACTTTGTGCTGCCGCCTCGCGCTATAAAGGTATTGCCGCCCTCCTCGTCGACTTCTCTCTCGATCCCCCTTCCTGCTGGCCCTTCGTCCACTCGCCTCCTCTCCTCAGCTGACTGACCCGAGTCTCAGTGGTAGAGATAGCAAGCCGCAATCATGGAGAAGGAACCTTACGGCGTCGCCGCGTCGCCCGACTACAACGGCCATGCTGGCTATATCGATCCCGCTACGGGCGCGGAGACCAAGACCGGCCGCATCATGGAGGCTGGAGAGCTCTATGGCAACCTTGAAACCGCAGAGGAGTATGGCTATGTGGCTCGAGGGTATGTAGACTGCACCGACCCAGCAGACTGGGACACGCGCACTAACAGTAGCGTCCGTATAGCCTCAAGTCGAGACACATTCAATTCATCGCCCTTGGTGGCACTATTGGTACTGGTCTCTTCCTGGGTATTGGTGGTGCCTTTACGACATCTGGCCCTCTCTCCGTCCTTCTGGGATACTCTTTCACCGGAATCGCTGTCTTTGGCATGATGCAGTGTCTGGGTGAAATGGCTACTTGGCTCCCACTGCCAGGTTCCATTCCTCAGTTTTGTGCTCGTTATGTCGACGACGCTCTGGGGTTCGCTGTCGGCTGGAACGTAAGTAAACCTAATCATTCCTGATGCTGCTGTTCAAGCATAAGGCTGATATTTACCGCTTGCAGAATTGGTATAATTCCGCTATCACCTTGTGCGTTGAGATATCCGCAGCTTCTACTGTCATCCAATTCTGGTCTGGAGCAGATCATGTCAACGTTGCCGCATGGATCTCCATCATCATCGTTCTCGTCATTTGTCTTAATATATTCGCTGTATCCATCTATGGTGAAGCCGAGTTCGTCTTTGCTAGTGTCAAGATTATCACAATCGTTGGTCTCTTGATTATGGCATTCATTGTTGACCTTGGAGGTGGACCCAATCACGACCGTCTTGGCTTCCGATTCTGGAAGCACCCTTATCAGGCAATGAAAGAGTATGATTCCACCGGTAGCACTGGCCGCTTCTTGGGCATGTTCAACGTGTTGGTAAACGCAGCCTTCTCGTATGGTGGTGTTGAATTGGTGGCTGTTGCAGCTGGTGAGGCCGAGAACCCACGTAAGAACATCCCCAAAGCTGTACGTCGCGTCTTCTGGCGAATCCTGTTCTTCTATGTCCTAGGGACACTCGCAATCGGTGTTCTCGTGTCAGGCGAGGACAAGCATCTGTTGAAGGCTCAAGCAGATGGCGCCCCAGGCGCTGCTCAATCCCCATGGGTTATTGGTATTCAGAATGCTGGTATCAAGGTTCTTCCATCGATCATCAATGCGGTCATCCTGACCTCTGCGTCCTCGTCTGCCAACGCTTTTCTGTACACCGGCTCCCGTTACCTCTTCGCCCTTGCGCAGAACAAACAGGCGCCACGCATCTTCCTACGCTGCAGCAAGACTGGTGTGCCGTGGATCTCTGTTCTCGTCACTGCTTCCATTTCAGGCCTCACCTATCTTTCCGTAAGACCAGGTGGACCCTCCAAGGTCTTCACTTGGTTCCAGAACTTGACCACAGTTGCCTCCCTTTTCACTTGGTGCTCAATCTGTATTGCATATATATATTTCCATAAGGCGCTGAAAGCTCAAGGCGTTGACCGCAACACCCTTGTCTTCAAGAGTCGGTTCCAGCCATACACTGCTTGGATGTCCTTCACCTTTTTCGCTTTTATCATCGTCTTCAACGGCTTTGACGTCTTTGTCGGGGAGCATCACTCGCACTGGAATGTCACGAGTAAGCTAAATCCATTTCACGTTGAGTCGCGTGATCAAGTACTAACTCAGTATAGCTTTCCTCGTAGCATACCTTGGCATTCCAATCTTCTTCTGCCTGTATCTATTCTGGAAGATTTTCAAGAGAACCAAGTTCATTAATCCAGCGGACGCTGATATTACCACCGGCAAGGCCGCCTTGGACGCAGAGGATGGGCTTTGGCCAGAGCAAATTCCAAGAAACATTTTCGAGAGAATCTGGTTCTGGATTGCATGAATGGGTACTGGAGGTGTTTGTGCTTTTCGACATAGTGCATTTACTACACTTGCATGTAAGACAGACGGACGAACACATTAGCATTGAGATGGTTCGGATCGGCTATCCGGACCAGACCAGAGTAACATTGAGATAATCACTATTCGATGAGATCTTACTAGATCCATTAATTAATTCAGTTGACGTCCATCCAGCCTTTGATCATAAGCGAGGTTCTACTGAAGGTTAGCTACTTATCTTTCAACAATTCTCAAACGCAGTCAATCTCACATGCAGTCTTACACATCGAACATTTACGTCACCTAGCTAGAAGTGAGGCTCCTTCCTCGTATAGAATGGGAGGGTCAGTCATATTTAAGCACTTTGTCACTAAGTGCTCCGGCTTACGGATTTCCCCACAAAAAATCGGTTTTCTGTGTCATTCGCGCCCTTTCCTGACACGACATGGGGGGAACACATATATTTTAGTGCTTGCTATCTCAAAATTGCATAGAGTATTTCAACCCGTAAAGAGGAGGATCACACTCGCGTTATTAGTCTTGGATCTGGTGACCGCGTGAGAAGCTATGCTTAGAGACATTTAAACCGCCGCCACCAGGTGGTCATCTATCAAGACTTTAGTGCATCCAAACTACCCACCTCCAGTTTCATAGGTCCAATTGGCAGGAGCCGTCGTACTTGTGTACATCTGTCTAACATGACATCGCGCTTCCTTATCTACGACTCTTCTTTCGTGATGTCTCTGTGTGTGATGCGGTAATAGCACCTAATGATATCTTCCCATCCTCTTCCGTCCGTCCATTAAGTAAGCTCTGAGTCACCGTTTTATCTCCAGGGATGTCCGCGTCAATCGGAATATCTCCAGTCACCTTCTCAACTTTGACAACCTCTTTCTTCTCCAGCACGGTCCCCTGCTCGTCCATCTTTACCTTTTCTTCGCGCAGCTTCCTCCCTAGATTGACCTTGCTCCGCTCGGCAGCTTTGCACAGCCCTTTCATGCCAAGTTCACAATCACCGCACTTACGGCCCACAGGTAAGCAAATGGTCTGTCCAAACCCAACTAGCAGCCAGTTGATTTCGTGCCAAAGATCTCGAGGGAGCCATGCTTGCAGAGCCAACCGTGTCCCCTCTGGATCTTTCGTTTTGTGCCATCCCCTGCCAATTAATTAGTATGGATAAATCTGGAAAGTTTTGGTAGAAGCCCAGAGCTACGAGATTGATTCCAGAAAGATGTTGGTTGAAAGGCCTGAGCCTGGATCCTGCTACAGCCCCCACGCCCACGCCCAGGCTCCAGAACTCCAAATAGACCAGCTTGCTTAGAGTAGAATGAGACGTACCACATGTTCGTAATACGATGGACGTGTACATCAACACCAATCCCCTCGGTCCTTCCCCAAGCACTGCTCATGCACAAATATGCCATCTTCGGTCCAACGCCAGGTAATGACATCAACCCCGCGATCGTGTCTGGAATATCTCCATCCCATTGATCTCTGAGGATCTCTGCCGCGGCCTTGATGTATTTCGTCTTGTTGTTGTGAAATCCCACCACCCATATCAGCCCGTTCAGGAGCTTCGGGTCCACAGCCAGAATGTTCTCAAGGTTCAAGCCAATGGGTGCACCTTTCTTATATGCTGGCAGCTCTGTCTGCAATCGTGCCATTGCAACCGCGTTTGTAGTATCCTTCGTCTGCGAAGAGAGCATCAATGCTGTCAAAGTATGGTATCTCTTTATTTTGGGGGTGACGTCGGACTGTCCCAATTTTTCGCAGCCCATCGTATCCACAGCGGCATTCTGCGCGACTCCTGACGTTCGCATCTCCTTCACCACATTGTAAACTTCTGCCCAGTCATTCGGAGGGTGTATCTCGACTTCTCCGGTTTCTTCATTCTTGACTGATCTTGCTGGCTTGCGAGTCTTCCGATCTTTGGAGGGCGAGAAGGAAACAATGTCTTCGATCTCGGTCTTGACTGTGATAGCCGTACGTGGCGATTGTCTCATAGGGGTTCGTGTGCTCTCGCGTTTTCTTTTACGTGGAACGACGTCTTCGATATCTGCGGAGCCATTTCGAGTATTGGGATCTTCGTCCTTGACAGGAGGAACATCGTAGGCGAATTGTGATAAAGAAGTGCGAGTCCTTCGCTGGGGCTGTGGCGACGCGGACGCTGCGTTGAAGAACTTGGAGGTTGTCTCCTTCGAAGCTCGAGACACCCCCATAACTGATCTTAAATGGTATTGTGATTCGAAGGCGAGCCCGGAGATTCCTCACAAATGCAACCTTTGGATTTCTGGGGATAGCTCTCGCTCTCCACCCTCGCCGCCTGCCTAGTCTAGTACCCCTGACCCCTGGCCTAGAACCATTCCAGACGGGCTAGGCCAGGAAGTACTGGTACTGTACCAAGCCAAGCCAGCATCGACACAGTACAGGCAGTCTATGACTCGCTTAGAACGAATAGGAGACGGAAACTCCCCGAGCTGCCCGACTATCTACTTCTGATCCAAGAGCCACCACCTTTCATAACCGGCTTCGATGCACGGCTTCGAACGCGGATTTCGATCACTCTCGAAGTTGTATGTGGACTTTCGCTCTGTTGATAATTCTTGTAGGGTTACTGCAGTGTCTCGAATTGAATGTTCCCCGGCGGCTCTTAAGCCGAAGCTGGTCATGCCGGCAGGCCGTGTTGATGATAAAGCTATCTAATCTCTTCTTGGTCTGTGGCCGAGTGGCTGTACCAATACATCGGCTTGATGATTCGAACTGCTTCTCCAGCTTCAGTTGCTGCCAGGGGACCGCAAATTCCGCAACAGAAGACCTATTCTCGTCCGCTCTTCGAAAGCCCAGCGTTAGTTCGATTAAGGCAGGAGCACGTGGGTCAAGTACTAGCTGACGACTTGGAAGCATTGAGACTTGCATATTCCACCCTATCATACCTATATTTCGCATGATAACTCCCCCTTCCCTTACAGTTTCCCAGATTGAATGTAGCTTTTAGACTGTGATCACCGATCCCTTTGCCCTTCATAGCACGTGGATGATATATCAGGTTTACAATGGATGCATACTCTATTTCTTACACTACGCCGTCTCGTAGGAGCTCCTCTCGCATATATCAAGACCTAGCTTCTTGCCGATTAGCTTCTCGAACACGTTCCGACGATCAAAGACGCCTCTTAAGTATGAGTTCCTCTTCAAAGGTCAGTCTTATCCACATCTCGTCTTGATGTTTCTTTGTTGGGAATACATTAGATATTTCTCAGCTCATTTCATATGAGCACCGGCATATTCAAAGAACCATACTAACAACAATTACCAGTTGATATTACCAAATTCTGCAAGGCCTCCCAGGATCGGAATTGTTGGAGCTGGGATATCTGGTCTACGATGCGCCGATATCCTACTAGACCACGGATTCGATGTCACGATTCTCGAAGGCAGAGATCGAGTAGGAGGACGAATGCACCAGGTGAAGCTTTCGTCCGGACAGCTGGTGGATCTTGGTCCAAATTGGATACATGGTACAGATCATAATCCAATTCTGGATCTGGCCAAGGAGACAAATACACAAACCCATACTTGGGAGGAACAAGTCAACATATTCGATGAGCATGGAGAGATCTTGCAGAACGGAACTTCGTTGAGCGAAGCAATGTGGGCCATCATAGTACAGGCTTTCAGATTTTCCGGCCAGAATACAGCAACCATTGACCCCGAGAAAAGTCTTTATGATTTCTTCGTCGAGAAAGTGAAGGATCTGTTTTCGGGCGATGAAAGTGCTGAGCAGCAGAAGAAGATAGTTATGCAGATGGCAGAACTTTGGGGTGCTTTTGTTGGTAGCCCGGTTGAAAGACAAAGCTTGAAGTTTTTCTGGTTGGAAGAGTGTATCGACGGCGGTATGTTGTGCGCTCTCACATTCCCATCGCGAACATGCAATTACTTCGATCCTACTCAAAGAGCTATTCAATTTAGGCTCACAAGGACTCTTTCACCAGCAATATCTGGTTCATCTATGCTTGAGCCGAACTTTTACTCTGAATTGGTCGATTGTTTTGAGGATTGTATTATTGTTCTAAAAGTGTTCAGAAAACCTCTTTTGTGCGGGAACTTACGAGAAAATCCTCGCTCTGATAGCAAAACCCGCCTCGGAGAGAGCCAAGATCAATTTCTCGACTAAGATTACCAGCTTTAAAACGAAAACTAATAGTGTGGGTCTCATGGCCGAAGATGGACGTGATTTCGAATTTGATGAGGTAGTGGTAACTTGTCCCTTAGGCTGGCTGAAGACCAATACGGCAGCTTTTCATCCACAGTTGCCTTCCAGAATGTCTCAAGCTATTGATTCCATTGGGTATGGCTGCTTGGAAAAGGTTCTCCCCCTCATACCTGTGCCCACATATAGATTCTAAGCTAGTTATTAGGTATATGTGACCTTTCCTCGAGCGTTCTGGTTGGATGCTGGTAATAAACCAAAGGAACAATTTACTGGTTTCACCCAATGGCTGTCGCCTCTATACGCCTCAGAGACGAATCCTAAAAATTGGAACCAGGAAGCTGTCGATCTGGCTACGCTACCAGATTCATGTAAGCATCCGACACTATTGTATTACATATACGGAAACCAGTCAATGTCCTTGTCTAGGGAACTTCTGGCTCTCCCATCGGAAAGAGATAAGCAAGAGCATCTAGCCAAGTTCTTCGAGCCTTATTTCTCGAAACTTCCTCATTATAACAAGCTTTCGAAAGATTGTACTCCGATATCATGTTTGGCATCGAATTGGCTAGGAGACGAACTCGCGGGTAATGGGAGCTACAGTACTTTTCGCACTGGACTTCTGGAGGGTGACAAAGACATCGAGATAATGAGGGAAGGTCTCCCTGACCGCAGTCTATGGTTTGCAGGTGAACATGTTGCTCCCTTCGTTGCACTAGGGACTGTGACTGGTGCGTATTGGAGCGGTGAAGCCGTCGGCAAAAGAATTGCTGACGCTTATGGGATGACAAATGAAATTGCTGCCGACGGCAGTGGTTTGCAAGATATCACAAGTAATGCTGGCGCAAAGGAGGTCAACGTCAGAGGGTTTGCAGACAAGAGCTTAGAGAGATAGGCGTGGGTAATGATTCCTCCAGCGTTTCTGGATAGATCTGGTGTCCTTGAATTAGGCTTCAGAATTTAACAGGCATTGTGCGTGGCTGTCGAGTACTGTTGGAGCCGGCATTCATTGGGCAACTCGAGGTATTGGAGTAACGAGAGATTGCGAGACTGTTTAAGTACGTACCATCGTCTAGCACACATATTTCCATTCTGGAAGTGATATAACGCTGCAATCATGCCAGCACCATAAACGGATCCATGGGTCTTGGAGCCTAAAAGGCCACGTTGGTGTCCCAGACATAATCATCCGTGCGAGTCTAGAAATCGCTCCCTGCGTATCCTTAAATCGACTAGAGAATAGCATAAATGTACCTTGCTACTAACCCTACCAGTGAGCCACTGGCACGGAGACGAACTATACTCTTTATGTTATCTGGCGCTTGCCACGTCCCATTGATATCCCCCAGAATGAAGCAACAGACGCTCGATTTTTATCCTTCAGAAAAGGCCCGAGACAAAAGTGCCTGATTTCGAATATCAAAAATAACACTTGCGTACCCGTCGATCAGGAACATCGCCTTGACAGACCGGGAGCCCGTCCAAGAGGCCTAGCCAGCCGGACGAGATCACTGACCAAGCTGTAACAAAACCTCTTGGCGAGTGTCACACAGGGCTGATATAGAGGGTCTGAAACCGAGTCATTCAAATGCCCTTCCAAATCAACAGGTGCCTGAAACGCGCACGCAGAGCGGCCGTTCGTAAGAGTATTGAGAGATGAGCCAGGAATTTGGAAGAGCTTGCCTCAATTCGACGACTGTTCAACGAGGCGGAAACTTTAGATTCCAGACCCAGAAAAGAGGAAAATGTGCGCCGGGCCAGCTGCGGGGCGAGCCTTAAGGATGATTTAAACTCGTAAGTTAAGCTTGTTCGGGCGTGAGGCGCGCGTCGATCAGGATTTGTTCCACGATTTCCACGCGTTTGATCGGCAGAGATCCTTGGGCAGCCAGCCATGTTGGAACGTACATGAGAACTTTGCTTTTCCCGGCCAAGCTGGCATGCTCAGCGGCCCAGAGCAATCCTGCACCCAGACACAACTACCTGTGATCGTTCTTCTTTGAGATGACTAGCATCCGGAAGTCTCTACTCCCGTGGGGTGGTGCCAGTGGCCCTGATCTGCATGCCATGCATACAAACACGGGGATGGATGCTGGCGCGTTTGGAGCAGGAGGAGCAGCAGCAGGAGGTGGATGGCAGAATGGAGGTGGATGGAGGTGGATGGATGTGAGGGTTGTGTGGTGGCAGTCGTCGTAGCACGGGTACTGTACAGTACAAGACCCTGGGCCTGGGAAGCCGGACGGAACATCGGATCCTGGACCGAGAGCCAGAACCAGAACCAGAGACAGAGACAGAGACAGAGAGAGCTATCCCCACCACGCACGGAGCTCCTATATTGTAACACCGTCCAGCAGGTAGATTCCCAGCTGCCCTTTCATCACAACCCAGTTGCACGTCTACATTACATGTTCTACTATCACTTCTTCCCAGCCCGCAACCTCATTCGCAGCTGCCATCGAGCCGCCAGTGGATGTGAACAACACGGGACGAAACTTGCTTCACTTAGACCAACCCCACGCGGGCAGTCTCAGGGATACCTGCACGAACGGCTTCAAATTGTGGCATCTGGACCCATGTGTCCGGTTACTTTGCGGCTTGCTGCGCCGTCGTAACTCGACCTTTACAACTTGACCTCCAGCATTTCCAATATGGCTGAGAATGATCCTTTGTTAATCGAAAAATTGGAGCTTCCTCCAGGTACCGTTGCAAGCTGATTTACCCTACTGGGCGCCGCTGATTTTCTAAGCTATGTTCACCTCTATCAAAGAAACCCCGCGGGGGAAAAAGCCACAAGCCATCGCGCATAGAGGGTACAAGGCCGCACACCCTGAGAACACGATGGGTGCATTCAGAGGAGCAGTGGAGGTGGGAGCGCATGCTATAGAAACTGATGTTCACATTTCGAAGGATGGGGTGGTGGTTCTATCGCATGTAAGAGTGCTCCAAGGATATCGTATTTCAAACCAAGAGGGCTCACAAAGGTTAGGATGCTACCCTCAAGCGCTGTTTTGGCAAGGAGGAGAAGATAATGGAGTGTGACTGGGACTATCTCAAGACGTTGCGCACATTACGAGAGCCACACGAACCGATGCCAAGACTGAAAGACCTTCTGGAATACATGACTACCCCTGGGCTAGAAGACGTCTGGGTTCTCTTAGATATCAAGGTGGTACCGTGGCCCAGCTTGATAGAGCCTTGGAAGAAAGATAAGAAAGCAGCTTGGGCCAGGGACGATGGCCATGCAGACGATGTTTTTCGATCCATAGCGGCTACAATGGCAGAGGTTAAGCCATCAACTCCTTGGAATCGGCGGGTTCTGTTAGGATGCTGGGCGGTTGTTACCCTATGCGCTATATAAGTTTTGCAATGACTAACGCATCTCCAGGCCAAGTACTTACCACTCTGCACAAAATACCTACCTGGCTTCTCCGTTACTCACATAGGGTTCAGTATAGCTTACGCCCGGCAATTCCTAAAGGCGCCAGGAGTCAGTTTCAACATGTTGCAAGGAATAATGGCAGGACCATGTGGAAGAGCCTTTCTACGAGACGTGAGGAAAGCCAAGCGCTCGATATTCGTCTGGACAGTCAACGACGAGTCGTGGATGAAGTGGAGCATTCGGAAGGGATTCGATGGAGTCATTACGGACGACCCGAAGAAATACTTAGAAATTCGTGATAGTTACGACGGGGAGGTAACTCATCACTCTCTGAAGTCTTGGGTGTTGATTATCTGGATGAACTTACTGGCATCATTCTTCAGCCTACTCTTCAGGTATCGATACGGTTTCAGAATTGACGTAGGAAAGCTTAGGAAGAGTATAGAGCGCTCGAACACAAAGACTCTGGTATAGAAACGGTTGAATTTGAATAATATGAATCACTGGTGGTTGTCTTCTCACTTGCCTCAAGATTTTACACTTTCTCTAGGACTCTTTGGACGGAGCGGTGAATGGCTTTGTCTCGAAAGCCGATGTACCATTCACAACATCCTGTCTGACGAAATGGTGCATAAATTATTCACCCACGAGGAGAATCCCCCGTTGTCGAAGGCAGAAGACTAGGTCACAGGTCTTCAGCCGCTTAACATCTTGTATCAACAAGACCATCCATTCTCCATTACTCGAGCGATGGATAGTCGTATATCTCCACCGTCACTTCACCCCCACCCACCTTCAATTCCTAAGGACCAGTCCAGGAAAGGCGATAACAAACCAGGGGGCCATGGCAGAAAGGTTGGGGGCGTAATGAAGGGCTTCATGGATGCTATACGAAGAGGCAAGAGCCAAGATGGGGTTAAACCAAAGTCAAGCGATTCAACTGAGACTCCAAGCTCTCCAGTCGAGCAGCGATCCCAGTCTCATCAAGCCACGCCGCGGGATAGTCCTACTGTCGAGCAGAACCCCCTATCAAACACCAATCGCACCTCACAAACAAGAGGTGGTTATGAGGACCTCACGTGGGAATCGGATACAGCTTTGCAAAATCGAGGATTTTATATAATTCCAGGAAAAAGAGTCGAGGACTTTGCTGCCGAATATAGGGACCTCGTTGGTCATCATCCCCTTCAAGAGCACTCACAAAGAGGTGCAGCAGTCGCCAGCCCCAAGAAGCCAATGAATTCAAGGTTAGCGGAGCTTAAAGCCCCATGGGTACCGCGAGACACCTTCAAGACGGAAGTGACCACATGGACCAGTGTCATGAGGCAGGCTAGTGCCACTGAGGATCCCATTCTCGAAGGAAAATCTGCACCGAGAGCCTACAATCCCTACCCTCTCCAGGAGTCTCAAATTCCAAGAGTTAGAGGCCTCGGAGAGCGTCAGGGACTGGCACCGATAACGCAGACCAACCCGGAAGACATAGAGGCCGTGGCAACGAGAATGGCCCTGCAGCGACTTCAACAGATACATGATGCGAATCAAGAACCTACTAGAAGTAGACCGGCGCTGGTGAAATCGAGGACGGTTGACGTACAAACGACGGGAACAAGACGGAGCTCTAGAGATATTGAAGAGGAATATATTAGGACAAGGCTGCCTCTTCGCAGGGGTAATACTACTTCGCCCGAAAAGATTACTATTGCAGACTAATGCTATAGATTAATAGTAAATAATTTGAAGTAATCCATAGATCGAAATGATTTGAGCGTGTCAGGGTCGAGGTTAAGATAGATAATGCTACACGCTTAGAGGTTCAAGTCAACATTTTCCTGTAGCGTTTAGACTCTCCTTCACCATAAATTTCAAGGTAATCGGTATTGATCATGAATAGACACATACATCAGGTGAATGCGACTTCTCGATAAAAGATCAACAAGTACCTCACGAAAAGGGAAAAAGCGTAGAAACTGAGATGATATGTATTAGGTCACGTGTTGTTGCTGCGGCTTTTGATGGTGGATCTGAAACGAAAGTAGGTCAAGCCGGCCACTATATGTCTGACCTTTAATAACTCTCTCAAAAGACCGTACTCCAAAGCAGACATCTTGATACCACTATTGTAGATCACGTAGCCAGCCATGCACCGGGATCAGCTTTCAATCGATGCTCTTCCAGCGTGGTCAAAGCTCAACGACTTGAGCTTCATCGATGTCAGCGTTCAAGATCTCGGAGACTCTAGAGGCTTAGGCCTTGTTACCTCCCGGGCTCTCAGTTCCAAGGACACCTACGATACACCAACCTTACTCATTGTCCCTCATGACCTTATTCTGAATGCGGAGATGGTTGAAGAACATGCGAAAGTCGACCAACGTTTTCGGGAGTTGCTTCAGGTTGCTGGGGGTAAAGTAAGCAGAGATTACATTCTTTTCCTATACATGGAGGATGTCATTCTAACGGCGAAGCTAGTCCGTAAGAGGAGACATCCTGCTGTTTCTGTTGATGCATATCACGATTGGTTCTCAGCAGAATGTAGGAGTCCAAAATCCTTGGACTGAGTATTGTAAATTCCTTCCCAGTCGGATCCCAATTCCTACTCTGTGGAGTGAAGAAGAACAGCTTTTGTTGGTCGGAACTTCTCTGGAGGTATGTAAGATGAAGAAAGTCCCTATCATTTCTGGCTTCATGATATTTTCCCTGCTGGCCGTGGCCAAAGTCTGCCAACTTTTGCAAATTTTCAATAAAAAATTCTCAACAAGTGCTTGCCATTTGGTCTCACTTCCTTGGTGAGTGGGTGTAGTATGGTTAAAGTATTGGATCTAGTTCTTGATATCAAAGAGGATTTGATTATTATAGAAGAGCTTGTATCCCTCTAGATATCAAGGTTAATCTTGAGCTACCTTCGATAATTCGTTGTGTTGGCCAGTGCCAGCCTTTTGCATGCTCAAGTACGCTGGCATAATAATGCATACTGTTCAAGATACGCTCGTTGAGTCTTTGTGGGCTACTGAATTTTGGCACCTCAATTGAGGCTGAATTGCTGCCAAACATTAGCAATCAACAGAGACCTTGCTCTTCGGTCTGCCCGAAACGTCCTGATTTTTCATCAAACAAGTAACATTGTCATCTTAATGCCTGGGTGTGAGGGTACTCGTGTGGAACGTCTCCACCTAGCAAGTCACTGACAATGGTGCAGTCCGCGCTAAGCGCCAAGATGCTGACCTTGAGTCAAGAATTTGAGACTTTACACGAAATTACGACTATGATCCCGTGGTGCTACCAGAGTTGGTGGGCGCAAGACAATTTCAAGATCTCGGACTGGATCCTTCTGGATGCCTGGTGTAGGTCAAGATCTCTTGAACTGCCAAATAGTGACCAAGCAATGGTACCGTGTTTGGACATGGTAAATCACTCGACAGACCCAAATGCATATTACGAGCAAATATCTAATGGTACTGCCACGTTATTGCTTAGACCAAATGTCGAGCTGGGTCCATCGTCTGAACTCACAATAAGTTATGGCGACTCGAAAAGCGAAGGAGAAATGCTTTTTAGCTATGGTTTCATTGACCAAGAGAGGACTGCTAATACGCTTGTCTTACCAATCAAACCATTCGTCGATGACCCACTGGGAAACGCGAAGCTTGCTGCCTTTGCTGGACAGCCAGTACTTCGAATATCGGCCTCTCAAGGTTCAATCGAGTGGAAATGCCCATTCCTATATTTGCTGAGTCTTAACGAGGAGGATGGTCTGGAATTCAAGATCTTGCAGCAGACCGATGGATCTCGTAGTCCATTGAAAGTCTTTTGGCAAGGGTCCGATGTAACAGATCTCACAGACACCTTTGAAGCTCTCATTCAAAGTCATGCGCTCAAGGAGATATTCGAGCTCCGTGCCATAGCCTTAGTCCATGATCGAATTCGCGAACAGCTTGAACGTCTCTATGCAAGCGAAGAGACGGTACAGTCACTAGCAGAGTAAGTAACGCGGGGAAATATCCTTTCAAATCTTGGCAAGGCTCCAGATGCCGTGGCAGTGCAGGAAAGAGGCTTTCCCCACTTTGAAACTTTTCCTAAAACATCCGTTAACATCTCCTTTTGACATAGCCTATCTCATATTCCCACAAGTATTCGGACGAGCGCCATGCAACTACGAACAAATGAGACGGCAATACTAGAGAAAGCATTTGCATTTGTCGACGTGCAGGTCAGTTCTGTGGATCATTCCGTAGTCTTTGGGATTCCTGTGCCGCAGAGCTGACTGCTCGGCAGAAAACTAGACTCCTTGAGAGTAAAGCTGTGCTTGCTTATCTTGGAGCAGGCGAAGAACCCTCTGAGATAGCCGAGACCAATGAAGAGGAGGATTTCAGTTAGGGTTTTGCTCTCGTTGGCCGCGACTGACTCGTGTCCCTGGTATAATGGCGTCCCGGACTTCAATATGAGCATAAAGGAAATCGGTCAACATTTGGATGTGCGCCAAAAGATATGCTTCGTAAGAATCAACCCATCTCCTCAGGAGCAGACAGGCTGATACTTCCCCTATGGTTGCCATTTGGATTCGGAGTCATCGAGATTACGACTATGAGAAGTCTGGTCTCTATATTGGATCTACATAGGACTGAAGAAGGCAATGTACCGAGCAAGTAGCGGTACTCATACTGCCACTTACAAGGGTGCCATAAAAGTACCAGACATCGCAGATAGTCTGCAACTGGATACCAGGTCCGAACTGATGCCGATCAGAATGCAGCAATTTCTGCGTGTCGCATACCTGCCACTGATTTGGCAAACCTGAAGATGTTTAAGCTGCCCTCTACGTTAAGGCTCAGGCCGAGAGTCATACCTAGAACTTTAGGCTTTCCCCACAATAGACTATGCATTTAGCGTTCTTTCTGATCTCAACATCAGGCCACGAATAATCGACTAGTCCTGGGAGGGCCTGAGACGTTTGCCTATGCCACCCAGCTTCCGCTTACTTTGTGATATCATGACTTGCCTATCGGTGATATCAAATAGCATCCACTAAGCCATGATGTTCAATTGCCTGGCGCTATCTAGCAACGCAGCTTAGGAAATGACAATGCAAATACCAAGGGGCTTCGGCTGCCGGAAGTGTTTTGACAGCACCGGATTAACTATATTAATACTATGACTGTGCAAACAACTGCATCGTGGCAACCGGGACGCTTCGTTTCACCCGAACTATCAACTCTATCACCTCACATGATGTCGGTAGATCCGGGTCGACTCGTAATGAGCCTAAAAAAGGGCGTCTTTCCATTCGCCGTCTACACGAGAGACAAATAAAGCCGTGATAGCAATCTGAATTCCAATGCCGCCGCGAAATTCAACAAAATCTCGAGACCTATACCGCAATAGAAGAACGACGAAAATCATGACTAGGGATCGTGCAGAAGGGCTTCTGGAGAAGCAACGCTGTTGCACGGTCTGGCCCGCTTTTCTTTGGGGGTTGGAGGCCATTCAGCAGTGTGGAGTCGGAAGAAGACGGGGACGGCAGCATGCAACGCGACACATCTTCTCTGTGGCGTTTTGGAAGCATGCGACCTCTTCTTGACTCTGGTGCATCTGCACGATCCCTTCCATCGCGCGGCGGAACCAGACATGGCGTTGGAGACGATAAAGTAGACGAGAATGAGAACGAGTAGCTGAATGGGAGAGACAAAGCTTGACCTTATAGGCTTTGATGCGTATTTGGCAGCCGAGCAGGTGTTGGTCCCTTACTCCTCCTCCTCCTCTCTCCTATGTTTAGGGTAGGTAATGAATGCACAGGCAGGTCTGATGGATGCATGGCGAGCATGGACAAGCACCGTAGACCCGATAGTCTGCCATGGAGATCCAATCGACGTCGACAATCTGCGCCGCCTTTTGCGTAGTGTTATGTAGGGAGCACCAGAGTATCTCGCTCCACCAGTCTGCGCCAAGTCTGCGCCAGTTCTGCAGCGCCTCGTGCAGGCTGCCTCCACCTTCCCTCCACCTTCCCTCCACCTGCCACTTGCCTCCTGCCTCGTCCTCGTCCTCCCCCTCCCCCCCAGGCACTCGAAATGCGGGGGTGCAGGCGCGTTCCGGGGTTCACATAGCCTGCGGAACAGAGAGGCCTCCCCCACGATGGCCCAGGTTCGCCCCAGGTTCGCCCAGCACATCCCCCCCATCCCCCCCCATCTTTCCTCCCCACAGATTCTTTTCTGCTACCACTCCTTCCAACCTCCCCATCACTCATTCACACGAAACCCAAGGTGTTGATAGAGCTCTTTTGTCGAGCCTCCAGTTCGGCAATCGAAGGTTGATGCCCGTGATCATCGACATTGTTGCATGCCGGTGAGGACTTGATCGCAGTATCGTGGACCGGGGCCTCCGAAGCCGGTTTCGAGTATTACCACCACCTGGTGCCTTTTCATAAAGCCATTCGAGATACCGCCGATATGCCCGGAATACTGCCTATGAAGGTGATCAAGGTTGGGTCGAGCTCGCAGAGCCGAATTGCCCAAGCCTGTGATCGTTGTCGCAGCAAGAAAATACGATGTGATGGAATTCGGCCGTGTTGTTCGCAGTGCGCGAACGTGGGCTTCGAGTGTAAGACGAGCGACAAGCTCAGCCGAAGGGCATTCCCACGGGGATATACAGAATCGCTGGAAGAAAGGGTGCGCTCTTTGGAAGCCGAAGTCAGGGAGTTGAAGGATCTCTTGGACGAGAAGGACGAGAAAATCGACATGTTGTCTAAAATACAATCGAATCGACGTCCTTCGATGTCCTCAGCAACAGGAACACCACCTACTGAACCCCGAAGGGAATCGACGACGCCGCCAAAGGATGATGTCTTTCGCGTTCAAGCATCGCCGTTATTGTTAGGCGCAGAAAACTCAGACTCTTACTTCATGGGTGCTTCAAGTGGAAGAGCTTTTGTCGGTGCGTACAGATTCTGGACTGGGCTGACATTGAAAGTCACTAACATGCAATAGATGCCTTCAAACGTAGGATACAGGAAAGCGGTAAATCCGTCGCTGGCCTTAACACGGAAGCTTTCCTCAACATCCAGAGCAACACAACACCAATCTCTCTTGTGTCGACGCCAAAATCATCCAATGCGCCGCCTCGCATGTTTTCAGATCGATGCGTCAACATCTACTTCCAGGAATGGGCACCATTGTTCCCGATCCTGCACAAGCCAACTTTTCTTCGAGTGTATGAAGAATACGTGTCAAATCCTGAGCAGATGACGGATGCTCATAAATTGGCCCAACTACATCTCGTATTCGGAATCGCAAGTCTTTCGAGCAATACGCCCGATCGTGAACAAGTCGCTCTTTGTGAGAACCAGTGGCGTTCTTCTTTGGAAATGGTGCTAATGGAAAACTCCATGGCAACGCTTCAGTGTCTAGTCCTAGCACTCATTCACTGCGTGTCCAAGACCGACTACAGTCGTCTTCAGCACTATAAAGGGATCGCAGTGGGCCTTTCACATCGTCTTGGACTGCACCAGAGCCAAAAGCGCTTCTCATTCGGCGCCCTAACAATCGAGACCCGGAAGAAGGTGTTCTGGAGTTTATATACTGTAGACTGGTAAGTCAATCGCAACGATATATGGAACTGGTCTAACCTTGCAGCTTCTCTGCGGCTTTGCTCGGCCTCCCTAAACTGCTCAAGGAGGAAGATATTCATTGTGAGTATCCAGCGGACGCAGACGATGAGTACGTGACCGAGAAGGGATTTCAACCTTCACTCCCAGGAGAATACACGAAGATCTCGAGTGCTCTGGCACTCTTCCGCGTATCACGTATTTTGTCGAAGGTGCTAGAGCAAAATTACCCCGCAGCTGCAGCCCATGATCTGTCTCTCCAATCACTTAACAATCTAGAGGCCGAACTCAATGAGTGGTCCAAGAGCCTCCCAGTCCACCTCAAGCTCAATTTCGCTCAAGGCAAACCATCCACTGACGTGACCGGGAGCCGATCTGTACTATTGGTATGTATTCTATACAAGTCTTCGCTTCGACGTGTGCTTACTCTGTGATAGTCACTTGCTTATTACTATATTCGAACTCTGATCCATCGCCCAGCTGTTGGGTCGACGCTGGGCAATAAATCCTCGCCCTCTGTCATCTCACTTGCCGACTCTAGTAAGCATATTATCCAGATCGTTCAACTTCTCGAAGAGAGGAACATGTCATTCTCATTCTGCCTTAACAAGAATGAGATGCTCACTCTTTGCGGCTTGAGCTTCTTATTCCAAGGTCTCGATCTTAAGCAGGAAGGCAAGATGATGCAAGAGGGACAACGTTTCGTCACTGTTGTGATCAAGTATCTGGAGAAAGTCAATGCTCCTGGAGCAGCTGACTTCAAAAGACTTGCTGCATCTATGATTACTTTGGAGCCACAATGCAAGTCAGGTAGCGGACGAAGCCCAACAAGCATGCCAGCTCCCAAAAGCACAAAATCCACACCTTCACCATCTGCATCCAAACAACCACTCCACCCGCAGTTTTACAGGAGCGGAAGTGCGTCTATGAGCGAAACTGATATTTTGGCACAACAAGAAAAACTTCGACGTGCTACTCTACCGAATGCTGCGACGAATCGGCTAGACCACTTTTCTCTTAACGGTCGGAGCAGTTCTGATACAGTTCGTTCAGAATCCTTGGTGACAAAACGCGAGTATCATGGAAATGTTCCGCAAATACCATCGATACTGAGCGCTCGCCTTTCAAAGAATGATAAGCCGCCGAACCTTGATTACCTGTCTCTAAATACCACGCCCATAGCCTCGCAACCCCAGTCACCAGTCCAGTCTCGACCTCAGCAGCCCTCGCAAGTGTATCAAAACCCCATGTACCCAAACAGTCTCCCAAGCTCAAATGCAAAGTCGTCGACCGCAGCGCCCACGGAATGGGAAGTCCTTCTCGGCTCCCTTGACAGCGGCCAGACAAATTTATATGATGCTATTTACGGGGGCCCGGCTCTATCGCTTGCGGACACCACGCCATCTAGCTATGGGGAGTGGTCTCCTGACTCGACTTGGGATATGACTTCGCTAAATATGAATGACTTCAACGGCGTTTCAGGACCAGCACGAAGCGTTTTGAGTTTTAGCGAAGAGAGCTTAAGTTCTGTGGAAGACCTTTCAACGAGCGACTTGAACGTGGGCGGAAGGCGGCAGGACTTCAGGCATCATATGTTTCCAAGCTCGGTCTCCAGCGGAGAGAGTTATTTACTGGATGGTTTGGATGGAGTTCCACTTTGAATATTTCTTCGACAAGAAATGGCGCTGGCTTTTTGCGTCTCAACTGCTGTGCAATATACGCGGTAGTATGGGGTATTTCGCTAGCCTGGGGTAAAGGGCTAGAACGGAGCAATGGCGACCAAAGACAGGGCGGAAACTTCGTTTACAGCTATGCTCGTATTATCTGAGATGATGATTTGTTATGACAATATTCTTTTTGCCCTTTTGACAGTGGCTTCTATCTTTATGGGAATAGCAATATTTATTTTTACAAAATTGTGCCTGTTATCAATGAACATAACCTGATCCCGGAGTTTTTCTTTAACCACCACATCGCTCTTAGCTCATAAGACCGAGACAACTTGACAAGATGTCTAAAGCTACACTACATCGTAGGTATTGTGTTTGCCTTTCATCTTCATTCAAGCCTGCCTGGAAAGTTAAGGTCATCACGTGTGCTCAGACGAAAATGTCCCGGCCCGGCACGCCGAGCTTGTAAGTGACGACATACTTCAGTCGATCAAAATCCGGGGTAAGCTCCCATGCCTGTCATTCCAATACCCACACTTCTTTCCAATCAGATATCAAACCGTCATACACAAAAAATGCGCCAAGTCATTAGGATCAGTATCTTCACAAGGGCTGCTCCTCTACTCTCAAGCAGGCCCCTAACAAAAGTCTACTCGACACGAAGAGTACGACCTGTTCCATCTAGTTCGTATTGGGAGACGCCTGCCTTCATATTACACAGAACAAATTCTATACATCTTTCACTACAGACGCAGACTCAAGAGAAGGCACGAGAGGTCGTCATGCTGCCGAATCACCGACTATTAGCGCGGGCATTCCACCGCTTGCCCACGCCCGCGACTGTAACTGCTCCAAGTAGTCCTACCAGAGCGAGAGCGAGAGCGTTCAGCGTCTCGAGTTGTACGAGACAATGGGACGGCAGGAAACCTGGAGAACATGTTACCAATGAAGGCGATGAGCATAATGTACAGCATGACGCAAGTAAAGAAGGTAAAAAGGAACGGGGAAAGGGGCAGGGAAGCAGAGCTGCGACTGAGGGAAGTGGGAAGAGTAATGAGAAAGCGAAAGGTAGATTTGAAGAGGCAACCGGCAGGATCATAAAGCTGATGAGTTGCAGAGGAGTTTCCTGAGGCGCCTGATACGATTGGAATGCAGGATGAACGAGGAGGAAAGAATTGAAGCAAGGGCGAGAAGAAGGTGGAAGTAAGTTAAGGACTTTGAGGACCTAGTCTCGGTCGACATTTGGGAGCAGCATGTAGAGGGATAAAATAGCATGAGTAGATGTCCTGTAATTGTAATCCAAGTATAAACTAAGTGGTGCGGCTGGAAGATTTTACCATCCCCGCTTAGATCCAAACACCTCAGCGCCGTCTGCTATGCTCTATCTGTTGCTTGCCAACGCCAGGAAAACCCTCATATCGTGGCGGCATCAAGCTCGACCAATTTTGAAGGAGAGAATCTACGTAAGTCAGTTGACCGATGCGATAACAGGCAGTTCCGACCTACGTCGTTCTTGCCTATGCCAACAAGGTCATCTTCCGCTACTCTGACACCCCCTGCACCTTCGACATAAGCCAAGGGTGCATCTCCCATAACCTTACGGGCTACTTCGGCAACTGTTGTGCCTTTCTTGACTAACACACAGTCTCTGAAGACAGCGTTGGACCCTGAAGCGCCAGAAGAGAATGATGTCACATTCTTTACTGGGAAGAGAGGGACCAGACCAAGTAGCTCTGCTGCTCGGCTGAGGACCTGCACCACACCTGTGGAGCCGAATCTGTAGAGCACCATGTCTTTCAGATTCTCTATTCGTGTCTTAAGCTTCTCGTCCATTTCTTTCAGTCCTCCTCCCTCAGGATCCCCGTCCGCTACAAGGTCTTCTCTCGTATCGACGAATTCGCTGCCTTCGGTATACTTGATGAAGCCTTGTTTAGCCAACCTCCTCAGGAATACTTCCGAGATAGCTGAGCAGAGCACTATTGATTTAGGGTCCTGCATCTTCGCAATCTTGCTAATGTTCTTATCTGCGTCAGCGTGATCGATCTTGTTCAATGCAATCACGGTCGGGAACTTCTCGTCCGTAAATGCATTCACGACCTTCCGAACTGTCTCGTCGCTCCAACCTTCTAGTGGCTCCTTCAATGCCAATCTGTCTAGCGTCCTAGCTATCACATTTGCTGTTGAACCGTAGCCCGAGAATTGTCCTTGGAGTGTTTCGACGGCGGTTGCTTTGACAGCCATGTGCCTCCGTTTGACAGATCCCCACTTTGCCATCAGATTCCCAAGAATCCACTGTACAATCTCGGAGCGGAGCCAGACAATATCTTGGGATGGATCGTAACCTCGTGTCGCTTTGCCTTCTGCGTCTGTGGTACCAGAGACGTCGACGACGTGGACCAGTGCGTCCTGCAGGAACGTGAAGTCAATATTGCACGTCCGCTGGAGGGTATGGGTGGAAGTGTTTTATATGGTTGGTCCCCACGTACTGCATGCCTCAGATCATCAAGAAACTTGTTCCCAAGTCCTTTGCCTTCGTGCGCTCCTGGCACAAGCCCTGCGACATCCAGAAGCTCGATAGGGACAGACCGCCGCCCCTCGACGCATGCACCGTAGTTTGGTTTGCATCTGTCGGAAAGGTCGTAGCGTTTGCAGGCGCAGTCGATTTGGAGGTAGCCGATGGCGCGCTGAGGGTCTATAGTGGTGAAGCTATTTTTGATTGAGCAGATTGAGCAAATGTGTCTGTTTTCTTTGGGTAGCGTCTCTTACGGGAAATTGCCTGGGAGAGGTGGGTGAGCTCGAGGGTTGCAAATGAGGGGCTCAGTTTCTACCCACCGACTTTGGAAGTTGCATCTGTTAAACTGTTTAAGGTGGTACTCTTGCCAGAAGAGGGCTTGCCAACCAAGCCAATCAAAGGCTCTCTCGGCATTTTGGGTTCTGTGAAGTTGCTGAAAGCCGCTTCGTGTGCGGCCTCAGAGACGTCGACGTCCACGAAATTTTATCGATAAGAAGGTGGGGTCGCAATAATGAAGCGTGCATAGAAACCTCGGTATGCATAATTGATACATGATGGAAGCTGCTAAAAATTACGGAACGAAAATATTGAAAGAATCTCATATGAATCTCAGAGTCAATTGGACATTAGATACTCTCCTTGCGATTGAGAAGAGGTATACAGCGATTGAGAAGTGCTTTTGAAGCTTTGGGGTGGCCATTTACGTATGTAAGCAGCATAGAGCCGCAAAGAGATTTGGCACTGAGAGGACAGAGGACATCGAAATTGGATCTATCGCTAAGATCTGGCGGCCTGTGCCCTGCCCTGGATAAGTCAAAACCAGTTGCCACCCATGTCACGCATGATGAGAGGATTCCTGCTCTCCAGGTTTCACATCTGGCCAGGGCTGAATGCTTGAATTCGAGTGGTTTGCATCGCATCCGCACTGGCGCCGCAGATTCTGGAATCTTGTGACCAAGGAAATGGAGCGGAAACGGCTCGACGGATCATCCAGGGTTGCTTGCCATCAGATGCGGACTGCAAGGCTTGTGCCAAGGACAAGGACAAGGACACATCGGGAGTGTCGGACAGAAGTTGGCAAAGGCTCTGTTGCGAACGTACGATTCTGGCTCGTGTGGCTCAACTGGACAAGGAAAGCAGCTCGCCGATGCCGAGCACGGAGAGGTCCCAAGAATATCTACACAAGTTGGCCACTTGCGTCGACGAAACAAAGTGATCAAGCTGGAACGGAATTGGGATTGGAATTGGGATTGGGATTGGGATTGGGATTGGGGCAAAGTGTGAAGTGTGAAGCGTGATTGCTCTGCGACTCATTCCGTGATGATGGTTCAGTTCAGTTCAGTACTGAATCAAGGCATCAGCCACAGCATCAGCCACAGCCACAGCGGCCTGCGCCACATCCACACGCATCCAGCCCAGCCTAGCCTAGCCGAACACCCCACCTGGAGCTTCTGGGCCAATGATGATCGAGCTCTCTGGACTCTGATCATCCACCATGAGCATAATGGCTGTGGCGCAGTCGCAATCTCCCAGACCCAGCACCCGCAGTCGCACTTCCCTGGCCAGGCCCATGACGTAGTCTCCCATTGACGGCCACTGCCCACTGCCCACTGCCCACTGCCCACTATACGAAAAAGTCTGTGACGGAAGGCTTGGGCTTGTTTTCCCTTTCTCCCTTATAACGGTCGCCCGCAATCACCTGCAACCCTCCCCCTCCCTCCGCCTTCTTTGCCTCGCCAACAATAAATAGCTGTCTCCATCCCTCATCCCTCACACACACACACTCACACTCACACTCACACTCACACTCATCAACAACTCTCACACATCACACCACATCACATCACAAGCTTCTCGCTCTCCCCATCCCCATCAACACAACTTCCCAACATGCCTTTCACAGCTTCCGACATCTGCAAGATCATCCTTGCCGTCATCCTGCCACCTCTGGGCGTCTTCCTCGAGCGCGGTTGCGGAGCAGACTTCTTGATCAACATTCTGTTGACAATCCTTGGCTACATTCCAGGAATCATTCACGCTCTGTATGTTCTAGCTCCCTGAAGTCTTTTTCCAGGCTTCGTGCACTTTCCCAAACCTGCCACCCGCCGTCAATGGCGCCACCATGGGTCGCATGCCCATCGCTTGCAACGGTTGCTGACTACTTTCGCTAGGTATATCATCCTGAAGTATTAGGAAACACTCGCCAAAAAAATATGAACAGCAACATCACATCGCAATAATTCTTTCATCATGGCAGAGGTCGACCTTCCCTCTGTCGCAAGTTTGTAATCTCGGCGTTGCGTGGATCGTCATCATCTCAGCTTATGCCTTGGCACGGCAGGGCGGCATCCTCGGACTTCTCGTTTTGGGCTGCGCCCCCTGCCTCTCCAAATCGGTCAATGCACTGGCACTGGCCTGCCACCGCTTGTGAGGCCGTTGGATGTTCACGTTGGGCTTCTCTGAAGGGGTTTTGTTGTGGCTGAGCATAACTGGGCGAATGCATTTCGGACGGCAGGACTCTTATTTGGTACTTATGGTTCTTTGCCAGCATGTTTACGAACTGCGGCTTCTTCAAGGTTGCGGGACAGCATTACCACGATCAGTTAATATATCTCGATACCCCACAATTTTAATTACTTATTTAACGTGTGACACTTTATCGATAATGCGCGGCGAAGTACGCCTTAAATGGTGAAGTCTAGAAAACCAAAATGACCTTTTGATGTTCCGGAAAACCATGATGCGTCCCACTGAAGCTGTGTTGTCACTATATGGAGCTGTCATGTGAATAAGTGGAGATGCGCGCCAAAATCTTGGCGACCACACAGAAAGTTCCTAATTGCAGAATCTCGAAATTTCTACCCCACGACCCAAAAAGTTCTCCCATCACACAACATCTCCAATCAAACGGCGCAGGATCAAACTTCTTTGCGACCTAATTCATTACCATGGCACCAGCAACAGCAACAGTATGTACATGAAACCGCTTTGCTGTTGGCCCGCCTCTCGCGAGAGCAGGTTGCGGCGTGATGCAGTAGGCTAAGATTCATTGTTTTTGCAGAAGTCGACGCTCAAGGGCAAGCAGGGAAAGGTCACCAAGAAGGTATGTCGGCTCTGATTCTTATTCTCTTTCCTTCATCCAACTCGATTGTGGAGAGAGATCGATAGACAGAAGCTAATAGAAGTACAGTACATCATCAACGCTTCCCAACCTGCCAGCGATAAAATCTTCGACGTCTCCGCTTTCGAGAAGTTCCTCCAGGACAAGATCAAGGTCGATGGTCGCGTTGGAAACCTCGGCGATGTAGTGCAGATCTCGCAGGTCGGCGACGGAAAGATCGAGGTTGTTGCACACATCAACTTCTCTGGACGTTATCTCAAGTACTTGTAAGTGCTCGCGCACCTCTACCACCACCGCCCATCATATCTTTGCAGGAAGTCGGCAGAAGCTAATCAGTTGTCCACATAGAACCAAGAAGTTCCTGAAGAAGCAACAACTGAGAGATTGGCTCCGTGTTGTCTCGACTTCCAAGGGTGTCTACGAGCTCCGCTTCTTCAACGTTGTGAATGATGAGGCAGAGGAGGATGACGAGTAGAGAGGGGTACGATCATAGAGTTGATGAATGATGGGAACACTCAAGATTCAGACAGTGTAGATAGCTCGTTAATACCTAATGGCTATCCCATCAGCAAAAAATATCAAAATCAGAATGTGATTTATTGTGAATGACCATTGGGATATTCCTACAACCTATGCCCCTTCGAGTGTATTGAAACCTTGAAGTGAGATTATCTATTCTAATACAATCTATACCCATAATCTTACATATATTCATAGAGTGGACATTTCTCTTAAAACGCCTTTCAAACCCCCCTTCTGAGTTGTAGTAAATCTAAGGCAACGCCCTCATTACGCCTTCAAATGCCACAAGTGCAGTTGCATTGGCTGGAAAAGCTCTCAGAAAACATGGCAAGAATCCCCGCCAGTAGCCCCTCCATCCAGTCTCCCTATATACAGCCCTCGCAGCATCCCGCCATTTCGGAAACCTCCTGACCCCATCGTTCAGTCCTCCTGCTAACGGATCAGTCATGATGCGCTGTTTCACGACATCAGAAGGGTAACTTGTGATCCAGAAGATCTGCGCAGACAAGCCACCGGCCCAGAAGTTTATGGCCGGTATGGATAAGTCAGAATGCTCAGTGAAGAGGCGGGTGAAGATATCGTAGCTACCCCACCAGAAGAAGAAAAAGCTTCTGAATAACAACGTAGCTGAGAGGCCATGGTAGATCCCCGGAATACCATGGAATTTGTAGATCTTCTTCGCGCAGTCGACAGGTCCTTTATATAACCGTTCGGACTTCTTGGATGAGTACTGAATTTGCAGACGGGCTTTGATATGCTCTACCGGTGCTGCAATGAAGGATACTGTTGCGCCGGCCATGACGCCTGCCATCGCGTGTCCAACCGTGGGGAGTTTGGAGATGGGAACAGAGGGATCAGGTTGCGGAAGGCCAGACATACTAGCAGGATTGAAGAGGTTGCGATGCAGGAGGCGTCTATAGAACGTCAGACTCCCAAGCATAATGCTGTCCATAAACATCCATCCTACTAGAGGAGGTGTTGCGCCTTTGTAGAGACCAAAGACCGATTCTTTGCGGATCGTCTGAAGAAGGCATTGCAGTGGCCCGGAGAAGCGGGAGGCGTCTGACGTTTGAAGGCGCACTTTGATGGTATCAAAGGGATGACCGACTAGATGAGCTTTTAGTATAAGATTTTTTTCGATATCTTCAAATCAGAATTATCATAAAGATATCGATTAATATAATGAATATCAGACTTTAAGACGTCTCAAAGGCCGAAGTTAAGTCAATCAATGACATGACACACTCACCAGCCAATTTTGAAATCCCAGAAAAGACTCCTGCTACAAAACCTTTGTAGTTCTTGCTGCTCTCTTTTGTCTCCGTTACCATTCCTGCATTTCCTCTTTCTATCGCTGAGCTCGACACCACGCCCTTATGTCCCGTGCCCGTGGTCGTCGACATATCGATAGACCAGAACCGGGTCTAGACTTCACACACTTACGAGACTGAGAACGGATTGAGGACATCAAGGTGTGTGCTTCTCAACAAATTACTCGCAGCCGTCATGTCAAGTTGAGCTCTCATAAAAGAGAGGTGGGCGAGTAATGACGAAGTGATATGATATGCAAAGACTAGCCAGGCCAGGCCAGGGATCTGAACATCCCTGTACGACTTTTATTCTAAGTCCGAAACAACAGCTTGCCCCTCAGTGGGGGTTTCTCGCAGCAGAACATCAAGACTCGTCATCCAACGCTCACGATAACGACAGTGGCTGCTCATTCAAGAGTCCGAAGGACACGTCTACTTTGTCCGGTCTTGAAACATTAAGACTCTTCTAAGTTACCAATTGCAACCATGGCGTGCTAGCATCCTGCCAACCTCCCCCTGGGCTTCTACACATCTATTGAGCCTTATTTTCTTTCATCTTTTTTGGACAGACGTTCCCGAGCAATTTGTCCTGTGCGTATCTAGCATCTACACACAGCCATAATAGCAGTCATGGAGAGAGTGACGGATTCCAAGAAAGGTACAATTAATGTCCCCGTCGAGACTCTACTAATGCAAGCTTTAGTCTGGACCACCTTGATCACGAATACCAAATACCTTTCCGGCCTACTGACACTCGACTACTCCCTCAAGAAGCACGGTTCCAGATACCCTCTCGTGGCCTTGTACACAGACACCTTCCCTGCCGACGGCCACCGCGCTCTTGAAGTCCGCGGTATTCCGAAGCAGCGCGTGGAATATCTGCTCCCCTCGGCTGGTAAAGACTATTCTGCAGATCCGCGCTTCTATGACTGCTGGTCGAAGTTGACTCCCTTCAGCTTGATTGAGTATGACAGAGTTGTGCAGCTAGATAGTGACATGTTAGCTCTGCAGAACATGGACGAGCTTATGGAGCTGGAGCTTGATCCGCCGAGTATGGCCGGTAAGGGAAAGAGAGTTTTCGCCGCAGGGCATGCCTGTGTTTGTAATCCATTGAAGAAGCCTCATTATCCCGAGGAGTGGTACGTTTCATTCCTGTCATTAGCCAAAGAACTTTCTTGCTCATGAGGGAATGGAATAGGGTCCCGGAGAGCTGCGCCTTCACGTCCCAACACAACACTCCTGACGTCGCCCAAACTACTGGTCCAGACCCGGCCGTCGGCCCCTTGGGATTCATGAACGGCGGTCTGCAAGTCGTAAACCCTTCTAGCGAGGTCTATGATCTTATTGTGAAGCATATGGATTCAGATGCTGCTATCAACATGGATTTTGCAGATCAGTCGCTGCTCTCTGACTTATTCAAAGGGTGTTGGGTGCCACTACCCTATATCTACAATGCGCTGAAGACCCTGAGGTGGGAGGGAGTGCATAGTGAGATCTGGAGAGACGATAAGGTTAAGAATATACATTATATTTTAGCCCCTAAGCCATGGGATGAGATGGATGCTGAGGGTAAGAATATATCGAAGGACCCGACCCATGCTTGGTGGGTGGAAGCAAACCAGGAGAGGCTGAGCAAGGAGAGAGAATGTGGTATCAAGCCTGATGGCTTTTAGATCAAAGGGCGTGAAAGCTTTATCTAGAAATGTGTACAGGTAGACCTGCTACAAGGAAGACGTGAATAGGAAAGACAAAATCATGAAGCGACCAAGCGTGGTGAGGGTATCATGATCCTATTCTCTACAAGATTGCTGGTACTCACCCGCTATGCTATCCACTATGCTCCCGTACACCGCTTCAGCTTTCATAACGCCATCCAATGCCTGATAGAACTTTTGCCACATGTTACAACTGATTATCTGCCTCTAGCAGCCATGCTTTCGCTAGATCCTTCGCTAGTCCAAGTCTCAGGATCCTCAACAGATCATCGCCAGTTGTTCCAGATGAGACTCCACGTCTCCAATCCCAACCTCGCTTGACATTACCCTTCACCAGGACTCCACTACTCTTCATCGACTGTTTTAATCGTGAGGCAAGCATCGAGCTGCCAACCATCGAGAAGCTACTGCTGCCGCTCGCATTTGAAGTTGACTTTCTCAGCATGTCCGAAGGAGTTGATCCTTTGAGACCTTGCGCAGAGGCTACGACAGTTCCTAAGAATTCTGTGCAAGCGGAATACACAAGTGGTCCAACTGTCTGAAGGTCCTCGATGGTTTTCAAAAGAATATTGATCTGAGACGTCGACATCGTATTATGGGGCTGGTTGACAAATTCCATCGCTTCTCCTAGCAGAGCCAGTAGGAAGTCCACGCCTACAACAGCACCACGCTCCTCATCATAAAGTCCGCCTCGAATGTTGTCGTCAGAACTAGTAATGACCGCTAATAGTGCGTTCAAAGCTTCCGCCTTCCGTGCGTTGGCACGTTTCAGGGGTTTCTGCCCTTTTGGTGACAAGATCTCCTCGTCCCTCAATTCATAAAATTTGCGCAGAGTGGCATATCCACTAAGAAGCTTGTGAAGCAGCTCTGCTGCCGGAACATCCATCTGTGAGAGACCTTGTAGAGCATTCTTTGGGGAAGATACAAGACGTCGCAGGTGATCGTCCAATTCGGCATCGGCAGGAAATGCCACAGATTGGATAAGTGAATACGAGATAAGGAGGTCTAAGACATCTTTGACTTTGGTCTCCTGGTGAGCGAGCGCGTAGTACCACATCGCTTCGCCATAATTATGGGTATTTTCCGAAAGATGATCGGCATACGACTGAAAGAAATTAGTAAACAGCTGCAGCGAGTCTAAATACCCCTTATCATACCTCTGCGGTGCTTTCAGCATGGCGCGTCATCCCTATATCAGTAAGTAAAGCCCAGAGCTTGTCGACGGTCACAGCAGAGTCCAACTCGAAGCTTCTTAAGAAATTTCCTATCATCTCCTCGGAACGAGGTGCAGAATCAAGTCTGCCTAGGATAGCGATAGCTAGTTCCCACCCTTCCCTGCTTGGCTGAGGATTCGTGGATGTTGGTGAAGACTCAAGCCTTTCCCGATTGCTTAGAGACAAAGAGTAAGCGATGAGAGTCCTGTCCTTCACACTATCTACCTTAGAGGGTGAAGCATCGATCCCTAGTAGATCCATGTCCTCCTCATCGAGACTTCCCATGTCGATGAGATTCTGTGGCTCAGCAGGTGGAAGCCACTCTCCAATAGAAGCAATCTCAGCAACAGCGGAAGAAAGAGGACCTGACCAAGCTCGCAGAAAACCCATAACAACTTCATTATCGCCATCGATAAGAGAGGCCAGGCCTACTTCAACGGCATTCATTGTGTTAACTTGCAAGTCCGTCTTTTCGTCGGTCACGATCTCGAGTGCCTCTCGGAACCGGCGGAGATAGGCCCTCTCGTCCGATTTCTTTGGAGCAGAAGAGCGATAAGAAGTCAATGACTGCCTCAAAGGTAATTGTTTTTGGTCTTTGCCTCCGTCCCACCATATCACCAATGCAACCGTGGCTTCACACCAGTCTTGAGCATTTGCAATTACAGCCTCGGAATCTCCTAATACAAGGCTGTATAATGTCAAAAAATTTTGATAGATGCTCCATGGCACTTGGCTTTCAGCTTTTCTTGCAATAGTCGTGTAAGGACCCGTAGAGGAGTTGCCAAACATATCGGAGGCTATTGATTCGTTCTGGTCTCTATCTCTACCTTCTGCAAAGTCCTTTAGGTTCTCAACAGCTTGTGAAATCCGTAGCCGAAATAGCGTCCAGTCACTTCCCCGGATATCCCAATCTCCATTGATACCTGGACAAGTTGT
Source organism: Proliferodiscus dingleyae (assembly GCA_003988795.1). Lineage (NCBI taxonomy): Eukaryota > Fungi > Ascomycota > Leotiomycetes > Helotiales > Lachnaceae > Proliferodiscus > Proliferodiscus dingleyae. The sequence goes on along the minus strand of QYAK01000002.1, from coordinate 280,774 downwards.
AAGAACATCTATCGCCGCCTTCACGACTTTTTCGATATTGATTAAAGATTGGCCCGTGAATCCAACTTGGCTGGAGAGGTCTTTCATATCGTCCATTCCACTTCTAGCATGTCTCCATCCAGCATTTTTCAATGTGTTGATCACGGTGACCAACTTTCCATGGAGGATGCCATTATAGATGGCACCCCAAAAGAGTCGGTGGTGCGCAGGACTGGGCCTATATACTTGGATTTCATCAAATTGTATCGAATAAGGGTCATGATATGCTGCCAACCAATCGACTAGAACTCCCGGAATCGTGTTGGGTCTGTTACTCGAAGTGGCTTGGGCGTGGTGTAGGTTTAAAGCGAGCCCCGCCAAGTAGTTTGCTTTTGCAAAGCTTGAGGCTCCTGGTCCTGGGCCGATAGTTGCTGTATATTCCTCAGAGTTATACGTGGCAGTTTTGCTCTGGTAATCAGCCCAAAGGCTTGTCAACTCGTTCGACACACATCTCAATGTATGTTGCACGGTGCTATGATCCTCACTCTCTTCTCCATCCTCATAAAGCTTCGATATTATAGCTTCCGTCTCCAAGATGAGGTCATCAGCTTCCTCGACTGCAGGCAAACCCATATGGGTGTACATATCTTTACCAATCTTACCATAAACCGAAGATCTCATAGTCGCCGAGAAAGATCCCTTTAAGTTTCCAAAGTCTTCTTCTGTAGATCTCACAAGAGTGTCCGGGCCTGGCGCAGAAAGCAACAAATTTGAGCCGGTTGGATGACCAGCCCCAATTGATCCTGCTTCAGACTGTAAATCATCCATGTCCTCATTCTCATCGTATGGCGCATCAATATCTTCTATGTCCATCTCATAGTCACCTCTTCGACTGTTAAGAGAATCTTCCCCCATGTTCTCATCGCCTTCGGCATCATCCTCTTCGTATGATTCTTCATCTTCATATGCCGGAGCTTGAAACCCCCTCTGTTTAGACACTTTGAAGCTAGAATAATTCGGAGTGCCAGCAGAGTTTGTTGAATTAGAGAAACCGGAAGAGTTGAAGGGGTTGAACTTGTCGGGAGAAGGATTGAACAAGCTCTGTTGCGAAAAGGAGATAGGCTTCACAGGCGGAGTCGCGCCAGCCAACGAGCTTCCCAGAAATGACGAAGGTGGGGGGCCTGCTGGAGTAAAGGATCCTGTAGATGAAGGTGGAGGCCCAGCTGGTGTCGTCGAAGGGTTTGAAGCTCTAAATATATTGTTCTTATCGTTGCTGGATCGAGCTGGTGTTGACGGCGGGCTCGAAGAGTAAGGAGCTTGGAAGGTCATGGCGAATGTGCTCCGTAGAGCTTGACACTCGCAAACTCAACAAATCTAGCTAGCGGTGTCGAAAGCATGCGCAGTGCCAAGTACAGTCGTCGTGGATTTCTGCAACAGTATGCCGTGGAAAGTCGTAGCTCTATACTATTTACACAAGTCATTCGCGAGAGGTCGGCTGTTTTTCGGCAGCGCGAAAGTGAACAAACGCGTCGCGCGCAACAACGCAACGCTTTAAGTATTTCGAAATGCCCTTCCCATCAAATTGTTTTAACCAGTATTTCAAATTGCGCACTTTCCCTCTCCATTGAATTTTATGTTGCAGTAATGCCTAGGTATGATCTAGTTATATTTTCCTTGATTATGATCCTGACGGAAATCTACAGGGAAATCATCACTGTACAGGCTGGACAGTGCGGCAATAGCAGTAAGTTCTTACCATATTGATGCGCTGATTCCAAGCAAAATGCTAATCATCGTGCCAAATAGTTGGTAGCCAATTCTGGCAACAGCTTTGCCAAGAACATGGCATAAGTCAAGATGGGAATCTGGAGGAGTTTGCTACTGAAGGCGGAGACCGAAAGGATGTCTTCTTCTACCAGTCAGACGATACGCGATACATACCACGCGCTATTTTAATTGATTTAGAACCTCGAGTATGTTCTCAGGCAAGATTGTGAATTTGATCAGGGCTAATATGTTCCAGGTCCTGAATGGTATCCAAACCGGCCCCTATAAGAACATCTACAACCCAGAGAACTTCTTTGTTGGAAAGAATGGCTCCGGTGCTGCGAACAACTGGGGAGACGGATATCAAACCGGAGACACCGTGCACGAGGAAATAATGGAAATGCTTGATCGAGAGGCAGATGGTAGTGATTCTTTAGAGGTATACCACGATGGAAGAACATGAAGGATGGCTGCTTATTCTCACAGGGGTTCATGATGCTGCACTCGATAGCTGGTGGTACTGGGTCTGGTCTGGGATCCTTTCTTTTGGAGAGGCTGAATGATCGTTTCCCGAAAAAGATCATCCAGACATACTCGGTTTTTCCGGACACAACCACTTCCGGAGTTGTTGTCGAGCCTTATAACAGTCTACTCTCCATGCGTAGATTGACACAGAATGCAGACTCGGTGGTTGTACTTGATAATGGTGCCCTATCACGTATTGCTGCCGACAGGTTACATGTTCAAGAACCATCCTTTCAACAAACCAATCAGCTAGTAAGATTACAGTCCAAAGTCGAATTACGGTGTTTAACACTATGAACAGGTTTCCACAGTAATGTCAGCCAGCACCACTACTCTTCGATACCCAGGCTACATGCATAATGATCTTGTTAGCATCATCGCTTCACTAATTCCGACTCCTCGATGTCATTTCCTCATGACCTCGTATACACCATTCACAAGCGACAGCGTCGGACAGGCTAAGACTGTCCGCAAGACTACTGTCCTCGATGTGATGCGGCGGCTTCTTCAACCTAAGAACCGAATGGTGTCAACGATCCCCGGGAAAAAGAGCTGCTATATATCTATATTGAATGTAATACAAGGAGATGTGGACCCTACGGATGTGCATAAGAGTCTTCTCCGAATCAGAGAACGTAGACTGGCGACATTTATCCCATGGGGGCCTGCTAGCATTCAGGTGGCGTTGACCAAGAAGAGCCCATATATTCCAATGAATCATAGGGTTAGTGGTCTAATGTTGGCAAACCATACTAGTGTTGCTACTGTAAGTAAAAGCAATCCTCCTAGAAGGTTACACATGCTGATCAGAAACGCTGCAGCTCTTCAAACGAATTGTACGGCAATACGATGGCATGCGAAAACGCAATGCATTCATAGAGGGCTACAAAAAGACTGCTCCATTTGCAGATAACTTGAACGAGTTTGATGAAGCCAGAGAGGTAGTGACTGATCTGATTGCGGAATACGAATCAGCAGAAGATGCCGACTATCTCAACCCTGAGGCAGGTGACAAGGCAACTGGAGAGTCCGGAGACAAACGGATGGCATGAGCTTATGTGATATAGAAGATAGTCACTACTATCGGCGTTGAGGCGATTGGCGTAGAGGGAGGATCTAAACCTAAGATACTGAATTGATACCACTTGAGCGGATGTATCGTGATCAAATTCTAATTTTGGTGTTGGGCCAGTCACTTTTCCCCTGAGTTATACGTCATGCGTTTGTTTACTCGACATCGCCCGGAGGAAAAGCTCCTAGTAAGACTAGTTGGGTACAAATGCAACTGTAGAGCTCCACCAGGGACCACTAGAATGACATCGCATGATAGGAGCTGCTCGGGAAGCTTCAAATTCAAAAGTTTTACTCTGCTCGTCTTACTCACTTCAATCAGCTAAAAAAATCAAATCTTTTGACTGCCAGTATCTTTGTCATAGCCAATAGCAAGACCCGCTGTCCAAATTGGCATTGAATCATAAAGCTAACATCCTGTCAGTCAGCATTGTTTACAAGAAAAAAATCTCAAAATGTCCGGGAATTCTCAGCAAAGCAAAGCCAAACTGATCGCTGAGCGTCAAGCCAATCTCCCACTGCCAGAGGATCCTCCAGTTGCCTCGGACTGGAGCAGTTCCGACGCGCGAACAGTCAATGTCGCTACTGGAGAACGTCAAGAGGAGATCTCCACGGGAGATGCGGCTTCCACTGGTCTGCGAGAGCCTGCAACGGGAGGTAGCGGTGGAAGAGAGGAGGGTGGCGCAGACTTGAGCGGAGTGGGCAGACAAGGAAAGGAAGGATTAGAGGGATTGCCAAAAGATGCTCAGAAATAGATAGAGAAGAGACATCTATGTTTCGGATGTGCGAGCAATTTCCAATAGCCAAATTGGGGTTCTTAAGTCAATCTAGATCTGGGCAAGACCAATTTGTACTGGATGCATGATAAAGCTCGACACTTTCACATCCATTTTTACCATTGGTATACTTTTCATTTCTGTCTTCCAGCACAAACTGACCTCCAAATGAGCCAAAACCACCAAAGAGAAGTATTATTGTTCCAAATGCCAAGACATGTGACAAATTTGCCCCTCCATTGCCCTTCGATCAAGTCTGGGTGACGTGACCTCGAAATTTCGAGATATCTCTAAGTCGAGAAACATTTCGGGAAACGGTCCGTTACAACCTCCACTCAGCGCGGTTGCTCCAGGAAAAGGGCGTGGAAGCTTGCTTTTGTGACTGTTTTGCCACTTGTGATGTCACTAGGCGTCTGTATGGTGTTATAAGCACTCTAGAACTAAGCCGCAATAGACAAGTCGAAGAGCTCATGTTTAAAACATATGATAAATTGATTAAGAAACCAATTTAAGTAAAATCGTTGCCCTTAGCATATCTTCGGGGAAAAAAACTACCCAAAAATGTCTAACAACCCTTCATACGGCACCAAGGTATGTAAAACCTTACCCTAGCTCACAGAGTCCCGCTTGTCAACTTGTCTTCATCCTCCATGTTTCTCACACGAATCTACAATACTAATATCACCCAGGTCAATGACCCTAAGGCACGAACTCAAGAGAATGCAGGAGCCGTAGCAAATGACAGTCTTGCAGCAGAGTCAAGCAGAAGTGGCGGAGGCTTTGCCAACAATCGTAACAGCGAGCCACTAGGCGTATCAGGATCCAATTCTACATTTGCAAATGAAAATACCTCTGGAACAAGACGCTTAGACCCTGCCTCGGATGCCGAGGCTCGACTTGGAGACTCTGGCTCCTACCCAGACTCCATAGGTGGGCAAGCAAAGGGCCTCGCTGTGGAGGACACTGAGAGCGAGTATCAGACAGGCGGAGCTTCCAGCACTGCTGGTTCCGATACGGCTCCAAGCTACGTCTCAAGTCAGTATCTAGATAAGGCTGGCCCTAAGAGAAGCAACCTGACAGAGGGTGGATTTGAAAGCAACGATAGCAAGAATGCGAGCTGGAACTCGGACATTGGAGAAAAGAATGATCCTGGAAGGTTAGCGGAGGAAAAGATACAGAGACAGAATGCCGAGTCTGGTAACGATGCTGGCCTACCAAGGCAAGGAGGACTGTCAGGGGACAATACTTATGATGCACTTAGAGACGAGACACAAGCATGAGCTGTAGTAAACCAGAGAGTGAGATGTAAAGGCATATGGTGAAAGAGCTGGTAGGAATCATCTCTTCGCTGGCGGACAAAAACTTTCGGCCGTTGGAAGTTTGAACAGGTCACATAAACCACTTGACCAGTTTTGCTACTATTTGGATGCGTGGGTTCGCTCTAACAACGGGATCTCGCACTTCATGTTTTCAAGCTGCAAAAGGTAGTGCTTTGTGAAGGAGCTCGCCCAAAACTTAAACAATCCGCATGCTGTGCTCTGATTCGCCGTTTGTTTTGAGCTGAATGGTCCTTTTCGACAGCAAATAATTGAAACAATAAATGAAGCATTCCACAAAAGATTGAGGCCCCCTGGATGATGTGGCTACGAGAATAATTGTGATGGAACCGAGGACAATCACCATTAGACTTATCCTGCATTCGTTGCCGGGGGCTAAACCGCGACCCCCTAGGAGAGCGAGGGCTGTGGGACCGCTAGATTACAGGGGGTTTAGACACGCTAAAGGCCCGGAACAGCCCCAAACGCGTCTTCCCATCTCCATTCGCGCATCCCATATCACGACTATTTGGAACTTCACTAGATCGCTGCTGGGAAGATGGTCGACTGTCCCATCTGTGGGAAAGGGGTCAAAGAGCGTGATATAAACAATCATATTGATTCCGGATGTCAATCTTTCCTAGAGACGACACCCCCACCATCTACCCAGCATAATGGAACCTCTCAAAAGCCCCCAACTTCGCAAAAGGCTTCCCTTTCGAACTTCTTCCAGACACCAGCGTCAAAGCGATCGGCAGCATACCCTACCCCGAAGATTGAATCCAGTCCGAACGTAGTCGATGTTCCAAATACTCAAATTAATGGCGAATCCACCACGACACCAGTTCAGCCGCAAAGGAAACGATCCTTTGAAGATATAGCCCCCAGCCTCTCAGCCAAACAAGAATCAGACAGGCTGGACACTTCAAGGGAGGAACAACCCGCGAAGAAGCAGAAAATTACTGCTTTTCAAAGGGCTGCTCCTTTAGCAGAACGAATGCGCCCACGATCTTTGGACGAGTGTGTTGGGCAAGAACTAGTCGGGCCACAAGGAGTTTTACGGAGCTTAATAGAGCAAGATCGGGTACCGTCCATGATCTTGTGGGGTGGCGCAGGCACAGGAAAGACGACTATAGCAAGATGTGTAGCTTCAATGGTTGGCAGCAGATTCGTCGAGATCAATAGCACGAGCTCTGGAGTGGCGGAGTGTAAAAAGATATTCGCGGAAGCAAGAGGAGAGCTGGGACTAACGGGACGTAAGACGATATTATTTTGCGACGAAATTCATCGATTTTCGAAAGCTCAGCAAGACTGCTTTCTGGGACCAGTGGAGAATGGGCAGGTCACTCTTATCGGAGCTACGACAGAAAACCCATCTTTCAAAGTTCAGAATGCCTTGTTGTCTCGGTGTCGGACGTTCACGCTTCAGAAATTGACTGATGAAGACATACTACAGATACTAGAAAGAGCCGTGGCATCTGAGTACCAGGAGGCCCCAGGAGATTTGATAGATTCAGAATTCCTCACCTACCTTGCGGCCTTCTCAGACGGAGATGCTCGAACGGCGCTCAACCTTCTTGAGCTAGCCATGTCACTATCAACACGACCATCGATAACCAAAGAAGAGATCAAAGCCTCGTTAACCAAGACTCTGGTATATGACAGAGCAGGCGACCAGCATTACGACACCATCTCCGCCTTTCACAAGTCAGTACGAGGCAGCGATTCAGACGCAGCCCTTTATTACCTAGCCCGCATGCTTCAGTCCGGCGAAGACCCTTTGTACATTGCTCGAAGGATGGTTGTCATAGCCTCCGAAGACGTTGGACTCGCAGACAATACCCTTCTTTCTCTTGCAACGTCGGCCTATACAGCTGCGGAGAAGATAGGGATGCCAGAATGTCGTATCTCTTTAGCGCACTGTTGTGTAGCACTATGTCTAGCCCCCAAGAGCACCAGAGCCTATCGGGGTTTAAATAATGCTTATGCAGCCCTGCGAGAGCCAGGTGTGGCGAGTTTGCCTATCCCTATACATTTGCGGAATGCGCCGACGAAGCTGATGAAAGAGTTGGGCTACGGGGATCAATATAAGTACAATCCTAATTACAAGGAGGGAAAAGTGGTACAGCAGTATCTACCGGAGCAGCTTGAGGGACGGATTTTTTTGGAAGAGAGGGATTTGGGAACAGAAATTGATCCTGGTGCTTGGCGTTGAGATTGGAGTATATGATCCTGATTTCGATGCCTGGTTAGCGAGCATTGGCGTTGGAAAGGTTCCAAATATATAGTATCCGATGTGTGCATTAAAAAGAGTGGCTCTCGTGGCGGGCTTGTATAGGAATGTATAGAATCGGTTACAAGGCGGCATGTGTTAGGGCCCAATAATCTGGAAGAGACAATACTTACCTTCTCTAGGAGCATAAGGGCGGCATGGAGAATTATATATAGTAAATATTGATTCAGACAAGCTGGTATCGATGTTGAACGGAGAATTTGAGCCTCGCGCGCCACCTTGGCGTGCCATGGTTGTCAAAAGCTACTTTATCACACTAAGCTAGCTATAATCGAGAGCAATCACGTTGGATGTTAGGTATAAAGACTTTGTTTAATATCATATATTCTGAAAGAACCCCCTTCCCCTCGAGAACTAATCTGGTCAGAACTACGGTCCGCTGGAATTACACGCCGCGATTTTCCCAAAATAAAGTGAATGAGCATTAATACCCACTACAAAATCGGCTACAATGCCCAGTCCTGTTTTCTGCCCCTCGTTCCCACTTGTTTCGTACAGACTCCCAGTGACCACCTTGATATTCGTAGTCGTAGGTGTTCCATCGTCCACACTAATCCAATATTCAGGATAGAGATGATCCCAGTCTCCCAAGACATCATAGTGCTCTGGCACTTGAGGCACAATGTCATTGTAGTGCGTTATGCGATAGTTGATACCTTTGGAAGGCGCTTGGTTTTGAATGTACAAGGAAATGTCTGCTGCGCCTAACTTGGGCTGACCATAAGTGTACTGAATGTTGTCAGTTTAGATCAAGAACAAAAGTTCTAGAGCATACAATATCCACGTTAGTACCGGCCTTTCTTAGCTCAGCTCCTAAGAGGGCTGCTATTGCTCCTCCAAGGGAGTGACCTGTCGAAACCACCTTATAACCAGGATGAGACACAAGTGCACCAGCTATGTTGGTTTTGACAGTATCTAGTACATCGTTCGACGCATTCCAGAATCCTTGGTGTATCTCACATCCGTCATTCGTATTTGCCGCGCCACACAGGTTGGTCTTTACGCGGTTGATATCAATGTCAGTGAGGAGGTCTTCGGCATTTGACCAAAAGGAAGTTCCTTGAATCGAGACAACAATCAGGCCTCTCGTCTCATCCACCGCTACGTAGCCAGTTGTTCTTGTAGCGCCCCTACACGTATTAGTTCTGTGTTGGTAGGGGATCTATATGTACATTTGGATGCATGTCGGCATCCTCGTCCCCGCAATGAAATAATCCCGCAAGGACTTACAACACGAAGCCTTGAAGAATCGAGGTCTGCACAGATTCAACCAACGGGCAAGAGCCACTTTCTCCAGAGCATGAGACTTTCTTTCCTGTACCATGGACATTGCCATAGCAGTATGCTGCTCCAGCATATTGGGCGAATACATTGAAGTCGGAAAGCTGGCTCGCAGTCACTAGACGCCGAAGGGAATGAGCCAAATCTCATGTTTTTCTCTTGCTAGAGGAGTTTTCCTACCATCACGCTTAGACAAGGGTGCAGCATTTACCAGAACCAATGAGCTGACCAATGAATACTGCAAAGAGGTTCGCATTTTGAAGAAATGAAGGACCAGATGAAGTCTCACATAGCAGGGAAAGGGACCAACCAAGCAAGATTGTCAAACCAAGCGTAAACGTGAAAATGAGCAAGAGAGACGCAAAGATTACGGGGGAAATATTCTAAGCGTTTGAAGCAACATGTGAATATCGATACCTAATATATCTATAAGTTGTCCTGGTGGACTTCCAGCCCCAAGATCCTGGTCACTACCTCGTACAACATAAATGGCAGGAGCGCATGGCTAAAAAGAGGTTGATTAAAAGGGGCTCCTGGAACAATCCTAAAGAACAGTCATGCAGATGTTGACTGAACAACTTTCCCCAGGAAGGAAAGTTGTACACATCTAATGGTGGTATTGATGCGACAGTGTGGCGAACTATTGGCTTATTGGTGTGTTACATTCATGGTACCGAGCACTGGCCGCAGATCCAGCTGGTAGAGCACAAATTAAAACAGCCTTAGACAGTGGTTCACTGACCGTGCCTGGTTGTGGCGATGCTAATGTAAAGGATATGTGCATATGCAAGGAATCAGCCCCGTGGCTATTCATCCGCCTGATCAAAAGGGGTCTCGTTCCTCTTTCGTTTAGAGCAATAGGAGAGCCGTGTCTTCTACGCTGGTAGGCTCAGACCCTCTATATGCTCCAAATTCCTGGACACCTGTTATTGAGAGTAGAACCTATAGTTCAATTCTCCTATCTGCAGTTTTGCATCTGCTCTTTAGCTGTCTTGAAAGTGGTATCTATACCACTTGCTTTCTGTCCGGAAAATGACTCCATCTTAAGCAAATATTCTTCAACTGATAGAAGAAACGTAACTGATCATAAGCCTTCATTGTCCGATGAGTCTCAGACAGTCCGAGGCAAAGCTGAGCTGAATAACGTCTTATTGCAAGAATGACCAGAAGGAATCAATAAGGGTTGATTCCACACAACGAGAGCGATCACTTACACTCATTTCCCTTTGTCTACTCCAATATTGTATGATGAATAAGAAAAATTCTCCAAGCTCACAAGCATCACTGCCCACCCGTCGCCAACTTCCCCTAACTCACAAGCATCACTGCCTCTCCCTTCTCCTCTTCCAGCGAGCACCTCACTCTCTCTTCCTTTATACTCCGCCGCTAACCCTGGGTGCGGCACCCAGATGACCCTCATACCTGCTCTCCGCCCAGCAGTAACTCCAGGAACGCTATCCTCGAAGACAAGGCATTCTTCGGGCTTGATAGGCTCCTCGCCCGCCGCGAGATCGTCGTTGATGATCTTCAGAGCCAGTAGGTATATATCAGGATTCGGTTTTCCTCGTCCCTTAGTCAACCGGGGGTCATCTGTTAGCACCATCTTCTTTTCCTCAAACACTTCAAACAGCCCCCTCAAATGGCTTGTCTTGAGTTCGAAGCGGCCCCTGTCACTGCTCGAAGCCAATGCCAGATGGACTCCTTGAGCCGTTGTCAAATCCCTCAATAACTTCTCAACACCAGGCAACGCAATAGCTTTTCTAAACTCGACTTCTTGGATTGCATATAGCTGCTCGTAGTAGTCTTCTGTAGTGATGGTGGATGCAAGATTTGCCCACGTGAGGAGGATGGCGATTGCTTCACGAGCGGGACGGCCTTGAAGTCTGCATTTTATGTGCCAAGGTACTGGACCAGCTTTATAGCGTGCGAGAAGGATATTGTGACATAGCGTGAGGATGTCTTCGGTGTTTATAAGAAGGCCATCCATGTCGAAGAGGCAGGCTCTTATAGGTGGGAAGCTAGGGTTTATGTGAGAAGCAGAACTGAGGAGGCAGGGGCAAGAGGACACACCGAGGGTTCTGTTCAACTGCCATGTTGGACATGCGCTTTAGTTCTGCAAGAATTCTTTGAAGTAGAGCTTCAAGCCCAATTACTGTTGTGTCTATACATATATTTCGTGGTACTGACTCCAGCCGAAATGTGGCCGTTCGGCGAATGACTCAGGGCGGAATCGGATTTGAAATCTATCCAATTTTACAATATTTTTCTTGTAATGAGATCCGAGTAATTTCTTGGAAATTTTATTCCCTGTCTTCGTAGTCTATGATTATGACTCCTGTGAGTTAGGAAGGCTTCGACAAGACCAATTGGAGAACTTCGAAGTGAAAGAAGAGGAATAAATGTTCATGAAATTGTCGAGATAATTGTACCAGCTCACACATCAGTTGACAGCCTCATTTACGTTCCAATCATCTGATTAGGAATTATTAGTAAGTAAAATGTTGTTTGACTATCATATTGTTGGCATCTGGTGGTAATCTTATTTATTAGTCACCCACCCGGAACATGGGCATGTGAAGTACGCTATTGACAACCTCTGCCCCTCATCCTCATCATCGGAAATATCACGCACGCACATCTCACTTCACTGTCTCAAAATCATCCGTGATGTCCATTGTGCACATAGTCCTTTTCGAATTTAAGCCCACGGTCGAAGGAGCTGTAGTTCACGACGTACGTACGATAATACCCCGCCATACCCCGCACTTACTCATGTGTCTGTTACATTTTTGAAGTCCAGTTTCCAGAGCTCGTATATTTTATACTTGTGACTAATTCTCTATTATTGGTATAGGTCTGTAAGCGTATGCTAGCTCTCCGCGAACAATGCGTTCACCCTGTGACTAAAAAGCCATACGTTGTCGACAGTTCCGGCGGACGGGACAATTCTCCTGAAGGACACCAAGTAGGAAGTCCCCTTCCACCCACTACCTCAAGAGTTTACTGCTTATAGTTTTAAACGTAACAGGGAGGATTCACACACGGATTTGTAGTATATTTTGCAAGTGAAGAAGACAGGAGGTATTATCTGGAGGAGGATCCTGCACATCTAGCTTTTGTCAAGAGCTTGGAGGGCATCATGCAGAATGCCAGAATTGTAGATTATTCGCCAGGAGTGTTTTAGGAGATTAGTGACTAGCATTGAATTCAGTAGAGGATTTGGAGGGCTTGTAGTCATGATAGCTATCGATCTTGGCGAAAATTGGGAGTGGTTTCTCATACGATACGGAAGCATGGAATATAGTCGATGGAGAACACAATTTTTTTAAGGTATCAAGGTGGATGTTAAAAATATCTCATTCTTGGAGTATATAACGTCTCTATAGAAGCTGCTGAGACTGGTATCCTGTCCAAACGCCTTCCCAATGCCCGCGCAATGCTCGTAAAATATAGCTGTGAACACAAGGGCTTTCTACACCATAAAAGACTCGCCACAACCACATTGTTCCTCTGTGGCTAGTTAGAAAGAGGATTCAATCAAGGGAAAGGATGCCTTACTTATATTCGGATTCTTGAATACGAATCTTTGGTTGAGCTTGTCCTCTACCCAGTCCATCTCACTTCCGATGATACTGAAGAGCGCCTTGCTATCTATGAGCACTTTCACTCCATCTTGCTCCACTTCTTCGTCGAACATGCCCGGCTTCTCCACGTATTCGAGATGATATGCTAGCCCGCTACATCCACGATTACGTACGCCGACCTTGATGAGCTTTGGGTCTGGTTGATTTAGTAGAGCTCGTAACTGGCTCACTGCACCAGGCGTCAGGCTCATGGCCGCCTTTCGTGCCCGTAGCTTTGGTCTTGGCTTTGCTCTCGGCTGCGCCAGAGGTGTCGTAGGCTTTGGCTTCTGTGCTTCCTGCTCCGTCACACTTATGCTCGATTTCTGATCTGCCGGCAAGTCCGAAGCAATCTCGTACTGTCCAGTCTGCTTCGGCGGCCGCGTCTCATTCACTTGTGGAATGCCGCCCGCGATGGATGTGTCGGGTATGCCCGCATTTCGGGGAGGAGGCGGCTGATTTTCGAGCGGGTACGGTTGGTATGCGGTGCTCGTTTGCATCTTCCGTTTCGAGGACATTCGCGATGAGTTCGCAGAGGAGAAGGCTCGCAAGATATGTTGGCAGGGCCGCAGGGAAGAGGTTGCTGGGGAAGAGGCAAATCTCAGGACATAGCTGGTCGATGATGTCAGGGGTGCAAAAACTCGCTGCGCCGACATCTTGACGGATGCCTTCAGAATCCAAACTGCAACAACAACTAGATCTGAGCTAGATCTAGAGGAGGGAGACCAGTTTATAAGGGGTTGAGGGAGGGTGCGAGCAGGATCCGGGAGAAGTAGCTGCGGGTTATGATAAATGGTGCCACATTCGAGGCTGCTCGGCTCACTTGCACATGAACAGATGACCAATCAATGGCCGCCCATTTCCAAGACTTGGAAAGCGCAGGAGAAGCAGAAGCTGACACGAGATGTTCGATAGGTGGTAGGTAGAAGACTATATCAAATGCCGCAGAAATCTTTCACGTGCTTAGGAGGACCAGAACTGGGTCGACGAGAGATAGTCGTGAGGGTTGTGGTAGTTTGAGCCTCCTTGCCTTGCTTTAACCTTTCACCAGCTCCAGGGAAAAGCCCGGCGTCGGCCGCTACCATACAGTAGAACCACCTCAGACCCTCAGACTCTCAGAGATCGGCGTCGGCTCCAGCTCCAGCTCCCGTAGAACCATGCCCATGCCCATGCTCATGCCCATGCCTAATCGCACAGAGACGTGAAATTCTTAGGGTGCGATTCGGCACAGTTACGCACCGCATTCACAGACCGAGCCAGACAATAGACAAAGACATCCCTTCCGACTGACGCAGGGACGCAGGGACGCAACTCACCGCCATCTGGTCTGCTCGATCTGCTCTGCCTGCTGGGTATCTTCCCACAGCCATCTGCTGCCATGAAGAATGGAGCCTTCCCCTCTCACTCAGCAAGCTCGACCTGAGGTATTTCAGCAGAAGATAGTGGAGCTATATGAGGCTTTGTTCAAGGTGTGGAAACAGTCCATGGCTGCTGTCGAGGCCGCGCGGTCTAACATTCTCTTAGGATGAAGACGACCCCGAGAAAACAGAAGGCTTCTGGCGGGAGTTCTTTCTGTTGCGTCCAGATAAAGCCTCCCTGCAGCGCATCTTGATAGAGTTGAGTTCGGACGATCTTCTACATCTCCAGGTACGGCAAAATTGCATCGTCCAAACGCAACGGCGGATCTGATATCTCTATAGGCGCAGACGCGGCAGCTTTTCTCTAGAGCAGTAGGGTGCATCAAAGCAGGAAGTGCTCCAGCTGATTCTCATGCTCTTGATGTAAGATTTGGCCATCCCTTGGTACAAGCCAGGCTGACGGGACAGACCATCACAGCTTTTCTGGCATCGGTGCTACCCAAGAAATATACGAATCCGAGCTCTGATATAATCAATGTTCTGGCAGGACTAGACGAGGTCGATGCTGTCTTCACAGATTTTGTCGCTGCGCTGGACGTAACTATAAGAACTGGGAGAACCTGTGCGCTGACTGCCCTCGGGTGCTACAATCATTTACTAACTTATACGCAGTAGACATCAGACAAAAAGCGATTGAGGTTGCGTTAGCTGTTGTCTCTGGCGCATACCAAACGAGTCTTCTATCATACTTTACGCACCGTGATCTTTTTCCTGCTCTTATGAAAGTGGGTATTGCAATCTGCCCAGCTTGGCGACTCGACTCACACCCCACAGTTCATACAAGATTCTGATACCACTTTACGAGCGTTTGAGCCCTTCACACTTCTTGGCCTTTTAGCAAATTATAACAAATTCGAATTCCAAAATCCCTACCGCTTACGACTTGATGATTTTGTCAATGAAGGGATCATACAGAAGATAATACGATCCGTGGGTCATACATGCGCAACATCTCGAGGGAAATATATTGCAATCCAGGAGGATCTTCCCGAGGGATGGACTCTCAGCAATACACTTAATATGATTGGATTGGGCGTGATAGCTCCTGGCCCTAAGAATACGGCCCCTGCAATTGATCCTGACGTTGCTAAAGAAATGTTTGCTAAGCTGTAGGTGATTGCGAATTCTGCACAGAGACCAAGTCCAATTAACAATTGCACAGGCCGGGCAATGAAGCTGCTGTTCTGCTAGCAACATACGACTTTGCGCATGCAAATAAATTATTTTGCTTCAACTTCGTGTCACTGCCAGCCGAGAAAGGAGCTGAAGCTCCCATAGGCGCCTTCCTCTCGCTCACCTCATATTTATTAGAACACGCTTATTCTTCCTTTCGAACAAGTCTTTACGCACATACTAATGTTCTCGTCTTACGGCTTCTGATCGAAGACCAGGTCTTGTGTAAGAAGATATGCAGCGATGAGAGCAAAATGTCTGTAAGACTATGTCGACAACGATCACCCTATTTACCCCCAGTAAGAGGGGACAGAATGCTTGCAGCCAGTATCTTGGACATCATGATTGATGGCATCAACCACAATCTTCGGCGACGCCTTGACGTGGACTTGTACATCCTCTGTATCGGCATCATCATTCGACTCATCTCTCACCTATCTCGTTCTCGAACTCGCCTAAACTATCACTGGTCCGAGCTATTCAGATCTCTTCTAGCTCTCGTCCGTTTCCTCAACACCTAC
This sequence comes from Proliferodiscus dingleyae, assembly GCA_003988795.1. NCBI lineage: Eukaryota > Fungi > Ascomycota > Leotiomycetes > Helotiales > Lachnaceae > Proliferodiscus > Proliferodiscus dingleyae. The sequence goes on along the minus strand of QYAK01000002.1, from coordinate 265,034 downwards.
ACCGCTGACTTGAAACACCTAAACAATATCGACATTCTTCTAGACGATCTCGTGAATTTGATTGCTCTATCTCTATCCGCCGGTGAGGCCTTTCTTCCCAACCCAGCTGCGTATGACGATCTTTTCTACAAGCTCGTAGAGACTGGCGAGATTTTGGTCAAATTTCGAGATAATTATGAGCTTGGCAAGCGACCAACAAGTTCGATAGACACATTAATTAGTGTAAATACGCATTACAAACAACTCCTTGAAGATGGAGCTCCAGGGCGCAGAGGGAAGCATCTCACAAATGCGCAGGTGTCTGGAGTCATCAAGCAGGGCTATGAGACTCTGAGCATCCAGGCGAAAGAAGGGCTGGACAGTTGGGAAAAGTATCGCGAGGCAGACAAGAAGGTGTTTTTAAAGAAGATGTCGAGGGCAGCGGTTGGGGATGTCAAGGCTTTGATCAGTGAGACCTGAAGCATGTCAAAGGATACGATTGTCTCATGTACTATTAGTTCAGGATAGACGCGCAATGCCTTTGGCCAGGTACCTACAATCCAAAAGTCAAACATGCCCAGTACGGCGGCTACTTTCATCATAGCTGGGGAAGCACTTCTAGCGCGCGCTGGTCAAAGGGAAGAATTGGCTAAGATTGGGCGTTCAGGACCCTGGGGCACGGCGCTTACAGGCGAGCTCCAACACCAACACCTCCCTATCAGATTGACGGAGTCGAAGAACTTGAAACCTCAACATCCTCTGCACTACGTCGCGAATAGGCAGCGACTGCAGCCGATTCTACCCTGACGTATCCGAATTGCTGGCACATTCGTTCTCGTTCACATCCCCATCTTCACGGTGGCTAGCTACGGCGATCATCTACGGAGTGTACGAGATGAGGTCGAACTTTATGAATGAGGGCTACGGGCGCGTCTTTTGAGGATGTCGGGCAGAAGCTGCAGGATGCTTTCGCAGTGGATCTTGCTTTCCTTTGTCCTGCAACATCTCGTGTACAAATCAGATATGCTTTTCACTCTTTCTCCACTGGCCGACATAGAAGAGATGGAGAAGGTTCGATTTGCACGACTGATGTTGTCTTTCCACGCAATTCTAACAGTGAGGATTCTACAGTACCTATTTTCCGCTCCATTCTTCCATCCCGCACAAAGCATCCGCCACCCGGTCTCCCTCATATCAGGACTGTTTTGTCGTTTGCAGATTTAGAGTGGAAGTAAAGATTACATCGCCATCGTCTTCATCATCAGCCGTGAGCGAGCCATAGGCATCTGTTGCGCAGACAGCCGCCTCTTTGTTGATTCAGTCCGTCCGGGTGTCAAGGAACGACTGGCTGCCAGCTCTCCTCGGTAGCGCGCCTATTCACAGAGACCACCACCAGCGACAAAGGAGAGCCGGACATGCCAAGACTTCGAGAATAGGTACATGGCCAGGGACCTGTGGATGGAAACAAAAGTCTTTTGTTTCGGAACTTCGAGACGCTCTCAGGTCTCTTGGCCGCCCACCCGGCCGTGAGGGCTTCAAAAGGGTAGGCTGTTCCACTTTGTCCGAGCGTGCTGTACTTTGATTCACCATTTCACATCCTATTGTCTTCCTCATAATAGTTCTTTGTTCGTAGTTCTATTCTATTCACACAACCTTTTATGTTAATGTGAACCATTCGCTTTTTGATAGAGTCTCAAATAATTTCTGATCCACGGATCTTGTATAAACACAACACACTATTATCTTTGCTGGCAAAGTCTTACACTTAGAGAAACCACCCACACACTGCTACGATGCCCTCACTAGCAGGCATCAAACAGTTCCTCACATCACATACTGAAATGTCCTCAGCAAGAGATGCTCCACGTCAGGGCTTCCCAGCCGTCCCAAACACTCTCGACGCCGGCCACTATGAGATGGGGGATTACAACGACCACCTCGCGCCACAACCGAATACACTACCCTCCTACACACCATATCTAGGTCTACGGGCACGATTATCGCAAGTATGGATAAACCGTTGGACGATCCTCTTGCTCCTGATCATATGCCGCCTATTGCTCGCCATCTCGTCCGTCAATCGAGACATTGCATCCGCCAAGACAGAGGCACTATCGGCATGTACCAGTGTCGAGAACATCGGAAGCGCTATGGCTTCTATGCCTCACTACCTTTCTGATGGTGTTAATGCCCTAGCTGCCGATGGAGTTACGAAGGCCGTCAACGGACTCATGGATATGTTGATGCTCAGTGTCACTGGGGTAGAGGAGATAGTCTTGTTCATCATCAACATGATGACCTCTACCTATGTGTGCTTGATCACTCTAGCTGTGTCCGGGAGTCTTCATGTAGCTATTGATATGATCGAGAAAGTTGCGAATGCTATGAACCAGACTATCGGCGATATCACAAACGGTATAGACACGGATGTTGGAAAATTCCAGGACTCAATAAATTCTCTTCTCAAGGGGGTCAGCATCCCGGCTGGCCTACTCGGGGGCTCTAAAGATCCACCACAGCTCAACATAACCGGACAACTCAACTCCTTGACCGACATCCATATTGACCCCACCACATTAGATGCCGATCTTACGAAACTCAACGCCTCTATCCCAACTTTTGCTGACGTTCAGAACTTCACAAATACTGTGATCAGCACTCCTTTTGAAATGGTCAAAGGATTCATAAATTCTTCATCTGCGAATTACACCTTCGACAAGTCCGTATTTCCAGTTGCTCAAAAGAAATCTTTGTCTTTCTGCTCCGATAATAGCACCCTCAACGACTTCTTCACAGAACTAGTCAAAGCTGTTTACACTGCTAGAATCGTCTTCCTCGTCATACTTATTCTTGCAGCAATTTTGGTGTGCGTTCCAATGGCCTGGTTGGAGATTCGGCGCTGGCGTACCATGAAGCAGCGATCTGTTCTACTTCAGAAACATGCCTTTGATCCTATCGATGTTGTCTATATCGCATCACGACCTTACACAACCACAGCTGCTATCAAATTCTCATCAAGGTTCAAGGGGACAAAACGCCAGATCCTTGCTCGTTGGTTTGTTGCATACGCTACTTCGCTCCCTGCGCTGTTCCTACTGGCACTCGGAATGGCTGGCCTTTTCAGCTGTCTTTGCCAGTTCATCATCTTGAAGGTCATCGAAAAGGAAGTACCTGTGCTTGCGCATGAGGTTGGCGATTTTGCCGGAGACGTCGTCAAAGCTCTCAACTCATCTTCAACAGCATGGGCTCTAGACGCAAACCAGGTTATTAATAGCACTAATGTCAAGCTGAACGACGATCTCTTTGGCTGGGTCAACACGACGACTACCGCAGTCAACAATACTCTCACTACGTTCACCGATGATATGAATACAGCATTGAATGCAACCTTCGGTGGCACAATCCTTTATGATCCCATCCAGGGCGTCATGAACTGTCTCGTCGAGCTTAAGATTGCCGGCATCCAGAAAGGTCTTACCTGGGTGCAAGACCACGCTCACATTGACTTTCCTGAATTCCGGCCTGACGTATTCTCCCTGGGCGCCGCAGCAAGCCTCACCAACTCGACTGCGGACGATTCCTTCCTTGCTAATCCAGCAAGTGTGACTACTGATGACATCACTGGGGCCGTCAATAAAGTCACCAGTGCTCTGGAAAATGGAATTCGCAATGAAGCTATAATCTCGACGTGTGTGGTCCTACTCTGGTTTGTGGTGATGTTCATCGGCCTCGGCCGTGTCCTCTTCGCTATGAGTGGCCGCGACAAGACTCGCGGTGAAGGCGGTCCCGTTGGCTATACTGGAGATAGAGCGCCATTGTCACCGACGGTTGGTAACCAAAATGATACTACAATGTTTCCTGTCTTCCGTGGTCCAGTCGACATCAAGACGTCCGATGGCGTTCACCATACTGACGAGAAGTATGGTGATGTCGGACGCAGAAGTGTAGAAGGGAGTCTAAAGCCTGGACATGCAAGAGCTAGCAGTTATGGATATATGGATGGGAAGCATTGATGCTGGACGTTCTTTATAGGGTTTGCATGCATAGCATTGGAGTCGGCGCTTTGAAGGGATACCCAGACAGACCCTTGGATTGTTGCATTCATGGAGGAAGTATCTTGGCGCTGGGTCTATGAATTATTTTTGGCATTTAAGATATTGGTTTAACTGCACAGACGCCATAAAATATCATTGGGCGTAGAATAATGAATTGATACTTATTAAGACTTTAAGCCCTTATTAGACAGTTGAACTTGGATTGAGAAATGGCAGTCTGTCTACGAAGCTCTCCGATGCATATGGCATCACCATATATCATAGGTCATTTAGTGCCATTGTCATGTTTGGTTGAGTCCGCCGATTTCGTTGAGATATAGTACATAGGCTTTGGGGAGCAGTCCGAGAAGTATTATAGTCTCCACCATCAGCAAGCCATGCCTAAACTGCTTCGTAGGTCGACAATGGTTAGAATTGCATCAAGCGATACATAATGTGCAAGCAAGAATGCAGTAGAAACTGGGGAAAGCTATTCGCAGGACGGGTATACTTGGAACTATACAAGATATCCACCAGAAGATAATGAGGTCCGTTCGTCAGTCAAACTCAATTCTCTTCCCTCTCAACAGCCAACCTCCAGCTAATTTTCCCAGAACATACCCAGCATACGCCCCTGTAACAATCGTGACCGGCCACTTCTGCCATTCTCGATCCCAGTCCAAGGGAATAGGTACAGCACCTAGCCATGCGCCCAAAAAACATCCTACCGTGCCCCCAAATATCTCGTCAATAGGACTGTACACGGACGCAATCTCCCTCCACTTCTTGCCATCAGAACCATGTACATAAATCAGTGGGAATATTGCAAGGAGAGCAAGGTGTGTAGAGCCCAGAAGCGTGTGGGGTAGGTGTGTTGTTACAGGAGCGCCAAAGAGGATTTGCAGGGCTGCGAGGATCGGTACGGAGAGAATGGAAAGAAGGAGGGCGAAGAATACGATCTGTAACATAGTAGTCAGCCATCTTATACCTCAAGATAGCTCGGGTAGAAGCGTACAAAAGCTTTCGGGGATAGCGCCCTCTCCGTCCTCTTGCTTGCATTTGGCTTTGCTTTCTTCACAGGCTTGGCATTCGAACCTGTGGCTGGCAGACAGAGAACTGCATATCCTGTTTGGATGACCACTAGGGGGACGAGGGAATTGAACAGCGTTGGCACTGGATCTGCAACGAGTGCTGGGAAGCGTAGGTAGTATGCCGAGAGAAGGAGAGCTGGGTGGACTTGCGAGATGATTCGCGCGAGTTCATTAGGAAGAAGCTCAATTGGTAATGAGAGTTTTGTTTGGACTGATTTTGCTGTTGGGTCGGTGGCAGACATTGTTACGGGATCAATGAGCGCCATTCCAGACGCTGAATGCGCTTTGGTGGTTTTGGGAGTTGCACATTATCAAAGGTTGAAGTGACAGGGGATCAGGACGGGAAGACACGTGTGGGACGCGACGCTACGCATGATAGAAAGGAGCTTCTGTATGGCAGCACTCAACTTGATTCCAAACTTAGACACTCTCCTTTCGAATTGATTTACTTCCCGCACGTCTACTTGTTTGAGTCCAAGGCTAGCATAAAACTACTAGTACTCAGTACGGGCACAGACATAAACATTATCAGCTTGACATTTGCAACCCAAATAACCCGTGCAATTTCTTACAGTCATGTACCCATGTTCCATACTATGACCGTGTGACCAGATTCCTTAGAGAAAGATCGTAGACAATATCCTCAATCTTCTTGACATTATACTTGATGCTATCGCTCCTCCGTCGCAGCGAATCATTCTTGAGGTTCAAGATCTGGAAGCCAGCATGGAGACCCTTAACGAATTGACTGATCTCTAATGGTCTTTGATAGTCACCTAACGTAACAGAGTTGACGGCAAGTCTGGCGAGTTCCTCAATGAGGGTGATGAGTGATTGGAGGTATTCTTCAATGGTTATATGGAAGGCGTCTTTGTCTTTAAGATTTATGGGAACTGAGCTTGTTAGTATTGATAGTACTTTACAGGCTTTGGATAAGCATACCGTGCAAAAACTCGCCCACTTCCTCGATGGTTAGGAGCCTGCCTGGCTCCGCCTTACCATCGTTTGCTGTGCCTCCAAGCCAAACCCAGAAGATGGTTGTAAAGATGACATTCTGGACGTCTCGAGTCCAAAGTCCATTGTATCTACAAAAGTCAGCCGTGTTATAAAACCAAGAGACGTCATCTAACTTGTAATATGGGTAACTTGAAGCTAGGCTACTCAGCTTGCCAATGCTCTCAACCTCCTCTTTGATTGCAGTTTCGGCAGAGTCAAGGCATGACTTAACTTTTGGTTTCGTTAGAGCAGGGTTGAAAGTTCGAATGGCTCACTCACGATTTGCTGACGGAGTCGAATGAGCTTCGGATAGTATGGATTGCGTGCCACGACCTTGTCGCTCCAATGTCTGCACGATGGTCCGGATCTGGTCTCGCACTTCAGCATCTTCATCGATCTTATTCTGAAGCTCCTCAAAGATCTTTGGGTCGACCATTACGTTCCCACCGTGGGTTGTCATCTTGGTGTTGCGTCTAGGAAGGTCACGCTACGCACAATCAGAATTTGCGAAAATTGAATCTAGCACGTAAAAGCAGAAGCAATGAAATGATGAGCGAGATGGCATTCCTTTCTCTACGGACTATCTACTGCAGTCGAGTCTAGGATATCATACTCGCGCCCTGCCTTCTAGAGCTGATCGATGTCTTGATCCGCTGCTGAGACATTTGCAGATATGACGATGCACGATAGATATATCCATAAGGTAAGCCACCTGCTCCCACAGCCCCTGTCTCTCTGGTCGATGTCTCCTGTCGCTGTCATGTCCGTTTATGAAACTCTTCTTCGCATGTCTGGCAAGCCAAGCTCTGCAATGAAAAGTGTTCGCGTCGTCTAGAGGCAGTGAAAGACTAGAGACACTGTGAATCGGATCATGAGCAAGCTCAGAGGATCCAATCCGAGGGACAAAAATAAGTATAATCTTTGTGCATCTCGTAAGATGCTTCCAGAGATTAAACTGAAAAGAACAGATACTACACTTGATCTAAGCCAATAGGCAAAGAGAGCTAAAGAGAAAAGAAGGGATTCAAGGGAGAAGGCCTCAATTTATAGAATTGTTTGGGCGCGCTAATTCTTAGCGAGAGTGCAAACTTTTCCCGTTTGTTTTGTTTGCCTTGGGTGCAAACAGTGCAAACAGTACAAACTCTAGAAGCTTTGACCAGCTGGCCGGCGTACAATGTGCAGGTACGTAGATAGCTAGGGGCAGCGATTTCCTTGGTGTTTACAGACATCATCGCCCTCGAACAATAGAGATCACTAGAAAGCAATAGCGAAGAGCAGGAAAGTAGCGCATGAGCAGATTGATAATTTAATCAACAGTATTTTAACATGCACTATCGTTCGGTCTACCATATTTCCGGATAGTGACAGGTTGTCTTGCAGTCACTATGCCATGCTATATTTGTACTGGGAGGTCCGACTTGCTTCAAAGCACTCTATTTGGCTCGGCTCTCATACTCTCGTTTTATTGTAGACATCGAAGCGTCTTCGTTTCTGAAACTCAACTTTTTTGTATAGAGAGACACACACAAGCAACAAGAGCAGGGTATCCCGCGAAATTGGGTGTTATTAGGTCGCGGATGGCAGGGGGTCATCGAGGGAGCATCAGTACGCGCTGTATATCTAGATAATACTGTGGTCACTTCTGACCGATAAAGTCTAAAAATCTCGTAGAATACGTCTTGACCGCGGAACAAAAGTAATGTTAGGCGAGCGTCATGTGAAAAATCGCCATGAAGACTAAGAAGCATGCCGATACTGTGTATTCCCCGGATTTTGCTGATCCCCGTCTTGCCTTTATTTTGGACCTCGGCGATTGTCACATGTCCCCCGTAGGGCAAGCCACCCATCTCACCAGGACTTCGTCTTCGTCTGTCGAACGGCTTTCTTTCTTCAATCCTATTCCTCTTCATCAATACTGGCTCCTTTTGTCCTATCAGTCAACGGTCGTCTCTGCACCTCATTCCATAGCTTTCTAAAGCCCCGAAGTTGCCGCAATGTCTCTCAAGAACGGTTGGTACATCTACTACAATCTAGGACGACACGCTCAATGATGATTTCAGATGCCTTCCCCTCCTCGGTCGCCTTTGATGCCATCCAAGCCGCATTGACATCTTCTGACGCTGAACGAAAAAGCGCTATCAAGCAAGGCAATGCTGTATTTGCTTTCACATTGAAGAACAAAGCCGGCGAGACAGATAGCTGGCACATCGACCTGAAGGAGAAAGGTGAAGTCGCAAAGGGCGTTGGAGAGAAACCTACAGGTAAATCTTTTGACACTTGCAATGTGACAAGCGCTATGTCTGGCAATGTTTGTGGCTGATGTCTATTGCGCAGTCACACTATCCCTCTCTGATGACGAATTCGGAAAGTTGGTCGAAGGCAAAGCGAATGCGCAACGGTTATTCATGTCAGGGAAGTTGAAGGTCAAGGGAGATGTTATGAAGGCCACGAAGATGGAGCCCATCCTCAAGCGGGCCCAAGCTGTTCAGGCCAAGCTGTAGACAAGATGTACTATCAATGCATCGCTTGCTTGCTTGATTTCGTCACGGTTCACGTGAACCAGAGCTCTTCTTCAGGCCCGGGTAGTTTTTATGTCTCTCCCTTTGTGACTACAAAGAAATTCCGGGATTTGCTGTGGTACTGCTATCCTCACAGTCGGAACCAGTTTTAGATGATGAGTGTAAGAAAATGTAGATAGCATCTTTTTCCTGCGCCATAAGATTGGATATACCTAGTCATGCTTGAATGAAGGCTTGAGAAGCTTGTTTGGATTCAAAGAGAATTAATTGTTCATGATTATTTACCTTATTCATCAGATCTATGACGTCGTACTGCCGACCACAAAAACCATTCAAAAATCTTCGAGAACTTAGAACAATAAGTCTAAGAGTTCTGTGAACCTTGTGTGGCTTACAAAGAAGAAATTTATTGAAGGTGCCGCTCCATAATCTGTTTCCATCTTAACAAGCTCTAATCTACATTCCATCAACTCTTTGTTCTTCGACTTGATAAATTAGTAAAGCAAAAGTAGGGTCTGGAAGGAGCTAATACTATCGTATCAAACCCATTGTCCATGAGCTAAGAGTTATTTTTGTGAATAAGAGTCTCAATCCGCATTTTACCGGCCCATCCTATTCACACAAGAAACAGCACTATTGTGCCACAAGAATTTCACGTGACCAGACCTTATTCCCTGTTGACTTTAGAACCCTGCCTGCTTTTCCTCCCAGACCACCAGCACCAGTACTTCGACGCGCGAACCCGACACACCATACCTGACCTCGACTCGACCTCCTCATCAGCCCGCAACTTTTTTCTCTCATGGAAATTCGGTCATGGGAGAAGCCTAGCATACTGTGCATTTGATCGACGGCAAATGCGCACAGAAGCTACGCTCTTCGTCATTTCGAGGCCTCCTTCATCTTAGAACGACCTTACATCACCCCGAGCAAGGTCCCTCTCATCATACAACACGAAGCCCTGTTATCCAGCATCCTCGCGTCGCGCTTGCCCTATTCTCATATCCTGAATCATCAGGTAGGCGTCCGTTGTCATGGAGGGCGGCCCACCTCGCGCCAATGCCGCGCAGCTTGCGGCTAGGAAGATCAAAGAGAAGCCCAAGGCAAAAAGAACAGGGACGCCGAGACTTGAGAGTTCCCCTTCTCCTTTTCCGGCACAAACACAATCGAACGGCGGGCTTTTTGGAGGCAGCGTACAATCCTCGGGAACATTCGATTTCTCTGGACCAGCAGCCGCGCCGTCCTTCCCTCCCCCTACCTTTGGCGGCAATACCAATGCTTTTGGAGGTAATACCAACAACATATTCGGTGGAAACAAAGAGCAATCGTCGGAAATGTCTGGCCGTGATTCAGACCGTCTGGTAGATGATAGGCCAGCTAAAAGGCAATTTGGAGTTTCCGCTCCTGCACCTCAGCAGAATGGCAATCCATTTCAGATCCCTAACGGTTTTGGACAAGGGTCACAAGCTTCCACGAACGTTTTCGCTGCCAATAATCCCTCTCAAGGTGCAAGCAACATATTTGCAACGTCATCAACCACTCCCTCTACGAGCATTTTCGCCAACTCCTCGACCACACAAAATCCACCCAGCAACCCTTTTGCCTTTGGTTCAGCTGCTCCTCAACCTGCCCAAGCGCCAACTATTAACTTTGGGTCTGGTGCAGCTACAGATAAACCAGCAGGTAATCTCTTCAATTTCAATCAACCCTCGCAGCCCCCACAAGCTCCAGCACCGACGACCTCAATCTTTAATCAAGCGCCGCTCACCTCAGAAGCAAAGCCTTCGGCTCCCTTCTTCTCCTTTGGGCCGTCTGTGAAAGCACAGGAAGCCTCCACGCCTTCAACTACCGGTATCAACTTCGGCTCCCTTCCATCAAGTAACAGTCCGACAAAGGATATATCCCAGGATGCCCTTCCTCCAGCACCTGCCCCATCAACAAATATTTTTGGTTCCATTGCTCCCGCTGTTTCCAAACCACAAACTTCCAACATATTTGGTAGTGTGCAAACCACCGATTCGTCCTCCACGAATATGTTTGCGAGGCCAGCCGAAGCCACCACAAATGGCACAAGTAAACTGTTTGCCAATCCTTTCTCGAACACAACGCCAATCCCACCACAGACGTTTGTCTCAGAAGCTGCACGGGAAGATGCACAAAAGCATGCCGACTACTTCGGAACTCTGTTGGCGAAGCAGCGAGCAAGAGAGAATGAGGAAGCGTCTCAAGCCGCCAGCAACATTTCTAAGGATGCGGATAAGCCTAGGCAACCCTCAAGCAATATATTTGGTAGTGTTGAACCTCAGGCGGCGCAATCTAGCAACATATTCGCGAGCACAAATAGTGCCACATCGACACCTCAGCTTTTTGGAAGCTTCAATAAACCTGTGTCCCAGACTTTCGCTCAATCAAATATCAACGGTGTCGAGAATGACAAACCTATCTCACCAGAAAGACAACCCGTACCGAAGACTGATTTGTTTAGTAATCTAAATAAACCTTTGGACAAAACAGCTCCTGGACCCAAGATCAACGGCACTGGAAACCCGGCGGTGAATAACTCGACTAGTTTAGCACCTGCTACAATCACGAGCGACTTATCAGGTAATCACAATAAGCCTGCAGAGCAGTCAATGGAATCATCAGGACCTTCTTTAGCACATAAAGAGGCAGGCAACTTTTCAGGAAGCTCTTTGAATCAGGCCCAACCAACCCAGAAGGTTAACTGGGCAAAAGTCGACTGGGATCAATTCAGAGGCTCAACGATGAAGTTTCAGGAAGTATCAAATCCAAAGTCTCGCTATTATACCCAAGGGATCCCGCCTGTAAGCTAGATCTGTTACTTCTGCACATCTCTTCACTTGCTAACTCAACTCAGTTTATGGAACCCCAATCAAACACGCCATATACCCCCGACGTTGTCTCACTCATAGATTCGATCTCCAAACAGGAAGTCGAGGAACAATTCAAGGCCTACGACTTATTGGCACCGAAGTCACCTGAGAAGGCACCTTCGATGACCAAAGTAGACGGGGGTTTAATACATGACATTCGCGGGGATCCAAAGGAATATCCCAAGCTATTCCCAGGCCTCAACTATGCCAAGACATTCCCATCACAATACATGGCACGCCTGGTTCCCGGCAACTTTTCACCAGAGCTACGTATCGAGTTCTATGTCGCTTATCGTATGAAGATCCTCAACAATGAGATGAGAAAATACTTTGAATCAGTGTCAATCGTCGACAACATCATGCCCGCAGTCATGTTCTACAACGTCCAGCGAAACCATATTCTACGAAAAGGCACGGTAGAGTATACATCAGAGCTCGACAGGCTTGGAATTGAGCCAAAATTGACTGTACCACATGGAAATAGCGCTGCTAAGCGTCTCGCCACTCGTGACGAGGATGAGGCAAATGAGCCCCCTAGCAAGCGCACAAAGCCGCTTGAGTCGTCCAATAGAGCCCAGAATTCACCTGAACCACTATTGAATGGCTCTTCAACCACTTCGCCATCAGTACAACTTTCACAGGCTACTGCTCCACAGCCAATAGTACCCTCGTCATCCTCTAAAGCAAAGAGGAAGGGTGACGATTTGGATCAAGACATGCCCCAGCCTAAGAGGAACAGTCCTTTAAAGCAGGTAAACATGCAAAATTTGAATGGCAACACTGGCGGTTCGAATACCTCGAATCTGTTCAAGGATATACTCGACAGCCCGGCAAAACCAAGTAGCCCGGTCAAGTCCAGTCTAGAGAGGAAAACTTTCGGCTCACCAGCCAAGCCAACAAATGATGCTCCTCGTTTCAATCCATTTGGTAATCTGCCCGTTCCACCCCTACCCACGGCTAACAAAGAGGCTCTACCAAATGCTGGAAACAATCTTGATCAAAAATCGTCTCCGTCGAATCCATTTACGACAGGAACAATACCTTCATTCTCACCAAATGCTCCCTTAGGTCCCGGAAAGTCACCTTCCCCTAATCCATTCCTCACCTCATCTTCAACTTCAGATGTCCCTGTGCAAAAGCCGCCTGCTATCAAGCCTCCAACCTTCGGTGCCCTTCCCATGGATGCTATGGCACAATTCGCTGCTAAAGCTTCGCAAGATGCAAAGGACAATGACCAAAAGCTTCTAGAAAAGGCAATCGACGAAGACTGGGATGAAGATGAAGAGGATGAGGAAACGTTCACAGCGAGATGGAAGAAGAAGCGAGCTGCGGAACTCAAAGAATTGGAAGAAGTTGCAAAGAAAGGCCAGGGCCAGGGCTTTCAGTACGCAGCACCAGACAGTGCCACCTCAAAGTCGTTATTTAAGACCGCTGAAGAACCTCCGAATTCAGCTTCCTTGTTTGGTCAGAAGGGTTCTCAAACTTCCAATGGTGGCATCTCTACTCCTTTGTTTGGTTCCCGCACATCTACGCCTGGGGCTATCTCAAGTACCCCAGGATCTGTTCTTGATAGCCATACGTCTGGGAAACCGATCACATTTGGGAACAACCCTTTTGCAAAGTACACCTCGGATCCGGATAGTGGAAAGGACGGAGATGTGGATGATGAGAGTGCAGACGAAGATGCCGACGGGGAGAGCGATTCGGAAAACAAGGATCCCAATTATCAACCGGGCCAAGAAAGCAATAGTGGTCCTGGCACACCGGCTTCAGAGACTGGCGAGGGTATAGCTTCAGCCAAGAAACTGCATTCTTCCTTCAACTTCCCGCAAGTAAAGTCGACGGGGCTTTTTGGGACTGGCTCCGGCTCCGGCATCACTACTCCGGCCAGGAGTTTAGAAGACCGTATTTCTAAGGATATTAACGGAGAGATAATTCGAAACATTCCGCCTGGAGAGGAGAAAACTTCTGGTAGAAGTCTAGAGGATCGGATTGCCAAAGATGGTGACGGCAATCTTATTCGGCAAATTCCGTCCGAGGAGAAGGAAAATACGCAGCCAAGTGCAACAAATATCTTTGCTAATATGAAGAATCCATTTGCCTCGCTCAAAGCCCCTGAAGCAACGGTTGATCAGACGTGGAAGCCTGACAGCCCAATTAGATTTGGCTCCAGCACTCCGAATAACGATGCCAAGAGTGAGCCACCGGTGCTCAGCGTCACATCAGCTACGCCATCGAAGCCGTCGAACGTTTTCGGCAACACGCTCTTCGGTACTCCCAAAGACTTGACTGCCGCGTCTACAAACACGAATGGCTCCGCGCCAGCTCCGAGTTCCAACCTCTTTGGCAACGCTTCTAAAACTAGTTTAGGCTTCAACTTCGGCGCCTCTAGCGGAACTTCTTCACTCTTCCCTTCGGCGGCAGTCTCTACCAGCACATCTCGCGCTACGACTCCAGGTGGCACGACTGATGGTGAAAGTGGCGTGGAAGGCGACGCTGATGCTGAGCATCATGAGCAGCTCGATCTCATTTCCGGCGGGCCTGGTGAAGAAGACGAAGAGGTTCTGCATAGTGTCCGCGCAAAGGCACAGAAATACGTGACAAATGATGGCAAGTCATCTTGGCAGATCAAGGGAATCGGACCCTTCAGAGTCTTGAAGAACAAAGACACTAAGGTCACGAGGATGCTGCTTCGTGGTGATCCGAGTGGGAAGATTATATTCAACAGGGGGCTTCTTCCAAATGTCAAGTACGAGGCAGCTAAGAAGACTGTCAAAGTCACATCTGCGAGCGAGGATGGAAAGGGCTTAGAGACCTGGCTCCTACAAGTGAAGACGGCGGATGCTGCACAAGCGTTAGCTGACATTCTTGAGTCAAATAAGACCTCTTGAACGCCTTCAGCATCTGAAATACACTGACTTTTCAGGTGGGCGTGCACAATTAGATCGATGTTGATGTGTTTCACTGTGTGGGAGTAAGACATTGGAGAAAAGCGGTGGAGAAGTGCATGCTAGGGATCAGAATGTCCTGAATCACTGAACATAATTTTCCATGTTGCTTTTTGCTTTTCCTTGTTCAAGCAAAAAAACATGCATGGGATGGAATACCATTTTGCGGCATGGGCCTGGCGTTTTGCATGCATAGCGGCACAATCGTCTTTTGCAAGTTGATAGATACAGGGGCGTTGGTTTTGGTGATTAATTCTTGTAATGGACATTCGTCGGTACACAATTGGATGCATCGAAGACCAAATTGTTCTCACTAGCACAACATGTTACTATTGTTGTATATGTGATTGACAATGAGCCTAATTGGCGTGCATGCTCAGAATAATGCCAGCTCAACTCTGTGAATATCCTAGATACTAGAGCACTTGTTGCTCAATATTTGTTCGTTTCTTCTCCCAACAAGCGATCCACCCATTCCGAATATATTCCTCTATCGTCTAGGCATCTATAGCATGCTTTTCGGCATATTCTTTATTGCCTGCCTTACGCCCAGATCTGCCAAAATCTCCTCCGCCCCGCCGAGAACAGCATCAAATTTATACGTACGATGGAACATTTCGATAGTGGCGCCCATTCCCGTTTTTGTTAGTGCTCTGCCGCCAAAGATTTGTACGGCTTCATCAGCAATTTCGTGAGCTGATCGCGTTGCAAACATTTTGAGCAGGCCGATGGGGCCAGCAAGGTGTTCGGATTGCTTGGCGTAGGGCATGAGGGTCATCTGGTAGGTAATGTTCTCAAGCCAGGCTTGATTTGCTTCGCAATGAGACATCATTTTTGCCAGTCTTTGAAAATGCGTCAGTCTACGTAGAGGTGCAAAAGATCTTGGAAAGGCGACTCACTTTTGACGAATGACTGGCTGTTCGATCAACTTCTTTCCGAAGACAATTCTTTGATTTGCCCACTTCATGCACTCTTCTGTTACCAGACGGCTGCTACGGATCACGGCACTGCACATCATCCATCGCTCGTGGTTGAAGTTTGCTAGGATAACGTAGATCCCCTTGTTTTCTTCGCCGAGAAGATTCTCAACCGGAACTTTAACACTGTTCGAAATCAGTTGTGAAAGCTTCGAAGAATTAGACAACCCTACTTATCGAAAGTTATAAACGTGGTACCAGCAGCTGCGGAATATGCTGTTTTAATGGCGTTTGTCTCAATGCCAGCTTGCCTCTCAATGACGAGGACTGACAAACCCTTGTCAGTTTTCACGCCGGTGACAAAGTAATCACAAAATACCCCATTCGTGATCCACTTCTTAGTGCCATTAACAATATAATGCTTCCCATCAGGCGTCTTCTCAGCCGTTGTTCTGAGTCCTGCAACGTCTGAGCCAGCGAACGCTTCGGTAACAGCCAGACAGATCTTCTTCTTTCCCGAGAAAACTTCATTCGCGATTTTCATTTTCCATGCCTCGTTATTAGAAAACTGTAACACGGCTGAGAGAGAGATGGTCATTCTGGAAACCATTAGCTAGAGAATATTACACTTTTCGAGTGGGATTTGGATTTGAGACAGGGATATGCACGAGGAGACATGTCTAACCTACCCGGCCAGATTTCCATCTTGAAACCCTCTTGCATTGGCTCTGACCATCTCTTGAGTAACAATCATATCATGAAAATAATCAAACTCTTCCCCCTTGACAGCTCCATTCATCAAACTAATGCCATGCATATGCTTTCCCGGACCTAGACGCATGTGTAATATACCATTCTTGGCCATCTTATCGATCAAGTCTTGTGGGATCCATTTTCCTTCTGCCTCACATTCCTGAGCCACGGGATAGATCTCCTTTTCCGTGAATATCCGCATTGCCTTCTGCAGCTTCCTATGACTTTCGTTGTAGTAAGGACTCTTGAACTGAGGCGTTAACCATGTGGGCTCGCCATATGGAATCAGACTTAAGTCCCCAACTTTATGCTCAATGATCTTGGGTTTCTCGCCTTGAATTGTGCCAATGCAAAGACTCGAATACTTTTGGATGACTTCTTGCTTGTGGAGATTGTAGAATGCTTCGGTAGCATCTGTACCCGCTACTTGCTTCAGGACGAATTCGCCGCCAGGATGAGCGTCAACGAAGTCTGTGACATCGTAGACTTTACTGTCGATGACGAACCCTGCGGAAAATGATAGTTAGCAGTTGTTTTTATGGCATTGACCAAGCGAATGAGGACAATAGTAGAATCCCAGATCACGACTGCATGCTGGAGGCGAGCAGACTGGAGAAATTGGTTGAAGGGACGCAAATAGCACGCTTCAATACAAGAGAGCACCCCGCTTACACAACGACTCGTCTGTTACGTTTTTAGCAACCTCGTCGCGGGCATAGGTTTTTAAAGTCATCTTGCAAGGAATTGTGCGAGGAAGACCATGGATGAAGAAAGGAAGAATGGCGCCTGCGACTATGAAAGGTGGAAGACTTGTTATACCGCAACGTATTGGCTCTAGATGGTGGAGGTGGATCTAGGCTGCTCGAACATGCGGACGAGCCGAGGTTTGTGCTGGCCAATCCCACCACAAGAATTTGCAAACGCTTCTCACAAACGTCAACACCAACCTACCCTTGATCTCGGTGCGTCGGATTTAAAGAGCTGATTGTTACACACATTACAACAGTCATGAGATATTCTTGCACGCTATTATCACTTCCAGTCTTCCAAGTGGTATTGGGCAATTGAGCATCATCCCTCTCCTTCATACCCAATACCCACTATCGTCGTTCGGAAATTCTGGGCCACGAGACGGTCCAGCACGAGCACATCAAATTGCTGAAGTCCAGCGCCTCATCTTTGGCAAGGGCATTAATAAGGTCTAGTGACCAAGACGAAGGATCTAGAAGATTCAATTGTCGATTGCCTAGATATTGAGATGCCTACGCAGTAGGCAGATTCACACAGCATAAGCATCCAGCGCTTTGCAATATGTGCCTCAAAAATTTCCGTTTGTCCCAAATACAATGGTACCACCCACAGTACAATGTAAACGCCACGCTCGAAAATGCCTTTCCATAAACACACTGGCTCTTTAGAAAAGAGGTCTCGAATCGAATGACTTTGCTGCTAGACAGTCTCAATGAAAATGCGCCGACAGAGTAGGGAAGGTGCGCCAGTGCTCCTGATATACAACTTCGCGAGGGGTACTTCTCGAGTGAGAACTCAACAGAGTGCTCTGGGCACGAAGATTGGGCTTCTGGATATCTCAAATCATGTCAGAAATCAACAGCACAAATGATCAAAGGTCGCTTTTGAACATCCTCTCAATATCTGATTCAGTTTGGAACATCAAATTATCCAACGAGATGAATGCTGTGGGGTGCAAGGCTCACTACAGTCTCGTTGATCCTTGACAGGGGATCCTATCTTGCGCCCTTTGTCCATCTATCGACCTTGGCTTTCAAACATTAGCAAATTGAGCTGCGCGACATAGAAGCCGACATACAATGGGTCAGGTGGCTGCTCTGGCGGCTTTGGGTCCCTAGGGCCCTTTCGGGTTTCAAGGTGAACTGGCGAGCTTGGTTGTTGCAAGGGGAGGGACATATTGTCAGCCACTCAGACGACCTTCTAGATTTTTTGAGGACTGCTTGTTCGTGCAGAGAAGCATTTCAACCTGAGGTGAGAGCAGCTGTTCTCTTATTTATCTTTCTGCGTACTAGCAACTGCAAAGTTCGGACATTGCTGCTCAAGAGCCTGCCCGATTTTGCACCTTCAGCAAGGATCCAAGGGGCCGCTTCCATTTCTGCCCTTGGTCAGCGAATACGGGGAATTGCTGTTAGCCAGTCGATGGGTTAATCCATCTCGGTGGCCTGCAACGAATGCCCCGCGGCTTTCCTTGAAGGCTGTGTATTAAATTATGAATGGGCAGACTGTGCTCATTCAGTCAGACGCAAATGCGTATTCTCGGTGTCGAAAGCACGCAGTTGAGTCAGAGCGGCACGAGAGACCAATGCAGTGAAATCAGACAGCTTGCTCCATCGGTGAGTGGTTCGGTTCTCCGTATACCTTACCACAATATGCCTGGATTAACCGAAAATAGTCACATCTGCAGCAGGACACAGATTGCACAACTGCGCGACGAATCATCCGCGTGAAGCCCGTGAAACAGCCCTGCACAGCCCGCCGCGCATTTGCGTGTCGCCTGGGCACCTTGTGATATGAGCCGCAACTCCTCAGCAGCTCCTGACTCCCTTTCACCGACGCATCATGGAACGGCTCATACAGTGTCACAAATTTCTTCGTAATGATGACGATGACGATGAAAGCTGCGTCTTGAAGCCCATGTTCGCTTGGAACGATTGTTTGATCAGCTGGGACGGTGTGGGCCATTTCGGGGATAGGGACCGCCGCTGGCAGACTCCCTCTATGACTTCTGGTTCATCACAACCATCCACAACAAATTTCGTCTCCGAAGCGGAAACTAATTATAACGTTACCCGAACGTCAAGTATTACTTCCTCTACAGTGGAAAACTCATCCGATGCTCTCGCACCAGATTCCGATCAACTCTCATCGACCAGCGACGACTTATCATTTAAGTCGGAAGAACAGCATTTCAGCGAAATTTTTCATTATGATTTGTTCGGTCATAGCGCCTTCGGAATCGCTGGAGCTCGACAGCATGTTAATCCCAGTGACTCGGGGGAGCTATACCACGAAGACTGCGATAGTAACGAAAATCTACTAGATGAGCAGAAAGAATGCGGTGAGGAAGACGATTGCCTCGCTGCTACAGTCACTAGAGCTCTACCAGATGATCTCCCACTTGCTGCACATTTGATCCCGCTGCTGCACAGGCAGTATCATATTGGTTCCCAAACCAACATAAGAGAAAAGGTCGGTCCTTGGCGGGAGGATATCCCAAATGACAGCAAGCAACTACAAACTCCTGCAGCATCTCGCACATCAGATGCTGATGCCAAAAAACGTAGCCGCAATTCTGGACTGGAGCGGGACGATGATGAAGATGAAGACGAAGGAAGCGATGGCGAGGACAAACGGAAACCCAAGAAAATTAAGGGTAAGAATTGTTTTCTTTAAGCTGCTTTTCCTTACGACAGTCATTTTCAAGCCTATTCAGATTAGCTATAGACGCCTTTCTCAATAGACACAGCGCGGTAGATTGGGCACATTATAGCGAACATGAGTGTGATGTGCGACTAATCGTCATCATTTCTAGGCACTTCCGATAGTGACAGGGCAGATTCAATCCCTCGTCTTGCCTGTCCTTTCCATAAGAAGGATCCGAATAAATACAACATCCAATTCGACGAAGCCAGTGAAGGAAGCGGGGAGAAGACAAAAAAGACTGAATATCGTGCGTGTGCTGGCCCAGGCTTCAAGAACATTCAACGCCTGAAGTTAGCTTGGATCCCTGTGACGCATATATGTGCAAAGTCCTAACCACATTCTAGAGAACATCTCAAGCGAAAGCATTATCCCGTACAGTGTGACCGTTGTTACCGCATATTTCCCAGTCCCCGGGCTGAGGCCATCACTGCACTGGAAGCCCACCGCCAACTTCCTCTTCCATGCGACCTCAAGCCCGCTTCTTTTAAAGAAGGAATTAGTGACTCTCAATGGGCACAGCTTGATAAGAAGACAGGTAACAAGGACAACATTAGTATATCGACTGTTGAGAAGTGGAACCACATATGGACCGTGTTATTTCCCAATACGCCCATACCTTCGACACCCTGTAAGTATAGTCTCATGTTCGTGGGATAAGAAAAATAGAAAGAAAGAGGACATTGCTTCTTCTGTTTTACTTTTCTGCTGCCGAGAATATGGAACGGACCGAGCTCCTGTATCCTATTTTTGATTTGAACCCTTCCTCTAGTGCCATATTCTCTGCAGCATATCCTGGCTAACCATCACAGGGTATGAAAGCCTCTCGAGAGAACTCACGCTTCCAAACAAAGAAAGCCACCGTTTTCTCAATCTCTTCAAAGAGATGCTCGATCACCAAGTCACACATCAGGACATACAATTTGCTAGTGACACTGGAGATATAATGAAGAGTCGAGTCGTATCACTCGTGGGAAAAGCTTTTAAAGTCTACTCGGACTTGAACGGAAGCTCACCCGCAACCTCGAGCTCTTCGCGTAGTCTCGAGTACACTTCATCACCGGGGAGTGCAATGCATCCAATCTTCTCAGTGGCAAATAACCGGAGAGACTTTCGTTCCACGATGTCTCCAACAAGTGCTCCCTCAAGCACTGTGTCAGTGAGCAGCCCTGAATCGACTGAAGGCACGACTTCTTCGCCGACCATAGTGCACCTTACATCAAATCCAGCACTCGTAGAGTCACCACTATCGAGCTCAGACATAGATAGCACATCAACGAGAATTCATCACCCTCTAGGTGGAATGGATGTGGTGGTTCATCGAGCAATACCTCCCGAGAGATCAAAAGCAGCAGGTAATGAGGCTGAAACAACACCAGAATAGAATAGAATAAGTTGTGAAATGGAGACAATGATTTCACCAGAATAAGTGAGAGACCTGAGTAATTTCAAGCGTGCTTCCCAAATGCCAATGAGGAATGAGAAAACCATCAAAGCGCACGCATCGCATCATCGGTCTTCCGGCCCTTTATCATGAAATGTGTGTCATAAATCAATTTCGTGTACCCACTAGGCCGCAGCGAACATTCGAATTCGGAAGTAACTCACTTAGGCGGAATCATTACATTCACACAGGACCTGCAGCGGCACTGCAGCATGTTGCAGATAGGGCGTCGTTATCGGCAAACCCCGCTGTGGGGAATATGTCTAAAGTGAAGATTGAAGTCGAACATTCAAAATCACCCAACTCCACCTTAATAGTGGGATGTAATATATTCGTCCTCCAGAAGCTCCAACACCCATTATCTTGTGGACCTGGAGGACTTGGAGGGGAAGTGTTCCTCCAAATCAATCTCCTCAAGCTTGACACCTGAGCTCAGCTCGGCAAGCTAACCCACACAGATTCGAATTTCACACGATGCAGGACCGGGTCAGGAATATGGAGTGGCCCTCCCAGATCGCAGATGATGAATGGGAGGAAATCCGGCAGGGTATTCCAAGTATAGAGGAGCCATTCATCAACAAATACGTCTCCGGCCGCGAAGCACTCATTGAAGAAGAGAAGAAACAACGAAGTGGTAGGTTTCACTACACAACTGTTTGATTCCTTTACTGATGATGATATTCCCAAGATCATAAATTCCGACAGTCCCTCTCTCCTCTTGCTCGCGAAGCGTGCGACATTGTCGATCGTATCCGTGCCGAGGAGCAAGCTTCAACATGGAACTCCGGCTTCGAAGATATACTAGCACGGGAGATCGGCGCCAATGTGTACCCGGGTATGATGTTTAGTCTTGCAAAGGAGAAAATGGAGAAGACAAAGTTATGGCAGATTGTGAGGCAGATGCCAAAGGGAACATTGTTACATGCGCATATGGATGCTATGGTTGACTTCGACTATTTGTTCGATATTTTGCTCAAAACCAAGGGAATGCATATACACTGCTCGAGACACCTGGGAGATAAGGAGGCTCGAGAGGTGGCACCTATTAAGTTTCGGTTTCAGAAGACCGATAGAGGTATGGGAGGTGTCTCTCTGAAAGTTTAAGCTGATTTGCGATAGTGAAGGAGGAATCGATATGGAGTGTTGACTATGTACCTGGTACACTGGTCCTTCTCACTCAAGCCGCTGATTCATTCCCCAATGGTGGTAGAAGCGGCTTTATTGCTTGGCTGAAAAGTCGCACTACCATCACAAATACTGAGTCTATCGAACATCATCATGGTGTTGATGCAGTATGGAGAAAGTTCACCTCCTGCTTCGGTATCCTGAACACGATCATCTTTTACGAACCTATTTTTAGGCAATTTATGAGGAGAATGATGAAGCAGCTACTTGATGATGGCGTGAAGTGGGTTGATTTACGACTTGCCTTCACGTTCCGGTATTACAGAGAGGGAAATGATGTACCTGAGGATACTTTTGACCGAATGTTCTACGTATTTGGCGAGGAGATTGAGAAATTTAAAGCATCTGAAGAAGGCAAAGGTTTTTGGGGAGCGAGAATGATCTGGACCGGCCTTCGGATACTCAACACAAGAAAGATGATAGAGGATATGGACGCCTGCATCACAATAAAAATGGCGTATCCTCACCTTGTGTCCGGTTATGATTTGGTCGGTCAAGAAGACGCTGGCCGCCCCTTGAAGGATGTCCTGCCAGAACTATTTTGGTTTAGAAAGCAGTGTGCCCAAGAAGGTATCGATATACCCTTCTTCTTTCATGCTGGAGAATGCCTCGGCGATGGCGACGACACCGACCAAAATCTCTTCGACGCAGTGCTCTTAGGGACTCGCAGAATTGGCCATGGGTTTTCTCTTTACAAACACCCACTCCTTGTTAGCATGGTGAAGGAAAAGAAGATTCTTGTTGAGAGTTGTCCAATTTCTAACGAAATACTTCGCCTTTGTGCATCTGTCGTCTCACATCCGCTACCAGCGCTACTAGCCCGTGGGGTTGCTTGCTCACTGTGCAACGATGACCCTGCTATTTTGGGACAGGACACTGCGGGTATGACCCACGACTTCTGGCAAGCACTACAAGGTTGGGAGAATCTAGGTCTTGCTGGACTTGGCTCGCTAGCAGAGAACAGTGTCCGCTGGGCCGCGTTTGAAGATCAGAACAACACCGAGTGGTTGCAAGATATCAAAGATGCGACCCTCGGAAACGGAATAAGAGCCGAAAGAATGAAGGAGTGGTCGGTTGAATGGGAGAGATTCTGCTTGTGGATTGTGACGGAGTATGGTGAGGACGCGAAGAGCATAAAAGAGCTTCAAAACTAAGACGCCGGAGCTATGATTGCCACAACGTTGAAGTAACGGGGTGGCTGTACTTCGTACGAAAATTTGACGTTCAACAAGCATGGAGTTTGGGATAGCGAGCCGTTGTATGAAGAGCTGATTTCAACATCGACTCTCTTTGTTTGTGTTTCAAGTCTGAAAATGCATAGGAAGTGTTTAAAAATGGTCCCCAGGTAGTTCTAGCAAGGGGCGGTGGGTGAGGGGCGAGGCTTTGAAGTCCAAGTCATCGTACCGCCTTCTTGTACGACGCAAACACCGGCTCAATTTACATGGCATGAAATCCGAAAGTAAATAGAAGAGCACTCGAATCACCAAATAACAGCTTTGCACTTATACAGCTTTCCTCGTGTCGCATGGTCTCATTGACAAGGCCCACGTGAGTACAGTACCGTACAGTACATCCTGGTCCTTATCGATAGGCCCGCTTCTTAGTCTAGCTTGCATGGACAACAGCGACGACCTGGTGACTGCGCGATCCGCTGCTTGCACAGCACACTCGTGGACCAGATCCGTAGCCAACGAGCCTGGGCATGAGACGCAGAGCAGTTCTTGCACTCTGATGCAGCTGGTCCCGACACGGACAAGCAGCCTCTCTATTGGCGAGAATGAACCTCATATCAGAAGCATATGGTGCATTGCTAGCATTCGAGCACGCGGCCGCCGAGATTAGGAGCCTGGCTTCTTGAGGTACTCTTAGCCTCCCTCTTTCCTCTCTGCAGGCTCAGCAAGTAAATTTTTTGGATGTGGCTCTCCCTCTCTGGATTCATGCTGCAACCGCCCGAATGGCACATTACTTCGGAAGCTCTTGGTTCTTCCAGGAGTACTTCAAGACCTCTTCGATGCCGAAACGCCTCATCCAGTATGCCCTTTCAAGACTGGATATTTTCGAATCTGATACTTTGAACTTGGAGAATCTGGACATCTCTTGGGGAAAGAACAGCACAGTTGAGTTCAGAGATGTCGGCTTACGACTAAGAGTACAGGCCTGAATTCCTGGAACTAGAATACTAAAACTAATGACTCGGTGCCACTAGAAACTAGAAAGTCTTCTTCAGCTACCCGCTTCGTTCGAGTTAGTCAAAGCACGTGTAGTACTCCTCCGAATCACCATACCAGTTGATCTCTATAGCAGTCCTATAGTTGCTGAAGTCGATGGCGTGGAGGCGCAGTTACGGGTGAGAACGAAGTCGGAGAAAAGCACAGCGTCACGTACAAACCACGACCGGCAAGGAAAGCCACTCCGCTCGGGAAATTCGAGAGATAAGCCCCTGGATTCGAAACGTCGCCGTGGGAAGAGCAGCTCGGCGGATGGAGATGACAATGATCGGGACCCGGCGATCCCAACCATTGCTGACTTGGCGGAATCTTTCTTGCAAACCGAGCCGGAGAAGGAAAAGGCAGAGTTAGAGGCAGCAATACTGTCTGAGACACAGGAACTTGGGACTGCTTCTTCGGTGATAAGTGATGATGAAGAATTACCAGTTGGAACCGGAACTCCCCTTTCGCTGCCGGCGTTCATGACAAATTTCATTATGGGCATCGCCGACCGCTTGCGAATGAGAATTCATGGCATCTTGATCAATTTAGATGTTCAAGTACCCAATGACAGTTCTAGATCGGTGCCAGCCAATCCGTCAGAGCTTGTCACGGTTCAGTTGAGGATCGAGGATATAGACGTCCAGGGGGTCACGCAAGGACTGGTGGGATCTAAGTCAATGGACGATGAGAAGCGCGATGTTTTGTACAAAGAGGGCAAACGATTCATTTCTCTATCCAACATACGGGGCGTCTTAATATCAGAAGCGAGTCTCTTCTCTAGTCTAGCAAAGTCATCTGCACTTTCTTCGCCTTCAGGAGCACGCTCTGACATATCTGAGGAGAAGGGGTCAACTTTCAAGCCCACAGTATCTCGAAGTAGCACGTTTAGTGCATCTAATGTTGCTGTTTCGGAACGTGGCTCTGCCACCTCATCTCGGAGGCTTTCAGTGCCGTCCTCGCCAAGTAGTTCGAAGGCAGCACCGTCGCTTAATCAATCGGTGTCAGGAAGTGACAGCGGGCGCTTTGATGATGCTTCCGAAGATGGTGACGGCTCACATGCATCGGAAAGCATACACCGAGGCCTCAGTGATATGGGAGATAGCTTCTATCAAAGTCCCGAATACCTCGATCAGCTCACGCAAAGCCAGTATTTAGGTGAAGAGCATGCAAGAGAAAGCTCGTCCCATCTCCTTTCCCACTCCGACAATCTTCAAACAAGTGTCACAGAGAATTCCCCGTTCTCAACTCCAAAGGCTTCAGCACATCTGTTACCCCGAACAGCGCAAGTGGTTGAAGATATGTATTCTGGCGCTACAACCGGATCGCCTTCCCTGTCAATGTTACAGTCCACTACACTCCCCAAAAGACCTCGTTCAAGGTTCTCAGACGCGCGTGTTTCTCAATCCCAGCATTCACTACCAGCAGACATATCTGTACACTCAACCCAAATCAAGGAGAATTCTCCCATGAGCTCCGTAGATCTAAGATCTCAGATGGATCTCAGGAATGATGAAAGTGACGAGGAGGACGAGGCATCTACGCCTCTTGGCGAGCAAGCTCTCGCCCAGTCACAACTATTCAGCCATGAAGATGCCGAAAGTATGTACATGAGTGCTATTTCTCATGCGTCTTCGGTGTCAAAAGTTCCTGGAGCGTGGGAGGACTCTCATAGTGATGATAGTGACGAGTCTTCTCTATCTTCGCCACCTGCGGCGCTTTCTGGGACGGAAGTGACGTCCCGAGATAATTTAGAATATGCTCTGCGGCACTCACCAGAGCAGACAATCGCAGATTTGCCATCAGCGGAACGACCTTTGTCTCGGCCCTCAGATTCTTTGCAGAAGTCCAGCAGGTTGTCCCCACCATCTCCAACTGTGGCACAGAGACATCCCACACCTCCCACGCCTCAATTTTCGAGTAATGCCTCGGATCTCTCCGCTGCCTCATCGGACGAATACTCTAAGCTGACCAAGCAAGTCTTCAATCTAGATAGAGTCAATATCTACATACCATCTTCGAAACACGGTGGGGTGACAGATACTCCTAGTGTAGTGGCGAGTACCTTTGATAGTCAAAGGAACGCATCTCAAACCACACCAGGCAACCTGCCCGGCGCATTCTCGACACATCTCCCCACGGTTCAAGCGCCGTCTGAATCTCTACCAATGAATTCTACCTTTTTAAAGCAGCCTTTGAGAACTAGTGATAACTCACTTGAAGTACACATTGGACAATTGGTGACTCAATTTGACATCTCCTCTGGGAGACTCATCTTCAAACTTGTGCAGCAGCTACAGGAGACACTGAAGCAAGAAGACCGTCCTGCTACCCGTGCAAACCTGGGTTCGGCTCATACCGGGCTGGAGCTCAAATTGAGCGCTTCCAGCATTTCATTCCTGTTCTTAGAGAGATTTGAAGGTATCATAGGCTCAGCACCTCCGGTTTCAGACAATAATCGATCAGCCTGGTCACGGCACAATGATGTCCTTTTGCGGGCCTCGCTTGAAGGTCTCAACGTCAATACCTCTGCGTCACATCCAAACACCAAAACTACAATCACAATGAAGAAGTTTAAATTTGGATACGCGCAAGATAGCATCCTCTCTTTCGATGCTGGTTCGCAAATACAAGCCTCTGTCAGGGACCTAAAAGCTTCTGACGGAATCGATGTGCGTCTCAACATCTTTACAGAACAAGGCATCACGCGATGCGAGGCCATCACATTGCCGATGCACATATCAATGGATCTTCGAAGACTTGATGAGACATTGAGCTGGTTTGGTGGCCTTAGCAGTGTGCTCAATATGGGTAGTTCAATAGCATCAGATGCGACTATCACGGCGAGAAACCCCAGCAAGCCTAAACCTCGCGGTGTACGTTTTGAAACTCCTATTGATGCCGATGACAAATCGCCTATTACACGAAATAAGGCGGACCTCAGGATAGGTGGTGTCGTTCTTAACCTTGTTGGAACTGAGTGCAGCATTGGAGTCGAAACATCTGCTGTCAAACTTGTCCATCGGGACGAGGGTATAGGAGTCTTCATTCAAGCAATTAGACTCTCTGGACCCCATCTCACACACTCAGACCGGGATCCTGCTATCATTGCGGATATCTTTGCAACCCGCGTGGAGTACCTTCCATCTCCCAATGACGCGGACCTCAGCCGCCTACTCGCTCTCATCACGCCATCAAAGTCGAAATATGATGAAGGTGATGATATCCTCCTCGAGACATTAATGCGGCAGCGCAGACATGGGCCAGTATTGAGAGTCACAGTCGACGACTGTCAACTTCAATTGACCAAGCTAGATGAGCTCAAGTACTTGCCGGAACTCGGCGAGGAGGTGTCAAGACTTGCTACAGTTGCAAACTATTTACCAGATGATGAGCGTCCTGGATTGTTGACTTTGATTACCATTCGCAAGTTTGGAGCTCATGCAGAGGTAAATAATGCTGTAGGCATTGTGCAGCTGTCATTGGGCGATCTTGAGGTTGCTCAGATTACTTTACCAGCCCTTATCGCTGCTCGAATCAATACTATATCACTTCACCGCAATCATTCTGAAGAACTTATCGGTCCTGCGACCGACACCGAGCTACGGCAGCCCAGTAATAGGAATCCGGCGATAATGGCCCGCATGATCGGAGACGAATTAGAGCCGGTCGTTAAGATAAAGTTATGGAACATCAAAGTCGAATACAGGGTTCCAACTCTACTGACTTTGCTTGATCTTGTGAATGATGGAACTCCTCAAGACATGGCAGCGAGTCTAGCAGCATCAGTGGTAACATTGACAGACTTTGCTTATTCCAAAGCTCCAAAACGGACAGTCTCCCAGAGCGCCAACTCGGCTACCTCAAAGCCTATTGGGATCGATATCGTCATGCGCGACTGCATCTTGGGGCTCAACCCTCTCGGGCTGCCATCAAAACTCCTTGTTGTGCTCACAGAAGCTCATCTGCAAGCTATGCGTCCTGAGAACCAAAACACTTCTGCATCAATGGATTTAAACAAAGGCTCACTGCTCATAATCGATGATGTTGCCAACTTTGTGTCAGGAGAGGCATCTACTAGGATCAGACGACACTCTTTCGACGGTGGAAGTAGTCAGACAGCGAATCTTTGCGATATGGGATACGTTTCTGTCAGCTACATTTCCTCAGCAAAAGCGGGTTTCCGGGCCACTGTCAGCGATGATGGAGAGCGCTCTGTTGATGTAGAGCTACGGGATGATCTGTTGGTTCTCGAGACTTGTGCTGATTCGACACAAACCTTAATATCTATCTTGAATGGATTGAGTCCCCCTTCTCTCCCGAGCAAAGAGACAAAATATCGCACGAAGGTCGTACCTGTCCATGATCTTCTTGCATCACTGACCGGCGATGCTTTTGGAAACGCTGAAGGAGACTATAATTTCGATGACGATTTTGGTCTTGATGAAGGGTCAGAGACCGGCGACCTGGAGGCGGAAGGACCAGAAGATTTGGACTTCGATTCTCACTTCTATCAGCAGGCTGAAGACGAAGTATTCAATGAGGCTATCCTAGAAGATGCTGTGGGCCTTCCGGCTTCGAGACAGCTGAACACTCGTGATACTCATGATGGAGTTTTATTGGATAGCTTTGTAGAGCCGCAACCGGAGGAAGAAGCCGTTGGCGAGCTTAATTTTAACGAAAACCATTTCGCAACGGGTTCCATACTAGAAGGGACTGCACACAGGTGGAATTCGGCAAGGAATGCCTATGAACCTTCTAATACCTCAACGATCCGGAAAAGTCCACTGAAGGTCTGCATCCGTGATGTGCATATCATCTGGAATCTCTTTGATGGATATGACTGGCAGAACACCCGCGATGTAATCACCAAGGCAGTCCAAGATGTTGAATCCAAAGCGATCGAGAAGCGAGCGCGAAATGATCGGCGCTCGACTTTCGATCAGGATATTGACGAGGAGGATACAGTAATTGGAGACTTCCTTTTCAACTCAATTTATATCGGTGTGCCCGGAAACCGAGACCCTCGAGAACTTGCCGCTGCAATTAATCAGGAATTGAATGATGACGCTACCGAGACTGAATCTATTGCTACTACCTACGTATCCTCCTCACCAAGTAGACAAGGGGGAAACCGCAGATCAAGAACTAAGAAGCTTCGTTTGGGCAGAAGTAAACATCACAAGATTACGTTCGAACTCAAAGGAGTTGCCGTGGACTTTTTGACATTTCCACCAGACACAGGCGAAACTCAAAGCTCTGTCGATGTGCGTGTCCATGAGTTCGAGATTTTCGATCATGTCCCCACATCAACTTGGAGGAAATTCGCCACTTACATGCAAGAGGTTGGAGAGCGCGAGTCTGGAACTAATATGATACATCTGGAGATCCTGAATGTGAAGCCAATCCCGGATCTTGCCGCCTCTGAAATTATACTGAAAGCAACTGTACTTCCTCTTCGCCTCCACGTCGATCAAGATGCCCTAGAATTCATCACTCGTTTCTTTGAGTTCAAAGCAGCTTCCAGCGAGCCTTTGAATTCCTCACCTGGAGAGCTTCCTTTCATCCAGAGAGCAGAAGTCAACTCAGTCCAAGTCAAATTAGACTTCAAACCAAAGCGTGTCGATTACGCCGGGCTTCGTTCAGGTCATACAACTGAGTTCATGAATTTTGTCATTCTTGATCAAGCAAATATGGTTCTTCGACATACCATCATATATGGGATCTCCGGCTTTGATAAGCTGGGCAAATGTCTGAACGATATCTGGATGCCGGACATCAAGCGCAACCAACTGCCTGGTGTTCTGGCTGGATTGGCGCCTGTGAGATCCATTGTAAACGTAGGTGGAGGCTTCAGGAACCTTGTTACTGTTCCGATCAAGGAGTACAAGAAAGACGGTCGGGTCGTTCGGGGTATTTCCAAAGGCGCTTCGGCATTTGCAAAGACAACAGGCACTGAACTGGTGAGATTGGGTGCCAAGGTCGCAGTTGGCGTCCAGACTGTTCTTCAGGGAGCGGAGGGCTTTCTAGGTCCTACTATGGACACATCGAATGTAATCGTCGAGGACGACGACTCTGAGGAAGACACCAAAAAGATCAGTCTCTATGCCAACCAGCCTGTCGGGGTTCTCCAGGGCATGCGAGGTGGATACGCTGGCCTGCAGAGAGATCTGGTTCTCGCACGTGATGCGATTATTGCCGTGCCTGGGGAGGTAATGGAAAGTGGAAATGCAGCTGGCGTTCTGCGGGCCGTTCGAAAGCATGCGCCAACCGTCATTCTTCGGCCCGCGATAGGGGTGGCAAAAGCGGGAGGTCAGATACTGATGGGTGCTACGAATGCACTCGACCCGGAAAATCTCCAGCGCGCTGATGCTGTAAGTATCTCCATGCCTAGCCTTCCGAGCAATGCACTGATATTGTCATGTAGAAATATAAAAGACATTGATGAAATTACGATTTATCTGCATAGGAACTTTGTCGAGATTAGGACGAAAGGGGTTATCTATAGCATTTGGAAAGGGCATAGCATAGCATTTTGCGCGTGGAGTTCCGGCACCAGGATATAAGGATATAGGGAAAGTTCTAGATTGTTCTCTCACACATTATCAATATAATGAGTTACTCTGAGCAATACCTAAAAGATGGCGGAACATCGTTGATGTTCACACACATGTACGAGGGCGGTTGCACCTCAGCTCGCATTGCCATTCCAGACCTCAGCCTTTTGAAACACGACTTCAGCCTGGTTTTTTTATTTTTTTATTTTTATTTTTTGAGATGAAAACAAAAGGCACAGCAATCGAGCAGCCTGCAGGTGTCCCGAGCAGATCGACAGTGTGGCACCGGTACCGGTATGTAGAGGGTCTTTTGTACAACGTGTGTTGGTTCCCAACGTGGGCTGCTCCCCTTCGCCCAAGCCGTGGGGTGGTGTGGCTGCAGGTGCAGGATGTACTGTACGTACCTGGGGGACGGGCAACGGGGGACCGGGACACCTGCATCACAGCAGACGAGAGCGTGAGGGAAAGCGCAGTGATATTGGCTGAGGGTGATCCCAGACCCATTGACTTCGTCTGATCACACTGCGCAATTCCACCTTGGGATCTGCCGGTGACGGGCAGAAGGCCACTCGTGGGAATACATGGTCTTTGCTACGGTCTGTTATTGTAAGCGCCTGCCCCCATGACTTGTCTTTATAGGCGGGTCTCGAGGGTAAGATCTTGGGTCAGACTCTACGATCAGCGGGGGGGCGTGGGATTCGAAGAATTCCGAATGCTCATTGCACATGCGGGAGGCTTGCTGAGGCAGGGCAGAGCGGGCGATCTTTGGCTTCCTGTTGCCGAGAGGGGCGGATATGTAGGAAAGCAGATAGAGATTAGGAGACGAATTGAGATGTTGCGATTGAGCTTAGTTTTGGACTTCTAGAAGATGGGCTTAGTTGTAATGTTTTCGACATGTCTGGTGTCTGACTGGATGCATGGACTGCGGGAGAGAGGAGGGCGACAAGGAAGAAAAGCAATATCTGAGTAGAAAAAGAGGCTCGCCGCGCCTCATTACTCGTGCTCCTGCTCGTGCTTGGTTTTGGCTCGGGTCCCAGGCCAGGGTAGAGCCAGATTAGGCCAGCCCGTCGCCGGCATTCCTTCATCGTGAACATAGTTTAATGATGCTGCAAGGCAGATAAAAGCGGGCAGTGCCATGGGCAGGCAGAGGCAGAGGCAGAGGCAGAGGCATAAGCGTCAGCACAAACCTGACTGCCGATAAGTGGTGGTCTGGATATTGGAGATACTACAGAGAGACACAGACTGGATTGATCGGCGCCTCTGCTCGATGGATAGACTGAGACCGGAACATTACTAGACGTGCACCCATATTTGCACCCTGGACTGGCACTGGCTGATGAACATGACTACTACAATGAGCCTGGCTGAAGCGGAATTGAAGACTGAGTCGGGTGAAGCAGCACGTGCAGAGCAGTGAAAGTGATGGTGGAGCTGTCTGAGTCAAGTTGAAAACAACTCAAGTCAGGCCAGGAAGTGGAAATGGAAATGGAAATGGAAATGGAAGTGGAAGTGATAAGATGAAGGTCAAACGAACGAAAGAGCGAGGCGAGATTGCATGTGCAAGCAAGTGAAAGTGCATGCATCTCTATCATGCATCATCATCATCGTCTCTATAATTACATCCATGGCTAGAGCAATGGCTATGGCTACGGCCACCGCACCCGGCACTCACTCCCAGTCTCCCGTTAGCCCGTCCCGGTCTCTAATTTTGTATCTCCATCTCCATCTACTCTACTCTACTCTACTCTACATCCATCGCCATCTCCGTCTTCATCTCCGTCTTCCTCTTCATGCCTATGCTCATACTATACCGTACCGTTCTATCCTATCCTATCCTATCCTCAGGCGCAAGCTTTAGTCTTATTCAATCTTGCACCACCAGCAATCGCTCACTCATCCAGTTACTCACTCGCTCACTCACTCACTCACTCAATCAATCAATCAATCAATCACCCGATCTTTCTAGTTCTCCGACTTGTTATATATACACGCATCCTTCGTATATCACCACGACACCCGACGCACGTACTGTACTATACTCCAACTCCGACTCCGACATCTACTCTACTCTGCCTAGCCTAGCCACCGCGACCGTGCATTACAACACAGCACAACATAGCGTCTCGGTCCCGTCAACCTTGCCGGAAACGTCCCCCTTAGTCAGTCAAGTAGGCTGGACTGCGCTGGACTGCGCTGGCTAGAATCGCCAGATCCGGTGGCGGCGGCGGCGGCGCCTCAAGGTAACCACCAAGTGCAGGTGCAGGTGCAGGCCTGTCCCTGGTTCGTTCTGTCCACCGTCTACCGTCTGTCGTCTGTCGTCTGTCGTCTGTCGACCTGACTCTTATCTCATCACTCGCTCGTCGTCACACCCCCCGACCCGACCCCGACGTCCATCACCTTCCATTCCGCCCATCACCATCCACCGCCTCCCAACAACCTCTTCCGACCACATTGACACTCTTGCACACCACCAAACCACCTAATTCCTTACATACCACCCCACCGCAAACCCCTCACAACCCAATGCATTCCTCTCCTTCAAGTTCCCGCTCCGCAAGCCCAGACCTCGCAGACACCATGCAGATCTTCGTAAAGAACGTCTCCGGCACCAGTAAGCCTTCTCCAATCTCTCCTCAACACCAGCAGTTGCTAACAACCCCATCCTCAGCGGTTCCCATGACTGTTCCCTCCTCTCTCACAGTTCAAAACCTCACTACCCTCCTCTCCGTACGCACTTCCCTACCAGAAGCCGACCTGCGCCTCGTGCACGCCGGCAAGCACCTCTCCTCCTCAGACGCCACTTTGGCCGACTATCACATCTCGCGGGATTCCACCTTACACCTGGCGTTACCCTTGCGAGGCGGTATGCCACCCAAGAAGCTCCGCTGCACTTACAAGGACTGCAAGGAAGGCGCCCAGAGGATCATTGGGGATTGTGGGTTCTGCAACGGGCACTACTGTGGGAAGCACCGCCTGTTGGAGGACCACAAGTGTGACGGGTTGGAAGATGTGAGTTATTCCTCCCCTTCGGCGCCCGAGCCACAGTGGTGGCTCGTTGGTCTAGAGGATCCTCTACTCTGTGAAGTGAGCTTGGCTGACATGATGGTCCAGTGCAAGAAGGAGTCCCACGATCGAAACGCAGCACAACTTAATGCTGAGCGGACACAGGTCATCAAGGGGATCTAGGCTCTCTATCCAGTGTATCTGTCCTCAAGATGTCGATTTGGTTGCCTTGCGAGTTACACAACATGTACATGGGGACGGCGATGGCGTTCGGTATGGAGGCTGATATCGACATACTTGTATTTACAGACTTCATTCTCGCCCTAATGTGATTTAGCGGGCGTATCATGGCTCTCACGCTTAGGTTAATGGCAAATATATATTTAACAATCTCGTCATCATCCCGTGCCATACCCGCGCATCGAGAGTGTAGCTACAATTTACTAACATACCCAATAGCCTCTCTGGATAGGCATTGTCTAAATAGAGGAAACCGGTGTTATAAGAAACAGAGAAGCAGAAGCTCCAGATAAGTCTCTGGATGAAGCTTTTAAAACAATGCTTTTGAAGTTAAACTAGACTTAGTCCCATTCAAGCACAATATATCCCATCATTCCCACTTTCACATAAAGCTATGTCCAGTGAAATCCATATACAATTTTGTCCCACCTGCGCCTCTCGTTTACTTCCTCATATCAACAACGCAACGAATACAATCTCCAGCTTTCATGTCATTGAAAGCAGTATTGATGTTGGCGAGGTCCTGTCTATGCGTGATGAATTCGTCAACCTTGAGTTTGCCCTTCATGTAATCGTCGACCAAGTCAGGCAGCTGGCTGCGGCCCTTTATACCTCCAAATGCACATCCCTTCCACACGCGACCAGTGACAAGTTGGAAAGCTGCACATTTGTTAGGAAGGGCGATACAAAAGCAAATAAGATGCCTGGAATGTCCCAGAGATGTACTCACGTCGTGTCGAGATCTCCTGCCCAGCAGCAGCAACACCAATGACGATACTCTGGCCCCAACCCTTGTGGCAAGCCTCCAAAGCGGCACGCATGACACCCACATTCCCAGTGCAGTCAAAAGTATAATCACATCCACCGTCTGTCATCTCGATCAGCTTCTCCTGGATCGTCTGGTTCTTTAGATCGCCAGGATTGACGAAATCCGTAGCGCCGAACTTCTCAGCCCAGTCTTTCTTGTTCGGGTTCAAGTCAACGACGATGATCTTGCCAGCCTTCCTCTGCACCGCTCCTTGCACGACAGACAGGCCAACGCAGCCAGCGCCGAAGATGGCCACCGTTGAGCCTTCGTCGACTTTGGCGGTCTCGACGGCTGCTCCGTAGCCGGTGGTGATGCCACAGCCTAGCAGGCAAGTCCGGTCCATGGGGGCATCCTTGGTAATGGCCACGACCGAGATATCTGCAACAACAGTGTATTGAGAGAATGTGGATGTGCCCATGAAGTGAAGGAGGTCTTTGCCCTTGCACTTGAATCTCGAGGTGCCGTCAGGCATCACGCCCTTGCCTTGTGTAGCTCTGATCTTGCCACACAGGTTGGTCTTGCCGGACTTGCAGAACTTGCACTCCTTGCATTCCGGTGTACTGCGTGCTGATATTAGAGTCTTTGTCCTCCCAAGAGAATATTTCCGTGATGAAAAAAGGGCATAAGGGGGGCGAGCGTACTAGAGAGCAACGACGTAGTCTCCAGGCTTGACGGAAGTGACACCCTCTCCTACGGACTCAACGACACCAGCACCCTCATGTCCCAAGACGATAGGGAAGGCTCCCTCTGGATCCTTCCCGGAAAGTGTGTATGCATCTGCCAAAATTCTATTAGCAACTACTCCCCTCCTACTGATGCAATTCGAAGCGGATTAGGGAACTGTACCGGTATGGCAAACACCCGTGTAGTAGATCTCAATGCGGACTTCGTGAGCCTTTGGGGGGCCAACTTCGATGGTTTCGATGCTGAGGTCTTTTCCTGCCTCCCAAGCTACCGCAGCCTTGCCAAAGATGTATTGTTATTCCCAAGGTTTGCGCAAAATTGCTTGTTCGCAGAGCGAGTGTTACTGACCTTGCAAGTGATGGTCTGGAAAAGCGCAAAGAGTTAGTTGACATCATCGAAAACTGTATTTTGAGCAGGAGGTTGACGTACTTTTCCTTCAGTCGACGACATGATTTTCTTTTAGGTCCACGCGTTACAAACTAAATTCGTTCGACAGCGAGACAAAAGTGCTCTGATGTCTGACAGATATAGATGGAGTGGTGGCAAAGAGGCAGCCACACGGTAAAGTAGCTAGCTGAGGGGTAGAGAGGGGGAAAAGGGCTCTGGTGAGTGGAACCGTCTCGGGGAGGGGCTGGACTGCTATTCGGACTTAATTCGCAATTTGCGGGGTTCTCGAGCTGAGCATCCAGCAGAAAAGAGTCATGACTTCGACTGTTACTTATACACTGCTTGTAATATTTGGTGCTGGTAATGACAGCCATTTCTTGCCATGTCTTGCCATGAGGCATCGACTACATCATCGAGCTCCTTTCGGCACGTCTTACGGTATCTCGATCGAGGGCCAGAAACAACCTGTGTCTCTACTCAGTCATGCTCCAGGTACCAGTATCGACATCACCACATCTGCGACATTTATCCAACGCCCAGTCGGCGGCTTGGACAGATTGGAAGAGGAAATTCTTATCATCGGGAAGGTGGGGCTTTCTGCTGGGGATCCATGCCCCTTTTCGGATATATTTGCCCACGTCATTGGCTTCATGGCAGCGACAACTAACTTTCTCGTTCTGAATGATGAGAGGTGTCATCAGTCCGTATACTCAAGTCTTGAGTCATTGTGGTGATTCCGTGTAGCCTCAGCTTTCGATTTTGGCTCTAGAATGTCTCGACTTGCGCCTTCCAAGTCCCAAGGGAGCGGTTGGTGGCTGCGGCTTTTCTCCGAGAACCCCGAGCTGGGGCAAGATTGCCATTGTAGACTTCATCCCTTCCTAAACTTCAAGCCGACCAGGACGTGTTGATCCGCATTCCAACGATGTCTCGGCGTCCTGCAGAAGCAAAATGCGAGTCATTCTCCTGTGCATCCGTCCCGAATAGGACGAGATTTATAAGTGATACCTTGGAGCGGAGAGCTGTCCAATTCTTGAGGGTTGTGAATACATCTTCGCGATATGTGTGGCACCATGTTTTGAAAACGCCAAAGCCCATGTGGCTTTTCAACTGCCCTTTGCCTATTAACAATGCGAAGACTTGTTACTATCGATAGTAGACTTCTCGTGTTCAAGGAATGCGGGAAGTCATTGATTCGGGGACCTCGCGAGCAAAAATACAATCGACGAAGCGGCAGCGGCAAGGAGCTATCGCATGAAATTTCTACTTTATACTTTGTGCCATTCCTGTTCAATTTTTTCTCTCTCACTTTGCTCACTCGCCTTTGCTCCTGCCTATAATGATTGCGCTTTTTCGTTTATTACCACTGGGGAATCCGAGAACCAGGTTATCTATATTGAGCCACCATTCTATTCCATGCCGGCATCGAAGACCAAGTGAACTACCACTTCCTACGATAGAACGCGTCTTGAGCATCCTGAAAAGTGAGCAGACTACTGATAGCTCCGCCAAATCTTCCCTCCAGCATGTCATCCATAATCAGCATAACAGTGAGGTCGAATCTGAATCCGCCACAGAATATCCTGAAGGCGGAACGAGAGCATGGCTCGTCGTGTTTGGAAGTTGGTGTGCACTGTTCTCTTCCCTAGGAATCATGAACACCATGGGAACATTTCAACAATACATTTCCACTCACCAATTGAAGCATTTCGATGTGGCTGGCGTAGGATGGATCTTCAGCCTCTATGCCTTTCTCACGTTCGGGGTTGGGCTGTTCGTCGGTCCTGTCTTCGATGCTTATGGCCCCCGATACTTGATCTTATCAGGTAGTGTGCTCATTGTACTCACTATGATCCTAACAGGATATTGCCAAGGTATGTTGAAGTCACGCATTTGGGAATTGAGCATGTGAGGACGGTAGCGTCGAAGCAGACCTACGCTCTACGTAGACTGCGGCAGAGTCGAAGGTTCCTTCTCTAAGATTTTCTCATCTAAAATTTCTAACGCTATTATTCACTGAGACTAATAATTTTTAGCATTTTGGCAGTTCATTACCTGCTTCAGCGTGCTTGGAGGTGTTGGATCTGCCCTTCTGTTCTCTCCTTCGATAGCGATAGTAGGGCATTATTTCGATCGAAGGAGAGGTCATGCAACTGGTCTGGCGACGACTGGAGGCGCATTCGGAGGAATTGTCTATCCACTACTTCTTCAAGCTCTGATTCCGAAGATTGGGTTCTCCTGGGCCACCAAAGTCCTCGCGCTTATTTCGCTCGTTCTCTGTTCATTCGCCAACGTTTTGATCAAAGGACGCCTCCCGCCCTCACCAAACGCAAATGCAAGGCCAGATGTTCGAATCCTTGCTCGACCAGTCTTCGCAATCACTGTGATGGGAGTGTTCCTACTCGAGTTCGCGTTATTCGTTCCTCTTACCTATATCACGTCTTACAGCCTTGCCCAAGGCTTATCGCCCAGATTCTCCAACCTCATTCTTCCCTTCATTAATCTAGGCTCTGTGTTTGGACGATGGCTGCCCGGCTTCATCGCAGACAAATGGGGTCGCTTTAACACGGCCATTCTCGCCATTATGCTCACTGTGGTGGCAGTACTGGGCGTCTGGCTTCCTTCCGGTAATACGAATGTAGGACTCATTATTTTCGCCCTCATGTTTGGCTTCGCTAGTGGTTCAAACATCAGTCTCACACCTGTTTGTGTGAGTCAACTATGTGATATCGAGCATTACGGCCGGTACTATTCCACCTGTTTTTCAATTGTGAGCTTAGGGTGTCTGACGGGTGTGCCGATTGCCGGAAAGATTCTCGAAAAAGGAGAAGGAAACTATGAAGGTTTGATCATGTTTGTTGGTTTGTGTTACGCAGGAGGTTTGTCCGCCTTCTTAGGGGCAAGACTTTTGGCTACTGGCATCAAGTTCAGGATCAAGTATTAATGAGATAGATCAGGCGTACAAGTACGTCGCAATAACCTCTGGGCAGAGGGCATCACGATATAATATAGACTATAGAATGTGTTCCTACATGTATTCTAGGTCAACCGCAAAAGACATACTGAATAATTAATTGATTTGATAGAAGAGCTCTATCCTAGAATAATCAAGACTTCATACTGGGCTTGCTCCCGAATATGTGTAGCATTTGATGCTATTCCTTAGTCATGTATAAAGGTTCTGCATTACTGTCTTTTAGAACAATGTTAAGTATACTGAAACTCCCTTATCGTAAGTAAATAACCCGCGAGGTTCAAAAAATGCTTCACGGAGAGTATAGGAGCCTTGCCCTTGTCTGAAGGTGGAGGTCCTAGCTCGCTTACAGAACCCAGCTGTTTATAAACCTCATCTTCACTAGCAAACCGGCAGTTAATAGCACCTACATAGGTAGCGTCACCCAACCACGCCAAGGCACATCTATTGCCAGTCACCTCACTATGACAGACACACCTCCAGCTCCATCATCGTCTCCAGCTCCAAATTCGAGCGTCTCCGAGCAGGCACGTCTTCGCAAGGAGAGACGAGAGGCCAAGATCAAGGCTGGCGGCTCTGCACGATTGAATAAGATCACAGGACTAGGAGGGGGAGTTCAACGAGGTTTGCTTACACTTTCTGTAGAAAATCTATACCGTTTCTAAAAATTCACAATCAGATGCTCCAACTCCGCCAGCACCCGCGACTCCAGACCCAGAAGAAGTAGACATATCCCAGCACTTCTACGAGCCCGCCCGCACGCAACGTGGTCATATTCCGAACTTTTCACCCACTCCCGGTCAGCCTATGAACGATGACCAGCTACGGCAGATGATGCTCGGTTTCGATCCCTCGGCAGGAGGTAGTGCACCCCGAAACCAAGACCAGAACCCGTTCGCAGGTCTGCCAGGCATGGAAAATTTAGGCAACATGCCAGGAATGGAAGGCATGCAAGATGATCCTATGATGAAGATGATGCAGCAGCTCATGGGCAGCATGGGTGGTGCCCCCGGCGAAGGCCTAGGCAGTATACCTTCTTTCCCCGGCGCACCTGCCGTTGGACAAGCCGATCCCTACGCATACATCTGGCGCGTTATACATGCCGTCTTTGCTTTCTCTCTAGGTCTCTACATAGCTCTCACTACCACCTTTACAGGAACCAAGATCGAGAGGGAGAGGAGCGGGCTGGCATTCTCAGAGCAAGGAGTAAGCACAGCGAGCGTACATTTCTTCTGGATCTTCGCGACGGTGGAGGTCTTGTTGCAGAGTTCGAGGTTCATGCTAGAAAAGGGGAAGGCCCAGCATAGTGGAATGATGGGGACTATCTTAGGACTCTTGCCCGAGCCATATAAGGGGTATTTAGGGCTTGCTTTGAGGTACTCTAGGATATGGACGACGGTTAGTGGTGATGCTATGGTTTGTGTCTTTGTATTGGGGGTTTGTGCTTGGTTTAGAGGGAGTTAGACTTGTTTAAGAATACCTGATGCTATATTTGGGATACAAATGCTATACTCAACACTTTTACGCATTGGCAATGATGATGTTATGCTGAATACTTTTGGACTTTCCGTATATGAGAAATATATTGTCACACTGAAAGCCTTAAGAAAGACAATATGTACTAGCAGGACACAATTGGTATCACGGGTAGAAAGTCTATCTATGTTCAAAACGATACCTTTTTGTTCTACAGGTATTGGAATGCTTTTTAATGTAACGCTCATTAGATGCACTCCCTAATTGAACTCCTGCATCTCTATCAATTCAGGGAGTAACCTTACTCATGCTCACCAACCGCTTAACACCAACCTGTGGCTTGATTAGCTCGAGTTCAAAAGTTTATGATGAGCAGAAATTACCATCCAGTTTCCACACTCGTCAGTCTTCTCGCGCTGGATATCGACTTGCAGTTTTGCAGCAACATCATAGTTCTTGGAGCTCAATGCTTCAGCAAGTTCGCTCAGCCTTTCAATCGTATCCGGCTTCACGAGCTCCTCGTTGTTCAGATGATCAAAGAGCATATTGAGCCGCTTCTGCGTATCCTTGACTTGAGGAGCAAAGGAAGGTGGGGCCTTTGATGCAACTCTCTGCATATCAGTAGAGAAGATCTCTACCATTCTTTGAGCTGATGCAGGAATGTGTGATCGATCGCCGGCTGGATGCCTGGGCTTAGATGGAGGTGCAGCAGGTGTGGCAGCTTTCGGAGGTGGGCCGGTTGGTGGTCGAGAGGCCGGTGGTGGCCCTTGAGCGGACGGTGGCGGGCCTTGATTCTGGAAGGCTGGAGTATGTTGACTGGCATCAAAACCTTGGTTCTGTGGCTTTTGCGGGGCGTAAGGATTGGCTGGAGGCGGTGGCCTGCTACTCGCATGAGGTGGTGCGACTTGAGATTGAGGCGTCGGTGGTTGCGTGAATTGCTGTGCAGCTGGGGCTGGAGCATATCTACTAGAGGGTGGTGGACCTGCTGGTGGCGCGTTGTATGGTGAGGCGCCTCGAGGAATAGTCGGTGGAGGAGTAGGGTGGCTGTATGGCTGGGTTGGGGTGCTAAGGGCTGGTGCATATTGGTTAGCAGCCGATGAAGGTCGTTGTTGGAAGGACTGAGGAGGGCCAGTTGTCGGTGGAGACGTCATACGAGCAGGTCCCTTCGGTGGTGGAGGTGGTGGAGTTGGAGTTGCTCGCGCATTACCATATGGAGCCGACGGGGGTGGCATCGAAAGATTCTGTTGATTTGGTAATTGATATGATGGAGCAACCGGGGTGGCTCTTCTTTGAGGCTTGGTGACCATCGGAGTATCGTTCCAGTTCACCATGTCCTTTGCTTGAGAAGGTGGTTGCGCTGACGGAGTTGTATTTCTTGGCGGTGCACCAAAAGACGGTGGTGGTGGCCCATAGTTATGGGAAGAAGCAACAGTACTAAGATTCGTTCCGTAAGATTGTCCGTACCCTTGTTGTCCTTGTTGGGGTGGCTGGTAAGAATGCTGCGGAGCATTATATGCGTTGGTAGGTGGTGCATAGGGGTTGGACGAAGGTGTAGCTGAAGGTGGTAAGAAATTGCTTTGAGCGGGAAGCGGAGTTGTTGCAGCTGGAGTCTGGTAGGGTAGCCCCGGTTGAGGCCGGTTTGAGGCTCTGCTGGTAGTTGTCTGCTGTTGGACAACCTTTGGCGCTGCTTTTCTCGACGCCAGTTTGACTCTGTTTCGAGCAACTTCAGCTGCAGGATATTGCTTCGGCAGAAGGTCTAGATATCGCTCTGCGACGGACAGTTGTCCATGAGCAGCAACGATGTCAGCGTATTCGGTGTACTTGTCGTACAACGGCGCAAGCTTCCAACCTGACGTCAAATCTTGCTCAGTATCCTGGAATTTAGTGACATCCCGGAAGACAGTCACTTTTTCAATGAAGTTCTGAAGAACTCGTGCGTGTACGGAGAAGGAGGAGTCGCCACTGGATTGTTCAACGCCTGACTTCTCTGCATCTTGCAATTCAGTGATCCAGATGGTGATAACCTTCTCAAGCTTTGATCCCACCAAATAGCAGAAAGAGGCATCTTTGGGTGCCCCAGTTTCCATTATCCTATCACCAAGAGCTTCACACAAATCTGGAAACTCATTAGGATCAGCATAAGTGCACAACGTTGCCATAGCCTCCTTCCAGTTTGTTAGATCCGCATTATAGACAATATCCCAGAGATTTTTGCCGATGACTGAAGTGAGCAAGCGGAGATAACTAGGCCCGGTGGACTTCCGCGAAAGGTATATAGACTGTGCTTTCTCGAGCAATTCCTTGCCTCCACAGTTTGCGATGATCAGCGCATCTGCGAAGCGGTCCTCTTTTAAAGAGATGGTCATTGCCTTCTCAAATTGACCTAGCATCAGAGCCTTTGTAATTTGTGCCTCTGAGGCTGATTCAGATTCGGAGAACAAGTGAAAGGGATTGTCGGTCTTTGCGCCCTTCGTTGCAGCGATCGTAGATAGAAAATCGTCCCCTTCCGTACCATCAGCGAAAAGGGTAGACAATCGGCTATTTTTGGTTACAGTTCCGTTTGTTCTTTCAGTAGATTCATCTACCTTTGCCTCTGGCTCAGTCCCACCAACGCCATTGGTTTCCTCTGCTTCAGTGGAAAATCCCAGATACTCGGTAACCTTCCTTCGAGGATTTTCAGCAATCAGTGTCTCAATGACCTTCCAGTCGGCTTTCTCCTCTTCACTTTTTGCCTGAGATATGTGAAGTTCACAGATGCTGCTAAAACCTCCGGACGCTAGAGCCTTTTCGAAAGACTCCGTAGCCGAACCAACATCAGAGTCCACGGAGAACTGTGAGATCTGAATCGTAGATGACCGACGTTGACCAGCAACCGTTGGCACTAAGGCAAAGCTCACTAGTTTGCCTCCAAAACCGAAAGAGGCACCTACGGGCCGCTCAAGCCATTTGGGGGCCTTTTTCAGCGAGAACGAGGCTCCTTGCGGCTGAGTCTGGGCTTTCGTGAAGAAATCCTCTCCATCCACGGCGCCTTGGACCGGGGTCTGTGTAGTGGCAGAATTGGTATTCTGAAGAGTTTGGACAGATATCTTTCCATCAAATGAAGCTGTAGCAGATAACATAGGATTATGAGGATTGAATCTTGTTTGAAACGTCCAATTCGTGACTTCGGGAAATTCGCCCAGACGTTCCCCAGTCTGCGGGTTCCATAGCAAAGTTCTGTTATCTTTGCCGCAAGATAATAGCAAGTCACTATCCTGCTGACACCACGAAAGTGAAAGGATACCTTGGTCATGCCCTGCAAGAGTCCTTTCTGGAGCGTTCGAATTCCGCAAGTCCCATAACAGAATGACGGGACTCGAGTCATCAGGCGTCGCAGTAAGAAGCTTCGT
The DNA here is from genome assembly GCA_003988795.1 of Proliferodiscus dingleyae. Taxonomy (NCBI): domain Eukaryota; kingdom Fungi; phylum Ascomycota; class Leotiomycetes; order Helotiales; family Lachnaceae; genus Proliferodiscus; species Proliferodiscus dingleyae. The sequence goes on along the minus strand of QYAK01000002.1, from coordinate 221,102 downwards.
AGCATTGTTAGGATCCCAGGCAATTGCTCCTACTTCTTTTCGATTGTTGTTCAGTGTAAGGGATGCTTTCTTGGTCTTCAAGTCCCACACAGTGACAAAGCCACCTTTGCCTCCAGTCGCTAAGATATGGGGCACTTTTCTGTTCCAAGCTACACAGTCGAGGTCGTCTGATCGTGCAGCGGCCGTACCGAGTCGAAAAGGATTCGAGATATCATTGATATCGTAGATGAACAGTTCTCCTTTTGCGCCCGCTGTGGCAAGAATCTGGGGCTTGAGGGGATTGAATTGGAGGGCATTTATGGGTCCTGAGTGTTTTGTTGTTCTTGACATGAACGCATCCTGGACGCCCTCTATGAGCTTTTCAGCATCCCATAAGTCCAAAGAGCCGTTCTCAAGTGCCCCCGCAATGATCCCTCTTGGATGTTCGGAGTTCGCAGGTGCCCATGCAATATCATGGAATCTATGTAAGAATTTTGATTAGTATGAACGTGTAGACACGTAAAAGGAGCTTCGAGTACCTCGAATCTGTGCTAATACTGGCGATGGGCTGAAGCTCAACACCCTGCTCGAGGTTGTCTAAGCTCAAATCCCATAGTTCCAATTTTGTCTCATCAGAGAAATCTACGTCAACAGCTCCAGCTCGGGTCCCCGTAACAACCAAAGGCAGCTCAGGTCCAGGCGACCATGCGAACGCTGCGCAGCGAGGGATCTCCCGTAGACGGACCATACTGTTGCTTTAGTGTCAAACTCCCACGCTTGCTCAGGGGTCGTAGTAAACCAGAAAGAGAGGCAAAGAATAGGTAACACTTTGAATTGAGGAGTCACAATCAGGAAAATGAGTGTGCGACGTCCTAACCTTTATGGAGAGACAGTCGGACTTGGAAGAGCCAGATTAACCTCAGATGGTCGACCTAACCGTGTGCTCGACACGTGATCGTCGTTGCCCAACAATTCTGTGCGACAGACTTTTGGATTCGCAGGTAAATCAGCACCACAAGCTCAGACGTCTTCAACAATGACGGATCAGGCAAGATGGAAAGCTACTGTTTACGTCGGTGGTCTTGCACCGATGGTGACAGTGGAAAATCTTCAGGCTGCGTTTCTACCTTTCGGCGAAATTTCAGATGTCTCTATCCCGTAGGTATAAGGCTGTTCAAATCTGGTAAATCATGTGGTTAAGTCGTTATAGCAAACCAGAAGCACCCAATCCAATGGAATCACACCGAGGCTTCGGCTACGTGGAGTTTGAGGATGAAGCAGACACCAAAGATGCTATTGACAACATGGATCAGTCCGAGCTATTCGGGAAAGTGATCAAAGTCTCTGCCGCAAAACCTCCGAAGAATGTAAACGAGGGACTTGGAAGTAAGACGGCATTGTGGGAACAGGTAAGTTGACGGGACTATATGGCACTTATGGTTCGACGCTGATCTCGTGATTGTAGGAGGGCTGGCTTGCAGAGAACGCCGTCAGTATGGAAGACAGAGAAGCGGCAGATAGAGCGAGAGCTGTGGCAGAGGAAAGACCAGAAGACCCCATGCAAGGCCTAGATGGTCTTGATGTAGCTGGCCCGAACCCGGCGTAGAAGATGCGTGTCGGCGAACACTTGGGATTTTATACTGTTTTTATGCATGTTTGCGGCGTTCTAAGGGAGAGGAAAGCATTTCCACATGGCGTTCATAACGTTATTTTCATGTAATATTGTTCTTCATCAGGAAGTGTATAAATCAATCCTTAAAAACTTTGTAGTCGTATAGACAGTCTCAATATTGATATTTGTTGTATGAATACACTTAGCCGAAGATGAGATGCTTCTCGCCTTCAGGAGGCACTCCATATTGTCTTAAGATCTACTTGTGCAATCCTCAAAAATGTATCGTCAGGGGAATAATGATGGAACATTCGGTACTGAGAAAAAGCAAATTGGCTCTAATCTGTACACCTATGGCATCATCAATCTTCCGACCTCTGCTTCACATCATCTAATCAATATCTGCATCCATACGCTCCGGCAATCTGAATGCCACTTAGTCTTTCCTGTTTTGGCGAGTGAGGCGCATTTGCTTGTCCACAACAAGTTTCCGGCCCATGGAGTAGAAAGCAGCTCCAACTGCAACACCGACAACGATACCTAGCCGTTATTAGTATGTTATATCGGAATATAAGCTTTGCTTGACATACCCAGAGGGATCAACTCCGGAGGTACTCTTCTCAGAGCGCGAAGCCGCTGGGAGACGGTATGAGCTATAATCGCACTGTATTAGCATTGAAACAAGCTTATACCAAGCCCTAAATCAATAATTGAGCTATTGTACAGCATTTCGAGGTTGCCGAACTGCATGCCAGTGGATTGGACATAACGTACCACTATGCTCCTCTTTCTATGATACGAAGCTTTCGTCAGTTTTCAGACGGTTATTCTGCAATTTCGTGACATACCGGCACAGGTCTCATCATCCTCGTCGTAGGTCGGAACATCCTGAGAGCAGTAGTCGGTTGCATTGTGGTAGATTCGTGTGCTCAATTGTTGTTGTAGCTTCTTGTGATGTTCAAAAGAACCGCGGTGGACCTGCATCCACTAGCGCGGCGGCCTTTCATAGCCGAATCTCGAAATGTTGACGACCTCGACTTCATTCAATTTCTCTGCCTCAATTGGATCTCCCAAGCGCCTTGGACTCCCTCCTTACAAGCTCCTGCATTACTTCTGTAAACATGTCTGACGAAGAGCGCGAGACCAAACCCTTTAAGTTCGTTACTGGTAAGCTTTGAGCTTTATTGCGACCCATAGAAGAATGGCCTGATCGCTAACATCTGCCCAGCTGGTACTTGACAACTCCTCTACCTTTGCTTATACTCCAGAGACTGAAGGTGATATACAGGATTCGATGCTCGCTTCCCGAATCAGAACCAAACTAAGCATTGCTGGCAAAACTATGTCGACTACCACAAGTGCATCTTAGCTAAGGGCGAGGACTTTGCCCCTTGTCGTCAAGTGCGTCTGACGAGGTTAAATTGAAGGATATATTCTGACAGTAATACAGTTCTTCCTAGCTTATCGATCATTGTGCCCAAGTGCTTGGTGTGAGAGATGGGATGATCAGCGTGGTAAGTATGCCATCAGGCTTACCATAACTCAACTAATTATGGATGGCAGCAAATGGAACGTTTCCTACTCGCCTCGATCAGTAAAGGGAGGCCATATACGATAGCGACAAGGTTTAGAATTTGGTACAGGAGCAGATTCGACTCAGGCCGTGTATCATACTAGTCGCAGATGCAAATTGATGAGGGATCTTTGCTTTAAATTTGCTTATTTATTCTATATTGAGGCTGTTTTCCCGCATCAAAGCGAGCTTTATCTATGTACTTCTCTCTGCCCGGAGTCGGTCATATCGCAGCATTGCTCCTAGCAGCGTTTGTGCCCCATTTCCCACATCCTCTGGACTACAATATTCCGATGGGTTATGAGATATCCCGTCTCTGCATGGGACAAAGATCCTAAGCAATTAATATATGTCACAGCATTAGTTATTTGAGTTTTGACTTACATGGACGTTGGTGCATGTCTAGAGGTATAGACACTGGAGATTTTTAGTCGTCGCCCTCCGTAAGGGGCTCAAATCTTACCTATCGTGGCCGGCGCCTGAAGTCATTCTCTGTATCAAACTTCCACTATTAGTACCCAGTGTGTCCTTCGCACTTGCCTCCACGCATTCTACACAGTCTTCATGAAACTTGGTTGCTGGTGAGTCAGTATCTAACTGCCATTTGACAGTGCAACCTCGGCCCTTTACTCCTCGACCATTGACACCTCCAATATCCTCTCCAGCAGCGATCTTGGCAAAGTCTATCTTCAAGGTGTTTTCAATCTCTTGAAGCCGTGAATCTTCTTTCGACCTTATATCTAGGGAAAACCGTACCAGTCCAGGCACTGTATTCGTTGAACCTGGTTCCAATGTCAAAATACCTGTGGAAGCCAGGCAACCTAATTCCTTAGCTACATTATGGCTGTGGAGAATTAACTTTGCAGCTGTAAGCATTGCATCAGATCGATTTTCGAAATCGGTGGTTCCGGTATGGCAGTCCCTGCCCTTGATCGTAATTATATGCCATCTGAAAGCTTGGACTCCTTCCACAGCTCCTATCTTGCCTCCTGAGCTCTCGAGAATTGGACCTTGCTCGATATGAAGTTCAAAATGGGCTCCTATTGGATTTTCTTTATGGCTTGCTTCAATTCCTCCGAGGTAACCAATCCTTTCTAACTCTGATTTTTGTGTTGCATTTCCCTGTCCTACTTCGATGAGGTCATAAGCTTTCTCAAGCGGGACTGCTCCAGCCCAGACGCCAGAAGAGACCATTGATATCGGGAACCGGGCACCCTCTTCATTCGTCCAATTTATCACACCTACAACTTGACGTCAATTCCATCCTTACTATTTCAAGAAGGGCAATGCCCAACAAACTCTTACCAGTAGGATATTCGGTTTGAATATCATTATCATTCATTGTTTTGAGAGCTTCGATCCCGGCATGAACGCCCAGAATCCCGTCATACCTTCCCCCAGAAGGCTTCATATATAGATCAGTACCTATCCTCGAGCTAGCTAGCTGGAGACATACTTGTGTATCTAAATGGCTTCCCGCATAAGTTGGAGCTGCTGAGCTATGCTTGCCCGGTCGAATTGCAAATATATTACCTGGATATCTTTAGCCTAGGACCGTATCCTGACGAAGACGGTCTACCCATCGCGTCAATTTTGACATTGCAGCCGAGAGATTCCGTGGTGTTGACAAACCAATCCCGAACTTGCTTATCAGCATCAGTCAGTGTAAGGCGAGCCATGCCGATGTCTGTAGCACCCCTGTATCATTATCAGTAATCAATACTAGAGCTAGGGACATCTTTGAAGAAAACACATTGAGGAGCAAAGTTAGATATGCATTCGAGTGTGTTGTGTATCGATCAGAGCCATCTCCTGTGATAATGACGAACTACATGGGCATGGAAGGGTCCCTTACTGCGGCTCTTCTATCGGGGAAGGACTAGCTTCAACCCACCTTCACCTTCAAAGTGAAAACTTCCACTTGAAATTTGCAATACAGATATATTTGAATTTACCAGTACGACTTAATACACCAAAAACATTTATTACTTACTCGCCCCATCTCTCCCCTTTACCCCACTCACAGGTCTCATGCAACTCTCTCCAAAGCCTCTCTCGATCGATCTTCACAGCAGCCAGCTGTTGTTCTGACATGCCTGTAGTTCTCACTGGTCTCCATTGCGTAGTTGAAAACGATCTTGAAAGCTGACATGAGGGGGTGGTAGAACGGGTAATGAGAACTTTTGATAGGCGGGAGATATAAGATAGTCGTAAATAGTAAGTTTTCATTATCATTTTACTTGGAGAAAATCACTTGTGAATGGGTGATCATTTGAGGCTCTACAAAAGATAGGTTGGGCGATGTGTTGTAGCTAAGCCATCGTCAAAAGTGGGGTCAATGTACCGTACTACTTCGAGACAAGTAATATGATTCTGTAATTGTAGCCTTCTCCAGATGGATCCAATCCAGAATTCGTTGCAAATTTGCTCATTCAAGACCAAACTTTTCCAATATTTTGTATATGTTACGTGAGCATTAATTTGTGGTAGACTTTCCGGCAAGCGTTGCTCACAACCGGACGGTCTCCAGGCTGCCGGATGTTATCTGCCACACCGTAGAATATCTAGCGGAAACTTGGATTATTGGGTATCTTGTTTTCTAAAACTTGACTTGGAACTTCCATAGCCCATATTACAAGTGATAATTTGCTGGGGCACCATTTGGAGAAGCAGGTTCTACGCTGCCTGCCCGTTTTTGGACACCCCACCCTGCAAGCCATCGCTGCAGCCATTCCCCCGCTACCGTTTCATGCGTCCACTTCAAATTTGCCCATAGCTGCCCTTAGGACACCCTTGCCGAATAATTGCGCCGCCATCTAAACTTTCAGTTGGACAAAATTAACACCATTCCCTGTTTTAGATGAGCTCCGGATTTCCCACCGTGCTGCTTCCGCCACCAGCACTCTCACTCAATACCTGCGTGCCTACCACTACACCTTGCCGATCGGTGTAGATAGCACTGACAACGTATAACCCATTATAAGGCGTATACACGTACTCCGTCTCTGTAACCTTCTGTCCATTCCTTGTGACGGTGGTCGTATATCCATTGGGCGTCATGTCCGTCCTGAAGCTTCCAACTTCCCTCTGTGAGGTGATCGCACCAGTATTATCCACACTCTGGTCAAAAATCGTGCCATTCTGAGAGAGGATACGATTTGTGTGAGTATTGCCGGAATAGTCATTGATGGAATACAAGATATTGTTTTGCATCTGAAAGTCTGTCAAGTCGCGTTTCGCGTTGGTGGATGAGGCAGCTGTTGTGCTGCCGCCAAGAGAGCCAACAGCGCCAATGGTTGTGTTGGTTATGGAACTGATGTCCTGGCTCAGAGTTGCGATGATGGGGTTCAGATCAATGGAGTCGAGGACATCGGAGATCATAAGCACCAAGTTTTCGAGTCTGAAATCTCAATCAGTATTCGGTTTGCTCGAATGAGTATAACAAGGTAGCCATACCTTGCTTCGAGCGTCACACGCGCAGACACATTTTGGATGAGTAAGGTGACTCGGTTGATGGAAGCATCCACTCCGGCATTGAAGTATAGCAAGTTCAATACCTGGGCGTCCAGGTTGACCTTTGCAGTAACATTTTCAACGTCGAGCGAGATTTCACCCACGAAGACTGAAGCATTCAGAAAAACATCGGGTTCGGGTACAGTGAGGGAGGTGTTGGCAGAGGTAGAAGCTGTATCGTACACTACTGATTCTGGGTCATTGGAGGGGGTCAAAGTATAGCCAATGTAACCACCAGAGCTTGTAGCAGTTTGAGCAGTAACAAATGTAATGAGTGACAAAAGAGCAAAAACGGGCTGTAGAAAGGTATACATGATGAAGTGCGTAAAGTGAGTGACGAGAGCTCAAAAAGTCGACGCGCTCTGAGTTGTGAAGGAGAGCAGGATCAGGAGAGATATCAGTGAGCGAGGAAGCTGCGCTTCTGTCTGTGGACTCATCTGGGCTCATCGCATAAACGTGGAAATTTCCCCATATGCTGCAAGGCTATCAATGTGATGGGAATTGCACAAGATTCCCATTGGCCGAAACCCTCGATTTCTGGACCGTTACCGAATGTTACCCCTCGTGAACCCTGCACTACTTAATCTCCGGACGCCACTGCATTGACACGAAACGGGATTTCCAAGTTTCGTCCTATAGGAATGCTATAACATGATGTCAGGTTCTCCTTTATCCGTGATTGTAGGTGTTTATTCGGAATGGTCCAGACAGGAGCAGCTTTTTTTACTTAGACCTCATTTGGGCCCCTGAATCCCCACTAGCTATGCATCTATAGCTATGCTGACGCCCACTTTGTGCTTTGCTCTGTAGCTGTCACTCATTTTCTTGTCGCTCTTTACTTCGCAGAATGATGGCCGTTTTCTCTACCTTCTTTTTTTTCTTGAGCTATTTGCTCACACTCGCGTTTGCTCAAACGCCAACGTCGACAAGTACTGCTGCTGCTACATCGGCAACCTCTTCTACTCCTCCATTGACAGGCAGCTCCTCCAGGACTGGGACCGCAACTGCGACTGCGACATCGAGCTCTAGTAGCAGTGATACCTCTTCTTCTGCTCCAGACGTCTATCTCAATGTGCCCAACTTGTCGGTCGGACGTATTGAGCTTGATGTTGATGACCTGCAAGCGAACCTCAATCTTGCCGCCAATGTAGCTAGTCTCGTCTCAATCAACGCAGGAGTCAAAGTCGGAATTACTAAAGTCAATCTTACGATTTCAGACGTCGAAGCAGAGCTCGAGCTCATTGTCCGTCTCGGTCATCTAGTAGATGTTGTCAATCGTGTGTTCCAGTCGCTTGACCTCAATCCATTGATCATCACCGCTTTGAACAATGTGACCAGCGTGCTTGACGAGGTCGTGGGTGCTGTAGATGGACTGTTAGGTTCGATTACGCAAGGAGGTACCACTCTGTCCTTCCTTGTGGATAACCTGGGAAATATCGTTCAGGAGGTCGGAGGCGTGAGCTCGATTGTTGGAGACTATCTCACAGTATGTTTGAAACCCAGTCCGATTTTCCATTCCAGAGAATCAAGCCCTTTGCCTCTACTTAGTAGCATGACATGGTACTAAATGAGTACGTAGAACATGACATACACTGGCCAGAGCCAGAGCCTTCAAGGCGGCCTTACACAGAAAACATATTCGTACTCACCACTTGGTGCACTTGTAAATATTATCTTCAATGCTGCCGGCCAGATCGTCCAAGCTGTCGCTTCGAAGACAAGCACTGGAAGTGGTGGAACCAGCACTTCAAGTGCGGTTGCAACTAGCACTGCTGCTGCCAGAAGGTGAAAGACCAACCGGCCATCATCTTGTGAGAGAAGCTATCTCTAGTATCTGAAAAAAAGTTTGACAGACTGTCAGAATTTAATATACCCTGAAGCACGGCGTTGTTTTCTTGGCGGAACGGAAGAACTCAAGGTGTTGGGGATGACCACGACTCAAACAATATAAGATCATAATGTACTTGCGAATGAATTCATTCAGAAGAACTATACAAAAACAATCTTGGTAGAGAGACATTTTAACCAACATTTTCACATAGTTAGAATTAAACCTCACCTTGAAATATTATGAACGCGACAATGAGAAGATAGATGAAGCCTGCTTTGTGCGTTGAGATTCTGACGATGCGGTATGAGAAGGCATCCACAACTGTTTAATAGCCTAATCAGGACTAGCACGGCGGTAGGAAGGCAAAAATTCAATATCGTACTATAGAAACACACAAGAATCAATACAATCACCAGAAACCAGGATTCTATTCGAATACCTCGTTCGAATACTCTAGTGCATTAAGAAAACCCGTAGTGAACCGACAACAACATTGCTGTTCAGTCCTAGGCTAGGGTATGATTGTCATGCGGCATAGCGCGGCGCGGCCGCGTCAGATCCTTGTTTCTAGCAGCGGCTCTAGCCGCGAGAAACATGCTACTCTACTGTAAACCTTTTCCCTCTCAGCAACAAGAGAGGGTTCAAAGGATGACTTGTCGCTACATTCACAATACTTTGCCACGATTCATTCGAAGTATTACTCAAATTGATATCTCTAGCTTCGCGAAAAATCCTTCTGTCCGCCGCGAATTAAGCTGCTTGTCCGTGAACCCTAGAAGACCTCGGGCGCTGCAGAATCGGCATACTTTCCAAGACAGTCTCAGCTCGACGCTGAGTTTATCGTCTGCTTCTGAGTTACTCACGCGGCGGAAATCATCGAGACAACTGAACGAACCAGATGCGGCTCAGGATGGCAGATCCGATGTTGAGAGCGCCATCGCAGAAATCTCACCGGAATCGCTAGATGCCCTCGCGGCAGAGCCGATATCCATCAGTAACTATAAATCATCAGCCCTAGAGCTGGGTTTAGGATCAGATATTAGTGGCCTCGATAAATACGCCAAATTATCTGAGAATTCGAAGATTGGCTCGAATCTTGCGACACCCTCAATTCCTATTTTCAAGTCAACGGGTTTATCGACAGGTTCTACTTCCGAGGAATATTCGTCAGAACTCCCTATTAGGCGGACGAAGTTCATGCATTCTAGTAGAAAGCAGTCTCTATCCGAATTACCCTCCAGGTCATTGCGGAATGCTAGACCTCTTGCAAGGGATGCCACGAAAGCGCCAGAGCAAGATGGTTGGGTGCCACCTGAAAAGGAACCATGGCAAGCACACAAGGCTGCAATGAAGGAGAAGTTTCCAGAAGGTTGGAATCCTCTTAAGCGTCTTTCACCAGATGCTATAGCGGGTATACGGGCATTGAACAACCAAATGCCCGAGAAGTACACAACGAAGACCCTGGCGGATCATTTCCAGGTGTCGCCGGAAGCGATCAAAAGAATTCTGAAGTCAAAATGGCGGCCTGACCCCGAATCTCTGGTCAATCGCGAGGCGCGATGGTTCAGGAGAGGCCAGCGAGTGTGGAGTAGATATGCTGAACTCGGAATCAAGCCCCCAAGAAAGTGGAGAGATGAGGGCATTGGAAGAGGAAAACCGGGATGGCTTGAGAGAAAGCAGGAGCCTCGAGAGATCCCAGCGCTCATTACAACAGCACATCGTGAAGGACCGGCCCTTGGAGATCAGGGCAACGGCGCCACAGATTCAGAGCGACCACAGTTAGTTACAACCGCAAGACCAACCGATCGCTAGCGAACGGCTGCAAGGTTGGACAGCGGAGACAGCGCCTGATATAACGGCTCCGGGCGCTCGGGAAGACCCCCTAAGCTTGAGGCGAGCTTGGATTTGTGTATATATTGAAGAAAGTTATTTATATGATAAGGGTACTTATGATATGGTATATAGGTCCTATAACGGTCGGACAGGTGTGCATTAAACGTAATGTTCTATTTGAGAGGGCATCATGCAAAATGGACATCAGTGGCTCTGACAAGATAGATCCGTGTCGATAGAATAGCGTCCATGGCGTTTCCTCCTCTCAAAATATGATTTATTTATGACTGGATCGACTTCCCATTCCAATTCCGCCATCCATATTTCAAAAGGTGACATGATCTAGTGAAGGTGCATAAAGGTGGGTGAGATAACTGTGCTAGGTTACTGGCCCGACCCAATCGCACGGATGTTCCTGCGCCCCCTGAAGCGCCCCCTGCTATCTGCAACACCGCGTCGGGCATCCCCAACTTTCTAGACTTCTTTCACTCCGTGACAACTGCACGGCATCACACTCACTTTCTTGTTGATTTTATCCTTCTTCATAAGCAGCTCTGGTTTCATGTGTCAAATTTGTCTTTCCCCTAGAAGTTTGGTCCTTATCAGGTCTCCACGCCGTAAGTCATCACCCTTGTTTACATAGAAGATTCTCTACTCACCCATGAAAACATAGCTTTTCCCCATTCCCATGTCCCCAACAAAACTTCGAAGACTCAATGAAACGCGAATAAATATAGATGGTCCTCCTTTCCTTATCTTCTGAACCAATTGGCTTGATTCTTGCTGCCATTGATCATTGTCTCATGGCTTGATCATGTCTTCGACGCCGTCAAACACGCGAACTTTCACCGCCAACACAGGGCTTGGTCTTAAGCTGACACCCTCAAATTCTCCATATCCGCGAACTCCAAGGTCCCCTCAGAAGCCGCGGAGTTTGTACGAGTCAGGATTGTCCCTCAGGAGAATAATTGGCACCACAGTCTCTTCGCCTCCTGCATTCGATAGCCTTTCCTCTTCTCCCTTATTTGCATATACAGCTGGAGCTGCGGCAGTAGTAGTTGATACATCAAACCACACTCAACGCTTTTATAGAGCACGACCTACAGCCCTACCTTCACATACTTCTGTTTCTGGATCATTGGCCCCGTCTACGCCGACAAACACAGCCAATGATGGCAGGAATAGAGCCACAGCAACCCTAAGAGACTCAGCCGTCCCGTATTCTCCAACCACCCCGCACACAACTCTAGAATGGGGCGATTCTCCGACTAGCAAGACCTGGACAAGTAGGGAAAGGATCAAGGCAGCGACTTGTCTTTCAATTAGTCAGGATGGCAGGCTTCTAGCCGTGGGAGAGGTATAATAAGCTTCGCTCGAGATAATTATCACCGTGCTAAACGCATCTAGACCGGATACTCGCCCAGAGTACTTATTTTCTCTCTCCAGGACAGTTCCTCGGATACCCCGTTGGCTATTTTGAACGAGCACACCTATGGTGTCCGTGCTGTGGCCTTTAGTCAGGATCAGAGGTATTTAGCTAGCTTAGGCTGTCCTAACGACGGTTTCCTCTATGTCTGGTCGATAAATCAAAGGAGTGGAGCAACTAAACTACACTCGAGCAATAAATGCACAAGCTCCGTAAAGCAAATGCTATGGCTAGGAAAGAGTCTGGTCACGTAAGCTGTCACTGAATCCTTTGTACATTGTTACTGATAATAGCCAGTGTTGGCACGCGTCATATCAAAATTTGGAGGATAGAGAATGGCCGAAGTGTGTCCCCGACGAAGCAACGATACGCACTAGATGGCACTCCGCTACCAACACCTGTTCAGCCGACCCTAAAGACTCTTGCTGGTCGAAATGTTCTCCTTGGTTCGCTTGTGGAAGCCACGTTCACTACGATTGCAGCAATATCTGAATGCAAAGCGATTGTTTGTTCTGAGAGAGGGGATATCTGCCTTGTAGATGACAGCGAAGGGCAGAAGCTAGTCAGGCTGGGCAACACTGGATTTCCAATCACGTGTATCGCGATCAATATGCAGGCTCGAACATTGAGGATCGGAGGACGCAACGGGAAGGACAAGACTATGGCCTTAAATGACCTTCTGACGCCTAATACTCCTCCTGAGTCGCCCATCCCAATATATGAAACTACGTCTTCGTTAAGCGACACCGGTCACCTGTGCGCGATGGGATATGCCGCTCAAAATATGGTCACTATTAATTCGAAGCATTTGATTGAGATTTCTAATATCAACTCCGAGCTCGAAAATTCAGATCTGAAGAATGTGCCATTCCCTGCCCATGGAAATGGCGTTTTAGGGGTTCGACTCCTCACTGCAGAGAATGCAATGAATGCTGCCTTTCTCACTTGGTCTGCGGATGGAACAATCGTCTTTTGGGACCTGGATGGAAAGTGTAAGGCTAACTTGACTACGGATGTCGAGCAATGGTCCCCGGAAGAAGAAGAGGTCGTCAATCAGTGCCTTATTGTACGCCCCTCTCATGCTGCCAAATTCTTGGTGACCGGAGATAGATATGGCGTATTAAGGGTGATCAACTCGGCCAGCAAGCACTGCATCTTCGAGACTAGAGCACACTCGTCTGATATTCAGGATATCGCTATCTTTGAGAATGAAGATACTAGCTTGATAGCTTCCTGCGGAAGGGACAGGACTATTCAGCTGTTTCGGTGGATGTCAGACCAGTGGGTCCTGATCCAGACACTAGATGAACATTCAGCTGGTATTTGTGGGATATGTTTCGCCGAGAACGGGGAGAAGCTGATATCCTGCTCTACCGATAGAACGATTCATGTCAGACAGCTTGTCAAGAAGGACATTGGTGGCCAGGATGTGATGGGTGCGGTGCCCATCAGGATCATTACATTAAAGGCCTCTCCAGTCTCGATGGTGGCCTGTTCAGGAGATCAGATGGGAAATTTCATGGTGTCATTGTTAGATCGCACAGTTGCTACGTACGAAATCAGTAGCGGGCGACTAGTCAACTCTTTCAAGGCCACGGATAGCGAGGGTGTCGAAACAGTGGTGCTAAATGCTCTTGTGTTAGGTACACCTAGCCCAATATCTGGTACGTTGGCTATCCTTCTTGATCTCGCCTACTTACCCTTCTATAGCGTGCCCAACTATCCTCGCAGGCGTTTCAGGAACTGATAAGTCTGTGAGAGTCTATGACGCTATCACAGGAAATTTCTTAGACCGCGAATTCGGCCACACAGCCGGCGTGACCGATTTAGCTCTGCTGGAAACACCAGACTCGGACCATAAGATATTGATAAGCTCCGGAAGTGACGGGACTATCATGATCTGGGATCTCTCACCCAAGCCACCAGAGCTTCAAGATGCTAACGATCCGGCGACTCGAGATTCTTCACCAGCGAAGGATACACCATCAACTCGAGCACCTCTCAGAAGGGTGCTTTCCAGAGCAGAATTAGCAGAATTTCAACGAGCGTCGCCGGTATCTACCCCAAGCGGTAATCGTTCGCCACCAAGGGTTGTGCGCCGAAAGACCTCAAAATATGGTCTTTCCTCACAGTCTCCAACATTACCACCTCCACCTGTTCCGCCGGTGAGCTCAAAGCATATAACATCGTCATCTGACGACTCGGCGTTAAGACGGGTCACAAACAGGGCTCGCTCTCGTAGCCCACCAAGCCCAAGGGCTCGGGATATGCGGAGACCCTCTTTAGCATCACTTGACTCTCGAGGAAGAACTAAGAGTACAGGTAATTTCAGCGAGTTCGGCACTCTCAACATGGCCACTGAGCAAGCTTGTCGGACGTTACGAGCTTACCGGAAGAAGCTTCTGTCATCCGAGTCCGTTAAGGAGGAAGCTTTGAAAGAACTTGATCGTGAACTACGTTTAACAGCAACGGCGATAGGTGAAAAGAGTATCAAATCAAAAGCACTAAGCGAGACTGTCTTGACAGGCTTGCTGGACCAATATTCGGACAGACTAGTATCGATGTTTGACGAAAAATTAAGGTTGACGAAAATGGAGGAAAATTCGAATGATGCTTCAGAGCTTCCTGAAAGACCCAGGACTGCTGGAAATGCAGCTGTTTAGGACAGGCTTATCGTGGTGTCTCTATTTCATTGTATAAACAGACAGGTTCTCGAACTTTGAGGGCAAGGAGTTTGGTTTGGTTTGAAGCTATTTGCGAAGTCACGGATTTTTAGCGGCGTTGGAGGGTAATGTGTGAGCGTGTAACTATATTGGGGGCGTTATCTGCAGCTGGCTAGCTGTATGTGGACTTATAATTGAAGGAGTACATGGACCATTTAGTGGCTCTGGTCTGATTGTCGCAGATATGCAAGGAGTCATATTGATGGTTTAATAGGAACTGATTATTATTTTTGTGCTATGCCCATTGCTCACTAATGATGCTCTGTGATTATCAAGCAGACGTCTAGTGTCATTCAAAATCTACTCGTCAATAGTTGAAACAAAGTAAAATTATCAAGTCAACGCGCAACTTGACGCCCAGGCATCAGAGATATAAGCCACAGTCATGGAAATGAGCCAAGTCAACGAATAATCCTTAGCCTTTGCGGAGATATGTTGCATGTGTAGGTCTTCAAGATTCTCCGAGCTGCGCCATCTCCACGCGCCTGGCGCCAGCCTCAAAACACAACACCCAACTATCCCCGCCACTCTCCACGTTGTACCCCAGACTGGATGCCATGATCCGGCGGGCTATCCCCTGTTGGTATGGAGCCTCGTGAAATTGACGGCTTCATTGCCAAGAAGCGTTAGGCGTGGGGAGTCAACGCGGGGAAGTCATTGGTGGAACATCTAATCCTCAACTGGCAGCCACTGCTCCACGAATGAACGGTGAGTGTAGTAGGTAGAGCTCTGAGCATATAATGTTTCTATTCTCCTGTGTCGCTCTGTACGTTCAGGTTCATTCTAAGAGCTGTTTGAATTCCCTTCATCATGGCGAACAAATCTTTCTTTCGCAACTATAGAGTGTACCTACTCACCAGCGTAGCCTATATGGGGTCACTCCTCTTTGGTAAGCTCCTCCGCAGTCAAAATGTTCCGGAGGCTAATAGATAATGAAAAGGCTACGATACTGGAGTTATGGGAAGTGTCCTGGCGCTCAAGTCGTTCAGACAAGACTTTCATCTTCCTACAGATAAGAGCGGCTTCTCCAGCAAGTTGAACGCCCATGTAGCTTCCAATGTTGTCTCCCTACTCACAGCGGGCTGCTTCTTTGGCGCCATCGCCGCTGCTTTCCTTAATGACCGCTATGGACGTCGTTATACCCTGATGTGCTTCTCAAGTATATTCTTAGTCGGAGCGGCAATCCAGACAAGCTCTCATCACAGTATCGGACAAATCTATGCCGGCCGAGTTATTGCTGGTCTCGGTGTCGGTGGCATGAGCAGTGTCACCCCTGTGTTCGTTGCGGAGAACTGCCCTCCAGCAGTGAGAGGTAGAATCACTGGCTTATTTCAGGAGTTTCTTGTGATTGGAAGCACGTTTGCATACTGGCTTGATTACGGCGTTGCGCTTCATATAAAGCCTTCCACGCAGCAATGGCGAGTGCCCGTTGCCATACAGCTGATTCCGGGTGGGTTTATGCTGGTCGGACTATTCTTTCTGAAAGAGAGTCCCAGATGGTTGATGAAGCAAGGCCGTTATGAGGAGGCGACAAACTCACTAGCTTATATGCGCCAGGCAGAATTACAAGACCCGGAACTTCTGAAGGAAATTGCGGAGATCAGAGCATCCATTGACGAGGAGTTGGCCTTGACGGAAGGTGTCACATGGAAAGAGTGCATTGCTCCTGGGAATCGATATCGTTTCATCTCTGGATTTATTATTATGTTCTGGCAACAATTCTCTGGAACTAACTCGATTGGCTACTACGCTCCTCAGATATTCCAGGTAATTCTCTTCCTTTCGTTATCAGTTGGTACTTTCAGTGCATTTGGACTCGTATCTAACTTGTCGATAGACAGTTGGAATCTCAGCAACCAATACGTCGTTGTTCGCTACCGGAATATATGGCACGGTCAAAGTCTGTACCACAGGCATTTTTCTGCTTATAGGGATTGACAAGCTGGGTCGCCGCAAGTCTCTAATGTTGGGCGCTGCTTGGATGATGACTATGATGTTCATCCTCGGGGGAGTCCTGCACAACCATCCCCCTGTCACAGGCAGTGACAAGGTCTCCTCTGCGTCCATCGCCATGGTCGTTATGATATATCTCTATGTCATTGGCTACTCGGCCTCATGGGGTCCAATTCCTTGTAAGTCTGGATCTATCAGAGTAATATTGCGTTGAAGGAAAATCTTCATGTCGGAATATGTTTCTACCCAAACATAATTCGACTTTACTTTTTAGTTTATCCTGACCGATTGGAAATTTTCATGAAATGCAGTGCTGACTCTGAGATGTTGACATATAGGGGTCTATTTGTCTGAAATCTTCCCCACACGTCTGCGAGCATACGGCGTTGGGATGGGTGCCGCGACGCAATGGTAAGCATCTTCCACACTAACCTATCAACCCTTTCAATTGGATCCCAATTTCTCGGGAGTGGGTTCTTGAGACAATTCATTCCCTAAGTCCCCCAGGACGAGCTCTCAACTCTAGCACTGTCACTTTATCAAAGTAAACTCTACTAATTATTGGACAGGCTCTTCAATTTCACGATTACTGAAGTCACACCTAATGCCGTGAACCATATTGGTTGGCGAACTTTCCTCATGTTTGGCATCTTCTGCTTTTCTATGGGGATCTGGGTATTCTTCTTCGTGAAGGAGACCAAGGGCAAGAGTCTGGAAGACATGGATATCCTCTTCGGAACTGTCAACAAGGAGCAGAGAGAGGCGGATGTAGAGAGAGTATTACATAAGCAGTACTTGAATGAGGAGGCGGCTGCAGATAACAAGGGCACATCAGTCGCTTTGGAGGACGTAGGTGCGGCTCATGCGAAGTGATATTCTCAGTCAGAATGTTGTGCTCTGCAACTTGTCAACTACAGCTATCTCGAATGGCTTAATAACCTAGTGCTATAATCAAATGCGAATTGATTGCTGTGATTCTGTTCTCGCGTTTCGCATGTCCTGTGCGTGACGCAGGTGTGAAGAGAAAGCTACTTATCACACATCTACGCATCCTCATATATCTCTATCCCGTCAAGATGGACCTCGAAGTCTAAGTTGGGCACGATCAGCGCGACCACACTAGTGGAATGAAGAGAGGAGGAATACCTGCAGACCCTGCGGCCCCAAACTTGATCGTGTTAGAATCACCAGGGTCCAACACGAGCTCTACAGGAATAGTCTTGTGGTATCCAGCGGCAGTGTTCATGTCCGATATATTGGTTGGTACCACCTGGTCGTTCATTAAGATGTGTGCCTCACCAGCTGTTGAGCAAAAAAAGAAAAATGAGCAAGTGTCTCAAATATAAAAAAGTCGATGTGAGGTAATTAGAACGTACCGCTAGGATCGTTGACCGTATAATGTAAAGAAATCCATTGTGGCTGTCCAGTGCCTGTGATATTGGAGAAAATGACTTGACTCTGAGAGTTGACTAGAACGTATTATCAGTGAGCCCCACAGTGTTTCTGAATGTGTCAATACTCACTTCGGTGCACAGAGCGTTTGCTTAGGCATTCAATACAACCCGTAATAGCTGTGATAACGATTTGTCAGTACATCGCGAGATTTATTAGAACAACACGCCTCACCAGCTCGGCCAGATAGTAACCCATTTTCAGCTTCATAACGCTTCTTGGTTGAAGGTGTCGAAATTACTCCGGTCGCAGTATCGACTTTCCACATAGCATGGTATTGCAGAGACACGGTATGTGCACTAGTTATGACAGGCATCAGACTCTCATGCGCAACAAATTGGTAGATTTTACTCACCTTGCACTGACTGCCATTGGGAGCCAGATGTAAGTCGAGCTCGGCCCACCTTTTGAGTCCCATGAGTCGCCCATGTAGATGTACGTAGTCGCTTGAGAGCCCTTGATAGTAAGTTCAAAGGTATTCTGCGAGTTGTAGGTGTTGTTTGCCTCTGGTGCGATATCAGATGGACCAGTAAATTTGCCGGTGATGCTATCTGCCCAGAACACCTTGTCCGGATTAGAGCGCCATCCCGTCTTGCCCGACACAATCAAGAAGTACGTTGACCCGGCTTTGAACATGCCCGGTGCTTCGTATGCTCCCGCCGCTATGGAACACGTTCAGCCCCAAATCACAATGCTATTCTCTTCTAGAACGATGAGCTCACCAAGGTAGTTTTTTCTATCACCAATTGTCCCATCAGAATTAATCAGGTTGACTTGAACAACGTTGTGGTCCGCGCTTGTCAACAAATACCAAGAGCCTGGCCAAGTTCAGCTAAGACTATAATCCGCTACTTTAGTAACTTGCCATACCATCATCTGGATCCTGAAACATTCCCGTGTCGGAATACGTATAACTATCTGGAGGCAAATTGACAGCCGATCCTTTTGTCGAGTAACCGCCCTCCATTTGAGTTGATACGAGGGGCTGGACAAGACGATTAACTTGCCCATATATCTGCTCATTGTTAGGTATTCAGCAGCTTTCCGTACAGGAAATGAGATTGCATTCTTTGCTTCACAGCTCTGAAGTGTGTATTTTACAGATGCAATCCACAACTTACCCAGAATGATCCATTGGGCTTGGCTATCTTGGGTCTCCACATCTGCTGAATAGATGCTTGGGCACCAAGCGGCGTCCAATTCAACAAGTCCGTCGACCTGTACATAAACGGTGTCTCATCTATCAAGCATCGTTAGTAGAACATGCAGGGTGCTGAGTACCGAGTACCTACTATTGCTCGCACTTTGTCCGACCCAATAAAAAGTGGATTCACGTTGGTAAATCATGCCTCCATGTGCATCAATGGTGTTGCCACTGGTATCTTTCCAGACAGCACCAGGTACAATCCATGACGCTGCTATTGCGCCAGTGGCAGCGCTCACGCAGAGTATCAATTTATAGAACAGCATGTCTAAGAATTAAAGACCTAGTGATAATGAGACCGTGGAAGACGACCACAATTTGTACCGCGAGAAGGCCATTGTTTGTAGGACATTTAGCCCTATGATAGCCCGAACCTAGTCTTGCTAGAATATTGATATTCCGTTCCATGTGTAAGGAATATGTTTATTCCACTCTGCAAATATATACGTGATATAATTGCCGAACCTATTGGCCAATCATCTACCTTGGCTTTGGAGATCCGGGGCTGCACATGACAGAGAGCGTGGTTGGCATCGCAAAAATTGATATTCCACCAACTAATTTGATTACCACTAGGAAGTAGAATTACCGAAATATTATCCAGGCCAGGTTACTACCAAAGCTATACAGACGCTGTAGGTGCCCCTTTTTGACCTAAATCTTAGAATTTGTTGGAGAAAGGTAAAGACAAACAGCAGAAGACTAAGGCTTCGTCACAGTACCTCACAGACGAAACATCAGAAGAAAATTTGGGCCTTTCCACAATAGAGGATATTGGTGCGCAATACTGCAGCGGTAGAGAGCAAAAGCTTCAGAATATCAAGTCAAACCACTTGTGTTACTTGCGTAGCTTCCTCCACGGTATTGTGGTCAGAAGAACCCAAGGCGAACAGCGAATAAAGCTCAATAAGGAATAAGAGGGCCTTTGCGATTTTAATGAGCTATGAAAATCCTTTATGATAGCAGGGAAAGCGAAAGTTGTCCAGACCGCACCAACTACTTGTATGACAAAGGGGCAATCTACAAGATGTGCCGTAATACATGCTCGATAGACGATAAAATCATAGAATTGAAATGAAAGAACCTTGCATGGTTGTATAGATGAAAGATATTGCAATATCTCTTCCAGATGGTGACTGACAGCAATTTTGAGGTAGGAATGCGGACTCATGGCATGACATTGCGAAAGCCGCAGTGGTCAACTTGATCTCTAGTCTTGTTTGGCGTCCCTTATTTGGTCAATTGTCATAGGAGGCACTTATCTCTGATGGTTGAACAATAGAACAGATGATCTGGCACTGAGAATAGACTGGGGGAGAAGGAAGCGGCCGAGATGACGACACAAGTCAAAATATCTGGCAGATCATAGCACCCAACAGCGTAGCAGCCAACTAGGTGTTGTTAAAATATTATCTACTTATGGTACTTCGAGTAACAAAAAAGGTGTAGATTTTGAGATGATTGAACTAACAAAGGCAGTTTGTCTTGACTTTTGACCTCCCCTTTAGATAATTCATTGAAATAGTGTCTGAAATAGTTAATTGTTGTACTGCAAGGTTAGTACCAGGGCGGCATCACTCTACGCGAAAACGCGTCCCCCCAGACTCCTTTCGCGTTGGAAAAATCACCACTACAGAACCTGCTCACAACAACGAACTCGACAATCATGGCACTGCTCGTGGACAAACATCGGCCGAGATCTTTAGATCAATTAACCTACCATAAAGACCTCTCTGAACGTCTCCGCTCCCTCGTGAGGACCTCCTTCTCTTTACCTAATCCTTGGTGTCTAACACTTGCCAGGCCCAAAGCGGTGACTTTCCCCATCTCCTGGTCTACGGTCCCTCGGGAGCTGGCAAAAAGACTCGCATCGTCTCGACCCTCAAAGAGCTCTACGGGCCCGGCGTGGAAAAAATCAAGATCGACTCGCGCGTGTTTCAGACGACGTCAAACCGCAAGCTGGAATTCAACATTGTCGCCTCCGTCTACCACCTCGAGATCACGCCCTCGGACGTGGGCACGTACGACAGGGTGGTGGTGCAGGATCTGCTGAAGGAGGTAGCGCAGACGCAACAAGTGGACAGCAATGCAAAGCAGAGGTTCAAGGTGGTGGTGATCAACGAGGCAGACCATCTAACGCGAGATGCGCAGGCGGCGCTGAGGCGGACGATGGAGAAGTACAGCCCTAACCTGAGACTGATACTGCTGGCAAATAGCACGGCGAATATCATTGCGCCGATCAGGAGTAGGACGTTGTTGGTGAGGGTGCCTGCGCCGACGGAGGCGGAGATCTGCGAGGTACTAGCGAAGAGTGGGAAGAAGGAAGGGTGGCCGGCGGCGAGGGACTTGGAGAAGAGGATTGCGAAGGACAGCGGGAGGAATTTGAGGAGGGCGTTGTTGATGTTTGAGGCTGTCCATGCACAGAAGTGAGATTTTGACCCAACTCCCCCGTCACATACTAGATTATACATCTTTGAACTCACAAACTTCACAGCGAGAAAGTCTCTGACACTACACCCATTCCGCCTCCTGACTGGGAGGCTCTCATCACTACCGTTGCCAACGACATGAACAACGAGCACACACCGGCCCAGATCCTCAAAGTGCGCGCCAAACTTTATGATTTGCTCACACACTGCATACCCCCAACCACGATCCTGAAGACGCTGACGTTCAAGCTCATCCCACTGGTGGACGACGCTCTGAAGGCGGACGTCGTCAAGTGGAGTGCATTCTACGAACACCGGATCCGAAACGGGACGAAGGTCATTTTTCACCTGGAAGCTTTTGTTGCTAAATTTATGAGGATATGTGAGGAGCATGACATGGGGATGGATTTCTGAAGTGACGATGCGAGGAAGATGATATCTATTTGGCTGGCGTTTCGAGGCGCACGAGGCGCTGAGGTATGAAGAACATTAGCATTATAGGCTGGAAGACATGGGTAGTGAATATTGATTGAATATATTTTGTACTTGCTATTTGTCGGTGCTATCTTCGTTGCCCTAATCGTCTCTAATATTCCCTGACTCAGCGATATAATCTGCTATAGATGTGCTATAGATGTTAAGAATTCAAGGGGAGTTCATGAATAGAGCTTGTGGATATGATCTTTGTAACCAAAGCTGATGCATGTATTTTGTCCTCTATCAAGCATTGCCCCGCAGTCATGGAAGCAACCATGCGAATCCCATCGGTGCCTGTGCATTTACTCTGGTTCTTCCTCCCGGCTTCGCTTCTGACTACCACCTGCTCCAAGCTCGCCAGTCTTCCTCTCAAATCCATCACCGCTTCCACTGGGTGGAACAAAAACCCCTCCAACTTCCACCACCCAACCCTCCCTCTTCATCTTCGCCCAAAGCTCACTTAATCTCCACCTCACAAGCTCGCCAGCCGCAGTAGCATCCTCCTTGCTGTCATGCCCCTCCATCTTACCATCGACCACAGTTTGCAATTGAATGTCCTTGTTCAAGTGCGTGCTCATAAGCATCTTCAACCCATTGCGGTAAGGTAGACCGGCTTTATGCGGGAACAGCAGCGCTGTGTCGATGATGGTTGGGTGGATGAGTCGTACGGCGTTGAGATCATTTTCGAGGCCGTGGCCAATGAGAGGGGTTTGAGTCGATAAATGGCTGACGAGCAAAGCGCGAGCTTCGCTAGGAGAAGAGACGATTTGTAATTTCTCGTCTGGAGAGATAGGGTTGGATGTCGAAAAGGTCTTTGCTTCAGCCATATCACCTGGCGAGACACCTGAGTATCTGGAGTTTAAATCTAATATCTCACCCACTGGTCGCACCAGGACGTCGAAAAGAGCCGAGCCAGAGGGCCAGGATGTTGCTGTGAGGCGAATAAGTTCCAGGCCATGGACAGTATAGCCCATTTCCCCGTCAATGCAAACCGGATTGCTTAGAGCCTTAGCTGAGTTCTCCAGCGTCTTCTCGAAGTTCAAGACAGCTGCCAGGCGTTTCACCTCCGTAATTTTGTAAACATGACAGTCTGCCCGCGTACAGCCTGCAGAATCGCCTATTGCTTCGCCACAGCATTTATACCTCTTCTCTCTTTTCGCTTTACGGTCTGTTGCTGAGCGCTCACTTAGAAATGTCTTGCCGTAGTGATAGGTGCATTTCCCCCCTGAGGTCAGCGCACCGTCATCTTCTCTGCGTCCTGGGAACACCTGAAAGCGGCTCTTGCAACGATCACAGACTTCCCAGCCATTGGCTGCTTCGACACCCTTTCTCGCCGTATCAATTTCCTCATCTGTTGGAATGGTAGTCACGTAACCGTGCTTCGATAAACCTGTAGTAGGAGTGTAAAGTCGTGGAAGAAGCATTATTTCTTCCTCTGTCTTTAATCCAGTCTCAATAACCTTCGGCCGTTGCTTCGATCTCGAACGTGGGGGATTGGACTGTGATGCGGCTTCCTGTGCCTTGATTCTTGCGGCTTCCTTCTCTCGTTCCACCTTCCATTCTTCAACAGTCATCTTCTTGTACAAAAGGATTTTGTTCTTCACAGCATTGGAGTAAATGGAGGGAGTATGCGCTGCCTCTTCTTCAATATCCAATGTCATTGTGATGAGTGCTTGTTCTGGAAGTACAAGCTCTTCCTCAACATCATTCGCATCTTTCTCTAACTCGGAATTGAGCCTCTTTAACTGGTCGTGAAGAGCTTGTATGAGCTTATATCTCATCTGATGACTTGCGGGATTTGGTATTTTTAGAGCGCGGGGGTTCAATGACTCTGGTTTAGAGGGCGCTTGGACGGCGTTTGCTTGTCTAACAGCTGATTTGAGAGGACTCCCTTGTGGGCTACGCTTTGTAACGGGAATGGTGCTATGGACTGTTGTTGGCTTTTCCGAGACAGTGGCGGCTCCATTGTTAGGCTTGTTCCGCAATGCAGGCGGAGAAACAGGCCGTGTCAAAGATGAAATCCGCTTTGGCTTCTGATCTGGGACCTGACGTTCACGTGGCGAAGTTGCAACTCCCTCTATAGCTCGAGGTGCTGTTTCCAAGCTCGCGGTCGGACGTTCATTCTCTTCGGCCACTTTCTGCCTCTTTCGCGGAGGCTCGTGATCGTGTTCACCATCGGGAAAGACTTTACTCTCGGATTTGACCTCCGCTGGGTCTAGATTGAGGTGGCCTCCAGAGTGGGCGAAGATGCATCTTGGGAGAATACACGAGTCCTGGTACGGACAAGCGATCTCCGAGAAGAGGCCTATCGAAGTGAACATTCTCGGCGCTAACGATTAAGACACTTTAAGTCAATGTGACGTAGAGATGGCCATGGAGATTGCAAGGAACAAGTCCACTCAGGTCTGAGAACTTAGGAGTCAGAGAAGTAATGACTGTCTCGGGATAAGTGGTTGGTTGGGTGACTATGGAAGAAGAGGCTGAGCAAGTAGCCGCATGTGCAAACAGAACAGACACCTGATGCAGGTGCTGCTGGTTCAAGCCAGCTTCAGTCGCTCAGAGTCATGCGGCAGTTCTGGCGAGATGCAATTGAATTCACGGCGACAGACCGACCAACCATACTGCTCGACTCTCGTCTGCGCCCAAGCTGCGGCGTCTCAATGCTGCAAGACTGGAATGTTCGAATGACCTCGTGGTGTGTTGGTGTGTTGGTGAATTGGTGAGTTGGTGTGCCGGTGTGAGTGTCTTCTCTTCTGGTAAGACTTCTGTGTCGGTCGTGTTCTGGGGGAGCACAGTTCTTTCTTTGAGTGATGGGTAGTGAAAAGGGCTCACGTGGGGTTACAGGCTGACGATGAGGCTGAGAAGAGGGAGAGGGAGAGGGAGGTCACGTTTTAGTCTTTGGTGCTGGTGTTGGTGTTGGTGAAGAAAGAAGCTCCGCCCGCAGGTGGTGGGGTGGGCCACCAGGACCAGCCCAGCCCAGCCCAGGTTCTGATCCAGATCCAGGTCCAGGGATGTGGGTGGCCGTTGTCGAGCCTCTGCCTCTACCTCTACAGGCATCCTTTAGCGCTGCAGTTTCTCTGTCTCGGCCGAGCAAGGGGGGGATTTAGCATTGAATGAGGGTCTTCACCAGTGAATTCAGATAGTTCCCATTTTCCATTGCTAATATTAATATTAAAATGAAGAGGCAGCGAAAATAGAGCTACTGAGTACATACTATACATAAATCTCTTCGGAGAATCTATAGAAGAATCTATAGATGCTCCTCTGCGTGACTGTTCCTGGGGGAGAGAGAGACATGGCCATGCAAGAGATAATTAAGTGTGAAGCGTAGAGAGTAGCACAAAAGGTACTGTACAGTACAGTACGACAATATAATATGTGAGGGACGTTAGCAGCTCTACTGTGTCTCGCGTGCCCTTGTTTGCTGTTATCGTGCGCGAGCCCCCCCCAGCGGTGTGAAGCTCGAGATAAGAAGTCAAAATTCGATTAAAGGGCTCCTCAGCTGCTGCCACGGCCTCAGATCTCCTCCAGACCCACTAGCATCTTCTCAGGAGCGTTTTCTTCTTCTTCTCTCCTTCTCTACATCTCTACATCTTCGCCGTTGATTCTGTCCGGTGATCCTCCCCACCACTCCACCCACACGCGGCGCATCAGACTGCAGCCAGTTGGACTACATCTGACCGAACCCCTCCTGCAGCCTCGTCCCGGCCCATACACTGAAAAACGTGCTTACTACAAGAGCGCCTCACGCCTCACGCGCTGCACGTCAGCTCCCCAGTAGCCTGAAAGTTCTGTCTCGTTGCGGCGAGGCAGGCTTCGGCTACTTCATATATTCTGTCCGCCGCATTGCTTCCCTTCTCCCTCTCTTCCCTGGACCGGGCATTCCTCTCTCCCACAGCGATGGATGATTATTCCGGTACCAGTAGAGATGCCCAGCATCTCTGTGTCCTCGTACATGGGTATGCATGCAGCCCTCTGCAACCCCCCGCAGGAGAGACGCCCCAGGGACCGTTCAGTACTGACTGCCAGCAGCCTGTGGGGCAATCCCAACCATCTCGAGGTCATGGCCAAGTCCCTTCGCGCCAAACACCCGCAGGAGAGTCTGCACATCCTCATCGCGAAGCGCAACAGCGGGTCCTTCACCTACGATGGCATTGAGCTGGGCGGCGAACGCGTGTGCCAAGAGATCGAGGAGGAGATAGACAAGCTGGCGAAAGAGGGACAGGAGATCAAGAGGATCTCACTTGTCGGGTATTCCCTCGGAGGTCTGGTCGTGCGCTTCACTGCTGGCTTACTCTATAGCAAAGGTCTTTTCGACAAGATCAAGCCCGTGGTAAGTCGCATACCGCTCAGCTTCTGCTTACCCTGCTGAGTCTGGCAGAACTTCACCACATTCGCCAGCCCTCATCTCGGTGTGCGGACTCCTCTTCGGGGGTGGCATAACCATATTTGGAATGTCCTGGGAGCACGAACATTATCTGCCTCGGGTAGACAACTCTTTACGATAGACAAGTTCCGAGACACCGGAAGACCCTTGCTAGAAGTTCTCGCAGATCCCGAGTCCATCTTCATTAAAGGTCTAGCTCTCTTCGAGAGAAGAACGCTGTATTCGAACATCGTCAATGATAGAAGTGCTGTCTACTACACGACCGGAATCTCAAAGACCGATCCTTACACAGATCTGGAAAAGGTCAAAATCAATTACATGAAGGGCTATGGAGATGTACTTCTTGACCCAAATGCACCGGTAGCACCACTCGACCCAGAAGTGTCCCATGATACTTTCTATGGAGGAATAGTGAGAGCAAGTCAGACAACCGTTGGCCGACTGCCTTTCTTGGTAGCTATGATGTTCTTTATCCCCATCGGTGTCGTGGCCTTCCTGATCAATTCTGGAGTACAATCCGTCAGGAGCGGTCGGAGGATAAGACTTCATGAAAGCGGCCTCGCTGGAATCCAGCCCGGAAACTACAGAGTTCCCTTGCTCATCACGGACATGCGAGGGGCAGTCGAGGATGTCTACGAAAACCTGAACAGCGCCCAGAGTCACGAGTATCTCGTAGCCGGAACCGAAGAGGAGGCTGCCTCGGAGCCCGATTCCCCAGTCTTAGAACGACCGCAGACGGCTCGAGATAGTGAAGGGACCAGAGCCGAACTTCTTCGCCAGGATTCTGAGAAGCCTGGCCGGCATGAACCCCCGACTTTGGCGCTTGCTCCCTATCAGTTCAGGATGGTTCAGGCACTAGACAGCGTGGGCTGGCGCAAATACCCCGTCTACATTCACAAGGTGAGACATAGTCACGCAGCAATCATTGTCCGCGTTGAGAAGCCGAGCTTTGATGAAGGCCGAGTGGTCCTGCGTCACTGGCTAGATGAAGAATTCATAATTTAGACAAAAGATGCGGCGGCGTATTATGGATTAGAGATCTTTGAAATTACTTGACGTGTAGAACGCTTTTTTCTTTTTTGATGCAGCGGACTTCAGCATATTGATTGATGCATTTATTCACAGCGATGTGTCACATTGAAGCGAGCGTGTTGGTACTTCTTGATTCCAAACTTTGACTTCTGCGCTGTTTAGATCTGTACTATAGAGAATAAATGCCAAGTAATACCACTTCGAAGCAAGCGATGCATAGCCTCGAAACGAGGTGTAAGGGAAATAATATTGTATGAACTGGAATCTCGCCAATATAAATTAACACCACGGCCTGCCTGTCTAGAGGAGATTGATTTTATTCTTTGTTATAAGTACAGAACATCTTACACCCCTTTTCACGATATCTTCCTCATCTCAAACCCAGTAAGAATTTACCTCCTCCCTCCTTACCACCCTCACCACCGGGCAGGTAAGTGACATTAGGATTATCCGCCAGCGTCTGTGCAATCTCCCTGCTCGCCTCAATTCTTCTGATCATGATCAGACCATCGCCGGCCCTCGCCACCGCTTTGCTAATAGTATCCGCCGATTCAGCCTCTCCTTCAGCCCTGATAACATTTGCCTGCCGCTCCTGCTCCGCCTTCTCTACAATAAACCTGGCCCTCTCAGCATCTTGCTGCGCAATCTGCTTCTGCTCAACAGCCTTTGTGAATTCCCGGCCGAATGTCATGTGTGTGATGGAGACATCCTCGAGAGCGATGTTGAACTCCTGGGCGCGCTTCAGCAGGTCCGTCCGGATCCTGTTGCTGACGGCCTCACGCTGTGTGATGAGCTCCGCCGCGTCGAACTGTGCTACGATGGCTTTGAGGACTTCGTTGCCGATGGAAGGGAGCACACGCTCGTCGTAGTCCAGACCGAGATTCTAATTCCTTTATTAAGCTTTAAATGCGGATAAAGTGAGAAAAAAATATAGCTATACCTGGTAAATCTTGGGCAGAGCCTGGACCTCCGGTCTATGTAGCACTCTGAGCGTCAAGCTCACCATCTGTAAGTCCTTACTGCCTGTCGTCGTGGAAATGTTTCTTGGCTTCGTCCGCACATCGTAGATGACGCTCTTCTGCAGCCATGGGATCAAGAAGTGTGTACCCTCGTTGACGACTGAGTCTTTGACTCCGGACAACCGATCAAAGATCACTGCTCGAGATCCGCCCTTGACATCGTAGAGAGAGGCGTTGGCAAGGAACCCAGCAGTTGCGACTGGAACTGCCCACCTGGAGACATTATTCAGGATGTTCGCCATGTTGACGCCTTGAGGTGAGGTGGGAAGAAAAGGTGGTGGTGTTGCGAGCTGCCTATGGGACTTAGTGACGTTCAAGGAAAGGAACATTTTCGGTCGATTTCGCGCTAGCGTGATCTTCAAGCTTGAGCCGACTTCCACCTCCAAGAGTCTTCTTCCAACGTCAATCGTCAATTGAAGCACAGCTCACCAACTGTATTCCATCTAAAGATGAGGCCTACTCAGAGATTCCGATCCGGTGGTGGCTTTGACCATGGGAAATATGGACAGTAAGTACGACCTTTTTGGGGTGCGTGCGTTTCGTGGGATGGAGCGACGGGTTTGCTACAGGCTCTCAGCTAGCATTGCAGCTATTAGAGAGGTTGATATGGATTCCAGCTGCTAACTTTGTGCAAATATAGCTATCTAGGAGAATGGGGTTCTTTAGGTGAGCTTTTCGGTGTCTCTCCGACAGCTGCGCTCTTTCCACATAGCAGCGTCTTCTTTGATGCAGTACTTCGAGGCACCCGAGGATTGAGAAGTTTGATATGGGCCTGAAGATAGGCGTTTGACCTCGAACATATCATTAGAACAGATTTTGCGATGAAGAATACCATGGGGACTGATGCAGAAGTTGAACAGGCTCCCAAACCCAGAAAGGCGTCTTGTCATACGCTCTCAGCTCCAACAGACAACGACCTCTCGCTGGTACACTGCACGCAGCCATCTTCAACACCTCTAGACGATTTATCCACCAAGTCTTCTACTTCGCTCCTCCGCTGATCATCGCTTACGCCACCATGCAATGGGCCATCGAGAGGTTTGTTCACTACCGCTTTTGAAGCCGTGGATGGTTTCTGAAATATGAATGTAGCTGATTTCGAAACAGAAATGAATACTTGAACTCCAAGGCAGGCCGGCTGGAATTCGGTGAAGCGGAATAGAGACAAGCCTCCCACCAATTGTCTTGAACCCTTCCGGGGCAGTATTTTGTTACGCTTCTGCGGAGGAGGGTAGAGAGTAATGGATAGCCGGGTCATAGAAAGGAGAAGAGAATTCTGGCAGGGTGTATATTAGTAGATGGTGTTGCAATTGATGAAATTCTACATATGCTATATATTAGGGAGCTTCTATGATACATGTGATATGCCATCTTCACGACCATATTCATCTTGTGCAGGCCAGGTGTACAACAAGGGCTATTGAGTCTTGAGATGATGAATTTATTCATCTTTGATGAGAAAATGGATGACTATACAATTGTCCATCCATTCTGTTGAACCCCAGAAGCGCTCCACCCTGTATTCGGTTTAGCGCGTCCTGTAAATTATTCTCGATCGAGCCGCAAAAAAAAGTCCCCTCCATCTCCACAAACCAATCTGCAAGATACACAATGTCTAAAGACGGATCCTCCAAAGATCCTTCCAAGAAGGAGAAGAAAGAAAAGCGCAGCGAGAAAGATGGAGTGAAAAAATCCAAGAAAGAAAAAAAAACGAAGCTTAGTGGAGACAACATTGCGGCAGTGGTAGAAGATGTCAAGAAAAGAGAAGCCGAAGATGAGAAGGAGATTGCAACTTTGGTAGTCAAGGGCGACACTGGCGAAGTCTTTCTGAAGCCAGTGGGTGCTCTGGTACCTTTTGCGAACCCATTGGCAGACGAGAAGGTTGCGAAGAAGGTGCTGAAGGGTGTGAAGAAAGGTTTGTTCCTGAATCTACCCTACTTTCTGTAAAGAACGAAGAAGTTGACGTTTGATTCTCAGCCGCGAAAAACAAGACTCTAAAACGTGGTGTGAAAGAGGTTGTCAAAGCTTTGCGCAAATCTCCTCAGGGCGCACCTTCCAACTCCGCCGACTCGATCCCGGGCATCGTCATACTTGCTGCAGATATATCGCCCATGGACGTCATCTCACACATCCCCGTCCTATGCGAAGACCACAATGTCCCGTATATCTTTGTTACTAGTAGGGCGGAATTGGGGGCGGCAGGAAACACAAAGCGGCCGACGAGCGTGGTGATGGTCAGCGAGAAGAGCGGGAAGAAGGATGAGAAGCCGGATGAGGAGTTTGTAGAGGTATACAAGGACTTGCTGAAGGTCTTAGAGAAGGAGAGAAGAAATGTTCGGGTCTGAGGAAGTTGAATTAATGCTTCGAGATTTGGTATGCGTAGGGATTGGTTGTCCATCAATTGCTTGGTGTAGAATATCCTATGCGGGACTTGGGTCTTTTGCTCGCACTCTTCGGCGTTCTGGAGGGATGGGAATACAAAAGAAAGATTCTTCATTCTCGGAGGCGCTTTGCCATTATGTACAATGTTGTTCATGTCCTGTCATTGTTTTTGATGGTCTGCGCAAAGTCCAGCGCTGTAGTACAAATAACACGAAGTCGTGTCAGCGCTCACGCCCCCTTTTCTTACGTCCGCATCAGAACTGCGACTACCTGTCCATCAAGTTCTTTGGCCTCGTTCACCGTTGCGAACCGAACATGCTTCTTGGGATGAGAACTGTGATGTCGGCGTTTCAAGGCAGGTCTTATATGGCTAGGCTTAGTAACTGGAACTTGTGTAGGAGCAGGAGCTGAAAGAGCCCTCAAGTAGTATGCCAGGCGCCGCAGACCCACAAGCAAGTTATGGTCTGCCATGCGAGGAACGTTTGCTTGAGATCCGGAGGACCACCCCAACGGATGATAGTGTTCATGTGGAGGGGGCAGCACCAAATCGGGGCGAACTTTGTCGACAGCCTGCCGCCACGCTCGCAAAGTGTGGTCAAGCGAGTTCAGCAACTTAGTCGGGCTGGTTTCAATACGTGCATGGTTTTGTTTTATAAAGTTGGAGTAGCCGTTGCTCCTCCTATCGATGATGGGATGTCCGTCTTTCGTGAGGTGAAAGGATCCCCCAACGCAGTCCAGCGCCATGTTCTCGTGTAGTAGATCTACGCGGAATTGAAGTTCGTGCTCCACAAGTTTTAAGAACATCGGCCATTTTGCCATATTCATTCTTTTGATATCATCAAGTCGGGCATTGACGTATCTGATTTGGTCCCTGGCGAAGTCATTCCACAGGTTTGTTCTGCTGTACGTCAATATCATCTATCGAAGAAAAGACCGACGTGGTGGCTCAATATCTTCATCCATGACTGGAAAGCTCCATCTGCTAGAGCACCTGATTACCTCTCTGAGTTCCGGAATCATTTCACTGATTTCGCCGGTCTTGGCTGCTTCCCAAATGTTGGAGCAAAGGAGCTTCGAATCCACTCTCAGTAACAGAATATTTAAAAGGCGTAGACTGCGTCTTGGATCTGTGAAAGTGCGTATCGAATAGTGGGAGCGGTCGAGTATTTCACCATGATGCCCTGGCTTTGGGCCATGGACACTTGGGTGTACCACGTTGTCTTTGTTATGCTTAAGTTTTCTGTTCGTGGAGGCCATTATGCGTATACATTCTGTTCTGACCTGTGTGGAAAATTCCATGTTGAACGGTAATAGAAGATATTGAGGATTCAAATCCTGAGACTTAGTATACTCTTCATTAACGATTCGTTAAGATTCACGCAGATCTAATTATCAACATTGTGTATGATCTACAACTTGAAATTCACACGTTATAATCACCTAGCATCCTCCGCACCTTCTACAGTGACCAATAACTTGCAGAATCCGAGAATCTCCGTGGTGTAGGTGCCAAACAAATTTTGTTTTATCAATCGTCAAAATGAAGACATAGATTTTACTTACCAGAATTAGCATCTGGCTAAAGAATTCCAGAGATCTCAGCTCAGAAGTTAGGAAAGTGTATGCACGACATTATAATCCATAGTAACATAACTAACTCTTACAGTTTAAGGTAGTTTCAGCTTCAGGGGCAAGTTCCGCGTGAGGTTGCACTCTTGAAAATCACCCTTGACAAGGACGCATTACCTATTTTCCTTCGTTCAGAAACTCCCTTATCCTTGCGTCATTCCACTCGACGTCTTTCTTATTGGCACTTGCTCCGCCCATATGCCCCCAAATGGTCGGAATAGGAGCAAAGATTCCATTCTTCAGATGCTTCACTTCTGTCTCTCCATCTTCTGGGGGGAAGTATTGATCTGTCTGTGCGGGAGACACCAGCACGCGTGCCTCGACACCTTTCAGTGCTTCCCTATAGTCGCCATTGCCACCAACATCTCCCACGTTCCCAGCCTGCCACATCCTTGCTAAGGTCAATAAATCCTCGGGGTCCCACCCCTCAGTCCCTGTTTTACCTTCAGGAGGATATAGCCAGTCCTTCAAACTTGCTGCGCCCAGTTCCCGCCACAGCTCTTGCCTGAACCATTCTGCGGATGTCAGCCATGCAGCATAGGCTCTCGAAAAGGCTCTCAGTCCTTGGCTTGGCTTCACGCCTTTTGTTTTATACTTTCCCCCGTCATAATCATGACTCGTAGTAAGAGCGGCTATTGGTCCTTCCAGAAAAGCATAATTGTGACCAGAAGTCTTTGCTGAGCTACATAAAATCACAGCATTTTTCACAAATGGGATTGAAGAAGAGCCGTGCATGACACACCAGTAATAAGCTTGTTGTCCACCCATACTAAAGCCTACTACTACATCCAGGCTTGTGATTTCAAAATGCTGAGTCAAGAGGATGTATTGTGCGTTTATGCAGTCTTGGTATCTCAGTGAATAATCTGATGGGAATGAAGGGTCGTTGGAAGGAGAGGATGATTCCCCATTCCCGAGCATAGCGATTGTGATAACATGATAGTCCTTCAGAACTCCTTCACTAAAATTCAAGGTCGTGTTTATAACTCCTCCGAAGCAAGTGCATACCAAGGCTTTCTTGCTAGAGGTGGGGTTGAGTGAGCGATAGGCGAGTCTGATGTCTTTTGTAGTGCCATTGGAGAATTGGAAGCTGGTAATCGGGTAGAATTCGACTCCCGTGGGATCGTAGGTATCCGAGGAAGTCATTCTTGAACTTAATTGATTCTCACAAGAAAGTTGTTGTTGGAAAGATGGGTTGAATCGTGACGTTGTATTGACTTACCCCTGCATGCTTATCGCAAAAGAGGGGCAGCTTTTGCGGGGACGTTGCTGTTCCTGAAACACCGGTGAGCCTTTCACCTGACAGCTTGTTGATAAAATTCTCCAAAGTTGACTCTAGGCAGTTATTAAGTGCATTAATTGTCCAAGGAAAGTTGTGCAGATCACAACTTCACTATAAATAAGAAGCTTCATCTATCTCAAATACATCATCCTACCCATCATGGCACAAGCACCCGCTTACCCGATAATCGACTCTCATATTCATCTTTTTCCAGAATCTGAACTTGACACGCTCGCCTGGAACGACAAAGAGAGTCCACTTTATAAGCAGCTCTCAATCGAGGAGTATGCTGCTGCAACTGGTTCTCCTTCCAACCTCGAAGGTTTCATCTTCTTAGAAACGGACCGTAAGAATGACCTAGAAAGTGGAGTCAAAGATGGCAGTGGTTGGGAGATGCCTCTGATGGAGGTAGAGTGGCTGAAGAGAATTGCTCTAGGAACCCCCAAGGAGGGAGAGGGTCACAAATCAGAGGATAAAAAGCTGTGTTTGGCGATTATCCCCTGGGCACCTTTACCCAGTGGGCCAGAAGCGATGGAGAGATATGTAAAGGCAGTGGAGAAACATGCCGGTGATTCATTCAAAAAGATCCGGGGCTTCAGGTACCTGGTACAAGATAAACCGAAAGGTGTTATGCTACAAGACAAGTTTATTGAAGGATTGAAGTGGATGGGCAAGAAGGGGTACGTATTTGATTTGGGTGTGGACCAGCACAGTGGTGGGAAGTGGCAACTCGAGGAAGCTGTGGCTATGATTGAAAAGGCACATGATGGTGTTCCTGAGGCGGAGAAAGTGACATTTATCATCAGTGAGCTCTTCCGTGGTTTTGCTTCTTGTTCACATGCTTACGTCGGCAGATCATCTCTGCAAGCCGGATCTCTCAATCTATAATCCAACAGATCCGAGCTTCGGCGCATGGAGAACGGCGATGTTCTCGCTCGGCAAATGTAGCAACACATACATGAAGCTGAGTGGATGTTTCGAAGAGATGCCAGAGACGCTCAAGAATGCTCCGGTACTAGATGTGTTCACTGCCCTTCAACCGTACTTGGTGATTATACTGGCAACATTTGGCCCTTTTAGAGTTATGTTCGGGTCGAACTGGCCTGTCTGTACAATCGGGGTAGATAATTCTTGGAAGAGGTGGAAGGAAGTGGTGGAAAAGTTCTGCTATTTGGCCAGCCTCACTCAAGAGGACCAGATCATGATTTGGAGTGGGACTGCTATCAAGGCGTATGGGATTAAGGAACTGATGTGAGCATGGGCTGATTGCCAGAGATACCCACGAAAAGTTGATCTTTTATGCGGCTCTCTTTCTGTTTTCCTTTCTACACTTCTTTAAAGGCGTATCGCGGCAAAGGCCTCTGACTGTCTAGGGCAAGCTCAGAAGAGTGGGATGGGTTTCAACCGAGTCTAAAAAGGCTTCATATTCATATTCATATTCATATTCATACATGAATCTCAAGATGTCTTGATCACTGAGTGCTAGCCATTCTTCGCTCAAGATCTTCCATACGCTCAAGCTTCTCTCCTCGTCTATCCGATCTATGTCTCCTACCAGCAAGTTGGAGGTGGAATTTGACACCAGGTTACTTGACCCTGATATCCCACTAAGATCAGCCTCAGCTAGGCTCCCAAATCTAGATTGGCATTGTAGATCTAGGTACATCCGGCACAGACCCATTTCCGGATAGTAGAGTTGGACGTTGGGGCAACAATACCGACAAATAGCAGCATTACTGTACGAGCAAAACCATGACTCGCATGTCGCCTGTCGCGTGGCTGCTGCAGGGGTCCAGAGTAGCTGCAGGAGTAGCTGCTGGGAGTGTGTTTGCTTTGCGGCCTGTTTCCCACTGGCTCGAACAACAAACAGATGACGGAGAAGAGTGAGCGCGACAAGCGCCTCGAGAGTGAAAGATGCGAAATCCACGGCTGGCAATCCTGTCTATCTCCATCTCCATCTCCATCTCCATCTCCACAGCTTGCAAGCTTCTCCCGGCAACTGTATCGTACAACTACCCCTCACTATAAAAACGCCATTCCGGCAGGCCACCAGGGCCCTTAGTGGGGCAGCGAGGTCGCCCCCTCGCATGCAATTGCACCGAATCATCCACTCTTGAACTCTTGCATTCTTGCATTCTTGCAATTTCGCTCCTCGATTGTCTGATGATTATATCGACGTGGCTAGATTTTTGTTGAGCATCGTGTACAAGAGGACACGAAGCGGGACGAAGCCAGCCACGAGTAACACAGACTATAGTTGCTTGCTTGATCTTGAACATCTTTAATACTTCTCAAAACCTCTCGATTCCATCGAGTCCTTTCTTCGATTTCGTTTCATCTTCTGCCTTTCTTCCGACACAGCATCATATCGCAACAGCAATAATCACGATCATATAGGATCAAGATACCACGATGACAGCCAGTCCTCCTCCAGCAGGAGTCTATGGTATGAGAGCCGCTTCCGTCCTCTTTACTTGTTCACAGCATACTTCCTTCATTTACTATTTGAGAGCTTGTCAGACAACACATTTCTTATAGAATTTCATTTCCATTTTCCAACGTCGATCTGACTTTGCGTTCTTCCAGTACCCGTACCTACTTTCTTCGTGTCCAAGAAAGCTTCTAATTACAGCCCTATCGCTGCTCCCTTGGATCTTGAGACCCAAGCAGCCCATTCAGTCCATTTGGCCAAGTCTGGTATCACAGGCTTAGTGGTACTTGGTAGCACTGGCGAGGCGATCCATCTTACCAACAAAGAGAGATTCGATGTGCTTTCGAGTGTGAGGAAAGCGTATGACGAGGCCGGATTCAAGGACTATCCTATCATTGCCGGTACAGCGGCACAGAATATCGAGGAGGTAGTGGAACAGCTGAAGACGGCGAAGGAGGCTGGATCACAATGGGGACTTGTTCTGACACCGGGGTATTTTGCGGGAGCTAGTACACAGGAGGGTATTATTCAATGGTTTACTGCTGTCGCAGATCAAAGTCCAATTCCAGTCATGGTGTAGGTCTATCACATGATATCCTAATCACATTTCGACTTTTGAGGATTTCAAATTGACGATCGACAGCTACCACTATCCTGGAGTATCAAATAATGTTAAGGTTGTCCCCTCCACATTCGCCACGCTTTCCAAACATCCGAATATCGTTGGTTGCAAGCTATCTCATGGCGATGTCTCTTACCACGCTCAAATTGGTGCCAACCCGAAGATTGACCACACCAAATTCCACACCTTCACTGGTCTCGGACAGCAACTGCTTCCAGTGATATCCCTTGGATGTGCAGGTACTATCGATGGGACAGCTGGCTTCTTCCCTAAATCCGTGGTTAGGTTGTACAACTTGTCCGTAAAGAACCAACCCACAGATGAAGAGGTTAAGGACAGGAGACTACTACAGTACAAAGTCAGCTCGGTGGAGGAACTCGTAGTCAAGTATGGCACAGTTGGTATCAAGGAGGCTATTAGCCGGATCTTGGGGATGGGTGATACTGACGGAACGAGGTTGCCCTTGGTTGGTGGTATTCCTGGTGGTGATCAGGAGTGGCAGAAGTGGAGCGAAGCCATTGGCGACTTGGAAGCAGTAGAGAAGAGTTTGTAGGTCTGTGCGAGCTTAGCATCTCTAGATCGGAAGACTGGTTTTTGGGAGGTATCTTGAATTGGGACAGGAAATTACATACGCTGTCACTATTTAGTGTTTCCAGACCGGGTAGGTAGATATGAATCAATGAGTAGATGTCGAGTACCGATATTCAAGGCCCAATTACTTTGCAGCTAGGGGACCAAACCTCGCAATAAGCAAGTTATACGGAACAATCTGAAATATCCATACCTCTACTGCATCTGTTGAGGCGGGCCCTACATCACTTTTCGTTTCAGAAGCTAATGACAGAGAGCTTGTACCATATCAACGAATGTTGGGCTTGTTCTTAGCAGCTACTCCTCCACCGGTGCTCAAGCCAGGAAAGTTTGAGTGATTTCTCTTCTATCACTTCGTCAAGACTCATCCTTTCTCACTATTTACCGTCCTTTCTGCTCAGGTGCATACTTTGAAAAGCCGATTCTCATCCAGAACATTTTAGATGTCTTTTTGTTTGACCACGAGCTAGGTAATGCTTCTACTAAAGAGCTCAAAATGACATACAGTCACCAGCTTTAGATTAAGCATATTTAAGACGGGGACCTACTCCTTTGGGCAGGCGAAAGAGAACTGTGGAGAAGATATTTGCCATGGCTTGAAACTTTCTGTAGCAATTAAGGTAGCTATCTCGCAAACAAAAGGCCCGATCTCAAACCGGTTCTTCCATTGTTTCAGTATCCTTCATAATTCTTGTATTCCAAGGTACTCTCTCCTTCAACTTCCACCGAGATTTGGGACTATGCAAACCGTTATGGAAAGATATCTGCAGATACGGCCTGCTTACACCGCCACCTATCCGATTGCTGGAGCAATTTTCAGCTAAAGAGACTCGCAACGTGCACCGTGTGTTATAAGTAAGGCTGCATGACCTTGCAGAAACGCCTGGGCAAAATGGCGTCCGTCTAAGCGTGCGACATATATGCGGAGATGGATACATCCTTAGCGAATGGACTGACTTATAGCGCTATAGCGTGGTTGTTGCTTTGCTTGGGATCAAGTTTAGGATTGCCGGGCTTGGAATGGTTGTTGGTTCGCTCGCTCGTTCTTTGTGTAGTCTTAGGCCTGTCCAAGGAAAAGACTTCGAGCAATACTTGAGTACACGAAGTCCAAGGAAGATTCTAGTCGCTTAGACATTTTGCACTGGGTCCTCAGTAGGGCTGCGGATTCTCTCCTAACTTTGATAGAGGATACCGCGCACTGAAGGCTAGTAGAAATATAATGTAATATCGAACCTTACTATTTCAAGTCCCGAGCAAATCTCTCCATGTCTCAATCACTTGTTTCTTTTCCTCGTAGAACCTTGCACCTTTTGTTGGGTCGGCAGGTTCCGCATTTGCATCAGTGGGATAAATGCCGGCTTGGTCGATGTAAATTTGTTTTTCGACGGCAGTGACAACGGTCTCTGCAAAGGTTTTGTCCTCAAATACTACAGATGTGTTATCAGTAAAGATCCGCAACTCAAGTCTTTCAGGTTCAGACACGTACTAAAGGCAAGCTCTTCGAGTGTTCGGCCTTGGGTCTCTGGATACAAGAAAAAGACGCAGAGGACTTCGATGAGAAGCACGCCACAATAGATAGCCAAATAACGCCACCCTATAGCGTCAATTGCGATAGCATTGACCTTGGAAGCAAATGTTAGGGCTTCTATACCTCAAGTTGTGAACGAAGGAAACTCACGTATGTTGAGAAAAAGTTCCCGATTCGCCCAAAGAACTGCTCAATTGCAATACCACGAGCTCGCTCAGCGTAAGGGAATAGCTCAACAAGATAGGCTCGACTAAGTTAGCAGTGCTACGAATGAGAACTTTGACGTACAGACTCACTATAAGTTAATGCGTTGTTACCAATGTTATAGCATGCATTGTACGCGTACATGAAAAACAATGCTGCTACAGAAGCGGCGCTGCCCTGCTTCTTCTTGTGATTAGCTATACCAACCTTTTCAATGGCAATAGTAAGAGCGATGAAGGCGCAAAGCATGCTCGTGGTGCTAAGCAGGAACATCTTTCGCCGCGGGAATCTAGCCACCAGTAGGGCAATTATGGTACAATTGATCAACGCCCAAACCTGCCAGGTGACTTGAATGACTGTCAGCTTCTTATACGCGATTATAGATGTGCTATGTCATTTACCATTGATTTTGGTGGAAACCTCTGTTGAAGAGAATCTTATGATTCCCAAGATTTTGTCCATATAATACGACAACAGCGTATTGCCAGAACATTGGGTGAAAAGACCCATGAGGCTTGAGATATAGACCCGCTGTCGCATACCACGTGTCTTCACCATCCCGATCCACGATTGTTTTGAGTATTCCTTCGAACGCAATTAGCTTGGCGTTGCCGATGGCGGAAGAGTTCGAACCAGCTCAATTCTTATAGTCTCTCGAATTTGTGCCATTTCGGCTCTGATGAAGACAGAATCTCGTTTTCCCTCGGCGTGATACTTCGTCTGGAGCAAGCGTCAGAAACCGTACGCTTCGCAGGGGGGTCACAAAAGAAGTTCTAGTCCGGCGCTGGACCCTAGAGCTACAAATAGGAAGGAAGAAATGCCACGTACGAGTATATCAAAAGCCTCTGATTCCCTATCTTTGCTCACAAGATATCGAGGGCTTTCAGGTAGGAAACTGCATTTGTTGGTCAGTGGCTTATAAGATCTGCCCCTTTCACTCACAAGACAAAGATAATTTGTACCAATGATGGAATACACTGTAAGAATGATGGTATCCTCCAGGACCATTCATTTGGTATCATGGCAGTGCGCAGACCAATGGCAGCCGCGACGATAGCTCCTACATAGTATGATGAATTGAAGAGTGAGGTTAGGATAGGTCGTTCTTTGGGATGCGCGAGTTCTCCGACCATAGCGGATCCAGAAATGATAGCGAAAACGATACCAAATCCCAAAAGCATCCGAGATATAACATACATAGCAACTAAGCATTGTGAGATCGTGTCAAAGGGCAATGATGATAAGCGATTACCATTGTGTGAGAAGCCTTGGACTATTGCACCGGTCAACGAAATTGTTGATCCAAACATGATAGCCTACGATCGATCAGTTCTTATTGATCATTGTGAGAGGGTCATAATCCTCTGAACCTCTTCAAACTCGGCATCTGTTTGAGGGTAGAGTGAATGAAGTCACAGACTAAAATTGTAAGAAGCAGCTGGATTGTACTCACCAAGCGTCGCCCAATCCATTGATTTACCATAGGTGCAAATGGTACGGCAATGACAGCGCCCAAGCTATAAGCAGCACTGAGGATAACATGCGTTAGCTTTTTGACAAGATGAGTGACTCTCAGCCAAGATGATCTATCAAGAGATAATTATTCAGATGGAGCATAGGTTAGGGATTCATACTTGATTAGGCCTAATATCTTCGGAGTGATATCGTACTCTTGGGTTGTAGGATTGAGATATCCATTTCCAAAATCTAGCATAGTCAGCATTATCAACCCTCTGATCAGGTTGAACTAACACTTGTTGAAGGGGGAAATGAATTGAAGAGCGTTGATCAGCTGTGCGTCAAAACCGGAGGTAATCTCGATGCCGATACACGCTGGAAGGAGTAGGAAGTACAGAGTCCTGAGATTCGACTTCTTGTACCACGCAACCTTGTCCTCAGCGACTAGATTCGAGAGAACGGGATCGGCCGTCCCATCGACACGGTTGAGGAACACCATATCTGCAAAATCAGAGGTATAGACGCCTGGTCCGGCCATAGGATGACTCAAACTTCATTGTACACACGGATCCCGGCGTAAGGAGTTGCGACAGCCAAAATTGAAATATCATACGGGCGTTGCAATCGCGTATGTCAAGAGCTCTTCGTGACCCCTGCTTGGAGCTTCCTCAAGTGTGACAAAGTTCCCAACGCCACTACGGAGCGTACGTGTTCGATGCGGGCAAACAACACATGCGGTATCAACTTGTAGAATCGAAAACTCGTCCTCTCGAACATCTGACGGACCTGGCCCCTTTTGGTGCAACCGTAAGATCATTCCCCCGCACCTATCCAAAAGTGGTATGTTATCTTATTGGCTCGCGGGAGGCCTTCCTAGCGAACAACAGGTATCGAACAACACATAAGCAAAGCAGTTCCCTATCGGCGATGACCAAACCATAGGCTCTGAATTCGGGTCCAAACTTGACGCGAAATAGGCAGACCACGTGAACTCAATATGATCAGAAGAAGAGAAGAGGCGTTATGACAGAACAGAGTTCAAGCAAACAGAGCGAGCTCCAACTTCAAGACTTGTGATTCTCTATTTTCAGCCCTTGCAGGCTTACGCTCACGAGAGGCGTAAAATAGCTGTGCGGGAACGGCCACTTCCGCAATAGGGTGCATAGCTCTGAGGCAATTTTCCAAGGCGCGTCAGAGCGTCTCATCAATCTCCACTGCTGGGAGAGCCAAGGCTGAGTCTCCATTGACGACTTGCCTGTGACATTTGCGATCCTTGTATAGCAGATTGCACCGACTGAGCATGGTGTCCTGTACTCGTGGATACAGGCATAGGATGGGTCTCCTAAAGTCTGGGTCTGGGGTAGTGTGTCTGGAGCGCATGACATCCACATCCCCCTGAGGATCCCGCCCGCGTCCACATGCACAAACTGAAGGCCGTGTTTGATTGGGTCTCAAGCAAGTGGGCGCCCTGGGATGTGTATTGGCATGTCTTTTTGGGAAATGGTCGTATGAGGATGGTGTAGATGGGAGGCAGAGTATGTTAGAAGAGGAGAGCGAGACCATCCGACTTGATATTGAGCTCTTAAGAAAGGTGGGTGACTAGTTCGTCATCAGCTACACTTCATTCGTGGTCAAATCTCAGCTCAATCTATTCTATATTGAGTCACGTGCTTCTCGGAGCTCGCCGGCTGTTGCGTCCCGGCTTTCGTGGTAGCCAAACACGCACGGCGAACTGCGAGCTATGCACAGATACAACTGCTATTCGGGACTGGCTGTGACTGCGCGATTCTGCTTTCTTCTTCTCCATCCTACCGCAAGCCATATGTCCCTATGCTAAGCAGCCGCAAGCAGAGCAGTGGCCAGTCACGGGACAGCCATTAGCAGCAGAGATCAGCTTTGCTGACCCCACCACTAGTGTACCCTCAAGCAATGGCATTGGTAGAAAGACAGCATCGGAGAGCTCCTTGAGGGGCTACGAGCTTGATAAGACGCCGCCGGCCGTGCTATCAATCGTGTCTGCTTGGACTAGAAAACTCCACCTCTTTCTCCTTGCCCTCTCTCTCTCTTCCTCTCTTCCCCTCTCATATTAGTGTTACTTGATGGCGGTCAGTAATCGTTGTCCATTTGGCAAGTTCTGAAGGAGCGGCAGACCAAGAAATTAACAACCCTCATACGTATTGGACATTTACGTCGGCAGAAAGATTGATACGGAACTAGCAGCTCGAGCACACTTATTTCGGCCATGGCACCTATTGCTATCTCGCCTGAACCTGCAGTATCGCACTCTGCCAGCCGTTCCCTTTCCTCAATCACGACCGAATATGATGATACCCTTCGTTTCTACCTCAATGGTACGCGAGTTGTCCTCGACAATATCGATCCCGAAGTAACCCTTCTCGAGTATCTTCGAGGCATTGGGCTTACAGGTACAAAATTGGGATGTGCTGAAGGAGGGTGTGGAGCTTGCACGGTGGTCGTATCACAATTCAACCCCACGACCAAGAAGATATACCATGCAAGCGTCAATGCCTGCTTAGCACCATTGGTTAGTGTCGATGGAAAACATGTTATTACGGTCGAAGGTATTGGGAATGTTAAAAAGCCCCATCCTACACAGGAAAGAATAGCCCGGGGAAATGGGAGCCAATGTGGATTCTGCACTCCAGGCATTGTTATGAGTCTCTATGCCCTGCTAAGAAACGATCCCAGTCCGTCTCAGCATGCCGTAGAGGAGGCGTTTGATGGCAATCTTTGCAGAGTAAGTGTTCTCATTCTTGTTATTTTCTACCGGGATTTAGTGTCCCATAAGTACATCTAGCTATTAAAGAGTATAGTGGTAATGTAAATTAGTGTACTGGCTACCGCCCTATTCTCGACTCAGCTCAGACATTCAGCGCTGAAGCATCTTGTGGCAAAGCCAAAGCCAATGGG
This sequence comes from Proliferodiscus dingleyae, assembly GCA_003988795.1. Taxonomy (NCBI): domain Eukaryota; kingdom Fungi; phylum Ascomycota; class Leotiomycetes; order Helotiales; family Lachnaceae; genus Proliferodiscus; species Proliferodiscus dingleyae. The sequence continues at coordinate 177,601 of QYAK01000002.1, read as the reverse complement.
GGCGCAGGCTGTTGTATGGACAATGGCAATGGAAGTGGTGGCTGTTGCAAGATGAATGATTCCAAAGACGAACAGCCCATCAAACGCTTCACACCACCAGGATTTATCGAATACAATCCCGAAACAGAGCTTATATTTCCCCCTCCGCTCACCAAGCATGTCTTCAAACCTTTGGCTCTTGGCAATAAAAGGAAGAGATGGTATCGACCTGTTACACTAGAGCAACTCTTAGAAATTAAGAGTGTTTATCCATCGGCGAAGATCATCGGTGGCAGTACAGAAACTCAGATCGAGATCAAGTTCAAAGCTATGCAATACACTACCTCGGTTTTTGTGGGTGATATCGCAGAGTTACGGCAATACACTTTCAAAGAAGACCACCTGGAGATTGGAGGGAACGTTATCCTCACAGATTTAGAATCGATTGCCCTCAAGGCTGTGGAGCATTATGGTCAGACCCAGGGCCAAGTCTTTGCGGCGATTCATAAGCAGCTTAAATACTTCGCCGGCCGTCAGATTAGAAACGTTGGTACTCCTGCTGGTAACCTCGCCACGGCCTCACCTATCTCTGATCTTAACCCTGTTTTGATGGCTGCGAATGCCATTCTTGTGGCGAAGTCATTGGATCGAGAGATTGAAATTCCAATGTCTCAGTTCTTCAAGGGCTATCGAACCACTGCTCTTCCTCCCGATGCAATTATTGCTAGCATTCGGATACCGGTGACTCGCGAGAAAGGCGAATTTTTCCAGGCTTACAAACAGTCAAAGAGGAAGGATGATGATATAGCAATCGTCAATGCTGCTCTTCGTGTATCTCTGAGTAGCTCGTATGTAGTAGAGCAAGCAGATTTGATTTACGGTGGTCTAGCACCCACAACAGTGGCTGCGAAGACTGCAGGAGCATATCTTCTAGGCAAAAGGCTCACAGACCCAGCCACACTTGAAGGCACCATGAATGCTTTAGAACAAGATTTCGATCTCAGATTTGGCGTTCCCGGGGGTATGGCTACGTATAGGAAAAGTCTCGCACTTGGCTTCTTCTATCGGTTCTACCATGAGGTGCTATCGAAGCTAGAGGTCAACGAATGCGACGTGGATGAAGAATGCATTGCAGAAATTGAGCGAATGATTTCCACTGGCAAGGAAGACAAGGACTCAACCATCGCCTACCAGCAAAATATTTTGGGCAAGGCCAACCCGCATGTGGCAGCACTCAAGCAGACTTGCGGAGAGGCACAATATACGGACGATATTCCGGTTCAGAAAAATGAGCTTTATGGTTGTTTAGTCCTTTCGTCGAAGGCACACGCGAAGATTCTATCCGTTGACTACTCTCCTGCGATGGAATTACCAGGCGTCGTTGAATGGGTAGACCACACAGACATGCCTTCTCCTGAAGCAAATTTTTGGGGTGCACCCGTTTGTGATGAGACTTTTTTCGCAGTCAATGAAGTCTTCACTACTGGGCAGCCAATCGGTATCATCTTGGCAGATAGTGCGGCACATGCAGCTGCTGGCGCAAGAGCTGTCAAAGTAGATTACAAAGAGTTGCCTGCTATCTTTACCATGGAGGAAGCTATCGAGAAAGAGAGTTTTTACGAACATTTCCGCTATATCAAAAAGGGAGATGTGGAAAGTGCCTTTGAGGAGGCTGATCATGTGTTTTCGGGCGTGACTAGGATGGGAGGTATGTCGGATGCTATGAGTTGTCTCTATCGGGCCATCTATCTAACTTCGAGCAGGTCAAGAGCACTTCTATCTAGAAACTCAAGCATGCGTAGCCATACCAAAGCCTGAAGACGGGGAGATGGAGATCTGGGCCGGAAGTACGCCCTCCATTATATGCCTCTCATAAGGTATCGTGGTATACTGACTATCTGTGCTATAGCCCAAAATCCTACCGAAACACAAACTTACGTTGCACAAGTATGTAACGTGGCAGCTAACAAGGTGGTTTCGAAAGTCAAACGTCTTGGTGGTGGTTTTGGGGGCAAGGAAACTAGGTCAGTACAACTGACCGGTATCTGTGCTCTTGCCGCCAAGAAAACTGGCCGTCCAGTGCGATGTATGCTGAACCGTGACGAGGATATGGTAACTTCGGGACAAAGACACCCATTCCTGGCCCACTGGAAGGTCGGCGTAAACAATGATGGCAGACTACAAGCACTTGATGCAGACATTTTCTGCAATGCTGGCTGGTCACAAGATCTTAGCGCCGCTGTTGTTGATAGAGCACTTAGCCACAGTGATGGTTGTTATCTCATTCCAAATACGCACGTTAGGGGCAGACTCTGTCGAACTAACACTGTGTCCAATACCGCGTTCCGAGGTTTTGGTGGTCCACAGGGTATTTTCATCTCCGAGTCCTATATGGAAGAGATAGCCGACCGTCTTCAAATGCCAGTCGAGAGACTGCGGGAGATCAACTTCTATAAGCCAAATGAGGAGACACATTTCAACCAGAGCTTGAAGGATTGGCATGTACCAATCATGTACAAGCAAGTCTTAGAGGAAACCAACTACGAGGAGCGGCGAGAAGCAGTGACGAAATTCAACGAATCCCACAAGTGGAAAAAGCGTGGTCTCAGCATAGTTCCCACCAAATTTGGTATTTCCTTCACGGCCCTATTCCTAAACCAAGCAGGGGCTTTAGTCCATATCTATCATGATGGCACTGTCTTGGTCGCTCATGGAGGCACGGAAATGGGCCAGGGACTTCACACCAAGATGACGATGATTGCCGCTGAGGCTCTTGGTGTCCCTCTTGCAGACGTTCACATTTCTGAAACCGCGACAAATACTGTGGCAAACACCTCTTCAACTGCAGCCTCCGCTTCTTCGGATCTGAACGGCTACGCCATTTTTAACGCATGTGCCCAGATCAACGAACGGTTAGCTCCCTATAGAGAGAAGTTTGGCAAAGGAGCGCCGATGAAAAAGCTCGCAAGCGCTGCATATTTCGATCGAGTGAATTTGTCCGCAAATGGTTTCTACAAAACTCCTGACATCGGCTATGTTTGGGGTCCAAACACTGGGCAAATGTTCTTCTACTTCACTCAGGGAGTCTCGTGCGCCGAGGTGGAAATTGATTGCCTTACAGGCGATTGGACCTGTCTCCGTGCTGACGTACTGATGGATATCGGCAGGTCAATTAACCCTGCCATAGACTACGGTCAGATTGAAGGTGCCTTCGTACAAGGAATGGGTCTCTTTACCATGGAAGAAAGCTTATGGTGGCGGGGTGGTCCAATGAAAGGACAGCTTGCAACGAGAGGGCCTGGAGCATATAAAATACCTGGCTTCCGTGATATTCCACAAGAATTTAATGTCTCCATGTTAAAGGGCGTCAAGTGGGAGAACCTCCAGACTATCCAGCGAAGCCGGGGAGTTGGAGAACCGCCACTATTCATGGGTAGTGTAGTCTTCTTTGCCATTCGTGATGCATTGAAGGCTGCTAGAAAGCAGTATGCTGTACAGGCCACAGTTGGAAAGGATTTGAAGGATGATGGCTTATTGAGACTAGAAAGTCCAGCTACGCCTGAGAGGATAAGGACTTCATGCGTGGATCCTATATTGCAGCGGGCATTCGTGAAACCCCAAGAGGGCGAGAAGAGCTTCTTCATTGCTATCTGAAAATGTAAAAGATTAGGAATGGTATTAAGGAATAAACGTTGAAATTTCATCAGAAACATTATCAACTTAGATCATAAGGCCACCACTAGTCTCGCCAGGTCGAAAGACAATATCCTCCGAGTAGTTAGACCAATTCGGCAGATGAAAAATAGGGCCCAAATTATCCAACCAGTGTATACATCACCTTGTTGTTACTGTTCTCTCTTAAACTTATTCTACCTCATTTGCTCTGCCTTAACTTGACCCTTTTTCAACGATCACGTGTGGAACTCATGACCTCATTCAAGTTCAACGTGGAGGAGTTGCTCCGCGAGTTCTAACTCCAATCGTTTGAATCGGTCGCGCAAATGCCGGCAATGATTACAGGACTTTTCTTTTATCTCACAGAAATTTATGCATTGGTTTCATATGGCAGCGTCATGGATGTTATTAAGTGACGACATCTTTAGTTCACTCTATGCTTATATACTAAAATTGTCTCAAGTCGAATTCAATTGGGCATTATCTTCTCGAGTCACGGACTTTCGATTGGAAGTCTTAACAGCACATATATCCTTATAGTCTTGCATGTCTCTTCAGTCTATAAGAGGTGGGCTCTACAATATTTGCCGTCACAAGAATGAGCTAGTATTCACAAGTTGCTTTTCATTTTACCTAACAAAATATACTCGTAGAAGACTACACAATTATAATTATCTCAAAATGGCGGGTGTAGCAGATAAGGTCAAAACTACCATTGCGGAGAACTTTGGGGGACAGGTGCGCTCCTACCTGATATACCTGATACAGTAGCTCCATACTTACACACGATAGAGCCATAAGATTGCACCTAAAGAGCATCAGTTTACTCTTGAAGAAGTACCCGATCTTAGTGAAAAGGTGGCTGTAGTTACGGGAGGAACAGCAGGCATTGGATATGCCTGCGCGCGCACCATGCTAGAACGCAACATCGCGCATATCTTCATTATCTCATCTCACCAGGCCTCATACGATGAAGCTCACAAAGAGATTTCGAGAGATTTGGGCGAACTAGCAACAAAGAAGTTGACATATATTGAATGCGACCTCTCCAACTGGCCTCTCGTTGCCAAAGTCGCGAAGAAGATCGCGGACCAGACCGACAGAGTCGACATCATGGTCAACGACGCAGCGCGCGGAATCATGACTCGTCAGCTCACAGACTATGGTGTTGATCGACACATGGCAGTAAACCACTTTGGCCACGTTATATTGACATCTCATCTTTTGCCCACGCTCAAAAAGACGGCGGAGAAAGGTAACACGGTGCGTCTTGTAGGCCTCGGATCAAACGCCCACCAAGCCACCCCAAGTGACTGCAAATTCGCCAGCATTGATGATCTGAACCAAGACCTGGGGGCAAATGCCCAGTACGGAAGAAGCAAGCTGGCTGTCATGATGTACCATCGATACCTTGCTAAGAAACTCGCACCATCGTACCCCAAGATTCTCTCTAATAGCGTGCACCCCGGATTCGTCGATACGAAGATGTCAAGCGACGATATCCATGAGCCGTTCCCGATCGCGGGATATGCGATGAGTGCAGGGCTGAAGCCTTTCAAGCAGGATCAGTGGCAGGGGGCAGTGAGCGCAATGTATTGTGCGACTGTAACAGAGAACAGTGGTGAGTATATTTGCCCGCCTGCTATACCTGAGAGCGGGAACAAGTTGATGCAGAATGAGGAGTTGGAGGAGCAGTTGATGAAACTGACCGTTGAGGTCATGAAGATGAAGCTGTATAATGAGACTTTGGGGCAGGGTTGTCCCTTGCAGTTGTACTAGAGAGAGGACGAATCCATTGGAGTTTCGCTCGGTGAAACTGGCCCTTCCTCATCCACTTGAGCATTTGCGTAGACGAAAGGCGGCCCGACATAATTCAGAAAGTGAAAATGGAACATGAAAGGCACAAGTCGAAGCGACTCCAATTTGAAAACTTGATCGACCCAAACATCGCTCCCATAGTAAATAGTCGACTTGGTCCTGGGTATAAAGCCTTTAAATTTTTGGACCCAGAACTCCTATTCCGAGTTCTATCGACAACTTTTACCTACGCCCATGCTTCCCACGTGGTGATTTCATGATCCTTCCATTTTTCAGTCCCGACTGTCCAGATCTCTTCTCTTCACCTAGCCCTCTCCGCCCATTAGCAATTCCTCCTTTACCACTCGAACCTCGATAACCACCTCTGCCTCTGTCGCCTTTATAAGAACCCCTGAAATTTCCTGGGACTTTTTTCTTCAGAGACTGTACCTCTTCCCCATCAACATCCATCTCATCGTCTTCATCTTTACCTTTGCGATTGGAAAACTTCAATCTACCTCCTCTACCTCTCTGCACCGCATCCCGGCCTTTGATAGCATTGACGTACGCACCAACGCCGCTCTCCGTACCTTGTGATGCGCCTTCTGCAGGCGTATCAAGTACCATGACATCGTCATCAGCATCACTATCCTGGCCGAGAAGAAGTTTGCCATCCAGATCGACCTTCGCTTTCGTTTTCCCTGGCGTACGCTGCTTAAGCGGTTTCGTAGAAGATATGTTAGCCAACGCCTTGCGATCTAGAAGATCAAGAGGCTCCTCTTCATCTTCCACGATATATGTCTTCCCACCCTTGGCAGTCTTCTTGGTCTTACCCAAGACCTCATCGTCAGAGACATCAGAGTCATTTGATTCATCATCGCTGCCATAGACAGCTTCATCATACTCGCTCTCAAATTGTCCCTTCCTCTTTGTACTTTGCTCCTGCTCATTCCCATCTTCTGCGCCTGCCTCTTTCGTAGCTTCTTTATGTCTCTTGTTCCTCTCACGAGTCTTGCGGATGTTTGCGATCAGCTTGCGATCGTCTTCTGGGCAGTGTTTGTTGACTATGTCGACGCCGAATCTCCTTATCATTCGTTCGAGGATATGCTTAACTTTAGCCTTGAAATGCGCTTTATGCTCGTGGCTCCATATCATCAGATTTGGAATGAGCGTCTTCAATCGAGGTAGCATGAGGTCGGTTGGTAGACTAATCACGCAGACCTTGACGAAGCCGAGGACACTTCGCACGATTTCACGATTCTTGTGTGTTAAGAACAGATCCATTGTCTCAACTAGCTCAGCGAGAGTGTCTGATCTCAGAGATTCACGAAAATGATATAGGATTCGAGTGAGTGCCGTGATAGACGCAGATACCATATGAGATGCACCTCCTGCAAGACCGGCTGTGACCATGGTGAAGAATTCCTCGAGGCTTGCCGTGACGGGAGGTGCATCTGCCGGCATGTGAGGAACTTTGCTGTTGTCGATAGGGGAACCAGCTGCCGAAACCATCTTCTCGCCCATGAGAACAAGGAGATCGAATGCCATTGTACGTGCTCGTTCGTTGACTTCCTTGCAAGAGATGACCACTTCAGACAGGATTGCAGGGATGAAGTGGAGTGAGTCATTTGGTAGAAATGGGATGAGTGTTGCAATTGCAGATAGGCGGTCCCTCTTAGCTGGGGCGGAGACCTTCTCTGCACTGCTCACAAGCAATTGTTGGATTTCCGAGCTCCGCTCTTTCAGAGCTAGCTGCCCTATAGAAGACTCAGCTAGCCGTGGAATGAGCTTATAAGCTTTCTTTTGCAATTGTGGATCGAAATCCATGACAATTATGACCGATGAAAGATTGAAAAGAGTACTAAAACTCTCCCGAGGCTGATAAATTGCAATCGTGATCACTAGGTCCATGAGGGTATGGCTCATAGGAGGCATCTTGTCTGTTTTGTTCTGCTCCTTTTGTTTTTGTCTTTCTGCCTGGGTTTGAGCTGCTGATTCCGTGAGAGACCCTTGCAGCATGTTCATGACTTTTTCGAATGTCTCCATGAGATCCTTGGAGGGAGCAATGCTCAGATATACATTTATGCATTGCAGAATATTTCCCCTATACTGAGGCAATGTTTGGCTGTAGACATTGAATAGTACAGCAAGCATGTTGTTGGCAAATCCTGAGAGATGATCGAGATTCTTCTGAGCCTCAGCCTTGGACACTCGGCTTTGCAGGACAAGGTCATCATTCCCCTCGATCGCAACTATAGCCTTATTTGAGTCCACCAATGTCTGCAGAGCCCTACAGAGATCAGAGCGGAGTTCGACTTGCTTATACAGCAAGTTTGACACCAATTCTGCAAAGCCTTGGTCGAAACTTTCGGTAACATCTAGTGGTAGATCGCAGTATCCAGGCAAAAGTGCCCATATTTGCTGTACAAGAGTCTCGAAGATCTTGATCTCCATCGTCTTCTCAGCGTCGCCATGATCAATGACCCGTTGGTACATCATCTCGCTGAGAGGCACGAATTCGGTCTTGAAATGTTGCAAGTCTGTGTTGCTGACATAGTCACGTAGTATAGGTAGTAGCCAAGCTCGACCAGGCTTCCCAGCTTCCGGCTTGGCCAAGTTCAGTGGCAGAATATTCAGGACACTTGCTGGACCCATAGCCCGGATGGCTTTGCCGAGGATCTCATCGGCCTCTTTCTTCCCTGTGAAAGAGTCATTACCACGAAGCTCGCCAATGGTTCGGACCGCATCTGTAAGTATTGGATTGGCTCGCCATCTCAGACCATCGAACAGCGCTCCGAGTACATTGAACGACTCCATCCAGGCGGCTTGAAACCTGACGCTCAACAGATCTGCCGCTGTCTTTGCAAGCTTCTCCAAAACCTTCTCATCATATATCGATGGGTCGAGCAAAACTGAATCTGGGATACAGTTGGCGGTGAAGGATATTAGACATTCTGATGCCGAGATACGAATGTTATGAGATGAAGACGTCATAAATGAAGTTATCAGACTGAATAACTCCGGAAGTTTTTGAAATGTCTCATCCGGTTCAATCTGCGCAAGAACATCATATCCTCTCGAAATGACAGCAATCCATGGTGGTAGAAGCTGCGAATCGTTATGTGAGGGCCGAAGTTCCGAGATTACTTCAAGTAGCCTGGGGAGCTTGGATGATGCATCATTGTCTGCCATTCCCTCGAAGATAATCTCGAAAACTTCGAAAGCGGCCATAGTCATGTACTCGTTACTTGACTTAGAGATATTCAGTAAGATCTCACACAGCTCCTCGATCTTTTTATTAGGCCAGCCTCCTGATGCCGAAGCGACCATTTTGACCAAATGTAGAGCGTGTATGAGTCTTGGCTCGTTCTCTAACGCCCCGGTTTTCTTCTGCTTTCTTGCTTGGTTCAAATTAGCTGCCAAGTCACTTAAGCTCTTCAGCGCCGCCTCTGCACACATATCTGCGGCTGGATGGTCGACAGAGGGACTAGGAGGAGGATTTTTCAGGACTTTAACCACAGCCTCCTGTGCCCTTTTTCGAATTTTAGGTCTATGGTCCACGGCCAAAGCCAGGAGGCCAGCCAGGGCACCTCGCGGCCCGATTTGCGTTTGTGGGAGATTCCATGAAGCTATATCCTGTGCCAGTAAAAGCGTCTCGAGGCATCCCAAAGAAGGTCTCAAAAGAGGAGCATCGGCTTCGGGGAGATTCAGGACGGGAGCGAGGTAGGTGACGAATTGCGAGAATTTCGAGCGTAGCAGGGCCTGCGGGGTATGAGGTGCCACAATATCTAAAAGGTAAATAGCTGGCGTTGCCAGATCCTTCTTCACTCCCGTGCTCGAGGTTGCCTGCCGGAGAAGATCGAGAAGTATTGCAAAGTAAGCTGTAGGATTTGCCTCGGCTTTCTGGTCTCGGAGGGTCTGGTCAACACTGGACAGCACAATGCGTGCCTAGTCGTCGGGTTAGTGAAGAGTGAAGGCCTGCGCGAAGATTTTCATTCCTACCTGTGATTGTCCCTCCAGCTTGGGCGATCTGATCTTGTCGAGCTTCGTGGCGAGCGACATCTTAGATTGGGACGAGATGTCGAAGCTCGTGCGCCTGGCTGGAATCGTTCTCTTCGATCGAGTTGTAGGGACCAAATTCCACGCACAAAAAAAAAGTTCTGGCTGAGCCTTGCGATAACCTCGATAAGGGATTATTGTGGGGCCACCAGCCAGGTCGTCGGTCGTCGTCCAGGTCTTCCGCAAAGGCCGGGGGCCGCGTCTGATTGGCTGGCGATGCTCCCTCGTCCTCGTCCTCGTCCCCCCTTTCTCCACGCCCGTTGCTGAGGAGCGCAATTTCACAGGCCGAGAGAGACCCTGGCCTGGCCTGGCCTGCACTGCTCTTCTCTCCCTCATTGTCGTCCAATATCTGGCTTCAACAAAGCAAAACAAAACAAAGCCATATTCTATCTATTTCAACCTCTTCTGCAACGAATACACTTTTTATAATCTCTGCTTTTTGTTCTGCGTCTCGCATATTCTTCTTTCCTTGATATTTGTCGCAATACCTTGAACCACCAGGACAATCCTCAGCCTTGTCGCAAACACATCGAATCGCATCGCATCGCATCGATAGTCACCGAGCTCTGCAGCCTATTTACATACCACCAGTCAACGCTCGACCTCTATCTCTGCCTCTGCCTCTATCTCTATCTCTATCTCTACCTCTGTTACATCGACCTTCCTTTGACTTAATTCACCACTATGCGCTTCTCTACAGCTTCTATTCTTGCACTACCGCTCCTTGCGGCAGCTGCGCAACAAGACACCCCACTCGAGCAGGCCAAAGCTCAAGCTCAATATTGGTTCGACAAGATCTCTTCCTATATTCCGAACCCGAGCAAACCACAAGCACCCCATGCTGCTGCAGCGAAAGCTGGAGGCAAGACACTCAAGGTCTTGACACTCGATAGCTGGGAGTCGACTATTCGATCAAGCGTCAAGCCGACAAGCGCAACTCCAGAGGAATGGTGGGTCCTCGTTACTGGAGGTAACAAGACCTGCTTTGGCCACTGCACTGGCGCAGAGACCGCCTTCAACGAGACTGCAGCTCTGTGGTCCATAAACCCAAGTGCACCTAACCTCGCGTACCTCAATTGCGACGATCAGCCAGTGTTGTGCAACAGCTGGAGTGCTGGTCCACCCTCTCTGTGGATTCTGGAGGTCTCAGCACCACCTGCGCCTGTCGATATCCGAGTCAGACACTTGAATTCTACCAGCACGACCGTGAAGACTTTCACAGACCTCCATTCGTCTAAAGAGTGGAAGGCGAAGCCTCTGTATGAGGGCTACTTCCACCCATTTGATGGGCCCCTTGCCAAGTACGGCGTCGCTGTGCCCTTAGCATATGTTCTCTGGGCGTTCGCAGTTGTTCCCTCGTGGGTTTTCATGATTGGTATTTCATTCATTAGTAGAACTATGATGTGAGTAAGCATACATGTTGCTTCTGAGTATATACTAATTGATCTTCAGGAGCAACAGGACTGGACGTCCCGGCCAGAGAGCAGGAGGCGCTGCACCAGCACCAGCAGCCCCGGCCGGAGGAAGAGTAGGCGCCGCACCTGGAGATGGCACGTTCTACTAGACTAATTCGCCTTTAGTAAATCGACATACTTTCTACAGGGTTGATATCCAAGGAGGTGGAAGGAAGCGGTTCGGGAAGATGATGTCAGGGTCTACAAATATATAGTGATCAATTATAATTTCATTTTGGGTATCTCAAATCACGTATTTTCCGCATACCATCTTATGGTAATATCATGTCTTGTCGCAAGAGCTCTCCAGTCTTGACAGACCTCCGAGGACCTGCTCCCGAAGCTCTCCGTTAGCAAATCGTCCGTAGCGTAAATCGCTCAATCCGCCAACAGTGCCTCTTAATTCTTCCAACAGCGATCCGGCTTCATCGTCCAGTCTCCGAATATCGTCATCAACATCCTCTGCAGCACTTTCTAACTCTGGTATTACCGATGTCAAAGTGTGCGGCTTTGAAGTTGGTAGATTTGAGGTTGGGCCAAAGAGCTGCCTCTTGATCAGCAACTTGAACCACTGGTATCCCGGGGAGTAGAACATACAGCGTTCTCGATCTCGACCTCATCATCCTGTTCTTCTTTTCCTGCTTGTCTCCGTGCTCTAGCAACTGCTCGCCGCTGCGCATTGCCTCTTTTTACTTCTGCGGCAATATTGCGGGCAACAGCATCTGTCAACTTGACTCTTTGATGCCGCAAATCGCGATAGAGGGCCTTGATTTCGGGAGATGATTGTTGGGAGCGAGGAAATAGCCCGGTAAAGGCTTCGAGAGACATAATGGACTGTAGGGGTGCGGGAGGGAGGAGAAATTGTGAGAGGATTGTTGCTTCTGTTGGCGCCATGATGACAATTAGATGTTTGGTGATGTTAGAGCTGTCTCTAGGGAACTAGAGAAGCTAAAGAAAGGATACTGTTCTCGGAGAGAACGAGGGTAGTGATGTGCCTGCCCAACAGGCGCTGCCCTTTCTTAGACGTATTTGTGCACTTTTGCAACGTGACTGGCCGGTGTCTACGACTCCTATGTTGCCGATTGAACACAGCCAGCTGGAGAATACAATCAAAATCGTGCGTTGAATTTGCCTAGTTGTTTGTATGTTTCCGGTGGTTGCACCATATCAAAAGGGTAGACGCGTTTTCTCGTCAAGACACGCGCTTGTGGTGGTGCACTGGAACTTTCTCGTTTGTCCGGCTCTCCTTCTCTCCTTTCTACTCGCCATCCACAACACGTGCCCAATTTTTTCTGGATATACCACTTTGACAGTTGGGTACATCTTCTAACCCATTGGGCGTATCATTTTCACATCCACAGCATATATAAAATGGCGCCTTCAAGATCGTCTGCGGCGACGCCCCCATACTCGAAGGACGAGAGGGTGCTCTGCTTCCACCATGAAGTGCTGTATGAGGCGAAAGTGCTGGATTTACGACCGACCGACGACAATCAATCGTGGCAGTATAAAATCCATTACAAGGGATGGAAAAACACTGTTAGTGGCCCCTGTTCCCATTTCTCTGTTTGGATATGGCTATTGCCAGACTTGCATCCCAGTATCGCTGGCTCTCTTCCTTCCAAAGTTGGAAAGAACGAAGCAGACACCGTGATTATCTCTGCATTTACGCGACTTATTTTTGATTTCTTGTCTCCTTGCATTTCTGTCCAGCGAGGGTTGGCGTTGTAATTTCGATGCAAGTTTGTCAGGAATTTCATGCACTTGAGCTTCCGTATCTTCATTGCCCAAATTTCCACACTTCCAACCTCGCTACGTTGCGAGATGCCTCCATCTCCTCGCCCCTTGAAGAATTTGGCAAATCCACTTGAGCACGTGGTAACGGAAAAGCAGTGGGACGACTGGGTGCCGCAAGACCGAGTCCGAAAGCTCACGGAAGAGAACAAAGAGCTCGCTGCGCAGCTTCACGCGCAGATGAGGGCCCTAACATCAAAGACGCCAAAATCCGTCAAGAAGGGCGGCAAGGCCAACGGATCCGACTTCAGCTCCGCACGGGGCAGCGAGGAGCGTCATACCTCTTCTGCTCCGGGCGGGAGAGGACCGCGAAGGAATCGAGACTACGATTTAGAGCAAGTGAGTATCTGCGAATTTCATCTCTTCGTTCTTCTAGCCCAGGGTTTCATAAACGAGGTCGCGGTCCGTTCTTGCTAAATCGCGCCTATTTCACTATAACAATTCTGCACACACAGCCTCGAAGATTCCAACTCTGGGCACGTTGCTCCTCAGTCGCGCCTACTTAATGGTTTGTATTGAAGATCTGGCTATGTCGCTAAGGCTCGGACGTTGTGAGAGTCACGTTGCCATTTTAGGGCAGAAATCCACCGTTTCTCCTAAGACCGGATTGCCTCTACCAGCTCCCAGCTTATTCCTCTTCCTACTTTCCTTGTCAAGCCCATCATACTAGCCACGGAAATTTGCCTTCGATGAATGGTCTTTCATATGGTCAACACCTGAGAGATATCTCGAAGCGTGCATCACCGATAACGAAGCTCCCTCCATGTTCAAGCCATACAAAGGACTCTGAATTTCAGCAGCTGTACGCTCACCCATAAACAATACCAACCCCTCCATTAACACCTTCCGTCGCTCTCAAAGTTTGAGACATCGGACAAGCTCGAGTGCGGTCTCTCCCTAGTGCCACTCTTTGCTGGCACAAAAGGAGAAATGGATTAAAAGTTCTTAATCATAGCAAGATTTGAGAGTCCGAACGAAAGTCTAACAATAAATAGGAAGAGACCTTCCACGCTCGACCTTCGATACAACTGCCCATTCCTGATCATATCAAAGCAATCTTAGTTGATGATTGGGAGAATGTTACCAAGAACCAACAAGTTGTCCCTCTTCCCAGCGCTCACCCAGTTAGTGAGATCCTTGATGACTACTATACCTACGAAATACCACGACGTGTCGCTGGTAGCTCCCATGCAGACATCTTAGAGGAAGTAATTGCTGGATTGAAAGACTATTTTGAAAAATGCCTTGGGCGTGTACTTCTCTACAGGTGTGTTTGCTCCGCAAGACTGATCGACAACCCCAACTCACACAGCTACCTAGATTTGAGCGAAATCAGTATCTCGAAATCCGTGGTGCATGGGCTGCTAGCCAAGGGGAATTAGCAGGAAAGACTGCTTGTGAGACATATGGAGCAGAGCATTTGTGTCGTCTTCTTGGTACCGCTCAAGTCACCAAGCTAGTGTCGTCTACTAATTTCTTGTAGTCTCTCTCCCAGAGCTGATCGCTCAGACGAATATGGATCAGCAATCTGTCAATCGTCTTCGTGAAGAGCTCATCAAATTGACGACTTGGCTTGGCAAGAATGCCGAAAAGTACTTTGTGAAAGAGTATGAGACACCGGGAGCCGAATACGTTGAGAAAGCACGTGGCTAGGGGTTCAATTGCTGCATTAAACGGAGCATGGAGTTTCCGGTATGGATGTAGGCCTATGAAGGCTGTGACGGGCTAATAGGCTTTCGCCTGTTTATAGTTGAATGCGGGATTTGGTTTGTCGAGTGCTAGGTTACAGTAGCAAATGCCTACGGTGATAAATTGATCAGCTTGTCACTTGCAAAGCTGTTTCTATGGATATGCTTTGGTGTCTAAATTGGGTATTCCAAACTCCCCTAGGTGGAACTAGCCTTTGGAGGATCTTGCGCATGGTATTAGGAGGACCAAGAAATAAGGTCTCTTCCATATCAACGAGCATAGCAAGTGGTCTGGTTGTTCCCTCCGGAAAATCATACTTCCGAAGCAATCTCTTTCCTTTCTATCAACCTCTTTTCAGGGAGACTGCCCAGAGAAGAGAACCCGCTTGCTTGATTCCCTCTAGACGTATTACTATCGGCGAAAGCGAGGATTGACCTCTGTAGTCCACCTATTCTGTGAACATCATTGGCATACTGAAGTGATGCGAATCTCCTGGTCTCTAGCAATTTCACAGACAAAATATTCAGTTGACCGTGCAATTGCTGAGGGGAGCTGCTAGTGGGTAGGGAAATCCAACGACGCACTCGCAAAGATCTGATGTGAAATTGTCTGCCTTTGATTGTGTTCGAGGATATAACCTTCACAGACCTAAATGTACAGTGACCTCCTTCGTACAAGGTTTGGATCAAGCTTCTTGCTCCATATTGTTGTTACAAATTTGAGACAGGTAGCAAAGTCCCATGTTCGTCTGCTACGTCAATTCTGCCATCGTCCAGATGCGAGGTAATCCGAAGAGTGGCCAACACTCCATCGCAGTATCTTTCCTTTCCCCACTTCGAGTCCAGTCCGGCTATCCCACACATCATCCACAACAACTGTGACCTCGTTCACATCCCGTACTTCCATATGCGTTCAATCATGCGTTCAATTCGTCACCGTGGCGCCGCTTTCTCCAGATAAAACCCCGGGTCTGGCCTTCTTTCGTCCCTCAACTCCTCCTTCGTCAATGGTTTATCCACCTCTTGTACAGATACTAATTCCTTCACTTTCATGATCTGACCAGCAACCTCAGGCGTGACGGGGTAGAACACCGTAGCCATGCGATGGCGCAAGCCGAGAGCTTTAAGAACGCCTTGGGAACGTCTGGGCATGCCGATGCCAGAGCGGATGAGGGTTATGCGGAAGTAAGACATCGTGCCTACAATTCAATATTAGATATACAAAGCGACAGAAGGCAGAGATGGCGACTACCTAGAGTGCCCACTGACCGACGAGGATGGACAACTGGTTGTAATGTCCTGAGGTCGCAGATTTTCCTCGGGACCATCCGAGACGAAATCGCGCTACTGCACGGCGGGACCAAACCCCAGATTTCCAGACGCAATTACGTTTCAACATCTGAATACTGTACTGCGCATGGTATGACTACAAAGACTAGCGAAAACCACTTGCTGCCTCCATCAAAATGGACAGCTCGACGGTCAAGCTCTCCGAGCTTCTGCGGCACCCAGACGACCTGGATAAGATCTCCGCCATGAAGCTCGAGTACACGCGGAAGAAGGGTGCTGTCGATTCGCAGCTCCGGTCTGGGCTCAAAGAACAACTGGAGATCACGCAGTCAGGCATGACAGGTATCACTGACGGGCAGCGGACCGTGCAGCTCATCAAAGATGAGATGATGAAGATTGACAAGCTGTGTGCTGAAGCGCAGAACATGATCCGGGATTTCCCCAATATCAATTTGGTCTCGCAGACGCACAGGAACTTCAGCGCTGTGGAGACCATGAGGAAGAATCTGGATAGCTTCAACGATCGGCTGGGCCAGGTAGAGGTGATGCTGCAGGAGGACGACCGGGATTTGGAGAATATGCCGAATTTGCTCGCGGTGCATTATGAATTGACGCAACTAAGAAACATCAGAGATGATGCTATGGAACAGATCCTACGAGCCGATGATCCGAGCCTTCAGAGTACGTTGGAAGATTACTTTGCGAGGCTGGACGAGACGGTAGATTGGTTTGATGAGCACATCGGAAAGATCGCTCTAGATCTTATCAATGTTGTCATTGAGCAGAACAATGGTCTGGTAGTCAGGTTCGCAGTTGTCATTGAGGCAGAGGAGAAGAGCGATAAGAGGATAAAAGCATTACAAGAGGCGCTGAAAGACCATAAAGAGATGGCGGCGCGGTTTCAAAGTATCACGGATGGAGCGAAGAAGACAAGGGGCTATAAGGAAAAGTTCTTACAAGCCATAGAGATCAGCGCCAATGAGCAGGCCATGAAGACGAAACAGGAATTCTTGGAGGACGCCTCAAGGCTGGAGAAGCAGCTCAAGTGGTTTTTCAATGACTTGAATGCTGTCAAGCAAGGCATGGTCCCTCTCATGCCCAAGAAGTGGAAGACCTTCCAGACATATGGGAAGATCTACCACAAAACCATGCACGACTTCCTCATTGCCATGATTGATGACCCAGAGACCGAGTCAAAGCACATGCTGGCCATCGTCAATTGGCCTGAGAAGTACTATGCGAAAATGACAAAGCTTGGATACAAACAGGACGATCTATTGCCCCATGTCATAGATGGAAGAGAGTCTGAATTGGTCAGAGATTTTCGCAACTTGATCATCAAATTTCTTGATCAGTGGCTAGACCGGATTTTCGGGACCGAAAAGAAGGATTTAGCGGACCGTAATGTGGAGGGCTCGAATCTAGACGCAGACGAATACGGCTATTTCCGCACAAAGAATCTGGTCGACATGTGGCGCATGTTGAGGGAGCAGCTTGACGGAGCCGCCAATTCTGGAAGGCAGGATGTCGCCGAGGGCGTCGTAGACGCAATGATATTACGACTCAAAAGCCGTCAACAGGCATGGCAAAAGATGCTAGATGATGAGGCCGCTAAGTACTACGGGAACAGTCCAGAGCTGGAAGGCTTCCAGGCCCTTCAAGATTGGCTTGTTGCTACAGCTAATGACCAGATTGCTTGCATTGACGACAACGAGGATGAAGGCCGATTTGCGTACCTTACCAGCTTCCGGCAAAAGTTTGCGTCTTTGGTCTCACTTCAATACCTGGAACGTGCAGACGAAGAAATCTCAACACTCCGAGACGGTTATGTCGATCTCAGTACGCACTGTATTGCCAAGTTCGCACAGCTTATCTTCACTGTGGACTTCCGATCTGTAATGCCGGACTTTTTCACAGCCAAGTGGTACTCGGCGACGGTAATGAAGCAGATAGTTGTCACCTTCGAAGAATATGTAGGCGACTACAAGACTGTTTTACACCACTCTCTACTCGATATTTTCATCGAGGAGCTCGCGGACGAGCTTTTGATTCGCTATCTTGGGAGCGTCAGGAATAAAGGCGCCAAGTTCAAGCGCCAAGATCCGTTCAAGGACAAAGTATTCAACGATATATCTACGGCCTTCGAATTCTTTGATAATAATAACTACCTCAGTCGCGATGTAGCCGACACCATCAAAGAGAAATGGCGAGTCACCGAGCGTTTCTTGCAGCTCATTGAGGCGGACAAGTCTATTGTTCCGGAAATCTTTGCGCAATTTAAGACAGAATACTGGGACTTACAGTTGAGCTGGGTAGAGGCTGTGCTGAGGTCGAGAGATGACTTTGATCGGAGTTTGCTCAATGCTGTGAAGATGAGAGCGGCGCAAATTGATGTCATGCGAGGCTTAGAGACGATTATGAGCAAGGTCAAGTAGAGAACTTTGGGGGTTTCATATGTTCTGGGTTTGCTTTTTAGCGGGCATTTGAGGCGTGGGGTAAGGTATCAATGGGTATATTAGTAGATTTATACTCTATGGATAGGAACGAGAGGTCTTCTTGAACCAATTTACCTTTACTAGTTCTGAAACTTGTTTTCCATTCTTTGCGTTAGAGGTCACAAAACACTCACCCATGATCACATGGCTCCCTCTCACGTCCATCAACGTTCCCGTCGAAACTCAATAAATATTCCATGAACAGTTCCAGTTACACCAACAGATCCGAAACACTCTTCTTCCTGGATTGCATTTCTAAAGAGCTCAGATCAATCACGTGAAATCCTGGCGCGTCACCCAATACGCGACCTCAAGACCGCGACTGACCTCAAGCGGGACAACAATATACAACAGTCATGGTACGAGTCTGTAACCCAAACATTATTACACAAGCTGACATTATTTAGGCGCCAGAATCAGAAGTGTTGAAGAGGAAGCGCTCTCGTCCTTCTGACTGGTGGGCGGTCACTCCTGCGGTACTAACACCTAATTCACCCGCGCCTGATGAACCAGCGCCTGAGGCTATACCTTCTTCCACGAACGGGCGAAAGAAGCCACCTAAGACCGACATGCAAGCTGTACGTATACTTAGGCAGTCTTAGTTGTTATAACTCTAACGGTACGCAAGGAGTTGCCTCAAAATGTTTTAAAACGAAAGCGTTCCCGACCCTCGGATTGGTGGGTTGCACATCCGTCTGCCCCTCGGCCAGAAGAAGATACTACCTCGTCAAGTCAATCACAGAAGTTTTCAAGATCTAAACTTGGGAAGCGGACGATGCAAGATGCACCATCGGCTGGCAATAGAAGGAATGCGCGCAATTCACAAGGAGATGCTGTGAAGCAATCTGGAGCAAGAGCCCGTGTGTCTCATACAGAAGATAAAGTCAGGGCTGATAAGACGGCTCAGAAGATGTCAAGGAATGGACCTGCTGCTTCACAAATAGAGAAACGGTTCAAAAACCAAGCTGCATCCAAGAGTTCAAGTGAGCCTTCCAGAGCTCAGCAGCTGGAGGTTGAAGGCCTCAGTGGCCAGGGCACGCGTGAACGTCTCTTCGGTATCAATGTAGACAGGCAATCCAATTGGAGAAAGCGACCCCAAAACAGTATGGGCCCCGAGAGTGTTGGAAATTCCGCGTCTTTTGTGGCGGAAGAGGCTCCTAAGGGAAGGAGACGTACTCAAAGATCCGAGATAGGAATAGAGCCGCTGGCTCCTATTACTTCAGCTTCAGAAAATGTGGAATCGAGACACAGCCACTTGTCTGGGGAGATTATTGATGTAGTATCCGCATCGTCAGCTTTTGGGGAAGCCCGTGGCCGTGGAAGGGTTGTGAAGTTTTCTGCTACTGAGGCAGCACCACGGTCTTCGAGACTCGAGAATGATGATGGGCAAGAATCCTCGAGCACTTCCAAAAAGCATCCCTTCGGCACTAAAGACTTCAAAAGACACACTTCAAAGCGCGTTTCCAAAGCTGAATTTCAAAGAAAAGGACGGAAGCCAGCAGAGGGTAAGATTTCATACTGCGGTCCTGTCTTCTAATACTAACCTGCTTCTAGATTTACAACAGACTTCGGCTGGCACAAAGCGTCATCGAATCTCAACTGTTGGAGAAGATGAAGGGGCGCAACAGCAAGAAAAGTCGACGAGCTATCAGCGTTTAGCCACCGTAACGCATAAGATTCCACGCCATACTATTTCAGCAAAATGGGAGCCATTGACTGCTCATTGCGTGGAGAAAATCGCTCAGCTATTGGCTGACATCCAGAGACCGGTAGTTGTCCGTTTGAAGGAAGAGCACAAGAAGACTCAGGCAACTTCAACCTTACAGTCGGTCTCTCGCACTCTTGTCAAAAAATTATCAAGAGGCCTCCCATTTCCACAAAGCACAGCGCATCGGATAAATGATGATTTTGATTTCGAAAATATCCTCGATCACAATAGGAGTCTAGAAGCTCAGCTTACGCCTGCAATGCATGCTAACGAGCTTTTGGAGGATGAGGTGAGAAAGGAAATGATCTGGCTCGAGTCGGAGAAAGCAGCTTTGGCAGAGCTGCAGGCGAATGCAAAATCTGCAGCATCTTCGAGGAGGCAAGCTGAGCGCAAGCTTCACCCATTGCTTCGATCGGAAGTTTCGATCGCCGCCGGCGAAGAAACAAGCTTCAATAAGTTCTCTACTGTGCCAATGTCGAAGGTGAGTCAATTCAGGGGAGGTTGAGTCATATAAATTCTAACCACATCTAGATATTGGAGGATGACAGTCTTAAGGAAATTGTCAACGGCATTGAGAACCATATGGATACTTTACAGGGGAATCTCCAGCAAGTAGATGGGATTGGTGAAGCAATGGCAAAAAGTAAAGCCGCTGTACGAGCCACTCTGTTTGAGCATCTAGATAATGCGAAGTATGAAGCAATTGTTTTGGGTCTTGACTAGATAGGAGTACCATTGCGTCCTTGGGGCGTTAGCGATAGAGCGGGGTACGGCTTTAGAGTGTCAACATGGCTTTCCGTCCGTCTACATGGGATGACCAAGGGATCTCTCTTGATATCCAATCTGTAATCAGATTCTAGAAATGACTTCCAAGTTACTGTCACCTGATTACATGTCCATTATGAAATAGGTGCGTTAGGATTGGGGCAGAAGAGCCTAGCCTAGCCTAGGTCAGTAACTGGAGCTGGGCTGGGGTATCTCCCTAGTAAGCTTTTAAGCCGAGAGTAGCTACCCGCGCCCCGCGATTTCTTCTGACTGTTGCAATCCGCCAAACAACAGTATCTGGTGTCACTATCCTGCTTTTGCGGCAGCAATCGTCATTTTAAACGGCGCCTGGTGAAATACTCCAATCTATGTTGTACTCAAACGCTCTACTGACAAGGACCAGGCTCGCAGAGCTGGAATACGTGGGCACGAGATCTGTATTGGTCGAGACGACGACAGGGCGAAAGTCGCTACCCGATGGAAGCTCTTGAAACATAGGTTCCGATGTCATGGATCAAAATGGGGCGAGTAATGGAGAGGACACGAAGCAGGAGAAGTCGCCGCCAGCCTCAGGAATTGGCAAAAGCGCTGGATCTAAGAAGAGGCGCAAAGTCAATCATGGTACGTCAGACTGACCGTGCTACAGAGCCCTCTCTTTGAAACATCTGCAATGATCACTGACCCTTGAACGTGTTCCTGCAGCTTGTGTGTATTGCCGACGGTCTGTAAGTACTGCATTGAGTCGAAATACAAGGTGGATGTCCTGATGGATGCACCTACACGGAAGATGGTCTGGCAGAAGCTAATTCGATTTGGTATCTCCGCAGCATATGACATGCGATTTGGTACGACTATACTTTCCAATAATTTCAGCCACTCGTGATACGCAGTGCTCTATGACTAACTGATCCCCGTTGTACAGGAACGCCCATGTGCCCGCTGTATAAAGAGAAATATTGGGCACCTTTGCCACGATGAACCCCGCGAACCGGAATCGGCCACGAAGAAACCGAAGAAACAGCATAGCAATTCTGCCCTAGATGACGATGATACAGCACAGGATCAATCGCGGACGAGCATAGAAGGTGGCATCACCAATTCGGTCGAGCCATCCCAAGAATCTGCGGAGGATAGTAACCTTACACTTGGAAGTTCAGCGCTATCTCAAGGTGCTCCATTGCAACTCGTTCAACCACTACCTGTTTCAGGGATCCGGGCAAATGCTCTTAGCAGTAGTAGTAATCAATGTAAGCTCCCGTTGCACGCTTAGGCTCCTTTTCAGCTATTGATGGATCCACAGTCATCGGATACTCGAACGATTGGCTTGGATCACAGAACCAATTTCAAGATATGCATAACTACCATCCCTCATATATGTTCAACGCTCCAGAAGTCACGAATGAGTACAACCTCTTGAACGACTTTCTAAATAATAGCTTGCTTGACGAGGGTGTTTTGGGCTCCGAAGATACCTCAAATTTCTATACAGATCAATCAGGCGCGATGTTGTCGGGAGGCATGTCTGGAGCGCAGCAGTTAAGTGGACTAGCGCCTCCAAGCAATCCTCAAAGCACCTCGATCTCGAGACCACCTAGTGTTATCCCAACTGACAAGGCGCGAGAATACTATCTTCAAGCTGCCGATCCCACTGGGAATGATGCACCAGAGGAACGTATGCAGCGACTTCTCAAGGCAAAATACGACGCTGGTATGCTCAAACCTTTCAACTACGTTAAAGGCTATGCGCGCTTGTCAGCCTACATGGATGGCCATATTCACGCTGCTTCAAAACAGAAAATTCTGCGGCAGTTGGATCGATTTCGACCGAAATTCAGAGAGAGCATGCAGCTCTTGAAAGATATCGATTTGATATATGTGGAAATGTGGTTCGAGCGTAGCCTTATGGAATATGACAGAGTCTTTGCAAGTATGGCTATACCAGCGTGCTGTTGGAGGCGCACTGGGGAGATATTTCGAGGCAATAAGGAAATGGCAGAGCTCGTCCATGTACCCATAGAGAAGCTCCGAGATGTGTGTGAAGGCTCCGTGGCTATCGATTTAAGGGCTAATCGTTCTGGCAGGGCAAAATCGCGCTGCACGAAATTCTCTCAGAAGAATCGCTAGTGCACTACTGGGAGAAATTTGGGGCTATAGCTTTCGACCAGGACAAAAAGGCTCTTCTGACGAGCTGTTCTTTGAAGAACCCAGATGACCAGTCGAAGGATCCAACAATCAAATGCTGCTTCTCATTTACGATTAGACGAGATGATCACAAGATGTATGTACTTTCTCTTTACATCTTTCCTTGACCTATAGTGCTAATCAACGTCTTCTCGTAGACCCTCCCTAATCGTTGGTAACTTCTTACCACAGGAACCAGTGAAACATTAAGTCTCCTGGCTCGTTGAGTAGATACTAGGGATAAGGATTTTAGTATATAAAAATTTTGTAACAGGCCTGGCGTTGGCAAAGGATTGGAACTTACTCATGTAAGACTTGAAGTGTTTGTGTACCTTGCTAGGTCGTCCAAAAATAAAGGCATACTCTAGGAATATAGTCTCTTTTAACTTCATGACCGTGGGCGTTGCTGAATATACCGAAGTGAATTTTGGAGCAGGTGACGAATACCGAGCAGGCAAGTTAATCTCTCGTAACTTGACGGCTCTTTCACTAACACAAGTGAATAACATATGAAGTTGATCTGGCCTCACTGATGTGTCGTAAGAATCTTGAAGCCGTCGTGAGACTGAATGTTGTGGGCGGAGTGCTACGGCAGAATAAAGATTAATCTCGCATTACTTCCCGACCCAACTTCCTTCTCGCTCAAGACCACGGTATCAGAACACCTACTACCCTAGGCTGTGACTGCTTGATCTTCAATTCGAACGCTGCGACTTCTCAAATACGGGACATTGTCTGGCCCTGACTGACCCTAACTGACCAGCTGAATTCCTCGAATCCATCTTACGAGAGAACCAGGCCAGTTCATGGACAAAAATATGCAATGACATCATTCTTTCTTGACGCTGCATCTCTTGTAACAGATATCCACCTATATCGGTCCCTTGCGATCCACGTCTTCCAAACCGGCATTTTCCCTTGGTCCCTGTACTCGTTTCCCGCGACGCGCAATGGCAGGAGGGCAAACAAATCGGCCTGACAACAAAGAGAAGCGCTTACGAAGCATCTTGAGTAAGCAATTATTTATGGCATGTACTATACTGGAGTAGTTAGTGATTGTACTTTCAGCATTTGCAGCAGATCTGGAGAACCAGTTGCCCGCCGCAGCGGCCTCGAGAACGCCAGGGACCCTACTCCATGAGATTGAGGAACACATGCATACGTTTCCCGCTACTCTCAGTCTGACTGCCGCCTCGAAGTGTGAAGAAATTGATAGCGCCGGCACAAGTCTGTGGAATCTTTGTACTCGACTTCGTCGAGACCATTGTTCAGAGGATCCGACCAACGTCCCAGCTATCCTAGTAGCTGCGCGGGTCTTCGCATTTCTGCTCCTACATTGCGCCAACGAAATTGGGGAGGGGACGACTGGTAATGTCTTGAGACTGATGAAGATCGGGATCAAGGCTGCCAAGTCAAGCCTAGGTATGTGGTACCAATCTATGATGAGCTCAATTTACTGACGTTGTGACAGAGAGGAAGGACGACCAACTTTCTATGAGAGTTCTCGAGAAAGTTGCTCGATATGAAGAGATACTTCGTCAGCCGGAACCAGATCTTTCACCGGAAGATACAAAAGATCGCCTAAGACTAAGCGCTGAGTACTTCGTTCTTCGGACAGCTTTGGTAAGCAAAGCTTGCGCAGTCATCTACGTCTTTTAACTTGATATTAGGCGTGGCAGCAGAAGTCATTCGACGTTGCCGAGCACATGTACAAGAACTCCCAGACCTCTAGAAGAATACTTGATCCACATACGGCCGAGAGTCTGGCTGATGTGCTTTATGAGATGGGCAGAGACCTTCTCCACTCACAGCAGTACCCTATGGCCATCAAGTGGCTGGACCGAGCCTATGAGATACTATCAAGTCAAGAACTGGAAAGACTCAGCTTTGATGCTAGCGAACTCCGCATCTCTATAATACAGTCATCTGTAAAGGCACACCTAGGATTGAAAGATGAGGCTTCTCTGGACAAGGCACGGGATCTTGTCGACTTACTCGAAAGCGAACTTGGAGATAAATTAGTGGTTCTGCTACTTAAATTGGAAATTCTGTCCGCCAATACAGGGTGGGCTTCTGATAGCGCTTCATACGCCGATATTATTCGAAAAATGATCCGCACTGTGTCACTTAGCGACTCCACCTTCAGATTGATTATGTTTCACATACGGAGACTGAACGATAAGAACCCAGGCCTTGCTTGCAGCGTCTTAGACGATCTCATGAAATTACGCATATTGAAGCTTGACCAGGAAGATTGGCTAGAAAAAGTCCTAATCACTCGGCTATGGGCCTGCATAAGTCAAAAAGATAGCGTTGAGAATCTAGACTCACTAGACGAGTTCTTCACTACTATCTCTGCAAACATTCCTCAATTACTGAGTGCCGCTGCTGCTTTAGCAGCCCAGACGGTTTGTCCGCCTTCTTTATGGAGTGTATTTAAGGTCTGATTCGCAGTAGCTTTTGTGGAAGCGTATTGAGTCGAATTATACCCAAGGACAGTATGATACCGCGGAGAAGTGGTGTCGTCTGGCCATCCACCAACTATTTGAGAAGTCGGGGGAACTCAATATGGCACGCATATCGAGGTCGGTTTTGGCTTTGTAAAATGTTATATTTACTTACACAGTCAACAGAAAACTCTTGCTGTGTGCTTTGGCCAGGACAGACTTTGGTAGCGCTAGAGAGATCTTTGGCTCTATGCCAGCTGCGGCTCAGAATGAACCTATGACGAGATTCCTGATATACAAAATCGCCTTACGCTCTGGAGACGTCCTCCTTGCTGCTGATAGTCTCCGCATCATAAGCTCGATCTCGGACAAGGACCCTACACTTTTATATGCTTGTTGTTTAGACGCCAGGGAAGTTGGCGATAAGATGATGTTGCTCGAAGCTCTCCAACTTATTCTTGAAAAGTATGACTACAACGCTCCAAAATCTATTCACTTACCATCACTGCTCCGTTTAACCATCGGATTGACCGAGCCGCTGCTGAGTGAGTCGGCAGCCGCTGAGGGTCTCCATGAAGTAGAAACTATCATTGACAAGCTCTGCAAGTTATTTGAAGTGGGTAAGATGGCGTCGATCTCTACTTCTAATAGAATATCACTAACTGTTGCACGGCGGTAATCTCAATCAAGAAGACATCTGGTAAACATCAGGGAACTGAAGTCTTATGGACTGTGCCAGAACTCGATTGGTATTCCAAAAACTCATACAATCTTGCCATCACTCACATCTCAAAATGGGCACCAAAACATACGCTAAGAATGCTGATATGCTGCATTGGATTCATCGACCACTATCCTACAGATATCAACGTGCAAATGACCGAGGATCTAACATTGCGCAAGTTATTCTGCGAGTTCTCTGCTGGAACGGCACTGGTGGTTATAGCTAGAGGCGAAGACAACATCGAGCAGGAACTACAGTACTACCTCGAGCTCCGCAAGCATGTTGAGATTTTCGACACTTTGATAGAAGGCAAGGTGGAAAGTATGGAGGAAGCGCCTGCTCAGGACTTGCTCCAGAAGCTCGCGATTCTTTTGGCATTTGATTTTGAGGCTGCTTGCCAGCTGAAAGCTTGGGACGATCTCACTTCCGTGATTCTGAAAGCAGTCATATGTAGGAGTATCCGGACATACGAGCTGATGGCAGACTGCGTTCTTTCTGCCGGACCTCCGACTCAAGGTGAGCTATTGACATTATTTTGTATTTTTTTTTACAACAGAGCTGAGGTTCAATAGTCTTGATCAACACTCTCAAGAGAATCATCAACGAAGCTTGGAACGTCGAAGACATGGACAGCGCCAAGTTAGCCAAATACATGCGCTGCCTCTTCCAGATCGCTCTCGGCGATAGGTCAGCCATCGCAGAGCAGCTCCTAGATCAGGTGCAAGATCACGCCGCAGAAGCTGAGAAGGTAGCTACTCCAACTCTCGTACCGAGGCTTAGGCTTGAGATTACTGACACAACTATTGACCGAGGTACCCTACCCTACGGAAGAGCTCGACTGGATAGCCAGCAAAGCCTTCAACCATGCTGTTGACCTGTATTGTGGTGGGGACGATGAGGCATGCCAGAATTGGGCGATGAAAGCGATACATATTGCACACTACTGTAGTGACGATGGCGCTTTGGAGAGTTTGCTACAGAGCAAGTATGCAGGGTTGAAATTCGATGCCTGAGACCCTCGAGAGGCTAATCATGGCACCTCTTCAATCGTGAGACATTGTGACGGGGAAGGAAGAGCCACTACGTGTTGCTTGGAATGATTGCTTCGGAGTCTTACCGCTGTGACAAGTCTCAATAGAGTTTGCTGTGCCGTGCTAGACATCATGTTACATTTTTAAAGGGCCTACTTCTAGCACCGAAAAATAAGATTGCTTGATCCTAACTCGCACGAAGTGCAGGAGTTTGCCTGCTGCTAGACTCAAATGAGGGGTAACGAGAGTTTGCATGTGAACTCAGGCCATCCAGACTTCCAGTCAAAGGGAAATTATCGCTGATTCTCAAAGAGATACTAGTGCTATGCAGCTACTCGGATATAGTCATGCTTGCGATGCGGCGGATGATCGACAACGCTTTTCTGGGGATCCTGCAAAGAGGATCACAACGTCCAGTCTATATTTTTGGTATCCTACAACCACCCTGGTCTCTTACAACGCTTTCATCACCTAGCTTACGATGTCTACAACCCGTAATCATACAATCTTCCACAATTATTATTAATGCCTCTGTGACTCGATCTATCGCGGTCTCTGCTTGATCTCACGGAACCAATACCTGCCTTAGCAGCTTGCCAAGAACCCCCCTATTAAATGTGTTAGCACATACGTCCGTTTGAGAACTTTGACCAAGGCCCCGAAGCTTTTTTTCTGAGACAGCTTGCAATCCCTGAATGTTCAAAGCAAGAAGCAGTCTGATGCAAGAAAGTAGCTCACCTGACCCTCTGGGGCCTCTCCCCCACGCACGTGAAAACCACCGCCGTAGAAACAGCGAATGCCATTGTCTCCCGCCATTGCTTCTCCCACACGTAACGGCGCGGGAAGAGCGTTGCCAATGCTCTTGGCGCCACGAAAAGGCCCAGTTCCTTTCGGCGTCCCGCGTTCTCGATCAGGACGGACCAGCCGCAGAGCGTACAGCCGGAGGCGACGCAGACACCTCCGTCGATCTGTTGGCGTTTAGGGGTGCTGGTACCAAGGATACGTGGACCGAGCCGGGTGCGCCCGAGACAGATACCGTACCAGTAGAGCGCGATGAATGTTGCAAGGAATGCTGAGGAGCGAGCGGATGACTCGAATGCCTGCTTCACGCCTTTCTTGCTCGTATTCCGCAAGGTGAGGATAAGGTTCAGTGGGAGGTATGTTGAGAAGGCCCACAAGAAGGAGCGTGACCAACGTGATAATGCGTGTTTCTCGCAGCTTGGACTGACCCCCATATGCACGACCTCACAAGGAAATGGAATGCTGACCGCGGGATCACCCCAGGGGAGGGGCAGATTGTAGTCTTTGCACACTCCTTGGAGGAGATGGGCCTGCCCGGTTTCGAGGCCATACTTGAGCTCGCCGTAGCGGCAGCGGCGAAGGGCGACGAGGAGACGTTGATCTACCGCAGCAGCTGACTTGATCCATTTGTTGTAGGAGCGCGGGAGCCGGTCAGGGGTATAGATCCATGCCCACATTATGAGGGCACAAGAGCTAGCGAAGATGGATGCGTCACTAAACGTCGATGCCAGTTGTTCCAGCTGTTTCATGTCAATGTTGATTTGTTCAAGATATGAGCTCTGCGGCACTAACCTTTGTCCATCGGCCAGAAGCGAGCCTCCGGGCCTTACGCTGAGCCCACAGTTCTCCAACGAGGACATCGATAGCCCTCGTAACGGCAAACAAGGTCAAGTCCATGGTACGACCAGCGAATTGGACTGGTCTAAGGTTGACACCTGTGGCGCTCTCTTCGGGGACATGATCGATAAATGCTTCGCTTGTCTTTGATTGAAGGAGCCTCAGACTGTACCATGCTGCGATGAATGTCGACAGCCATCTCGCCAACCTATGAAATGCAAGACTTAGTCATTGAGAGCCATAGTGAAAGGGACGATTCGCACCTCAACCGCGCCAGCTCGGAAAGTGATGCTGCCAACTGAGCCAGTAGTCTTCGAAATGGAATCTGACACGCTGTTAGCAGCTGTAGGAGCAAGATAGGCAGGACATTGTCGTGTCACGTCACGTGCCTCGAGTAATGTTGACGTCCCAACCAGGGCTGCACAGAAGGTGGGAAATCTTTGCAGCTCCAGTCCACCTCTTAGAATGCGTAGGAGCGAAGGGACGAATGCATCATGAGGTTTTTCGTCGATATTCTTCCGCCTGCGACTTAGGTGTAGCAGGAGGAGAGTGAGTATCCTGGGGGCGGTCGAAGACGCATACCCCAGGACGTACGCCCGTAGCGCAGGCCGCAGAGCAGCGGGAATATTGTGCTCCAGCGCGCGTCGAGGGAGCGTTCGGGCCGCAGTTGGTGGCATGGTTGTGGTGATGAAGAGGTACCAACTGCATCACCAGGCCTTGACTGAAGAGCCAGATGGGAATAGGGTTAAGGGGAAAGGGAAGGGGATGGGGGGGGGGGGTAAGGAGTACGGGTACGGGTATGGGTATGGGAACTAGGTCCAACGATCCGAGGCTTAAAGCTTGGTGTGGTGTGCTGCATCTCACTTCATCGTCTCAGGGGTGATGGCTCAGATCTTCTCCACAGGCGCAGGGATGTGGATGTGGATGTCACTACTACTCCTCTTTATAGTTGGAGAGTTGCCAAGAAGAAGAAGAGAATGGCAAATGGGAGAATGGGAGAAATAGAGAAATGAGAATGGTAAAGTGAGGGTGGTAAGTGAGTGGTAGTAGTAGGGGTGGTGGTGGTAGTAGTGGTAGTGGTAGTGGTAGTGGTAGTGGTAGTGGTAGTGGTACAATAATTACTGTAGTGGTGGTACAGTAGGAGAGGGTAGGTAGGGCTAGCTAAGGTAGTGGTATAGTACAGTAGTGGTAGTTTACAGGGGAAGAAGGCGAGGGCGAGGGCGAGGGCGAGGGCGTCGGCCAGATTCGGACTCGGATGTCTTTCCGAATTACGCGCGAGTGGGAAGTAGGAGTAATTAGCAGTAGGAGTAATTAGCAGTAGGAGTAATTAGCAGTAGGAGTAATTAGCAGTAGGAGTAATTAGCAGTAGGAGTAATAGCAGTAGGAGTAATAGCAGTAGGAGTCCACCAGTGGGAATTGAGAGTGCTATTGTACTATTGTACTGTACTGTACTGTACTGCAGTAGTGGGAACTAGAAACTAAAGCTAGGGCCTAGAGAGAGGAGAGAGGAGAGAGGAGAGAAAGGAGAGAGGAGAATGAAGAGATGGGTGATGGGTGATGGGTGATGAGAGATGAGCGACGAGAAATGAGAAATGAGAAATGAGAAATGAGGCTCAGCGATGGCTGCATGAGTCGTACAGTCCAGTCCAGTACAGTCAAGCCCAGCCGAGTACTTACTTAGTGAAGTGTCCAAGCCTAAGCACCAGAGTAGCCCTATTGATAGGTTGAAGTAGAGAGAGGAGAGAAGGGGGAAGGGAAGGGGGGATGGATGACGCTGCTAATACTGATGATGATCTGCAACAGGATCATCCCGATCCCGATCCCGATTCCGATCTCTCCCGTCCAGAGAGAGAGAGAAAGAGAGAGTTTGTGTCTGTCCCGGGAGTAGAGTAGATGATGTCGAATCACCAGCGAGAACGAACCCAGGAATTACGTCTACGTCTTGTCTGCCGTGCGGAATCCCGAGTGAGTGCTCTCTACCTGGCTCTCTCTACCTGGCTTGGATGGCCGTGCGCTGCGCTGCTGCTGCAGAGAGAGCGTTCGGCTCCAGTTTTGGGCGGCGGAGAGTGCCGTGATGGAGAGCGGGCATAAAATGAGTGAACCAAAAAACAGTTTCGTAGTAGAAGTAGAAGCAGACAAGAGAAGCCTTTCAGACAAGAGAACGCATTGCATTGCATTACATGACATGACATTAACAAGCACATTACAGTCCAGTACAGTGACCGGGCCAGGTTGGAGCAGAACCCGTGATGGCCAGCCGAGGCGCCTTGGTACCTGAACCTGAACCCTGACCCTGAACCCTCCTCCTCCCCTCTCCCTTCCCCTCTCCTCTCCTCTCCTCCCCTCCCCTCCCCTCCCCGCCCAACCAAACAAGAATACCAGTAGTAGCCGTGGTCGTGGCCGTGTGTTCACAGATGCGATGCGGCATGAAGACCAATCTCCGATTCGCAATTAGAATAGATGGCCACCACCGCGGCGCACAGAACTGCTTCATTGGGCAAAGGAAACGAACAGAAGAATACTGTACTGTCCTGTACTGTCCTGTACTGTGCAGTACATAAACACACATATATATATATACATTAGTGAATGGTGATTACACGATTTGATCACCTCTTTGCGCCTGGCTACTCTCACCCCCCTCCCCTCCCCCCGGGATTGCTGACTCCTCCAGGAGATGTATAACTATACTGTACTGTACTGGCCGCTGAGATTCTTCCTCGTCGATGAGATCGCAAGCTTTGTTTGTGAATAGCCTCGCAGATACCTGGGATACGCCACCCTCATGCTCCTCCTCCCTCCTTGTTGTGTACAAAACAACAGTGAAAGGTACTCTACCGTACTGCACAAGTACTGGATCTGGATCTGGAACTGGAACTGGAACAGGAACTAGACCAGGGCGCGCAGACTTCGATTTGCATGTGACATCGACATCGACATCAACTCAACGCCAACTATCGACACCAGCGCCAGCGCCAACCCCAGCGGACTGTGGTCCTTTCACCTACAATCGGACGACAATTGTCTTGCAAGTCTCTACTCGTCTGCCTGCACCTTCAAACCTCCAGCTCCAGCTCCAGCTCCCGCGCCACGCAGTGGCCACGGTACTGCTCGGGAAACTGTGGGGAATCTCGAATCGAATCCAAGATTCTACGCCCGCGCCTGATGCTTCCCCCCCCAACCTACAAAATACACCCACACCCACAGGCATTGTGTTCTTTTGGGACAGGCGCGGATTCCAAACCTACACCTCGACCGACTACCTGAGATTGCAGTGTCGAACCTTACGGGTAGCGTCATACTGGGGATTGCTCAATTCCAGGATTACCGCATCAGCACCCCGGCTGGCCTTGTTGAATCAGTTCCTACGATAGCCGATTGCACAAAACATCCACCACCACCACCACCACCACCGCCACAACCAGGCACCTCCAAAACCACCAAAACCACCAAGCTCGTTCCCTGCCCACCAACTGCACCACGTCTTCGAGGCTTCCGTGGTTCCGTGCTGAGGGGAGAACCGCATGAGGTTCTGTTGAGTCTTGGGTATCACCAGCCTTCGTCGTGAGACCCTGGCCTGAGTCAGCGCAGAGCCGGAAGCTTACCATGAGCTCTGGCGTCACCTTCCAAGACGACCAGTCCGGATCACAGCTCTAGGCCTCTGCACAGCTCCGCGGCCCTGCTTCCTCGTCCCTCTCTACAATTCATACGGCACTCATGCTCGCCGTTCAGCGTCCCAGCATGGGGTCGACGAAGCCGCCTAAGCCTGAACTGCTCTTTGGCTGTATGTTTTCGTTGTCCTTCTGCGGAACTGACACATCAACTGACGTTAATCACAGATGCCATTGATCCTACCGCCCCAAACTTCCCATTTCCCTCACCTACAGCACCCGCGCCGGGCCCTGCCCTCCTCGACGACAACGAGTCCAAATTTCTAGACAGCTTCTTCGAGGGTGTTAGTTCTGATCATTTCGACCTCAACCTTTTTCCAAATGCCCCAGAAAGCTCAGATACTGGATTTGGATGGACTGAGTTACCACCCACATTCATGGGAACATCATCTTCATTTGGCCAACAACCAGTGCTGGGTGGTCATGAGATACCTGAAACTAGTTTCATCAACAGCTTAAATCCACAAGTGAAAGCTGACCCTTCTTTGCCCCCCTCCACGTCCGCCGATGTATTAGCCGCAGCGGCGTTATTACAAAATGGTTCCATCGGCCGGTCACATAACACGGGAGATGGGACCATGTTCCGAAATCGGGATACAGTAGCCATGCCCTCGAACGGGCAAGGCAAACCTCAATCAATGTCTTATCATGCGTCTTCAAGGGAATTTCTTGCAAATCAAGGCCGCACAAGTAGTGAGCAGTACCCGGGGGACAACTATTTCGCGGATATGTATTTCAGCGACCCTAACAAACCCCCGGCACCAAAACGAAGCATCCCGAAACCAGAACTAAGCTGGGGATCAGATGCTCAATTTGGACCATCGCAAGGCTTTATTACCCCGCAAGACCACGATAAGACGATAGAGAAAACACAAAACCACACAATAGAGAATGCTTTCATCCTGTCTAGCGGCAGTAGCACGCGGCCGCCGAGTCCGAGGAGTGCTGCCAAAGCACACCAAAGGGTCAAGTCCCTCAGCCATACCGCTGGAGAGACCGCGCAAGATGGAAGACCGAGCAAACGGAGGAAGAGTAAACCACACGACGACGATGACGATGACGAGTCGCCAACCTCTGCATCGCCTATAAATAGGAGAAAGAAACCCACTAAGAAGGGTTCCGCGGATTCTCCAAGTACGACCAACGACAAGCGGCGGAAGTCAGCCGCAGCGTCTGCCAAAGCGGCTCGAGAGAATCTGACGGAGGACCAGAAGCGGGAAAATCATATCAAGAGCGAGCAGAAGAGGCGAACGCTCATCCGGGAAGGATTTGAGGATCTTGGCGAGATGGTACCGGGCCTCAAGGGCGGGGGGTTCAGCAAGAGTGCCGTGCTGATCATGACGGCGGACTGGTTAGAAGATCTGATACAGGGAAACGCGGTTCTGAGGGCTAGGCTGGATCAAATAGAAGGTCGGGGCTGAAGGCAAATATGGAAAATGGTATAGTTTCTTCCCTGCATGTTGTTGGAGTTCAGGGGGAGGGCTCATCGGAAAGGGAGGCCCCTTTTTTTGCTGGCTCGGGATGGCATTCGGGGCTTTGGAAGATATTCAGGCGTGCAGTCTATGATTTATGAGGTGCGATTCGGGCAGGGGGAGGGCGCGATCTCGATGATCTCGACTTGCTGGGTGGATTGGGCAAGGAAAAGATCATATATATGCTTTTTGCATACTAACCTAATTCTCAATGCAGATATGGCTGATACCCCCAACAATTTTTTGACTTTCGCTGTCTTTGTCTAATTTTGCAACATTATGATCTCCCGAGGAACTATGAGTAGCTCCATTGATTTCCTCCTTCCCCTCCTCCTCCTCCACCCCGCGATAGACCACTACAATAGTAGCATTTCGTCAATTATACATTACCGAGTGATCTTGCATGAGTCGAGTCCAGAGCGCTCGGTACCACAAACGCAATCTGTCAATAAGAAGCACTGTACTGTACTATACTGTACCACCCAAACGGTCTCACAATCTCTTCCTCCGGGTCCCTCCCAGTACCAGGTCAGCGGGTACAGTTACATCATGTATGACAGAGTGCACAAATGACCAGGAATAGCAAGTGTGTGAACGCTGCAAAGAGAGAGAAAAGAAGCAGTTGATCTTGAACAGTTTTACATGTACTGTATTCATGAGAGTTGGATGAAGTCTAGTGGAACTGGATGGATGGGTGGGTACTTGGGCTAGAATATTTTTCTTAAGGGGGTGGAAGATGCAGAAGCTGAGGCCGGGCTTGCTTAGGGAAATGTATTGCGAGGCTCAGTCTTATAGAATGGGCTAACTCGGGTATGTATGTGTTGACAAGACTACAAGACGCAGGGGAGGCGGCAAGGATATTGTGTTGGTGGTGTTAGTGATGTTGGTAGGTGGTGGCTGGTTGATCAAGCATTGATCGTACATCTCTTTGGGGAAAGCGAGGCCACTTAATGAGCATAGAGAGAGGGGGGACCGCAGTGTTGGTTTTGGAGATTTTTCAGTGATGGCTGATGCTGCTGATATTGATACTTGCTCCAGAATACTCAGATTAAGACGAAGATCTGACCAAGCCCCTATTTTCCAAGAAAATGATAACGGTCATGCGCCTCTCTTGCAAAATAAGGCATCGTCGCCCCGCACAAGTCGCATCGAGAAGAGAGACTCTGGTCTTCTTCACTCTCCCACTCATCGACGCTGGTCTGCGAAGGGACTAACATATCCTCTGAGCCAATCATGTTGGTGTTAGATGCTTCACTGCTAGCACTTGGCTCTGCCTGAACACCAACTTGAACCTGCTCTGGAGTATTTCCGGAAGTGCCTCCTCTCTTGACATAGGGTTCCAGAGATGCAGCATTGTCAACATGCGCTTCTACACCATCTTGCATGGTGGAAGGAACTTCTCTTCGGGCTAAAGGTTCAGGGGGTACATCCAGATCCTCAACCTTCCACTCCCTCAAGACCTCCTCTTGTCTCCTGAACATCCTCCCAATATCCCTTCCCCCACCTAGCTTCCCATCCTCGCTGGCCGCTTCTACCATGTTTGTCACTGCAACATTCATAAGCGACAGGTTCCAACCTCCAGGTTGGGGGTGCAATCTCCTGAACATTGGAATCAGTGCGACTTGCACAAGTTTCTCAACAACAGCATCTATACTTTCTTTTAGATTGAAGACCAGATTAGGAAGAGGTCCAGAGCGCGAAATTCGGTTGGAGGAACGGGCCCGGCTACCGTCTGCGTTGAGAGGAGGCCGGGGACGCGTAGAGAGACGCAGGGTCTTGGGATGCGCAAGCCAATGCTTTTCATTCGCATCATCGCCGTCTTCTAGAAGATCGGTATGCATCCTCTTGACAAGGGAAGTAGCTAGCCTGCGCAACTCGCTCAGAACTTGCGGCATAGTGTCTAACTGTCTGTAGGAATCCTCGATGGAAATCTGGGTAGGAACTTTCCTAGCCTGTTGCACTTCGGCGTCGTCGATCCCATTGATGAGCTTCCATGCCTTTCCGCCAATTCCTCGTTCTGTACCGGCGCCGCCGAGGATGGTTTCTAGGAGTTCAGAGCCCATTCCTGGTGAGAGACGAACGTCTCGAATTGAAACTGACTCTAGAGTCCCACCGTAGATTAAGCCGGTGTCAAATTCTGCTTCCCGTGCTAGGATATGGTTGCGAATTCGGTGGGCCATTTTGAAGCCAATACCAGGGATCTTGCCAATGTCATGGCTGTCTAGAAATCGGATCACATTACTGTCACCATTAGAGACTTCATATGGTGGTACAAGAGTAGTTTGTGCTTTTGGTTTGTGAAGATTACCAGCTAACTTGCTGAGAATTTTGTTTGTTGATATACCAACTGTCGATGTGTAACCTTTCTGCTCTTCCAAGGCCCATCTTAGGTACTGTGCTAGATGCGATCCAAGGATGAGGCGAAGGAGGAGAGGATCTCTAGCGGGATATTCCGGCAGTGAATCCTGGAGGGTGGAAGGATCATTTGGATCGTCAGGGAAAGTATGACCGGCAATCTTGGTTGCATCGAAGGAGAATCCTATTGTGGGATCCGCGCGCTTCACTTGAAAGAAGGAGTGCGGTAGGTCATGATGGCTCAAAAGAGCTTGGTTGTAGTCAACCAAATCTGTCACGTCCATAAAGACCTCATCGAATCCGAGCCTTTCGACCTTTCCACTCCATGTAAATGATTCCAAGAACTTGTAGAGAGATTTTGAAGCATCTCGAAATCTACCTAGCTCCTCCCCTAACACTATGATCACGTCTGGAACAAGTTTCTTGGCTTCGGATATCAGTTGCATTTTGCGAAGACCGCGACGACGGGCTTCATAGTTGCAGGTAACGATGATCTGTTTCTTAGGTGGGGTCAGCCTGCGCTTCGGGATCCAGCATGATGAGATTTGCTAGGAGTTCCCACCTGCTGCACAGCCTGCAAGGTTTCGTCCATCGTCAGTTTGAAGTCTAAATTCGGTGCTTAGCTGTCGCATGACTAACCAGAGGAAGAGCCCTCAAGGCGGGGTTTTCATTTTCGAAGACGGATGCGTAAAAGCAGTCGTAATCCTGAGTCTAATTGTTAGATTTGGTCGATCTGTCTTCGCGTCTACCCATAAGAAGGGGGCGCAGTTTACAAAGTGTATGATGATCCTCTTGTCATTACGCATTGCTTGTTGTCAACCTTCTGGCAGGTCGCTTTTGGTAAAAAGGCTGGGTGCGTCATTCTCTCAGTGGTCACATGTGAGGAGAAGCTGTGTGTGTATGGGTATGGGTATGAGTATGGGTATGTGTGAGATGAGGTTATCGGAGAGGGGATGCTGCGCGGGTTGACTTTGTGGTGATGATGTTTTGGCACAGTTTACTCTAGTCATCTCTCGCAGCTTAGAAATAGGTACCTACCCCTACCCTACCCTACCCAAGCCAGGGCTAAAAATGGGACACCACCACGTCCACATTCTCATTCTAGGTAGGCTGCAGCAGAACGACCGCCGAGCATCTTCGAATGCAACTGTTCGTCCCCCTCGACTAGACATCCTCATGCGAACCACGACTTCCGATCCGGTGCATTGCAACTCTATCCGCGTCGTCAAACTGGCAAGCACACCTTCTCTGCCCCTGGAATCACAATTTGCCTCTTCCCCCAATCCCCCTCAGACTCCACACTCCAACATCCCTTCCTCACCTCCTCGTACACCCTGCTCTGATCTTCCCAACCCCTCCACAAGGGTTCCCAAACGTTGGATGGATCCCGTGTAGGGAGCGCAGGCATCTGTTCGCCTTGCTACTGTACAGTAGATCCCAGATCCCAGATCGTGGACCGTAGATCCTAGATCCTCGATCTCCGTCCGTTGAGAACTTGGAGTAGCGGCAAACAGCATAAGCATAGTGTGGAAAATCCTAAGTTCCCTGGATCTTGGATTCAACATTCCCCCTGTGTTCCACGCTCTACGCTCGAAATCACTTCCTCCCACGAACTATGCTTCAGCTTAGCACTATAACAAACAAGGTCGGTTATCGTTGGCAGGTCGTTCAGTCGAGTCGAGTCGCTTCCTCGCTCTTCGGCCTTCCCAATAGGGGCGAGAACGCAATGCGTTCTGTACTTATTGTTTCTATTGCTGGGACTGCAGCAAACCTCCCACACCTGCACCCCGGTGGCTTCTCCTTCGTAAACCTTCGCGCCTAATAGCCATGCCCATTCGTCGACGCCTGACGCCCTGCCGCAGGTGTACATGGGTCAGTGGTGGTTGGTGGTTGGTGGTGGTGGTGGTGGTGGGGTGTGTTGTGGCTCAAAATAGATGCGTTTGTGTCAAGTCCTCATGCTTGTCAGACTCGCCGTCGCACTCGCCTTCTCCCCTCTCCAGACCAATCATCGTGATGTGACCACGTCTGCATCTGGCAGCGCAGCGCAGCGCTTCCTGTACCACTTGACACCAACAGCTGCGCATCGGCCAGGATGGGTGGGCGTCAAGGGTCCCGCGCATGGCTTTATTTGGCCCAGTCCATTGACAGGACGGGGATGCCACCATGGATGTGCTTCTAGAAATAAAGCACCTCGGCCATCGCTCGCGCCTAAATATGTTTCTCTGTTCCCCCATGTCAACTCGTCACTTGCATTAGGTCAGTTGGGGCGTTCTTTCTCTCTTTCGCATGGCAAGGTGTAGCGGCCGATCAAAAGCTTCATATGTCTGACAATCGCTGGTATACATACTCGTCGTTCCTTCCTTCACTATTTCTGTCCCTGTCGGACTTTCATACCACTCTTTCTACCAGTGGCTACACATAAAGTCGGGAGTGGGGCCCAAGCTGGACCTGCTCTTTCGGTTTGGGCGCCTGCTGGACTCTTGAGCTGTAAGGCTATAATCGTTAATCATCATCCTGTCCATCTATAACAGTCCATAATGTCTTCCTCCTCGCGGTCTTCACCTACCAAGCGGCCAAGGCTCAGTCTTCAGACCAAGACACCTACAACTGCCTCGACTTATGGAAAGTCCTCCACGGCATTGAAAGGGGGCATTGACCCGTCGTCTCCTACGGCTTTCAATACTCTATCGAATGCATATGCTGCTGCCATTGAGAATTCTTCGCCGAAGACAGCAAGGCCTCTCGATGCAAAAGGTGGAAAGCCGACCCCATTGCGGCTGGAAACTAGAAATTTCGTCGGCGAAAATGGCTATATCCATCCCTCGCAACGAACCCAAACCCCAGGTCCATTCTCAATCGCGTACCCAGATACACCAAGCTCACCAATCGCTGGCTCAGCACAAGTTTCTGGACCTATAGCATCTGAGGCAAAGGTTACATCTTTTACCTTCACACCGCCTCAATCCGCTGGCACCTCCGAACAAACGGTGCCTAGAATCTTTACTTTCGAGGCCAATATCCCAAACAAAGACTCTCCAAATACACCGAGGACACCCAGGCGACGGGTAACCATCGGCAATCAATACCAAGCGGCACCATATACACATCCCCGGAGCTTACATAGTATACTCCGGAATTCACCTCTACCTCCACGCAGCACGATGACGCCCGCCACACCCAGTCGTATGTCTATTCGAATCGCCAACCGTGCCGCAAAGAAAGTTGGCTACAATAACCCGCTCACACAAACAATAACAACAAATAAATACGTAAAATCTCATATCGATCTCTTAGCCGAAGACTCTCCATATTCTGCCGGTGACGGCGAGAAACAAGACACTTTGGAATTGACTATGGCCTACACAGGTGATGAGACTAGGGATGGGGGCGAAACCCCGGGCCCGTTTGAAGAAATGAGAAGAAGGATGGCAGAAAGTGATCTAGCTACTCCAGGCACAAGAAAACGAAAGAGAAGAGAAAAGAAACGGAAATGGGAGTGGACGATACCGAGCACCGAAGAAAACGGTGACGATGAGAGGACGCCGGTGGGCAGGACGCCGGTGACCGCAATCAGGACAGAGAAAACGCCAAATACCGCAATCTGGCGAGGGGGTTCTGTATCATCAACCACAGACTCAGAGATGTCAGAAATTGAGGAAGGCCGCTTCGTGGGTTCATGTATAGATCCAACTGATTCGGAAATGTCGAGTAGTGACGATCAGCGGCCAGGCAGCTCGGAATCACTTCAGTCTGAATGAATATGAGTCAGGATAGGACAATGGTTCCTGAATCAGTAATACAGTAAAATAATAATAAGCCACCCGTCTTTAGTGAGTGACTGAAATCGAGAGGCATAATAACTCAGCGCCAAAAATATCTTGTATCAGGCAAAAGAGCCAGGAGGCGCTACATTGGAATTCAGTCTAGGGCACTGCGATTAGTTCCTCCAGGAAAATGCAGTTTGTAAAGGGCTAGATGAGGATCTAGAATAGTAGCTATCGGTTCAAGTCTTCCCTATGATGGAACCAACTGACGAGCCTGCAACACGCACTCGTGTTTTTATTTCGAGGTAGGGTGAATGTGCCACTGTCCGTTCAAATGTTGGCTGCGAAACCGAAGTCTAGGACGGAAGCGAACGAATTCGAGGCAGGCTTCTAGAGGTACTCCAAGTTACACCATCCTTCGAGGCCCCCAACTTTAGGTAACAGAAGAGGTAGCTCCATGCTTATTCCCCCGTATATTCCAAGCAATCACTGCGCACGAGGACGCTGTTGCGGCTCTTGGCGATCTGCAGATAGCCCCGTTCAGTGATTCATCCACCGATCTGATGTTGCAGCTGACCCGGTCCAAGCCACGGGACACCAACATCACCTAATTGTCGCACAACAATCTACGAGCTTTCATCAGCCTTACTAGCTCAGCTATAAATTTGATTGTAGCCGTCTATTCAGTTCCCAACAATGCCAATCATCTCAAAAGGTTTCGGCAATGTCGTACGACTTAGAAGCTCAATATCATCGTTCAGATTTGGACACAGACGTGAATGATCCTCTGCTCCCTGAGCCTAAGTCTCCTTGGAGCACCAGGGGTCTAAGGCGTCCAAGGTATTCCCTGGAAGTCATACAATTAGACGATATTCCTCCGATCATCAAGTCAGCAAATGGAAACATCTTTTGGGCAGATGAGCAATGCAACCGACGAGTAGGCCTCACATCCTCTGAAGCTCGGCTTTTCCTCCGCCTCCTTCAGACGGATGAGCCAGAAAGCTGCAACTATGAGGAATTCAAGGCGCTATTCGACGCTTTCGGACGGGAGCAAGACAGGCTGCAAGAGTTGGTTGACGCAGTCCCCTGGTGGGACTTCAACTCATACCGCCAGAAGGCAATCTGGGAGGCACGAATCCAATGGCTGGAACGAATGAAGGAGCCTCGCCTCTGGCTTCTCTATCTGATGGCAAGGCGAAGACGAATCTTGAAGCAAGCAGCGGCGAGGGTACTTCGGCGTTTACGAGAGAAGAGGCTCGAGAAAGAGACCAAGAGCCACCAGAGTCAAAATCAGTCTAGCAACATCCCGGAGGCACCATCTCGGAGCCGTATGATGAATGAAGGTTCACAAACTTCAGACAATCAACTTGATCTCCCAACCGCACCACCAACCAACCCCGATATGGTCAGCGACGAAAGCCAAACACCCGAAAAACACCTCAACGTGAACTACGCTAAGTCTTCAACGAGCGAGAAGAAAAGATGGAGCCTCAGCTCAGGTCACCAATCGCACTCTTCTCGTGGCCAGTGTCCCGTCTTTGACAAACGCTACCATGCCACCAAGGAAGACATCAAAAAGCAAGTCGAAAAATTAATGCCGAAACAGACACCATACCTAGTCATCGGCTGGTTTCCAAATTCAGCAAGTGACCCCTTTGAGCGAACATTGCAATTTGAAGATCCAGCCCATCTCTTTAAGACCCTTCGTCACGGAGAGAAAGATTTGAGAGGGTGGCGGAGACTCTTATCGCTTAAAGCTTTGAGGGGCTTCGGCTTGTATAAGGTAAATTTTGCAACTCGACTTGAGCCAGCCATCAACACTGACCATAATAAGTGTGATATCTCTCGTGGTGCTCACATCCCCTTGGTTCTCAACGTTTCTCAGAAAGCTGTCTTGGCTCAATACTTCCTCGCCTACAAGGCCTCAAGACGCCACTCGGATGAGGCAGTAGCGGCTGCATGGTATGGCTGGGTTCATCGGAATCTCAATGATACCAAGAATAATCCTCTGGAGGGTAGGTATTCTTTGCAGCTGATTTACGAGTGGTCGAGTTATAGGCTTTGTTTTATCGTGCTCGTGCCTTTGCTGTTGTCCTTCGTTCTGGGGCTTTGGTACATGATTGATACTGGAGATGTAGTGACCGCATGGTACGTTGACAGCCCATCGTTTTTTCCGGCGATAGAAAATTCTAATGACGTGTTCAACAGGACTATCGCTCTTTATATCGTAACTGCTGCAGCCGGTAAGCGTTTCCTAGAAAATGACTTAGAGTGAAGCTTTGCTAAGCTCATTTAGCTCTTGTTGCATTGATGACCATTATTGGAGGCTTGAAAGACATTTGAAGGTGCTGGTGGCGTTAGGAATACTCTGGACGACCGTTGTCATCTGTGCTTGCATCTTTGCTTTGTACCACCACCATTTTAAGATCAGTAGCGCGGCGTCTGGTTTCAAAACAAACATCAATTGTGCATTTACTCGCGGATAATCTAGTACTTCCCGTCCAGTCTCACTGCCCCACTTTCCTCGTTCTCCTTCTTCGTCTTTGAAGTCCACGCAGGCGCCTCATCCTTCCCATTATCCTCCTCCTCGTCGCCCTGCTCTTTCGTATGGTGTACCGTCGTGCTGTTATGCTCAGCTGGCGAGTAAATCGTGTACAAAATCTAGTACCGAATCAATCCATCTGATCACTGTTCCTGGCTAAAGATCTTACTAGAGGGGTGGGTCCGGTATTGACAAACTGATGCTGCGTCCCCGCCGGCACAACCATCAGATCTCCTGCCTTCACATCCTGATTCTTGC
This sequence comes from Proliferodiscus dingleyae, assembly GCA_003988795.1. Classification (NCBI taxonomy): domain Eukaryota; kingdom Fungi; phylum Ascomycota; class Leotiomycetes; order Helotiales; family Lachnaceae; genus Proliferodiscus; species Proliferodiscus dingleyae. The sequence goes on along the minus strand of QYAK01000002.1, from coordinate 134,814 downwards.
CGTTGATCGTAGCCTTTCCTTGCCCCGAGGTAAAGGTCAGAGCTTGGTCAACGGAATGAACTAAAAGATAAGAAGTCAGTAAGTTCAAGCCCTTAAAAGGCTACAGAGAAGTCATCAATGTAAACATCTCACCTTCATCGCCAATATCACCGTCAACCGGAATAGTCATGAGCACTACTTGGGAGTAGAGCCCCGTGAAAAGGACTTTTCTGAACTCGGCGGAGCTAGAAGGGAGGGAGGTCGTCATTCCGGGGAAATAGACCATCTCATGTTTTGGAGGACCGGAGTTGGGATTGAAAGAAGCCATTGTACGGATAGGTGTGTAGATTTGTGCTATCTTTGTTGTAATAATGCGAGTCCGTAAAGCTCGAGTAGTTGCAGTGACGATCATTCCAACAGTGTAAGAGAGTTGGATCAAAGTAAAATTTAAAAGATCTACTGGCTTACAAAAGATACTGCATATAATATGAGAAGGAGACTGGTCTGGGATATTGCACCGATGCATGCCCCCTCATGATATCATCATCACTTACCCCTGACTGAGTTCGTCATCGAAAATTAGCACCAGACGCCCACTGGTATCGAATCAGTCTCTAGACGTTGGAATCTGTCCTTTCTGCTCTAGTAAGGTTTCCGGTGACGGAATCTCGATCATGCCATGCCAAGTCATAGATTTTGCTCTAGAAAAGAGTGATGTGGAAAACGTACAGTTAGTTGATGTTGACTAGTGCTACTGGACCCCATATTTCGGATTTAAGTTTCCCCGCCGAATAGTCTGATCCGTCAAAACACTCCATATTTTGTTATGGACCATTCTGGAGTATCGACAAGATATAATGAATAACTTACCACGGCTATGGTCTCGTGTGGCCCGAAGAGATCCAGCATGGGTATGCTCGTCATGTGCGACGAATTCTCCGCGCCGATTTCCTTCCAGATCTTGTTCGAAATCGAAACCGTCAACGAGGGCCATTTCGGATAGCTCGAAATCAAGACAAAATATAGCACCAACAATGGAGCAAATGCGCGCCCCTTTCAAGCAAAAGAATAATTCAACGTTATACTATACTCTCAGTATAATATTAGGCACAGTGGCATTTTCCTACGGCTCTGTACCAATGTACAAAATGGTGGGCTTGCATTCGGACATCATAAGCACATGCTTCTAACTACTGAAAGATATGCCAAACAACAGGCTGGGGCGGTCAGCCCATCAAGAGTCCCGGTCACGGTGGTAGCGTAGGCGAAGATCCATCCGAGCGCCTCAAACCAGTCACGACCTCGAAAAGAATCCGCATTACCTTCAATGGCTCGGTCTCCGACGTCCTGCCCTGGAAGTTCATACCACAGCAGCGCGAAGTCCGTGTCCTGCCTGGAGAAACGGCATTAGCTTTCTATACTGCAACGAACAAGTCTGACGAAGATATCATTGGGGTGGCAACATACAGTGTGACGCCTGGACAAGTGGCACCTTACTTCTCTAAGATCCAATGTTTTTGCTTCGAGGAGCAACGGTTGAATGCGGGAGAGACTGTAGACATGCCCGTATTTTTTTACATTGATCCGGATTTTGTTAATGATCCAAATATGAAGGGGATTGAGCAGGTGACCTTAAGTTATACATTTTTTAGTGGGTGGCCTGACATCAGGAACAGCAAACTAAGAACCGCTAACAGAATATAGAGGCAAGATATGACAAGAGTGGGCATCTTAAACCGATGCCTATGAGTGCGTGATTGTACTATATGGAAGCATAGCATTGCATTGCATTGGGTGGAGTTATAGTTGGTAGGGATGAAGACATTAAAAAGAGATATCTATTCAATAGGGAATCCTTTTCGGACTTCATGTAAGCTAAATAGTAAGTGATCTTGTATTCTTACACCATCGAAAACCCAGATGTTCAAACAATCGTCTGTCATCCTGAATCCAGCTCCTGACAATAGTAATTTTGTGGGTCTTCCGGGTTGGCTTTGCTCGTTTAGAGTTAATGACATACCTCTCAGCTATTCTCATGTTTCTTCCTATAGTATACCGAATAGCAGTTGCCTTATCACATGTGGTGCTGAATACTTAGCATTTGTGCATTTGCGCCCTGCATAGACTCCAGAAGTGCATCCGACGTCTGCCGCGCTAGTAAATTGCCCGATGATCCCTAGTCTGATCTTCAAGATCATAGGTATGGCCACGAGCAATCATAACATACCTCTTGTTCTGTTGCGAACAGATAGTTGCCATGAGCCAACTTAGATTCATACACTGGAAAGTACAATCCATTCAGAGTTCACTTTGATTATGTAATTGCATGCCTGGGCAAGGCAGGAGCTTCTACAGTCAGGTCGGTTAAAGGTGCGTTCGATCCAAAGTATGTCACTTAACTTCTGTCAGAACATCACATTTGTATTTTAACATAGTACACTTGTTTTATTAAGCAACGCGGGTAACATAGTTGGGTGACAAGGCTCGTTGTTGCAGCCTCGTTGGATGGCGAAACCTAGAAAACAGGCAGCATTGTCACCTGGGACGAAAACAAGCCTGCAGTACACACTCTCGGCCGCACAACATTATTGACAGCTATTGTTAATCTATCCTTTTTTGATTCAGTATTGTCCACTTCCGAAATAGACTATTCACAATAGTTAATAGCATTGTTCCTCCGCCAATGCGAATTATCCTCGTCATGACCACCACAACTCAACAAGAGCCACCTGACACGAACGAGATATCTATATTTTCGGGGCGGGAAACTTCATCCAAAAAGTCATTGAATCTCGCGTGGAAGATGTTTCCCAAGGATGAGACTCCGTTTCTGGCCGTCCCACCGGAGATCCATCTAAAGATCTTAGAATTTCTCAATCCGATTGACTCTACTTGCCTTTCTCTTGTGAAGTATGTCACCTGATTTCTTTTTCAATTTCTCCTTCAAGTGAATCCGATTCCATTAGGCTGTTCATGACTGATCAGCCTTTCCAGTAAATACTTATACAAGCTATCCCCGCCGAAAAGCTTCCCTCTCGACATAGGAGGACCTGGTTCAGAGTACCCTGTCATATCATCAAACAGCTGCAAACACTGTGTGCCAGTACTACATGTATGTATTCCTTCATAAACGCTCAATGAGACGGAAGGAAATATTGCACAGGCTTCGGGTTTTGCCCTTTCCTCCTTCCTTCAACTCTTCGAGCTATTTTCACTTGGAATTAACACTGCCCAGTATCCTGCGCACTGCCATCTCTACTGTCACCTGCGCTCTATCATGCCCAAATCATTGAGTTATTGCTCCGGAATATGCTCCAAATACACGGCTTGCGAGCAATCAGCGGCCAGCGACCGAGAGACCGTTTGTGGCGCTTGCGGTATCTCTTATGGACGTCGTTACGAAAGAGGACGACGAATGCTGGACATGCAACGCCCCGGAGAGATCCAAGAACGGCTAAGGAAGTGGTACAATTTCGATTGAAATGATCCTTGGTTGCGCGATTTGAAGATTGATGTTGGACATCACATGGATCCTTCAAGCAATCTCTACCTGGATAATACTATTAACGTTCTCGTTGACTCGAGAAGACATGAGCATCTGTATGGCATAGAGACGATGCGCGGAGGCAACATTGGCGATCGAGAACTTTTTAGATGGACTGTATTGTTGGCCAGCCTTGAATGCATTGGATTTGACCCACCAACGGACAGGGGTTTTAGGATACCATCCGCTACTATTCGCGCATTACAGCGGGAAACTATTAGTAAACATGAAGAAACTACGATTCCAGCAAATATTCCTTGATTCAGCTAGGGCTTAGCCATCTAAATGTTCATACATACATATAAGGCTTACAGATTTAGGTGTCTCTTTGTTCTAAGCAGGTCCGCTTCACGGTCTAGACTTCTACGCCGAACGTCGAACACTAAGCCTTACAATTTACGAATCGTTGTAACTTTCAATAGAGAACATGAGACTAACGGCGTTTCGGGGCATGAAATTGGAGCATGAGATTCCACACGTATTTGCTATGGAAATAAGTCTTCAGCAGGGGAGGCGCTAAAATACGGAGTCGTACTGAGGCTTAGAGGATATTTTCTAACGAATTCCTTTGCCGACGAATGAGTGATGGGACACCTTGACCACCTAGGGAGTATTCTTCGAAGTTGTTGATACAAAGGAGGAGGGTATCGTTATGTTCAACTACTTTTCGATTGACTTGCAGGAAGAGAAATAAAATTGTGGGTGAATTCCATATACAGATTGTTAATTCTATATGACTTACAACCAAATGGTAAGCCCTTTTTCATATAGTCTTTCTTGATCGGTCATGACTGTAACCCGGTTGTTCTATTTTACGGGACCACCTTCTGTCTTCCACATCAAAAGCGAAACGCTAACGCCTCAGGGTATACAAAAGCCAAAAGCCAAAAGCCAAAAAAAAATCATATCAAAGCCTACCCTCCCTGCTCCTATTCTAATGCCAGTTCCTTCTATACCTTTCGCCCGTTGACAAACAAGTTTATGCACAATCCGTTATCACTTCATGTATGGTGTCTGGTGGTTCAACTGAATACCACTATGCTGACTCTCCTCATCACTGAGGATTTTGCTTCCCTTTTTCGTTCGGAAGTTGAAGTTGGCCTCATGCCAGACTCCCTGGAAAGCGACAGCAGGATGCAGTAAAGTCAAGGAGATGGTCGCGATTGAGATCATAGCGCCCTCAAGAATCATGAACATCGCTTGATCACTCGTGAAAAGCTTAGAGTTGAAGCCGCCAGCAAGCTCCGCACACCTATAAACGCATCGCACGAAGATGGTGACGGAGGCAACGAGAAGCCCAAGTAAGAAGCTCTTGAAGAGGCGGGAGTTGCAGATGTCAATGTACTTGACATTCCATCTGCTCTTGTTCTTCCAGACACGGAGAGCGAAGTCACCAGCGCAGGCTGCAAATATGCCTAGCGAGACGACTTGGAAGATGAGGCCAGCCAACATGATGTTGCGGCCTAGGTTTTTGCCGTCGAGAGAGTTAGACGAGGAAGCAATACCTCCACCGAGGGCTTGCAAAACTAAAGAGATAACGTCGCAGGTGCAGAAAACGACGGTGTAGGTGCGAGGCTTGAAGTAGGAGAGATGCTCGCCGTAAACGTGAACAATCCGACCTAGGCATAGATAGATACTTTAATGAGCGTCAGTTGGGTGTTCATCGTCAAGCCATTGGTAATGGGCAGATACTTACGCTGCAGTCAACAAAGCTGGTGCAATAGTGAGACAGACCAAGTAAATGAGGAAGTAGTTGTTCTCGAATGGCGAGTTGTGCAGCAAGACGCGACCAACGTATCCTATGACTTCGAGGAGGAGACCGAGAATCATAGCAACCATATAGCCCCAGGTCTTGTGCTTAATTCCGAGGAAGAGTTGTCCAACAATAAGAATGGCAAAGATAGCAGCAAATAAAGCGTTTCCACCGGCCGAAGGCAGGTATAGAAAACTGGCCATGCTCAAGTCGCAAGTTTGCAGGGTACAAAGATTTGGGTTGTCCGCCAGGGTCAAGTTTCCAACCACCGTGCCATTGTGAAGTTGATGGGTCAAATTCGACATTTTGGAGATATTATGATTAGAGGTAAAGGAGATATGTTCGAGGAGTGGGAAGAGTCGACTCGCAGAACAGCCTATGTCTGGACTTGGGAGAAGCGAGACCAGAAAGTCGAAAGGAATAGCAAAGTAGACTACCAATGTTGAGATGCTTAGGAAAACATGGAGAAAGACTGGACGATATATACCTGAGCTGACAAAGGTGACCGTAAGCCCTATGGAAGAATTACTTATTCGGGTCGATATTACGCTCCTTAACGACATACACCATCTGTTGAGCTGTACGGCACGGCACCGCAGAGCCTCGAGGCTGTGCCCACGGAATGTCGGAGACTGTTGCGTGTGTACGAATCACGGCGTCGGCAAAGAGATGGAAATGATTGCGTAAGCGCGTCTGATTCGCTGCATCGTTTTGGAACTCCAGCACCAGCCCTTCAGACTAGACCAGCCCCTCGCTAGGCTGCGAGTCTTGGCCCATCCTTGCGTGTCAGACAGCGCTTGGTAACGACCAAGAATAAACCGACGGATCATATCGTAGTCCATCAATCTCCGCTCAGGCCACGCAGTCACGTAGTGCGCTCCATCAACCTTGCTACTTGCAGGCGAGGCGCAAATAAGTACGAGTCGACTTCGTGATAAATGGTCCGATATTACGAAATAACCATCGGGTCGGCCTGTCTTGTCTATTGAAACAGCAGTCTGACTGATGTGCAACTCGAGATCAAAATGCAATAATGAGCTAATGAGGAGGCCTTCAACTAAAACCATCTATCGTGCCCTCGGGCTTGATTGCAAGAAAATCTGCCATGTCGCAAATCATGACTGGAGGACGGAGCAGTTGAAACCTCGGACTTATGTAGTGTCAACATATAAACTCGCTGATTCCGCCTAACAAACTCTTCGCTACCGTTATCACGGATCAGGGAACATAGCCATTGTGCAGAAATGACAGCATGCCAATCCATGCTGTCCAAATTTCAAACGTGCGTGTGCCCTGTTAATCTGTCCTTGTGCTGGTAAATAGTCGGCCACCTAAGACAACTCAGCCTTATTGGCATGCTACTATTTTGGAAAAAAAGAAATAGAGACTCCAAGGGCAGCTAAAGAAAACTTTTGATTCGATACGCCGCCAACCCCTGCTACGATTTTCGCTCAAACTTTCCTTCGGTAGTATGAAGGAGTCTTAAGAAATGGAGCTATTATGCTTATGTTACTGCTAGCGTAAGCACAATGTCTCTCCACACAAAGGAAGAATGGATCGCAACTTAGATCCTGGAAGTAGCTAGTGCATATCTGCCCTTGCAAATCACTTGGCTGAGTCAATCCATATTGATCTGCACTACGCGGCAAGAGATACGGGCAGGGCTCGCTCTTAGCCATGTGGCATGTCTGCAGCCCTTGAGATCTTGTTAGAGTCTGGGACCAGGTGTGCTTGACAAGTCAACCGACGGCACATGGGAAGATGCCTCCGTCGGGCTAATGTCTCGCCTTGCGTTCTGCGGACACAATCACCATGCCCGAAGACCCAACCCAACTATCTTTTGGTGCATTGAATTAGCTGATTTATCTTCTAATGCTCGGGGCCTTGAACGCTATTCTTCTCGCCGACTGCCTCATGGTCAATAATAGGTTACTGCTCGCAAATTTGAAGACTTACCATCTAAAGCGACCAGAAACCTGCTAACGCAATTATATGCTGCAACCTAGATACAGAATACTATCAGTATCCTGAGGCTGAACCTAAACATGTCCAGACCTACCGTAGCTGTGACTTCCACAACCTCCTGCTCTGAAAAGTGATTCCTCAGCTCGGCGAATACCTTGTCGTCAACCTTGACGTTTCTTGTCATTGCATCTGTATATCTTGCAACAGCCAATTGCTTCTCAGTTAGGGCACCTCCCTTCGCCTCCTTCTCTCCAAGGGCCTTCATGCCCTCCTCACTCACACCGCCTGCTTTCGCCAGAGGAGCATGGTGCATCCATTCATACCACGCCTCATTGATTACCGCAACCCGACATATTGCAATCTCTCTTATATCATCTGGCAAAGAGGTCTTGGTGCGGATAGCTCCAAGGAAGGAGTTCCAGCCATCGGCGACGGGAGGGGAATGGAGAAGGGTGAGATCGAGAGGTTGGAGGGGTCGAGGGGCGCGACGCGCTTGCACGCGGGAGAGGATGGCAGCATTCTCTGGCGAGTTGAAGGTTTCAGAGCCAGGGTCAGCGTAGGAAAGACGCATTTTATAAGTGAGTGAGGCTGTCAATGGATATATTTGAGAGATTGAGAAGTGTCTATAGGTGGTGCTCCTGTGGAGGTTTATATGGTTGTAGCCGAGGGATACTGCTGCTACCGGGTGAGTATACTTCCGAGCCGATTTCGGTATTAGAATGAGAGCCGACTTTCGTCTTATGACCATGATCTTTAGGTATTAGGTGATAGATCGGATGGAAGACATACTTGTGAAGCAAAATAGAGAAAAGAACGACAGCCGAGCTTTAGGGAGGCTCCATACATCGTACAGGGCTAGCCGCACGGGACACTTATAAGCACAATTGCGCAGGTATATGCATTTTGGTAAAGCGAGAAGCTGCAGTCAAAAACGTTCGTCCCAGAAGTATTACTAGCATACACAGTGACACCGACCTCACATCCAGACTCTTTACCTCTATGCAGCAAAAACTCCAATGTTTACGGACATCAACAATACAGATGTTCTGGGCCATGAAAACCCACTCCCATGCTACCGGCAACCCCTGTACTCTCCAGCCCCTTCCTCGTCAGACAGCTCGATTATTCACAAATTCTGCTGGAGGAGATGTAAGTTCGTATTGGCTATCGGCTCTCCGTCCATCCCTTTCGATCTCGATTAGCAGACGACGTCCACGTTGGCCTTTGAGTTCATGAGAAGGGCAACAATCAAGCCGTAAAGACCTATAGCTATTAGCATACATTCAACAGCAGTAGGGCGGGTAGAAAACATACCCAAAACTTCGGCGAAAATGAGAATGAGAATCATGCCAACGAACAGACGAGGTTGTTGTGCAGTACCTCGCACACCAGCATCACCAACGATACCAATAGCGAAGCCTGCAGCGAGACCAGCCAGACCGACACTAAGTCCTGCACCCAGTTGAATGAAGCCAGTGTACAATGGCAATTGTTGCTTGAGTCCATCCGAGATCAAAACAGACACGACGAGACCGTAGATACCAATGATACCAGCCATAATGACGGGAACGATGTCTGTCACAGATGTTATTGATCGCACTCGAGCCACAGTATGTCTATCCTCTTACTCTTGACAATCAAATCAGGTCGGAGGACACCCATCGCGCAAATACCGACACCGGATTTGGCGGTTCCATATGCAGCCCCAAAGCAAGTGAACACGATTGCGGAAGTGCAACCCATTGCACCAAAGAATGGCTAGAGCCAGATTAGCATAATGACTATGGAGATACTGTCGAGTCAACTGCATATGAGATCGATGACCTTCGCGACGTTGAGAGTCGTGAGGAACCTGGATACTAACCGCATAGACCGGGCTGCAGAACGATGCAAAGTTAGCACAGATGAAAATGGAATAGACATGCACCACAGCTAGTAAGATACATCGTTGCCAGGGAGAGCTTATCTCGATTCAGCTCCTGAAAGTGGAAAGGCCTTACCAGTTCACGAAGCTGTCAAGGTCAGACATTTTGACGGAAGAAGGAGCGTTGTCTGAAGGAGTTGAGATGTTGTTGACGCTCGAGTAAGCTTGATAGCTGGGGACAGATGACTTGGTGATGGCGTTGAGCTTGCTGAGATGTTGTGCAAAGCAAGTGGTGATGATGAAGGTTCGTTTGCTTGAGCTAGGTAGAGGCTTTACCGTTTTAGTACAAGTGGCTCGGCGAACGGACTAGCTCTTTTGACCTGGAGACTTTTTTTTAATGGAAATCTACCACCACAACTCCGCGAACGAACAATCGATTCTCCAACTACATCAGGGCGAGCCAACGCAAGGAACCCTGCTAAGCATACCGTATCATTTTTTGACACTTCTTAAAGCCAAGGTACGTTGCGCGCTGGACTCCTGTGACCTAGCCAAAGCTCAGGATCGCAAACTAATTCTAGAACAGCACATTTGAAACTTTGCTTTGAAATGGCTGATGAGCAAAATGGATCTGCCGGTGAGCTTTGCCCTCAGAATTCTAGGCCTTTTGTCATTCAATTCTAATCCCTCGTTCTCTGGGACATCCATGCAAGAGGAAGGAGCGGCGGCGGAATTTCGCCCTTTCATGAAATCCAGAATCGTAGCTGACAGTCTCACAGCTTGGCCTGTCTCCGACGCAGCGCTTACGCAAGAGATCTTAGATATCGTCCAACAAGCGTCTCATTTCCGTCAGTTGAAGAAAGGTGCAAATGAAGCTACCAAGACCCTGAACCGTGGTATCAGCGAAATTATCATTCTCGCTGCAGACACTGGTATGTAATTGCGGAATAGTTTTCTTCTGCTTTTGACCAAATCATGCTCTAAAATAATTGCTGATCTTTTATCTGTAGCCCCGCTCGCGATTCTTCTCCACCTTCCGCTGTTGTGCGAAGACAAAAATGTTCCCTATGTTTACGTCCCATCGAAGACCGCGCTCGGCCGTGCATGCGGCGTCTCCAGGGCTGTCATTGCCGCAAGTATCACAACAAATGAAGCAAGTGACCTCATGGGGCAAATCAGAACTCTCAAGGACAAGGTAGAGAGGCTCATGATCTAAGGCATTGGGTGTGGAGGCGTATATCTAAGTTGCAGAAGCAGCAACTGGCGTTTGGCCATGGCCTGGAGTTTGCAAAGTACTCATAGATCTATAAGAAAATATAATCGGTGCCATTGACTTCATAGTCTTAGTGAGCCGCCCATTTATTTCCCTAGCTCTAAACGATGTCGCTCCTTCAGTAGGAAGACTCCCAAAAACACGATCATATGAATAATCAATCCACAGACTAAAAGATATCGAACACTCTGGATACGAGAATATTATTATTATTTGACCACCTATATATGCTTAAATTCAAAGGTAGACCTCCTGTGTAACATTCCTCTGCTGTGATAGCCTTCAAATGTTGTGAAGAATAAGACCCACTGTTTCTAATTGCTATATCTCCTTCTAAACTTAACAGCGTGATAAAAGGACTGTCAGTGCGTGCTCTCTACTTTTCTCTACCTCTTGGATCCTGGTTCGTAGATTGGATAGCAAAACATTGACCCCATATATTCAGCTCTCGATTACTAGACGTGAATATTCTGTTTACTTTCTCAGCACTTGATATTATCTAGCTTGAGTGTATCGAGGAGCATATCTGCGAAGGTTGGGGTTGGAGGTGGAGGTGGAAGATCTCTAGATGAGACGGACTCCTATACGCTAAAGACCAAACCGGGCCTCGCAGAGCGCAACCGAGTCTATAGCACGAACATCCGTCACAACTGCCACCGCATATCCAGTAAATCGAGTAAAGCTTCAGACTCGGGCAAATGGGTCAGAATGCTAGACCTGGAAAAGAGTCGAACGGTTCTCCTAACTCAAAGAGAGCTGGACAAGCCAAGAAGCAAAAATTACAAAAGCTAAAGGCGAAGTCTGCAAAGAGCTCGGAAAATCCTGAAGGAGCACGAGATGCTTCCACGGAATATACTCTACCCGTTGAGCTTCAGCAACTTCTACTGAACATATTCAGAGATGCATTTCCTGATATCCTAACATCAGAAACTCTCCAAACGCTGCTGCAAGATGTCAAGGCAGCTTTGTACGACAGAGATTTTACACGTGCATTTGGGAAAAGCGAGTACCTGGAGGCATACGCCGTCCGATGGAGTCCAAGCAGAAGTCTATGTTATCTTTCGATTCTGGCTGGCCTAAGAGAGCATTTGGCCGCACTCACTATAAAACAATCATCCCTAAATGGAAGTGAAATGGCCAATGCTGCCGGCCCAGAAGCAGACCTTCAACACCAAGCTCTCAAAGCGGCAACCCCTTCACCAAATGTATTCGGCTCTGACTTGTATGTTGCTTGCATTGGAGGCGGAGCTGCAGAAATCGTTGCCTTTGGCGGCTTCTCTCGATACCTACATGATGCCTCTCATGACCAAATGACCGAACATCCGTACCCCGCGAATGAAGAGCCCACGATGGCGAAACTCTCCATCACGGATAATTTACCACGACTGGACTTGCTCTTTCTCGACGTAGCTCAATGGAAAGACGTCGTTGATAAATTGGATAGCGGTATTACCAAACCTCCAATCCTATCCAAGTATGCAAGTGCTGCAGCGAAAGCTGCCAACTCATCACTTATTGCAAACGCACACTTACGCACAACGTACCGCTCCGAAGACGTGCTTCAGATGACGCAGAGCCAACTCAATAATTGCTTCGGATTGAGACCAATGCTCGTGACCCTCCTTTTCACTTTGAATGAGTTATACACAACATCGATTGGGAAGACAACTGCATTCCTCCTGAAATTGACTATGGCCGTCAAACCAGGGTCCCTACTACTAGTAGTTGACAGCCCCGGCAGTTACTCGCAGACAAGTCTCGGAAATGAAGCAAAGAAGTATCCTATGGTATGGCTGATGGACCACACTTTACTGGAGACTCAAGACAGCAAGACCAATGGGAAGACCAATGATGAAGAGATTCCTGCCAGTTGGGCAAAAATACTTTCTGAAGATTCAACGTGGTTCCGCATGCCTGAAGAATTGCGCTATCCCGTTCCGTTGGAGAATATGCGTTATCAGATGCATCTCTACAGGCGTGTGAACGCGTGAGTAAGATGTTGAAAAGAAATTCCTCATCTGGAGGAGGTGGCGAATGATGGTCACGAATCATACGACAGCAAGCTCTGGTTACTTAATCATCATTCATTACTCATAACAAGAGGTGAAGCATCTCAGTAACGACTGAACATCAAAGGTACCAAAGCCGTACTACTTTCATGCCCCACCATCGCCCTACTCTTCCATCCGGAAGAGCAGGTATTTTTGAAGAAACCTTTCATGTGTTCCTTCCTCTCTTGACTCTTACAAAACTCTTTTCCAAGTTGTTTTAGTACAGCCTCCTTCGCCTTCTTCAAAGCCGAGACTCTCTTCTCGGGATCCTCGACAAGCTCCTGTTGAGCCATATCCTGTTGGATGTTGCGCTGACAACCTTGCACGTTGGGGTCAAACGTTGTGGGTTGCAACACATCAACAACTGGATTGGAGATGGGAACAGGACTGGACACCATTAATTGTTCTGGCTGTTCTTTTCTCTCATGAGTATGCTTGCGTCTGCGCTTCCTGTGTATTCTCTTTCTCCTGACCTTGGTGACGTGAAACGAGGGTCTCGTGCTCTCATCAATAAATGGATCATCATGAATGCCACTAGAAAACGTATCGACAACTTCTGGCTCTCCAAGTTGGTGGAAGAGGTGGTCCAGCTCATCCTGGCTTTGGGAACCCGTTGAACTGTCAACCTCAGAGCCGCTCTGTTGGGAAAGCCACTCATCACTACCACTCGACCGAGCTAATGGTGCGAGAGCATCCTCCCAAGTACCTCCATTGATCAAGAATACGTTTTCAAAGTCGAATTCCTTGACTGTGTGCCGATGTTCATACACGAACTCTGAGACTTGCTCCACGGACATTGTGGCGTTGCGACACTGCATATAGCGGAGCTTTGGGAAAGTCATTGAGGGCCGAGGGGGCGCTGCTGGCAGCGGCGACATCGGCGAAGTGACCTCTGCAAACAACTTTGCAGTCTTCCGCGGAGGCGCAAACAGCGGATCAGTAAACAACGTGAATGGACAAGGTCCTTTCCTACCACTCCAGCCGAAGCTTACTTTCTCTAAATTGGGGGAAAAGCTCCGGATGTAATCATCCAGAATTTTGAGATGATCAAGTCCCGGCCGGAGACCCAGGAAATCCCATGAGTCCATAGTGATGATGAGCTTCCTGATCTGCTTCCACCGCCGCCCAGCAGATGGTGTGCAGCCGTATCCTGGATGGTGTCGGAGATACTGAAGACTGGCAGGATGCATCTGAAGTAGGGAGAGCTTCTCTAGCTTGAGCAGGGATGTCCTCTCAATTGCAATTCGCAGACTTATGAGTGCATAGTCAACACAATCCCTGCGATACCGCTCCGCGGGATCTTGGCCCGGACACGAGATAGTAAGATGCCTCAGGTTAGGCATCTGCGCGAGGGTGTTGATGAATGCAGGTACATTGGTGGCAGCATGAAACAGAGGAGGGTATTGCTGCGTGAGGAGATCACCCAATCCCGGACTGCCATACTTCGGCCGCGAGGTGACCGAAGTAACAGTGGTGTGAGGCGTATACAAGAAATTGACCTCATGACCGTTGGTTGGATTCAGGAGAGGTGGCAGAAAGGTGGCCTCGCTGTGAGGCATGGAGAATGTGAGGTGCTCAATATGTTGTCCAATCCGAGACAACGCTTCGACACGGGACGGGCGTGTAAGAGCAGAAGGGGTAAAGGTCAGGCGGGTTCGGGTGAAAAGTGCCGGAGTTGTAATCTCACAGAACTCGAATTGTGTGAGGCGCAAGGCACAGATGGAACCTGTATCCAGATGCGAGAGCAAAGCTGATCGGATCTTATCGTCCCTCCAGAGGTGGAGGAGTATTGGGCTAGAGTTGGCCATAACTTGCGCATATCGTTTCGGGGCGGAATAAGGCTGAGGTTGGCGGTAATATACAACTGACTAAAGAGAATTATAATACGAAGAACAATATGGATATCTAATTGAAAAAGGTTGTTAAGAAGTTGCGTTGCAATAAGTGTTGGGTGCTCTTCGCCTCGAGTAAGTGAGTATATCTCTTGCGGGCAAGACTCTCAACACCACCACACTGGGAATAAGCTTGAGCCTAGGGCACATCAAACCAGAAACAAAAACCCAGGCCGACCATCTCGGGGGCCATCATATACCCTCCCTCCATCGTCTCTTGATCGCTCAAGTGAGCCTCACGTGATATGAGTTGTGAGTCACCTCGACAGCTCCTCTTTCTGCACGATGCTGTCCATCACCGTTCTATCTGCATATCAACACGAAATATACACGCTTGCAAAAGACCGCACTTTGACGCGACGAGCGTGTGGCGGGCGTCTATAGGACTGCACAAAGCGGGGTGGCAGTGCCGGAGCGTGCCCTGTGTTCCAGGCGCAGGTGCCAAGCGCCAGTGAAAAGAGCTGAAACGGATCGGGGGTCCTGCAGGGCAGCTGCGGGCTACTGCGAGCTGGTGGTTGGGCAGTGTAGTGTAGTCGGCGCCCGCCAATGGGGAGAATGCGAGAGGCTGGGGTGTGCGCGAAATGTCCACGTCGTAGACGCGCTCGCAGTGGCTGCAGAATAGCAGCGGCGATTCTGCATCGTCCTATGCTGAGCAAGAGGATGGAAGGGGCGAGAGACGGAGTGCCGCCTTTCCTGTCCACTACGACACGCGCTCGACTTGGGTGGGATCGGGAGAACGCAGTTGCTTGAGTATCTCAAGCTTTCACGGTATAGAAAGGGTGTAGGCGCGTCTGTTTCACCGATGCATAGTGCGCTCTGAACGAACTTCTCGAACTTCTCCCAATCGAGAAAAGTGGTTTCCTTTGGGTGTTGCTTCTCCGAGTATCGAAGGCATGAATCCTCCCTCGTACATGGTTGGAAGCCATTTGCCTTCCTGACCCTTTCCCACTCCTTTTCCCCAGGGCAGAGTTGCCCGAACCGTTTGTGCTCCTGCAATGACTTATTTCCTACCCAACATCATTATAGATACCGATTTTTGTCGGACCTTCGCAAGCTCAAGTACAATAGATTATAGACACACATTGTCAATATCGCCGCAATTTTGGTATCCCATTAATAAAACACGTCCCTCTGTACTCCTATTGTTTTGTAGAAAAAAGAAACTCGTATGTACTGGAGCGCTTGTTATTAGTAAATACGCGTGTCAAGACCACTACGGGTGGCCGAGCTCGTCACGCACGAGCGGTAGAGGTTTTCACTGTGTTCAACTAAGTTGAGCTATTGAGAACGGTGCCACTCGTTGCATAAGTCAAAAGTTTTAGCGACGAAAAATGTTCTTGGGTTTCAATCAAGCAGGATTGCTGCCATTAATCAATGATGTGGTTGGAGGATCTGAATCAGGGGAAACCGCGGGACTCTCTAGTCCGGACGTGGTTTTGCCCGTCGTTGGCTCTGTTTCCGACTCCTCCGGTATAGTGGTAAACTTCTTCAAGACTTGTTTCAACGCTGGCCGACGAATCGGCTTGCTCAGAAAATGGTCCATACCTAGTCGTTTCAGTCAGATTTAAACTAGACGAACGATGTTCCATGTCTTACCAGAATCGTAACACTCCTTCACATTGCTTTCTTCCGCAAACGCAGTCAGAGCTACGATTGGTGCAGAGTAACCCATTTGGCGGATCAATCGGGTACTCTGGAGACCATCGAGGTTCGGCATCTATAGACATGAGAATCGGCTGGGCCCAAATATAGATTGGGTGAACTTACTTGGATGTCCATGAAAATCAGATTAAAATACTGTCCCTTGTCCATGCTTTCCTTGACAATATCGTAGGCCTCCTTGCCATCCTTGGCAACAACGACTTCGACATCGTATATGTCCTCCAGCTTCAGCATTCGAATCACGATTTCCTGATTGACCAGGTTATCCTCCTACAAGCAGTTCAAATCAGCATTGGCCGGCCAAGAGCTTCATTGATTGAGACAACACATATACAAGTGGCACTTACAGCTACTAAAACCCGAAGTTTTTTAGCGGAATCTTTCGTTTCCTTGTTGAGGGCAACAAGTGGATCCTTCGCATCCGCCATTGCTGGAGGCGAAGATGCCGTGGATGCGAAGAATGGCTGACTGAGTCCGACAAGCCTTGGCTGAGGATCTTTTTCGAAGTCACTGCTTTTTCTCGGCTCGCCAGATCCTGAGGACATCTGGGCAACTTCTGTCTGTGAGTTGTTGTGGACGCTGACCGGCCTGGATCCAAATGCCTCCGAGCTGGACGTAGACGGTGCACGTGATTTTGTATGCTTCAAGGGTATTTTCATGGTAAAGGTAGTACCAGTTGGAGGCTCCTGCGAGCTGACCAGCGAGATGTCACCCCCCATCAAACCAGCCAATTGAGAGCAAATACTGAGACCAAGACCTGTGCCACCATACTTCTTGCTCAAACCAAGATCGCCCTGCACAAACGGCTCAAAAACTCTGTCTTGTAGATGCTCTGGAATTCCAGGGCCGGTATCCTCGACTTCAATCTGGAACAATAACGTCTTTGCGTTCGACGGTGGCGGTGTGGGCGAGCGCTCCCTGACTTGAACACGAGGAGTGGCTCTTGGATCCATGGGATTGATTAACAATGCCGTACCCTGTTTGTTGGTCGTGGTAGATGGATTTCTTGAAATTTGAGAAGTGTTCGATCCAGAACCATGGCGAGTTCGCAAGTTACGCTGGGAACTCTGCTTTGAGCCCGTCGAATACCTACTTCTATCGCTAGGAATATCCGCCTCTCCTAAACACTTGATCCGGACATCCACCTTCCCACCTTCGGATGTAAATTTCAGGCTGTTACTGACGAGGTTGATGATGACCTGTAGAATCCTGTGCTGGTCGCCCCAGAGACTGCAGAACCGGTTAGCTTCTTCGTAAACACGCCCCGGAAGAGTTGATTAACGTCAAACAAAAAGATCTGAAGAACCACTCACCACATATCTTTGAGTCTTCCTGTACCTTGTGGACCAAGGGCTGGAAGGACCTTTTCTGACAGTGGATCTGGGCTGGTCTCTTCCTTAGTATCAGTACCCAGGAATCTCACATCAAAATTGATGTTCTTCTCTTGAACCTGTTTGGTGAAAATGGTCAAGATCTGCGTCTTGATATCTGCCAACCGGAATTCTTTCTCTTCTAAGCTCACCTGCTGACCAATTTGGTTCTTACTAAAGGTCAGCAGGTCGTTGAGAAGGTGCAAGAGAAGATCGCCAGATTTATAGATAACCTGGAGGCTGCGTTTGATTTGTGGAAGGTTTTCCTCCCCCATGCATATAGCACACATTCCCAATATGCCATTCAAGGGAGTTTTGAGTTCGTGGGAAATATTAGCAATGAACAAAGTCTTGCTCTCATTGGCAGCCTCTGCAGCCTTCTTGCTCAGTTCTAGTTCATGAGTCCGTTCGGCCACCCTTTCTTCTAGGCTCTGGTATTGGAGTATAAGTTCATCACTCATGCTGTTGAAGGTAGCTGGAAGTGGTCAACAATTTTCCATAGCAGCTGCAAAGGTCACTTACTCGTCAGCTCCGTCAGTTCATCGGTGATCCAGTGCTTCCGATCGGGCACTTTAGCGGGGATTTTGAAGCCTCTCCTCCGTTCCTCTTCGCTTCGCTGGCTTCTGGTCTTCCGTTGTCGGCCAGTCGCGAGATTTCTCAGCCTTACAAAAAATCCCTTTTTGGAGCGCTGAGAGTTAGCCCGCCTTTCCACATCCAAGTCTCCATGGCTTTCGTCGAGTTCATCGGATAGAATGCTCCCTTCATCAGGCGTGTAGCCTGGTGGAGAAATGGATTTCTCTGTAGCATCTCTTAACCTTCGTATTGGTCGCACACTGAAATGAGCTATTGGTAATGCCACAAGAATGATGAAGCCCATAGTGCCAAAGACGCATGCAAGCACGATTTTGCGAAGTCTGAATACCGGGCCCCAAGCCTCACTATGGCTTTGTTCGATTATGAGAAGCCAGTCGGCCAAATCACTGTCAGGTCTTGCAAACCCTACACTGACTGAGACGTTATTCTCATTATGAGTAGTTAAATCGCTACCGGCATGGTTGACTGCAGAATTAGGGTTCGCGAAGCCAGCCACGGCGGCTGGGTATTGACTCATACTGAAGTTCGAGGATCCATACTGAGATAAATTACTGAGATATGCCTCGTGTCTATTTCCCAAGGTACTGGGAGGGAAAACATATTTGACCTTGGCACTATCCAGACTGCCAGCGGTTGGTATATAGCCATCCCCAGCAGGCCTTTGGGCGTAGGTGAACTGGTTCTCCCGTCGACTCGTACTGACTATTAGAACAATTCCTGTGTCCGCCAGACCTTCGCGAGAATTGGTGATGTCAATCAGAGATGACGCGGAAGCAACAACTGTCATAAAACCAAGGACTATGTCTGGGGCCGAATTGTCCAAGATGGCCATAGTCATCGACAGGAGAGCAAAGGAATCATTGACCTGCACCGGACCCAACAACAATACAGGCGACGTATTGTTTAAAGGATAATCTTGGAAGGCGGTGACGATGGTTGCATTAACGGTAGGGTCCATTGGATCTGGGGTACCTGTAGAGGAATTGTATGTAATGTTAGGGTAGAGGGCCGCGGGATAACCCAAGTCATTGTCATCACCAAGAACAGCATGAGTGCCATTTGGATATGTGGACTGTAGTACAATGGTGGATTTGTTGGCTGTCACCCTCAACAGGTCCGTCGAATTGCCAGTAGCATTTCGAGAGATGATGGTCACTTGAAGAAGGGACGAAAGCCCGCCAGAAGCCAATGCACTATATGCATCGCCATATGCAGCACTGGACGAGCTTTTGTTAGTGTCAGTATGTGAGCATACCTAGCGAAAGAGCTGAGGATGATGAAAATGAAAGTCTAGAATGAAATCGACCAATTCACCATGGCCAGGCCACAACTCAGCAGCGGACTAAGATCTCCAAAGAGAGGAACAAAACTTGCCTGAAATTGTCCACAGTTGTATTTCCCTGGTAGAATCTCTTGATCGCAGATTGGATCAAAACTCTTGTGGTGATAGTAGCACATGTTGACTGAATCAAGAGAAGGTCCGAGGCGATCTGCGCTGCCTTTAAACTGGCCGTGAGTGACAGTGAGTTGGATGTGACGTTGACAACGAAGTTATGATTATTGATCCAAGTCGCGATTGCCAGTACTGCTAGAGGTACCAAAGTTGTCAGGAGAACCACGACTCCGAATTGCTCTCTGATGCCAATTCGCATCTTGTTGTCCCTTGCCAAGAGACGAGGCTCCTGGAGCAGGTTTGACTATGATTTCTCGTCCTCCGCGCATGTGTTGACATTCCCAGCACGCCCTCAGCTGAACCACTGAGGCCGGCAGCGCCCTACAATGTGTTGGAGGATCAGGCCAGCGACACAAGGCACATCTTCTCAGATCGCAATCGCGGTAAGCCGAGTTATGTTCGCAATCGATTCGGGAGTCGAGGCCGATTTTGCAGTTTCCTGAAGGCGAAGGCAAATGAGCTGAGGCGGACTGCTCTGCACGCGCGGACTAGTTCCGGATAAAACCCTCACGGCAGATTGATCAGATGAACGGCGAGCTTTCTAATACCATTGTCGTTCCTGTCTTGCAGACCAGCGGGAGGGCAACGCGGAGCATACGGAGGATGAACGGGGGTGGGAAGATTTTCGCGATGTTGAAGGTGAGCAGCACCCGAGGTGGTCGAGGCCGTGGAAAGCAGATTACTTACTGTACGAAGTAGAAGGCTATCCAGGGAGCCAGGGTCGGGATTGGAGTTGGAGTTGGGGCCGGTGGGAAGTGGGAAGTGGTGAGTGGTGAGTGGTAAGATGGCAACGTGGTTGGACAGAAGATGGTGAAGGGGAGTGAAGAGGCCTAGAACGCGGACGCAGAGCAGACCCCAGCCCAGCCCCAGAACTGGTAGAGCATCTCAAAATCTCCCAGCTTCGAACAGAACAGAACAGATTCCGCTCCCGCATCCACATCTCCATCTCCATCCACTCCAACCAGCTACAGTAGTTCGTTCTACTTCACTGGTAGCAGCTCTCCTTCCCACACAGTATACGGTACTCTACCCGTTACTCTACCAGTCCTGTAAGACCCCCGCCTGCTCTGTTTGCCGGTGGCCCTACACTGTCTGCGGCGCCACTTTTGAGCGCTATTCTCGCGGCTGACAAGGGCAAGGCATCGGTGCGGTGCGGTGCGCCTGCAAATTCCCATTCTCCTCCTCCTGCTGCTGCTGCTCCCCGAGATTCTCATGATTGCCTGCAAGGATTATCATCTCGAAACAGCAAGGGACCACCGACCTCCTCTGTCCATCTGCATGAGCCGCGTGGATCAGCCATCGAGAGCTACCAGTAGAGTATACACATATGAAGACATGAAGACACCCCATCGCAGATCTCGGGCAGAGAACAGTGGGATAAGCTTGAGGCAATACTCAAGGCGTCCAGGATGAAGATGCTGTTGTCCTCCCCTAGATCCCTACAAGTGTAGTCCATGTGCTTGTGCACTCCTCCCTAGTCCTTAACCTTGCTATAAACACGGGGTGATTTCTCACGAGCTCAGGCCTGTCTCATCGGAAACTCCCAATGCTCTCCGTAAACACACAGAAAGCATACTTCGTGCAAGCACACCCCCTTGAGCTGCTAAACCCCTCCCAACACCGGCTCTCCTTCCTGCTGCTGCACGAGCTCCCACGAGTCAGGGATCATCCTCGAGTGTCAGCTGGCTGGCGACCAGAATGATGGTTGCGGAGGGAGGGCATCGAAGCATGGTCTCTATAGTGACAGCATACTCTCCAGCTCTCACCATATGAAATCTGACGCTCAACCCGATGGCGCATGCAGAGCAAATGGTGTTTTGTAAAGTACACCATCGTGGAAATCGAAGGTCTGCAGTATGTGGGTCTTCTCCCACTCAGGTCATAGAACTACAGCAGAGTTGCGAGGGGAAGCGCTTCATGCAGGTGCGCTTGCATTTAGAATTGTCCGAGTCGTCTTTGGGGAAGAGTTAGAAGCATGACCGAAAGAGACTGAGAAAAGCTCGAGTGTATCAATCATGAGGACCTTCCGCCGGAGACCATACAGAGCACTTGTGGCCTGCTGTAGGGTTAAAACAAGGGTGCACCCGCTAGACAAGCGTGAGCCGATACGTCACGTCACCCGTAATCTTCAATTTACTGGACGAAAAAGTCTCGTGGGATCTACAGCGTCCTGTCAAGACGACAATCTTCATTGTTTTGCCTCAATGCCTTTTCTGTAAGAAGCGCCAGTATGCCTGGTATTGCGCGCAAAATTCTCATCTTCGCTGCCATCGATGGGCTTATTCTCAAACCACTGGCGCATCGGGGCCAGCGCCCCGCACCAGCGACAAAGATTAGGTTCAGTGACCATAATATAGGTTCAGTCGCGAAGGAGGCGTTTGAAGGCGAGACTGGAGGGAAGAGCTTCGAAGCTTTTGGGATCGTAGGTCAGTTTCTCGGAGTTACATTGTGCTTTGATCGCAGAAGATTTTGTCCAATTCAGCAGATGTAGATCTATTTTTGTTGTCCTCTGCTTGCTACATCTTAACGCCGTAGGGCTGACAGTTCCTCGCAGGCATATTGACCGTATCCAAGACTTCTTTTCTGATATCCATCACAAGACGCCAACAAGTGGCTCTGATTCAAGGCAAGCCTATATATGTGATCACCGAGGTAGCCTTGACTCCACTTTCGTCTAGAGTAGAAGCCGACGCGGCAATCGCACATACCCAAAAATGGTTAGAAAAGAAAGTTCTTCAAGATGATGGCATAGATAGTGATACAGATGGCGATGAGGTTGAGATCTCTGCGATCAGCGACGATGTGGATGACGACGTCCATCCTGCCGCAGCGGATACCCCCTCGGGCGAGCACAAGAGGACAAGTAGCGTTGCGGAGGATGTCATCGCTCGAAAAGGTGGCTACGGGCGGTTTGCGAAGAAATGGTTCTCCAGAAAAGGGTGGACCGCTGACCAGCGCCGGAATCTCGGGATGACTACAGCAGATACCGACGTTGAAAATCCCGCGATATCTACGGTTTCAATGGTAACTGGTGCAAGTCCTATTCCTGGTCCCCAAGCAACTGATCCGTCGGATTTGAAGGGAAAGCAAGCTAAAGATTCTGCTGCAAGCCTGCTCCCTAAATTACTCAGGACGACGCAATTCTTTTTTGGTTCATCGCGAAGCTTTTACTTTTCATATGATTATGACATTACTAGGAGCTTTCTGAACCGTCGGCCTGGAAATCCAGAAGTCCCACTCCATACAAAAGTTGACGCTCTGTATTTCTGGAACAGGCACATCATCCAGCCGTTCATCAACGCAGGGCAAAGCTCCTTGGTTGTGCCGTTAATGCAAGGATTTGTCGGGCAACAGGAATTCAAAATGGATCCTAATCCTCCCAAGCCAGTTTTTGGTCCTGATAGAATTGAAGAGTCATCCATAGAGATGACAGACATGTCACCAAGGCATGAAATCCAAGATCCGTTAGAAGTCCCTGCCAAAAATGGCAGTTCTGATGCCCCACAAAACTCCAGCAGATCTCATCCCGAGTCCTCAAACCCCTACTTAATTACGTTGATATCTCGCAGATCAGTGAAAAGGGCTGGCTTAAGGTACTTGAGGCGTGGCGTTGATGACGAAGGCAACACAGCCAACTGCGTGGAGACAGAGCAAATTCTCTCAGATCCTGCATGGAAGCCTTCGAGAAAGGTCTATTCGTTTGTACAAATTCGGGGTAGCATTCCAGTATTTTTCTCTCAGTCACCTTACTCGTTCAAACCCGTGCCGCAACTGCAACACTCAATTGAATCTAACCTTCAAGCTTTCGGGAAGCATTTCCGTAACGTCTCAGACAGATATGGATCTGTACAAATCGCGTCCTTAGTTGAAAAACATGGGCCAGAAGCTGTTGTCGGAGAACAGTATGAGAAGCTCATTGCCCGTTTGAACGACTCGGGCGGAATTAAAGGATCACCAGTCGGGTTCGAGTGGTTCGACTTCCACACCGCCTGCCGGGGGATGAAGTTTGAGAACGTAAGCCTGCTCATGGACATTCTTAGTGGAAAGCTCGACGCATTTGGTCACACGACTGAATTGAATGGAAAGCAATTGTCAAGACAGAATGGCGTTTTGAGAACCAATTGCATGGACTGCTTGGATCGTACGAACGTCGTGCAAAACTCAGTCGGGAAAAGAGCGCTTGAATTGCAGCTCAAATCAGAGGGCATAAATCTTAGCCTCCAAAAGGATGGAATGATGCAATGGTTCAATGTGCTCTGGGCAGATAATGGCGACGCTATCTCGAAACAATACGCATCAACTGCGGCACTCAAAGGCGATTTCACTCGTACAAGGAAACGAGACTACAAGGGAGCCTTGACAGACATGGGGCTGTCTATATCAAGGTTCTACAGTGGGTATGTAATCTGTAATCAAAATTTCATTTCCGTGCGGGCATTGACGTGGATCTAACTCTAGGATTGTCAACGATTACTTCAGCCAAGCCGCAATTGACTTTCTGCTCGGTAACGTTACTGCTGCAGTCTTCGAAGACTTCGAGACTTCAATGATGAGTCGTGATCTTGCAGTCTCTACTTTCAAGATGCGGCAGCAAGCTATCGAGGCGTGCCAGAAGTTGGTAGTAGCTAATGAGCACGAGGAATTCATTGGAGGCTGGACCCTACTTACACCACAACTTCCGAACAGCATTAGGTCAATGCCGTTCGAAGAATCCGTCTTACTGCTGACAGACTTGGGCTTGTACTCCTGCAGGTTCGACTGGAACTTAGAAAAGGTCTCGTCGTTCGAAAGAGTTTCATTGGACCACATCCTCGGCGTTAAGCATGGCACTTACATTACATCTACACTTTCTGCCTCCCAAGAGGATGAGCAGCGAAATGTGGGATTTGTTGTCACTTTTAAAGCTGGAGAAAACGACATTGCTCGCGTGAATACACGGTCAATGTCTAACGTTTCACACATAGGTATTGATTCACATGACGGATCGATTGATCCTCCACTAAGTGCAAAACTGCCGACTCGAACGGACAAGCCTACAGCGACTGCCAACCGGATCTTAGCCTTCAAGGCGCTACCTTCGCGGGATACGGCTGCCGAAGGAGATGCAGGCAAACTGAGCGAGATTGAGCAGGTGAAGACGATTTGTGCGGAAATAGAGCGTATGGCGCTTCTCGGACAAGTAGCAGAAGTTGGCACTGGACGACAAGGTCTTGTCGAGAGCGGTGATGTTATCAGCTTAGCAGAAGCTAGAAAAAGCACTGGCTTGCTGGAACAACTTGGACATAGTGTTAAGAAATTAATTTGGGCATAGAAGAAAGTTGTAGATACAGGTGCGGCGAATGGACATAGACAGAATCGTATAATATTAGTTGTGTCTGTGCCTCCCACAACCAAGATGCTTTGTTTCCGTGCGCTTCTCCATTTGTCTGCTGCACAGGACTGTAAAGTCAGCAAATGGGGATTGCAGGAAAGAAATGCGGGGCACAAATGCGGCTTCCACGAGAGATTGGCCTAAGTGTGTGCAGAATTCCATTCCTTAAGAAATCCATATGGAAAGCTGCAATCCTGTACTGTAGTTCTAATAGGCAGGGAAGCCACTTTTGGGAAGAGAGGAAGGGAGACATCACCATGACAGTAAAGTCGAAGCATGCCTAATGCAACTAAACTCCGTACCGTAGCGGAACTCCGAAACATGGGCGTATGACCTTAAACTTACAAAACGCCTTGCATTTGCAGTACGCCGCATGATAGCGTTGCTCAGAACCTACAGTATCATGATTTTAAGAGCCCCAATGCCTGCAAGCTGCCACAAGTACACTGGCTGACGATAGAGTATTCAGTACCCTGTCTATATCTTCAGCTATAGCTTTAAATCCTTCGATGTTCATTCTAGAAGTCCTGCCAATGAGATGATCAGTTATTACCCGTCTGCATCGTTATATGACACAAACAGTACATACCCAGGCTGAGCTCATATTGCGGCCTGGCATGAGAAAGCCTAAGGTCAGAAAAACAACGAGTGTAATTGGCCAATTTAGGCAGCAACGTGATCTCCGGCGTGAGTGAAACGAGCGATTTCTGACTATCAGAGCCAGATCACAGCGGGCCTAATTTCCACAAATGAGTGTTGTTACCGACTTCTTCCTCAGCCGCAAGGATGTTGGTGCAGATCTGTCCCAAATGCACGCATTTAAATGTCCCTTTAGGAAATGCAGGATTCGGCAGTGAAGGCATGATGAGTGTTACACAGAAACGAGATTCCTTCTCGGAGCTTACACTTGGATAGGCGATCCGCAGGTCTCGAGAAGCATCCTGCTCAATGATTCCAAGCCATTTTTGAACTTGGCACCGTGTCTGCCTGTAGGAGGAACCGTGCCATGAAATATGTTGCGATGGAAGCTGCGACATGGGATCAAAACTCTAAATGGTTCAGAAAATCCGCAGTAGAAGTACGACGGAAGATGAGCTTGCTAAGCTCAGCAGGTTGAGGTAGACAAAGAGTAATTATGTTGAGGTCTGATCGTCGACAACAAGTTCACGCTTATTTCTCCGGACCCCCTGTCCTAGGAGCCGCTTAACGTAGTTCTCAGCTATCGGACAAAACCCGGATTAGCTGTACTGTACTATACTACACATTATCATCTATATGAAAATAGATAGTGAAACGTGCTTGCCAAGTCTTCGTGAATCTTCCTTTTTCCAAGACTCGTAGCTAATGCTCCACTAATTGTACACTTTCCGATTACAGAATACGACGAAGCCAATGGGCGATGCTGGTGATGCTGGTGATGCTTGACTGAGAGACGACAGACCTTGCCCCGCATGTGCTCTCACGACAGATGCAGCAAGCCCATGCGCACCTGGGGCACGACTATCCACCACCACCTGTCATACATTATGCTCCCAGCATGTTGACGCGATCCCCTTCATTCAACAATCTGGATTGGGATCGGAGCTCGGCTAGATTTGCCACTGAGCCAATCGGTATATCTATATAACTCTTTAAATTCAACAAGCTTCACCAAGCTTCGACAAGCTGGATGGGATGAAGGATGATTCGGCCAACAGTACGAAAGAGCATACCCCGCTTCGACTGTTACACATACCTCATTTAGAACTACAACCAGGATCCATCAGAGTCTTGCAGACATCCCACGCTGAACGAACAGAGAAGCCGGCGACTTACCTTCAACTGCGATACGATATTCTCAGAAAGGAAGCATCCTTTTTAGGCAGAATCTCGAGAATCGTGAGCTTGTTTCGCTTACTGTTCCGCTGATCCCGTTGGGTGGTCAGAAGAGGTTGTGGTCCTAGAACGGGGCATGCTGCTCGGCATACTTCCTGTCTCTCGCTGCAGGATGGAGAATCCAGCGTGGCCGAGGTCTTTGCCATTGTGCCGAAGACTCATCCGCAGACAAGCTGTGGCTCTCGAGATGACAAGTCAGCGATGGGAGGAGCTCTGGCCGATATGTACAGTGCAGCTAAATCCGAGTCTAGCGCTGTCAGCCCGCATAAAGCCCATCGACTAAGCCCAAGCCATCCATATGAGTGCAGGCCAGCGCCGTCGAGCCAGCACTTGCACTTCACAGTAAGCAAGCAGACTGTGGGCAGCTTCGTTTAGGTAATGCGCCCGTGTGTGCTCTGGCTCTGCTGTGAATGGCCTCCTCTCGTCAGGATCAGAGCACCAGTACACGATGCCAGTGTCCACCCATGCGCTCGAGGACCCCTGCTCAGAGGCCTCTAGGAGGATTTTGGCGTAGGCAATCCCCAAACTGCACTTTGCGAGTTGGTTCGTCTTAAGCATACCCCGGCATGGTGTTCTGAACAACGGTTTACACCAGAGCCGTTACCGCTTGTCCTCCATTTGGCTCCATATATCATTGGACGGTTCATTATCCCCAAGTGGAAGTGCCTCCCTCTGCAGCGGTCTGCGCCGTCAGATTGCCAGGGCCACTTTCCGACTGTAGCCTGGGACCATCAGGGCCCTTAAAATCCTTGGGAGTAAAATCGTAGTTCTTAATCATCGTCTCTACCCGAGTTCAGTGCACCGGCGGATGATTCCCGCAGTAATCTTAAAACGACTCCAGGCCCTCATGTGAGCGCAATCGAATATTGGAGGATAAAAGCTTATCAATTGCTTCTATTTCACAGCAATTCTTTGCCACTTTAACAGGTCGAAAGATCTGCAATCCCACAAAGCAAGGCTGGAATCTCCTGAATAGAGTCTACCTTCGCTCGCCCAAATCGACATGGCCGCTGTTCCATACAACGAGAGCACGGCTAAAGATCAGTCAATGCCGCTACGCGCAGACATGACTCCAGGTTTCTATGAAGGTACATCAAGCGAATCCTCGGCCGGCTCGCCCATAAATGGCAACAACGTATGTGCTCATTGACGTGGGTCGCATTGTTTGAACTGATGCTGACTCTGGTGAACAGAGCTTCGATAATTACTATAATGGAAATGGGTTCATGCCATATCCAGCGTTTCCTATGCAATATACCATGAATGGTGAGGGCGCAGTGCCAGCAGGAATGATACCCGTCGAATTAGAGATCGAAGCCCTATACGAGGACTACGATCGGAGAAGGAGGAAGAATGGGAGTGAAAAGACTGTGTCCTCACATGTTCATTCGGTAAGTGCCTGACCAACTTGCAGATTGCATCCAGCTGACGTGACCAAGCGGCGAAGAGCTCAAAACAGAGGTATGAGAACTCTTCATTACCTGCACTGGCCGGGATGTCGAGCCTGGTCTCGTATGTCTCGGCCACTTGCACACTGACTAGACCCCACATGTGTATTTACCTCGAGCTAACCTCCGTCGGTGATAGCCTCTCAACGAGCATTTAGAGATCGCAAAGAAAAGCACATGAAGGAACTCGAACAGCGGCTCGGCGAACTTGAAGGGCGGCATAGTGAGCTTTCTCGATCATACAATTCTCTTCAAGCGGAATACACCTCAGTAAAGGAAGATCTAGAACGGTTGCGAAAGGAGAATGCCAGGCTTGAAGGTACTTCTAGAACTTATCTAAGTAAGGAATACGAAGGGTCCACAGGCGAAATTCTCGATCCGCTTTTGTTTGACGTATCTGCTTTCTGCTTTGATCCAGATGAGGGACAAGGGCAAGGACAGCGGCAGGAAGAGGCATCTTGACGACGTTATCTGCTGTTATGGCGGAGTTTTCTGGGGAAGTTTCACTATGCCGGCGTTGTTGATTCATCGCGTGTGTTATACACACTGCTTCGTTTCTGAGTATGTCGGCGCCCTCAATACATGTTGTAGATAGAAATCGGTGTTCGTGACAAGCTGGTCATGAATCAGATTTCTTGGGTTTGACGTCGACGGCCAAGCTTTGGTTGATGATGATGAGCGGTCCATTCGAAATGGACAGATAATCACAAGAGACCTTTGCAGCTTCCCTGAGGGTCCGAACGACTCTTGTAGGTACAGCACTCGTCGTACTAAGGAGATGATTGGAAAGCTCGCATGCAGAATGAGAAGACACCTTACTCGGAGGATATAATAGGTCGGCTTGGTCGAAGACATGCGGGTGCAAGTGCGATGGTTCCGAGCAGGAAAGCCACTTCACTCCACCAGAGGGAATGGAGCCTGTCTACAGAAGTACTTGTAGTGGCATGAATAAGCAGCACAAGCTGAAGGAATTAGAAATCTGGATTGGTCGTTTCAATATTCCGAGTCGCAAATGGTGAAGAAGTTCTCGAAGTGTTTTGACTACAGCCGGATTCAGCAAGCGAGCGAGCGAGCGCAAAGTTTGGATGTGAGTCGCCTCAGCCCAGGTATGGATCAATCGTATGTGCCCGTACGCTAGAGATACTTCATCCAGCCAGCTGTATATACATACATATATAAGGGTCGAGGCTCTGCTGACAAGATGATGCTGATGGTGGTATCTTGAAATTTTGACGAGTCGTTGGCTTAGCTAATCCGGAGCCTGTATCCGTTTTCCCCACATAATAACATCACATCCCACTCGCTCCCCCCACCATTCGCAGTCCGCAGTTTCATCGTAGGCCCTGTGGGCTTCTCTCCCATCAGTTCTGGAGAGAAAAAAAGTTGTTTCCTCTCTCCTCTCTCCTTCATCCTCCATCCTCCATCCGCCATCCGCCATATCCGCTCCCCATCGCTCAACCCATCTAAGACAATCGCAATCATGGCCTACACTGACGTTGATAAGCTGGCTATCAACACCATCCGACTTCTGGCGGTAAGCTGCCCGTATTGGCTTGTGTGGCGATTCCCAACCCCTCCATCTCTATGACAGTGGTTTCCTTCTCCTCACACAGTTCACATCTTGTCTGGAACCTGCGCAACAGAGATTGATCTGACTAATCCAGGTCGATGCGACATTCAAAGCCAACTCGGGCCATCCTGGCGCCCCTATGTGAGCCCCGCGATCGCTATTTGACATGCCCGAATTAACCCCTCCATCTAGGGGATTGGCTCCCGCTGCTCACGTTCTATTCAACAAGATTATGAGCTACAACCCCAAGAACTCGAAATGGATCAACCGTGACAGATTCGTCCTATCGTGAGTAATAGATTGCTGCCCTCCTATCCTCAAACTCTCCTCTTCATCCGCTGTGCCTCAGACGAAATAGCTTGGGAGACCTGTACATCAGTGCGCACAAGCTACCGCTCCTAGCATTGATCCCGGAGCTCTGGAGTAGTTAGGAACTATTACATACTTGTACACTTGTCACAGACTTTCCACTGACGTCTCTTCAGCAATGGGCATGCTTGCATGCTGCAATATGCTCTTCTTCACCTATGTGGATACAAGCTTTCCATGGATGATATCAAAGCGTTCCGAGTAAGTACAGCTGCATAGTATGAAAAAGCCCTGTACATTCACTCATCCA
This sequence comes from Proliferodiscus dingleyae, assembly GCA_003988795.1. Taxonomy (NCBI): domain Eukaryota; kingdom Fungi; phylum Ascomycota; class Leotiomycetes; order Helotiales; family Lachnaceae; genus Proliferodiscus; species Proliferodiscus dingleyae. Next base: position 104,531 of record QYAK01000002.1, on the reverse strand, counting down.
AATCAACATACAGTCCATAGACAGCCTTACCCCTGGTCATCCTGAAGCTCATGATACCGATGGTATCGAGGTCACAACTGGCCCTCTTGGTCAGGGTTTCTCTAACGCCGTTGGTCTTGCCATTGCCCAGCACCACTCGTCCGCCGTATTTAACAAGCCCGGGTTCGAATTGATCAACAACTATACGTATACATTTTTGGGCGATGGCTGTATGATGGAAGGTGTTGCTAGCGAGGCTGCTTCCCTTGCGGGCCACTTGCAACTTGGCAATCTGATTGCCATTTATGACGATAATCATATTTCCATCGACGGTGACACCAACTGCGCCTTCACTGAAGACGTCGTCAAGCGATTCGAAGCGTACGGCTGGCACACTGAGACTGTCGATGACGGCGACCATGATTTGGAGGCAATCGAGGCCGCAATCAAGAAGTGCCAAAGTGTGAAGAACAAGCCTTCTTTGATCAAGCTTAAGACGACAATTGGTTTTGGCTCCAAGCAGCAAGGCACGGGTGGTGTTCACGGCTCTGCTCTAAAGCCCGATGATATCAAACAAGTCAAAGAAAAGTTTGGCTTTGATACTGAGAAGACATTTGTTGTTCCACAAGAGGTCTACGATCTGTATCACAAGCGTGGGTCTGAGGGTGCTGCAAAGGAGCAGGAGTGGACCCAACTGGTTGAGAAATACGCTCAGAGTTACAAAGCTGAAGGTGCAGACTTGAAGCGTCGTTTGACTGGAGACCTTCCAGACGGCTGGGAGAAGAACCTGCCAGTGTACTCGCCATCAGATTCTGCGGTCGCATCTCGGAAGCTTTCTGAGATTGTTCTTCAAAAGATACACCAAGCAATTCCGGAATTAGTTGGCGGTTCTGCAGATTTGACCTCCTCAAATTTAACCAGATGGAAGGAGGCTGTTGACTTTCAGCCCCCATCCCTGGGTATTGGCGACTGGTCTGGACGATATATCCGGTATGGTGTTCGTGAACATGCTATGGGTGCAATCATGAATGGTCTCGCTGCTTATGGTACCATCCTCCCATACTCAGGTACATTCCTTAACTTCGTCTCATATGCCGCTGGTGCCGTTCGTCTGTCAGCCTTGTCCCAAATTCGCGCCATTTGGGTCGCCACTCACGACTCAATTGGTCTTGGTGAGGACGGACCTACCCATCAGCCCATTGAGACTCTTGCACATTTCCGTGCCCTGCCTAACTGCATGGTCTGGCGTCCAGCTGATGGCAACGAGACAAGCGCAGCGTATTATATCGCTTTGACCTCTAAGCACACTCCCAGTATCATTGCTCTATCTCGGCAAAACCTTCCTCACCTCGAAAACTCCACTATCGCCAACGCAATCAAGGGAGGCTACGTTGTACACGAAGTCGAGAAGGCAGATATCACTCTCGTCTCCACTGGTTCCGAGGTTTGCATCGCCGTGGATGCCGTCAAGTTCTTGAAGGACAACCACAACCTTAAGGCTCGTGTTGTCTCGATTCCATGCTTTGAAGTCTTCGATACTCAATCTAAGGAATATAGACTCAGCGTTCTGCCAGACGGTATCCCATCTCTGTCCGTTGAGGCCATGTCGACAATGGGCTGGGAGCGATACACCCATGAGCAATTTGGCCTCAACCGATTTGGTGCTAGTGGTGCCTATAAAGATGTCTACAAGGTATGTAGCAGATTTATTCCATGGAGTCCAGTTACTGACAGGCCCCTAGAAATTCGAATTCACGCCCGAGGGAGTCAGCAAGCGCGCTGTTGCGACTGTCGATTTCTGGAAGGATGTTCCTAATATTCGGTCTCCTATAAACCGGGCTTTTCAACAATTGATCTAAGGCAATATGAACCTGTGAGGGGAGTTCGACGGAAAATGTACAGCCTTTCATAGATAGATTTCGAAAAATTTGAGACTGATGAGACATTACACATGATGCATTTGGTTTTCTTGATCTTTCTTGCAACTGTGCTATCTGCCTTATGCCCTATGCCATACCAAAATGTTATCGGTTCGCCACTACCTACTGCTGATGCGATGTTTTCTTTTGATACGCCCCTAACTCCTTCCCATTGCAACATATTTGCTTTACAGCTCTTTATCGAAGCAAGTGGTCGAGTCGAGGGCAGGTTTTTGAGGCAGAGTCCTTGGAATTCATCCAGGCTCTGAAAGTCTTGCACTTTCACGACTTCTGGCCTTCTTGCTCTGCATAGAGTTGAGGAAGGTAAGCTAAGTCCTCGTTGTAGAATGCTCTCAACCTTCGCCGCCCTCCCTACCCTCCTCAGCCTGCTCCCCCTCCCTTTGCGCAACCCATTCTCGTTGAAAATCCCTTCCCACTCTCTCCAACCCATGCGCTGACCTCCTCGCCTCCCCTACACTATCCGCTGCTCTGGCTACTATGGTACCTATCAATAGTGGCGGAACATTCTTGACATAAGCCCCGTTCATCCCGTTCTCTTCCTCAGTTTCTGGTGTTGTTTCTGCGTCTTCACTATTGTCCACACCGTTGACTTCAGATTCGGTCTCCGAGTCATGAGGAGGACTTAAGGGACGGTGGGCTTCGCGTGCGGCTGAGACAATGTCTTTAGAATGATTGCGGGATAGATCTTGCTCGGTGGATGGGGTGAGGTAGGAGTGAAGGAGGAGGGGCCCAGTAGTATATTCTATCCTGTAGGAAATCCAGCATCAGTCATTGTCTTTTTGGTTGAGTTCTAGACTTTCACTCTAAGAAGCTTTGCGAGACAGTGCGATAGGAGTCTTATCTTACATCATTCGTTGCGGTACACCGAGTCCAAGTCGAGAAGCGTACTCGTAACTTGTGAGTGCCGTCGATGTCAGACCTGTCAAAGCTTGGGATTGTGGGCTAGATGTTCCGGAGGAGATAATGGGAGTCAAAGACCGATCAGTAAGGTGATGCGCTAGATTCGAATTTGAAGCCGTGTTCAAATTGGATGTAGAATTGTTTGCCATTGCGCCGGCCGAATTTGTGAGAGGACCCAATATTTTGTTTCTTGAAAAGAGGGGAAGTTTGAGTGTGAGAGAGCTTGACCTTAACCCCACGAGCTTTAAAGCTTGGGCCACCCGAAAGTTACAAGGGTAGTCCCGGTCAACCTTAGCACCGCATACCTGTCAAGAACTACAGCGATTATTTGTCGTTCCTTCAGAAAGTCTCACACTCACGATAGATCTTCGAGCAACAGATTCGGCTCATAACCATGGCAGATGCAGAAGAGAAGACGAAGGCTGAGAAGCTTGCTGCTGCAAGAGATGCGGCAAAGAAACGTGTAGGTATTCCCGTTGGAGCTCGAGCAATGGTGCAGAGAGGGCTGATGGGCTGCAGGCCGAGGAGATGAAAAAGAAGAAGCAGAAAAAGGGAGCTGGAAAGAAGGAGGAAAAGACCGAGTCTGAAGGAACACCCAAAGTCGAAGAAGGAAATGCCGTAACAGCCGATCCAGCATCTGAAGACACCACAACAGAAGAACCAAAGCCAGTGGAGAAGGGAGAGTCCGAGAAGGCCGCGGAAGAGACAGTTCCAGAATTGAGCAACTCGACTCACAAACGGAAGGAGTCATTATCTGTTCAATCCAAAATGCGCTCGTCATCCTTTCGCCAGAGCTCTGGAGCCGGTCCTCTCTCACCTAACATGTTCTCTCCTGATGGAGATACGGCACCCGATATCTACCGGAAGCAAGCTATCCGGATTGAGGAGCTAGAGAAAGAGAACAAGCGGTTGACTAAGGAGGCTAGTGATGGGGAGAAACGGTATAAGAAGGCTGAAGAAGACCTTGAAGATCTGAGGGAAGCTGATGAATCTAATACAAAAGACTCTTCTTCAGGTTTCACATCATCGAAGGAGTTGGAGAAATTGGTATGCTTGGACATCGTTCAGTGGGTCAGGATACCTAACACGGTTACAGAAAACAGAGATCGCAGCGCTTCAGCGTCAAAACACACAACTACAGGCACAGAACTCGAGAGCTACACGACATGGCTCTTCTCCCTCAGTAACTCAAATTACACCAACAGACTACGAATCAGTACTAGCATCTAAATCATCTACAATTGAATCTATGGAAATCGAAATTTCCAACCTCCGTGCTCATCTAGATAAAGTGAACTCAGGCGCTTCGGTCAAGGAACAGATATCGGCTTTAGAGGAGAAGTTGGCAAGAAGCGAGCGCTCCGCAGTCGCTGCGCAACGAGAACTAGGAGATCTGAAGAAAAACTTAGAGCGGACATCAGAGAAGGCTGTCAAGGAGGGTAGTGAACGCATTTCGGCTGAAACTAAGTTAAGAACTCTGGAACGGGAGGCTAGCGAGGCTAAGTCTCACAGTGAGGAGCTGCAAAAGAAGATCGATGGATTGGAGAAGAAAGTCGCCACCCTCACCACGTTGCACAAGGAGCATGACGCCAGGTCCCAGGCTCAGAGGAAGGAAGGCGAGAAAGCCGAGAAGGAGGCATCCGACCTCAGAGCTCGGCTTGCTGGAACCGAGAATGAGAACCTCCGTTTGAAGGAGGAGCGTGACCGGTTACGCAAGCGTGATGCTCAAGGCATTGATGATGAAGGAGTGGATGAGCTAGAGAACGAGGAGCGCCAGCGCTTGGAGAAGAAAGTCCGCGATTTGGAATCAGAAGTGCACGAACTACGTCGAGGCGTCTGGCGGGAGCGTAGGAAAGAGTTAGATGGAGATGAGGGTGTCACCAGTCCTGGGACGAGGTTTACAGACATTGATCTCGGAACGACTTCCTCTCCTGGTCGAAATAAGACCATCTCACACGGGGGTAAAGGATTTGGTGATTTCCTCTCAAGCGGTTTCAACGCAATCACTGGTAACTCAGGAGTGGACGACGGGTTATTAGAGGATGATGGAGACATGGGCTTTGATGAGAATGCCTTTAGACTTGCACAGGAAGAGGAGGCTAAGAAGCGGATTGAGCGGGTCAAGGAAGTCAAGAGGGGCTTGAAGAACTGGGAAGGTTGGCGATTGGACCTGGTCGAGAGCCGCCGGGTGGGAGGTGAAGGCGTTGGGGAAATCTTTGAGATTTGATGCGAAAGGAAGAGGCTTGGGGTTTGAGTGATGTAAGAATAGAGTTCTGATAATTCCTTCAAAGGGCCGGACCGAGCTACAATACGAGCCAGAGTGCGAAGCAAGCTGCTACGGCTGACTCGGTCACTCGGTCACTCCGTCAATGTTGCTTGCTACCAAGTCTCTCGGGTGGGATGAGGTCTGATACGAAGCATGTAACTTCTGTCCAATTTGTGATACAGAACCATGCGGTCTTGGACACAAAACGCATCCATCACGTGCGCAATGCTGTCCCAGTGTTTCTAAGGTAAAGGTTTGGAGATTTGGAGAAAGTGAGAGCCTGGCGGCAACGGATCTGCCTTATAGGGCGTGCAGTCACCAGTCAGCGACCTCGAAATCTAAAAGCAAAGCACCACTCACTCTGCTTCTCCCTCTCCCTCTCCTTCTCTTCTCCTTCCATGTCACCCCAGCGCCCGCCCGCCCATCGCCAGATCCCATTCTGTACTCGCTCTCCAACAGGTCTATTCCCGACCCTCTGCCCCTAGGGGTGGCGGTGCGCAGACGCTCGTCTCCGAATGCTACCTCCCGTGCATGTACGATCGGTACATGACATTGGTGGCCGTCGCTCATGTCCTGTCGCACCGCATGCTCGGGGCCAGGGTCGTACGCAGTTCCTGACGATGGCCGCGCTCGCGGGTCCGGAACCTAAGAAGCGTTTTGGGCCCCCGGCGTGGTTTCCAGCCTTACCCTTGAGGATCTCACACCGATCATTGCGCACATGCGGGCCGCGATGTTGTACATTCGTCCTCTCATATCCCTTGCACAGGGACATTCCTGGCGCTTGTTCATGCCCCCACCTCCCCAAACGGCCCCCAAGTTACATCACCGAGTCGGTGTGAACGGTGAGGTGGGAGCGGGAGCCTTGTCGACTGTTCTGACACCCAGGATCGCGGATGCCGCATCATGGCTTAGGAAGAGGATTCGCGGTTATTAATATATGCAGTTGGAATGTAATTTTATTCATTTCATTATTTTCTATATCTTCTACCCAAACTACGTCAAGGCGCGCTTCCTTTCGCGCACAGTCAGATCCTTTCGGGGGTGGAGATCGCTGTTGATATTGTACCAATATTGTGAAAAATTTTCGATCCAGTAGTAACTTTTTTTCTTTTCATAATTTTTCGGCTCCCACGTAAGATGTTTGGACTCTTGGTAGTCCTCAGTCGGATGCTTCTAGGATCTTCCCTCGGTGGCTTACAAGCGTCTCGCACAGTATTTCCTATCAGCAAGTGAGTCTACATATGAAAGTCCGCCCCTTCCAATGTGCACAGACGCCTTCAACGTCTGTCTGTGCCTCGTGGCTTTATTTTATGTCAAGAAGGCTGCACAGCATCTTGTGGTATTGCCAGTAGCAGTTGCTAACCTCGATGAAAGACATCAGGAGTCGGCGAACAGTCCACCACAGAGCCTCGCAACTAGCAGCAAAGCGTCCATAGATAGTCCCAACATTTGGTTCTCGGATGTATACCCTGCTGTTCAATGTCTCGCTCGACTGCTCCATGCAAAAAGACAGCATTCAGGACGCCTCGTAAGGCCATGTGATACTTCAGACACTTCACCAAACGAAAGTCTTGATTACCCTTTTTCAGAAGATGGCACCTGGTTCGGCGATGAATCACAGGCATCACCTCAGCCAGCATTCAGCGAGATGAGCAATCGGCTCTGTTCTCTCTTTGGCGCAGGCTGGTTCTTCGAGTGGCCGGGAGGAAAACGCCCATTGAATTCCACTTGGCCCTGGGCCGACGTGAAGCCATCGCTGCTGGTGTTATGGGGTGTCTGCTGGATGTTCGAGATTCCTGGGATGAACCACCAACGGCGGAGTCAAAATCAACATTCAGATCAACCATCACACTTGCATCACAGCCCCTACTATTACACACAAAAGGACGGTAAGCAATTACATTATTGACTTTTTACAAGAGACATAAGACAGCACGCTATCATATCTACTGCTCTCAAGTGATGGGCAAGTATTTCTGGCGAAGCAGTAAAGTCTAATCTTGCTCCGAACCCATGAGCCATATGGCAGAGAGTCCAAGCACTGGGAAAACAAGAGAGAACGTCACTGCGTGGCGCATGTGGATGTGAATACCAACTTTGGATCTTCACATCTCCGGCCGTCGTCAAGAGCTGAAGACTAACAAGCTCTTTAGAAGCGCGATCTCCGGTCGTGAAGCGGGAGCCTTTCGGTCACAACTCAGACTCGAGCTCCATGACCCGGCGTGACTGGCCCGCATACCAAGCAGCCTCGAGTCCACTCGATGAGGCAGCGTACACCCTCTTCTCGCAAGCAAGCGCGACGCAGCCAATCGTGGGAACGCACCTGCAACAGTTCCACCAGGGCCAGCTCGGCCAGGCAGATACCAGGACTGCGCCCTTAGCGATTCGTAACTCTGGAGTACATAGTGAGTCACCACCCTCCGCCTCTATTTCCGGATCGGCGCAGCCTAGCACGCTGAGGTAGCCTTGCAGAGAGAACATGTGATGCTGATTCGATTCATCCTCACAGTCACAACCAACGTGCCGCCCACTCATGGCTGCCTCGACTTCCCAAGTACAAGTACAAATGAGTCGGCACGCGCAGCTGAATACGCGGTCGGAGTTGGTCGAAGTCTTCCAACTCGCGCTAATCTAAATGTCGCTAGGCGCTCGGCATCGCAGCAGCAGCTCCCACCTGATTTCTCAGGCCATGACTTCCAAGGATTGACAAACCACCAGAATAATCATCAACACCCGCAGAGCCAGTATTACGAGTCCTCTCGCCGCAGCAAACCACAAGCGCAATATCAGCAGTCGCCTGCTGCCTTGACTCCTCTATCAGCTGCATCGTCTGCTAACTCGTTCTACTCCTTCCCCTCAGGCGTCGACGCGACCGCGACCATGTCTCTCTCGTATGAAAACCCTGGTCGGACCTTTCCTTCCTACCCCCATATGATGCACGAACCTTCTCAAGAGCAAGAAGAAAATGGCCTTGAACATCATCGATATCCCTCGCCTCCGCCTGCGCTGGCCCAAGAAAATCCGTACCATGGCCCCGGTGGCGACCCCGCTGCCATCAATATAGACATCTCGGAATTGTCGCACAAAGAAGGATCTGAAGCGCCGAGCCCAGAAAGATCAAGACCAATACCCAAACCAGCGCGACAAGTGACAAAAGGTGAAGATGGTCGGTTCATTTGTGCCTGGCCGGGATGTACGGAAGAGTTGAAGACATTCAACCGAAAGTGCGAGTGGTCCAAGGTCAGTAATGGCGGCTTTCTTCACACTTATTTTAAGATTTAGCTGACTTCGTATCTAGCATATGGACAAGCATGACCGACCGTACAAATGTCTGGCAGAAGGTTGTGACAAACTCCCTGGCTTCACGTACTCGGGTGGTCTTCTCAGGCATCAACGAGAGGTACATAATCTTCACGGGGGACCACGCAAGCAACTTAATTGCCCACATCCAAATTGTAAACGACATAGTGGTAAAGGCTTCTCACGCCAGGAGAACTTGAACGAGCATTTACGACGTGTTCATACGGATGCGGTGCAGATTGAAAATGCTGGCGACGAAACTGAGGATGATGGAAGTGAAAGAGCCGGTATGAAGCGGAAGAGGGGCCTTGGAAGAACCGACGAAGTTGCAGAAATGAGAGCCGAAGTCGCTAGACTCAGTGCAGAGGCCGCGGGCTTAAGAAATGAGAACGACGAACTCCGCAGAAATGCAGTAGGACAACAAGAACAAACAGCCGATTGTAAGCTCCAAACCACTTTCTATAAGTTTTCAAAAGCTGACCTAGGAACTAGTGATGCGCCAGCTTCAACAATTACAAAGCCTCGTCGGGGCTAGAATGGGACAACCGACAGCTCCTCAGGCTTTGATGTGAAATTTCCCCTAAGCTTTCTTCTTTACTAAGTTTATACAAATTACAAGACATGGAACGGTCGTTAGGGAGTTGGTCGCGGAAACATTAGCATAGGGATGGCATGACCAGCGTGTTAATTTGCAGCATTTGGGCGTGGACGGAGTTTCTGAGTGGAACGATATACCAGGTCTCTTCTCCTTTGAGACTTCTCATCAGGATCGCTTCTTATTGTGCTATAGCTGTATACTAATAGACTAAAATTGCATGGCCTATTGATCTCTTCCGGAAGGACTTGCGCCTCAGGCATACCGTAGGGCTGATCCATCTCAAAGAAACACTTTACCTTATCCCATTCATCAGGCATCACCTATTCCCTGAAGACGGCGAATCTCATCCGCCTCCCATCTGGCTGCCACTTCCACGCCACATCTCCAGACCGTTCCTCTTTAGGCAACATCTTCACCTCCACTATCCATGTCGTTTCAGTCGCCTCAGATACTTCCTTCCACATTCGCTTAAAGCTATCCTCATCATGTCTCCAGATAGTTGCCTTGCCGTCATCGCTCCGACGCACTTGCTCCCCTGCGGTTATGCTTCCTGCCTGCCTGCCAAACACCACGCTTCCCTTTTGCTCCTTCAAAAGCTGCACCATACGCTTACAGACGTCCACTTGCTGTTCCCAGCTAAACAGATGCAGAAACGAGCCAGCCCAGATGACATCAATCTTCCCATTCAGCTGACTCAATTTCGATGTAGAATCAAAGACATCGGCAGCAATGAATGTGCTTGTCAGTGTCTCCTGATCGCGGAAAAGTTCATAGCCTAGGTCGAAGAACTCGGAGCGCAAATCCGTGCCGTAGATGCACGAAGCCGGTACGCCATCCAAAACGAGCTTGCGGATCTCATGGCCGAACATGCAGCCTAGATCGAGGACAGTTTCTCTGCCTGTTTTTAGGCGCGAGAGGATTGTGGGGTAATGAGGTGAGAGGCTGACTGCTAGGTCAAGGAAGCGGAAGCCACCAATGCACTGCTTTTGTGTCGGTGGAGTGCGACTTGAGGGTTAAGAGTACTCACAGGATAGGGCCAAATTTGCCAGGCTTGATCGCGCTGGTTAGGGTTAGCAAGAATGCAGATGCAGATAGACGGAAAAATATAGGCACTTACAATCTTTCGTACGTGTGTCTCAACCTCGGCTGCAGGAATCTTGCTATAAATCTCAAGTAGTTCACGAGCTGGATCAGCCAACTTCAAATCCTCAGTATACCAAGGGACGTTCTTGTCTCTGCTGCCTACTTCCGGTTGCTGAATGCTGCTCTGATCTTCCATCGTGAATGACTGATATAAAAGAGCACAATTTAAAGACTAGCTCATGAGAAACAATGGCCAAGAAGTTCCATCCACAGTCTTATATATCTTGGACGCGTGTTTCCACCGCTTAAAATGTAGGTGTGACTCGGATTCGGGTTCAAGTCCGGTCCATGTGCCGTTAAGCTACATATTTCCGGGATCGGATTTTACTTGATATGTGGGCGGACTTATGCATCCGCGGTGACAAACGCGTCCTCGGTATCATATATGGAAGAGAATATGCATCTGCCGTGTCGATAAATGAACAATTGTTCAAGATAGATTTGAGCTGGATTTCAAGGGTGGATGAACTGGGAGGACGCGTACGCAAACAATAAGTATGTGCATACTAGTCAGAAATGGCAGAACTCTACAAATTGTTTTAGAATGTATGTATACAGGTACTAGGGTTCAATCAAGAAGTGTATACAGAATTTCGTGCCGCGATGACTACAAGAGAAAATGTGTATAGTGAGAACGCCAGCACCATCCTTCAGCCGATTGTTTTGAGAATTCACATAACTCTAAGAGGAAACTTCAAAGTGAGAAGCAGAGTGAAAGCTTTCGAGGTCTTTGTACATGTACCGCCAACAAGTCACCTATAAATGATGGTAGGTGAAGGATTGCCAACGCAGCCGACAGTTGGTATGTCAGGCATCGCCAGAGCCCTTAATTTCTAGTGAAAGCCTCTGCAAGCAATCTCTTCGGCCCCTCTAAACTTAGAGTTGGATACGTAATGTGATCGGGCTTATATAATTTGTGACCTCCTATCTATTCAACACAGGCAAGCCACTAGCTAGAGAATGCTTAAGATCGAAAGTATTTCCATAATCTGATAATGGCTTCAGAAAGAAAGAAAATAAACCTCACTGAATGGCATCGTAATGCTGATACTCTGTGTGACATCCTACACCATCAGAAAACAGGATGATTCCTGGATTTTAGAGCTTCAAGCCGCACATCAAGACCTACCCCACCATAGAAGAGCAAAGGACAGACCTTAAGCCGCATCAGGCAAGCGGGGTCAAGCTTCAGACCACCACTCAAAAATTCTCTCTGTCTTTGCCTCTCTCTAGATACCACCCAAATTGCATTTTGCACTAGTACTATCAAGGAGACAGATAACTCGAATTCTGCAACGCTGCACGTACCATATTAGCTGGTAGCAAGCGCTCCCATTGCAACTTAGCTGATATGGTGGACGTTGGGGAAGACAGCAACGTAGACGCGCGTGAGCTTCGCGGGCCCTCGGTAAAGCGTCAGGCTGTAGTCAATTTGAGTACTGAGTCACAGGAAGCTGGGCGAGGTGACTTTGATGTTGCTCGAGTTGAGAAAGTCTACAAGTAAGATCGATCAATTGGTCTTCAAAAGACTTCACTGGCTGACGAGAGATTTAGGAAAATTGACCGACGGATCATCCCAGGTATTTGATAATTTGAGGCACAATATTCATTACTAAATTCACAACAGCATTCTGGCTTCTGTACTTTCTGTGCTCTGCTATTCGCTCCAATGTCGGCCTTGCTCAGACAATGAATGAGGCGGCAGGACATGATCTCGAGCAAGTCCTTCATTTGACAGCCAAGCAAACCTCTACGGCTCTTGCCCTTTTCTACGTAGCTTACGTCGTCTTCGACTTTCCCTCCAATTTGATTATGACAAGGCTAAGCCCCAGGTTATGGATGTCGAGAATTGTCCTTGCTGTTGGGATCATTGGTGCATGTTTCGCTGCTGTCCAGGCTGCTTGGAGTCTTCTGTGAGTCATGTGCCTTCCTCCAATTCGATCTCTAGGGCTGATTCTTTCTAGGCTCCTCCGTTTTCTTCTGGGCGTAGTCATTGCTGGCATGTGGCCTGGAATGGCATACTATCTGACCCTATTCTACCCACCTTCTCGAACAGGAAAGCGAATCGGGCAGTACTTCACCGCGGCCCAAGTGTCTGCGGCCGTCGTTGGCTTGGTATCTGCAGGCTTCCAGAAGATGGATGGGCTACATGGACTGGTCGGGTTTCAGTGGATGTTCCTCCTCTACGGCCTCTGTGCTATAGTATTAGGAATAGTGCTATTATGGTGGTTGCCAGATCGCCCCTTGCCGCCTGGCGAAGCACCGGTTCGGAATGGTCTCCTGAGATGGTTGCCTGCAAGTCCACCTGTCTTGACTGGCGAATATGCTATGGTCCACTATCATGACCTCACGCGAGTATACCATCCTAGACCATGGACTTTGAAAGACTTGGCTATGGTGTTGATTGACTGGCGCCTTTGGCCTTTAGTCCTGATGTATTTTGGTGTTGTAGGAGTGGGTATCGGCACACAACTTTATGGAACAGTGATTATCTCTGGGATTGACCCCAGCTTCTCGGGGATAACTCTCAGTCTGCTGTTCGCTCCCATCTGGGTGGTAAGTTCATTTTTTTGCAGACGTTAGTCACATTGCTAAAAGCGGCCACTAGATGGACCTTATTGCAATCTTGCTCGTAACCCCTATTTCTGATCGGTTCCACTTCCACCGAGCAATCTTTTTCTCTGCAGCTGTATGCATTCAAATCGCTGGATTGCTGACAACTACGTTTGCACCTATCTCTCGCCCTTGGGCTCGGTATGGTGGGCTCCTAATGGTCGGATTTGGACTTGGCCCAACAGTGCCAATTTGTATGACTTGGACCAATGAAATCTTTCAGAGACGCCATGGTGAAGTTGGTGTTGCAGCCGCATCTGCACTCGTTTCGGGACTTGGTAATTTGGGTAGTATTATGACAACTTATGCGCTGTACACCGGCTGGCCCCAGGACGCAAAGAAAGGCCCACACCAATATCGGAAGAGCAACTTGTCTATGATTGGTATTCTCTGCTTGAGCATTTTGAGTAGCATCGTGATGACTATTCTGCTCCGTGTTCTAGGCAACGAGCCAAGCAATAAGATCATAAGTAGTAGTAGCTCCACCAGTGAAGGTGCTAATGGGTTCCAAGACGGCGCTGCCCGACGGGAGCTTCGCCAGCGAGGCTTCGGAAGAATCTTCTGGAGCAAATAAGCATCTTCAAAGGAGCCAAGGATGGGACGGACGTCCGGAGACTTTCAACAATTGGGAAGTATGGGCTGGGACTGCTTGCTGGTGGAAGTTGATCCTCCCTCCTATACAAGGAGTTCAACCTTCTTGAGCAAGGTGTTTTGCTTGTCCATTTGCTATTTGGTTTTTGTTTGATTTTTAGCGTTGATACCCATTAAGCGTTTGAATATGCTATCATTCAGGGCTCTACCCTGACAGCGAAAATGTTCTGCGCTATCGCTGGGACGGCGTATAGGACTGAGACGGCACCGACGAGAATGCTTGTCTACGCTATCGTTATGGGCCGCCTCGTGGGATCTGACTTCATCTAGTATTGATGTATCTTTCATACAACATATCTAGCACCTAAAGATGAGTACCTTCGGATATGAAAATACGTTGCAGGTGATCTATACTAGTTAGACGTAAGCCTTGGAGTAGGATAAGATAGAGAACCAAGTCGCATTGTAAAAGTTGCCGGAGGGCGTCACATAGTTGTCTAAGAAATATTGAACACAGCTAAGAGGCGAGATATTAGTTGGCAAAACTCCGCGAATGTTCTTTGAAGTACCCGTTACGGGTCTGAAATTTCACTATACCAAGATTTAACTGTCGAAAAATAGTCGTCATTGAGCTAAGTGCACTGATCTGTGCTGCTACTGCTTGCGCCTGTGACCAACCCGTGAGTATCATCCCGCTCCCTCCCATCCCACGAAACACTCCTGACGCCAAATCAGAGCCGCTCCCACCAACCTAGAGATTAATGAGTTATCAAATAACGCCTGATCCTACAAAAAGTACACTAAAAAGCTTGTACAGTGAACAGCAGTTGAGATATTATGTGGCGTAACGCCTGCAGGTCCTTTGCCAACGGGATTATAGAGGGCGACTTGAAAATGTGTCGAGCAAGTCGTTCAATAATCCATATCCATTGAACCGACGATGTCTTCACTCGCGCCTCGGGCTGGGGCTTTATAATCCTGTTCGTCTGACTCATCATCGGCTTCATCTTCGTAATCGTCGCAGAAATCGTCTCCGTGAAACAGGATATCATCTGTGTCAACTTCATCCTTGTTCCACGAGGAAACTACTGTGTCTTCCAAATCTACTTCTTCACCATTAGTGACATCAGCTGCTCTGTCACCCAGCCAGTATCTTGCACGCTTATTCGCTCCTGGATCATACCCACTATGACTTCTCTTCGACATATTGCTTCGCTGAGTTGGGCTATGAGTCACTACAGGAACTCCTCGTAGGTAAAAATAGGCAATGCGTTTCCTGTCTTTGTTGAAAAAGAAATAATTCAAGCTCCAGATGGAGCCCTCCTCTCCATCAAAAGGATCGTCCGGCGGTGCCCAGCAATAAACAGTACACTCCTTGAGTGTCATTTCTTTATCGACCAGCGCCCACATATTGGGACCCCATGCTTGACTAGTCACCGGCGGAGATGACGTGGTAGCGTAGCTTGTTTGTGGTGGAACCTGGACCGTCACGCCTGTGCTAGGCCTTAGATTGAACAATGTTGAATCGATATTGCCCATTACCGCCTTTAGGCTCCGCTCTTTTCGAAAGTCTGCTGGCCTGAGGATATGTGAGAAGTCATAATCGGGGTGGCTTGCGTTCAGCGTGGCGATGAGGTATGCAAACGTACGACGGCTTGAGACTTCGCTCAAAGGACCAAAAGGGCTGGACCGAGATAAGTTCAAAGGGGGTTGTCCGGAAGGATCGGGCGACACGGACGCGGACAATCGAAGGAGGGATTCATATTGTGATTCCAATGAATTTTCAATATTCCGATACAATTTCTTGTCTGAGCCTGCAGCTTTTGTCGTGTAGAGATCGCAACCGCCGATGACGTGACAGTCAGGAGTATCGAAATTCAACGCCGCCGTCACTGAATCGAAATCACGAAGCGGAAGGAATTTCATCCTGGCTGATGCACTGAGTCCTGCTCCTAGATATGATTTATCAACGAGATGAGGATGAAGGAGTTATGTTGGGAAGGAATGTATGTCGTCCAGGTAAAAGCGTGTGGCGCCGGGCCCGAGGGAACTGATGGAGATGCGACCTTTTGAGGGTGACTCTTCAGACTCGGAGAACGGCCGACCAGGAACTTGTTGTCTCGAGAACGCACAGGAGAAAGGTATCGATGATATGGGGAGTTTGACTGCTGCTGCGGCAGCGCTTGATGATGAATGAGGAGAGTGTTCGGTGAACCTGCTGAGGCTGAGAAATCAAGGCAAGACACTTCCAACGCTGGCTGCGAAGGTCGCGTCAAGTGTTTCTCAAGCTAGACTGGCGTCTAGCAGGTAGAGGACATCGTAAGGACGGGGGAGTGAGAAGGTGTTGATGGAGTTGGACGAGGAGGCGTCGCGAGATGGAAAGGGTGGAGGTCAACATCCGATTGCGATAACCTTGCGCTAGTAAGCGAGAGGCCAATCCGCTGAAGTTGGCAGGAAACACCATGTGTTCACAGAGGTCGACGTAACTGGAACGTCGGCCGCTGGGTAATCCGTGAGAGTAAAGAGCCACACTGAATGTCATATCCTTCAACGGAGTGGAGTGGGTCGCGGTCAGATGACTATACCCATAACGAGAGAATGATGTTATCCGGGAACGGTACAGTACGCATACGTATGCTAGCTCGGGCGTCCGTGATCACCTAAGCTGCTTTCATACGATCTGACATCCGCATCTTCTTTTTCCGGTTCTGGCCGCAATGCTGTGATGTCAGCATAGCAGAAATAGAATAGAAGATTCAATACACGAATAGGGAGAATAACGTTTAGTATCCCCGCTAAGCGGTTCTATAGCTTGTCTTGAGGGCGGCTCGAAGGGTTCATAAGTCAAAATTAGACATGAAGCTCATTTTCGATCATCAGCGTGTGGTAATTTTGTAAGAGGTACTTATCGCATCATCCCTTGATTCACTTTGACGCCTCAACACGACAGGAAATTTCAAATCTTGCCACAAGCTCAAAGACACCAAACGGATCCAGGAATGAAATGTGGCCTGAAATCAATACAACAGCATCCACCTCGATGCAGGAGCTCAGATTATACCGGCCGAACGGAGTCCAGTAACGATGTCTTCGGCAGCCTAGAATCATGCGAAAGAACTATGTTAGCAGGAATGTGAAATCGTAGAAAATATGTATTGAGCTTATGTATGACCCCGTTCCAACGCCAACCTTGAAAAATTATCCATAGCAGTACAAAATTTCGTGTTCACATGATCTTTGTAACCTCTTCATCGACCTGGGCCATGTTACAACGTGTCAGTAGGTAAGAAAAGGCCAAGGAAGGGATTAGATTCTGATAGACTTCGAGGACGAAGAACCGTGCAGTATCGAGCCTGCCGATAACTCACCTCAGTATCCTCTATTGAGTCTTGCGCCGATATTACTCTTAAGACGTTCTTCTTGCTGCTCTCTTGCATCTCCCCAGCCAGTAGTAACTCGTCCAGAATGAAGTACGCCTTTTGGAAATTGAAGATCTGTAGATTGTGAGGTTTGGACCGTTAATTATGGCAGTGCGACATACAATATCCAACTTAAATTGATTTCAGTATTTGAGCGACTTTACGGGATACAAGGTAGGTATCAACTCACCTCGCAGACATTTCCGTAGTACTTGTCCATCTGCTCTACATATCGATGGACGATCTCAAGAGTGATGAGCTCATTATCCGTCGAATTACATCCAGCAATGAAAAAGAGGGAGGCGTAGCGTCGGTAGACAATTTTCGAGTCTGGACACAACTCCCATCAGCAACCGCACATCATCGATTGACAAGAGGGTACTAACCTTTGTATTCTAGAAAATTGCACATCCTAGTCCGCCGTGCTAGCACGAGTTGAGAGACATCTTTGATAATTTTGGCCTTCTCCTTCGGTGACAGTGTGGTGAACCACTTTGCAAGCCTCTATTCGCGGTTAAGCTTAACACCCAAGAGACTCCGTCTGGATAGATAGCTACGTACGACTTTACCCTGCCGCGAGAGCAGGATCAGGTAACTAAAACGATATTAGAATCATAGCGAGCTAGGCGAGGGAGTATAGTGACCTACTTGATAGCCATCTAGAGAGATACAAAGGTTCTTGGAACCCTTAGGCTGCGGTGTGCATGTCGATGCGGTGTGCTGGGTGGGCGCCAAATTTGCGAAAGTGGATAAACTTCGGACCGTACAATCGGCCATGGAGGGGTACGACTGTGACAAAACTAAACCAAGTCAAAAGTATGTGATTATGACAATTTTTTGATTATTCTATGGGCAAACTTTCTCTCTGTAAATAACAAACTTCTATTCACTTATGATCCTTAAGAACTTGTTTCCCCCTAATACCGCTTTCTCAAGAGCTCCTTGCCAAAGGAAAATTGCAGCTTCTCCCTTCCGGCCATTTATAATCAACTCCTGCGTACACCACCTCGGTCGCAATGACACGTCTGATCCTCTCTACTTCGTAAGACCATTTGATTTGCTATGACCTCTCAATCCCATCTTACTGATTACCCCTCTCAGCAATATTGTGAACGGGGGACCTACCATAATACGAAAACCTGGATCAGACAGGTCCAATCTCGAATTCCTAAATTCTCTTCGAAGCAACTTCCTCGCAGCCCAGCAAGATTACTCTCCACCCGTGTCTGCGACAAACGGGAACGGTAGTCCTATAGACAGTGAAAATGACTTTTCTGGACGGCCGCCACCCTCCATCTGGACGAGCCGAGATGGCTCTGACTATTACATTCCCACCGTAGACTGGTCCCTTTCTGGTCTTTCG
The DNA here is from genome assembly GCA_003988795.1 of Proliferodiscus dingleyae. NCBI lineage: Eukaryota > Fungi > Ascomycota > Leotiomycetes > Helotiales > Lachnaceae > Proliferodiscus > Proliferodiscus dingleyae. Next base: position 86,419 of record QYAK01000002.1, on the reverse strand, counting down.
GAAGAGCCCAGTCAATACGACATCACGGTCAAATTATTTTATTTACCTGGCGCGGAAGTCAAGAACAGAGAACAATATGCAAAGGATGCAGTACGATTAGTGTTGAAAGAATTACGGGTTGAGTATATCGATCTCCTAATCGTATCATTCCCTGGAATGTCCTTCGATGGCGATTGTGAGTGGGAAGCAGACAGGAAAAATTCGTCGCAGGGCAATGATGAAGAGGAAATTGCTTCCTGGCCTGTATTTGAAGAGCTCTGCAATCAAGGTGTCGTGAAGAAGCTAGGCCTGGCGGAATTTGGGAGTGAGAAATTATCGAGATTCATATCAAGAGTCAAGGTACCGCCACAGGTGGACCAAGTCAACGTTAAGGACTGTTGTAACGTTCCACCGCCACTCTTGAAATTTGCAAAACTTGAGAACATCGAACTGTTGGTGCATAACGATTGTACGAACATACTCCCGAGTGGATCTCTGAGAGAACTTTTGGGCCAGGGAGTTAGAGGAGCGGGAGTTCTTTCAGAGTCGAAACGGGGTCTCGAGGGCATGAAGGGAGAAATTACTCCCAACTGGGTCGTTAAGTACACCGCAGTCGTCCGAGACCGGGGCGTAATTGAGAATAAGGGCTATTTTGCGGTGGCAGAGTTGACAGAGTGACCACTTCATGAAACAGCCAGAATAATATATGTATGTGTGAGTTTGTTTGCCTGAGACAGACGATAGAGAAATAGCGCATAGCGTGTGGGCATAATTTGAGCACTTGTCAGTCTTGAATGACCAAATACAGGTATTATTTTACCCTTTTCGTTCGCGCAGATAACCTTCATCAAACCTTAGTTATCCCAACATGCTACGTTTCCTGCCCCTCATTCTAACCTCTTCCAATTTCTTCAACACTACATTTGCTCCCTTGAAGCTCTTCCCATAGGCGCTAAGGACGTCAGGAAATATCCCTTCCGCTCGAGGATGGGTGCTCCCAAATGCCCTTTCTAGCACATACAAATCGACAGCTCTATCTTCGTCCGCTGAGCTCTGGCTTGCTAGCCCGAAATCAATCAGCACAATCTCTCCATCCAATTTCTCTCCCACAGTTCCTCTAATGTCATCTCCATGAGCCGCATCGCCCTTCTCCGGCCTCAGCATTAGATTGCTCGTCGTTAGATCGCCATGTATGATCCCCACAGCATGCAACCTCCCGACCGCAGCCCCTATCCTTCCCATCAAGTCTCTAATAACCAGTTCATTATCAACCTCTGTCCCTTCATCTCTATTTATCTTTAAAAACTCATTCAATCGTATCCGTACCACCTGCCCCTCGACCCACTCTACCATAAGCCATCCTTCTCGTTCATCTAGCGCATATACAGCAGGCACACTGACTCCTTCCTTCCTACATTTCACCAGAACCCGGGCTTCTGAGAGTATTCTGTGTTTTGTCAGACGTGCATCGAGGATGGGGTGCCGATAAGATTTGGAGGGGCGATATTTGAGGGCGCAGGGGAGAGTTGGGAGGAGGTAGGTGGAGCGGTACAGGAGCGCTTCTGCGCCTTGGGTAATGAGTGTTGGTGGGTATGAGCCAGATTTGAATCTTGATGGGAGCGGAGAGGATGCTGAAGGTACAGCAGAGGCCTCTTGTGCTGCTAGGTTTTCCATTTCGCTGGTTGTTTTGTTGATACGGGTTGGAGGGGTTTGTCGATGGAGGGGCAGTTTTGGCGGGGTAAGGTAGGGACTGAGTGAATACAAATTCAGACCATTTGAAGGGTCACAATTATTCGACTTTACCTTCGAGATATCCTTGAAATCAACTATTCTTAAGTCTTGAAGCTTTTGTTCATGAAGAGAAGAAGCTAGGTCTGAAGTAACAAGTAATTTATTACATTCATTGGCACGTGATGAATCTGCAAGTACAAGGGTCACAAATCTCAACAGCCAACAAGATGGCAATGTCACCACACCTCAATGTACAATTTGCTGCCGTACATGAAGTCATTGCCCAACTCATCACGCATTCGCAAAACAACACATAGCTATCAGCTATGCCCAAGCCTCGAATCTCACACGTTACTGTTCTCTAAACTTTTCAGATGGCAGAAGCGTCTGACCTGCCTCTGCTCACGATCCTGCTACTCTTGACCGCCTGTTTGGTCTCTCTTTTTGTGCTCGCCCAGATTGCAACAACTTACACACACGCATACCTCGCAGCGCCCACCGAGATTATAACCTTTATCGACACAGTCGATTTCTCCATCCAGGAGAATGAATCATACGATCGAGATCTTGCGAAGGTGCAGAGGTTGGAGGATAAGCTGAGGATGGGGAAGCTGCTCCGGGAAATACAGAAAATTGGCGATGATCTGAGAGAGGACTTGAATAAGTTGTTGATCGACGAAGGAGGAACTAGACTCAAGTCTAGTACAAGACTGTTCTGGGCGGCAAAGAGAGGACGTTTGGAGGAAAGAATGAGGAGGTTGGATCTGCTTAGGATGAGATTCTTAGTAGTCTACATGGGTCTGATTGCCTCGAAGGGTACGGAACAGCCAAAAGATATAGAAAAACAGCAGCATCATGTTCCGAAGATGGCCGTACGGCCCGCTCTGCCTCATGCCTTGACGGAGGGTCTCCAGAAAAAACCGCCGCTCCGAAGGCTGGCGACGCAGGCTATGGGGCATAACGACAACGTTGGGGAAGCACCAAAGCAGGGATGGATGGGAGTTGTTGCTGAATTGCAGATGTCACCGTTGATGCACAAAAGACGTGCTTCGATAGAGACATCGATAGGTAGCCCACGAAGTCCACGCGCTTCACGATTATCGACATAAACATATTGTCTCTCGACTCCGATTCGTAACGACTACAACAACATTGATATATATATGCATTCCCGTGGACGAATTACGATTTATGGCCCTACAGGTGTAGCCCAAGCTCGGCTGGAAAGCTCTGCTAGGATCTACCCCTATTTCAGATACCCCTCGATTTTCAGAATCCATTCAAGTTCATTCTCGTAACGAACGTTCACGACGACACCAGAGCATTTCTTATCATCAATTCATTGACGGCTCTTCTGTGCTTACACGATCATCATCTTCATACCCTACTGCATCCCGGGTGACGACATCAGTCTCGTTCATGACTCAATTAATCACGAAACTTACGGTTACGAACAGCACGCTCTTTGGCATTTTCCTATGACCCAGTCTAGATTCACAAATCTCTTCTAATAGTGTCATTGTTGAACATTTGTACATGATTTGAAAGAGCCACGCGCTTCAGGCGTTAGGAGATAATTTTGGCTTTCATGATACCCCGTCTGTAAATCAGTGGATTTGAAGGATGCATAGTAGCATGAAATATCATTATTTGATTAAGAACTCGTAGGAACCTTTTGGTTTATTATTTGCCTCATTTATATGCTGCCCCGCTCCGTAGGATAGAGGACATGGGTGGACTTTAAGTAGCATCATATTTTAGGACAAAGATCCTCTGACATGGAAGCAAATGCGGTGCACATTACTGAGGTACTGGTCAATTATAGACAGAAACTTTCAGAGAAAATAAACTTCCCAGCGTGATTGGTCAAGATATATTTATCTTTTATGTCCGTCGTAATATATTTATGTACGCCTCTGGTAAAAAATGGGGCCAACCTCATCGGAACTTAAATCACATTTCAAGCAATCGGATAACAAACTTCTTCATTCCTTCATCGAAAATGTGCTTCGCAAATCTGGTATCTAAAATCACATCATACAATTCGAGTCGAGCTGTGAACAGGTCATATGCGTCGAAGTACGCAACAGAAAGTAATGTTTTCCGACAATGGTACCGTAGACATCGTAGCAAGATCCCCCAATTTTGATGATATTAAACACGAAAATGAGGTAGAAATAAATAGATAGCTCGAATGAATAAGATCAATGGACCTTTTTCCGGCCAAACATCCTTTGGAATGTGCCGGCTTCTTCCTTCTGCAGGATGGGTGTGAAGGTCTGCGGCTGTGACTGAATGGGAGGTTCACTCCTCATAAGGAAGTCAGCGAGATCATCAGTCCTACTTTTGGAGGGTAGGACCGCGTCCCGGGGTTGATAGTTCATTTTCGACGCCCGACTCCTAGCAGAATTGGCTTGTGTAGAGTAGTCACTGCCGTTTGTGTCCCGAGTTGCGGATGACAGAGAAGTGGTGCTAAACTTGGCAGCAATAGGAGTGTATGAAGGTCTCCTGACTGGTAGCGCTGTAGAATCTTGACCAGAGGTCCTCGGTTTCGGTGGGATTTGGGGCGCGGATTCTCTGCGGCTAAAACGAGCCATTAAGCTAGGTGTACTAGACTTCTTCTTTACACTGGTTTTGCTGGTAGGCTTGGGGACCGAATCGAAAACGGATGTAGTTTTAGGCTCATTTGGGGGTGGATAATCCCGAAGAAAGTCAGCAAGGCTTTCTTCATGGATAGGTTTGGCCCTTGGCGCGACGGCCTCAAATTCGTCCTCCTCGTCAGAGAAGTCGATGGCATAAGGATCTCGAACTCTACGAGTCTTGCGTTTTGGCATCATGTTCTCCTCATCAAAGTTGCTTGTTTGACTAGAAACTGGTTTGCTTTTAGAGCTTTGGCCGAGTAAAGCACTCTGAGAATTGACAGAGCTGTCAACAGAGGCCGATGCTTGGCTATAGCCCGAATCTGGTAGAGCAGCATCAACAGCCCTGCCACCGGCTGCTCCAGACATTTGATCAGAATCCATGGTGCTTCGGAATGGGGCTACCGTGCGAGGAATACGGTGAGAATCGTTTTCAAGGCGAGGTCCGGAGCGGACAAAATCAATCAGATCGCTGATACTGTCCCCCCTTTGAACTACTGGGTCCCGTGCTTGTAGCTTAATCCGCCCAGCCGATGATTCTGCACGTCTTGGAAGGCTAGAAAGAGCTGAAACCCGTGGGGTGGAACCACTGGCATTCCGGACCGATCCATTCGCCCCCCTATGAGACTGTGCAGATCGGGGAGGGGTGGGTTGTGCTTGAACAGACCGAGCAGCGACAGGCTCGTAAGAATTTGCAGGTCCTAACAATAGTACTTCTGTTAGCACAGATCGTTTCGAAGCGATAGGTGACAGCGTAGGCATCTTCAAGCATCTTAGCGTACCTGTGCTCCTAATAAAGTCTGCAAAATCCCCGATAGAATCTCTATCAACGCGAGCATCTCGGGCTTGAGGTGCGTTCGGACGAAGTCTTGCTGCTGGAGACCTATTTGAGGTGGTCGGAGCAGGGGTATTCCCAGAGATCTGTTTGCCAGATTTGGTAGATGATTTCGAGACATCACTCGGCGGATTTGAACGGAGAGCAGACAGCTTAGTAACCGAAGATGAGTGCGAACGACTGGTAGGTGGTCTTTGGCTCTCGGGCGGCGCAATGACCGGTGCTGCAAATCGTGGACTATGTGGACTATCCGGACCCTAAACTTCGCGTTAGTCTCGAGGATCGAATAGTGAGTAATTGTCATTTACCTCAATATTACGCATATTCTCCGGCGTCAAGGTGTATTGGATGGTCTGGTCGCTTCTGATTAGCTGCTCAAAACTTTGATTCTTATCCTCCACAGCGCTTCGCGAGCTATCCTGGGAAGTTCGCATTGCTTTCAGTTTGTGTGAAGTCGACGACGAACTTGAGGCTGAAGTACGAATAGACCTTTGGCTCTTGGCATTGTCTGGGCCTTTGGGAAGAGAATCCTCTCTGCTAGGTCGCGGTGGAGAGCTGCGTGGGATTGTCGAAGTCTGACCCCGCACAGGTCTCTGCTGTTCCCCGGCTCTTTGCGTATATGGTAGTGTCGATATAGAGCCAGAGACAGAATGAGGATGGCCATAATCCGAAATACTTCTGCCATCAGTATCAGGCGCAGCAGAATAGTTCTCATCGGTAGTATCGGGCACCACTTCCGTCATTTCACGGAGAGGAGTGAGAGGAAGCGCGCCGTTCTCGATGCCAGGGGTACTTGCGGCTCCCCCTGAACGTCCGCTTGGTTGGTTAGGTCGACGAACCTGATTATCTTTAGACCCGGGTGCGTCTCGAGATTGGCGAGCAGGAGGAGCTGCAGAGAGTACAAATGTCCCTGGCGCAGGCGGAGCTGACACAGGTTGCTCAGCCTTGCTTGATACTGGCTGAGCAGTCGTAGGGCTTGGGTAGAAGTCAACGCCTGACATGGCAACAGCGAGATCCGATGGTATTGCCGTGATTGGAGCAGATTCCAGTTCACCTGTCTCGTCCACCTCAGAGATCGAAGTTCCAGCACTGTTCCTAGTATGCATCGGAGTCAAGGAGCTCCCACGACTATGTGGACTACCATTTGGAAGTCGAGATATGGGGCTCGCAACTCTAGGTGCCTGTATATCAGAGAGGGCAGAATGTGCACTGGTTGGAGATATGATGACAGGCCGTCCAGAGCCAAGATCGTTGGCGTCCACCGAGCCAGCTCGTGACAAGGAGGGACTTCTCGGAGATGCGACATCAATGATTCGCACAGAGTGAACGCTGGGTGATCTAACACTTGAGTGCCTAGACAGCGCTTTGTTGACCTCGTCTGGCGATATTGAACCAATTGAGATGCGTGAGGATGTCATTATCTGGGGCTCCTCCACAAGTTCTTCTGCATCGACATCTGATTTGGAGTCAGCTTCAGTTTGGGGAGTTGATCCGCTTGCTACGGCAGCAATGCCTGCCACAGCGGCTACTCCAGCGGCCGCGACGCCAGAGACAACTCCAGCTAAAACGGCTCTCATTTCCGAGGGGCGTTGTTCATCGTCCTTCACTTCCACCGCCTCATCCAAGTTAGACTCGGAGGCTGCCACATCGATATTTTCCTGCTTGGTCGATGACCTTTGACGCTTGGAAATTGGAGAGGTTGTTTGGGTAGGCAAAGAGTACGACCTCTTTCTTGTCTGCCCATTTAAGAATATAGGTTTGTCTAGCGAAATTGGCGTCAGAGGGCCTGTTCGATTCAGATCAAAAACGTTGATGCTCTTCGGACGTGGACGCTGTATCTCCTCATCAATGATATGATCTTCATCCTCATCGTCACTACACAGTGCCAGGCCGGGAATTTCAATCTCTCTCACATCATTGCTCGACAATGGGAGAGGTATACCAGCTGCAAGCTCATATTCAGCTAGAATAGTAGCAAGGGACGGTTGTTGATCATCTTCTTCCGTATTGTCTTCTGGTAAATTGCTCTCTGCCCGCAATGCAAATTCTCCAGGAGATCGCGGCATGGAGATAGAAGTTGTAGGTGACCGTATACGCTTCTTCCAGCCTCTCCAAAGTCGACCCAATGTCCGATCAAGAGCAACCCGCTCTACATCAGCCTCGTCCACAATCACGCGCTCAGCAATGCCGTTGGTTGAGCTGATGCCATCCCGCGCTTCTTTTTCTATTTTTGTTCTCAATCTCATAAAAGCGGCTTGCCCTGAGACTACCAAGACCTGCTCTCCCATGAACTCCAAGATAGATGTGAGAAAAATTGCGACTGCCGGAGAAACAACACCGGGGCCAGAAGTGGATGAGTGTTCCAGATGCTCTCTCTCGGTCCAAAAGTCTTCGTCTTCTTCCTCCATATCTCCAAGCGACGAATACACCATGCATCGCAGGCGTGTGCGCTTCCAGATTAGTTCCAGATCCCAATTGCCATTCGGTTGCGGACCATTGTGAAACGCTCGCAATTCATCGTCATCTCCACCACCCAAGTATTCATACAATTCCTGTTCAGCGCCATAGATGGCGTCTTTAGCAAGCTTCGGTTTTAGAACCTCGACCACAGCAGGCCGGAGAGCGGCTAGCGATGTGGACTTCGAGACGGAGAGAAAGTTGAATAGTAGTTGATCGAGAAACCTGTTCACCAACTTCAAGGCAGTAGGAGCCACCAGTGCTGTCTCTCCAGAGGGCTCGATGCCATTCTGATCAAGCCAGCTTTGAGACTGGCTATCGTGATCATTTGTAACAATTTGAGAAGCCGCAGAAGCTGCGACGAACGCGGGGTCAGGAAAGACTGTCGAAGGAGGCGATATCAGACCCCCATAACTAGTGGTCGATGGTCTGTCGCTCGAAATGCTATTTGATCGCCTTGCTCGCGGTTGATATGCCGGATCGGAAGGCGCCATTATTGTACTCTGCGTCGACGAAAGGTCGACCTCGCACAGCTCTGCCTGTATGTCCTCTCGCCCAAGATTTCAACTCGCTCGAGAGCCTGCTCTTTCGCGGTAGGAGGCAATCGATATGTCGGACGTAGGCTGCCGGGGGTCGCGATTGATGTTCCTTCCCACGGACCTATGTTCTAGAAAGACAGGTTAATTCTTGCGCAATTGCGGCTGACGAGAGATAGATGACGAAGGCGCAGTAGCTTTTGTGAGATCGGCAGCTGCCATCAATGCATTGCACAACACAAGAGGCGATGCCGTCCTACTGGAGAGAGAACATTGTGCCCGCTTGCAGCGCAACGTTGGGATGCTATGTGATGGCGTGGTGGTGAACATTCGAGAATGAAAATTTCATGGACAATGCCGAACTACGTGCATCTGCGAAGTGGACGTCGGACAGTGCAGAAATCGAGGATGAAACACATTGTCTAGAGATTGGACATACCTCGAACAGATCAAGGTCCCGGGACTTCTGGCCACGCGAAACCAGCCGTGAAGCTGAGGTGCCGGAGCGCACGATTGCACAGTCCGACGTCGTGAGGCAATATGACGGTCGACCAGCCGCGGTCGAGATTATGGTCGCCGTGCAAGACGGGACTGATCAGTCTGTGGTGGAAGCTGTGTAGACAGCTCGTGGAAAGAGGATGGGCCGACCTGGAGAGAATCCAAGATGTCGACTCCAGATCCAGAGGGTGCAGGTGGATGGCTATTCGCCGGACTTCCGCTGACAGGGCTTGTTCTTTGACTAGAACAGGCTGGGAACACACGTCGAAAATTCCAATCCGAGCCAGAAGCAGCTCATCTAATTTTAGGGCTGTGAAAAGTCCTGGCACATCCTGAGAGCAGGAGCTTAAAGTTAGGGTTATAGATACAGATTCCCATGTACAGATCACATCTCGCTGGTTGCACGTAGATGATGGCTTCCTATCTATAGAGACCTCCATACAATTCGTCTCTTGCTCCAACTCGCATCGCCTGTACATTTGATATACTGTACATGCGTCTCAAAGAGGTACATGCAGTACTTGTCAGATACTGTACTGTACTGTACTGTACTGTACTGTACTGTGCAGCAGACGGGCGGAGCAACTGGGAAAGCTGGAACGGGAATGGGTCCTGGACGACAATAGTGTGGTGGAGTGGGAGTGGGAGTGGGAGTGGTAGTGTCTGGCCTAGCCTAAGGTAGCCGGAACGACCCATCACCCCCTGGCTGAAGCTTTCAGGGGCATACGGAGTAGAGTAGAGTAAGAGTAAGGTCAGTCCTGCTGTACTCCGTAAGTAGGCGTGCATGTGCATGAGACGAGACGAGACGAGACAAGACGAGGGTGAGGGTGAGGGTCTCTTGCCTTTTGCCTCCTAGTCTCGAGTCTCTCTCGCCTTTGGAAGCTTCGCTCGCAGGGGGAGGGCGGGGCGGGGCGGGGCGTGGCATGGCATGGCATGGCGGTGGGAGAAAAAGGGGGAAGAAGACAAGGGGCCACGCCAACTGTATTGTACTGTACGGTGCTGCACAGTATTATTTGGTGGACGACGAAGACTCTGAAATGAGAATGACGAGAGTCTAAAGGCGAGTCCGAGAGCTGAGTTTGGGTCCAAGCATTCGATACTGCAACTATGCAGCGATGCAGCGGTGCGGTGCTACCTTCACATATGGCGGAGGGGGTGGTTTGGTTGGTACTGTACGGTGCTGTGCTGTACTGCACACTGATTGATTGATAGCCTGGTGCTGACTGTGTGGTATCGAGATCGAGGTGTCTGAGCACTGCTCCGTCCAGTGAGAGTGAGAGGCTGGCCCTGCAGACACAGACACAGACACAAACACAAACACAGACTGACTGCAGAAGCAGTCGTCACAATTAGTGCTTCGCCATTAGAATACAGGAATAGCAGAGAGCTACGCCTTTGGTTGTGTGTGCTCTGGAAGTCTCGGAAGTCAGCAATCTGCTCGTCTGCTCGCCTGCTCGCTCCTCTCTACTACGCTACGCTTCCCTCTGCCTGGCCTAGCTTTGCATCGGGATATACTGTACTGTATGAGACGTCGACGTCTAGGTCTGGTAATCCCTCGTGGGCACCCAGTCCCGCCCACATGTGAAGACCATCTATCTTCGAGTTTAGGGCCTTCTGCTTTGGGGAAGGAGGCTTTTGCGCCCACCAAAATATATGGTCTGCTTATGCACTGGCCTCCGATTCAACGAATCGGCTCGTCAGACGGCCTGGAGATGACTCGCTTCTATCGAGTTTTGCGATTACTATTCATGAATTGTATCAAGCAACCCAAAAATTACCGCAGGTACAAGTACAAGTATCTCTGGATCTACCTATACATCATTCAATGGACATCCGTCAGCCTCTTGCTCGGGGTCTTTATGTCAAAAAACACCGATCTGTCTCTTCCTCCCGTTATAAATAGCACTGAGCCGGTCCAGCAGCCGTTCACGGTGTCATCCGGGGCAATCCAAATTCTGGTACCCGGAATTTACCAAGTTGCCCAGCTCAGTCCGTGGATCGACCATCAATCAGAAAGCCGATACCTAGTGCCCTGGGTCCTCGACTGGACACGCAGCTTTCGGTCCCTAAAGACGAAGACGAACTCGATCCGCAGATCTCGCTTACCACCCTACACTCAAAACTTAGTGTCATAATGACCCTCGGTCAGTGATGTGTGAAGGAGGCTGTGCTGCGCCCGGCTTGACGAGAGATCTGCCGTGTGTGCATGCACGACGTAATAGGATGAAGAAGCTCTGCTTTAGATATGCAGTGTTCCCAGGGCTTCACTGCAAGTAATATCGATTGCTAATGAAACAGTAATTGTGATTGGCCGGTCGAAGCATCGAATGATCGGCAGGATTTCTCTCTCTCAATTTACACCTTTGGAAAGAGGGTCGTGCAGAAACAAGACTTTTCCTGTGTCCTTGCTAGGTAGTGTGCACGTTTCGGCCACGGCGGCCTCATGAATAGAAACGGCCAAGAGTGATTGGACGGCGAAAGCTTTTTCGCGTGTGGCTTTGACCTGAGCATAGACTACCCATCTGTGTTCACCGCAGCTGCATGTCTCATTTCAGAGAGATGAGATACGAGATCAGTGTTCAAGTAGTGCCCCTGCGCTGAGCCCTTCATAAAATCCTCCTTAGTTCCGAGAATCCGCTGAATGAGAAACTTGAGGCTACACTCACGTCTAACTTGTTCTACAGTCGTGGATGACCATCGGAAATCTAAAAGCCACCAGAGCTAGCTAAGACTTCGAGATCCAGTGCAATAGCAATTAAAACTCCAAATCCATCAAGCCCCTTGCCCAAAATTCGCAATTATAATCTGCCAGAATTCGTGATACAGATCGACCACTGATATGACATTCGGACTTTCTCGATATTGGCTCCGACACAAAGCCAGACTTCGCAGATCAAGACTTTCATTGCAACAAAATCATGGAGATTGACCCAACAGAAACCCTATAGACTCGAGCGAACAGTCGTCTTAGTGGTCAAGATGTATTCAAAACTGTCTTCTAGTTGGCAAAGACTGACACGTTCATGATTACATTTGGACAAAGCCCAGACTACCGCAATACCCAATACCGGGCTTAATTATGGTACCACCCGAAAACCCAGAAACCGTTTCTTCTACGTATTCGAGGGATGCTATCTAGCGCCGGCAAATTGAATCTGTATCCTTCATGTCCTACAGCACATATCTTCGCAGCCTTCCATTATAGTAAGCAGCAGGCCTAGTAACGTAGCCAGACAAAGTCCCATTCACAACTGAAGGAAGAGAACCCGACGCCGATGCTTGTGACATCGTCGTGGCTGATATTCCAGTAGCTGTGATAAAAGTGCTAGTTGGATATGGAACAGAGCTCGTACCATTGGCGGAGTCACTTATCGTGCCTATCCCCGTCGACAGAAGAGTAGATGAACTGACTGTAGTCATAGTGGAGTTCACCGAAGCTGTTCCAGTGACCTGTCCAGAGGACGACGTAGAGACTGCTGACGAGCTCTGAGAAGTCGCTGATGACTGCACAGTCGCGGTGGAGATTGAGGTGCTACTCATTGAGATCGGCGATATGGGTGGAGCAACGAATGGAATGCAAACATCTGGGAAGCTATAGAGATTGTTGTTGTTATACAAGTCTTTAGACCACTTTGGAGTCTTGACGTCGTTGTCCTCAGTATAAGCATTAATGCTCAAGTCGACGCCAATTGCTCCACTGAACTTGACGCCGAACATGTCGTCGCTATTGGGGCAGACCCCCTCATTATTAAATTCAGCTCCAAGGTTGAGTGTGACATCCGGGACTTTGAGTGAAATATCAGCGCCGAGGCCTTTACCGAAAATAGTGATACCAATGTCGATAGAAAGCTGTGTATATAGATTCAGGGAGCCATCAACTTCCGCGTCGACATCAATCGGCTGTGTAGTAATTATTGGTTGCCATCCTGAGAAGTCACTTCCATCTCCGGCCCAAAGTTCCAGCTCCGCAGTGGCTGAGTTACTGATTGCGGCACTAATGCCAGAAGAGATGCTTGCAGTCCCCGAAATAGCACTCAAATCGAAACCAGCGTCAATTTCAAATGCGGGGCCAACCTCAAGAATCTCTGGGATACTGAAGCCTGGCAGACCAAGAGTGAGAAGATTGAGTTGTTTGGTCCACCCACTTGAAAGGTTTCCAGAAACATCAAAAGCAAGACCCAGATCAACTTCGATGTCATTTGGCACAGCTGTCACTTGCAGGCTCTTTAGCTGGGTCCATGAGGTGGTGACCTTGCCTGAGACCGCAAGACTTCCTTTAGTACCGCAGTTGTTACAGTCGATACTGAAATCCAGGCCCGATTGCGTCGACTTAGTAAACAGGGTCTTATCTAATGAGTGAGCAAGGTCCAATGTGTGAGTGCCCAAGGCAATGTCGCGCTTAATGTTCGAAGGAGCTGGTAGATAGCTACCCCATTCAACAACTAGATCGTTCTGGAGCTCTGCCCAGGTTTTTTGTGTAGCGTTGAATTGGACATTGAAGTCCGCAGCATCATAAGTCACCCCGCTGACGATCCAAGGCTGACGCGCATCATCCGCATCGCAGCCGCCGTAATTAACGATCATTATAAATGTTCTATTTGCACCAAAGTTGACCCACTGCCAATCACTAATGGCATCTTCATAGGTAGCTTGATTCGTAAAAGTCAAAGAAAGATCGTTATTGCCGCAAGTGACATGACTCAGTTCTGTTTCAAAGTAGTCCATAGAAACGACCATCTCATTCTCTCTAGTTTGGAGGGTGACATTGACCAATAGATTGGCTAATGACAGATCAGCATCTTCATGCCGGGCTTGGGGGGGAATGATGCTACAGTCGCAACTTACAGGCGTCAGACGATTCACCCCAGAAGACAGATGCTTGATTCTGGAGTCCAACTTGTGCAGCATCTCTCCGCTGGAGTCCAAGTGTGGACGGTGCCAATGGTTCAAGAAGAAAGTTGCCATTACTATCGACTATTGCTGACGCAGTCTGCCATAAGGCAAGAACCACCAAGCTTATCAACCAGGAGATCATGTTCGTAGACAATTCTTGTAAACAGACTATGTAAGGAGCGTGGTCCAATGACAGGCCAGATGAAAGACAGAATTAATTGAAGTGACAGGTCTCAGCGAAATGGTTGATCAACCAGCTGATGATTTGAACAAGAGAATGACTGTAAGAGGACGAGACTTGGAAAGAGTGTGGCAAATGAGATATTGATGATTTTCAATATAAAGATACACTTTTCAATCTTTATACTATAGTCTGATTACCACAACAAGAGGATTGTACCAACAGAATCCTTCACAAAATGCAAAACTGAAGGAGCCAGATACTGGGACTCAAGGACCAACTCTAGAGGTGACCGTCTAGGGAAGACTGAGCCTCGTTTAATTTCAGAATCAGGACACTGCTTCTGAGCGTTTGTCATAAATGATAGCCTGGTGAGATGATTCTAGCTGTAGGATCTGAGGGAAGCTTGGCTTCGCGTGTCTGAAGGAGCATAGAGACGGTGATTTAAGGCGAGTTCGAGACAGTGGCATTTCCGCATGGTGATCACCCATTTGCTTGCCATGCCTCAGTGGGTAAATACCGACGGCACTGTATTTGGAGGTTAAATTGAAGGATGATAGTGCGGTGTCACAGGAAACATGTCGCCTGGAACGGGCCGCAATACTTTTCGCTAATTATAGACAGAAGGTCTGAAGCTCAAAGTGACGCTCTGCGCAGCCGTCGAAGTAAGGCTGAGCCAAACGTTTTCTGTATGGCTATCGACCTCTGCGAGGGATCCAAGCCACTATATTCGTATTGATAGGCCAGACTTTTAATTCTTACAGCGGGAGAGCAAGCTGATGAACTCGCTCATAATCGGCTCACCAAGTAGGCAAGATTGCAGATCCGTTGATGTGTAGCATGCCGACGTGACACGGAGCTGGCAAGTCTGGTACTCTGAAGATGGCACTCAGCCTCCACAAATGTCTTCAGCGTCAAATATAGCATACACTCGGTTGGAGTGGTGCTAACGTCTTAATACATACTTGTTGCCTGGTCAGCCGAGATGTGGAGAAGCACTCCATGTGCAATCTAGTTGTAAGAAAAATATGATATGAGGGTGGTCTGCCAAACCGGTTCGCGATATAGATTGTTGGGAAAGACATCGAAACTGCATCTGATTTTTGACTTGACTGGATTCTGTCCTAAAATTTTTGAACCTCTAGTGAAGTCAGCTGAAAGCGGTGAACAGACCCGGAACACAGTTCCCACACTACTTCACAGGAATAGAGCTTGCAAACTCGATGTAAACACGACATGAAATTTGAAGGCTCAGCATATAATCGAAGTGGCACGGTGGCGTTCGTACTCGAGTAAGCACGCGGTATCCGTATTGCTGGGCTACATCTCTGTCGACCCTGGTCTGCAGCCATGACCCGCCACTACATTGAGTAACCGTGGGAGCACGCAGATTTTATTATTATTAGCTCTTTTTTAGAGGATTCAAAGCGCTCAGCCGGACCGTAGAGCAGAAGGATGCTCTTTGAAAGTGAGCAGCCTGAAGCTGGATATCTTGTTCGCGAGGGTGGTGTTGGAATGTAATTGAGCTGCCGTTCGGGACAGGCTTCAGCCCGACCTAGGCTAAGCGAGACCCCTTTCTCGCAAGTTAACCGCATCTAGAAAATCGGGGTTGCGCGCGGCACGAAAGCTTATATGCATGACATTTGCTAATTGGCCCTCGAGCAGTTTGTTTTGGTATCACCAACTTCTCAATGATCCGCCAGCCTCACAAATAGATTATCGGTGGCTGAACAGTATGGGAAATGATCTTCTTTTGCTAGGATAATTTCACTAAGGCGAGACCGAGCGCCTTGCCTACTTCCACTGTCCTACACTGCAATGTAAATCCCAACGTAATTTTGAGAGGAAAGACGGATTTGTGAACACTAATCTCATCAATGCACTGTCTTTCAATCTATACGAGATTCCCCAACATAACAAGTCCTATCACCACCATGGCGCCGAATGATATAGATCTTCCCACCGAGGCCTTAGCCTGCTTGCTTGGAGATGAAGCACCAGACCCGCTTGCCGTCGTTGATGCGCCAGAGCTAGCAGAACTCTTGGAAGTAGTGGTACAGGCAGAACCAGTACTGGATGGAACGCTTGCTGCGAAGCTGGAGCTGTTGGTAGACGTAGAGTTTGCCCTGGTGTTGTCTGGAAACTGAGCGCTGCCGAGGCATACGGAAAGAATAGTGTCAATGTCAACTGGTGGTGTCAGTGCATAAAGGCCAAAGGAGATGCAAACATCAAGAAAGGCATTCGTAGCTGGGCAGGAGACGGTGCAACTTGTTGTAGTTGTGGTGCCGAAAGTCTGTGAACAGCAATCTTTGAAAACCTGCTTGGCTGCATCGATGGAGTTGGCTGCAATCCAACAACCGTTATAGGTGGAAGGAAAAATGTCAGGGCAATCAGCCATTTGATCGGTTAATAAAAGGTAAGGTTCCAAATGGCTTTTCTTGTCGACTTCTCCATGTTAGACTGTAGAAAGCTTGGTAGGTTCCTTTTATATGTGCAAAGTAAACGCTGAAATGTAAGGTCAACCTTTTGTGAATCACAGTGTAACATTTAAGTGGAAAAATTCAATGTTGGAAGAAGCAATGTGAATTGGAAGTGTCTTGGCTTTTGGATGTGAACAAGGGGCTGAGCAGCCTTGAAATATAAGCTGAGTCTCCCAACATCCATGATGCTTCGTCTTATTAGAAGACACGTTTAGGTGTGACGTTCTTGCAGGGGGCTTAGTTTGTTGGCTGGTCAGACCTATGAGACCATAAAAATTGCCTGCCTGTCTTTGCTTTGGTACCGCAATTTCGGAACTGTAAAATAGTCTTCTCCTATGATCCTGATCTCATAATAATGCTGAAACTAAGGAGATTATACTGAGCCCTGCTTCCCAACGTATGACAAGTCGTTTGTTTCAGCTATAAATATATTTTCAGCATTTGCCATGCAGGATCAGGACCCAATTCGTGTATGAATTTTACAAAATTCTTTTGCCAATTGAGAAGCATTTGAACTAAGCTATGAACAAGATTAGGCATATGTTTTCCTTTTGATTAATTCCAAGCATAATAATGGAAAGCGCTGTTTTGACAAGTCCAGTAATCGCGGAAGTTTGTCTAGTATGCTCGCTTGTGAGTTGGTCACCACCAACACCTGCTTTTATCAGACTTCACAGATAGCACGTTTTTTTAATGAATATAAGACCATGTCCGTCAAGAAATAGCAAGAAAACTTGTGTCAATCAACTTGATTCAAATCCTCAAGTGTGGACACCTCAGTGAAGTCTACAAAATAAGTCGAAAGGGTCGTCCTTCACGTGACCAATACTAGACTTAACCTCGTTATTTCAAGTTTGGTTCGTAGAGCGAAGTCATACGTAATGGTTTCCGAACATTAAGAGAAGTTGGATTCTCTGATGTCTGCCCTAAAGTAAAAAATTTGGGAGGACCAAAGCAGCTTGATGTGGAAACAAAAATTTTTGATCTATTAAAACTAATTATCCCTAACATCTACCCCCTAATAGTCCCCCCAATTAATTACAATTTCCAAATCCTAATTACCCAAATTTCCTTTCATAACTCCCCAACACTTGACACCATGGCATATTAGATACAGACTTCTGTGCGTCCACTTTGCAAGACCTCGCTCAATTTTGATTTCCAAGTAACTCCAGATGTAGTTGCGGTGGACTTTGACACTATGCTAGGATTGCTTGCTTACAAGGTTGTGGCGACGAGGACGACGAGGCCAGCGATCGTAGCAGGAAGGCTGACATACAACGCTCTTTCAGAGCCGCTGGTGGTGAGGGGGTAGCTAGTGCTAGAGGCACCACCTCCAAGTGTGTAGGTATACTTTGGACCCTTTGGGGAAGGACCGTTTGGAGATGGGCCATTTGGAGATGGACCATTTGGAAAGGGACCATTTGGAGAAGGACCATTTGGAGAGGGACCATTTATAGAGGTACCATTGGTGAAAGGCCCGCTAATAGTAGTAGTAGAGGTGCCGTTTTTGTAGACCCGAGCGGCTCCGCTAGCAGACTGATTGATATATTAGCATATTGAGTCTCAGTGAAGTATACGCTACGTACACTGCAAGAGCCGGAGCAAGCGGCAGTAATCAAAGTGGTCCCAGTAACCGTGTTGGTCGAATTGCCCTGCTGGAGTCAGTATTGTCTTATTCGAGATCAGAAGATGAAGGATTGTTTCGAGGTTTAGTTTATGATCCAGTTTTCGAGATTGACCTACATTAATGACGGTAGTGGGAGTAGTGGTATTAACCACACTCACGGTCGTATTCACCACACTCACAGTCGTATTAACTGAGGTATTGTTCTGAGCATGTGCGGTAGTGGCCGCAAGGACTGCAATGGCGATGGCTGAAGTGAATTGCATCTTGGAATCAATTGGAATTTTGAAAAGAGAAGCTTTGTACGATTTAGTAAGTAGAATATTTGCACTAATAGAGATAGGTAACGAGTGTGACAAGATCTTGTGTGTTGTAGAAAGGAGGAAGAAGGAGGAAGAGGGAGGAGGGGACTGGACTAATTTATACTCGTGTATTATCTCAACAAAAACCCAGTGCCTTTACCCTTCAACATGCTCGTCATGATTGGGAACTTGAACCTTGGGTCACGAAAGTGTAGAAATGGTCCAGCCTCTCCTAACTAGCTGTCATCCTCCACTAGAACTAGGCCGATCTCATTAGCGCTCTCTGGGGCCGCTCACCGTTGGGACTTAGCCCCTTCCCTCGTCGAGTAATCGTTCGAAGAGGCTC
Source organism: Proliferodiscus dingleyae (assembly GCA_003988795.1). Classification (NCBI taxonomy): domain Eukaryota; kingdom Fungi; phylum Ascomycota; class Leotiomycetes; order Helotiales; family Lachnaceae; genus Proliferodiscus; species Proliferodiscus dingleyae. Next base: position 67,915 of record QYAK01000002.1, on the reverse strand, counting down.
ACCGACTTGAGTTAAGATAAAAGCAACGCAGCTGACATGATTTGTAGCCAAGACTCAAGAACTCCTTTTCCTATCTTAGTTACATCTGTCATGCAATTGCTGCAAGCGTGTATTCTGTGTAAACCATTCAGAGCAGACAAGAACCCCGAGATATCGTACAAACGCCATACAAGAACCCCTTAGACGCTATCTATCATCTGGACCACCCGAGAACAGGCCGACTCGAGTCCGATGGCTCTGATTGTATGGTAAGCCCCCACTTGTGAGCTAATAATTGGGGGTAGACCTACGTAGGGTAGTTTGGGTATCACAACCCCTAGCACGGCCAGGAAGTTTATAGTGAAGTATGTTAGGTCATAATGCGTGTAGTGCGTGCTTAGCAGGAACAGAACAATGGGCACACTGAGCAGAAATTTCTTCGCCGGCGTATATTGGGCGCCATTGTCGATTTGTTCCCACATATTCAGGTTGTCGTAGGCGCCAGCGTTGAATTCGAAGGGCACACCACGCACCCAGTGGAACATAAGGAATGAACCGAACATGTAGGAGATATTCGTAAGGGTCCAGGACGTCTCTTGTGAGACACCAGGTATTATGTCAAAGAGTATTTTAAGGCACGCGATCAGTACAAAGTGTATCGTCCAGGCGCCTAGATATGTATCACATGTCAGCTATGCCTGAAAGGAGCGTTGTTTGAGTCCATAATGGGGTTTAGCAGCTTCAGGTGTTATCTTTTCACATTTTATAGCACTTCAACCTTTTGGGAATAGCTGACCTTTCGCGTTCACCCAGTCTGCATTTAAATTCGGCAGTGCGGCCTGGTCACTCATATGCTCTATTGTCTCTGGGGGTTCCTGATATAGCAGACTGCTGGACCGCCGCCGTCTCCCAGTCTTTTGCTCGCTCATTGCTTGATATTGGCCCCTTGGGCGCGGAGGGTTAGAGCTCGCGTCGTAGGAGACGGTGCGAGGGAGAAGGATCGGAGAAGACACTTTGGCGGTATTCGATGAGAATTTCGCGAGGGCTACAGATGCTCGGTCGAGCGCTTTTATATGCGTGTACAGTGAGTAGAGACTGAAGATTTCGAGTGGTGAAAGTTGAGCAGGCGATTCTGCGGGCACAACGATCCCCTATACACCCAACTTGCAGGGTCAGCATGGATTGACCGATAGAGCCCCTCAGCAAAGGCAAGTAGTGGGACAGCTTTTATCAGGTTCTCTGAACCTTGACTAGCTTTATGATGTACCGATAGATGGCCGTAAGCTGGATGAGCTCGCACTGAGGGAAGTTCTGCTCACCTGTAATTCTTGGGCCGGAGCCAGAGACGATCAAGCCGAGGAGCTGCTCTTGACGAGGGAGCTCAGCTGAGAATTTCAGCGGATGTTGTGGCACATGGAACTGGGAAGTTGTGCAGAGCTCGTAGATGAAGCCTTTCACAGCTTAAAGAGAGGAGAGATTGATCTGTTCTGGTGTCACCTTCACACTGACCTACCTGTCCTGTGCAGTGCGGTGCTGGGGTCATTTAGCGCTATGCTGCTGCGGCGCTCGGCGCGGCCGCGTCATTGTTCAACGCAACCTCCGCGAAATTTTGATATCTGATATAACACGCCAAACTATACACTATCATCCTTGCTTCGGCCACAGACCACGCGACAGAAAAGTTTCTTAGCTTCATGAGAATACCAAAACGAGGTCTGAGCGAATCATGAGGACCCTCTATCGCTACAGATAAATTTTCTGATCCTGTCGTCGCTCAGTCGAAACCTGCATTGGAGCTGTTGATACCTACCACTAACTTTCGTAGGCTTGTCTTGCCATTCGACACAATAGCCCAGCCTCCAGGAGTCATACCACCTAGATATTATGCAGATGATGGATGAAGAGTCGGAGGCGGCTGACTCCCGGACCTCCCGTGTGGGAAGAAAGAGAGATTTCCAAGATGCGATTCAGCGCGAAGAGACCGAATCTGCAACTGACAAGTCTTGGGGTGATGACTCGCATCGATCTTTGAAGCGGCCTAAGCATTCAGAGACGGCTTCAGCTAGTCCGATAAACGAGGAGAATATTGCTATGGATGCTGCCTCTTCATTATCGTCAACTGCGTCTCTTAGTGATAGCATTTCCCCTGGCACTTCACCTACAGCCTTCACGCCCGTTATACAGGAAAGCGACAGTAGTGTTACCATAGCAGATGCTCGTTCAAATAACCCTCCTATCGCCAGTCCTGAAGCTGTAATGCTCCATAAGGAATCAGCCTCTCAGACTGAGACAGCGAAGGTCATTGAAATAGCATCGCCTGTCCCTGGCAGCACGGAAGACCAGGGTTTTCAAGTCCTGGATGCTGTCGAGTCTATGACATCTGCCAGCAAAAGCCCAGCATCGTTGGTTGCAGTGTCAAAGGAAGATGGGGTGTATGATACTGGGAGCCTAATGGATCCAGTCACACGTCCGACCTGGCAAGCTGTCAATGTTCATAAGCCTGTATGGAACAAAGACGTGCAGAGTGGACTTCGGACGTCCTTTGCCACAAAACTCGGTTCAAAGCCGAGAAGGCCGGTGATGAAGAGCGACAATGACTCGCCGTCCAATCTACTAGCAATGGCACCATTCGGTACTAACATCTCAGATCATGACCAGGAGAGTGACCATAAGTCTGAGTCACGCGATTGGGATAGTCCTGTCAATGATAGCCGGAATATGGATATTAGTATACCCACACCAGAACCGGCAACAGCGTTCCCTCAGCCATCTGAAGATCTCTCCAAAGTACTGCAGATAGCACAGCTTTCCCCAGCCGAGTTACCCGATCATAATGTTGCTGACAAACCTCACGAGGATAAGGAGAAGCTTAAATCTCTACTCAAGAATACGGAGCAAGCTGAAGCATTTCTTGCCCGTGAAAAGACATGGCCCATCTCTTTTGGGCTTATTCCTGGGTTGATCCGTGAAGGCAAGACATTCTATGCAAAAGATGTTCCTAAACCTCCGAGATTTGTCAATTCTGTAGGGACATTTGATATGTCACCTGTGTGGGATGAGGAAGGCAAACCAATCAAGGCTCAAGATTTCTCATTCAACCGTTTTGCGCCTGCCTTCGTCAGGCAGAATAAGGACAAGGCACAAACCGTAACCATTCAAGATCTCCGCTCAGCTTTCCGCTCGTATTGCAGACGCAGCTATTACAAGCATCTCAAAGCATACGATCAGACGCTCTTGGCTACTATGAGTGCTCCTCACGCCTTCACCTTGGAGCAGGCTTTGCAGCATGCGGGTGTGTATGGTAAGCTTCCCGTCATGCGACTAAATAATGTCCGCTTCTAGCCATATAATAACTCCTTATTTGATGAAGATTCGTCGTCGCGTAACACCAACCATCGAACCACTCCTTCTACTGAAACAGACTCTTTTTCAGCTGGAACAATCGCCTCTGCAGCTGCATTGACTTCGCAACCTTTCGTTGCCCTTACTAAAAAGGCCAAGGAGCACCTTTCGCCCGCCGAACTAGCTAAGTATGAACAAGAATTTGTCACACATCAGCAGCATGAGCGCGAGACGAAGCTAGCTCGTGTTGAAGTAGCAACTGGCGAAGCTGATCGAGCCATCACGTTGGCTGGCAAGTGGCCGTTACCCATAGAATATCAATCCATCTCAAATAACATTGCCGAGGGCAATACATTCTATCCCCAAGTACCGAGAAAATTTCGGCATTATAAGAAGGGCAAAGAAATCTATCGGCTGCCAGAGCTCCTGAATGCGGAAGGTATACCCATCAAAGCCCAGGACTTTTCGTTTAACTTGTTCTCGGTCCATTTTCTTCGACAAAATATAACCAAGGATTTCAGTAAGATCACCATGAATCATCTCAGAGGCGCTTTTGCTTTGTACTGCACTACATTCTACGGACATGTGGTCGCCATTTGCGATCTTATGCAATCGGCTCAAGCGCACGATGCCTTAACAATTGCAGAGGCCAACAAGCGTGCCCGATCTGCCTCAAAACCTTCGCAGCCGCAAGAAGCGCCCACTCCTTTGGTAGCTAGGAACACAGGACATCAAATGCTGTTGGATGGAGAAGTGCAAACTGGGTCTACAGATGCCGAATCAAACAAGTCCGTCAAGGAGATCGAACCTCAAATGAGTCAAAACTTGTCTGCTGCTTGTATCAATGGATCCAGCGATGTCCAATCCATTGCGGTACAAAGCAGTTCAAACAAGGTAACAGAGCAACAAAGTGAAGAGGTAAAGGCACTGCAACAGCAAAGTGCACCCGCTGAATTCACGAAATCAACCCAGTCACAGAGCAATCTACTTATTCCAACAGGTCCTATGGTCAGAGCCAAAGATGTCACAGTGGACGAAGCTCCGCCACGAACTCACGGATCTGTAGAGACGGATGAGTCAGCTTTAAAAGATGCTGAACAATTTGACGAACCTTCGCTTCAGCGCAGATATTTTCCGGCGATTAGTACACAACAGATCCTATGCCTTGCTTGTGCTAGTGTTGGCCACGCATCTGAAAAATGTCCGGCCCTCGACTGCTCTGTCTGTGGTGAAAAAGGCGACCATTCTACAGTCACTTGTCCGCAAAGCGCTCGATGCGGTAAATGTCGCGAACGCGGCCATGCAAGTACTGCCTGCTCGGAAAAGCTTTTTGCTACCAAAGCTGAAGTCTCTCCATGTGACATTTGTGCCTCGAAAGACCATTTGGAAGCTATTTGTCACTTTGTTTGGCGCAGCTTTTCACCTGCAGCAGATGTCAGAAAGGTGCGGGAGATCCCCATTGATTGCTACACATGTGGTTCCAGTGGTCATTTCGGTACCGAATGTGGCATCCTAACACGGCGGCTCCTCTCAGGTATGGTGACTTGGTCAACGCCCAACAACAAAAGGTACATAGACCCAACTAGCAAAGATAGAGCCTTGTCTGCTGGTATCGACTACTCAATATCGAAGCCCACAAATCAGTATAGTATTAAGGGAAGGGGTGCTATAGCCAACTCACAGACAGTTGACGAGAGCGAGGATGAATTTATTCGTCCGAAGATCGCTGCCGCGGCTTCACGAGGACATATCCGCTTCGAGGATCCACATAGCGGCAATCAAAATCTTTTAAATGAGGTTTCATACCATCCGAGCAGTACTGTAGGCCCACCAAGGCCACCAGGAATTAGCTTCAATGGTGCCTACGACAACGAGTTCGTACCACGAAAAATGCCTTCTAGTAGTTACGATTCATATCAACCGTCAGCATATCTCAGTCCCTACAATTCTGGTGCCCGATATGCGGGTGCTCAACATTCGGATCTGCCGGCGAACATGGCCAACACTATACGTAATCAGCAATTCAACCCTGAAAAGAGGGCGTCTTCGCAATACAGACCCTCAACTGCACAAGTTGCAACTCAAGCTACAAATAACCAGCTTTCGGGAAGGAAGAATGAAGGGAAACCAAGAAGGCGCAAGCCCAGAGGCGTCTGACCGTACACCAAATTTCTTCCTCATCTGCGCTCTGTTCGCCAACGAACTTCGTTTGGTAGTCCATACCCTCAGTTTGTACAATAACTATTCATGTCTCGCTTTGCATGCTTCCTTAGAATCTGAGGGAAGAGCTCCATCTTCGATTCTACGTATGCGAGCCGATGCTCTAGACCGGCGGACCTAATTCAGGATCCTCTAGGTTTTTCCTGAATAGGCGTAAGGGTCCTTATAATTAAACCACGTCTAGAAAGTATGGAGCAGCATTCCTTTGCACTTCGGAGGTTTCTGCTTTTGACTCTTACGACAGGGAGTTGGGAGCGTTCTCTGAAGTCGCTGGATCTTGATTTTCTGACTCTTCGCAATATTCCATGGTGTTTTGCGCTGAAACTGCTGAGATATCTTCCTGAAAACAATGCTATCAATTGCATAGCTAGGGCCCCTAGGCGTTAGGTAGATACCCCTTGATGTAGTTTTTGGGACCACCTAAATCGGTGCAAGAGTAGCTCTGTAGAACAGCCTCATGAAGTCTTAATGGAATAAATGAAGTGCAACTCAAGGTAGTCCATACCTTGTAGATACGTCAAGTAAAATGTTGGAGTTGTGAGTGGTATCTACAGAATGGCATCATGCCGCTCAAATGCTGAGTAATTGGAAGAGACCCCTCATCAATTAATCCTACTAGATCCCGCTCCGGTAGCTTCTTGAGATATTGCCGGCCCATCCACAAGTATCAAAGCCAAAGTCAATATTGATTCTCCATCGAGCTTTCCAGAGTATATCTGCAACTATTTTTAAACATGTCGGAGTAAGTAGACCTTTTATTAGACCCGCTGATGGAAAATCCTTGCATTGATTCAGCGATTTCTGTCACAAGTCAGGCAAAAGCTTGAAGATCAAACAAACTAAATTCTATGTAAGCCTTCTGGAACTAGGAGACAAGCTCATAAACAAAGGGCCAGAGAAACTCGAGGGTACTCCCCGCAGGGTGCGCGGTCTATTCGGCGGAAAATACGTCTTTGACACACTGGAAGCAAAATACGTCTGGGAACATCCGTATTGTCAGTCATTTGCTTTTCGAGCCATCACACATACACATATCTCCATTTGACTACCTGAGAGCTCTGCCTGGAGTTTCAAGCACTAATTGATTTCAATTCCCCAGACCCATACTTCTACATACCCTCCTCGTCATTCCCTCCCGGCTCACTTACCAAAATCGACCGTGATGAACACTCCACCACTCACCTCTACTACCTCGCAACTCTCACCTCAGGTTCCTCCAGCTCCTCCCGAGTCCTCGGTTTTTCCTCCGGCCCACTCACAGACCTCATCCGCATCGAGCACTCGGCTCTGGACTGGTTCATTGAAGACGAGAAGCTGCTTGGCTCGCACCCTAAGGATCCTTATAAGAGGATCGATTGCATCCCCTCGAGCAGGGAGGTGAGAATCGAAGTCAAGGGCCAGGTAGTGGCGAAGAGTGCGCAGAATGTCTTTTTGTTTGAGACGCTGTTGAGGCCGCGCTATTATTTGAGTGCTGTAGGGGTGCAGTGGGGGTTCCTGCGGGAGAGTGAGACGACGAGTTACTGTCCGTACAAGGGCATGGCTAAGTAAGCTCCTCCTCTTGTATCTGCTAGGAAATGATTTAAGGAGAGCTGACCTGGAAGCAGTTATTACGATGTGGTAGTTGATGGGGAAGAAATCAAGGATGCGATCTGGTATTACAGATACCCGACGGCAGAGTCTGCGCTAGTTGCTGGAAGACTGTGCTTCTATAATGAGAAGGTTGATGTCTTTGTAGATGGAGTGAAGGAGTCAAGAGACGGGCCAAAGGGGCACGGCGTGTGACCGCTGGATGTTGAGCTTGTAATTGAAGCTTGTTGAAACACTCTGATATCTCTGAGTGGATTTCGTACTGCAAGCTGATACAAACTCTTTACTATCTACTCAAATTCTGCTGAGATCGAACGTAGGGCGAAACTAAAATAACTAAAAAATAGCTAACCCAACTTCAGATCGCAGTTCTGAGTCGCATTTATTGTGAATATTCTCCAAAGAAGTGTTGTCTGCCATTAAGAAAAAATATCAGAGATATGAATGAAAAGAGTAGAAATTTGTTCTGGTATTTAATCACACAAGCCCCTTCTCATCTATCCGATCAGAAGGATCGTCCGACCCCGTCTGTCTATATAATATCCTAGAATACAAGTCTGTACGCCCGCATGTATGAGAATCGTCTATGCCATCATGCTTGCTGTTCCTATGATACACGTTTTGAGGGAGAGCTTATTTGGTAGCTTCACGCAAGTGACTAAATATGATTAGCAAATGGCTACAGAATTCAGGACATGTGAAGCATACGTGATCAGGTCATTCCTGTCCTTGTCCTTCTTCAGACCACCAAATGCCATCTTCGTGCCTGGGATGTATTTTTTGGGGTTCTCAAGGTATTCAAACTATTTTACTTTCGTCAGCTAGGTACACAAATGGGGTATAGAGCAGATGGGATCCGAATGGGAAGACCTACCAGAGTGTTCTCATTCCATTCAATGCCCTTTGCCTTGTTTGCGTCCGTGTAGGAAAATCCCTCGACCGAACCAGTGTGACGTCCGAATAGCCCGTGCAAGTTAGGGCCGATCTTGTTCCCCTCGCCCTCACCTAGGGTGTGGCATTGGGCGCAACGTGTCTTGAAAAGGTTGGCGCCCTTCTTTGCGTCTCCTATCACACGAAATTGGTATTAGTGAAGGTTCTTCCGGAATGTGCGTCTCGATGAACAAGACGGCTGCAGAGCAGAACACAGACAGCCGCCGGTGGCAAGAGTCAGAGTGCAGGCTCTAGATACAGCATTATTGATAGGATGAAGAGAATATGTGCTGGATGAGAGGTGGTAGGAGGGGGTAAAGATGGTGATCGAGGTTACTTGGGTGGCAGTTCCGGACAGATGGCAGTGCCGCCTGCAGCACCAGTACCAACATCTTGCTCATTGAAACACGAGTCCATCATCATTTCAAGCTCCTCCCATCATCTCTCAACCAACTTTACAGTCCGAGCTCTTGCTGTTGAACTACAATGGCTGACCGCAGAATGGTGACGTGACCTCGGTTTCACTCCCGGAAAACGAACAAGTACATACCGTCCTTGAATCCCATCTTGGCTAATGAAAAGGGGTGGTAGAGCTGTAGAGAGCGTGAAGTTCGGAAGAAGCTGCGGATAGTGGGAGGTGGTGAGGCGGTGTATTAGGAGTATGAGATATGGAGAAGAAGAAACCAAGGACGGCCAGGAGAGAGCAAGAAAAAGATTTATGGCCTCAGTCGCCGAGCCTGGGTGGCAGCTAGCTAGCTGGGAACGGCAGGGCTGCTGAGCATGGCATGACACCGAGATTCCTCCACCAGCCACACCACGGCCACTGCGCGCACCTTTGCCTGAGCAATACCGCGCCTCTGATTGGCCGCAGCCGCCTCACTTCGGCCAAAGCCGGGAACAATTTTTTCCTCGGAGGGGGCGTGACTACGTGTGTGCGTCGGATGCACTTGCTGGCGTCCGTAGTTTGGTTTTCTCCAGCTCCACCTTCTCTCGGTCTCCGTACATTTTATGTTGGATCGGCTGATTGGACTGGATTGGACTGGGCTGGACTGAAGTATCTGGCCTGGCCTACGAGAGGCTTCACCATTGCTCATACGGCTGGAGGAATCGTCAGTCGCTATCAGCGTCTCAGGTCTTTCAGGGCCATAGCTATGGCGTTCACCTCCTCAATTCCCCGCTTCCTCCTTCCCCAACGAAGTCTCATCTGGAAGAGATTCTCCCCATCCTCGCAGACGGTGCGACATGCCTCAGGAGGAACAGTAAAAGCTAAGCCGGAAAAGAAGGCTTCGAAGCCAATTGTCCTGGAAAAGCCAGCAAAGTTCAACCCTCCCTCACATCCGGCGAGAAAATGGCGAGAGCCAAGACAATACCCAGGGCCTCAATTGAGCGAGGAGGAGACGGCTAGAATGAAAACCAAGAAGTATCCGAGCATGATGCCCCCTCCGGGAACATTCATGCACTGGTTTCTGAATAACAGAAGCGTGCATCTATACATTACTCTTGTGTGTTAGAGCCTCGTTTTTCACTGACTATACATACTAATTGCTGCAAGGGGACTTTAACAAGCATGGGCTTCTTCGTCTGGTTCACCAACTTCAAGCGCCGCTCTCCCTTCTCCCATATGCTTCCGCCCGGTTCCCAGTTCCTCTTCCACCCCATCTCCTACACGCGCACCTTCATGGAGGTGCTGAAGCTCACCACCGAGTATGACACGCAAGAAACGATGGAGCGGAGGAAGGCACGGGTTGAAGATGTGCAGAAGAGGAGCGAGTATCGGAAAGCGCATGGCTTGGACAAGGAACAAGGCTTTGGCGGATGGACGGCGAAAACTGACGAGGAGGTGTTGGGGACGGGCATCAGACTTGGAGATGGTGTGAAGACCCACGGGGAGCTGGCAGCTGATGATGCTTTTCCTGCTGTAGGAGAATTACAACAGCCTGAGAGGAGAGAGAGACGGCCTGTGAAGAAGTGGCTGGGAATTTGGTGATCCCATGCGATCCCTGATGGAGTTCGAATTGAGACGAAAATGGGTATCATTCGTCCATTGTACATATCACTTTTTATACTAAAGCAGAAAGCTAGCCCAACTCCACAGCATTGAGCGCATCTAGTACCTCTTCAGCGACACCTCCTCTTTCTAACACTTTAGCAACCATGACCGCGATCAGCTTCCTCTTAGCCCCGCCTCTCGGAGGTTGCCACACACTTTCTTCAGTCATACGCTCCCTGATTGCAATCTCCTGCTCCGTGCTCGCCGCCGCAGTGCCCCCACTCGCTGTATTCAAGCTGTTGGGAGTTCCCGGGTGCGTCAGTCTACTAGGCGGGTCAATCGTTCTGACAGCCAGCAGCCTCAGATCTCTTCCAGAATCTACGTTCATTGTCTCATCGTTAATAGATGAAGCATGGGAGGTAATGGAGACTGCTAATACAACCTCGGCGGCTGATAGTTCCTCTTTCGAGGGGTCGAAAAGGATGTTGTCTTTTACAGCCATCACGAGCAGCGTAATTGGGGGTTTCGTAGCGTCTGTTGGATATAAATGGATGGAGGCATCCCAGTCATCATCGAATAACGGATCCTCATCTTGCTCCGACTTTAGTTTGGGTAACCTCGTTGACAAAAGTGCCAAGTGTGTAGTCAGAGACAGTAATGGCAGCGGATATGAGAGTGGTTGTGATAGTAGTAACACCTAAAGCTGATTAGCATTGGGATGATTGTACGGGGTCGTGCTTTTACGTCAATATATAACTTCCAATGAAACCTTCCGTTAATTAACAGTCGTCTCGTAAACTGCCCATCAGCAAGCAGCGCCTCGCTGAGCATCTCACTTAAGAATACCGGCATCGAATCGTCATCTCTCATGCCTGGGATCTCAACAGTAATTTCCACCCACTCGTTCCTGCCCTTTTGTCCCTCTTCATCTCCTTCCACATCTGACGAGTGGACAATTTTTGACTTCTCAACTTCAGCCTTCACACCGACAATAGCTTCTGTCCCATCGGCGAAACATATGCGCGCGCTACCATTTGTGCCGGGTAGGATGTCAGTTTCTGCGATTAATGATCTGAACTGTGTAGAAGTGCGGCCGTCCGGGCGGATAGGGGGATGTAGAGAAAGAGAAGTGTGGAGGTAGGAGAGTTCGGCGGGAGAGAGGAGAACTTGTTGGATCGAAGAGGGCGCCATGACTCCCATTCGCCCTCTTCTTGGCGGTTCAAGTGGGCTTGACGTGTCGGGCTCGCCAGTGAGGGCAGGATGCAATGAAACCTTCCATCAATTAGAGACTGTATTCTTACGACGCGGACTCGAAGGCCGCATTTTAGCCTTGTGTATGGGAGGCGAGGCTGCGCAAGGCTGTCAGCGTCCCATGAAATCTTGTCTATGCTGGGAAACGCCGCTACTTGAAATTGGTCGAAACATCTAGCCATTCTAATATCTTCACTTGTAGAGAGCCTAATTTAATTTTGAGCCACCTAGCAATCAAAACTGGTTAGCTTTGAGTTTCGTCGAAGTCCCACATCGGGACAATTATCCTCCATCATGAATTGGAAAGTCTCCGGCACACAGATTCGCCCATCCCAGAAGCACCCACTAGTGACAAATCAACATATCTATTTCCAGGTTTCTACGACCTTTAAAAGTCCTTTTTTGTTTCGACCTTGATTATGAAATCAGGTTTACCTACCTCCTTAGTGGAATCTATTATCTGAGTACTCTCACCTTCCAACCTTTTTCCTTTATCGACTTTGACTCCTATCTGCAGGATGCTCAAACTACCTAGCCTGATTTATCGAAACAAGTTCGATCTTCCAGATCTCCCGCCTCCTGGAACTTTCGATGGCAAACATGTCCTTATCACCGGCGCCTCAGGTGGATTAGGCCTTGTAACTGCAATTCACTACATCAATCTGGGCGCAGCCTCTGTCGTTATCACTGCTCGCACGCAAGCTAGAGGCGAAGCAGCAAAGGCTGAGATAGAGCAGGCGACTGGCACAGCGGGAAAGCATTTAGTGAAGGTCATGGAGCTGGATATGTCCACTTTCGCTGCCACCAAGGCCTTTGCAGAACGAGTAAAAAGTGAGGTGAAGGAGGTAAGATTCTTTAGCATTTTATTTGTTCATATTCTTCCAAGTACCGGATCAATGTGATCCTCCAATGACTCACAGATGCTTGGTTGCAGTCCAGAATAAAATGGATATCTGATTTTTCTATAGCTTGATATCGTCCTTTTGAACGCAGGCCTATTGAACAGAGCGTTCACGCTCGGCAAAGAGGGGTGGGAAGAAACTATCCAGGTCAATGTCCTCAGCACAGCTCTGCTGGCATTGGAGCTACTACCCTGGATGAAAACTCTACCTGGCAAAAACAAACATTTGGGCTTTGTGACAAGTGGCCTTCATCGAGGCGTGAAGATTACAAAGGCAGATAGTTGGCCGCAGGAAGATGTCCTCGGATTCTTCAGCAAAGAAGAGAACTGGCCAAATAAACCAGGAATGTACGACGTAAGTAAGCTCTTGGAACAATATGTCGCAAATGAGATTGCCAAATTGAGCAGGTAAGAGGCTCCCCTTCTTCGTCTATGTACTTCGCTCACAATGTCAGTCCGGAGGTCATTGTAAACCCTATATGTCCAGGAATGGTGAAATCTGATCTCGGCCGCCAATACAAGACGAATATGTTGCTCTCCGCTGGTGTCAGCGTGTTCATGGCGATAGTAACAAAAACCCCGGAAGGCGGAGCACGGACTCCCGTGCTTGCAGCCACTACTAAACCTGAAGAGAATGGGAGGTATTATACTGATTATCAATCAGAGGAAGACTACCAGAAGTAAGTATCTGGGGACCACCCTATATTGAGATTTGTGACTGATGAGGCAAAGAGCTGTTCAACACAACGTCCTGGGACTAGAGGGACAGAAAATGCAAGCAGAAGTGTGGAAGGAAGTCCTTGATGTCTTAGAAAAAGCGGTCCCAGGAGTGAAGCGAATTGCTGGTACTACATGAAACTTTGGAGACCTCTTTATGAAATCGAGGGTTTTGAGAATTTGGGGTTTTCTTTTAGTGTTTAAGAACGAGGCGCTCGCAGTCCCACGAATTACAAACTATGATAATTTGAGGAACCTCCAGCTGAGAAAAAAATTAAAATAAGTAGCCTAGTAGTCTTGCTTAAGATCTTCCAAGCAGCTATGGGTATTCCGCCTCACGGAGCAAGCATTGAACAAGCCTGTAGTACATTTACGAGTGACATACGCTTTTTCAAAGATTCTGTCGAGGGATTCGACCAATTCATGACTCTACCCGGCCCAGTGTGATGAAGCCTATCAGTAGGGGCTGTTCCGAGGAAGGGAGAGCTGATAGCTGTTAAATACTAGAGATGCTAAGTATGGCGATATGTTCTTGTGTAACAAGAGCCCATTGTGCGGAGGAGCTCGTATTCTCCATTGCCGCACCTTGACAGCAGCCACTTGACTCCGGTGCTAGATGACGGGAATCTGACTGCTTGCTTCGCTTTACGTCAGTGTCCTGGTCGGTGTCAAACAGATCAACTTGTTTGACGACTAGCCTCAGCCTTGCTGTTGTCATGCAATAACGCCTACGAAGGAACGACCTCCTTAAAATTTAGGTGCCAGACGTGATGTGTTGTTTGTCCGATGAAAATTTTTTTCCTAATTGGCCAACGACACTTGAGAACCATCCTTGCTCGCAACCGTTGAGGTGGTCTGAAAGTTGTGGGTAAAGAGATGGTGTTGATGTATAACATAGAAGATCTAGGAAGCTGTGAAAATAATCATATGCAAGCCGGTAGAGAAAGGCAGAAAATTTTCAGATCATGCCCATGGTCCCGAAGCACGTTGACAGGCAAGGTAACAAGGATGCATAAGAATACAGACAGACTCTAAAGGATGAGGAAAAAGAAGTTCGGAGATCAGCGCTACGGTCATGTTGGTAGTTTATTAAGCCACCAGAGCCACTGCCACTCAACAATTATATACAGTCACTGCAGTGAGTAAAATCAGCAGGACTAGTCGGCGTCGAAGCTCTGAATGCGGGGTTGTAACCCCTTGACGGGCCAAGTGTAGTACAATGGGGCAATGGTAAGGTAGCGGCGTCGGCCATGATGAATAGGGTGGGATGTTGTGTTGTCAATAATGGAGATTCCGAAGAAAATGCTGCCACCTGAAGTAGCGTCCTGCAAATTCTTTACATCAACGACATCGAGCCATTTCCCCACGAGCCTAAACCATTGGAGAATGGAACAAGCCGCCCTTGGGATAGGGAATAGGCTTCTTCAGGCACTTGCCAATTGGAACGAGCAGCGGGCCTGCTTTTCCCGGGGTTGATGCAGACTGCATGATGGGGATGCTAAGGTGGGGAGCTTGGTGGGTGCTGCAGAAGCTGCACCGAACGATTCGAAAGTACGACGCAGCTTCCACCGGCTTGGAGCTAGGACGGCGCATTTTGCGGCTGGCTGCGAGATAATGGGGGTTTATGTACAGCACGCCAAACTCTCTGGCGAGAACGGTGTCCAGTCTGGGTGCTGTTCTCGGAAAAGCATCGCACGACTCGATTCATGAATGCGTGTCGCACAACAGGGCAAGCTGAGTCAGAAACCAGAAACGGTGATACCAACAGGTGAAATATCCACGGAGACGGGTTACTCGGACTCGGGCTACCTACAACCAGCTACCAGCTACCCGTCAAGGCAGACTGGAAGTATAGTGGAGGACGGAGATATGCGAAGGACTGGATGACCCTTGATATTACAGCACTGCACTTGCAGCGCTGCTGCGACGCTGCTGTCATGAACAACTAGTTCCGTGCAAAGAAAGGTCTCTAATCGGTAGCCTCAAGGGGTTGTTGGAGTTAGACGGATGGACCGCAGAGTTCCTGTTTGGGTACTGCGATGTCGACGTAGCACTGTATAGAACAGATCCTAGATCCGATCGTCTTGCAAAACCCCCACTGCGCCTATGCCATGCAGACAGCAAGTACAGTACTGTACTGTACTGTACAACACTTGTTTGGCGTGAGGTTAGGGCTTTGGCGCTATATTCCCAACCTTGCATTTGCATCTGCATATTCGCCTTTGACCATCACCTCTCTCGCCTCTTGTCTGTGGGAACTCCTGCTCCTGCTCCTGTCTCGCCTCCCGCGTCACAGTCCCAAATACTTTTCTAGCCTGGAGGGAGCTTATGGCCGCTGGCGTTTGTACGCCAGCCAAGATGCCGGCGCCACTGGGCTGCCTGCCTGTCATGCGTTACCAGTCTTACGCATTTGCTAAGTAAGTGACCTTACTTCTACTTGCTCCCATGTGCCAAGCAAGACAGGAGCACGAGACAAGGGGTCTGCAATAAATATATGGCCCGCGATCCAGAATAACGTCCGCTGCTCTTTTGCTTTGCTCCTCGTTGGGAAAGAGAAGACAGGCGCAGCTTGCGCCTCACCACATCATCTGGCCTCTACACCTCTCTCTCACACGTATAACCTCTTCTCTAACACAATCTTGAGTCTCCAGAGTCTGCGGTGACTATCTCTCGCCGTGACTTTGAATCATACCGCGAGGACAAATTTGCATTGGTGATCTGAGGCAACTTGTCGAGGCTTCGGATTCAATATCCCTCCTGCTCCCCTCCCTCTCCTGAGCTGCCCCACTAGGATGCCGGAGCTTTGAACAATTATTTCTCAGCAGCCGAACTACAGCAACCCAGGTTCTCCTTCTCAACACTTTCATTGCGCCTCACCAGCACTCGTGCTTTACGCACCTTTTGGGGTGCAGCACCTCTCTCACCATGGCAAGTCGCTCTATGGAGTCTCGCACTGGCAGGTCCAAGCAACGTGAGTGAATCTGCTTTCGAAGGTGCACTGCAACTGTGCAACTATAGGTTCAGCCTCCTCTAGGAACGAACGTCTGCTGACAAAGTTCTGCTCTTCTAGGCTATGGCGAAAGCGGAGAGAGACTTGTTGCAGGTCTTGTGCCCCTCAATTCAGCAAAAACCCACGTTCTCCTGATCCAGTCCACTCGACGATCCGGCTGGGTCCTCCCCAAAGGTGGATGGGAGTCTGACGAATCTTGTACTGAAGCCGCGCAGCGCGAGGCATGGGAAGAAGCCGGAATAGTCTGCAATATCGACTACGACCTTGGTCAGATTACAGAATCTCGACCCCCAAAGCATTCGTCAAAAGAGACCGCGAAAGCGCTCTACCAGTTTTATGAGGCCACGGTCACTACCGAGTACGCAGATTGGCCGGAAAAACACAAGAGGAATAGACAGTGGGCTACATATGCAGAAGCGGAGAAGGCTTTGACAGGTCGTCCCGAACTGCTAGAGGCTCTCCAACGTTCCACTCTACAGCGGTAGTCTCGCGGGCCCGGCGTTCATACCATTCATACAAGCGATTCGAGGCGCGTTGAATTACCCAATCTCAAGACACTCTACAAGAGATTGTGCGAATCAGCTATTTGAACGGGTTTATGGATTCCGGGGTCCTTAACAATTCAAATTCGCGGTGAACACTTTGGCCAGTCATGGATTCAGGTCTTTACAGGAGTTCAGATTTACAGGCTTGCTTGCTTTCTTCAGCGCACATGTTGTTGGCTTTCCAACTTCACTAGAGACAATCAAGTCGGATCTACCGCCATCTTCTTTATTGATTATGGCCCTTGATATTGATCTGGATCATATAGCGACAGCGATTCATATTCCAAAAGCGCCATCCCCAATGCGCCACCATCGAAATATGGTTTCAAATTGCATTTGCCTAGAGGACGGCGTATTCTGGAGTTGACTTTCTATAAACTTCAGAACGGAACAAATAGGACGGAAATTTTATGGGTAAATTGCAAAACTTCCGAGGGAGTATCATAGCAGTTTTGACGACCGTGCTTCGAAAAGAGGCTTCGAAGATGACTCTTGAGTACCTTAAATTGTCGAAACTGAACGCGACATCTGCATAAAACATAGTACTTCTTTGCTATACCATATTGCTATATATATATATTTAACCGTAAGCAGCCAAGATTAGTATTCAATAGATCTTTGTATTATCGTGATTCGGTCTTTGGTGCACGTCTGTGAGTAATTGTGTAATCGTGCCATTTGTTCTTTCCGGATCTATACACTTTTTAAAACTACACCAAAGATTCACTCATAACACACCCTCGAATTTCTACATCGTCACAATCGAATTTCGAGCCCTCGACATCCAGCATACGCGTTATTCACAACTTTCCCTCATCCACCGCACGTAATGGATTGGCCTCCACCCCGGTAACCAGCAACTCAACCCAGTAATCCAACACTACTAAAGTCACATCAAATGAGATGGAGCATCTCAACATCCCGGACTCCGAGACGCCTCCGACACAAGGAGGGGCTCAAATGCCAGTACAACAACCCTCTCTAGGTATGATGGCGCCAGCGTCGAGCCAGCAATTGCCGCCGCAGATGTTCACAACTGCTGCGCAATTGCTGGATTTGACTGATAGTAAGTAATCGCTTTGATGTGCGCAAGTTTGGGCAAAGTTGAATATTGGCAAGATGAGACAATAGTGCTAATCTGAGACCTTCCAGAAAAACTTATGGTTGCATTGCGCGATGGTAGAAAGCTCATTGGCATTCTGAGAAGCTGGGATCAATTCGGTATTCCAGCAACTCTTGAAGCATCCAACACCTAGCTAACACTTCGAAGCAAATCTGGTTCTACAATCCACTATCGAACGGATATTTGTGCCTCCTTCTACCACTAACAAGACCGGACTCTACGCAGACGTGAACAGGGGCATATTTCTAGTAAGAGGAGAAAATGTGCTTTTATTGGGCGAGATCGATCTAGATAAAGACGATGACGAACCCCCCGGGTATGAGAAGGCAGATGTGGAGACTGTGCACAGATTGCAGAAGCAACGAAAGCAGCAGGAGGCGAGAAGGGAAAAGGTTGTCAAGAGACGGCTTGGGGAAATGGGATTTGAAGGAGAGAACGCCGGAGAGGCTCTAATTTAGGCTTTGTGAAGCCTAATCGTGAACGCTGATATCATGCAGAATATTGTGAAATGCATTCGTTATCAGTAGAGGAGCATAAATCTGAAAGCTAGCGGGTCTTCAAAGACCAAAGCTTCAAACGCCATAGCTGGGTCCTTAACAGTTCTCAAAGCATTGCATTGAGGGTGTCTCTAGCCAATTATCTGAACTGTCTTGACTCTTAGTGAGCAGGATTTTCTTTTTTTTTGGGCTCTCTATCCATAGAGACATGAATTCAAATGAAAGTCAACAAATGAAAAGTTCGACCTGTGGTATATGATGCACCAGTCAACCAACAAAAGAGACCTCCCGCTATTCCTTAGAACCCTCTTGATCGGCCAACGCATGGCGCTGGTATACTCCTTGTCCTCGACCTTCCTCATCCGCCAGTACTGAATTACTTATGGCCAGTTCCAGACTTAGCCATGCCCCATAAAGTCCCAAATTACCCCTGACCTACCCGATACCTATTACCACAACCAAAAATTCTTCACACAATTAGCTACCCTCCTCAGCAGCGGGAATCGCATCCGCCCCTGCCTCCCTCTCCTTCGCCTTTTTCATCTTCTCTTCCAATTTCTTCCTCTTCTCGCCGGCCTTTTCCGCCATCCTAACGTCCCTCTTTGCCGCAACCGTATTCCTCCTCGCCTTAATGACTCCAGGCACGCATCGAATCGCACTCCATTCCTTTTTAAGACCCGCAACGAAATGTACGCGGGCCTCCTTGAAGTGAGCTTTAGATTCGTTGTGTTCTATGCGTGCGAGGCTTGCTTGGCGTTTGGCGCGGTACACTTGTTCGGCTTTCTGTGCGCGCTGAAAAGCATTTGAAGCAGCGCGACGATTCGCGCGCAGGTCCAGTCTGTAAGTATGCTTTTGTCAGGAAATGGAAATGCGAGAAGACAGAGAAGGGTTTGTACTCAGTGCCAGAAGTTCCTGGCCTCTTTGCATTTGGATCAGGAAGAGGCTTATCGACAGGTGTGGTGGGCACCTCGGTGCCTTCCACTGCCTTCGTTTCTTTGTTGGGTTCTTTCTTGGAACGGAGCATGATAGAAGATAGAAAAAGATTTTCGTATTTCAAAATAATTACGTGTATAGAGAGAATTTGAAATGACTGGACGAGGTATGCAACCTGACCAGAAGAAAGGAAGAAGAGAGGCACTCAATGATTCAACAGACTAAATGCTTCCATAGGAGGAAGCGCGTGCCAAAGAGACGAAATTGAAATTTATGCTTCAGTGATATTTCTGGCAGCATGCTAACAAATCCTAGCAATACCCAATCATGCTTTGCCTTAGATGGGACACATCTAGATGGACAGATCGTGGAGAGGCGCATGCCTGTCGCTGCACACCTTCTGCAACCTTCGAGAAGTGGATCGCGACAGAGGAGCGCGTGTCCTATGACTCAGAAATAAAGAAGAGAATTGATACGCGCTTGAACAGAATACAATAGGGTGTGGTATGGATAAAGAAGTCTTTGCTTGGATCCCCCAGTTTGTTGTAATAGTAGACGTTCAGATTCAGGGGTAAACGCGACCAATGAGAAGCGAGCATCCTTACCCAAATTCATGCACCAAGAAAATGACGAGGGCAGATTTTTGATCTTTGGAGGAGAGAGAATCATCTTGTGACAATTGTCTCTCTCTCTCTAAAAAAGTTCTCACGCCCCGTTTGAAAGCCAATATGTACACGCAACATATAGCTAAACAGTGACTACTTAGCGGTCATAGACTTTTAGCTCCGTACTCTCGGAATGATACTCC
Source organism: Proliferodiscus dingleyae (assembly GCA_003988795.1). Classification (NCBI taxonomy): domain Eukaryota; kingdom Fungi; phylum Ascomycota; class Leotiomycetes; order Helotiales; family Lachnaceae; genus Proliferodiscus; species Proliferodiscus dingleyae. The sequence continues at coordinate 48,082 of QYAK01000002.1, read as the reverse complement.
TAATCCAACAGCTCGTCCGATGTATGTTTCCCTGTCCCATATAGCTCCTACCTGCCATTCTGAGCGATGCTGTGAACTTTCTGGCTCGATTGCTGTTTCTGGAAATCCGCTTCTGCTAGCTTCAGAGTTGTTGAACTTGCCATAAGTTTATTAATCGTCTCCATGTACTCATCGTAAGGGTCAGAATCGAAGACAATCCCCCCTCCTAAGTCAGGATTAGCAACAAAGTCTAAATAATAAGAAGGAATGCTTACCAGCTTGCAAATATGCATTGCCATCTTTCGTCACCATTGTCCGCAAGGCAATGCAGGTGTCCATTTCTCCCTCAGTCCTGTTTCCAGCACTGTCAACAATGTCATATCCGAAATAGCCAACCGCTCCGGCGTAAACCCCTCTTTTCTCCTTCTCTAATTCCGCAATGAGCTCCATAGCCTTCACTTTCGGCGCTCCAGAGACAGTTCCCGCCGGAAAAATTGACCTGAAAGCATCAAATCTAGTCTTATCTTCTCTCAGGATCCCAGACACTTGCGATACCAAGTGCTGCACATGACTAAATTTCTCAACGACCATCAATCGATCAACTTGAACCGTTGTAGGATCGCAAACTCGGTTCACGTCATTCCTTGCTAGGTCAACGAGCATGACGTGCTCAGCTCGATCCTTCAGAGAGTCTGACAATTCCTGAGCGAGCTTTGCGTCTTCCTCTTCCGTCTTGCCTCTCTTAACGGTCCCAGCAATGGGGTGAGTCAGAATACGGCCTTTCTCTTTCTTGACTAAAAGTTCCGGAGAGGCGCCAACTATTTGAAAATCTGCGCAGTCAATATAGAATAAGTATGGCGATGGATTAATGGTTCGGAGCTTTCGGTATATGTTGAAAGGATTTAAGCTGGTAGGTCGAGCAAATCGTTGAGATGGAACCGCTTGAATAATGTCACCGGCAATAATATGCTTCTTCAACGTAGTGACATGGTTCTCATACCCTGCTTGGCCGATGTTGGAAGTACTCTGTTGGCCAGGAATTATGGGCCCCTGTAGAGGTAATGGCGTATGCTCAGACTGGAGGACATCGACAAGCTCGTTGCATGTCTCTTTCGCCGTCTCATATATTGCGCTGAGATCATCCAGACTGTTGGGGGCCTTGATGTAAGTCACAACTTTGATGACGCCGAAAAGAGCATCAAAAGCCACGATTGTATCGAAGAGCATGAACAGCGATTCGGGGACCTTGAGTATATCCTCCATGGGTCTCGCTGTCTTAGGCTCAAAATACCGCACGCAATCATATCCTACATATCCAATAGCACCGCCAATCAGGGGCGGTAAATTTAACCCGGGCACCTTTGCAACACGACTCTTGGAGAGCTCGGCTTCGAGCACAGGCAATGGATCCACTGCTGGACCATGACCTTCGCCAGTCTTGAGAATTTTGCGAGGCGAAGTACCGACGAAACTGTATCTTCCAACCTTTTCCGTAGCCGCACTTTCAAATAAGAATGAGAACTCGGATTTGTAGTAATCGGAGATCTTGAGGTATGCTGCAGAGGGCGTGATAAGGTCGGAGGCTATCTGGGCATAGACTGGCACTAGATTTGGAGCATTCGGCTTGCCAATTGCCTTAATCAATATATCTCGAACGGTTTCGAGCGAAGGCTGGATCTCTTCCTGGTCTTTGTAAGCCTTTTAACAACCATAGTACCTTCGTGACTCATAGGAAGACTAACCCCGCCCATTCTGCTGTTTTCCGAGCTTCAAGACAGACGTTGGCGCTTATGATTTATAGTAGATTTGATCCATCAGAATTGAACATATACAAGAAATACAATTCACAATTATCACCCAAGTCTGGGGACAATTGATTGCCAATTGAATATAAAGCCAAAGAGAAGCCGGGTGTCGGGTCAATATTTCGTAAATTGTTGCCAGGTTGCGCTCACCGCCTATTTCTGCCACTACTGCAACAACAAGTCCAGACCGCGGCCGGGTCAATAGCAACGACGGTACCCTACCCCACCACGCGACTTATCGCCTTATGCATATGCGTCACGACTTGATTTCCTCTTCAATAGTACAGTAGTCATATCCTGCATCGCTATAGTACCTATCCATGAAATAAAGCACCGCATGCAGTTTGCCACGTCGGGCTCCAGCCTCTGCTTTCAGCGATCATGAGTCGCCTTGGGATCGCTCATTTTCCCGTCCTACATCGCCAGTTTTCTTCTCCCACTAGCACCCGAATTGCAGATTCGCCATCAAGTCAAGATGCCCAAGACAATAGAGATGTCTTGGTCGAACGACTGAATGATCTGGTGTCGCATTTGTCGAAAGACGGAGCTTCGATAGAGGATGGAGCTGTTACAAATATCCATCAACTAGTAGGACGCATTGAGACACTTATGCGTGATAAGCTGCAGAAGCAAATACCCCAGGACCAACACCATGATATTGAAGATGACGATGTTCAGAAGCGGGAAGGCTTTTTCGGCCCTCCCTCCCCTCTCATTCCAGAAAATTGGATCAGTCCGCCTTCACCGGCCTTTAAAGAGAGGATGACATCTTCAGAAGCTGCGCAGATTGTCAAAGCGGCCGAGGAGTTGGCGGCACAATTATCAAAAACTGTCGTGGAATTTCAGATTAGAAGGGAGGAATCCGATCATATCCATGGTTTACTTGTCACTCGTGCTGAAAAGGCAGCTGGAAGGATCTTTCTTCTTGAAGATCGTATTGCAGAGATGTACAAATCTATGACCATTCAAGTACCATTTCTTGGCTTCTAACTGTTCACAGGGAGGACGACTTCTGTTCCAGTCAATCAGAATTGAACTATCTCCGTATCCAACTCCAGGCGATAGAAGCACAGTGCTCACAATATATTCCCCGTAATGGAGATCAAGACCTTGCTCAATCCATCTCTCAATGGAAGTTTGAATGGCAAGAAATTGATCGGATGTCTAGGGCTCGAAAGCAAAGGTCTAAAGACTTGGAGGCTTGTTCGGATAATTCGGTGCAAGCTCAAAGCGAGCCATGAATGAAAGTATTACCGGTCAAGCAGAATTGGAGTTTGGGATCATGTTGTAGTCACGGAAATCATTCAAAGACATGGTGGACGAGAATCAAAATTCACAACAGAAATTGGTGAGCACTTTGCCCGACCTTTTTAGCATGTTCCTTATCACTGAACCGAGCTCGTGATTTTAGTGATTAAGCTTGGATTGATGGGAATTATACCAGCAGTTGTTTCTTCCCATTATTCGATGCTTCAAGGCATAATGATTCTCACGTGGATTGATTTTCACCGCTCCGTCATCGGGCCAAGGTGGGAGCTAGACTGGTGTCCCACTGTGTCCCACTGCGGTAGTATACCGTCCAAGCGGCCAATCAAATGGAGAAAGCATATATTGTACTAAGGGCGAACTGGATCGAACCTCATTGTTCCATACCAAGCAAAACTTCCTGACTTTCGGACTTGGGATGTCTTGCTGAGATATTAAGACTTCGTATGTACAGTAGTTCTGTGGCACGAAGTTACCATCATATTTGTCGCTGGCTCATTCCAGCCCGCTCTCTACGCTCTCTGCTGTTTTCATGTGCTACGTTGACTCAATACACTTCATTTGATAGGAAGCATGAACCAGGCCCAAGGGAATCTTTGGACTAGGTAGTCATGCACCGGCTTTTTTTGAAGAAGTTTGTTCACTGCTCGTTATCAATGAAATGGTAAGTGGGGTTTGTGGAATTAGAAAACGAGGCCGGCATCGTTCCGGCCTGGTTTTCTAACCAGATAAAAGCGGGAAGTTTCCCCCAAAATTGGATATCGTGACCATCTCTCCTACAACCTCTTTGAACACATTCCACGTCTAACTCCCCGCCCACAGATCTCAGCTTTCAAGCCCTCAATATGGTATCTCATGCTGCATCACTGACATTTGATGTCCTTCAGGACACCAAGCCAGATGACACCACGCTCCCAGCCTTCATGGTGTCAACCACCCGTGGCTTCCTGCCTCGACAAGACCCTATTATCACCCTGCCTGCTGAGTTTGATGCGCTTGTGTCTATACTGACTCGCATGCCCATCAAGACTCTTGACGGCAGCCCAGGGCTTCTTTCAACATATAAGCTTGGCGAGACTGTCCTCAAGGAGTTGCCAGACCTATCTGATGCTATTGATTTGTACGAAAACAATCTTCCTTTGATGAATGCGCTCTACCGAGACTACTCCTTTCTCGCCTCAGCTTATCTGCTCGAACCATGCCATGAGCGTTTCATGAAGGGCGAGAGTTACGGCTTGGGCCGTCAAAGTCTCCCTGCTGTCATCTCACTACCTATCTCTAAGTGTGCAATGATGTAAGGCTCTATTAGATCTTGTAGAACCTTCCGCTAATGCTTGACAGAGCTAAATTCCAGCCTTTCTTAGAGTACGCGGGCAGCTATGCTCTCTACAACTATCATCTTAAAAACCCGAAGCTGGGCTTGCAATATGACAATCTTCGACTGATACGTGCATTTGAGCAAGGCCTCGACCCAACGTCTTCCGAAGCTGGGTTCGTGCTAGTGCATGTAGACATGGTTAAATCCTCTGGTCCTCTCGTCGCCGGGGTTGTTTTAGCTCTCGACGCATGCGATATTGACAATCGCGACTCTTTCAATACAGGACTCGAAAAGGTTGTGGCAAGCATGACAAAGGTTAATAAGATCATGGACGGTATGTGAACCTCATCTACTCGAAATGAGAATGCAGACGCCTGAAATTGACAAATTCTGAGGTATGTGGGGAAAGAGTAAACCTGGAGACTACACTTCTTTTCGTACGTTCATATTTGGAATTACAAGCCAAACCATGTTTCCTAACGGTGTGGTGTACGAGGGTGTCTCGGACAAACCTCTATCCTTCCGTGGAGAGTCTGGTGCAAATGACAGCATGGTGAGCTCACTGACTCTATTTCTCTGTATGTGCTGACTCACGAGATCAGATTCCTCTTTGCGATAACTTCCTGCAAATTTCGATGCCGGACAGCCCCTTGACTGCGATCCTGAGAGATTTCCGGGCTTATCGTCCAGGGAACCATCGCGAATTCCTCGAATATGTCAAATCTCGTGCCGATCATGTTTCCACGAAGCAATATGCTCTGCAAGACCCTACATCTGCGTCTCTCTACCTGCGTATTCTTGACCAAGTGCGAGATTTTAGGTGGCGACACTGGTGCTTCACCCGTGAATACATCTTGAAAAAGACGAGCCATCCAACAGCCACTGGCGGAAGCCCAATTGTGACTTGGCTACCTAGTCAGTTGAAAACGGTGATGCAAACTATGATTGATGTCTGGGAGGGTAGTGGTAAAGCATTAGGGAAGGAGTGCGAGTTTATTATGATTAGGCTCTATGTTCAGAAGGAAACACTAAGCAAGGAAGTTGAGAAATATTGCAAGGAAAGGAACGTCGAGATGTAGTAGTATTCTATTCTAGCAGCATCGGAATGTTTTGCGAAGACGTATTCATATAAATGTAGAAGCCGACTTGCGAAAGGACAACTACAGAAAGATTTTCGAATAATAGCTTAGTATTACAAAGGAATAATTATGGAAGTACCTAAACACTTGCTTAAAGGGGAAAAAATATCAGAAGAATATATTTCAAATATCAAAATCATGGTCTTGATGTACCTATTCGTATGTCCAGCATGTATTCTACCATCCGGGTGTAGTTATCCAGATACAACCTTTATAAGCAGTGACGTGGAGAACGAGTTGGATTAAAATCGATGGCTCTGAAGACCATTAAATGGAGAGCAATCCAGATGGTGTCGATGGCTATGGTAAATGTTATGTTCGCGATAGACTACCATATTGAATGCACAAATGTCGTTCTCTTTGAAGGCGTGGCGGTTGATAGCTGATTATTCAAATTCTCTTATGTGTCTCGTCTGTCTAGTACCAAAGCCATAATAATCAACACCCACCAAGTCTTGATCGAATATTCCAATATCGAGAACATCACTGCCGGTAAGTCCCATTCACCGATCACGAGATTTGATCCGTATACCTAACTTGACTTAGATAAGATAGCTATTTATTGGTATACAAAAATATGCTAATTAAGTAGATTCTCTGCTAGCCAAGAAACGTTTTCAATACTTATTCCAATTTTGCCCTAGATACCGTCAAGTTCTAGGTTACAGTGCTTGTGGGACAGGAACTAGCTGTTCCTATGTACGTATTGCTGTATCTTGAATAAGTTCCCTCATTATGAATTATATATCTTTATTTCTTGTTTCTGTTGGCGGCCTCCAGTGCGTAGTCCAAGGGTCACGGTGCACTCAGATGACAGTCATTCATATGAGCAGTCGTACCTCCCTGTTCGGGAGGTTGCGATCAGTCGCCACGTCGTGGCTCTCGCGCATGCGGTATCAGCAACATTCCTAGGAGTACTATTGCCTAGCAGAAGAACCGCTATACAGAGCGTGTTTTGTGAAGGTAGGGGTTAGGGCGTGAAGTGGTAAGGGAGAGAGAGAGGAATAGAAGGAAATAGGCATACGAGAAGCTTGGGACTAGAGAGGGGAAATGAGCATTGACTAGAGAGGGCGTGCTGAGAGAGAGATCAGACAAGTCGAAAGGGAAGATGAGGAGAAGGAACCAAACACGCTAAGCCAAGGGGGAAAAAATACATAAAAAAGAAGGAAAGGAAGGAAAGGAAGGAGGAGGATGGATAGACCGTGAGATGACGAATGGCTGAACGACGAGAGAACGAAAGAGACAATCACTGGAAAGAGGGGACAGACTAAAGAAAAAAAATATGGGACAGATATTGAGAAAATGAGAGGAGAGGAGGAGAGGAGCGGGAACCAGTATGGCGAAGGGGAGCGTGACAGCTAGGAGCAACGAGGGAGAAGAACATGCACAAGAAGCGAAAAGGGGCTACAAGAAGACACGACAGGACTGGTCACAAGTGGAGAAAGCGACGGATAGCTAGGATGAAGAGCATGGGAAGGGGACATGGGTGGTCGTGGCTTACCTACAAACGGAGCGAGGCTGGAGAGGCATTACAAAGAGCATAATACAAAACAGAGACAGTGGCAGCCAAGGGGAGTGGATCAGGCAACGGAAATAGGACTGGAACAACAAGTTATGGCTTCGATCATCGAGTCTGGGGCGGATGAGTGGCTGGTGCGATGGAAACTCGAGGCTGTGGAGCGAAGGTGGTCTACTACAGTAAGGCAGATGATTGAGCGAGTGGGGAAATGTTGGATAACGGGTCCGTCCAGAGAGCTTTTCGTATTCAAATTGGTCTCCCATTCAACAACTGAACGGGCTAAAGGCTTATCAACAGCCGAGCCGAAGCCGAGCTCGATGTTTCCTGGTACTTGCATGAGCACGAACTTCTACATACAACGAGGAGGAAGCCGGTGAGGATGATATTAGGGATTCCCTGTCTGGCCTTACGAGATGGAGCACATCACTTTCGACCAGCTATTCGGCGACTTCGACGAACACCATCGCATTGCGGCTCGTGTTCAGAAAAATATTGAAGAGGCCGACAGACCAGTTCCGCAAAGAAGCAAATAACCAAAAGACCTGGTATCTTCGACGATCTTGAATCTCAATTCGGCAATAGTCAGTCTACTTGTGTGGCTAGAGACTGTCCGATACCTGCAACACACCACCATTATCACAACGGAAGAATCAATATAGATAGTCAGAGTTGTGAACGGAGGCCATATAACCAATGACCGTTTCATGGTCTGCGTCTGAAGGTATGAACACTGTTCCCTTCCACAACGCTGCTGATATCGTACATTAGTGCGTTCGAATCTTAGAGTGTAATTGAACTCTCCAAGTCCTCGGAGAGACTCGTACGGTAGTTCTCCGTCTATATACCACCCGTATCATTCCCAAATTACTCAGGCAGTGGTCATACCTTTTCAAGCTGCTGGGCAGGTAAATGCACCTCGATGTTTTGTTCTTTCTCAATTTGGCTGGCGCGACGCTAGGCGAGCCTGCGACTATATTCCCCCCGCTCTCCTTCCCTTTCTCTTCTTCCTCTTCTACCTCCCACAGCCTCAACAGTACGTATCCAGAATTCATTTGTCTTCATTGTTTCATCCCCAGATCCATCAAACCCATCAGTCGTGGTGTCAGACCGATTTTATTTTTGATTATCTTTTTTCACTATGTTTTTCGAAAATTTTACTAACTAGCTTTTTCAAAAGATCAAAAATGGTGCCCGTGATCTTTATGGTTGAGAAGCTGTCTCGCGAAGGGAAACTATCAGAAAAGATATCGAAAAATAATTTGGCATTACGAAGGAATGATCATGAAAGTACCTGAACATCGGAGGAACATATTGCAGGAATTGAAATCATGGCTTTTGTACACGAGAACATTGCTAGTCAAATAAGTATAACAAGCTTTCTATTTGCTACATCGAAATTGAGATCAAAAATTCATCCCACCCCCGCTTTCGCTTCTGACTTAAAATTCCCCGCCTGCCCTCTTGATAACAATAATCCTTGTTCATATTTACGTATCACGGTGGGTTCACAATACAACGTTCCAGCAAGATGCATTATCTAGCGAAGCTTTGTACCTGGCAGCAGCGTCATAGCCATCAAGGGTCTGCAGCGTATGTTGAAATATCTGGTTCTGTTCTTTTCCTAATCAATACCTTCATCGATCCCTTTTTGTTTTGCGAGATCAATGAGGATGCGACTTTCTATGTACTTAGTCTGGCTTGTGATATTACTTGCTACTGCCATAGCGCAGTCTACAAAAGGGGTCTTGGACTTATTACAGCGTAGACTCCCTCAACAAGTGGACAAATTCGACTTCCGTCTAACGGGAAACGAAACACATCCGATCTCAACAGCAATTAGGACCATAAATGATGAATACAGCGTCTCTTCCACATCAGATGGGAAAATTCTGGTAGAGGGAAACTCTATCTCCGCGTTAACGAGCGGGTGAGTATCCCGACTGCTCGAAACAATCCTCAGCTAAATGCAATACAAAGGTTACATCGTTACTTAACTGACGTATTGCACGTCGATATTTTTTGGTACATCGGAAGTCAGTTAAATAACGGACCTTCCGAGCTACCGGCTTTAAACGTGCCCATAAATGGATCGAGCATCGTTCCGTGGCGGTACCATTTCAACACAGGTACGTCTGAATACATTAATGCTGGCCAATTAGCTGACTTTTACTGGAGTCACATTCTCATATACTGCGGCGTTCTGGACGTGGAAAGAATGGGAGACGGAACTCGATTGGCTAGCACTCCGCGGAGCAAATCTACCTTTGGCATGGGTCGGACAAGAGAAAATCCTAGTAGATGTGTTCCGTGAAATCGGATTGACAGATGCTGAGATCAACACATATCTCAGCGGGCCAGCATTCCAAGCATGGAACCGTTTTGGAAACATTCAAGGCTCCTGGGGCGGGGACCTACCAAATGAGTGGATCGAAAATCAATTCCAGCTACAGAAGAATATTACCAAACGCATGGTTGAGCTTGGCATGACTCCTGTACTTCCCTGCTTTACCGGTTTCGTTCCTCGAGCGATAACTAGAGTCTTGCCGAATGCCAAAGTTGTCAATGGCTCTGCTTGGAATGGTTTCCCTACAGAGTATACTAACGTAACATTCTTAGAACCGGAGGATCCGACATTTGAGCAACTACAGATAAGCTTTATTTCAAAGCAAGCAGAGGCACTAGGTAACATTACAAAAATATTTTCACTCGATCAATATAACGAGAACGAGCCATTTTTGAATTCTACAGACTACCTGAGAGGGATCTCGAATAAGACAATGGAGAGCCTGAAAGCTGCAGATCCGGGAGCGATTTGGCTCATGCAAGGCTGGCTATTCCTCGCAAGCGCCTCTTTCTGGACTGGAGCCAATGTCGAGGCGTATCTAGGAGGGGTCACAGACAACACTGATATGTTGATACTAGATTTGTTCTCCGAGAGTGAGCCTATTTGGAACACTCCGAGTGTGAACTCCTACTACGGCAAGCCATGGATCTGGTGTCAACTTCATGATTTTGGAGGAAACATGGGGCTGTACGGACAGATTGAGAACGTCACGATCAACCCTGTCGAAGCATTGGCAGCTTCAAGCTCACTGGTTGGCTTTGGCTTGACGATGGAAGGACAAGAAGGAAATGAGATTATGTATGACCTTCTACTTGATCAGGCGTGGTCAGAGTCCCCGATTGACACCAAAGCATATTTTGCAAACTGGGTTACTCGTCGATATGCCGGCAATGACTCCATCCCAGCTGACCTCTATGCCGGTTGGGACATACTGCGTTCGACCGTCTACAACAACACAAACCTCACCGTAATAGCAGTCACGAAATCCATTCTTGAGCTCTCCCCAAATATCACGGGTCTACTTGGATTCCCGGGCCATCATCCCACGATCGTAGCTTACAATGCCTCTGTCCTAGAAGATGCGTGGCGTCTCATGTATGCTGCTGCAAGCGCCGAACCCTCCCTCTGGGATAACCCCGCCTACCAATACGACATGACGGATGTGACTCGTCAAGTATTGAGCAACCGCTTCAACGATATCTACAGCTCCCTCATATCCGCCTATACTTCGCCCTCGCCCTCAAATGATACACTCTCCTCCCTTTCCCAGAATCTCACCTCCCTTCTCGGAAGTCTGGATAATGTTCTCTCCACCAACCCCTCTTTCTCGCTGTCTACCTGGATCAGCGCAGCACGGTCCCAGACGGAAAATGCGACACTCCAAGACTTTTATGAATACAACGCTCGCAATCAGATTACGCTTTGGGGGCCGACAGGAGAGATCACGGACTATGCAAGCAAGAGCTGGGGGGGTTTGGTAAGTGGGTATTATGTGCCGAGGTGGCAGATTTTTGGGCAATATTTGGAGGAGGTGCCTTTTGAGAGTTACAACGTGACGGAGATGAATGGGAGGTTGCTGAAGTTTGAGGAGAGTTGGCAGAAGGAGACAAGCGTAGGGAAGAACGCAGCGGTTGAGCAGAGGAGTCTGCAGAGCATTCTGGGAGATTTGATTGCTTGATACAGAGTTTGCACGAGTATTCAAAACAGGAGAAATGCATGACCATGGTCCTCCGTAGTATCGCTTTTTATTGTCATTGTATTCCCTCTTCCCTCCCTCTTGTCCTTTCGCGACACCCTTCTCTCTTCCCCCTCCCCCTTTATGGTGCTCGGCTAAGTAGCCAAGGGCAAGGGGAAGGGGCAGCCAGCGCCACAGCCGCATCTCGCCAGGCGACAAGACAGGAAGGAGACAGGGTGGGGACCCCCTAGACAGTACCGTATCAGTGACGTCCTGGAGCCAGCCAATGACGCGCCCGCAATTGCAAACGCAGCAGCCAGTGTCAGTGCCAGTGCCAGTGCCAGCCCACCTTCCCTCCCTGTACGCTGCACGCACCCAGACCCAGTACAGCTCCATCCCCAATCATCGTCGACCTCATCACTCACCAGACTTGCCATCCCGCTTACATCACCACCACCAACGAAACACGATAGCCTATTCCTCTTCCCTTGTCCTCTGCTTTCCCCTAGAAACACATCTCTCTCTTCGTCTCTACAGACCCGTTCGATTTCTATAGTTCTCTGTTGTCCTTTTATGCCCTCTCCCCGTCTCCTCATTAGCACTGGGCTGCGACCGTTCCCCCAAGCAATTTCACCCCGCACTTTCCGTGTTGCACGAGCATTTGCCAATACGTCACGAATCATGGCGCAGGAATACAAGCTCAAGGGCCTCAGCAGCATCGATCTGAAGCCGGGAGAAAAGAGAGAAGTTGAAGTCGAAGGCATCGAGGAGGGAAAAGTGCTGCTATGCAATGTGGGAGGCAAGACGACTGCTCTGGGAAGCAAGTGTACTCACTACGGAGCTCCTCTTAAGAATGGGGTCTTGACCGGTGACGGTCGTATAACGTGCCCTTGGCACGGAGGTACGAGTTTCCTTCTCAATCTTTAGGCAATCTACTAACACAGATCTAGCTTGCTTCAAGGCTTCGAATGGAGATATCGAGAACGCACCTGCCATCGACGCTCTACCCTCATTCCAATTATTCGAGAAAAATGGCGCTGTTTATGTCACGGGCGAAGAGCAGAGCATCAAGGCCAGTCGGAGAAAGCCAAACATCAAGATCTCGGGAGCTGTTGGACAGGAGAAGGTCGTCGTTGTTGGCGGAGGAAGCGGTGCCCTGGCTACTGTGGAAGCACTTCGCGAGAGTGGTTTCAAGGGATCTATCACGATGATTGGAAGTGAGGGGTACCTACCAATCGATAGGACAAAACTATCGAAAGCTCTCATTGATGATCCATCAAAGATTGCTCTGCGGGATGAATCATGGTTCAAGGATGGCTCGGTGTCATTTGTCAAAGACGAGGCTACTGATATTGACTTCTCGGCCAAAAAAGTGTCTACAAATGGTGGTAGCTCATTCCCTTACACCAAATTGGTTCTGGCGACTGGAGCATCTCCCAAGAGTCTACCATTACCAGGTTTCAAGGAGTTGGGCAACATATTCTTGTTGCGGACTATTCCTCATGTGAAGGACATTCTCGGAGCAATTGGAGACAAGAACAAGAAGATTGTTATCATCGGTAGCTCATTCATTGGTATGGAAGTTGCAAATGCCGTGGCAAAGGACAATGATGTGACAGTCGTCGGTATGGAGAAGGCACCATTGGAGCGCGTTATGGGCGAAGAAGTTGGCAAGATTTTCCAAAAAGTGCTGGAGAATAATGGCGTGAAGTTCCAGCTCAACGCCGGCGTCGAGAAAGCCGTCTCATCTAAATCCGATTCTTCAAAAGTCGGCGGGATACAGCTCAAGGATGGGCCCCTCCTCGAAGCCGATCTCGTGATATTAGGTACGGGCGTGGCGCCTGCGACCAATTTCTTGAAAGAAAACAAAGCTGTCGAGTTACGAAAGGATGGCTCGCTCAAGACTGATGAGAATTTTGTCGTCTCGGGCCTACAGGACGTTTACGCAATCGGTGACATTGCAACATACCCCTATCACGGCCCTGCTGGTAATGCAGCCCTCACCCGCATCGAGCACTGGAACGTCGCGCAGAACGCCGGCCGCGCAGCAGCAGCACACATCATCGACCCCTCTACCCCTTCCAAAGCCTTCATTCCTATCTTCTGGTCTGCGCTCGGCTCTCAGCTTCGCTATTGCGGCAACACACCCAATGGCTGGGACGATCTGGTTCTAAAGGGAACACCCGAGGAAGCGAAGTTCGTGGCGTATTATACGAAAGGGGAGACGGTTGTGGCTGTAGCTAGTATGCAGGTTGATCCGGTAATGGTCCAGGCTAGTGAGTTGATGAGACGGGGCAAGATGCCGAGCAAGAGCGAGCTGAAGAAGGGCGTTGATCCATTGAGTATCAGTATACCTGCTGAATTGAAGATTTGAGACATCCAGCAGACGAAATGATAAGCTATGAGAAATAAATGAATATCCTAACCCAAGATGCTATGCAATTTTTTCCAGTGCCAGTAAGTCTAATCTGCATCGTCATAATAAGTGCAGGCCACGCAATCATACGATATGTGACGAAAGAAGGCCTGACCAAAAAGAATCCTACCGTACATTTTCATACTTGGCCACTCTATTTTGATCTGATTTTCCCCCTATTCCTCGTTTCGTTTGGAACACAAAACAAACTACTGTATGCTTGAATCAAATCTTCAGGGTCTGGAAGGGGAAAGCCTAAATTTCATGAGCGAGGTAAACGTCTCACCTTGGGGAGATATAGCGATATATTAGGATCATTACTATTCATAGTATGCGACAACTCTAACTGGAATAAAAAATCAATCTTGCATCCTGGGGTATCAGCCTAAACCATCCAGACTCCAAATGTTCCATATGCCTTCCCATGTCCCATATCCTATACAAATTACAAATGAAAAGCCGCAAAAGCCGGTAAAAGAGTGCTCTACTTCCACCTTCTTCTTTACATTTACTCCATACCCTCCTCTTACGTCGGAGCTCTATCCTCAAGCACCTCCCTCAACGCTTCGGTGTCAACCAAGGCAGGCTGGACACTGCTTGGTGCTCTTTCCATTCTCTTCACGAACCCAGGAATCGGACCTTTCTGATTTATACCCGGGGAACGTCCAAAGACAGCTTTCAGAGGATCGGCGGGCGTGCTGACTACCCTCTGCTGGGGTTTGCTGCTTGGTGCAGCTCTGAGATTATCAGACGACTTCGCCGGACTGACGCCCCATCGTCCGAAGACCCAACCACCGAGTTTGCCGCCTAGGCTAGAAGAGAGACCACCACCGCTGTCGCCTGAAGTCGAGGAATCGATGGAGCGCGTGTCCAAGGGTTTGCTTTGGAGGATGTTGGAGCGAAGATAAGAGCTGCTATCGTGTCCTAGGCGAGAAAGTGTTGGGCGAGCAGTCACCATGGTTTCGACTGTAACGGATGAAGCTGGAGTACCGATCCGTGACCTTGGACGGAACAGTGCGCTGTTTCCAGTGATGGTGAGTTGGGAAGGGCGGGATTTCAGAGTGTGAATGTCAATACCAGAGATCGATAGGATCGACTCGTGGGAGTTGGATCGACGCAGTGTCGGTTGGAAGGATAGGTTTCGAATCTGGTCTGTGGAGCCTTGTATATATTCGGAATCCTGTGAAGTGTCTGAAGGTGTTATGTCATCATCGAGCGAGGGCATGCTGGGTGTTTGCAGGTCACGGAGTCCCTGAATATCGTCGTCTTCCTCATGAATTACATTATCAGGCTGGAAATTTGTGGTAGGTAAGAAGCTTCTCGTTGAAACCTCTGACCCACGTTTGCGGTGACGGAATGGTTGGAACTGTGGCGACATTGGATCGATACTCGAACCAGGAGAAGTGGGACGTGAGGAATCAATGTCAAAGCCCCTATCGAACAATGTGCTACTCCTATACATCGACTGCGGTGAACTTGGAACAGACGAAGGAGCGAAGTCTGACATTTGAGCTGATTGGACAGACCATCGTGGATTGTTCGGGGTACTGGAAGCCGGTATGGTGACAGATGTTTGTGAAAGTATAGCACTCGCCGTTTCCTGATTTCGAATCGGACTCGCGAAGCTGTTGTTCCTTGGGGGAGTGAAAGTGGACGTGTTGAGAGACGTTCTCTTCTTTTTCGGCCGAGACGTCTCTTTCTTGGGAGTATGATAATGATGATGAATGTGAAGCGCTTGAGATACCACGGGTGCTGGCTCAGGGACTTCTTTACGAGCAAGTTCCGCTCGCAAGGTGGGTGTTCCGCTTCCATCACCACCTGTCTCCACTGGCTGATGCAAGAGAAGCTGCTCTCGCAATGTTTGCACTTCGTCGTTCGAGTTGTCTAACATCTCCCGCAATTCCATGATGCCCATCTGCAAGTTCGCATTGTCCTGTAGTATATCTTTGACGAAGTGTGACACAACGTTACTACCATTCTTCGCACTTGTCGTGGCTGCTGCAGCTTTGAGGCGACCTGCAGCAGTGTCGAGCTCTCTCTCAACGGTTCGCTGCCTCTCCATACGACCCAAAACCTCAACATGGCGCTCTCTTTCTTCCCTAGCTTCGCGCTCTATCCTCTCTAGCTGATCCTGCAGATTATTTAGACTGCGCTCAGCTTCCCTCCATCGCTGTATTGCGCATCGCTCGTCAGCTTCTGTTCTTGCAACCGTCTTTTGCAACAGATCTTGCTCCTGCTCCAGTGCCGCCAGCTGGGCTTCAAGATCGTAAGTCCGTGAAGCGAGCCCTTCAAGACGGCGCAATTCCTGTCGTGTCGATTGTAGTGTGTTCTCAAGTGACTTGACGTGTGTTTCCGCATCTGTCACTGTGGTGTTGAGAGTCTCCAGTTGATCCAACAGGGCACGATTCTCCATGACTGTTTGCGCATTCCTGTCTTCTAAGCCGCGCTTGTCTCTCTCAAGTCTCTCGATCTTATCGTTCATCTCTGTGCGATCGCGCTCGGCATCTTGCATGTACTGCTCGTGTCTCAAAAGCAGAGCCTGTAAAGAGAAAGTCAGTCCCTCCATCCTTGATAGCCACCTCTGAATATTTTCGCCGCCATGAAAGGAGTCCTTTTGAGATGCGCACTGCATATATCCGCATTCCAGTGCCATCTGATTTGCTCCGAGACAACGAGACGGGACAGGAATGTGGCTTACCTGACCTAGCTGAGCAGCAGTATGGACTTCCTTTTCGAGCTCGTCAAGGGCAGAGCAGTTGTGCTTTAGAAATCCGCAATCCGTGCGACCACAGCAGCATTTGAGATCTGGTCTTGTCGAACGGTCAGTTGGAATGTGGCCTATCAAGGCCTCGAGATCTTCCTCCCCTGCCATCTTCACAACTCCTGCTCCTGTCCTTGCGCTACCTATGCTTTTTTGTAGTTGCTGATTTGTGTGGTTCCTCATTCATAATTGCGGTGCGACTGCGTAGAGGGAGATCCATGAGCTGAGAGTTCTCTGTTGGCTTTAGGCGGTCATGATGTTTAAGTGCTTGGGTGTGTCACATACTCTGCGTGGTAGTCTGAAGATAGGTGGCTGGTGTTTGCATCACGAGCAAGATGCACTACTCCACGTCCGCGCACCTGCCGATAGGGCACCAGGAACGCGAAGATGATTGGCGTTCAGGCACTGAACAGCATCCGTCACCTTGCAGCGGTCCCCCAGCCATCTTTCTATAATACCAATAACACATCGCGTAACAACGCGTCTTGTTC
Organism: Proliferodiscus dingleyae; assembly: GCA_003988795.1. Taxonomy (NCBI): domain Eukaryota; kingdom Fungi; phylum Ascomycota; class Leotiomycetes; order Helotiales; family Lachnaceae; genus Proliferodiscus; species Proliferodiscus dingleyae. The sequence continues at coordinate 31,369 of QYAK01000002.1, read as the reverse complement.
ACGCGATTCTAAATTGCGTCACCGTGAAAGTTATTTCGATTTTTTTCTATCAAATGTTTTTCTCCGTTTACAGACACCAAGTGGTGTGGAAGGAATGTGAGGTGAAGAGCGACCCATTCTGCACCGCTCAAAAGATCTCCTAACAGCACTGCTCCTACGTCATCATGTATCAACTTGTTTCTACACGGACGGCCATCCGTTGGACCAGGAGAGCTTGTTCCATCCAAAGAGATAACTACCATCACCCAACCCAACATTGGTGTTTGCGTAATGGTAGTAGAGCACCAGCCCGAGACTCGAATCTGTGAACACACCCCTGCGGAACAACATGATTAGCTTTGAATTCCGCGACAGAGTTCCAACTTACTGGCCACCAGGTCCATAGGTGGTTCCGTGGCTTTCGAGCAAGATTGTTCCTCCGCTATTGGTGCAGGAGACGCCATTTGTGTCCACGAAGCCGCCAGTCGCGGAGGTGGATCGGCACATCTTGATCTTGTATTCTGCACCAGCTGCAGGTTTTGACCTGGAAATCACTGTCAATCTAGTAGGTTCAGAGGGGTTCTTCGACGTACGTATCATATCCGCAACAGATTCCATTTGACCAGAGAAGATAGTAGTATCCATTGTAGTAGAACATATAGCTTCCCTCGTCTGGATGACTACCATTCCCATCGTACTCGATATTGTATGCTGAGGCGGCAACCTTTGTCGGAGTCGAGCTCATTTGGGCTTGATATATATCACCCCAGAAGGACCCAAAGTTCAGATAGTAGTTGCTTCCAACGGCGATGAGGTTCGGATCGATAGCGTTGTATGGCTTTGCTGAAGTTGATGCAATTCCGGTGGCGCCCAGATCGGTCCACGAGCCTACGTCCAACGTGCTACTTGTTGCAAGCCCGATTGCGCTGGTCTGCTTGCCAAACACAGATACAGCATAGTACATGTAGTAGAGGTTTCCAACTTTGTGGACGTCAGGTGCCTGGAGTAAAAACATCAGACGCAGATCTATTCAGACGTTTATCTTCTCACCCAAAGGTCAGATCCCGTGTTTGTGCCTTCGGAGATCTTGCTCCCGCTGGGCAGTGCATACCCTTGGATAGTCCATGGTCCACTCAACGAAGTCGCTGTTGATATCTCAATCCCACTTCCAGTGTTGAACTTATAGTATTTTCCATCACTCGTACGCTGAATAATGGACGGATCATGAGCCCAGCAGGCACCGGAGCACGCCCCTGGGTTTGCGTAGCCTTGCACCAGAGATGCGGCTGCTACAAAGCACACCGCGACAGATCTAAGGAGAGAAAGCATCTTGTAGCTTGTTCAGATACGCCGCCACTCAAGCGAGAGATAATATAAACGGACATCCTTCTACTTATACGAGTAAGTGCTATGCACCGATAGTGTAGGAAGGCAGATTGGAAAATGTGAATTTCATTCGTGGAAAGCTTCAAAATCGGGACAACCATTTCTGTGCGCCGGACAGACTCCTATATGATGGACCCGGACAGAGGCCAGGCTCCTATGCGAGCGAAACACCAAGTACAACTGTGTTAAGACCTAGTTGTGGGACGTACATGTACGTCAGAGTGAGATTCTCCGTCGCCATTTTCGGACCAGGTACCAGTGTTCCCCTCCCTCTACATGGTGTGTTTCTGATCAGATGAGAAGGAAAGGGATCATGCCTGTGGAACGTTGCGTATAGATGAGCTTGGCGTAAAGTCTCACGTTCTACCGGCAGCTACAATCCCTTGCCTCATAGCTAACAAGTGATTGGACCGCTTGTAATAAGAGAGACAAACATTTGGCCGAAGTCTTCTGAATCAATGCCACCAATGATCCTGGTTGTGCATTTCTTTTCGCTGGATCCGGGGATTTTGCGGGGTGAGCGCCTCGTTTCCACGAATAAATGGGCTTCGAAATTCGGATTAACCTTATTTTAACCACTTGTCTCCGGGCTTCCCAGAGCAATAGGCGAAGGCCATTAAGCCCTCTAAGATTGCACACAGAAGAGATTATGTCTTTTCAGCTTATCTCATCATGAATAAGCACGTGAGGGACAAGCCCATAGAGTACGACTTGCTAGATGGCATCGCAGATGCTTCCTACTTCGACATAGAGGCTTTCAACCTCGGAAAATTTTTTGGGACTCTATTCATCTCTTCAATCTGATTCATGTGGACATTTCCAAGAAGTCTCTTGGTTTCTCCGCCTCTTGAAGGTGACCATGTATAAGTCAATCTATAAATACTTCAAACATTAGTCAACGTGAAGTATCACCAATATTTACGACTCCCTTATACTCACTCTCAATATGTTCTTATTACGGCTTCTCTCTGTCCTCCTATCCATCCTTACTTTTCTCTCATCCGGTGATGCCGCCACGTACTCCAACCCTCTGCGCAACCCAGGTGGTAGCGACCCATTCATCGTGTATACAAGGGGTTACTACTATCTACTAACAATAACCTGGAGTGATGTTGAGATTTCACGAGCTACTGCGCTCAATAGGCTGAAGACAGCTACGAAGAAGGTCGTGTATAACACTACCACGGCATCCCGATGTTGCAACGTCTGGTCGCCAGAAGTGCATTACTTAAACAATCGATGATATATCTACTATACCGCAGGTGATAGCGCTGATTTGAACGGTCAACGTATGAATGTACTGGTTTGTAAGTAGTCTGCGTCTTTGATAAATGACCTCGCTGACGATAGTAGACAGGAGGCGCAACTTCTTGGGATGACTTTGTCTACTACGGCCAACTCACATCAGAATGAGCTATCGACGGTACAGTCCTACGATTCACGGGCTGGGGAAACTACCTCGCCTTTTCCTGCTCCAATGGCGGCTCGCTACAATCCCTTTGCGTAGCACCGCTGAACTCGCCAACCTCTATCGGCACCATCAGCATCATTTCGACGCCGGCGAGTGCATGGGACAAACACGGCGGTTCTGTCAACGAAGCACCTGCTGCGCTTTATCACGGGTGGGAAGACATACTTGACCTTCTCAGCGAGCTCTTGCTGGACGAATTACTACTCACTAGGATTGTTGACTTGGGATGGCTCTTCGAATCCGGCGACGAGCGCGGCATGGAGCAAGAAGAGACCTGTATTAAGTAGTGTAAATGCCAATGATGGGCCAGGCAGTAACGGGACAGGATGCTTTCTGAGGATTTGAGGAGCGCTTGCTAACGTGGGAATAGATTCTTCACCAGCCCTGACGGAACGCAGATCTGGAACGTCTTCAATGTCGGCGTAAATTCCGCTGGCGCTTGTGACGAGACTCGGTATACAATGGCAGAAATTATGCAGTGGAACTCAGATGGATCACCTTCATTCACGCTGCCTGCAGCGTTAGGCACAGTGTTGACGGGGCCGTCAGGTGGATAGTGAAATGTCTCCATTTAGTTGTAGAAAACCATTGTTACAGTTGAGGAGAGATAGGCATAACGAAATAAGACAGTGTATCAAATCAAAGAGCTTTACGTAAAGGTACTGTACTGCTGGCGATAATTCTATTTTCTCACCACTCCTCAAGGCTGCATGACAGAATCATCGCTAAACATCCATTCGAACTGGGTCAAGTTTTACATGACAATCTTGCACTCTGCTGAACGTTATGTTGCGAGATAATAATGGATTGGAGCTCGAAAATGCACAAGAAAATGTGATCGTGCCTGTGATGTGATATATTTGATCATATTCGCAAACACCTTGCGGATATCAAAATCTGCGCTATGCTCCGACCTACCTAAAGAGGCAAAATTGTAGAGCAGGCCTGGAAAGACCAAAAGCATTTCTCAGATATCGTCATATTGATGGAGGGTCGGAGATAGAAGATGGAAATCATGAAAAGGGTGAGCCACACGTGATAGAGGAATACTTCATCAAGGCCACGTGATTAGGGAGTGGGCGAGCGCTTGATTAGGCCTTTGGCAAGCCAAAAGCAATCTCGATCCCGACTGTTCTGGTGGTTCAGGCTGAAGGATGTGCAGCCCGCCTATGTCACTAGTGCAGATCATTTGGGCTGCAACTTGATTTCAGGACTGAAACAACCAGGGTGTGTGATGGGACGCAGCCCTTATTCGTGGACAGGCGGGCGGATCACGATCCACAGTCACAACCAGGAAATCCTGAACCTGAATCCCAAACAGGAGCAGGAGTCCAAGAGATTGGGGGATGACGCCACACCTTGACCAACTGGACAGCTTGACAACTTGCGATGCGCCGGTGCACCGCCACAGCTCCCCGTCTGCGTCAGGTAGAACCCAGTTTTCTCCCTCGACCACGTTGAGGAGAGGGAACTCAGCGAAGGCGCCCCCCCTTTCGTCGCCTTTTGTCACAGGAGCCTCGTCTCCGCGCTCAAGGAAGCCAATGACACCCAGGCCAGGTCACAGAAGGCAGCCCGCGCGAGCCCTGCTGTGGATGAGAACCCTTGCATCTCATGTCAGACCCGAAATGAAGGAGATGAAGCTCCGATCGATTATACCTGAGGTTGCACGAGGTCGACGTCACATAGTTGTGCGCGTTTATATACGTAACCTAGACCCTATACTTGGCTGCCACTCCCACTCCCTCTCCCAATCTTCTCCCAATCTCCTGCTTCAATCCCTCACACACAAGCACTCCTCTCAAGTCAATTCAACACTGTCTATTTATCTTCTACGTATACCTACCCACCTACAGAGCAGGTCCTCAGAAACAAGCTCCAAGTCCCAATTGGAGCTATCACACGCATACAGTCAATCCGTCGAGCAGTTAGTTATCGAGACACTCAGACCATGATCAATCTGTCCCAAAAATCACCTGAACGGGCTTTCGCCCTTCAGAAATACCTCCTCCTCCACTCTCAACACGATGCACTTCAAAAACATCTCGATCAGATCGCCTCATCCCTCCCAAACACAGCATCTACATCACCGGGCCGAGATTCTCGACAGGGGTCATACTCGTCTGTATCTAGCTCAGATGATAGCTACCTTTCAAGCTCTCCGCCACAACACATAAACCACCATCATCGTGGTGGCAGCATACCAGCTTCAGCTGCCGCCCAGCGCCCCCGCATGCAGAAGCGAAGATCATCCCTTCCTACGGTCATTACTGAAAGTATACTGGAAGAGATCGAGGAAGACGAGACAAAGCTGAAGGATGTGAACCAGCAAATCAAGACTACATTGACGACTCTCTTGAATTGCGAGAGCGTTAAAGGGGACAGAAGGTATAGGAGCTGGGTGCAGACTAGACTCATGGACACCGAAATGGAATTGAAGAAGAGTCGGAGCCGAAGCTGCGATACTAGGAGGAAGAGCGAGGACATTAGTGGAATGTTCCAAGCAGATCATGTCTGACAAAGGAAGGAAGAGAGGGGAAAGGGGATTGCGTTTGAAATTCTAGACTCTAGATGGAGCTTGTTGTTTGCACTTAAGATACCCATACCAGCTGCTGGCGTCAGCGCTCGTTGAACTTCATCATACTATTTTAAACTTTCTCATTAGGTTCCAAACAATTTCTGCACGGATATACTTTGAGCCCCATCATAATTTGACCAATCCAACAAGTGATTCGTTTATGCGTGAACGATCGAAGACGGGCTCGTAAGTAAAGTAAGCTTTTACCTTAGCCAATTCAGCAATACCCGTTTGGACTCTAGCGCGGATCGTGAGCAGGACGACCTCGATTCGGGAGCGCTGCGCCCAATCCGCCCCTCTCTCCCATCACCTAATCTAGGAGACTCGCAATGAGCATTTCACCTTTCCGGCATTGCCTACCGCAGAAGACGTACCCGAAGACTGTTTTTTTTTAACAGCAGCAAGCTCCTCAATAAGAACATCATGCCCACGTGATTCTTCACATTCTTCACATGTGTTACACCTGAAACTGTCTTGTGGGCCCTAAAACGCCCCCGAAGATAAGTAACTCCTCAAACACGCTCACTGTAGGTACAAATTAAACCAATCTCCTTTCTCATCCGATCGCAATTGAAGGTTCATCGCATTCCATCATTCACCGTGTTGCTTGAATCCCAACCCTGAAGCTGTTGATAATTGATCGCCCCCACACTGCCGCCGGACTGTGCCCTTCTATCTATTGTCCCCATGTCCGATAACTGTGAAGGGGAGAGAATCCCCGTCTTGCAACGAAACGCATTTTTCTCATTTATCAAGGTATGCTCTACTCTCCTTAAGGCACTCTCCCTCAAGGTCTCGCACGGCTGACTATTTGTCCAGGCCATAGCGACGTTCAAAGGAGATCTCTCCAGCCTCACTGCCCCTCCCTTCCTCCTCTCTCCACAATCAGTCACCGAGTTCAGCACCTACTGGGCCGAGCATCCATATCTTTTCGTTGCGCCAGCCCATGAAGATGACGCCCAGAAGCGTGCCTTGGGCGTCTTGAAGTGGTTCCTAAGCACCTTGAAGCAACAACACAGCAATAAGGACGAGGATGGCAAGAAAAAGAAAATGAAACCCCTGAATCCATTTCTCGGCGAGCTATTCTTGGGCAAATGGGTCGATGAGGCCGGTACGACGGAATTGGTGAGCGAACAGGTTAGGTGGGTATTTGGCGATTGTGGCATGAGAGAAATAGACTGCTAATGAAACTGCGAAGCCATCATCCACCCGCAACCGCCTTCAACGTTTGGAATGACGAACATGGAGTTCGAGTATGTACAAAATGCCCAAAGTGCCCAGTCATTCTAGTACTAAGTCTGTCTTAGCTACAAGGTCATATCGCCCCTAAAATCTATTTCTCTGGCACTGTGCATATCGATCGAAAAGGTTATGGCACTTTACATATCGACAAATATAACGAAGACCACCTTATAACTATGCCGAAGGTCCATGTTGAAAGTTTAATGACTGCTTCACTTGCGCCTGAGCTTTCGGGAACCTCCTACATTCGGAGCTCGTCCGGCTACACAACCAAAATTGAGTTCTCATACAAAGGCTGGCTTAGCGGGAAGAGGAACTCATTTGTTGCTACAATAATCCGCGATAAGACTCCTGACCAGCCGATCTACGTTGTTGAGGGACAATGGAATGATATTTACGTTGTCAAGGATGGAAGAACTCAGAAAATATTAGAAACAGTCGATGTCAAATCCCACTCAAGAACGCCTCTGACGATAGCACCCCTTGAGCATCAACATCGTTTAGAATCTCGACGTGCTTGGAAGCCTGTAGTGGATGCTATTAACAAGGGGGATATCTTCACTGTAGGCCAAGAAAAGTCCAAGATCGAGAACGAGCAAAGAGAGATGCGGAAACAAGAAAAGAGTGAGGGCAGACAGTTTCCAAGACGGTACTTCACTTTGGCTGAAGCAGATCCCGTGGCAGAGAAGCTGGCGGAGGGTCTAAAGGGCATTTCAATCAAAGGCGAAAAGGATGAACGTCTTATGATCTGGCTTTGGGATGAGGAGAAGTATCAGCGGATTGTGAGTGACCAGAGGAACGGGATCAAGAGTCCTACACATGCAAGGTTTGATTCTGGCGTAGGCCTGAGTGTGGATTTAAGCTCGACAGGATTGAGTTGTGTATAGGAGCATCGGGCATGTAGAAATATGGACCAGAAGGGGCAGATCTCAAAGAGGTGTTTGGAGTTTTAAAGGGAGTTCATCACATGAAGCAGCCTAATCAGCTGCTCCTGGAATGCAAGCAGCGGTTCCCAAGTCTAAACGCCAACTGCATCATTTGCAAGGCATGTGGATCAGATGTTGCTGAATATGACACCACGCTTTGAGATGGTCTCTTCCAAGTGGATATCGTTGGTTTGTGGTTTCGCAAAGGTGTGGCTGCTCATTTTTGGCGGGGTTGACGCGAGTGGTGGAGGCAAGGCTGAAAGATGACGTCAATCACGCCTTCCTGCCAAGGATTCAGTTATTGGTTGTCCCTGAACATCTATAAAGAAGACTCTTCCATCTCTACTGTCTACCTTGTCCACACGATCAAAAGCCTTTGCTGAATTGTACTTCCTCATATACAAATTATCAACCATCCAAAACAAGACCTCAGATCACAGCAAGTCTGCAAACATGTCTGACAAGAACACTTCCACCCTCCAGTCCTACGTCGACTCTGCTTCTGGAGCAGTCCAGTCTGCGCTCGGCTCTATCACCGGCTCCAACGCTGACAAGGTAAGCTCCATACCATCCTGAACACTCTCATCTTCGATGTACTTACGAAATGTAGCAAGCCGGCGAAGCCAAGAAAGACAAGGCATCCCTTGAGAACGACGCATCCCACGCAACCGCCAAGCTCGGTCCCTTCTCCGCCAGTTCTTCTGGCGCCGTCACAAAAGATGACCCCAACCGCCAAGAAGGTGCCTGGAACCAGACTATCGGCTCTGGCAAGGAGTTCGTCGGTGGCATTGTAGGCTCAGAGGTATGTCCTCCTCATACCCTTACATCATTCAAATTTTACTAACATGTTTGACAATAGGATCTCAAGCGTGAAGGTCAACAGCAAAACGCCGCTGGTAAGGGCCAGGAGGCTCAGGGTCAGCTCAACGACTTCGGCAGTGGTGTTGCGAACAGAGTTTCTGGTGCGGTAGGAGGAACTGTTGCTGGTATTACTGGTGACCGGGAGGCACAGGCCGCGGCGCAAGAGAAGCACGATGTCGGCAAGACGCAACAGCGCGGTGCGGAGGCCGATATCCAGAAGCAGAACGCTTAGGCGTGAGATAAACAATGATACCAGACTGGGTTTTTCTTTTGCCTTGGTTGTACAGTACGATAGGTCCAGGCGTGGCAATGCTTTTGCGTTTGGTAATGAGAACGACTGCTAGAGCAAAGTAGCTTGCAGAATGATATACCCCTTTATCGTTACCTTCCCAAGATGATCAAGACCTCATCTTCACTATTCCACCATCTGAAGCGCTTGGCCATTATTAATATTCAGGCAGCAAATACTACTGAAATACCGAAACTTACAATTTATTACCACTATCTGGGACCTGAAGTCTTGGCCTTCCTGAAAATATCTTTGCTTTCACAATTTGGGGGGATTCAGAGTGTAAATTTAGCACTACATTTATGCCTTGTGCATCCGTGTCCTGTCACCACCTGAGTTTCCTAAGCGGAGATGTTGATTAGAGAGCCTGCTTGTTGTCTGATTTTCGTGGTACAGTGTTTGTTCATTCTAACAATATGTTAAGGGTTATGATTATGTGCACGGAGTGTATATCACAGAGCCCAGTGTGCGAGTGTATATCCAAGGCACAAACCGTTGGACCTCCCACCAAAAATATCAAGATTGACTGAGCTCTAACTAGTAAAGTAGCATAGAATAATAGTGCGCCCAAAACCAAGCAAGATATTTCGTATCTCAGAATGTCTTATTCTTCTTAGATGTTATTCAATCAAGTATTTTATCATTCAATAACGTTTGTTGACATTCGTTAAAGTGTTGACAAAAAATTCATTCGATCACTACATTTCATTGCCTACTATAATGTTGAATGACAATTTAATTCGTCAAGTCTGTCAGATTCTTGCGTGTTTCTCATGGCAAAGCGCGACCATCGTCTCCAGGTAGTGTTACTACCTCTTATTCACTACTCCACGCAAGCTATAACGAGGGATATTTTGCCATAGTCTCGATCGTTAGAATGTTGAGTTGACTACCGGCCTCTCAGGATCTTCAATTGCATATGTCGAGCAGCGCCGAACCCTAGATGAAACGGCTGACAATGGTCTATAACGGCTGATATGCCAAGAAAGGCATTGTGACCCGCCAAATGCACCGTCACTTATTGTCGATTATGTTTGATCTTATGTGTATTATTTTGCAAGCTACCCTACACAGTATATTTCACCCCCGTATTACTTCAAGCGCAGACCCAGCACTGAGACATTTCTTCCTGAATCCTCTTCGTCAAGCGCTTCCCTCTCGTTCATCCCTGGACACCGTCTTGTGCAGCACTGTTCACAGGCGTCCAATCCATTCCGGGCGGCTGGAAAGTCTGCTGCGGCATCTGCATCGTTGGCACCGGAGCAGGCTGCTGATCTACACCTCCAACTTGTTGTCCTCCAACTCCACTCCCACCACCAGCATCAGCACTGGCAACAGCTTCTGCACAACAGAGAGCAACAATGCCTACAGTGACGGCGATGAGGAAAGAGTCTCTGAATATCTTGCCTGTAGGGACGGGCGTTCCTTTTCCGGCGCGGACACAAGAGGCTAGTGAGTATGTGTCAGAACAAGACCAGGAAAGACTAAAAGGGAAGAGGGGAGCTTTTGCACCTTTTCTGTATTTGTGAATGAAGACACAGATGAAGATTACGATCATGATGAATATGATTGCACCAACAACGCCGCCGCCAATGGGGGCGCCGCCTCCTCCAGAGCTATGATGACTCCAGCTACTAGACCGGGACCTATCTTGAAGATCGAGATACTTGAAATAGATTGGCGCCATTATGAGGATTATAGAGGTAATGGACTTCGGGGATGCTAGGTATAGCTTTATTGAATGAAATGCCATGGGAGCTGATGTGCAGCGAGAAGCGTGGTTTAAATACATGAGATATCGAGATCTGAATTCAGCCTCGATTCTGCTTTCCGTCTGTCTTGGATAGAGAGCCGCAACGGAGTTAAGAAATTTAAAATCTCAGGGCAATGATGTATACGCCATGGTTCTTGCGGCTGCTGCATTTCCACAGCTCTGCCCAAGCCTCTATATTTCAGGACGACATGAATGGCTTCATCAAGCGAACCGCGTCCTAGAATAGAGATACCACAGCCTGGTCAAGCCTCAAAGCTTGTCAGAGGCCAAGATTCTGATCTGGCTCAAGCCACGAAACTGAAAATGGTCGTGAAGTGTTGAGACGTTCAGCCGCACATGGAACTGTGATAGCGTATTGAACTCTTATTCGCCAAGAAGTCTCCTCGTCCGCTCCAGAACCATGGTTCTGATATATGATCGACAAATAATAAGGACGCAACGTAATACAAAGATTTGTTTTGCCGTGTTCGATAGTCAAATCGGCAAAGCGAATTATTAGGAGGCTCTATTGCTGGAACGACACTGTGCCGGTCCAGCTGTCTCAAGCCCTGGAGAATATCCTGTCATGGGAAGATTCTTTGAATCAAGGTAATATGACGAGGGAACGATGAAGAATGATGTATGTTAGTGTCTATATTCTGGCTGACTGAAATTGCTTGCTGTAGCAGTTCGAGGTCTAAAGTTGCTGTTCGATCGATGCACGACTTAGGACAGAAGTTTCCTCAGAAAAACGGACTCTTTGTGAGATTGTGGGCCTATGAAAGAACTGCTAGTGATATTGTCGCTCACCTGGAGACCCTGCTCAATGGTGATCAACCGAGGTGAGTAAGTCTTTGAATACTTAACATCTTTCTCTGAGCTTGTGCCTATAAGGTATCTTGAAAGATTATCCAGCCCGGTTGAGTAAATTCTTCAAGGAAGGACAAATATTAAAAGTGACAATAGGCTTCACCGAATGACGAATTGATTGAATGATAGCAACCTTTCTTCTTTGCTAATAAAGTTCTAGCTGAGGCCTTGACTCTTCGGCGTCTTGACAGGAACACGAACCTGTTCCCAAATCGGTGTCAGTGACATTTGCTAATAGAATCCACAGGTATTGCGCGCCTGGGGTAACCTACCATCCAATGCAAGACTTCATATACAATCTGAGCGACCGCAATTCCCGTGGTCTCTGCTGCGTTATCGTACGGGGGCGTGAATTCTACGATGTCTGACCCCACTATTTTCAGCCCTGCTTCTGACAGGCCCTGAATGATTTGCAGAAGCTGGAACACGATCAGTCTGTCTGCAAGGTGTATTGTGGATTGCCTGTACCTCTCTCGTGGTCCAACCTCCTGGCTCGATTGTCCCAGTAGCTGGAGCAAAAGCAGGATCTAAGACATCTATATCGACGCTCAAGTAGACATATTCGTCGCCAACGGTGTCAGCAATCCGCTTGATAACTTCGTCTACTCCAAGCCGGTCTAATTCTCGTGCTCGAATATAGCTAAAGCCGCATCGTAGGTCATTATTGAGGTCATAATGCTCATCGAAGAGGGCACAGCGAGATCCAAGATGCATGTTGCTGTGATTCGAAAGTAGCCCCTCCTCGTGTGCAATGTGGAGCATAGTACCATGATTGACCTCGCTGTACTTAGTGACGCCGCCGCCAAGCTGCTTGGGATCCCAGGTATCCAAATGGCTGTCAAAATGAAGAACAGCGACTCGTCCCCAAGTAGGATTTAGTGCCCGCAGGATAGGTAAAGTAATCGTGTGATCACCACCAATAGTGATGAGTCGTACAGCATCTGAAACAGAACCATTCTTCGGTGTGTGATCATTGATAGCTTTCATGCCCTTCTCCAACTCTTTGATCGCATATTGCTTATCAAAGGGCGTATTCACGATGTCTCCGCAGTCGGTGACAGTAGCCCAGTTTCTGAAGGGATTAATACCGCCGTGATCCATATCCCAACCAGCAGCTGGAGTCATTCGCCGTGATCCTTGTCGTGCTCCGTTGGGACCAAATCTGGCCCCTGGCCGGTAGGAAACGCCTAAGTCAAAGGCGTGACCGACAATTCCAATATCAAATGTGCCACTATTCTCAATTTTCGTGCATTCTGTAAAATCGAGATGCGCAAAGGTACCCAAACCCTGGAAGGTATACTCATCATATTTGAGGGGTGTATATGATGGCGGTAAAACTTTTGGGTCTGGAAGATATAATGTATCAACGCTTCCTCTTCCAAATATGGAGGAATCTATGAAGCTTGCATGATTCCTGGTATCACTCAGGACTCTCTGAGAAGAAAGCTCGTTCGAAGCAGACACGTAGGAGCTTAGAGCGAGCCCTACAATCAGATAACACGGAAACATGTTTGAAAGGTTGAGAGTAAGGAAAGAGTAAGGAAATTTAAGAAATGAAAAGTTCGAAGAAGAACAACTATTCAACTTGTCATCGAAATTCGCCGGCCAAGAGGTGGGATAGATACACTTGGACCTAGCCTCTTTTGGTATGTGTACCCGGGATCGCTTCCCCTCGTCTCCCAACTTTGTCACGCTTCGTCTGATATATATAGACGGGTTAGACTCTATCTCTATCTCTCTCGTGATGGCAAACTCGTCTTTCCATCTTGCTTCTTCACAAGTATTCCGTGCTCTCCTCTGCTGGCGAAGGCACCTAACATCTAGGCCTTAAGTAGCAAGGTTTGTGGGTCGCCCGTAGTCATCAGCTGGGGTCTGCGGAAGCCTAAAGCATGTTGGGGGCTGCTTCTCACTTCTCCGCAAACCATGGCAGGCTGCTCATTGTACACTGTTCTAGCAATGAGTCTTCATTGGATGCGAACACGACACCGGCCCTGTTCCCTGTTCATACTGCATGAGCAAGCTTCTGAATCCTCAGCCGCAGGGTTAATATCAGCGCTAGAGGTATATTAACTGTACATTGAGCTGGCCTCCCGATTCACTTAATGTGCACATCAGATCATGACCAGTTGTCGCACCTGGCGTGCTTTCCTTTGATTCCATTTATTTCCTCCTGTGAACTGCCAATTGATCTGCCCAAAGAGGGAGTCCAACTTGATTAACCAAGAGCTATTTCTATGCCTGCTCGCAGATTAGGCAAACCCCGCGCGAACGAAATGGCTGAAGGAAGCGTGGTATCAGGCTCTGCTGCCAGCTCCAGAGGCCTCAATAAGGTGCCAGGAGGTACACCCATGGCGCTCTTGGTTACTCCTTCGACGAAGAAGACAAAGCACCAGTCTCCCCAAGATGCGATTGATGAGTTCTGGTCCAAGTTTGATAGCAAGACCCCAGGCAGAGGTAAGTGGCATCAATTCTATCCAATATGCCATGCCCAGACTGATTTTCTGGTATAAAAGCCAGTACTATTCTACCGAAAGATACATATTCGAAGCAAAGCAGGGACAAGATCCCAAAGGGACGTATAGAGGGGCAAAACCCCGTTTCCTCATATGAAGAAGCGGCAAGAATTTGCAGAGAAAAAGTTGACAAGATTGTGAAAGAGTGCAGAAGAATCAATATGAAGTATACTGATAAGCATTTCGATCTGGAATTCGATTTGAAGGGTTGGGGAAAGTACAAGGACTGCCTCACGATGCTCTCCGCCTCTTCCAAAGACGACCCTTACGTGGATTTCAACCCTGGGTCGGTGAAGCGCGTACCTGATATTTTCGAAGACCCGCAGTTCTATGTCAAAGGAGCTACTGCAAATGATATTCGTCAAGGCCGCGATGGCGATTGTTGGCTTCTTGCTGCTCTGTGCACCCTCGGGAATAAAGAAGGTCTTATAGAAAAAGTCTGCGTCCACAGAGATGAGCAAGTCGGAGTCTACGGCTTCATTTTCCATCGCGATGGAGAATGGATCTCTGAAGTTGGTAAGTTCTGCGTTAGCCAAATATTTCTTAGATCAACTTTGCTTCAACGGGAAAGGGTCAACTTTTTGCCGAGATGATAAATTCACTTCACCAATATCCTCCCCACCAAATCTGGTAGTACAAAAGGAGCTGTAAGGGCAACTAGAAAAATTACACGCATTTAAAATCTCAAGTCAAGACCAGGCTTGATTGGAGATCTCAAAAGTTGTGCAATTGACCGAAAGAGCGAGTTGGCGAAATAGACACATCACATCAGTTCAAACCGCACTAGAGCTTTAGGATCTCCTGAAGTCGAATCCGTCTAAATAAATTTTACATCTCTTTGAACTTGCAATTCCTAATTTACAGTCACTATGTTAAAGCTGTTAAATATGTTGCTTTCCCCAACGATAGTTCGCTAATTGCCTTAAAAAGTTGACGATAAATTATATTTGATCAAGCCGGACTACCATGAAAGCTGGGAAGAGAGAAATCTCATCGACGAAGACCGGCAGCGCGTTAACTCCGAAGACGACTACCGCAAGATTTACCAAACAAACTCTGGTGCTCTCTATTTTGCTCAGTGTGAGGACAAGAATGAGACGTGGCTACCACTGTTGGAAAAAGCCTATGCCAAGGCACATGGGGTATATTTCCTCTCATTCTGTTGATGAATCTGTAGCTAAATGCAATAGGATTATGCGGCAATCGAGGGTGGTTTTACTGGTGAAGGTGTAAGCGCGTCTCTCATCCGCCCACAACACACTTATCTTGAGGTCTCCTAGCGGATCATTTAATCAATAAAGCTGACTTTAGACTCTTTTAGATAGAAGATCTGACTGGCGGCGTGACTACAGACCTCTGGGGTGCAGACATCCTGGACAAAGAATACTTTTGGAGAGAAGAAATCATGAAAGTCAATCAGGACTTCCTGTTTGGCTGCTCCAGCAGCGTTTTTCCCGGTCGAGGTTATAGAAACGGGATCTACGAAGGACACGCCTACTCAATGCTGCGTGCTGTGGAGGTTGATGGCAAGAGGCTATGTCTTTTGAGAAATCCCTGGGGGCAAACTGAGTATACGGGACCATGGAGTAGGTGACCATGATGAGAGCGGCGCCCAACCATGCTAACTTTCAGCAGGTGATGGAAGCAAAGAATGGACGCCCGAATGGATGGAAAAACTGAATCATCGATTTGGAGACGACGGCGATTTTTGGATTGAATATTCTGACTTGTTGAAGAAATATCAGAGCTTCGATCGCACACGACTTTTTACGGATGAATGGAAAGTAACACAGTGCTGGACATCGCTAACTATTCCATGGATCGTTGAATACAATAAAACGAAATTTTGTTTCATTCTGGAGAAGAAAGCGCAAGTCGTACTTGTTCTCTCGCAAGTAAGTGATCCCGTCAACTCGGTTGTAGTGTCAACACCCGCAATCATCGGCGGCGCCACTAACAGTCGCTCGTAGCTCGATGAACGTTATTTCTGTGGTCTCGAAGGCCAGTACGAATTTGAGCTTTCGTTCCGTGTTCATAAAGCGGGTGAGGATGACTATATCGTCCGATCCCATAGTGGCGTAAGTAATTTCCTCGAGTGCTATAGAGCTGTGCTCTCCAGCTCAACACGAATACTAACATTTCTAGTACTCCATGCGACGAAGCACGACTGCAGAGCTGGAGCTTGAGGCGGGTGAATATCACGTATTGATGAAAGTTGAAGCTACGCGCAACACCAACAAATCCCCAGTCGAAGCTGTTGTCCGCAATAATGCGAAGGATCGTCGGGAGAAACTGCTGAGAATCGGCCTTGCATATGACTTAGCGCATGCTAAAGGCCAGATCAAGGAGACCGAAGAAGAGAAGAAAAGCCGCAAGAAGGCTGAGGCTGCTGAGAAATCCAAGGGGAAGAAAGAGGTTAGTACCTACCGTTCCGCGGATTGAGTCTTGGATCATTTTTTCTGGACCAGTTTCTTAACAAACTCTCTTGTCAATCGATTCTCTCGAGTTCTTGAGAGACTTTATAAAGCTAATTATCCTTACAGATGCTTGAGAAAATGACAAAAGAAAAAAAGAAAAGGTACCTAGCAACAGCTTTTTGGGCATACGTCTTTGAGAAGATTCAACACTAATTCTTACCTCTTTTTAGAATTCACAAGGACAACAAGGAAAGGAGAAAGGAGCGAGCCGCTGCACTGAAGAGGAAAGAAAAGGCCAAGGCCAAAGCTGAGAGAGCAGCAGAGAAAGCTGCAAACAGCGAAGAGGCTAAGACTGATCAGAACCTCGAAGTGAAGCCCGCAATCTCAGAAACCCCTGCAGATGAAACTGCAGAAGAGGAGAAGCCTAAAGAGGGAGAAGGCAAAGAGGCTGAGGCTAACGATTCAGCGAAGGAGTTAGCTCCCGATAAGACCGATATTGCCGCAAGCCCTGAAGTAACCCTTGAGATATCGCCAAAGCTCAATATCCCCGACGTCGGCGGACCACCACCATCCATTGCTCCCTCCATTGCAGGACTCGAATCCGACGACGATCTATCAGACATCGTCTCTATCATCTCCGACATCAGTGATGGAGCTGTAGAGGATGCCATCGCCGAAGCCAAGCTTGAAGCACTTCCGCCTCCTCCCCTGCCACCTGTTCCAGACAGTGAGGAGGAAGATGAGTTCGAGAAGGACCCCTGGAATGCAGTTGCAGTAGTAGGCTTGAGAGTCTACAGCAGAAAAAGCAAGGTCAGCGTCCAGGTCATTAGACCGATTGAGGAGCACAAGACTGAGAAGGGGGAGGAGGGCCTGGATGTTGACGATTCGGCTAAAGATGCGACCAAGGCGGTGGGAGTGGAAGCGGAAGCGAAAGGAGAAGAGAAGAAGAGTGAAGGGAGTGAGAGCTCTGCAGTGGTTCTCTGATCTCAATGCTGCGATTCTATGGAGTGGAAGGATGTGGTTGTTTGCTGGATGTATACGTGTCACGGCCTTCTAGTTGCTTGGGACCTTGAATAAGGCACTTCTCTACTTGGGCTTCAGCATCTCAACGCGGGAAGGCTGCGCTCCAATCATCCAGGTCATGTCTATTCTAAAAGTCTCCGATATGCGCTACGAAGATATAGAGTGAGATTTCTGTACGCAAAGATCCCTGGCCGTTCTTCTTATCTGATATTTTGGATCCTCAGCCCTGGGATCATGGTCAGCGCTAGCCTCACGAGAGACCGAGACGAGTAGTTCTACTGGTTGACCAGATGATATTAAGAGCTCTCCTAGCACTGTAATGCTGTGAGTTGTATCACTGCTCTCGAACCTTCTCTACACTGCTAGAACATTTCCTGCACGGCTTATAATCTTCGCGATATCGACTCCTTTGTCTTCCAGATGCGAGCGCGAGCAACCCGGTGCGCCCGCCAAGAGTAAGCCTGACCGACAGATCGTGTAGTCTAACCTGATGAGTCAGGCCGTTGAGGAAGATGGAAGATGGAAGATGGAAGATGGAAGATATTACTTTGTTGACTCTACCGGCGCTTTTTCTACCGAGCGTCCTCAAGAGGGATCTTGAAAACAATGAAACGCGCAATACCACAACAGGGGTAGGTTTGCGTTGTAAGTCTGGCCATCCATAGGGGTGGTAGGGCGGGGGCCGGGTATTAGCAGAATAAAGTCCGCCGCATGTCGGCCGAATCTACAGTGCAGCTAGCGTAGGGCATGGAAGCATGGAGGCAGGGGAGCAGGGGAGCAGGGGCATGGACAGGGGCAGAGGCAGAGGCATATGCTGACATCACTTCGACTCATTCTCTCGTTCTCTCGTTCTCTCGTTCTCCTGATGCCTGTCTGCCATATCTGCCATATCTGCCATATCTCTCTCTCCCATGTCTCCCATGTCTCCCATGTCTCTCTCCCATGTCCCTCTCTACCATGTCCCTCTCTACCATGTCCCTCTCTACCATGTCCCTCTCTACCATGTCCCTCTCTACCATGTCATCCCTCTTCATTGCTAATTCGAGCCGCGCATCGCTCCGCCGTCTGACGGGCGAGATTGCTGGTCCGTATCAGACATGGAAAGCCCTTGCCTCCATCCCTGCAGCGATCCCTGGCGCGGCACCTTACATATACCTTACCAGCTCAACGGGCCTCCCGTTGCTGCTGCTCGGTGTCGCGTCGCGGCGGACGAAGCACGATGATGATCTCTTTTCCCTGCGAACGCTTGGGTGCTTGCTTCACCTTGAAATCATCTCCTCCCATGCCGGTGAGCATTTCGTCAGCAGGCAGCCTTGCCCTGACTTAGTCAGTTAGTCATCCTTCCACTCGTCCTCCGTGACAATGGCGGAGGGACGCAGGGACTAAGGGACTAAGGGACTAGACACCAGACACCAGACACTAGAGGTCAACAGTAGGTAGGGCTTACGGCCCCTATCATGAATGATATAAACCGCTGGCTCCTCTTCCGTTCTCAGCTTTTCATACTAATCATCCCCCTTCTCTCCTTTATGTCCTCTCCCAGCGACCTTCTTTCATTCTTTCCCATATTCTGAAAAAAAGTCTGCTTGCCATGGCTGAACCACCACGGTCGTCGACCACAGTAGGCGAAAAGGACGGCGAGAGAAATACTTCGCCTATGCCTATTGATCTCAAAGAAAAAGACACCGACACGAGCCCGGAGGAGTCTGCAACCGAGAACGAAGATGGCTCTCTCAAGGCTGCTGGTCCTATCGAGGACGAGATAGAGTACCCGTCTGGCATACGTCTGGCTTTGATTGTGGTTTCTCTACTTCTCAGCATCTTTCTTGTAGGCCTCCCCTTTCCACCCTACACGCTCCTTATGTTCGCTGACGATTTTAGATCTCGCTTGACATGACAATTGTTGCTACTGCAATTCCCAAGATCACGGATGAATTCAACGGCCTGGACAAAGTCGGATGGTACGGCGCCGCATTTTTCTTGACTGTTGGCTCATTCCAGTCGCTGTGGGGCAAGGCCTTGAAGTATTTTGATCTAAAGTTGACCTTCTTGGCCGCGATATTCGTTTTCGAGCTGGGCTCCCTCATCTGTGGTGTGGCCCCCAACAGCACCGCCTTGATTGTTGGAAGAGCCATTGCAGGAGCCGGTGGAGCTGGAATCGCTTCTGGAGCATACGTGATCATAGCATTCTCTGCTCCACCGGCCCGTCGACCTGCTTTCACCGGATTGATGGGAGCATCATACGGACTGGCCTCCGTCATTGGACCCTTGCTCGGCGGGGTGTTTGCGGAGAAGGTCAGCTGGAGATGGTGCTTTTACATTAACCTTCCCATTGGAGGTGTATCAGGAGCTATCATTCTCGCATTCTTCAGGACGCCCGATCAAGTCAAACCGGCCCAGGCCTCCCTCAAAGAGAAATTCTTACAGATGGACGTTCCAGGAGCTCTCACAATCATGTGTGCAATCATCTGTTACGTCCTTGCACTCCAATGGGGTGGACAATCGAAACCATGGAGTGACTCTCAAGTTTATGGCTTAATTATCGGCTTCGGCTTGATCCTCATCGCATTTTGCGTAGTTGAATACTATCAAGGCGAACGCGCCATGATCGTCCCGCGCCTCCTTCGCAGACGGGTGATCTGGGTTTCCATGGGTTACATATTCTTTCTGGGTGGCGGGTACTTCCTCCTGATCTACTTCCTACCAATCTATTTCCAGGTTGTGGACAATGTCTCCGCTAGTAATTCTGGAATCCGCAACCTTCCTCTCATTATAGGCGTCGTCATTGGAACTATCACTTCTGGCGGCGTCATTTCAAAGACCGGTCATTACGTGCCATGGATGCTTGGCGGAAGTATCCTTTCGACTATAGGCGCCGGACTCATATATACGCTGAACACACATTCGGGCCATTCCCAATGGATCGGATACCAAGCTCTCACTGGTCTGGGAGCAGGTGCAGCTTTCCAGGTCCCCATCATCGTAGTGCAGGCTTCTGTCAGTGCAGACGATCTCAGCTCTGCGACGGCCATGACCCTCTTCATGCAGACTATTGGCGGAGCCTTCTTCGTCTCCGCTGGTAACGTCGCAATGTCGAACCTTCTCTTAACACACTTGCCAAGGTATCTACCTGGTATCGACGCAGCTAGTGTCGCTGTAATTGGCGTCACTGAAATTCGAAAACACTTCGCAGCTAATCTGGTACCGGGTATCGTGCATGCGTATATGGATGGCTTGAAAGTAGCTTTCGCAATTGCTATCGCGGGCACGGGAATGTCGGTCCTGTTCGGTGCGATGAGCAAGTGGACTAATCTCAAAGGAAAGGTAGTAGCTGGTGGGGCTGCTTGATAGAATTCCGAGGATAATGACTCTCTTCTACGGACACGGATTTAATTTTACTACATGGCGTTTGGTGCTCAATATCAAAAGTCCGAGTGTCAACGATGACATTACTTTGTTAGAGTTGGGACAAGGGAGGTTATAGATTGTACAATGGTGGATGGTTTTTAGATGGACTGGGATACAGACTAGATACGCCTCCTGGGGGAGCAATTCGCTCATGATGCAACTCCTTATAAAGGTTTTGAATCACTTTTAATTAATAAACTCAAGACGTATGAAGCGCTCTGATTGCTTTACTCATAATAGTGCTAAGTTCTATTCGTCACGAGTTGCCTAGCTCTTTGAGCTAAGCATTCTTGTAAGCTTGAAATTGTAATTTCTCGAACGTTTTACTCTTTGCGATCTGGATCAAGAAGACATCATTAAAGGTGTCCTTCCCTTCCCAGGAAACTATAGCTATGTTTTATTTTACTGCACCAGCTAGCTGTTTTAAGCTGATTAAGTAATCAAAATAAGTAGTAGAGAAGCGCTGCTTTTGTTTACTACATATTCACCTCTCCGGAATCAATTTTTCCGTCCGCCTGAATCGAGAACCCCGCGGCGGGGTACCTGACATGACACAATGGATTGACATAGTTGATGGAAGAATTGATGAGTATTTTTTATACTTCTTCATTTCCGAAGATGGTGTTGGTGTTCTCATTCGCGACTCTTTGCCGTAACTCTTCAAATCACGATGGCTCGTTTTGTGCCCTTCGTGCTTTCTCTAGGCCTGTCGCTCACGAATGCATATGCAATTCATCAGCCAAATTCATCTTTCAATTGGCACGATACTAATTTCTTGTAAGTCTAACCAATAATTTCAGCACTTTATTGGCCGAGCAATCGTGGCCATGCAACAATTCACATAATATCATGAGGACTTTATGGAACTAACTGATATAATAATAGTCTTGCATTTGGTGATAGTTATACCTACGTTCAAGGCACAGCGGGCCGTCAGAACTACTCTTTCATAGGAGATGCTCAGAATTTCTCATTCACCCCAGAACAGCTTCTCAATAGCGAAATTGTCCAAAATCAAGTATGCGTCACAGCTAATGCGTTGACACTATGTGAAACTGACCCTTCGAGATTGGCACGTCTGCCGGCGGGCCCAACTGGGTAGAGTACCTCACGGGTTGTTTTTCTGGACTTCCTTCAAAATGTACAAAGGAGCTTTGGGATTTTGCATTCGCTGGGGCCGATGTCTCGACTGAGTTGTAAGTCCGATTGATCTCCTTGGCCTTCGAATATCTGCTAGAATGTTATTTGAGGAGTTTTCGGCATATCTAAGACCAGCCAGCACTCCGCTCCATCACAATTTCACAGTGCCATTCACGGATCAGATCAAGCAATGGAACGAATATGCACGTCCCGTCCTCCCCGTCAGTCTCCCCAAGAGTCTGGTAGCAGCGTTCATCGGCATAAACGACATTGGAGACTCCAGCAAATATATATTCCCGCGGAACAATGCCAGCGATTTTCCCTCCTTCTACAGCGAGATCATCGCTACTGAGTTCGAAGCAATTGAAACTATCTATGAAGCTGGATATCGTAATTACCTCTTCATGAATCTTCCACCTCTAGAAAGAACCGTACCTGCAACTCTTCCATCCCTCTCTCTTCCCTCTCTCCAGCTAACGATTTTCCAGCCTGGAAATGTAATAGCGGGCCCCAAAGCGTTGCCGAACGCTACCATGGTTCACACATACAATACCCTTATATCTGACTTTGCGTCCAAGTTCTCGGTAGATCATCCAGGGGCGAAAGCCATGGTTTTCGACACTTACACCTTCTTATCCGGTATCCTGGATGATCCTAGTCCATATGGTATCAAGAACACAACTAGCTACTGTCCACGCTATGACGCGCCTGATATCGCGACGAATTATGCGGCGTATGGATGCTTGCCAATCGATGAGTACTTTTGGTACAATACTGGACATATCACGTATCGTGTACATGAGTTTCTTGCTGAGGCTGTGGGGAAATTTCTGAAGACCGAGAGTCGTTGAGGAGGGGATCCAGTATGGATCAGCTCAAATATCTCTGCTTGCGACCAGGACGATTCGAAGCATAATCCTCTAAGCTAGGCCTGTGCAAGGTGTGAATCTCTGTACAGTGCGTGCGTCTTAAGCAGAGGACACGGTATTTGACAGGCCCTGTGATTGTCTTACCCCTTATCAGAACCTCCGTTACTACCAGCTTGACTTACTTTGTCGTAAGACGTTATAGGAGGCAATAGAGAGGTACTAGATGACTTCAAAGATATAACTTGCTGAATAATGCCCTGTATATGTCTAATCACCCGCAAGGCTTGGTAACAGGCCCAAGGAACTTCCCTACATCTCTGATTTCCTTTTCGCCTCCATTTTCAATGGCTATGACCGCTCCGATTAGATCGTGATTAATCTTCTCACTAACTACGCTATCACCCCTGTAGTCTTCATGTTCCTGTACGAAGTTTCGTATCCACTTCGCAGCTGTCCAAAGAGTACCATCAGCTCTCTTTTTGATCAAGCTGAGGTAACGGGCCAGCTCGCATCGTGTTTCAACGTCCACATTCATGCTGTCTAGATAGCTCTCGACGAGTGGAATCAAGCCAGGAAAGCTGTGCTCAGCGTTGCGCTTGGTGCCATTGATAATCTCGTCAACACTCATCAGAGCGTATTCGTCTTCCACAGGTCCGACTGGCGTGGGTGGCCTACTGGGAGGTCTACTCCGTGCGGGGCTCGCCGTACCAGAGCCAGGTCCTCCGCTGGATGAATAAGGCCTCGGACACCTGGTCGGGAAAGGGCACTTTCTAAAATAAAATTTCTCCTCTAAAACAGCATTACGCTTGTGTGCTGTCTGCATGTTCTCGTCGGTCTTTGTGATGGGGATGTAGAAATTTAGATCGAAACTCAAGATTGCTCTTGTGACGAGGACGATAAACACTGAAAATGCAGCATTCTCAAAATCAGTGACCTGGATTTCCATGGGTCGAAATTCGACGCGCCAGCCAATATCGTTGCCAGCCGGGGGAGGCTTGAACCGCATATGTTGCCAGTTCGTTGATTGAAGATTCTCGAAGTGATCGGTCTTACTAAGATCAAGTTCTTCTAAATCTTCATTGAATATGACTATCGGATCCCGAATAAAGAGATGAGCGAAGTGAGTAGCGAGAAGCGAGTCCATGCCGCCATCCTCGAGTTGTTGCTTGACCTCTTCATCAACAACAAGATTAGGATCCAAATATTCTTTGCGTAATCGAGGATCTTCAGATATATAGGTAGAATTGGCAGCATAACGAGACTTTGGAATCCGCCATCGATCGTGTTTCAAGGGCTGTCAAATTAGACCGAGAGCACAACCAAGATAGACTTTACTCACCTTCTCTCCCAGTTCCTCAGGCGTTCGATCATCCACGGCAGCGCTAATTTGATTCCATCGAGCATCTGTATCTGCAAGAAATCCTTTGTAAATTGGGGTCGCTGCAGTCAAGGCAAGAAGTATCGGGCCCAAAGGACTCAACTGATCATACATTCGTCGTCCCTCCGTGATATTCTTGGCTTGAAACGTGATTTGTAAACAACAACTTCCCATACCAAATGCCATGGCATCCATATGGATATAATTATCTGGCGAGGCGCCATTGCGGACGTCATCATCTTCTTTCCATTTATGCAAATCATAATTGACTGTAGGATCTTTCCACGGCCATGGAGTATTCTTATCCTTGAATACAGGCACGTTCACTTGAACTTTACGTCCTCTACGGGATCGAATATTAGCAGCCAAGGTCGGAAACCGAATGTGAGGATTGGCAATCTCATCAGGGACGAATTGGGAGCGAAGTCTTGCTCCAGATGGTGGGAAATAGGGAGTCGTGAAATGTTCGGAACTTCCTAGTCTGGGATAGGTGGTCAGGGTGATGGGATACTCCTCAGGATTCATGTGATCTTTAGCAATTCTCCGCCTGAAATCTTGTCAGAGCCGAAGCAACGTCAATAGGGAGTTGTCAAACCTTAATCTCATATTCGTTTCGACATCGAGCAGATCTTTGAAGCCGATGCCCCAAGGCCGACCAGGGGTAGCTTCTAACATGAAGCGGCCGAATTCCGGATGGAAAATCGGGAGAGTAGTCCCACTGTAGGTAATCAGAAGTGTTCTTCCTCCACAGGAGGAGCAATTTACGTACCCGGTGTCCTGCAAAGCAGGAACGCACCCTCCATTCTCGCAAAGTTCCTCATCCTGGGCAAGAGCTTTCAAGATGTCAGCCTGTCGCAGAGACAGCGTGACTTGAGGATTCTCTTTCTCGTACGTAACGACCAGATACTCGACCTATGACATGATGAGATTATAGGAATCTCGCCATAGAAGCTAGACTAACCTCGTCGCCCCACAGTAAGGCATCCCTCTCCTTTCCCTTTGCTTTGTTCCAGATATTTAGGAGTTGCTAAGAGCGACGAGTATTAGCTTAGAGTCCCAGCACCTCCTTTCCGAGCCGCCATCAAAGCCTACCTTGATGCCCCATTTCCGTACTTGGTCTGCATTTTTCTGTGCCTCTGGCCAATCTAAAGGAGTTCCAAGAGCTCTGACCATCCGAGATTATCAGCATTCGTGCCCATGCATGCCGTCTCCCCAAATGAGGAACTCACAGAAGTCCCATCGTTGCGAATCAAAACCAATTTCTCCACTGATGCTTCCGGGTCTTCAGATCCAACACTGTGCTCTTATGTCTGTTTGACTTGGTCGGGGGCTGTTTGCTGAGAATTCGTGGATTGACTTATGCAGTCGTACAAAGCACAGCTAGACCTTCCAATCGTTCTAAGTAGACAGGTGGCGTTTGCATCATAACAAACCATGCGGGTGCACAAATTCCTAAGGAAAAACAAGTGAATCTTGCGTCGGCGCTCGATTTTTTCCTGTTTTCTGCTCGCCTTCCTCGCCGCAAGCCGGCGACAGTGAAGGAGACCCCCACTCTCTCACACGCTCGCCATGACTGCAGGATCAAGAGACGTCTTCAAGCACGCAATATATAAGATGGCTCACTGGATCAGTCGGAGCGGCGCATGGGCCCTGGAAAGCGCAACTTGGGGCCACAGGGAAGGTGCTCGAAGAAGCAATTATGAAGATGTTATGTTCACATGGAAATCTGGCTAAGGTGGTGGTCTGGACAGGAGTAGTTGGGGGCTGAATTTTCTCTCTTGAGACTACAACGGTGGGGTGGCTGACTAATACTTTCAACGTCATCTGGGAAGGAGGGAAGGAGGGAAGGAGGGGAGGAGGGGAGGAGGGGAGGGAAGGAGGGGGCCGGTGGGCCACGGCCACATCAAGATCAAGCCAGCGCTGGGTCGGCATCTCGACGCGAGAACCGCCGACGCAGCAGGGCAGAGCAGGGCAGGGCAGGGACAGGGTAGGGGTTGGCAGGCGGGCGGGAGTGCCCAGCGGAATCCCATGGCAGTGGTGCCGTCCTGGTGGTCGTGGTGGTCGTGGTGGCTTGATCCTCCTTCGGGAACGTCAACACCACGTACGGCTATCTCGACTTTCCTTCCTTTTTCTTTCTCAGCTTCCGGTGTCTTGATATTTCTGCTGGACGTCGCCCCTCCCTCCACCGCCACCAGGCTAGTGTCAGAACCACGTCCGTCGTCCACGACGCCACTCCCGTCAAGTATCACGACCAGCCATGTGTTGCACAGGTGCTGCAGCTTGCAGATGACCTGGTCCCTTTGGATCTCCGCCCATCGATCCGATCATGCACCCAGATGTCTTCCCTCAAAATCATGTTACTTTGCTCTAGCTCCGCATGTGCAGATGCGAGCGTCTCTGCAACCTGCAATCTGCAATCTGCAATCCATGATGGCTACAGAATTTGCCATGGTCATTGAGCAAGAGGCTGCTTCCAGTCTTCCTGCAGCGAGAACTGTCTTCATCATCCCCTTCCAATTGTGTCTGCAAAGTGCCGCAGGCTGAGCTAGGTGCGGAGGCATATCTTTGTGCTGCCTTGCTGGATGATGGCCTGTTTGTTGTCCACTCCCGTAGATTGCTGTGAGTCGGTGCCAAAGTGTCTCTGTTTTTTCTTTTCTTTTCTTTTTCGCGCTGTGACTAGTCGCTTAGGCGTGGATGCCGTTCTCTCTTAAGACAAGCATATCGATATATACGCTACATCAAGCCATATTCGTTGTCTGCCAGTATCTATGACGGTAGAAGCATTTTGAACCAAAGTGTCATCATGCCCGCGCCAGAGAACACCGCCTCAACCACTCGTGTCGAGTACCCTCACCCATCATCCTGCTTCTCTTGTTACAGCCACCGAAGCACAACATCTCTGTCCCTCCGCTCCCATCGCCTTTCTTCTTTCCGATCCGCTACCACATCACACAGTCCCCCCTCCTTGGTTCCACCGAGACACGATCTATCCGCATCTCACAGAAGACCGCGTCTTACGAAAGAACACGTCTCGCTTGTACAAGCTCGGCAAGCGACCTTATGTTTCACTCGACTTGCTGGAGGGTGTTATATCATGTAGGAGCGCTGCTAGCATGCGCTTCCATGGTAACCACACCAAATGTGTATTGAAGCTTTGAGAGGAGACATTTGCGTGTTTCAGATGTCCACGTGAATACACCACCTACATTTTGTCAGCTCTCCTGTCTCTGTCGGAGCCGGAAGTGAGGACTTACTCCGTTGATGAGCTTCTCATATTGTCAGCAAGTGAGTAGCATCACTTGATGCTTGTCTTGCCTTAAGCACAGAGGAGGATCGGCACAGGTAGTTAGTGAGAGGACAAGGACCTTCAATGTGAGAAGAACAGAACAGCTCATAAGTCATGTAAGTTTTGGTAGATTCCCAATATTTCTTTTTCTCGGTTCGTTCTCGTCTATCTCGTCATCAAACCCGTTCCTCTCCACAAAATAATCGAGCATTACTCTTGCTTGCCCTCTGTATTTCGTCTCGTTGTACAACATCTGTCCTAAAGGCTGATGACCACGGAC
Organism: Proliferodiscus dingleyae; assembly: GCA_003988795.1. Lineage (NCBI taxonomy): Eukaryota > Fungi > Ascomycota > Leotiomycetes > Helotiales > Lachnaceae > Proliferodiscus > Proliferodiscus dingleyae. The sequence goes on along the minus strand of QYAK01000002.1, from coordinate 3,703 downwards.
ACAAGCCAAAAAATAGCCCCTGTGTGCTTAATGTGAACGCCATGATATGCAAAGTTGAAAGTTTCGAGTCCCAATAACCCCCCCGTCTCTTCTTGTACCAACGATTCCCTGTACCAAGTCCAGCAAACGCCCCCAAAACACATAGCCCAAACCCTATCCAGAATGCCCAATGCCGCTTTCGTGTATGTTACGACCCAAGAGTGAATTCGACACCGTAAATGACGGATAAAAACGCCGGATAATAATAAGTTTTGTCCTTGCTTTATATCCTTTCCTTCCCGAATACGAGCGACGCTGTTGATCTCATCCGAACCTGGTACTGATCACTGACATTTTATACAGGGAATAAAATATTTGACATTATTTTAGATTTTGTTTGTTTATAATGGCGGCCGTGGCGCAACCTCGTTTATCGATTTTGGTCGGAGTGACGACCCGTTAGAGCTCTGTGACTGCTTCATCGTATTCTTCCGCGTGAGTTTGGCGTAGTGTAGGCCACACGCATTGCAGAGTGTTCGCGCACCGTCAGGACCCCTGCGCCATTCAGGTGTTTCGGCCCTATTGCAACTATGACATCGGCCGGGAGGAGCAGCTCTCTAATGCCTGTGTCAGTATAATGTCAGAGAAGATTGAGCGGGTACTATTTAATCATACCCCTCGGCGTTTCTTGCTTTCAGGGCCAGTATAGCCTTGACTTTTCATGTCGTCGCTATACATACTCATTTCCTCATCGTAGTACCCTGGTACCTTCCCGCCAGTCTCTCGCATGCGTTGATCCATCATTGCGTGATGCTCGTGTTCTTGAGCAATCATCTCTCGTAATTTCTCTAGATGCGTACGAATCTTGTCTTGGTGCTGGAGCATCTCATTACATGACTCTAAGCTCGGCATCCTGTCCGGTATGCCGTTGGGGTCCCGGGGCTGTTGCTCCTGTGCTATCGAATGGAAATGCATGGCCCAAGCTTGTAATGAGCCGCTGGCTACATTGATCTAATGCCAGACTTGTCAATCATGAGGGTGCAGACCAAGAAAGAACAACTTACGGATGAAAGATGGTGTTCAAATCCCCAAACCTCTAGATTTCGCTTCAATCCCTGCTTGAATCTCGCGGCCTCTCTGTCACCTTTATAGATCTCATCCATTTCTCGTCCATCTCGAGATGGGTACCTAGTGTGGTTGTGAGAGGGACTATTAGGACCAGGAGCATGATTCGTGGCTGGGCCATACCCATATGGGCCCTGCTGTTGGGGCGCAGGATGATGGGTATAGCCGTTTGGCAAGCGCTCCAGCGCTCGGGGGTCTTGGTCAAATCGTTGAGGCTCATAGCGCGGGCCCGAATAGGGGTTTGGAGGGGCCGGACCACTCTGGAGGGTCGATACGGGCATGGGTCGAGGGCGATCCGGAAAACCGTTCGCCGCAGGCTCTGGGCGAGAAAAGGGATTGGGCTGCGGATGGACGGGTTGCGGCGGAGATGCTTGCCGCGGTTGGGATGGCGGAAACGACGTGTGGTCCGACGTTGGATAGGATCGAGGTATTGAGCTGGCTTGTGACTGCGAGTACGTAGCTTGGTGTTGAGGAGGCAGTGTTGTTGGAACAGGCGAGGCATATGGACCACTAGGCTTTGGGCCAAGTGCTTCTTGAATAGAAGGAAGAGACTGGCGAGATGGCGGGGCGGTCTGAATTGGCGGAGGTTCACTCTTGTGATCTGATATTCGTCGCGACCCAGGTGAAGAAATCAGACCAGAGGAGGGCTGTGAAGAGGGCGCCGACCATCCTGAGTATGGAGGGGGAGGTCCATTTGTATACATCGAGGCGGGGCTGGCAACCACAGTGGCCGCCATTGTAGGTGCTGATGTATATGGACGATCAGTGTTGGCCCGGTCAAGACTTTCGTGGTTGATTATAGATAGTATCCCACTGCATGTATTTGTCAGCCAGTCGTTCTTCTCCCAGACTCATCGAGACCCATTGGATATGTTCTTGAGCCAACCTTTTGTCCATGGCCAGTTCTTAAAGCACAATTCCCTCGGGTCCGAGGTTCGGGAAGCATGCGTGGACGGCAGGCAATATCGTGCTGTTCCCGTCCCGATGTGTGCACCCGTCACACCTGTTCACCACTGTCTGCACCTTTCCCCTCAACGCTCGAGTATTGGGTGGAATGGGATGCGAAGCTATGCTGCGGCGGGTTACGAATTGGGGAAAAAGTGAAACGTCAAAAGATATATACGCGCAAGGTTGGCGGCAAGTGGGTGAAAATGGGTGTTGAGAAGGTTCAACTGCTGCAAGAAAACATTGGCCGAGTCGAGTGGTGGCGCCTGAGCTTGCCTTAACCCTCCTTCCCGCTGGTCGAGATCTTGATGCAAAGTGACGATCGATTTCGCTTACTCAAGGGACTTCCCGCCGTCCACAAACGTAGCGGCCTGATCAAACCTCGAGACTATATTAGTTTTCTAGTCTCCAGAGGCGTCGGCAAGGTATTCTAGTGATGTCTTGGACGAAACGTGGAGGACGCTTGGGTGGCTTATGGCAAGTACGATTGGCCCTGCAAGGCAGACCTTTCTGTACGCCAATCAGACGCTGCAGAGACGCTCTGGCAACGGCGATGCGGAAGGGTGAACGGCGCCGACTGGCGTGCGGGAGATGGTATGGAAGAGTTTCGATATCACTCCGCGCAAGAAGAGGGTTTTTTGGAGGAGGAAGGGAGTCTGATTGCTTGCAAGGCAGATCAACAGAATGGTGGAGCAGAGCTTGGAGGACTCATCAGCAGTCTAAGTCGACCAGACTAATGCTGCAGCCGGGTAGTCAGATCTTTGGCGTGGAGTAGCGTAAGATGATCCGCGTCTCTGGCAGTCCAGGACGGTGCTAACGACGATGCTTGTCAAAGGAAGCTTCGGCTGGTATGGTGGTGGTGTGGTTGTGATGATGGTGATGTTGATCGTGGTGGACCGGGGTTAGCCTGCTGCCCAACGTCGGATTTAGTCTCCTGCAGGCCCTGCTGGGTCAAGCTGCTCTGGTCGTTCAAGGTTGAAGCTCGAGGGTGACAGCTTAGATCTCTAGGGACAAATGAGCAGCTGCTAGTAGTCTCTGCGATGACCAGTCTGGAGATGGTGACCACGAGCTGCGAGATTGTTTAGGTCAGGTCTTGGGGGTTGTCGCCCATGTACTGTACGTTAAGGATGCTATGGCACTGGGATCTGTCCCAGCATCGCCCAGCATTATCGACGGGGGGAAGCAGGGGAGCAGAGAGCTTGGAGCTGGAAGCTTGAGGCACGGCACGATAAGTGCTGCGCTGCACTGCACTGTACTGTACTGTACTGCACCACCTGGTGGACGAGCTCTGGAGCGAGCGAGCCGAGGCTGGGAGGTGTGAAGCGTAGTCAAAGGCAAAATGAGCACCAGCATCAGCACCAGCATCAGTCAACCGCAACTTAGAATACGACAATTTCAAAGACGCAGAGAGGCCGGACGCCGCAGGTCGAGACTGGATCGAGATGGTGATGCTCTAGGGAGCAGGGGCATGACAGGCCGGAGCCCTGCAAGAGCCAGAGCCAGGGCCACCAGCGCGAGCGAGATGTGGGTTTCTGAGATGTCGGTGGGGGGGGAGATGGGAAGAGAACGAAATGTGGGTTCGCATCAGGGGGTTCGAAGTCGAAGGGGGGGGAGGTTAAGGTTAGCGGGAGGGGGGGGGGGGGGGGGGGGGGGG